>CM064861.1:51659826-52949616 GCA_032719365.1 Prinsepia uniflora | reverse complement strand
ACCAAAATGCCCCCGAACTTCCGAAAATCATAACTTATTCTTCGCACGTCGGAATCGGGCGTGCCACTTGTCTATGAACTCGTGACGTCTCGAACTACGTCACAGTCATTGAACAAAGTCTTTTGACTGCCTGAACGAAAAGTCAACGATTCGCCCTTTCCAAGGGAAAAATCGTCATTTCACCCTGCTCGTTCGTTAATCCTCGTCTAATCCCTGATTAGTCTCGCTAATCCGTCATTAATTCTTAATTAATCCCGTTAATTCGGAACGGGTCATCACAATCTTCCCCCCTTAAAGAATTTCGTCCTCGAAATTCAAATTGACCCGATTCCACAACCAAATTGTGGAATCCAACCTTGTTCCTACTGCTCGGGTCACCATATACACACGAGAATACCCGTGTGACAGTACACATTCGACACACAACTTGTACTCGATGGTACGTACCGTCACCGGAGTCTCCAAAGCTCCAAGTCATTTTTAGGAACTACGCGTCTGCTCGTACGTCTGACTCGAGACAGAATATCGACACTCGTCGATCTCACATGTTACTCACTTGACAGGTCAGCAATACCAAACTGACATCGAAACGGTTTTTCAGTCAGCCACTCTAACATAATCCATCCTACAGTCGTCAGGCTAAAAAACGTATTGCCCCTAAGGGCTAACACATCCAAGCTGGCATCCTGCCCAGCATCTCATCAGACAACATTCTCCAGGTCCTGCCATCACAATGGCATGAATCCCATCTCCCGGTCATCCTCAAATCTATGCCCATACTGACTCTCTTTACTCGCACGAATCAACTCTCTCAAATTCCTATACTCAAAACTGACTCTAAGGAGAGTGCCATCAATCATTCCTATACTCCCGGATCATAAATCAACGGGATCCTCGGTCCGACCGTATATCTCAAATGGACCCTCAGTCCGATTTCTCGTCAAATCAAATGGACTCCAAGTCCGAAGGTTTGTAAATCAAATGGGTCTCGTGACCGATTTCATATTTCTAAATCCAAAATCAATTTATGAAACCCTCATTGAAAACCTAGCACGTATAAGCATCGTATAAAATCAGAAATCTCGAAATACGTGCAAATACGTAAATCCTAGGCTACAACAAGCAAATGCACTCATGGCATCACAAAACATGTATTAAAACACTTATAAAACATTTATGCATGCATCAAGTTCGAAAGAAGGGTCCACTCACAGACTGTCCGAAGCTGCGCCTCGATACGCGTGCCAAAACGTCCTCCCGGGCCAATCGTCGCCTCCGGGATTCCCAAACCTGTCCAAATTAATTTAGAGGGTTACTAACTACTTATAATGACAACGCCATTTTCAGTTTTAATACATTTGAGACTTTCTTTTTGTGGTTTATATGGTATATATGTTAGCTGTGTATATCTATACATATGACTGACTCATCAAATAAAGTTAAATGATCGAGTCACCTATTAATGAATTTGCATGAAGCAATCCACATAAATTTTAAAACTAACCATCAATGAGGTAGAATTTCATTTTAAGATGGGTCGACATGAATAAAATAAAAAATATTAAAGGCATATAATTATGTACCTAATTGTTTTTAAAGGAATTGAATTTTATAAGGGGTAATTATAAATAGGTCCTATTTTAGTGTTCAAATTATAAGTTAATCTAATATATAACTTTTGTCTTAAAAAAAAGGTCGATATTCAGACCTGGGTCGATATTCATACTGATAGTAATAAATATACTAAGATTGGAGTTAATAAGTATAAAATAATTGACAAAATCAATAACAATAATCTAGTAAATAGAGACAATAAATAAGAAATAATTTTTTTTATAGTTGGTCAAAATATATTATTATTTTTAGTCCGTTGTTTTAAAACAAATTCAAGTATGTCATTACATATTATATTTATTCTGAGCGTACAAAATTTCATCATTCTAGGGTGCCATATCCCTTATTTTTCCTTTTATGTATCTAACATAATTTGATTATATACTTAATAGGTAAATTAAACAACATTGTTTACTTAACTCTCCCGCATAAATAAAATATCTATACACTTTTGTTCGGATACATTATTTTTCTTCTAGTAATAGAATAAGTAAATAGTTTTTTCCTTTCTTTAAACAAATAGGCATCTTATATTAATTGCGCAAGTAAAGCTATATATTCATCACCAAACGTCATTTTAATAAATCATTCTCTCTCAAACGTCACCAAACGTCAAGCAAATAAAAATTACATAAAATCATCATCTATATATATATATATATATATATTAATAAGTGAAATACTTTTAATAAATATATAAGTGAAATACTTTTAATAAATCATTCTCTCTCAAGTCTACGGATACGTGTCCACCGATGAGAAGGGTATCACCCCCAGTGCCCCAAGTCCTGTAGTAAGGAAGTGTACTGGGTCCGATAGCTTGCACTAGTCCCCAGAATGTGGATCAGTTGCAATGTGCCTACTTGCTCATTCGATCAGTAGCTGTTGACAACATTTTGCTGATCGGAGCATACTTCCCGGAGGAAGTAAACTCGTGTATCTGATCGGTAGTTACGGATAGTGGTTGCCAATTGGAGCATGCTTCCCAGAGGAAGTCGAGTACTGCGTGTAATTGCTAGCTACAGATAGCGTTTGCCAATCAGAGCATGCATCCCGGAGGAAGTAAACTAATGCCTCTGATTGGTAGCTACGGATAACGTTTACCGAACGAAGCATGCTTCCCGAAAGAAGTCGAGTAACGCGTCCGATTGGTAGCTACAGATAGCGTTTGCCAATCATGCTTCCCGGAGGAAGTAAACTCGTGCATTCGGTCGGTAACCATGGATAGCGTTTGCAGATCAAAGCATGCTTCCCGGAGGAAGTCGAGTAATGCGTCTGATTGGTAGCTACGGATAGCGTTTGCCAATCAGAGCATGCATCCCAGTGGAAGTAAACTAACACGTTTGATTGGTAGCTACGGATAGCGTTTGCCAATCATGCTTCCCGGAGGAAGTAAACTTGTGCATTTGGCTGGTAGCCACGGATAGCGTTTGCCGATCGAAGCATGTGAAAAAGTTGCATGAGCACATGAAATGTTGCTGCATGATGATGTAGATGTACCAAAAGATGATATTGTATGCATGATGCTCGTGTGCCATAGGTAATGATGTGAGTTGTATGCACGATGCTCATGTGCCATGGGCAATGATGTGAGCATGATGATGCATATGTGCCGAAAGACGATGTTTTATGCATGATGCTCATGTACCATGGGCAATGATGTGAGTATGATGATGTATATGTGCCGAAAGGCGATGTTGTATGCATGATGCTCATGTGCCATGGGCAATGATGTGAGTATGATGAGGCATATGTGCCAAAAGATGATGTTGTATGCATATATAAAGTTTGCTGAGAAGTTAATACTCACGTGTTTTGATGCTTGTGGATGACCAAGTGTCTGTTGATGGGACGAGAGGTAGATCTCGAGTCAAGTAGTAGCCTGACCAAGGTGAGGTTGTTGGAAAACTAAAGTGAGGGTTGGTCGACCAAGGATCCGTTGACGGAACAAGAGAAAAGATGCATCAAGGTGGTAGGCCGACCAAGAGGGTGTCTAGCCGAGCAAAGAAGTATCCAGCCGAGCAAGAGGGTGTCTGGCCGGTGTCTGGCCGATGTCAAGCCGATGTCTGGTCGAGGAAGATGGTGTTAGGACGACCAAAAGGGTGTCCGGAGGACGAAAAAGGGTGCTAGGCTTACCAAGAGGGTGTCTGTAACGACTCGTCCCGAATTTCTGGATTAGATTAGTGACTAATCGTGATTAGTGAGGTTAATCGGTGATTAGTTGGGCGAAATCGGATGAACGATGCAAAATGACTGTTTTGCCCCTAGGCGTGGGCAAAACGTTGACTTCTCATTATGGCTGTCAAACAGACTTTAACCGATGACTGTGACGTAGTTCGTGACGTCAGGAGTTCGTAGACAGGTGGCACGTTCAATTCCGACATTCGAGGAAAAAGTTATGATGTTTGGAAGTTAAGGGGCATTTTGGTAATTATGGTTAAAAAGGAATAAATGTTGACTTTTTGACCGGAAGGTCGGATGGCATAGGGCTAAGGACCATTACGTAGATCAGGATGATACGAATCCATGGACAGGCGGCACGCTGAAATCGGACTTCGAACAGGGAAGTTATAGGTCACGGAAGGTCGATTTCACTATGCACATACTTCGAGGCGATGCTGATTTGGCAATATCTGATTGGGCAGGTATTTTGAGTGGGACCCATGGATGAGTGACAAGTGTCACTAATCCCATTGGTCAATTCCCCTAATTTGTGGATCTACCTAATTAAATACTATTATTTCTATTATTATATAATTAATCCACCTTACATTCAATCCTATCCATCCATTTCAATTTAATCTTTAAACCCACACCACTCATCTCATCCATCTCTTTCTCTCATCAGATCAAATCATCTTCATTTTTTCATTCCTTCATTTCCTCATAACCCGAAACCATCCATATTTTCCCCATTTTCTCCATTTTTCTTCAAGCCCGAAACCACACCCCACCACCATTCCTTATGTGAGTTTGTGTGTAACCTTGAGAGAGGACTGAGAGATTGTGACGGTGAGCCACGGCTGGGGACGGCGGTGGTTCACGGCGGAGAGCCAATCCGTAAGGTGAGTTTTATTCAAAAAATTGGAAACTTGGTTTTATAGAATCTTAATTGAACTTAAGGATTGGTTAATGCTTCTAGGGACTTCAGGAGACGAATGGGATTATTTTTGACGGCTTGGACGGCCAGGAACCGCGGTGAACGGCGGAGGAAACCGCACCCACCATGGCCGATCAAGGAGGTATGACTTTTGTGTTTGTTCTTCGGTTTTTAACGTCTTAAAATGTAGGAAATGAATGTAGAAAGGTATTTGGATCAAAAGGGAATAAAATGGACTAAAAATGGACGGATTGGGTCTTGAACCAGTCCAGACCGGTTCGGCCGGTCCAAGAACCAGAGAACCGGTTCGACTTGTGAAGAAGATGAACAGTACACCCGGCGCGTGGGGCGCATTAGTCACTATTTTGGATAGTGTTCAACATGTGAAACACTCTATTCGATGTAACGAATATTTTGGGACTAGTTTCGTGTCGATCGGACACCGTCTCGATAATGTTCTGGGCATCGGAAGGTTTCAGATCGAGTTTAAAAATAGTTAAAAATACCGGAAAATTACGGGGCTTTCGTGGGAGGTTAATTAAGTAGTTAGTAACCTTCTATTACGCTTTGGACAGGTTTGGGAGTCCCGGTGACGGTGATTGGCTCGGGAGAGCCGTATGACATGCAAATCGAGGCGGTAGCTCGGACGGTCTGTGAGTGGACCTTGTTTTCTAAATTGGTGGATGCATAAATGTTTATTATATATTTTTAATACATGTTTGGTAATGCCATGGGTACATTTGTGACAGGACCGCCCCCGAAAGGACATTGAAAACCGTGCCCAGTCCTGCTCCCGCCTAGCAAGACGACTGAATTTCCAAAGTTACCCTCCGTACTTGCCAGACTAGGGATAGCCACACGTGCTTACTCATGCCTCCGCCTCTCGATCAGCCTCGGACGACGCGCCATGACCTGGAGGGTTAATAAAAACCAAAAGGGTGTGAGTGGACCAAAAATAAATCAGTTTATAAAACAGTTACAAAAGACGCTTCACCCTCCGCGTAAAACCAATGCATGCATACAAAAAAAAATCATTCCGCAATCGGTTAACATTTTCCACATAAGAAAAACCGTGTATCAAATTTCAATATAAGGAAAACTAGTATGAAACTCAAAATCATTTTCCTTTCTCAACCATCGGGTCTTAACCCGCAATAATAAACACAGGGCTTCAGCCCAAAACCACGAATCAAAACAAAATACACAACATGATCCAAAACCATCAACCACATAAACCGGGTGTAAGGACCCGTCCCAAATTCCTAGATTAGATTAGTGACTAATCACGATTAGTGAGGTTAATCGGTGATTAGTTAGGCTAAATCGGACGAACGATGCGAAATGACCGTTTTGCCCCTAGTGGTGGCAAAATTTTGACTTTTCGATCGGGCGGTCAAATGGACTTTGACCAATGACCGTGACGTAGTTCGTGACGTCACGAGTTCTTAGACAGGTGGCACGTTCAATTCCGACGTTCGAGGAGGAAGTTATGACGTTCGGAAATGTAGGGGCATTTTGGTAATTTTGGTTAAAGAGGAGTCAAATGTTGACTTTTTGACCAAGAGGTCCGATGGCCGAGGGCCGAAGACCATTACGTAGATAAGGACGATACGAATCTATAGGCAGGCGGCACACTGAAATCGGACTTCGAACGGGAGAGTTATAGGTCACGGAAGTTCGATTTCACTATGCAGGAACTTCGAGACGGGGACGATTCGGCGAAATCTGATTTGGGCAGATATTTAGGCGGGTCCCATGGATGAGTGACAAGTGTCACTCATCCTATTGGCTAACTCCCCCAAAATGTGGATCTAAGTAATTAAATAATAATATTTTAATTATTTTATAATAAATCCTAACAACCTTAAATCTTAACCATCCATTCTATTTTAATCATTCAATCCTCACCCTCCATTTCTCTTCTCTCATCAGCTATCATCTCCTTCTTCTTTGTTTCCTCACACTCGAAACCCGAAACCCCCCTTCACCATTTTCTCCATTTTCTTCAAAACACAAACACACATATTTCCCACCTCCATCACTCATCTTGTGAGTGTGCTACAATGAATATGACCGTGAGGAAGTGGTGAGAGGCTGAGGATGGCAAGCCACGGCTGGGGACGGCGGTGGCCACGGCGGGGAGTCGAACCCTTTAGGTAAGAAAATGTTCAAAAATTCGAAATTGGATTTTAATGGTTTTTACTCGATTCCATTAATTGGGTAAGGTTTCTAGGGATCCCAGGAGATGACAAGGATTGGTTTCGAGGTGTTGGACGGCCTGGAACAGCCGTGAACGGCATGAGAAGTCACGGCCGCCATGGCTGGATTGAAGGTACGGGTTTTCGATGTTTTTCCTTCCGTTTTAAGTCATAGGACTGTAGGTTAGGTTGAGACGAAGAGAATAGGACAAACGGGAATGGTTTTGGTGGCCGGACGGGGGAGAACCGGCGGGGTCAAGTCGCGGGTCACGGCGACCCGGTTACTGGTATTCGGGTCGACCCGCGGGAGGACAGAGATGACAGGTGACGTCATCCTACTGTCGTCATCATGTCAGGGATGACGTCAGCATTGTCAGATCTGACAATGTCAGCTGTCATGTCAGAAAATGGGCCAATAGGAGTGCGACACGTGTCACATGTCAGTGCACAGTCAGCACTGACATGTTAGTGACGTGGCCCAATCAGGGGATGACACGTGTCACTGACGTGGACCAGTGACGTGATGACACGTGGCACATGTGAGACTGCCACGTGGCACTGACAGCACAGTGACGTGGACCAATGGGAGCTTGACACGTGGCACCTGTCAGAGTCTGACATGTCAGACCTGACAGCTGTCAGATGACGTCAGCATGACGTCACGCTGACGTCAGCAGGTACTGTAGCTGGCGCGTGAAACCCACGCGCAGCCACTTCAGGCGGCGCGTGAGGGCGCGCGACAGGGAATTTGGGGATGTGTTCAACATGTGAAATCTTCTATTCGATGTAACGAACATTTTGGGACTGGTTTCGTGTCGATCGGACACTGTCTCGATATGTTTCGGGGCATCAGAAGGTTTAGGTTTGGGATTAAAAATAGTTAAAAATACGGGAAAATTACGGGGCTTTAGTGGGAGGTTAATTAAGTAGTTAGTAACCTTCTATTACAATTTGGACAGGTTTGGGAGTCCCAGTGACGGTGATCAGCTCGGGGAGCTGTATGTCACGCAAATCGAGGCGGCAGCTCGGACGGTCTGTGAGTGGACCTTGTTTTCTAAATTGGTGCATGCATAAATTTTTATTATATGTTTTAAATGCTTGTTTGTAATGCTATGGGTGCATTTGTATGTGGTTACGTATAAGCACGTATTTCGAGGTTTCGGTCTTATACGGCGCTTATACGAGTCGGTATCTCTGTATTGATTTAAATGAACTGGATTTGAATTTCAAAAGGATAAACTCAGGTATGAGACCTATTTGGTTTTGTCTCGGGCATATGACCTCAGATTCCGGGCACGGTGCCCAGCTGATGTCCTATGTTCGGGCACGAGACCCAGTCACTTTACGGCTTTGATTTCAGGTCAGGTCAGGGAACCTTAAATGGATTCCCAGGTTCATGACTGTTTATGGGAACCGACATGAACCCTTGTTGGTTATTACGGTACATGACGGTTTATGGGAACCGGCATGTTACCTGGTTACGTTATTACTGTACATGACGGTTTATGGGAACTGGCATGTTACCTGATTATGGATATTATGGATCATGACGGTTCAGGGGAACCGGACATGAGTGTTTATGTTATGTATATATATGTTCATCTACCTTCCTTTACATGTCCTACTATCTCCTCCGAGGAGGGTCGTTGACCTAGGTGGACCCCGGAGTAGTCACGGAGCACCGACTGAGTGGAGTCACCCCCTAGTTGGGTTCCTTACTCTCAGGAAGGCTATGGTTACTATTACCTCGAGTAGGATCAGTGGTCTGCGGACATTGACCTTTACTTTGAGAAGACTCGGATTGCGACCCTGGTAGCACGCGCTTAGCTTTGGATACCGTGACAGGAATGGTTGTGTGACTTATATGTATATATATGATATATGATATGATATATGAGATTGGATATGTGGTGTGCACAGGATTTGGGCAGTGGCCTGTATGGCTGTTTTCATTGTGGTCCTTTCGACCTTGGTTTATATCTGCTTTGGGCTTAGTCCCACATATGGTTTGTTTTGGATAAATGGTTTTCGAATGCATGCATGCTTTTTAGTAGAGGGTACAAATGTCTTATGAAATGTTTTTATAAACTTTTGTTTTGTCCACTCACAGTTTTTAATGTTTTGACTGCCCTTCAGGTTGACATCGGATGTGGACTGTAGCAGAGACCGAGATATCACATGCCTCCTCCGGATCCTAGCGTACTCTGATAGCCCGGGAGGGCAAAGGTCGGAAATATCCCTTGTCTGACACTACGTGTCAGACGGGAGCAGGGTCATCCCGCACTAATCCCGGGGGGATTGGGATGGGTCCTGTCAACGTGGTATAAGTGCATGGTTTGTCAGGACCCGACCCTCTTCTGTCAGGTCCCGATTCATCTAGCACGATATTGTCCGCTTTAGGCCTCGCCCTCACGGTTTTGTTTTCGGTAGCTCACGGTGCAACTTCCCAGGGGGTCACCCATCTGGAATTGCACCAGCCTCAACTCGCTTAACTTTGGGGTTCCAATCCCCCCCAAAGCCACTGAGCTCCCAAAAGGCCTCATCTAAACCAGAGACGTGCACCTGCACGCTCTATCTAGCATGGTATTGTCCTCTTTAGGCGCACCTGCGCCCGCAAGGTTTTGACCCCAAGACCTCACGCCTGGAAGGTAACCACCTTAACCAGCGCAGCCAAGGGAGGCCTCATGCTAGATAGGTGTGTGCCTACACCTTTAAGGCACACAACCATTCCTTTCCCAGACCATTCCCCCCTCGCAGGAATGTGGGATCGTTCACCGTTCACTCCAGGACACGGGTCTTACAATCCACCCCCCTTAGGGCCCAGCGTCCTCGCTGGCACACTTCCCGGTCGGGGTCTGGCTCTGATACCAAATTGTCAGGACCCGACCCTCTTCTGTCAGGTCCCGATTCATCTAGCACGATATTGTCCGCTTTAGGCCTCGCCCTCACGGTTTTGTTTTCGGGAGCTCACGGTGCAACTTCCCAGGGGGTCACCCATCTGGAATTGCACCAGCCTCAACTCGCTTAACTTTGGGGTTCCAATCCCCCCCCAAAGCCACTGAGCTCCCAAAAGGCCTCATCTAAACCAGAGACGTGCACCTGCACGCTCTATCTAGCATGATATTGTCCTCTTTAGGCGCACCTGCGCCCGCAAGGTTTTGACCCCAAGACCTCACGCCTGGAAGGTAACCACCTTAACCAGCGCAGCCAAGGGAGGCCTCATGCTAGATAGGTGTGTGCCTACACCTTTAAGGCACACAACCATTCCTTTCCCAGACCATTCCCCCCTCGCAGGAATGTGGGATCGTTCACCGTTCACTCCAGGACACGGGTCTTACATGGTTGCTCATGTTACTCTGAATTCCATAGCGTATTTTGCGCATTACTTCGTATGTAGGTCGAGGATGTGATTTCTCAATGGGCTACAGTTCGTGATCAACCTGATAGTTGGGGTGCCGGTACGATAGTTAGTAGGATTGGCATGCCTTGGTTCGGCATTTGAGGCCGGAGTTGCCATAATTCTGTCAAGGTTGACAGTGTGAGACCCTACGGAAGGGATGACGTACCTGTACGTTAACGTTTTGATCGTGAGACGGTTAGTTGGGATCGTCTTTCACGATGTCGTAGGATCGGTCCCGACGACTGGTTAGGAATTGTGATCATCGGATGGTGGAATATTGTTGAGTTGGATGATCGGATTTGGTTGAGTTAGATAGATTTACTGCAGTTGGCAGTTAGCAGCCGGATTCGGGGAATCCTAGTTGGATCGACGGTAGGATTGGATTGACGTCTTTACGATGTCGGACCGCGGGGTCGGTCAGATTGTTGATTTTACTGCTTTTCGCAGTTGGATTCAGGGGAACTCTACGTGTGATCGTGGAACCCTACCTTGGGTGTATGGTTCGGAAAGGTAAGTTTGCGAGTGGTGTGATTTTGACGACTATTCGGATTTGGATTCGTTAGTCGGTCTAGTCATGTCAGCTTGTGTTGGGACTGCACTTCGCAGTCGAGGTTGTACTTATCGGTTAAACTTATTTGGTTGTCGTGCAACTTTGGTAGTGATGGATAGTTGGTACAACTAAGGTCATGGGTGACCTGGAAGACAACAATGGTTTAGTCGAGTTACGACAGGTTAGAGATTGTTGGACAAGTTACCAGGGTTGGTACTTGTCGATGGAATCCCTGAGCGGGATACGGAGTGGTTGTAGTACGGTTGTTGGGAATCGGGGATGTTTTCCTTTTCTTGTATGAGTTATCAGGGTGACTGTACCCAGAGTTGTCGGGTACGAGGGAGGCAGAGTTTCTCCTATTCTAGCAAATGTACGGGGTCGTTGCTCGAGATGAGCGGAGATCCAGGGTGTCAGTTTTGCACACGGCGTACTAATACTGACACTAGTGTTGGTGATAGTGCGAGGTGCTGGTACTAGCGCTGGTGCTGGTGCCGGTGATCTTGATGACGGTGAGTTACGAGTCAGTATGTGACTCCGTCGAGATGGGTATGTGTTTGGTATCTGTGGTTCAGGAGTGGATCACGGATAGAGGTAAACTAATGATGAACACGTGGTTGATGTCCGAGTGTGTTGGTTCCGATATGGTTGGAACTTCGAAATCGCGAGAGGTTGCGATTGAGGTGACGAGAGGAATGTTGGTTTTCCGCATTGGTATTGAGTATATCGACGTCGGGTGACTGAGATTCTCATCTTCTGCATGGTGGCAGACGATGTTGAATTACGTGGCGTGGTGAGTACAGCGAGTTTTGGTTGTATTCACGTAGGATGACTTTTTATGTCATTACCTTGGATCATCCTTGGTTTTCCTAGGTGGAATGACAAGGATGATACGAGGTAATCAGTGATAACCCACAGTCTCGGCGTGCCTCGTCGTAGACTAATCTGTTTAGATGTGGGAATAGTTGAGGACTTTGGACGTCGTGACGATTCTCGATCGTGGCTTCTAGGGTCGGTTGACGTGGTGATGGATCTGGATCGTGATCCTGATGATCCAGATAGGTGGAGAGTTTATCACTCTTACTTGAGTGCTGAGTTGAGGATGTTGGGACTGAATTTCTTTTCGAGGTAAATCCCATATGACTTATTACTCGCCTGAGTAGTTGTCCGATGAGTAGTTTTCCGACGTGGTCGGATTTGGGTCAGCCCTGGATGGGTGAGTGTTGTGATTGGCTTCCCTATGAAATCAATCGATAGTGTGGTCGTGATCGGTTGAACAGGTATCCGATAGGTTCGGATATGGTGCGTCTCGGTAGACGTGAACGATATTTCGGGTTTTGGAATCAGATTTCTGGATGACGATTCAGGATTTGATTTTAGAACTTGAAAAAGGATTTCTAGATTTGGGTTTTAGAATCGGATTCTGGGTGACGATTCAGGATTTGATTCTAGAGCTTGACTGTAGATTTTCATTTATGGATTTGGGTTCGGAATGGTTATTCCAAATGCTAGCTTACGGAGTAATAATTTTGGATTCGAATTTGGACATGATTAGGGATATGATTTCTGGGTTTGGATTCGGCATTTCTTACGAAATTGCGGATTCAGATTCGGATTTGGGAATAGATAATGGGTTGGAGTTTCGATTTGTCTAATGCTGGATTGGACAAATGGACTCTGTAATTGAAATGTGATTGGCTACGCCCTAGATGGTTGTAAGCTGATTGATGGGTAGATGTACGTACCTTGTATGTTGTTCGAGGTAAGATACTGGGAAAACTTATCATGTCTGGTGACGGTACATAGGTTATACCGTTGATACGTTGGTGAGCGAGTTGGTAGTCGGATTGGTTTTGATACCATCGGATTAATCGAGGTTGTGAACTAGGCATTGGATACTGTGCATTGGGTCATGGTATTTCTGATGGGTCTAATTACACACAGGTCGAGTGAAATGCTTGTGGTTAGTGTAACCACGAGTGTGTGTCATATCAGTTTGCGACTGACGATTGTCAAGTGGTGACAGTTTGTCGGAGGTGTCAACGTAGATCATTGAGTGCGGTTTGGTGACTCCCAGTGGGAGCAGACGTCAGGATAGGTTAGAGATTGAGGAAGGAACCGTAGAGTTGCTTATGTCAGCGAAAGGGTAGATTTAACAAGTGGGTCGATCATGGGGTACTTGGGCTACTCTGATACTGACAGGTGGTGTCAGTTCGGAGCGTATGGTTACTGTCATTCTACATGGCCGAATGTAGTCGATGCGACGTAAGTGTTAGTGGTACGTCAGGCTGCAGACGAGTAAGTGTTGTTCTGGTTAGTGGGTGTACTAGTGTACACATGTTTCAAGGTTGATTCTACTTTCCACGGGGTGGAGGTGGAATCAGGATAGTTGGAGTTTCGAGAGCGAAAACTAAATTAAGGAGGGAAGATCAGTTGGATTTAGGTCGGTTGGAATTTCGAGGACGAAATTAATTAAGGAGGGAAGGTTGTAACGACCCGTCCTAAATTCCTAGATTAGATTAGTGACTAATCACGATTAGTGAGGTTAATTGGTGATTAGTTAGGCTAAATCGGACGAACGATGCGAAATGACCGTTTTGCCCCTAGTGGTGGAAAAATGTTGACTATTTGATCGGACGGCCAAATGGACTTTGACCGATGACCGAGACGTAGTTCGTGACGTCACGAGTTCATAGACAGGTGGCACGTTCAATTCCGACGTTCGAGGAGGAAGTTATGACGTTCAGAAGTGTAGGGGCATTTTGGTAATTTTGGTTAAAGAGGAGTCAAATGTTGACTTTTTGACCAAGAGGTCCGATGGCCGAGGGCCAAAGACCATTACATAGATAAGGACGATACGAATCCATAGGCAGGTGGCACACTGAAATCGGACTTCGAACGGGAGAGTTATAGGTCACGGAAGTTCGATTTCACTATGCACGAACTTCGAGACGGGGACGATTCGGCGAAATCTGATTTGGGCAGATATTTTGGTGGGTCCCATGGATGAGTGACAAGTGTCACTCATCCTATTGGCTAACTCCCCCAAAATGTGGATCTAAGTAATTAAATAATAATATTTAAATTATTTTATAATAAATCCTAACAACCTTAAATCTTAACCATCCATTCTATTTTAATCATTCAATCCTCACCCTCCATTTCTCTTCTCTCATCAGCTATCATCTCCTTCTTCTTTGTTTCCTCACACCCGAAACCCGAAACCCCCCTTCACCATTTTCTCCATTTTCTTCAAAACACAAACACACATATTTCCCACCTCCATCACTCATCTTGTGAGTGTGCCCCAATCAGGGGATGACACATGTCACTGACGTGGACCAGTGCCGTGATGACACGTGGCACATGTCAGACTGCCACGTGGCACTGACAGCACAGTGACGTGGACCAATGGGAGCTTGACACGTGGCACCTATCAGATGATGTCATGCTGACGTCAGCATGTACTGTAGCTGGCGCGTGAAACCCACGCGCAGCCACTTCAGGCGGCGCGTGAGGGCGCGTGGCAGGGAATTTTGGGATGTGTTCAACATGGGAAATCTTCTATTCGATGTAACGAACATTTTGGGACTGGTTTCGTGTCGATCGGACACCGTCTCTCGATATGTTTCGGGGCATCAGAAGGTTTAGGTTCGGGATTAAAAATAGTTAAAAATACGGGAAAATTACGGGGCTTTAGTGGGAGGTTAATTAAGTAGTTAGTAACCTTCTATTACAATTTGGACAGGTTTGGGAGTCCCGGTGACGGTGATCGGCTCGGGGAGCCGTATGTCACGCAAATCGAGGCGGCAGCTCGGACGGTCTGTGAGTGGACCTTGTTTTCTAAATTGTTGCATGCATAAATGTTTATTATATGTTTTAAATGCTTGTTTGTAATGCTATGGGTGCATTTGTATGTGGTTACGTATAAGCACGTATTTCGAGGTTTCGACCTTATACGGCGCTTATACGGGTCGGTATCTCTGTATTGATTTAAATGAACTGGATTTGAATTTCAAAAGGATAAACTCAGGTATGAGACCCATTTGGTTTTGTCTCGGGCATATGACCTCAGATTCCGGGCACGGTGCCCAGCTGATGTCCTATGTTCGGGCACGAGACCCAGTCACTTTACGGCTTTGATTTCAGGTCAGGTCAGGGAACCTTAAATGGATTCCCAGGTTCATGACTGTTTATGGGAACCGGCATGAACCCTTGTTGGTTATTACGGTACATGACGGTTTATCGGAACCGGCATGTTACCTGGTTACGTTATTGCGGTACATGACGGTTTATGGGAACCGGCATGTTACCTGATTATGGATATTATGGATCATGACGGTTCAGGGGAACCGGACATGAGTGTTTATGTTATGTATATATATGTTCATCTACCTTCCTCTACATGTTCTACTATCTCCTCCGAGGAGGGTCGTTGGCCTGGGTGGACCCTGGAGTAGTCACGGAGCACCGACTGAGTGGAGTCACCCCCCAGTTGGGTTCCTTACTCTCAGGAAGGCTATGGTTACTATTACCTCGAGTAGGATCAGTGGTCTGCGGACATTGACTTGACTTTGAGAAGACTCGGATTGAGACCCGGGTAGCACGCGCGTAGCTTTGGATACCGTGACAGGAATGGTTGTGTGACTTATATGTATATATATGATATATGATATGATATATGAGATTGGATATGTGGTGTGCACAGGTGTGCACAGGATTTGGGCAGTGGCCCGTATGGTCGTTTTCATTGTGGTCCTTTCGACCTTGGTTTATATCTGCTTTGGGCTTAGTCCCACATATGGTTTGTTTTGGATATATGGTTTTCGAATGCATGCATGCTTTTTAGTGGAGGGTATAAATGTCTTATGAAATGTTTTTATAAACTTTTGTTTTGTCCACTCCCAGTTTTTAATGTTTTGACTGCCCTTCAGGTTGACATCGGATGTAGACTGTAGCAGAGACCGAGATATCACATGTCTCCTCCGGATCCTGGCGTACTCTGATAGCCCGGGAGGGCAAAGGTAGGAAATATCCCTTGTCTGACACTCTGTGTTAGACGGGAGCAGGGTCATCCCGCACTAATCCCGGGGGGATTGAGATGGGTCCTGTCACCGGGCGACTACCCAACTCAACTGAAACATCAGAATTTAATAATAAATCGCAAGTCAATCATTTTGCTGTATATCAAATGCGCCCGAGTCTTTAAACTCAAAACCATGCGCATAAATAGGCTTTCCCGGGATATCAACGAGTCTTTGAACTCAGAACATAATCAATAGGCCTCGGGGGTATCACAATAACCGAGTCTTTAAACTCACGAGTCTTTAAACTCATTAAGGGCCCTCCCCCGTCATCAATTAACCGAGTCTTTAAACTCAAAACGTGCCCCAGCAATAGCACCCGGGTCTTTAAACCCAAACAGTTTTCAACGGGTCTTTAAACCCCAAAACATTTAACAATCACAACAACGCGGGATCCATCCCGAAATCACATTTTTTTTCACAACAGGACTCATGGTCCGAATTTCCACATTCAAATCCCCAACTCTTACTTCACAAATCACATTCAAATCATCATTACACACGGGGCATGTACAATCATACCAAATCACTTTATTAAATCCTTTTTCATTCCCGAATTCGAATTCGCAATAATGATTCCGTAAGCTAGCATCCGGAACATCATCCTGAGCCCAAACCAAGAATTCGATTTTTCAAACTTCCGAAAACTGAAATCTTGTTCATCAAAATTACTTTTATGCCCCGAGCATCAAGCCCGAAATCACCTTTTTCAAAATCCATTTTGAATCCTTGAAATCACATCATTTTTCAAATCCCAAGGTCAAAGCATCAAAACCACAATCAAATCACCAAAATCACGATCAAATCACGACATACTCGAAATCTCGTAAAAAGTGCAAAACCGTGACATTCTCGAAATACGTGGCAACATCGTAAATCATACTCCCATTCATATTCAAAACATTATTAAAACATGACACGTACAATTCATGTTGGGTCAAATCACAATACGAAAAATCTCGAAAACCGTGTCAACACCGTGAGTCACGCTCACAATCATAAACAACATTCATAAAACATTATACACACAAAATTATACAAATTCTTTCGTTAAACCATCATCAAGCATAAGAGTGACCATAGTCTTGAAATACGTGTAATTTAGTATGTATAGCAAAATACGTATAAATACGGGAATTGAACTCAATCCCAATTCATAATCATAATCATAGCAATCATAGAAATATTTATGCATGCATTTAATTTGGAAAGCAACGTCCACTCACACACCAATTTTTAAGGCTCGGTTTCGCGCCGCACGCATTCCCGTAATTTCCGGAATTTTCCAGAAAACCCGAAACCTGTCCGAAAACACATTCCCGGGTCATTAAGGTTTCAAATAACAACATACTAATTTCCCATAATTTTCTGGGAATTAATCGGTAATTAAAAACGTAACCGAAACCGTCGGACCCTCGAAACAACATCGAAACGGTGTCCGATAATTTCGAAACCAACGCTAAAATGTATGTTACATTGTATAGGATAAAAGTCGTGTTGGACTTACCTCGAAAATCGGATCCACGCGCCCTCACGCGCCGCCGTGAGTGGCTGCGCGTGAGTCCACGCGCCAGCTACAGTACCCCTGCACAGTTCATCGTCTCTACCCGGCAATCTGCCATACGGGCCGTTCAACCCGTGTGAGGACCCGATTAGCATCCCTTCAATTCGACATTATTTTGAACGATTGAACACACCATTAGCTTCGCAACCAATTGAATTAGGGATCTGTAATGTACATTACCGTCGTCATAACCTCGAACTAGGTCGACTCAACCTAAGTTTCCAAATCGAGTTCCTCATCTGAGTTTGTCTAATAACCAAGGAAGTCTTCAATTAGCTTATAGTCTAGCATCATAGCCTCATGGTAAGGATGAATTGAAATCCAATTTCACAAACACTTACCTCAAATTTCACGAACACAAGGCTCGATTTCCCGGCCACCAGTGACGACCGTCCATGGCTCCAGGAGCTTCAAAGCTTGCAATAATCGATTTGGATCGACCCCATGAAGTTCCAGAAGACTCATTCGAGCCTCAATTTGGCTTGGGCTGGCCTAAAACTGGGTTTTCGAATTTGAAATTATCAAAAACCAGTTTCGGGTTTTGAGCTCGTCTCTCGCCATTTCCAACCCATTTCTTCCTCTCTCAGTCTCTACACTCTGCCCTTTTCCCCCTTAACTCTTTCCTGACCTCACTTTCTATCAATTAGCCCTTGGGAAGGTCGATCAAGCAAAGTTTATCAGGCTCTGTTTTTCTTTCCAATACCAACATCACCCAGGAGCTTCAATTCCCGATTTACACCCACTAACACACAGCGCACAGTCACTTCCAACTCTGTTCCCACACTCAGCTAAAACAATTCGACGCACAGGTATTCTGTCCTCCAAAATCAAAACACCAGCACGGCATCGTGTACCCGTGCACTGCCCCAAAACACCCAACCGTAGTAGACAATTCCCAGCACGCCTAGCACTAAGTTATCAGAGATAAACAATTTCCCATTCCGTCCATTAACACCCAATCCAAGCAATTGACTCCATAAACAATTGTACTGTTCTCAGCCTTCTGTCTCCGCTTCAACCACCCATGCTAAAAACCCACCAGTGCACCAGTTTCAAACGCACCTACGCAATTGTTTAGTTTTCCCCATCCCAGTACAAAATCTTGAGCCACTAATCCCTCATTTCTTAGTGACAAATGTCACTGATTTTGCTAAACAATCCTCTTTAAAAAATAGCACTCATAGCACGGTTGCACAGTCCCTGTTTTTCACGGTGGTGAACAGTAATCCGCCGTGCAATGACCAAAATGTCCTCAGGGAAATAATTACCAAAATGCCCCTCATCTTCCGTGACCCGTAATTTGGTCATCCGATGTCCGTTTCACGCGTGCCGCCTGTCGTTGTTCTCGGGGCTTTGAGACGAACCTAACGGTCTTCGAGTCTTGTGAAAATCAATTGTATTTCAGAAAGTCAACTTTTTCCCTCAAATTGTCCAAATTACGGAAATGCCCCTGCACTTCTGAACGTCATAACTTTCACCTCGAGCATCCGAACCGGACGTGCCACCTGTCTATAAACTCGTGACGTCCCAAACTACATCACGGTCATCGATCAAAATCCATTTGACAGCTCGAATTAAAAGTCAACGTTTTACCCACAACTAGGGGCAAAACGGTCATTTTGCATCGTTCGTCCGATTCCGCCAGACTAATCACCGATTAATCCCGCTAATCATGATTACTTACTAATCTAATCCCGAATTCTGGGATGGGTCGTTACAATTTGGTTGTGGTTACGTATAAGCATGTATTTCGAGATTTCAGCCTTATATGGTGTTTCTACGGGTCGGTATTTCTTTAATGGTTTAAATGAAAAGGTTTTGGATTTCTAAAAGGATAAACTCGGGTATGAGACCCATTTGGTTTTTTCTCGGGCATATGACCCTATTGATAACCTTCAGGTCAGAGTCGTGGTCGCGGCGGGTGCTATGTGCACGGCGACAGGCGATATGACGCTCACCTCCGTATTAGGATGTGTTCCTTCCGGAGTGGTCACAATGCACGATTCGTGGTCGGGCAGCCTAGGGAGGCTCGACTTCGGAGTGCTGACGATTCAGGATAGCGATCGGTGATGAGTGCACCATGATCTTGTGGTGGTCGCGTCGGTTGATTCGTTCACGGCGACATACCAGGATTGAGGGCAGTCCTGGATGGATGGTTGCACGCATCACTACGATCGGAGTCGTGACTGACCCTGAGATATCGGGCAGGATGCCCAGTTGATGTCATATGTTCGGGCACGAGACCCAGTTACTTTATAGTTATGATTTCGGGTCAGGGACCCTAGATGGATTTCCAAGTTCATGGCGGTTTATGGGAACCAGCATGAACCCTGGAATGGTTATTGTGGTACATGACGGTTTATGGGAACCGGGCATGGAGGATGTTTTCTATATATATATATATATATATATATATATGAATGTCATGGATGCTATAGATCATGACAATTCAGGGGAACCAAACATGAATATTTATGTTATGTATATATATGTTCATATATCTTCCTTTACTTCTATTATCTCAGGAGCACTGACTGAGTGGGAGTCGCCCTAGTTGGGTTCCTTACTCTCAGGAAGGCTTAGATCGTAACCTCAGGACGGGTCATTGGTCTACGAACATTGACCTTGGATTCTGAGAGACTTGGATTTGAGACCCTGGGTAGCACGCGCGTAGCTTTGGAAACCGTGACAGGATTGGTTGTATGAATTATATGTATATATGATATATGGTTATATGATGTGATATGTGATGTGCACAGGATTTGGACGGTGGCCTGTGTACTTGGTTTTACTATGGTTTGGGTCGAGTCCCATATGGTTTTGTGCAGTGGCCCTTATGGTTGATTCTTTACGATTCTTTCAGTTATGGTTTTGGGCTTAGTTCCCACCTATGGTCCATTTGGTTAAATGGTTTTCGAATGCATGCATGCTTTTTAGTGAAGGGTACAAATGTCTTTTATGAAATATGTTTTTATAAACTCTTGTTTTGTCCACTCACAGCTTTTAATGTTTTGACTGCCCTTCAGGTTGACAGCGGATGTGAGCTATAGCAGAGACCGAGATATCACATACCTCCTCCGGATCCTGGCGTACTCTGATAGCACTGGAGGGCAAAGGTCGGAAATATCCCTTGTCTGACACTTCGTGTCAAACGGGAGTAGGGTCTTCCCGCGTTAATCCCGGGGGGATTGGGATGGGTCCTGTCAGTGTCTGGCCGAACAAGGAAGTGTCTAGCCGATAAAGAGGGTGTCTAGCCAATAAAGATGTTGTCTAACCGATGTCTGGCCAATGTCAAGCCGATGTTTGGCCTAGGAAGAGGGTGTTAGGCCGACCAAAAGGGTGTGCAGCTGACCAAAAAGGGTGCTAGGCCGACCAATAGGGTGTCTGGCCAAGCAAGGAAGTGTCTGGCCGAGAAAGAGGGTGTCTAGCCGATGAAGAGGGCGTCTCGTCGATGTTTTCTGAGGATGAGGGTGTTAGGCCAACAAAAAGAGTGTCCAGCCAACCAAAAAGGGTGCTAGGCCTACCAAGAGGTTGTCTAGCCGAGCAAGGAAGTCTCTGGCCAAGAAACAGGGTATCTAACCGATGAAGATGATGTGTAGCCGATGTCTGGCCTAGGAAGAGGTTGTTAGACTGACCAAAAAGGTGTCTGGCCAACCAAAAAAGGTGCTAGACCGACCAACAGGGTGTCTGGTCAAGCAAGGAAGTGTCTCACCGAGAAAAAAGATGTCTAGCCAATGAAGAGGGTGTCTGGTCGATGTCTACCCAAGGAAGAGGGAGTTAGGCCGACCATAAGGGTGTCTGGCCGACCAAAAAGAGTGCTAGGCCAACCAAGAAGGTGTCTGGCCGAGCAAGGAAATGACTTGCCGAGAATGAGGGTGTCTAACTGATGAAGAGGGTGTTTGGCCGATGTCTGGCCAACGAAGAGGGTGTTAGGCTGACCAAAAGGGTTTCCGACCGACCAAAAAGGGTGCTAAGCCGACTAAGAGGGTGTATGGCAGAGCAAGGAAGTGTTTGGCCGAGAAAGAGGGTATCTAGCCGATGAAGATGATGTCTAGCCGATGTTTGGCCGAGGAAATGGGTGGTAGGCCGACCAAAAAGGGTACTAGACTGACCAACAGGTTGTTCGGCCGAGCAACGAAGTGTCTGACCAAGAACGAGGGTGTCTAGCCGATGAAGAAGGTGTCTGGCAGGTGCCTGGCCGAGGAAGAGGGTGTTAGGCGGACCAAAAGGGTGTCTGGCCGACCAAGAAGGGTGCTAGACCACCAAGAGGGTGTGTGGCCGTGCAAGGAGGTGTCTGGCCAACAGAGAAGGTGTCTAGCCGATGAAGATGGTGTCTGGCTGATGTTAAGCTGATATTTAGCTGAGGAAGAGGGTGTTAATCCAACCAAAAGGGTGTCCAGTTGACCAAAAAGGATGCTAGGCCGACCAAGAGGGTGTCTAGCCGAGCAAGGAAGTGTCTGGCCGATGTCAAATCGATGTTTGGTTGAGGAAGAGGGTGTTAGTGCAACCAAAAGGGTGTCCAGCCGACCAAAAAGGGTGCTAGGCCGACTAAGAGGGTATCATGCCGAGCAAGGAAGTGTCTGGCCAAGAAAGAGGGTGTCTAGCCGATGAAGAAGGTGTCTAGCCAATGTTTGGCCATGGAAGAGGGTGCTAGGCCAACCAAAAGGGCGTTTGGCCGACCAAAAAGTGTGCTAGGCTGACCAAGAGGGTGTCTTGCCAAGCAAGGAAGTGTCTGATCGAGAAAACGGGTGTCTAGCAGATGAAGAGGGTGTCAGGCCGATGTCAAGCCAATGTTTGGCCGAGGAAGTGGGTGTTAGGCCAACCAAAAGGGTGTCTAGCCAACCCAAAAAGGGTGCTAGGCCGACCAACAGGGTGTATGGCCGAGTAAGGAAGTGTCTGGTCGAGAAAGAGGGTGTCTGGCAGATGTTTAGCTGAGGAAGAGGGTGTTAGGCCAACCAAAAGGGTGTCTGGCCGATCAAAAAGAGTGCTAGGCCGACCAAGAGGGTGCTTAGCCCTCTTCCTCGGCCATATGTGCCAAGGTGAATGTATGTCACCATGGTCGGTCAGCTTGCGCATACCCTAGCACAATGAGGTGGTCGATCGGCCTTGGTGAAGACGAAGGATGATAAAAAAGATATCAGGAAGACTAGAAAATGCGTCAGACGGACCAGAATAGGGTTAGAAAGACCAGAAAGGGGCCAGGATGACCAAAAAAGGTGTCAAGCCGACCAGAATAGGGTTAAGAAGACTAGAAAGAGTGTCAAGCCGACCAAAGAGGTATTAGGAAGACCAAAAAAGGGCTAGGAAGACCAGAAAAGGTGTCAAGCTGGCCAGAATAAGGTTAGGAAGACCAGAAAAATGGTCATGAAGACCAGAAAGGGTGTCAGGTCGACCATAATAGGGTCAAGCAGACCAGAAAAAGGTCAAGAACACCAAAAGATATGTCTGGGCGACCAGAATAGGGTCAGGAAGACCATAAAGAGTGTTAGGCCGACCAGAATAGGGTGAGGAATACTAGAAAAAGGGTCAGGAAGACCAGAAAGGGTGTCAGGCCGACCAGAATAGGGTGAGGAATACTAGAAAGAAGTCAGGAAGACCAAAAGGCCGACTAGAATAGCGTCAGAAACACCAGAAAGATTGTCAGGCTGACCAGAATAAGGTCAGGGAAACCAGAAAAAGATCAAGAAGAACAAAAAAGGTGTCAGGCCGACCAGAATAGGGTAGGGAAGACCAAAAAGAGTGTCAAGCTAACCAGAAAGGTATCTGGCCGAATGGGTGTAGCAGAAGCTCGGTGCACTTGAGTGATGTGGGTTCCAGCGGGAAAGAGAAGAAAGGGAGACCAATCTAGATATTAGTCGTCTTCCCACAAACGGCGCCAAACTCTTGATGCATAAAATGGATCAACTAGTCTGTGAAAACCGCACATACACAAGGAACACGAGATGTACGTTGTTCACCCAAATCAGGCTACGTCCACGGTGTTACTCTATTCTTATTAATAATATAAGTCTTTGTACATAATACAAAAGGTCTTGAGCCTTAAAGAAAGAGTAAGAATGTAGAGAGAAATGAGAGCTCCTTTCTAGAGAGAGAGTGGAATCCTTCAAATGAGGGAGAAAGCTCCCTATTTATAGGAAATATCTAGATTTAGGTGATGAGCCTAGTAATGGGCTTTTGACATGGGCCTTCTTGGTGGGCCTAGTTCAGGTGGCCCTCATGTCGCGATGAGCCCTGATGGTAGGTCGAGCTTGGTCCGAGTGATCTTCCGAGTGTAGCCTGGTCGGTCGATATGGTATCAACAATGACAATAGATTGAAAAGCCCTTTGTCGTTTCTCTTAGAATGCCTTAAGTGATAAGGCAAACCAAACTTGAGAGAGGAACTAAAGTTGTGAGAGAAGAACAATTTGAATGATTTTGGGGAAGAACTAATCAGATTTTGAACCGAGCTGAGTGAAAAGCCTTTCTTCCTTCCTCGTTGGGCTAGTAGAGCGTCGTTTTCTTTTTTTTTAAGTGGTTGATACTTTGCGACAAATAATTTGACATGAGGCCCTTCAAGTTTTCATGCTAGTGGGAAAGCCTACCAAATTTTATTTGGGTTACAGTTCTTTTTGGACTATTAAATGCAGCTGGAGACAAAAACAAAAATTTGCATTGAAAAAAGTAACGATGAAATTATAATTTTTTTTGTGAAAATAAATTATGGCAAATAATTTTGTTGGGTAAGATAGGATTGTTTTGTCAAATATTGACTTAAAATATGGACAATAACAATAAATATAATTATTTGTCGACTGAAACCTATTTAGTTGACAAAATTATCTCCTAAATTATAAATTTGTTGTGGAGTTTTTCACTAAATAGGCATGATAGTATTCAACTACAGAAAAGTGTACGACGTACGTGAGAGTTTCCCATCATAAAGTAAAATGATTTTTTATTGTAGCATTTTCATTTCGTGGGACCAGACTACCAACACGCGACCCTAAGTTTCTAATATATGGCAACAATATGGCTCTTCCTTCATTTATGGAAAAACAAAAATATTTAATTGCGATTAAATATTCCCCCAAATAATTAAAATGATTTGAGATTAACAATTCAATAAAGCATGTTACAATTTTACATTTTTTTGGGGGGACAACTGTGTTTTAAACAAGGACGATGCCAAAGCTTAAGCTGGAAGGGTTATTGCCCTTCTTATCCAATCTTGCTTCCTTCCTATCCAAACTTACTTCCTTGCATTTCTATGGGCTAGTCCATACCAATATTATTATATGTTATTATGTAGCCCATCCCAATTAAATATATAGCTCAATTTGAAGTTTTAAAAAACAATTATACAATGAGAGCTGCAAAGCAGCAGCCCACTGTCTAATATAAATATATACAATCATATTGAAATCATATTAAAACCTCATCGCCATTTCTTTCTTCTTCTTCTTCTTCAAATTCATCTTACCATTTTGTTCATACCTAAACTAGTAGACCTGACTAATGACCAAATTGACTTTCCTTGCTCAAAGCTAACCAACCATGTCTGATCAGCTAGCCCTCAGGCAACCCCCGATCATGCCAACAAGGTCAGGGTGACCCATGAAGATCATATCTGATTGGCCATCCCGCAGATTGGCCTAACAACCAGCCAGTCTCCTTGCGAGCCAACCACAGACTGAATCTCTCTAGGCCGAGGAATTCTGGTCGGCCGGTCCCACTGATAAGTCATAAATGCTGCCCAGGACTACTACAGGACACCTGTCAGCTCCAAAAGGTCACAACATTTATCCCATATTGACAAACACCAACAAACACATTCAATGCTACTATAAATACAAGGGCATTCCCCTCCAAAAGGTAATGACAATCTTGCCCTCACGCTGCCTAAATTGTTATAGTAATCCTCCCACTTGAACTTACTTAAGCATCAGAGACTGCTAGACTGGCACCACATCGGTGTCCCCTTGCTCTCACCCTCTCCCTATGCAGGTATCCATCCCCGAGAGAAGTATCAAAGAAACTCAGCGAGGCAAGACTTAAGTTGATCCATTTCTTGCATCAACATATTGGCGTTGTTTGTGAGAAGCTGAAACAACACCCCAAGCTCTCATCCACCAAATCAGCCATCCCGGATCGTGCCCAGCACCATGTTGGACAAATTAGACGAAGAAGAGCTCAACTGCACCCAGTTTCCTCAAGGGAACCCAACGAGAAACGTCCCCGATGCCTACCGTAAACATTGGACAACATGATGTGCGAAGTAGGTGCGCTGAAGGCCCACAATGTAAAAATCAACACCAAGAACCAACTTCTGGGTGAGCATTACGAGATTACCCTTGCCATTGCCAAGATGTCCCAGCACAAAGGCCAAC
This sequence comes from Prinsepia uniflora, assembly GCA_032719365.1. Lineage (NCBI taxonomy): Eukaryota > Viridiplantae > Streptophyta > Magnoliopsida > Rosales > Rosaceae > Prinsepia > Prinsepia uniflora. The sequence continues at coordinate 52,923,742 of CM064861.1, read as the reverse complement.
GGGGAAAAGGACCGGTCGACCGATGTCAGGCTGAAACCCAACAGGTCGATCGGCCACGTACCGCTCATGTGACAGTCGAAAGGTCCTTGCCGGATCAACCAAGGAAACAACCCAGGCCAAATCCCACCTCTTCCAGACGACTCCTCATCCAGCCATCTAAAGCTAAACCCTCAGGAACCAAGATCTACAGGGATGCTGGGTAGTTGCTGGAGGAACGCCAAGTCATTCTGACTAGGCTCACCTATGAAATCTCTGACCATAGGACTTAGGAACCACGCCAGTCTAGTTCAAACGACCGCCAGGTCACTGTTGGAAACTCAGGACGAGTGGTGAACAACATGGGTTGCCAAGCAAACGGAAACGGCAAAACTCACCCGCGGGAGAATAGTTATACAGACGAGACATACTGAACATCATGCAGCTATTCCCAGGGCCAAGAAGCAAAAGTCTGCTAGGACCGAAGTAGGAGACCAACTGAACACCACGCCAGCCAGCCCACTCCTCAAAAAGAGGATATCGAAGCCCTCTTCAGAAGAATATGTGCCCTAGAAGCAAAGGAAGATAAAAGTAAGGCACTAGCCTTGAAGAAAGCTAACCCTAGTCCTTTCTTCGATAGAATCCTCTGATCTCGACACGGGACTGGAGTAAAACCTTTGAAGATCACCCTGTACACGGGGAAGGGAGACCCTAACACCCACTGGAACAATTACACCTCTACTCTGGCATACCGGGATGCCTTTGAGGACGAACAGTGTCTCATCTTTGGCTCCACCCTCACTGATGCAGCCCTAAACTTGTTAAGACCCGACCCTTCTCGGTCAGGACCCGACTCATCTAGCACGATATTGTCCGCTTTGGGCCCCCTTGCCCTCACGGTTTTGTTTTCGGGAGCTCACGGTGCAACTTCCCAGGGAGTCACCCATCATGGAATTGCATCATCCTCAAATCGCTTAACTTTGGAGTTCCAACTGAACCCAAAGCCACTGAGCTCCCAAAAGGCTTTGTGCTAGATAGGTGTATGCCTACACCTTTAAGGCACACCACCATGACAACGTCCAAATTACGCATCAAATTAAACACGTAATTTGAGTGTTGTACAATTTAAACTTTTTTGTGTAGATGTAGTATTGGTAAATAGGGATCGTTCTTAACCGGGGAAATTAGGGAACATTAATAATGTGTTAGTGCGAAAGAATAATGAATAAATTAATGAATTAGAGAATAAAATAATCAAAGAATAAATTAAAGAATAGTGAGAAAGAATAATGAATAAATTAATGAATTAGAGAATTAAATAATAAATGAATTAAATAATCAAAGAATCAATAAATTAAAGAATAGAGGAATAAAAGAATAAAGAATTAATGAATAAAAGAATTAAAGAATAAAGAATTAAATGGGGGGTTTGAGGGAGTGTAATCATACAAATACAAGTAAAAACATATATGAACTAATTCTATTTCTACTCTAACTTATGTAAAAATGACCTTCTTAAAACACATATCTTACCAACACTCTAATAATTGTAAATATTAAAACAATCACGAAATTTTACCTTAATCGTCTCAATTATCTTCATACATTTTTCAATATTATAAATGCACTGACAGCGGCCGACACGTACAATATGATTTACCTTTTGTTTTTGACTGAATGCGCCGACAGCGATCAACATTAAGTCTCTTCAATTCTACTCTAAGTGCACCGACAGCGGATAAAACACTTAACATCAAATTGAAGTATGAAGCACTAAAATGTATAAAATAACTAAGATTCATAAAGTAAGACACATGGAGATTTCATTTAACACTTACAAGTATTAGCAAGAAAATGCCACACATATATTGAACTATAATCAAAACCAATAACAAAAATAAGAGTTTAAGTAAATGGAGAGTAATTGTTATACTTTCAAGGTGGATGAAAACAATGGATTGTTATTCACACGGTTCTCCGACAGCGGACGGAACCTTGTGAAGATGGAGGAAATAAACACGGGAAATATGGACTCAAACTCTAAACTTTGTATTGGAAATATTTTGCCAAAGTTTCTCTTGAGGAAGACTCAAATGTGTGCCTCTAAGAAGTTGTGCATAACAAGTGAAATGAACCCCTATTTATAAGGGGAAAAATCAAATTACACTCTAAAAAAATAAATAAAAACAAGTAAAAATTACAATAAAAATATTCAAAAGTGAAATGATGAGATTGGGTGGTTTTAGGGGAAAAGATGTTAAAAAACAAAAGAAATGTGCAATAGTGCTGTTTTGTCAGAAACCAGCTGGAAAAGGGAGTAAATTTCGGCCAGCTTAGGCTGGAAAAGAGGGAGAGAGATCAGCAGACGCTTGCTGAAGAGACGAGTTGGAGTTCCGCGCACGAGCGCTGAAGGTGGGATGTCTTGTTTAATACACGCGCGCTGAGAAGATGGAAGGCGCTTCGGTAGCCTCTTGCCGACAGGTCTGATGGGCTGCAGCGATTGTGACAAGGTCTTGGACCGCACGTGTGGGCTGGGGCGACTGGTCTTCATTTGGGCCTGCTGGGTTTGTTTTAAAATGGATTTGGGCTGCAGAAAAAAAATGAAAATTAATTTATAACTTAATTAATATTTCTACCGAATTTCGTCCATAATTTCTTCGTTATAATTCCGATCGAGATGATTCTTTCGCTAAAATGCTCCAAATTACAAAATCTATTTATTTAAACAAAAATAACACAAAAGAAATTATTTTATCTAATTATTTATTATTTTAATATTAAAAGTCAAGTATAAAGTGTATAAAATAATATAAAATAATGCTTAATTAATGACCTATCAAATACCCCCACACTTAAACTTTGCTAGTCCCTAGCAAATACTAAAACTAAACTGCGAATTCAAAATAAGTAAACCCTTAACCATTTATCTCAATACTTCATTATTATCATCGCATAAAAGATTTTCACTTAAAACATTTAAGCATATGAAATTCAAGAGTTAATATATGGTGATAAAATGTTTCAACAAGTAAGATAATGAGTAAATATGGTTGAATTGGATCTCAACATGAATAAAACAAGCATGAATCAACTCGCAAGGATATACACTCATAAATTCACTCAATTTTGTAAGGGTTTGTGTTTGCACTCAAAATATGTGAGATAAATGCTCACATAATAGACATGAAGTACTTTTACAAAATTTCAAACAAACACCTCAAGATAAAAACAAAACATACTTGCACAAATGAACCAAAACCATAAGCTTACTCAAGTGATTGACTCCACTAATCAAAATTTACCATCTTAAGGATCATAAGGTCTTTATGAAGGTTGTAATGGGGCTAAGTTTAGAGGCAAGGAAAATATAGGACAAGTGGTGCTCAATTCGTTCCAAGACTCAATAGACTCCCAAAACGTATCATAACTTCCCAACCTTATTATAATGATGTTAGTAATCCATCCCTTTGAACACAGGCCTAATTCTATCATGTTGGGCCTCACAATCATTCTTTGTGTCGGATTTATAAATGTAAGGGACTTAACTCAAACATTACATAACCAAACCTTATTACCTTGATAGAGACTCAACTTTTTTTTTATATCAAGGTAATAACATGTGTCAACAATACAACAAAGTTTAAGTAGGTAAATCCAAATGATACACATAAATTTTTTTTCAACATCATCATTTTCTCTTCACACAATATTTATGTCTTCAACCGAGTTCTTGGAACAAGGGTAAAGGATGTCTATACTAAGCTCAAGTGTTTGGATAATTATGGCGATGAAAGAAAGGCTTAATGTGGGCTCAAAGGGGTTAAAACTAAGGGGTCGCAACTTGTGCGCACAAAATAGGGAACATGGATGTTTGAATTTGTGGTGTTAAGCGTAATGCCTTAATATCCAAAATCAGAGAGTTTATTGACTTAAAAACTTTGAAAATCACATAGAATAAGTTCTAGTACTCTAGAGTTCATTAAAAGCTATGACAAGCAGTTATGAGGTATATGTATATCAATTTAAACAAAGAACTTATGAATCACTCATCAAAGTCGTATATAAAGTTCTAAAGCTCACATAAGGTTCATATGATTCATACTTATCTTATCATGCTCGTTTATGTGCCAATTTACATGCATTATCTTCAAGTTATAACACTTAATCACAAAATATTAACAAACAAATTCAAGTTGTAGTGATCATCTTTATAGCCATAACATATTCATTTTCATGCATTTATATCATTGACAAGTTAAAGGCCAACTTAATACTCGTAAAAACACTAAGTTAAAACAAAAAGATTCAATAAAGCAATAAACAATTTTTTTGATTTTTTTTCACATTTTTTTTATATATTTTTTTAAACAATTTTTTTTTTTGAAATTTAAAATTGTAAACCATTCCCCCACACTTAAATTCTACATTGTCCTCAATGTAGGAAAATACGAAGTAATTAAACATAGAATCAAAGTAAGGAAGATGATTTACGAAAATAATAGGAAAACATCAAATAAACAAAATAAAAGAGAGTGAAGGGTAGAAAGATAAAAAATCTGTATTGATGACTCCTTCACAACTCGAGAACACATTGGGTTGCCTCCCAACAAGCGCTTGAAGTTTAACGTCCATCCAACCTAGAACAAATTCTTCATTCTGTTCATCCGATGGGACGTCGTATCACTCTTTCTGACTCCACATCGTGTTCTCCAATTGCCTCGATGTAAGGCTTCAATCGGTGGCCATTGACCTTGAACTCATTTACCGTTTCAATGCTTTTGATCTGTATGGCTCCATGGGCAAACACATTAGTAACAACAAAAGGACCTACCCATCTGGAAAATAATTTACCTGGAAAGAGTCTAAGCCGGGAATTGAACAACAAAACTTTCTGGCCAATGTCAAACGTTTTACTCTTGATCTGTTTTTCATGAAATGCCTTAGTCTTTTCCTTGTAGATCATAGTGTTTTCGAATGCATCATTTCTGATCTCCTCAAGCTCACTCAGCTGGAGCTTTCGATGCAACCCGACGTCATCTAGCTTGATGTTGAAAATCTTGACAGCCCACCATGCTTTATGCTCTAGTTCCACCGGAAGGTGACATGCTTTACCGTACACCAACCTATAGGGTGACATTCCTATAGGTGTTTTGTATGCCGTCCTGTACGCCCAAAATGCATCATCCAACCGTTGGCTCCAATCCTTACGATTCAGACCCACAGTTCGCTCTAATATCTTCTTGATCTCTCTATTACTGACTTTAGCCATTCCACTCGTTTGAGGATGGTAAGGTGTAGAGACTCTGTGAGTGACACCATACCGTTTCAATAAAGCTTCAATGGTCTTGTTGCAGAAATGACTTCCTCCATCACTTATTAGGACCCGCGGGATCCCAAACCTGAACAGAATGTTAGTTCTGAGGAAATCTGCAACAATTTTAGAGTCATTAGTCCTTGTGGCCTTAGCTTCCACTCATTTCGATACATAATCAACAGCAAGTAAGATATAGAGATAGCCATTAGATTGAGGAAATGGACCCATAAAATCGATATCCCAAACATCAAATATTTCAACATTTAGAACATAATGTTGTGGCATTTCATCCCTTCGTCCTAAGTTTCCTGATTTTTGACATTTATCACAGGCTAAGCAGAATGAATGTGCATCTTTAAAAAGTGTGGGCCAATATAGTCCAGATTCTAAAATTTTGAGTGCAGTTTTTCTAGATCCAAAGTGGCCTCCACAAGCATGGTTATGGCAGAACTCCAGGACTGACCTATGCTCAATATCAGGGACACATCTCCTAATCAATAAATATGCACAGTGTTTCCATAAGTAAGGTTCATCCCAAACATAGTGCCTAGCATGCTTCTTGAGTTTATCTTTTTGTGCACGGGTGAGAGTGGTGGGCAACTGCTTGGTGGCTAAGTAATTAACAATATCAGCATACCAAGGAGTACTTCCCTCGATTCTGAAGAGTTGTTCGTCCGGAAACATCTCTTGAATCGCCACAGGTTCTCGTTCATGTGCTATGCGACTCAAATGGTCTGCCACCACGTTTTCTACACCTTTCTTGTCTTCAATCTCGATGTCAAACTCTTGAAGAAGAAGAATCCATCGAATTAGCCTTGGTTTCGCTTCCTTCTTGGCTAGGAGATACTTCAGTGCTGCATGATCAGTGTAAATAATGACTTTAGTTCGAAGTAAATAAGTGCAAAATTTATCTAAAGTAAACACAACAGCAAGCAACTCCTTCTCGGTAGTGGTGTAGTTCATTTGGGCATCATTCAATGTTCTGGATGCATAGTAGATGGCGTAGGGCTTCTTGTCCCACCTTTGTCCGAGTACAGCACCAACTGCATAATTAGAGGCATCGCACATTAGTTCAAAGGGTAAGGACCAATCCGGGGCACAAAGAATGGGTGCAGTGGTTAAAAGATTTTTAAGCTTCTCAAAAGCTTCCTGACAGTCTGCATCAAAGACGAAGGGTGTCTCCTTTTGAAGCAATCGGCACAAGGGCCTTGCAATGTGGGAGAAGTCTTTGATAAATCTTCTGTAGAAACCTGCATGACCAAGAAATGAACGGATCTCTCTCACCGAAGTGGGAGAGGGTAAGTGGCGCACAATATCAACTTTAGATTTATCAACTTCAATTCCTCTTTCAGAGACAATATGGCCTAAGACTATCCCTTGTCTAACCATGAAATGACATTTTTCCCAGTTAATTACTAGATTAGTTTCGACACATCTTTGTAAGATAAGTTCTAAGTGTTCTAAGCATGCATCAAAACTATCCCCAAAGACACCGAAATCGTCCATAAATACTTCAATTATTTTTTCGACATATTGAGAAAATAGAAAGCATGCATCTTTGGAAAGTACCTGGGGCGTTACATAAACCGAAGGGCATTCTCCGGTAGGCAAAAGTGCCAAAAGGAAAAGTGAAAGTCGTTTTGTCTTGGTCATTTTGAGCGATACAGATTTGATTGTACCCGGAATAACCATCAAGAAAACAGTAATAGGAGTGACCTGCTAACCTTTCAAGCATTTGATCAATGAAGGGCAAAGGAAAGTGATCCTTCCTAGTTTCTTTGTTTAGGCGTCGATAATCTATGCAGACTCTGTATCCGGTCACTGTTCGCTGAGGCACGAGCTCACCTTCGATGTTCGCAACAACTGTGACTCCACTTTTCTTCGAGACTACTTGTACTGGTGAGACCCATTTGCTGTCTGAAATTGGGTAAATGACACCACAGTCCAAGAGTTTGATGACCTCTTGTTTCACGACCTCCATCATCGGAGGATGGAGGCGACGTTGGGCTTCACGAGAGGGTTTTGCATCATCTTCTAGCAAGATTCGATGCACACAGGTTGTAGGGCTGATTCCCTTGATGTCTGACAGAGTCCATTCAATGGCTGTCTTGTACTTTGTCAAGACCCGTACCAATATATCTTCCTGTGATTCGGTCAGTGCAGAAGACACAATGACGGGCAAAGTGTCGTCCGGGCCAAGATAGGCATACTTTAGGTGGTCAGGAAAAACATTGAGCTCGAGAACGGGGCCTTGAACCACTGAAGGAGGAGTGGCATTAGTACTAACTAGAAGTGACAAGGGTACCTGATGATTTACCATTCTGGGGGCCTCATTTAGGGTCATGACTTCATCCCAAATTCGAGGCTCTAGTTCGTAATGCGTATCCTCAACCAAGCCGTCCCCCGATTGCATTAGGACAACTCCTTCCTGGATTATCATGTTGAGCATGTCGTCTCGAATTGACTCAATATGTTTCTCTGTGAAAGAAGTGCACACGTCAACTGAAAAAGTAGTTTGAGTGGTGGAACTAGGGTACCTCATGGCGTTGAAAATGTTGAAGCCAATTTCCTCTTCATCGACTTCCATAGTTAATGTACCATTGAATACATCAATCTTCGTGTTGACAGTTCTCATGAATGGTCTTCCTAACAACATTAGTGGAGCTTGATTCGTAGGGAAATCCTCCATGTCTAGGACATAAAAATTCGTGGGGAAAATGAGCTGGTTAACCTGCACAAGAACATCTTCGACGTATCCCTTAGGATCACATTAGAACGATTGGCTAATTGAATGATAACATCGTCATGCTGTAGTTTACCTAAACCTAGGGAAACATATAGTGAATATGGCATAACATTAATGGATGCACCTAAGTCTAGCATGACTTTATCAAAAGACTTGTTACCAATCACGCAGGGAACAGAAAAAGTCCCTGGGTCCTTCAACTTTGGGGGTAGCCGACGTTGGATTACAGCAGACTGTTTCACTCACCATCACAACCTCCTTCTCCCTTGTTTGGCGCCTTGGAGTGCATAACTCTTTCAGAAATTTGCATATTTCGGCACTTGTTTGATGCACTCGATCAAGGGCATGTTGATTTGTACCCTTTTGAAGATTTCCAAGATTTCCTCATGGGATTCATCTTTCTTAGATTTGGCAAGCCTACTTGGAAATGGTGCATGCACAAACAGGGAATTCATAACAACCGAACTTGAAGGGATTGGGTTATTACCTTGTGTGTGGGTAGGTTGAACTAGTGGTTGTGTCGTGGTGGTCTTAGTTGCCACCTTGTGCTTTTCAGCCTCAGAAACGGCTGGATCTGGCTCTATTTCCCCAAGCACTTTACCACTTCGAGTGATAATCGCATTGGCTTCAAGTCTTGCATTCGGGTTAGGTGTAGGTTGAGGTGGAAACACCCCGCTAGCTTGGATCTTACCCATGAAGTCCACAACCTTGCCCATTTGGTCCTTGAGATCGTTGATGTCTTTTTGTTGATTTCACTGACCTGTGACAAGAGCCTGAGTTGACGCCATTAGTGTTTGTTGCACTTGGGAAAGAGCAGCCAGTATTTTATCATAATCAGGATTAGAAGATGAAGAAATATGATTATTTGCATGATTATGAGAAAAGTTAGAAAATGGGACCAGGGGCCTTGGTTGCCATGTGGGCCTTGGGAAATGGTCTGGGACACAGTTTGGACCGGTCGAAATGTGCTGAGGGTTTAGGTCATTGTTCGGATCTCTCCAACTGTAAACTTGGGTCCTTGGTCCTCCTTGAAAGCCTCCAATGGCGTGTGCCATTTCAGTTCCGGGGTCGTCTTCCCTCGCAGTGTAGGGACATTGCTCCTCAAGATGGCCTTGAGAGCATATGGAACAAACTGGGGCTACCTGGGAACTTACCTCATGTACCTTTCTAGAAATAGGATCGGCATCTTCGTATTGTGCATCATTGAGTGCACGACTTTTAAGTAGTGCACGCCCATCTACTAGGCTCCGAGCTAAGAAACTTCCATTAGCTGTAGCATCGAGTAGTCCTCTATCCCAACCCTTGAGTACTTCGTAAAAGTAGGTTAAAAGATAGCCTTGTGTGATCCCGTGAGTAGGGTATGAAGCACAAAGTTCCTTAAACCTCTCGTAGTACTGGCTGAAATTCTCATCATGCTCTTTCTGCTTGATTCCAGTGATCTCTTTTCTTAAGACCGTAATCTTTGAAGCAGGGAAGTACTTGGTAAGAAACTCCTGAACCAACTTCTCCCAAGAGTCAATATGATTGGGTGGGAGACCCAAAAGCCATACCCGTGCTCTATCTTCCAAGGACAATGGGAAAGCTTTCAGCTTCATGATTTCCAAGTCCGCATCATCCGGACACATACTACCAATGATGAATTGGAACTCCGTTAAGTGTTTGTGTGGATCTTCATTTCTGATTCCACGGAACTTGGGTAGCTGATGAAGGACTCCACTCTTAAGCTCAATATCTTTCTTGTTTGTTCTAGGCTTGGGATACTGGATGCAGAAGTTTGTAGTGCCATTTGTGTTTGCGCATGTCTGCTCCCGGATACTCAAGTTTCGTGCCATGGCTATTGGTGTTCCAAAATTCTGTTCTTCTTCTGAATTACTCTTCTCACTTATGGACTCACCGATTATTGGGGATGGAGGTCCGGATGAGCCGGTTTGCTTAAGTGCATCTCTGAATGTTGCGTTGCTTGGTGAAATGTCAAGTTTTCTTCTCAACCGATCAAGCTTAGATTGATGAGCGCGCATTCATAAGTTCGTACCTGCATAAAGTATCACATAAATGGAAACCAGAATTAACAAAAAATCACGTTAATGAAAAGAAACTGCACAAATTCCAAATGCAAACTAATAATGCAATAAGTAGAATTTTAGAGTGTCATGAAAAATTTTCCCTTTTCGCTTCTCATGGTACTTTCCCGGGCGTACGGCTTGTGCGTACTGATAACCACCATTCCACCATTCAACATTAATCATGGCCAGTTGAGATATATGTAATGCAAGAAGTAGGAATAATTTTGAGAGCACCCCGAGGCTAGCTTGGCATATACTCTATTGGTGTTCTCTTAATCTAAAACTTATCACCAGTCATAACTCTCCTAGACACCATGATCAATCCGAATGACGATTTAGTGAATTACCAAACCCAAGTGTATACAAACTCCGCCCCAACCTCATGTCCATAGATTCGAGTCTATGGTGTGTGGTGATGAAATCCACACATCATGAAGGGTTAAGGAGAAAGTAAATAAGAGGGGCACTACCTGTTCCCGAAAGTAAGATTTTGAAGAAAAAGGGCTCTGAGATTCATGCAACTCTAAAACATTTAATAGGAAACAATATTTACATTTTAGGAAAGTCAAAGATAAGTAAAGTTTCTTACATCATTTTTTAATTTTTTTTATATTTTTTATTAAATTTTTTTAATTATTTTTTAATTATTTTTTATTCCGAATTTTTTTTTCATTTAAAATTTAAAGTTTAACAAGACATAAATAAACAATTAATTACATAAGAATAACATAAGTGTAAATATAAATTTAGTGGAACATAAAGTTGATGGAATAAAATTAATGGAAAAGAAAGTTAATGGAATATATTTAAAGTTGATGTAATAAAGAAAAAGTGTGAACATAAAGTTAATGGAATAAAAAGTAATGAAATAAAATGTAATGGAATAAAGTATAATGGAATAAATAAAAGTAAAAGTAAGGAAAAGTGAACATGTACAATATGCATTTATGACAAGTACAAATGAAATTAAATGATGAACAAGTATGATAGAAATTTCAATTCACATAAACAATTTTAATATGAACAAATATATAAAAAAAAAATTATGAACATTTATGAACAAGTATAAATTAGAAATTAAGAATAAGTGAAGTATGAACATTATAAACAATAAGTAGCTATTAATGTGTGAATTTAATCAAGAGGGAGTGTCAATTTCTCATATTAAATGACATTAATTCCTTCACGCTACATATGCCATTATTGCTTCCTGCTCTATGTATCATATGGTGACTACATTGCTATGATGCACCGAAACGGATAAGGATATGAGGATACGATACAACACGATACTCCGATACGCCAAAATCAAAAAATCAAAGGATACGATACGAGAAGGATACGGAAAATAAATAATATATTGAAATTAAAATATATTTAACAACAAGCAAGCAAATTCAGTTTATCATATAACAACTTCATATAAAGACCTTTAGTCATCTTCCACACCAAACTCTTCATTCTGTTCATCTTCCACTTCATCAACGTCAAAGATAACGACTTCCAAATCGGGCTAATCAAGAGAAAGTTGGGCAATCTCAAGTCTCCCAACATTAGCTACATCCATAGAATCCATTTCATCACCACCAACATCCCATTGTTGAGTCACACCTTCATTGTAACTTGCATGTCTCCTAGATAAAAGACGAAGATTAGTATGAACAAAAACCAAATCTTCCGCCCTTTGTGGTGCTATCTTGTTCCTGGTCAAAGAATGAATGAAACTGTAAGTACTCCAATTCCTTTCACAACATGAGGAAGAAGAAGGTTGCCCAAGTAGCTTATACGCTAATTGTTGGATAGTTGGAACACTTGCTCCATGGACCGACCACCAAGTTATAGGGTCCAAATGATACATATCACTCATAGCATCTGCATCACTAAGACCATTCGTACTATTGAAAAGATCACCAAACTCAATTGTGATTTTTCTTCGGTCATCAGGTACAGTAAAATATCGACCAATACAAACTTTCCTTTCTGCAGAAATCTCAAGATCATTATTGGGAGCAACCCGATTTTTGTTTTCTGATAGCCACTTAGAGCTGTAATACCTAAACAAGATAAAAAAAAATAATAAGGAATTCCATAATAACAAAAAGTACCAAAATGAATTGGGTAGATGTTATACTTACTTAGGATTCAAAGAATGTGCCAAGCAATGTAAGGATGTGTAGCTCTTAGTCCAACGTGCTACCAATACTAATTCCACAGCCTCCCAAAACTCTGAACTTTCAAATGGTTTCTTTCTTTCTTTTTGGTAAATAGCCTGCTTGATTTGCTCTATCATGCTATCCCACCATTCATACACCAAATGAAGACAAGGCTTATCGGTGTCAGTTTTTCTAATCATCTCATAAATGGGACTAGTGAAGGAAAGGATATAATCAATGTCATCCAAAAATCGATCATTTAGTAGCTTTACTTTCACAAGCCCTGCCTTATGATAATCGTCTGCTCTATAATCCTCCCATTTCGGGCTAATCACCATTTGTTGCAAGCCATTCTTGATTTTTTAAATCTCAACATCATCACAATTGTTAATGCAAACCTTGTAGGCGTAGTCGAAAGTAACCTCAAGTCACAATGCTCTGAAAACATTGCCAATCTCATACCATCATTCATAATAAAGTTTCTAATAAACACAACATCATCAGAAACAGGCATGATCCAAGAACATGCATCATACACTTCTTGACTTGCATCATTATATGGTGAAGGGTTTGTAGGTGCACATATATTCTTAACACCAAGATTTAATGTATGAATTACACATGGTGTCCAAAATATGGTAGGGTATTTGGTTTCGATTAGCTTACCGGCCTTTGAACATACAGAAGCATTGTCGGTGACAACTTGCACCACATTTTGATACCCGACTTCCTTAATAGACTCTATGATCAAGCTTGCAACCAACTTGTGATCCTTGAATTCACCCTCGCAATTTATTGCTCTTAGCATCATCACACCACTTTGATTATCTGCTATCACATTGATTATAGGCCTTCTTTACGGATCCAACCAACCATCACTACATAAGCTCACACCCTTTGAAGGCCAAGTCTTCTTAATCGGCTCCAACTGATGCTTAATATTTTTCTTTTCACTTGCTAGAAGAGTAGTCCTCAATTTATTATACCATGGTGGTACATAGCCTGGAAGAGTAGATGCACGCTTATAAGACTCTTGATAATGTGGATTTCTTGCAAGATTGAAAGAAAAACCACCGGTATAAAACATCCTTGAAACCTCCTCATCGTATTGTGCTCTAGCTTCATTGTTGAAAGCTTTTTAAAGAGGACCAAACCCTACTTTTCTCTTCTTCGGGTCACAAGAAGTAGAAAAGGTCATCTCGTAACAACCGGTCGAAGACCTCACTTGGTCTCTTGATGATGATGGCAAAGGAACTTGCCTAGGAGATGCACTTGTTTGTCGCTCCTTGCAATCTTTCACTACCTTTGTCATCTGAGCATATACTTGTGAATTCACCTTTGTGTAATGTGCAATTCTCACTGGATTTCCCTCTCTTAGTAGATGATAGTTCACTCTAGTATACCACCTTTGAAGTTCAACTTGCAGAAAGTACACTGCCACTTCCAACATCCTCCTCCCTGGTTAGTTTTCTCAATCTTCCCCACAAATTGCCACAAAGGAGCTTTATCACTAAAATTATTACTAGGGTTATTGACACTAGCACTAGAACTAACTAGAGGAGCATTTGTGTTGTCTGCCATCTTTCTAAGCAACAAGTTGCAAAAACATAGTCTACATAACTTAAATATTCATAAACATAGCCTGCATAAATTAAATATTCATAAACATAGTCTGCATATATGATTATTTGAAATCCACATGCTGCAAATTGGATAGTTCTGGCATTGGGAGGCAGAGGATTATTATATTGATCTGTAAGATTGTCTTTGAGTAGTAAAAATTTGGGTCTTGATGCCAGGAAATAGTGTTTGCTAATCAAGAGGAACATAGAAAGCACCAATTTTACATCTCCGGGGAAAGGGAAAAATGGTGAACTTAAGTACCTGAACAAATTGGAGCCTAGGTACACCAAAATGGTGAACTTAAGTACCTGAACCAATCTTACACCAATTTGATTAATAAAAATTGATAAAAAATTTGATAAATTCACAGGCATACTCTCAATATCACCATCTCGCATCAATCCACATCTCTACTCTTATTTCAAACAATACGACTATAAGGAAAAAATAGAGAAAGGACTCAAAAATAGGAAACAATAGATATGTGCAAGCAAAATAAAATAATATGTGCACCTATACATATACATACGAATATAATGATGATCATTGGACTCAGACATATCAAAAGCAGGAAACAATACACTTTCCTGTCTTATTGACGCATATAATCATTAATCAAAGAGTTAGTAATTTTACCTGCAAAAAGGCTTCAATGACGATTCACAAATCACAAGTCCTTCAATTTATCTTGAATTCTGGATTTGAAGGAATACAAATGTAGAAGACAAAAATTACGATCAGTAAGTGATGGATGCGAGATTGAAAACCAAACCGAAAACCTAGAAGCAGATTTGTAAGTGATGGATTCACATAAGAAGTTGGAATTCACATCAGAGGTTGGATTTGCATCAGAGGTTGGAACTCAAACCGAAAACATAGAAGTAGAAATTGAATACCAACATACAAGAAGACCGAAATCAACAAGCAACAGAAAACCCAAAATTGAAATTAAATTTCTACCTGGAATAACAAGCTGAACTCATGAAGCTGAAAGATAGAGAGAAGGACGAGGAAGAAAGGCGAGGCGAGAGGGTCACCGGTCACTGCACAAAATCGAACGGGAGGGAGGGAGAGACAAACGCAAGGGGCTAGATCAGAGGCGAGAGGGTCACCGGTCATTGCACAAAGTTGAACGCGAGGGAAGGAGAGACGAACGCGAGGTGTTGGATATGATTTCCAATTTTTTTTTTACTTTGTTTTGACATTTACGCCCTCGCGTGTCAATCAAAATTACAGAATGCGTATCCAATTATGAAACACACGTATCCAAGCCGTATCCAAATATCGATACCGTATCTAAATGTATCTAAGCGTATCCGATGCGTATCGGACGCGTATCGACCGGTATCGATATCTGAAATGCGATACCGAGTGTAACGACCAATCCCTAATTTTAGAGATTAATTAAGACTGATTACGGATTAGTGAGGCTAATCGAAGATTAACAGACGTTCAGGGTGAAATTACGATCTTGCCCCTACACGGAGACAAAAAGTTAACTTTTGACTAGGAAGGTCCGATGGCCGAGGATCGAGGACCGTTATGTAGATTGGGTCATTACGAATCCGTACACAAGCGGCACATCGAAATCAAACGTTCGACGGGAAAGTTACGGGTCATGGAAGTTCAGAGGAACTATTGCACGGATTACGAGATGAGTTGACTTTTGTCTCAAGTGGGCCCAAATATTTTCCTCAGACCCAATGGATGAGTGACAAGAGTCACTCATCCATTGCCTATCTCACACACATGCATGCATATATCCATCTTCCTCCTATTTGATCAATTCAGTCCGAACACCCCAAAAGCCATTACCCTTCTCCTTATTTGATTGTGTGTGAGGACAGAGTGAGAGAACCACTGAGTGCTGGTGGCTGGATGATGACAGGATCGCCGTGGACGGTGGCAATGGTCCAGAACCCAGGTAACCCGACAACCCAGTTTTGATTTAAATTGAATTTTTGGTTTTGGGACGTTGAGGATGTTACCTAAGGATTGGGGGTGTGTTTATTGGGATAGTATGATGGTATTGGGGAGGTTTTTTACGGCGGGGGGATGGCGGTGTAGCCCAGGGAAGGGACGAGAAATATAGGGTCGTGAGAGGGAGGTTGAACAGTCAAGTTTTAGGCCATTTTTCTTGGGTTTTAATCCATAGAAAGCTAGGTAATGAAGAGACAGAGAGAATGGAATTGGAATGGAAGAAAAAGGATGAAAATTGCATGAGATATAGGGCTGGACCGGTCATGCCAGTCCAGGCGGATCGGTTGTACAGACTGAACTGGACCAGCCGATTCACGCGAGGTCAGGGATGCACTGTAGCGACGCTTGGCTCCCACGCGCAGGGGCTGTTACCTACGCGTGTGGGTGCGTGGCCCAATTTCTGGGGAAGGATCCAACACGTGAAATCATCTATTCGATGTAACGAACATTTTGAGACTGGTTTCGAGTCAATCGGACATCGTTTCGATATAGTTCGGGATGTCCTAAAGTTTAGGATCGACTTTAAAAATAGTTAAAAATTATGGAAACTTACGGGGCTTTAATGAGGGATTAATTAAGTAGTTAGTAACCCTCTTTTATGATTTTGATAGGTTTGGGAACCCCGGTGATGACGATTGGCCCCAGAAGGTATATGACACGCGTATCGAGAAGTGACTTCAGACGGTCTGTGAGTGGACTTGTTTTATGAATTTGATGCATGCATAAATGTTTTATATGATTTTATGAACATGTTTTTTGATGCCATGAGTTCATTTGTTTGTGGTAGCTTAGGATTGACATTTTGCACGCTTTTCGAGGTTTTCGGCTTTATGTCGTGCCTATACGTACCTTGTTTTCAATGATGGTTTGATGAATTGGTTTTGGATTTAGAAACATGAAATCGGGCATGAGACTAATTTGATTTACGAAACTGGGACTTGGAGTCCATTTGGTTTCACGAGAATTCGAGCTGGAGGCCCATTTGAGTTATACAATCGGGCCGAGGGCCTCGTTGGTTTACGAATTCGGGCTTGAGGCCCAGTTGGTTGTAATATCGGGCTTGAGGCCCCGTTGATTGTGAAATCAGGCTTTCGGCCCCGTTGATTTATGGTATCTAGCTTAAGGCCCTGTTGATCGTGAAAACGGGCTTGAGCCCCCCCCCCCCCCCCTCGCCCTCGTTGGATTGTGAAATCGGGCTTAAGTCCTAGTTTGGTTTATGAAATGAAAATTCGGGTTTGAGACCCTATTGAACTATGGATTTAGGCCGAGGCCTGTGAAAGTGGATTTGAATCAGATTCGAGGAATCACGTTGAGATTCGAGTATGAGACCTAGTTGAATTAAGATTTGAAAGAAAGTATTTTGAAAATGTATGTACCTTCCGACATGAGTTGATTGGTCTCCTCCAGACGTCGACCTGGAGAGTCATGATCCACTACCTAGAATGAGTAATCCCCATAGGCAGCACATTCCAAGTGTGGGAGTTATGACATGGTCTCGGACTGGGTCCGGAGACAGCCATCCAGACGTCGTAGATCCTGGATGTTGGACAGAGCCTCCCAGATGTGGAATTCCTTAGGGTAGACTCGGAGTGAGACCCCGAGTAGTATGCTTACATATATAGATGAATCGTGACAGATATCAGGGATTTGTTCCCTAGGGCTTGTGTGCCCCGAGTTGGCATATAAGATGCCGAGTATGGGTTATATGTATGTATATACGTATGAGGTTTTATGGAAATTGGTTTTGGGGGCTGAGACCCCGTGTTCTAATTTTGGGATATGGTTTTGGGATGAGTTCCCATACGCTTTGGTTTATGGTTTTGGGCCAAGGCCCTAATGAATGTTTTGATAAATGGTTTTCGAATGCATGCATACTTTTAGTGAAGGGCATAAATATCTTTTATGAAAATGTTTTTATCAAATTCTTTGTTTTGTCCACTCACAATTTTCATGGTTTTTAATGCCCTTCAGGTTGATCGTGAATGTGGGTTGTAGTAGAGACCGAGACATCATACTCCTCCTCCAGATCCTGGCACTCTCTGGTAGTCCCGGTTGGGCAAAGGACAGAACTATCAGACTGGAGAAAGCACGTCCCATGTTAATCCTGGGGGATTTGAGACGGGTCCTGACACCGGGGCCCAAGGACATTTCGGTGCAACCTAAAACCTACATAGGTTTGTAACATGAAACCAGAACCAGAATAATAATCTATAGGATTGCTGCTTTATTCCTCAATGTTGATGGTTATACCTAATGATCTATAGGGTATAGCTGATTATATTGACAAATTTGAACTAGAATAATAATCGACAAATTGGGGTCGAATTATTCTGTTATCATTATTCATAGCCACATCTAATTCAAAGTAGCACTCATGTCTATCAATCACAAATCTGATCCTGAAAACAGCTTGAAGGCTCAAAAGAAATGTCAGCAGCAAAACAACACCACAATTTGAAACCCCAACTTTCATCTTTGGATTAAAATTATTAACATACGAGTTCAAACATTTAACACCATGCAGAAACAAACATGTTCCTTAAACATGAATGTAATAGAATTCTAACATGCACCAATCCAAAAACAAAAGCAACAGAGAACAAATAAGAATTCCAATGCCCACATAAACTAATTACAATCTGATTCAAAATTAAAAAAAAAAAAACTACTTTATCAAGAGGTGAAAGATTAAAACTTGTGATACAATCAAAAGGTGTAATCACCAAAAAAAAAAAGGATTAAATTCCATGTGTTGTCTGGCTGCCTTGAAAGAAAGAGGAAATTGAAAGTACCCACATTACTAAAATCTGAATCGAAAAAAAGTTCCATAATTTCGTACTAGCATAACTGCAGGAGGATCGAACAATAACAAAATTGATTAAAATTGCTAAATTTGTAGAAAGGAATGGAATTTACCTTAGAATGTCCTGAAGCTTTGATGAAGGCCACAAAGAAAATAAGAAATTAAAGTGTAAATATATTTATATGATAACAAAATTGATTAATCTAATGAGCAATTGGGTGTTTCAGAGTTAACGATGACGAATTTGTTTCAAACGAAAGTAGCACTCAACCTCAATTTTCCACACGTAATTCAATAAAATCTTTAAATAAAAATGAGAACGAAAATTACTTACCAGAATGAGAATGAACGTGAGAATGAGAGCATTTTCTTGTATATGGCCCTTGTATAAATTATGGTGAATGCGAAGAAGAAAATGGGGGAACTCGGCAAATGGTGTTGATGCAAGAAATGATCAACTTAGTCATGCCTCGCTGAGCTCCTTCGTTGCTCCTCTCGGGGTGTTGAGACCTACACAGGAAGAGGGTGAAGGCAAAGGGACACCGGTGTGGTGCCGGCCTAATAGTCTTCGATGCTTAAGTCAGTTTAAGAGGGAAAGTTACTGTAGCAATTTAGGCAGCGTGAGGGCAAGATTGTCATTACCTTTTTGGAAAGGGATGCCCTTGTATTTATAGTAGCATTGAATGTGTTTGTTGGTGTTTGTTAATGTGGGATAAAAGATGCTGTCTTTAGGAGCCGCTAGGTGTCTTATGGTGGTCCTGCACAACATTTATGACTTGTCAGTGGATCCGGCCGACTAGACTTGATCGGTCAACTTGTGCGGACCCTTGCATGATGAGGTGGCTAATCAGCCTAGGAGATGTACTTAGACCGATTATGTTTCACTTGGGTGTCAAGGTGAGAAAATTTGATGTTATCGAGGTAGTGCGCTTTAAATGCTGTGCTTTAATTGAGGTGACCCTTCCACTAATCGAGACTATCCACGATGTTTTGACTAGCCGACCATGGTTATAATGGCTAGTTTTTTAACTGTGGTTAATTTGTGATGGTATAAAAGGGTTGGAGAAAAGTTCACTTTTCACTTTGCATCTGAGTGAATTTGAGAGAGAAAATCAGGCGATTTCCAGCAAACATCAAGGCTATTTTTGATCAACGTTCACAGTGGTGGCTACGGTGGTGGTCTAAGACAAAACAAGGTACGAAAGTTTTTAAACTGTTGTTTTAGATTTAATAGCTAGTTTGGGCAAGAACATGGTATGAACACGTATGAATGTTTGTGCCTTGTATTCTTGATTGTCTGGGTCGGTCAGGGAGTTCCGTCTTGCATGTTCCCCATTCTTAGGAGCCCCCTTTTTGCATTTGTAGATGTCATCTGAAGAGTCTCAAGGCATGAAAAATCAGTTTGGGAATGACTTCGAGGGTGAATCAACAGCCAGCTTGGCCAATTCAGACACCCGGTTACGAAGCAGTGAATCGGCTTCGACGTCAGGCACATCTCGGCGAGAGGTGAATCTGAAGCCACATGCCGAAGAGGAGAGAGACCTAGAGGAAGAGCTTGAGAAACCTTTTGCCGCGATACTTGAGAAGCATATCTCGGCCGGTGGTGGGGCCGAACAGATACCTTTGGATGTAGAGTCGATCGACTAGACAGTTATTTTTTAGGGGATACCGATAGTATCAGGCCGAGGACAAGGGGAAGTTATTATCGGAATAAGTGATGAGGGCGCGACCTCGAGGCCCGTGGTCATTGAGATTGATGTGGATTCGGCCATGAGGCAAGTGACCGTTGCAACGTCTGTTTACCATATTGATCGTCAATGGAGTACGATGAAATGGGACAATATACAAGCATACAGGGAGGCGTTTCAAGTGCCCGATTCAGTGGTGATAAGGCTAATCGGAGAGACTGACATGCCGAGTGATCCCCTTGAGCCGTGGACGACCTTCCACCCAGACATCTTCACCCATGGGGTAGTCATACCCCTTCATCCATGGGTTCAAAGGATGGTAGCTAATATGGGGGTCGCCATCGGTCAGATCAATCCAAACACCTGGATTGCTCTCACCGGCGTCTACACTGCCTTCAAGCTGGCCTGGAAAGGGGAGCCGACATGGGGCCACATCAACTATCTATACCAATTCTGAAGGGACAAGACGGGGTGGGTTTATGTGGAAGCCAAAGATAGGAAGTCCAGGGGACCCTTTATATGGGATATGCCCACCTCGCAAAAAGTTTGGAAATATAGGTTTGTGCTGATGTGTGGAGACTGAGAAGGGACCTATCTAACCGAGAGCATTAGGAGGATACCAAGGACCTACCAGTCCTATGACTAGAGTCTGTCTTAGGGTTGTGTAGGTCGGTTAGGGTGTGTTTTTTAAGCTGTAGGCCGTTTCTAACATGATTGTATGTTTTGCAGAAGTTTTCAAGTGTCCCCGTGTAACCGATCAGGAGAAGGCCGATTGTCTTGAAATTTTTGAAAGGTTTGATCGATCAGAGATGAGTAGAGATTTCCTAAGGCTACCACATAACTTGTTGAAGGTTGGCCTTATAGCCGAATTACGTAAGTAGACCCGTTTTTTTCTATCCTTGTTTCTTATCGGTCAACATCTCCAGACTATATTGTGGCAGCGGCCGAGTAGTGTGCAAAAAGGATGTTGAAGGTGCAAGAAATAATGAAACAGGCTGAGGAGGCTAAAGTTCAAGCTCAGAAAGCGGGTGCTGCATCTAAGGTGGAATTTCGCCAGCCTGTGAAGAGTAAGGCCAGTGCTAGGGTCAAGCTGAGGCTCGTAATAACTGGGGCACCAAGTCACGTAGAGGGATCTACGCCTGCGGCCGATGTGGACCAGTCCACGGGGGAACCCCTGTAGCCTCTCTTCTCAACTCCTCCTGTAATGGCCAGCTCGAAGAGAACATGGCAGTCAGTTGCCTCTGTTGTCGGCGGATCACCGTTGGTCATTCAGATAGATGACGCAGCCGAGGAGAGGAGGAAACTGGTGGCTGAGAGAAGGGAAGCCAAAGAATCTGAGGAGCTGGTCGAGAATGCAAGGAAGAAGAAACAGGTCGAGGTGGAAACACTTGAGATGGTGAAAGATATCATCGTGCTGACAGAACCCTCTCTTTTGGCTGGCTGATAGGTGTCGAAGAAGTTGAAGAGACCAACCCTCAACTCGTCCATCAAGTCCTTCTTCGTGAATTCCGAGGGGGAGCCTGACTTGGTCAGGACGACGGAGGTTGATGACAGCTGGAGGCAACTGAGTACTGCTTTCCACCCCTCGCAGCTAGACTTCATGAGCACGGTTGTTCGGGGGTCCCAATATGAGCTAGGTGAGATAGCTGACCTTCAGCCAAAGTTTTTTGCTAACCGATGCGACAAGACCATGCGCCTCGATTCTCACGTAAGTCCTTGTCTTTTCTGCCTTCTCTTCTTTCGTAGTCTTTGGTTTTATTTTGATGAACTGACTCGGCTTGTTTGTGGTGTAGTTTTTTGGCGAAGTGTTCTCTACCTTCTCTCATGCCAGCAACCTGCGTTAACAGGTCATTGACATGATCATATACCCCAGAAACTTGCCTGAGCCTATGCCGAAGACACACTTCGCATGGTTGAGGTGCATTTTGTAATACTTCAGGACCTTGAACATTCTGGCCAAGTTGGGGATGTGTTCGTCCGCCGTTCTACTTTTGACAAGCATGTCATCCACATAAACTTCCATTGTCTTGCCAATCTGGTCGGCGAACATGAAGTTTACGAGCCGTTGGTAGGTTGCTCCCGCATATTTGAGGCCAAAGGGAATGACATTGTAACAATAGATACTCATGCTAGTCCTGAAGCTGGTGTGAATCTGGTCTTCTGGATTCATGAGGATCTGATTGTAGCTAGAATAGGCGTCCATAAAGTTGAGTAGTTTGTGCCTTGCGGTGGCATCCACAAGCATGTCGATTTTGAGGAGGGGAAAACTGTCCTTCGAGCAAGCTTTGTTCAGATCCGTAAAGTCAATACACATGCGCCATAATCCCATTGGCTTCTTGACGAGAACTACATTGGCAACCCATGCAGCATAGATAGCCTTCCAGACGAAGTGGATTGTGCTGAGGTTTGTAATCTTGGCTTGCATGGCCAGTTACCTTTCTACATCTTAACTCTGTTGTTTCTGCGTTATCAGCTTGAATGAGGGGTCGATGGTAGATTGCACCGGTGGAGATGCCCGGCATGTCCGCATAGGACTTTGTGAATACCTCAGCATTGTCCTGGAGGAACTTGATGAGGGTAGAGCGGATGCTGGGCTTCAGTTTGGACCCTATTTGAACCTAGCAGTCCTTGTGTATGCAGGAAAGAGGAATTGTCTCTATCTCTTCCATGGGTTCTGCCTGGGGTATATGTGCCAGGTCAAGAGGGTCCTTCGGGGGGCTGCTCCGGAGTTCCTCCATGTACTTGTGGTCCATGGGGTCGTCACCGAGTGCTGACTCTGTGACCGAAAGTGTCTCTGTCACCTTCGGTAGGCACTGGATTGTTTTGGTGAGTAAAGTGGTGTAGCAAGTTCTGGCTGAAAGTTGGTCTCCATGCACCTGGCCTATTCCAGCAGGTGTTGGGAATTTCATCAGCAGGAGATGTGTTGATACGATGGCTCGCATCTGGTTGAGCAAGCCTCGCCCGAGGATCACATTGTAAGCTGTCGGGCAATCGACCACGAGGAATGTGGTGAGTGTGGTAGCAGTCTAATTTTCAGTGCCCATTGTGATCGTCAGAGTGATGATACCCTTGGGTAAAATAGAGTCACCTGAAAAACCAAGAAGGGGTGTGACCTTGCGGTCCAACTCTTTTTCATCCAAGCTCATTTGTGGGAAAGCTTCCCAAAAAAGAACATTGACTAAACTGCTGGTGTCAACGAAGATACGGCCGACGTCGCATTTGGACAATAGTTCTCGAATGATGAGGGGGTCATCATGTAGAAACACAATACTCCTTTCTTCTTCTTCGGAAAATGTAATCGCTGGCCACCCTAACTTTCCTAACTTGCCGGGTTGACTGGCGCCTATCCTAAGTACCTGTTGGCTTGACTGCGAAGCTGTACCGATGTCCTTCTTCACTCGGTTGGAGGTGATGGGGGAGGACAGGGTTGGCCCTCCGCTGATGGTGTTGATTTGGAGGCGTACTGGGACAGCTTGTGTTAGGGGTAGGAACTGGTCGAGTCTGCCTTCATAGACAAGTTGCTCGACGATGTCCTTGAATGCAATGCATTTTTCAATGGTATGACCATTGTACTTGTGGTACTGGTAGAAGGCCTCTTTGTTGACGATAGGCCGGTAGTTGGGGTTCCTGGGCTTGGCCTTCGAGATCATGTCCTCCACATTCAACAGAACGTTGTCGATGGTGGTATTTAGAACTATGTAAGTCTCGAAGCGAGGTTTGGGGCCTAAACCTTCGCCTATCAATCCCCTACCCTCCTGAGCGTTGTTCCCACGCCGATAATTGAGGTCATTGAGACCAAACCGTCTCCTTTTGTCTTGATTATGGGATTCGAAGTTGAGCTTGCTCTTTCCTGTCTCAGAACGATTGTCGTCGTGGTTGTGGTTGGGGCTTTGTTGAGTTTGCCCCAGGTTTGTGGCTGAGGGCATAGGGTGGGCATCTCGTCTCTCCTTCCAAGGAGTATGGAAGAACTCGGCCTTTGCGTGTATGCTGGCTCTACGCATAAGCTTGGTGTAACTGCCCCAATCCTCGGTGTGGGCTGCATACTTTAAGGGAGATTCCTTGAGGCCACTCCGGAAGGTGTTGAACGTAGACTTGTCGTCCGTGTTTCGGCAGCGGGAATATTCAAGGTTGAATCTCGCGGCATACTTCAGAAGTGTTTCATCTTCCTTCTACCTGATAAAGAAGAGGTCATCTGTGGACACGAGCCTGATGGTTTGAATCATGAATTGGCTTAGGAAAGTGGAATGCAGGTCCTCGTGGGAGTCAATTGTGCCTGGAAACAGACGATAGAACCAGTTCAAGGCCGCATCCGTGAGAGAAGAGCTAAAGATGAGACATTGTTCATCCTCCGAGATATCCCGGTATGCCAGAGCAGAGGTGTAATTGTTCCAGTGGGTGTTTGGGTCTCCCTTCCGCGCGTATAGGGCGATCTTCAAGGGCTTTACCCCAGTTCTTTGTCGAGAGCGGAGGATTCTATCAGAGAAAGGACCAGGGTTGGCTTTCTTCAATGCTGGCGCCTTACTTCTATCTTCTTTTGCCTCTAAGGCACGTATCCTTCTTAGAAGGGCTTCGATTGACAAGACCCATCCCAATCCCCCCCGGGATTACCATGGAATGTGTCATGCTCCCGTCTGACAAGAAGTGCCAGACAAGGGATAACCTATTGCCACTACCCAAAAGGGCTTCCAGAATGCGCAAGGATCGATGGAGGAGGTGTGCGATGCTCCAGTCTCTGCTGCAGTCGCTTCCGGAATCAGCCTGAAGGGCATTAAAAACCAAAAGCTGTGAGTGGACGAAAATAAACAAATCTGTTTAAAAAATTTATAAGACATTTATGCCCCTCAGTAAAACCATATGCATGCACCAAAAACCAATAACCACATATTTATTTAGAAATAACCATTAGGGCCTTAGCCCGGGAACCAAAGCATAGTTTCAAATCCCAAAGGTCAATCCAAGAGTTATTTCATAAATCCAGTAAGATACATTTATTATTTTTCCATCTTCGGCATCCCCGATGCCTAGCGTCCCTGACGCTTAACGTCCCCGACGTCATATCTCACGGTATTAAGCAACGCGTGCTGCCCGGGGTCTCACCGGGTCCATATCTCTGACATCCTCGATGTCTGACGTCCTTGACGTCTAATCATAGCAATCCTGCTCCTAGATCACTATACGGTCCGGCTGCTCCGTACAATGACCCCTCGCAGGCAATGCACCGTGACTTCTCCAGTGTCCCCGACACTTGGAGGAGACCAATATATATCCTCGTATCAAGATGGTTTTATGGAACACATTTTATTATTCATTTCCAAAATATCACAAGGGCCCTGCCCCGAATTTCCATAAAACCGTCATAAGTCCAAATAGTTGAGTATCAAATCCGAAATCATTTATTCAAATCCATTTTAGGGTCCCCGACCCGAAATCACATATATAAATCAACTAGGCCCCTGACCCGATTTCATAAGTCAACTGGGCCCCTGGCCCGATTTCTTAAATCAACTGGACCCCTGGCCCGAATTTACTTTATCAAATCCGTAACTGTTTCATAAAATTATATCCGAACCACAATTATGGAAATCAGTTCAAATCCGAAAAACCTCGATTTACGCGCAACCCGTAAATCGCCTCGAAATGCGTGAAATCACATAAATTCACAGATATCCAAATCAAAGCATATAAAAGCAATTATAAAAATCTTGAAACAGTTATGCATGCATCGAATTTATAAAACCAATGTCCACTCACAGACCGTTTAACCGAGCGCCTCGATACGCGTGCCAAAGGCCTTCCCGGGCCACACCACTATCACCGGGACTCCCAATCCTATCCAAATCACATTAGAGGGTTACTAACCTCCTCATTAACATCCTATTCAAGTCCCGTAATTTTCTCGAATTTTTAAACTGGATTTAAAACCTTCGGACATCCCGAACAATATCGAAACGGGGTCCGATTAATACGAAACCAACGCTAAAATGTTCGTTACATTGCATAGGACAAAAGTCATGTTAACCTCACCTCGAGATTCGTGCCCACGTGCCGTCACGCGCCGCCGTGAGTGGCTGCGCGTGAAAGCCACGCACCTACTACAGTCACCGTCCTCGCCCGTTTCTCTGGTAAACGGGTCCATTTGACCCACCAGATGACCCGATTCGTTCACTGTCAAATCCACCTTAATCCTTTCAATTGAACACTCAAATAGGTTCATTATAAGTCTAATTAGATGTCTGTAAACCTAATTACAACAATCCTTACCTGAAATCCAACGACTTGAAGATGAACATCGAAGAACATCTGGGCACTGTTCATCATTCGGATTTCATCAATTCCACTGGATTTTCTTAAATTGATCCACTGAGAAGCTTCGTTGGGCCAAGGTAAACTCATTTGATAATTCAATTTCATCGTTTAATCCCTCTAGAATCACGACTCAATCCTCAAGCTTCTCCTTTGTCACCAAGCCTGTTCAGAGCCAAAAGGTTGCCAAAATTCTTCGTTCTTGAGCTGGTTGTGATCGAGGCAATCCCAGAAGGCTCAAATTGAACTCCAAATCGACCCTCAGAGCCCATAGCTCAAATTTTGAATTTCCCTCCAATGCTCCAAAATTCCGATTCTCGGTTTTCACAGCCCCCTGCAGTCTCTCGTGTTCTCCCTCAACCAAATCCTTCCGCAAATTCCTCAGTTTCCAGTTGCACAATCAATTGTGGAAGGAAGATTGATCATGGCCAGTATCCAATTCTCACCTCCCTGTTTTGCTTGTTCACGGGTAAGGAGAAGAAGGCTGAACAGAAATAGGAAGGATGAGATGAGATGAACGGCTGAGATGGAATCTGGGGAGTAAGATGGATGGCTAATATTAAAAGCAGGGATTTAATCCTAATTAATTCCATAGTGGAAACTTTAGCATAATTTTATGATTAATGGAACATGATCCAATCTAACCAATGGGTGAGTGACACTTGTCACTCATCCAAGTGTCCTCCAACCACCATTTCAGAATAAAATAATCGACACGGTTACCGAGATGTAAACTTCCCCGATTTCACGTTTCAGACCATAACTTCCTCGTACGAAGTCCGATTTCGGCGTGCCGCCTGTCAATGGATTCGTATCGACCCGCACTACATAACGGTCCTTACCCCTCAGCGATCGGACCTCCCGATCAAAAAGTCAACATTTTCCCCCACTTCGTGCAAATTACGAAAATGCCGTTGGGCTTCCGAACATCATAACTTTCACCACGAATGTCGGAATCGATCGTGCCACCTGACTATGAACTCGTGACGTCCCGAACTACGTCACGGTCATTGGTCAAGGTCCATTTGACCTTCCGAATTAAAAGTCAATGTTTTGCCCACGTCCAGGGGCAAAACGGTCATTTTGCACAATTCGTCCGAAATCACTCAACTAATCCCAGATTAGTCATTCTATAGCATATTTAAATAATATTAAATTCCGATACTCGGGACGGGTCGTTACAACCTTCCCTCCTTAAAGAATTTCGTCCATGAAATTACCAATAACCTTATTCCTCCTCCACCTCGTGGAAAACATTTCGATCCCACATCTGTGTACACTTGTACACCCACTAACTGGGACAACACCAGCCTCGTCTGTACCCAGACATCCCATCACAGTCATACGTCATAATAGCAACACTCAACCATCTCGAGTGAAATTGATCACCTGATCCGCGATAAAATTGCTTAACCATTAAGCTGACTCCTTCAGCTAGATGGTTCCTTTCCATTGCCAATATATCCTTACATTTGCTCCCATTGGGAGTCACCAAATCCCACTTGTCAATCCATGCTGACACTACCATCCAAACTGTCACCGCTAAGCTTTACCACCCTAGTAAAGCCCCAACCATCTGCTAGTCAGTGACAACACCACGTACTACATCACTCTCGATGTAGCGTAAGATCAACCACGTGATCTCAATTCGTAGGGCAAGCCCAAACCTGCGACATATATTAATCTCAATGTCCATAACCGCCGACTCCGTCAGCGAACCATGATGCTGGAAAATCACGGCGTAATAACATCACGCAAGGCTACTCGTGGTTTCACAGACCACCAACTCACTCATCTTGAGTGTACGTATACCGTCAACTTACTCAATCAAGTGGTGTAACTGGAACACATTGAATACCAGCCCAGCAGTGATCCCACATCCCAAAACTAGGGTTACACTAGCCATCCATGGCTAAGAGCACCTGCTCATACAATCACTGAACCCGACAAAATCACTCTACTCAGCGCACAGTATCCAATGTCCAGTCCACAATCACAACCAAACAAATGGTATCGGAACCAAGCCGATTACCATCACGTTTAATCACACACCGCTGGTACATCCCATGTACCGTCACTAGGCACCACTCAGCCTAACCAGTATCAGTCCTTGTACAACGTACCCTGTACGTACATCTATCCATCAATCCGCCTACAACCACCTAGGTTGTGGCTAAACACGTTCTGATTACCTAGAGTCCATCTGTCAGATACTGTACCAGACAGATCAAAACTTCGACCCAATATCCATTTCCAAATCTGAATCCGAAATCATTATTCCGTAAGCTAGCATTGGAATAATCATTCCGTAAGCTAGCATTGGAATAATCATTCCGCACCCAAATTCGGTTATCCACTTTCCAGCTTCGAAATCGAATCCTGAATCG
Source organism: Prinsepia uniflora (assembly GCA_032719365.1). NCBI lineage: Eukaryota > Viridiplantae > Streptophyta > Magnoliopsida > Rosales > Rosaceae > Prinsepia > Prinsepia uniflora. The sequence continues at coordinate 52,894,706 of CM064861.1, read as the reverse complement.
TCACCCAGAAATTTGATTCCAAAACCCAAAATCTCGTTTACGTCCACCAAGACGTACCAAAACCGAACCTATTGGTTACCTGCTCAACACACTCGATTGACCCCATAGGGAAGCCAATCCCAATATCCACACGTCTAAGGTTGACAAAATCCGACCACTTCGAAAACCTACTCATTCGAGTAACAACCCATATGGGACTCATTCGAGAAGAAGTTCAGTCCCGTCATTTACAACTCACATACCAAGGTAAGAGTGATAAACTCTCCACCTATCTGGATCATCAAGATCACGATCCAGATCCATCACTACGTCCTTCGACAAGTAACATCACGATCCTAGATCGTCACCATGACCAAAGTTCACAACATCACAATTCAGATCCACCTAGGATCCACACATGCTCACGTAGCTAACAATCCCTCAGAAAACTGATCGTAGGGTCTTACACCCTCATTGAATCCTTCGTTAGATTTCCCTTGGTGGAAATGATGACCTCGCACTTCCCCACCAAATCCAGAATCATACACAACTTCTTGTGTCCAATGACCCCAAGCCAAACATGGGTCCACCCACCAATACACGCTCAATGTACTGGTAGCAACATCAATGTCCGCCAGGGCAGAAAATAAGAAGTCAACCCCAATGACTTCAAAATGCCAAACACCGATGCGGAAACAAGCACTCCACTCGTCACCCAAACACCACTCTCCCCGAATCGGGAGTTCTAACCATGTTGGAAACAGATATACTCCTAATGATATGTCAAGTCCAACCACTGGACTTCGCACATCCCCAACTCACTTGGACAACCACGTGTCCAAAATCAATCCATTACTTGGACCTCACGTCCGTTAATAATCATTTTTGCACACGCCCCGATTCCGAACGGGAATTTCTCAACTCCTGGATGTGTATACCTTACAGCCTTCGTCTCGCATCTCAACCTTTACAGGTTCAATTCTCAGGTTCCACGTGATTCACAATCACAAAATCCCACATCAATACCACAAATGGTTTCCCTCGTATTTTCCAATTTCAAGTAATTTCCTTGTACTTCCTGGGGATAATAGAGATAGACAATCTTACCAATCTCGGAGTTGACAACAACTCCCCAAATCCACTGATTCTCATGACGTAGGGAACATCGTCCCTAGATTCCCCAAGTCTCAATCATACCTTTTTATCCATTCATCACTTGTCCATCTCATAACTGTTGGGACCTATCCCAACGCCTCACAATCTCCACTGGATCCTATCCAGTCCAAGACTCAACCACTACTGAGTCGCAGATACCGATCATATGTCCATCAGGACAGAGTCACATCCCAACCCGTGGCTCATCGTCATCACAATCACTGACACCAGCACCAACGCTAGTATCACCAACACTTGCCTCAACACACAGGCATCCATACATCCACACTAGCACACGAACACCCACACTAGCACACGAACAGAAGTGGTCCTGCCTTGGCTGGCTGGATAAGAAGTCGTCCAGAAGTGGCGGGGTTCGACCTAGGTTGTTGCCTCCTTGGTTGGTCTGGGGACAACCTCTCTGCCACAATGTGTGCAGTACATGGTCGATCGACCTGATGGTGCTCGGCCAGACATTGGTCGGCCAGTTCTTTTCCATGGTGACCTTCTCGCTGGGACACCCTTGCAAGGGCAAGTGTACTTGCGTATTGCTACGTCAGAAATTGGTTCTTTGCGTTGATTTTTGCATGTTGGACCACCTTGCGCATCAAGTCATCCAGTGTCTACTGATAAACATCAGGGACGCTTCCCGTTGGGTGCCCTAGAAGAAATGGGGTGTTATTAAGCTCCCATTCGTCTTGTTCGTCCCACATGGTGCTAGGAACGATTCGGGATGGCTGATCTGGTGGATGAGAGCGTGGGCTACTGTTTTAGATTCCCACAGACGGCGCCAATCTGTTGATGCAAGAAATGATCAACTTAGTCTTGCCTCGCTGAGCTCCTTCGTTGCTCCTCTCGGGGTGTTGAGACCTGTATAGGAAAAGGGTGAAGGCAAAGGGACACTGGTATGGTGCCGGCCTAACAGTCTCTGGTGCTTAAGTCAGCTTAAGTGGGAAAGTTATTGTAGCAATTTAGGCAGCGTGAGGGGAAGATTGTTATTACCTTTTTGGAAGGGGATGCCCTTGTATTTATTGTAGCATTGAATGTGTTTGTTGGTGTTTGTCAATGTGGGATAAATGATGTTGTCTTTAGGAGCCGCCAGGTGTCTTGTGGTGGTCCTGGGCAGCATTTATGACTTGTTAATGGGTATGACCGACCAGACTTGATCGGCCTCAGTAAAGTCGGTCTTTGGTTGGCTTGTCAACATACCGATCGTTTGTAAGGCTGATCTACTGGTTGGATGGTCAGATGTGATCTTCATGTGTTGTGAGGGCCTTGCTGGCCTGGTCAGGCCACCCTTGTCTTTAGTCAGGCCGACCAGTTTAGGTATGAACAAACGGCATCATAAAAGTTGGAAGAAATGGTTAGTCGGATAGGGTTCTACTTTTCACTGGTTAAAAGTAAAAACTAAAAACAAAAGCCAAATTTAATTTATTCTCATGGAGGGAACTTTGGCGCTTCTTTCTTCGGCCACTAACACAGGATGCGTTTTCATCCACCTTTAATAATTTACATCCGCCCTTAACGTTTTTTTTTAAATCAGCTCCTAATTATTTGCTAGAGGATTTTGGCTCCGCCCCTAAAATCTTGTTTGTCCGCCTCTATTATTCTCATTAGGGACAATTATAATTTCAGAGGTCCTTTAGTTCCCCCCTAATATTTCTATTAAAGACCAATGTGTTTTTCGCCCATAAATAAATATTATACTACATAACATGTGATGTGGAAAAATTTAAAAAAGCAATTTGGAAATAATCCAAATCTAGTTCAGATTAAAAAAAAACTCAATTTTGCCAAAAACCCAAATCCAGAAACCAAATTCAATTCCAAAACGATACCAAATTTCCAGAATGAAATTTCTATAACCCAAAGTAGCCTTCATAATTGGGCCGGGTCGGGCAAGGTCGGTCCAAAATCGTTGGGCTTGGGTCGGCTTGGGCCGAGCCGGGCCTATTTCATAATTTAAAAAATATCGGACCGGGTCAGGCAGGTTTGATCATAAATATGAAAGCCCATGCCCTTTGTCGGGCTGGTTTTGAGTCGGGCTTTTATCGGGTTTTATGGGTCGGGCGTACTAAGTCCACTTCTACCTACCGAATTATAAAAGTGTGAGTTGAGCTTGAATATCATTATCGAATATTGAGACAAGGTAAGGAGGGGACCTATTGGGTTTGGAGAATTTACTTAATCTTTCGATCACAAAGTCTAGACATGTTAAGGTGGTCACTAATCACAAATCTACTTGAACTTTAGTAAGTTCTATGAAGAGTTACCCGAAGGGCTAGCTCCCGAGAGATTCTTTGTGGAGCTATGATACTCCTAACTGTAACTTAGTGTAGTAAAGGTATCAGAACCAAAGTGTGACACGACCCATTCCAATCCCCCTGGGATTAACGCGGGATGTGTTATGCTCCTGTCTGACATTAAGTGTTAGACAAGGGATAACCCAAAATCTCAGCCCGAACGAGGCTTCCAGAGTGCACCAGGATCAGTGCAGGAAGAGTGTGATGTCTCTGTCTCTGCTACAGCCCGCATCCGTGATCAACCTGAAGGGCATTAAAAACAACAAAAGTTGTGAGTGGATGAAAATAAATAGTTTAATAAAAACTCATTTATCTCAAAAAGATATTTATGCCCTTCACTAAAAAGCATGCATGCATTCGAAAACCATTTACCAAACCATTTATCCAAATAACCATTCTTAGGGTCTCAGCCCAAATTCTGAAAATCCAAGTCATACGAGCCCCTGCCCAAATCCATTTACACAAATCCATAACAAGTCAACCATATGTGGGAAATCAGTCCAAAACAATAGAATACCAAAATCTGTAAATCCATATCCAAATGCGACACTGCCCAAATCCATAAAACACAGAAATACCGTTTTTTAATCTAATAATTCACGTTTACCATTTACCATATAACCAATTCTGTCACGGTTTCCGGGCCAACGACCCTCCCGGGGGAGACAATACATAAATAAAAGGATGGTATATGAAAAACCATTTCGTAATCATTCTCAAAACCTTTCAAACCTTTTAAAGGATCTATGCCCGGTCCCCATAAACCGTCATGAAACCAAAAGCCCATGTTTCCAATTCCAAATCCATTTAGGGTCTCTGAACCCGAAATCACATTTATAAACAATAAATGGGACTCATGCCCGATGTCATAACCAATTAGGCCTCAAGCCCGATCATGTAAAGCAACTGGGCCTCAAGCCCGATCATGTAAACCAACTGGGCTCCAAGTCCGATACTTTGTAAATCAAATGGATCTCATGCCCAGTTCTATATTTCCATGTCCGAAATCAATCCATCAATCCATGAACCAATTGGGCCCTTGGCCCGATAATGTAACTAAAATGGACTTCAAATCCGAGATTTTCCAAAACAAATGGGTCTCATGCCCAAGTTTACCTTTTCAAATCCAAAACCATTTCATCAAATCATCACCGAAACCACAAGCACGTATAATCAATGTAAAACCATAAACCTCGATATACGTGCAAGTACGTAAATCGCCTTGAAATATGTGTAATCATGTAAATCACCAATACCATAATCATCATATAGAAATAGTATATATAAAACATATAAACATCTATGCATGCATCAAAGTTTAGAAATCAAGGTCCAATCACATACCGTCGTAGCTGCTGCCTCGATATACGTGCTATATGCCTCTCAGGGCTAATCACCGTCATCGGGACTGCTAAACCTATCCAAATCACACTAAAGGGTTACTAACTACCTTATTAGCCTCTCATTGAAGCTCCGTAATTTTCTCGAATTTTGAAACATTTTAAACTAGATCCTAAACCTTCGGACACTACGAACTATATCAAAATGATGTCCGAACGACACGAAATCAGTCCCAAAATGTTCGTCACATTGAATAGATTAAAAGTCATGTTGACCACATTCCCAAAATATCCCCCACGCGCCCCCACGTGCTGCCCGAAGGCGCTGCGCGTGGGCCTCACGCGCTTGGGATGTAACTACCCGTCCCGAATTCCAGGATTAGATTAGTGAGGTTAATCCGTGATTAGTTGGGCAAAAACGGAGGAACGATGCAAAATGACCGTTTTACCTCTAGGAGTGGGCAAAACGTTGACTTTTCATTCTGGCACTCATACATACTTTGACCGATGACCGTGACGTAATTCGGGACATCACGAGTTCATAGACAGGTGGTACGTTCAATTCCGACATTCGAGGAAGAAGTTATGACGTTCGGATGTTTAAGGGAAATTTGGTAATTTTAGTTAAAAGGGGCAAATAGTTGACTTTTTGACCAGGAGGTCCGATGGCCGAGGGCCAAGGACCGTTACGTAGATCAGGATAATACGAATCCATAGACAGGTGACACGCTGAAATTGGACTTCGAACGGGAAAGTTATAGGTCACGGAAGTTCGGTTTCACTATGCATGTACTTCGAGAAGATGATGATTTGGCAATATCTGATTGGGCAGATATTTTAAGTGGGACCCATGGATGAGTGACAAGTGTCACTCATCCCATTGGCTAAATCCCCTAAATTGTGGATCTACTTAATTAAATAATATTATTTAATTAATTTTATAATATATTCTATCTTCACTCAATCCTAACCATCCATTTCATCTTAATCTCTCAATCCTCACCCTTCATTCTTCTCCATTCTCTCATCAGACATTACCTTATTCTCTTTTCTTCATCTAAACCCGATCACCATATTTTCTTCTTCTTCTTCCAAAAACCCGAAAACACACACACATCATCACCCTAGCTCATCTTCATCGGTGCTTGTGTGTGAGCGTGAGAGAGTGAGGTGATGAGGACAACGGCGAGCCGCGGCTGGGGACGATGGAGTCCACGGCGGAGGGAACCCGTGAGGTGAGTAATATTCAAAAATTCAAAACTCGATTTTATTAGGTTTTAATCGAACCTAACATTTAGGTTGTGTTTCTGGGGACTCTAGGAGACTAATAGGATTGTTTTCGAGGCTTAGGACAGCCTGGAAATGCGGTGAACGACGGAGGAAAACCCAACCGCCATGGCCTACCTTTGAAGGTTCGTTTTAGTTGTTTTTATTATGTTTTTAAGAGTGGAAAAGATGGGAAATGAACATAGGAAGCTTTAGGGATTAAAAAGGAAGGAAAAGGACAAAAAATGGACGGGTTTAGGTGTTGAACCGGTCCAGACCGGTTCGGCTGGTCCAGACCGGTTCGGCCGGTCCAGAACCAGTCGAACCCTGTCCAGTCGAAGGTTAGGGACGGCGCTACAGTATGTGCATGGGCTCACACGCAGGAGCCTTCTTAGGGCGCGTGGCGTCACGTGTCCCACTGTTTGGGAATGTCTTCAACACGTGAAATGTTTTATTCGATGTAACAAACATTTTGGGACTGGTTTCGTATCGATCGGACACCATCTCGATAATGTTCGGGGCATCGGAAGGTTTCAGATCGGGATTTAAATTAGTTTAAAATTCCAGAAAATTACGGGGCTTTAGTGGGAGGTTATTTAAGTAGTTAGTGACCTTCTATTACGATTTGGACAAGTTTGGGAGTCCCGGTGATGGTGAGTGGCTCGGGAGAGCCGTGTGGCACGCATATCGAGGCAGCAGCTCGGATGATCTGTGAGTGGACCTTGTTTTCTAAATTGGTGCATGCATAAATGTTTATTATATTTTTTAATACATGTTTTGTGATGCCATGAGTGCATTTGGTTGTGGTTACGCATGGTCACGTATTTCGAGGTTCTAGCTTTATACGGTGCCTATACGGGTCTGTATTTCTATGATGGTCTAAATGAAATATTTTTGGGTTTTCAAAAGGATAAACTCGGGTATGAGACCCATTTGGTTTTGCCTCGGGCATATGACGTTATTGATGACCTTCGGGTCTAAATCGTGGTCGCGGCTAGTGTTATGTGCACGGCGACAGACGATATGACGCTCGCCTCCAGATTGGGATGTGTTCCTTCCGGAGAGGTCACGATGCACGATCTGTTTTCAGGTAGCCGATCGAGGCTCGACTTCAGAGCGTTGACCGTTCAGGATATCGATCGGTGATGAGTGCACCATGATCTTGTGGTGGTCGCGTCGGTTGATTCGTTCACGGCGACATACCAGGATTGAGGGCGGTCCTGGATGGATGGTTGCACGCATCACTACGATTGGAGTCGTGACTAACCCTTAGATATCAGCCACGATGCCCAGCTGATGTCATATGTTCGGGCACGAGACCCAGTTGTTTTACATTGATGATTTCGGGTCAGAGACCCTAGATGGATTTTCTAGTTCATGGCGGTTTATGGTAACCAGCATGAACCCTGAAAATGTTTTATGAATCATGATGGTTACGGGAACCGGGCATGAACTCTTAAATGGATGTTATAGATCATGACGATTCAGGGGGATCAGGCATGAATGTTTATGTTATGTATATATATGTATGTATATTCATATACCTTCCTTTACTTATACTATCTCCTCTGGGGAGGGTCGTTGGCCTGGGTGGACCCCGGAGTAGTCATGGAGCACCAACTGAGTGGAGTCGCCCCCCAATTGGGTTCCTTACTCTCAGAAAGGCTTGGATCGTAACCTCAGGATGGGTCATTGGTCTACGAACATTGACCTTGGACTCTGAGAGACTTGGGTTTGAGACCCCGGGTAGCACGCACGTAGCTTTGGAAACCGTGACAGGATTGGTTGTGTGAATTATATGTATATATGATGTATATAATATATGGTTATGAGATATGATATGTGATATGCACAAGTTTTGGGCAGTGGCCCGTATGGTTGGTTCTTTACGATTCTATCGTTTATGGCTTTGGGCTTAGTTCCCACATATGATTCATTTGGTTAAATGGTTTTTGAATGCATGCATGCTTTTTAGTGAAGGGTACAAATGTCTTTCTTATGAAATGTTTTTACAAACTCTAGTTTTGTCCACTCACAGCTTTTAATGTTTTGACTTCCCTTCAGGTTGACAGCGGATGTAGACTGTAGCAGAGACCGATGTCAGGACCCGTCCCAAATATCACCTCGATACCCGGGACGAACCCTGCTCCCGTCTAACAATCACACTTAAAGTACCAAAATAACCTCAACACAACCATAAGCATAACTATCAGACAAGGGAAAAATATAATACAACCATAATTCAGAGCATAGTTTATACAAAACAGGCACAAAATCCTACTTGGCTAATCTCGGCTCGGTTCCTGCCTCAACGTTCACCCCAGCGCTATCACCACGACCTGGAGGGTAAATTAAAACCAAAAAGTGTGAGTGGACTAAAGAAATAAAAGTTTCAAAAACAGTTTAACATCAAACCAGGGTTAAGAAAAAGACAATAACATTTTTCCCTCCGTTTTAAAATAAAGTATGCATGCCTAACGAAGTATCAAAAAACTCCAACATAAAACAGTATAACAAATCTGCTAAGATCATATCATAAAAACCAAATCCACAAATGTCAAGTCTGATCAAACCTGCTAGGTCTATCCGAGTCTTTAAACTCAAACCAGGCCTCAAATGTAATCCGAGTCTTTAAACTCCCGAGTCTTTAAACTCAATAGGCCTACGGGGGTAATATCGTAAATATCCGAGTCTTTAAACTCCCGAGTCTTTAAACTCAATCTGGGCCCGTCCCCCGTCAAACATAATCCAGGTCTTTAAACCCAATATCTAGATCCAGTAAATCCAATCCAAATCAATCCGTCTCCAAACCCGAATCCAGAATCACTGGTCTGATGCCCTTCCGGCATCCAGAACCGTCATTCCGAACCCAAATCTGGAATTCCACTTTTCCGACTTTAAAACCAAATTTCGTTTCTCGAAATCCGATGTTAAAACAAAAAACCTTGATTACCAAAATCATATTTCATAATCCACTTATAACCGTCAGAAAACAATTATAGATTGAAAACATGTAAGCTTAACATCAAATCAGAAATCCAGCTTTTTCTCGAAAAACGTGCGAAAATCTGAAATGACTCGAAAAACGTGCAAACATATCAATCACATATAATCATCACCAACAAGCATAACAACATACTTAAAATCATAAAACATAAATAAAAACTGTTAGGCATGCTCGTAAGAAAAGAAAGAGTCCACTCCCGAATCAGAAAGTGTCAATCGCGCTCTGTGCGCTCCTCGACCGTCTCAGGCGTCTCCCTTCCTGTCAATAAGCACCAAATAGGTTCACAAATACGTCAAATACGCTAACCCTAATTTCCCCAAATTTTCGGGAATTTATACGTAATTTAAACTTAAACCCTAAACCGTCGGGATCCTCGAACTATCCCGTAACATCGTCCGATTTACCCGAAACTTGTCCCAATGGATTCCTTAGAACATTTAGAACAAAAACCATGTTGGACGTTTGTTCAGAATCCTCCCCACGCGCCCCCACGCGCCGCCCAAAGTGGCTGCGTGTGGGCCTCACGCGCCTGCACAGTACCATCGTCTACCTCGAGTCACCCGGTTCAACTGTACTGAACCGCCGTGACCGGTTCTCCTCAATTCCTCCATCAATTTCCACCATTTCAATCCTCTTAGCTTCGTCCCATTCCCAGCAATTCTTTCCCCTCCTAAAATCTGGAAATCGAAGCCCGAAACCCATCGTCCTCAACGTCGAACAAAACTGCCCGTAAGCCCTGTTTTGGTCTCCGGCCACCCAGGCCTTCCCCCGTCACGGCGACCATCCTAGACGACTCCTAGGACCTCCCTGAATCTCACATCACTCACCAAAGTCCTCGACTCTAGCCCAAAGTCCACGACTTTTGAAATGAAATAAACAGGAAAAACAGGGGATTCGAGTCATACCTTCGATTCTTCCTCCGCCATCTGCACCGCCGTGTACCACGGTGTCCACTGAGTTCCCTGCAGTCGTCCCAGCCTCCTATTAGCTTGGTTTGAACCAAAACACGGCACAACCACCACCTCTGTCCCACGACCACACTGTTTTCCCCGAAAATCAATCCTCCGACCACCGTGTTTCCGTGCACGATTTCACTCCCAAACTCAGTCACAAACTTCCTCTCTCCTCTCTGTCACTCTCACAACTCACAACACTCTCACCCACACACTGAATCGATCAACTCCTCTCACTTTCTTCACTCTCTGTTTTCTGTTCTTCCCAAGCTAACACACAGTTTGAATGAGAACAAAATGTGGCCATGTACATTTTAGGCCGTCTTAGAACCATCCAGGGCTCTCCACGTGTCCAATTTCCTATGGACATCAGTACAAATATCCCAATCCACTCAAGCCACTTGTTCTTATCTGATTGGGCCTAAGAGAAAAAGACCAAAATGCCCCTAGGTTTAAAAATTACCATTTTGCCCTTCAACTTTCCAGACCCATAACTATTCCGTCCGACGTCCGATGACAGCGTGCCGCCTGTCGTTGTACTCAGGACGTCGAGACCTATCTAACAGTCCTCGGTCTACATAAAAATCAAAAGTCCACTAAAAAGTCAACATTTTCCTCTAACAGTCAAAATTACGGTAACGCCCTCAATCTTCCGAACCTTATAACTTTTTCTCTGATTGTCCAAATCAACCCTGCCACCTGTCTACGGACTCGTGACGTCCTTAACTACGTCACAGTCAATGGTCCACGCTCATCCAACCTGTAAATCAAAAAGTAAACTTTAGCACACTATTCACAAGGGCAAAATGGTCCTTTTATACAAATCTTTTACAAAATTACATTTATACCCTTCCCGAAGGTACGGGTTGTTACACCGAGATATCACATACCTCCTCCGGATCCTGGCGTACTCTGATAGCCCGAGAGGACAAAGGTTAGAAATATCCCTTGTCTGACACTTCGTGTCAGACGGGAGCAGGGTCGTTCCGCGTTAATCCCGAGAGGATTGGGACAGGTCCTGTCATGGGCACTGTGCATCTTCAACCTCCAGCCGACCGGTTTGATTGTGCATCCTGTCCAACTGGACTTGTGTGATCAGTTCGGGCCAATTTTGACCCTTTCTTCAACCTGTTTCCACCCCAATGTTCTCTTAAACCTTCCTCTAATCATTCCCAATCGATCCATGAATTCAAAACATGAAAACCAAGTCCGCAAACCATACCTTCAATTTGATTCTCGAACTGGTCGTCCATTCCCCGCCGTGTTTCCAAGATTTCAGCCACCGTTGGCCACCTCTTCAAGTCCATTAGAACACTTGCAACCTCCAAAACACTTTCCCATCAATAAAACCATTCCACAAACACCCAAAACCCAACTTTCAACTTTGAAACCCAACCTTACCATTCATGGCATCGCCGGTTACCATCCATGACAACACAAGTCGTGGCCACCATCTCCATCGTCTCACCTCACTCTCTCAATCTCATTCACACACTAAGCAAAGATAATGGAAATTGAAGGGCCATTGGAATGAGTTATGCACAGTCACAAGTTGGAAGAAAATAAAATGTTCAATTGGGGGGGGGGGGGGGGGGGGGGAATTAAAGCATCCCACCGTGTGGGGCAGTGGGCCAATCAGATGGGTGACACTTGTGACTCATCTAGTGGGTCCAATCCAGATATTTTCCCCAACACGTGTCCATTTATCAAGTTACATGAATAGTAATTTTCCCGTTTTAGACCCATAACTTTCGCATCGAACGTCCGATTTCGACGTGCCACCTGTCTACGGACTCATGACGTCCCGATCTACGTCACAGTCATCGGTTCTCGTATGTTTGACTCCCAGAGTCAAAAGTGAACATTTGACCCAAGACTATGGGCAAAATGATCATTTTGTGTCGTTCGTCCGTATCCACTCGACGAATCATCGTTTAATCTCACTAATCCTTCATTAGTCACTAATCTAGTCTCGGGAATTCAGGACGGGTCGTTACAATCTTCCCCCTTAAATAAATTCGTCCTCGATATTCCAAGTATCCCGATTCCACTACCACCTCGTGGAAAGCAAATTCGACCTCACATTCATGCTTCACAATTAGTGTATCCTCGTATACACACGGGATGTATAAGTGCAAGTCCACAAATTGACCACACATTGACCCCTTGACAATTCTGCCATTACGCCGATACTTCCCATACTGTCACCACCTGACAGTCGCTATCAAAACTGACATTATACTTGCTTGTGGTTACACTAACAACCAACTCACTCAACCTGAGTATACTTATACCAACTTCTCACACGACCTGTGAGTAACTGGACCCTATTTAATACTAGCACAACAGTGATACATATCTCACATCTAGGGTTCCACTAGCCATCCACGGCTCTGAGCACCTGCTCATACAATCATTGAACCCATCAAAATCACTCTGGCCCAGCGCACGGTATCCAACGTCCAATTCACGTGCTCAATCAATCTAATGACATCAGAACTAAGCTGATTACCAACACGTTCATCCATATACTACTGGTATATCACATAAATCGCCACCAGGAACCACTCAGGCCAGTCTAGTATAGGTCCTCGCACAACGTACCCTGTACGTACATCCATCCACCAACCAGCCTACTACACAGCTCGTAGCTAAGCACGCTTTAATTCTGGAGTTCATCAGTCCAATCTCACATGAGACAGGCTATACACTCCCAATTCCATGTCCATTCCAAGTACCCCAGTCACCCGACCAATATCAATACGTTTACTCCCATTCACGTCATCTAATACTAACCAATATGAATCACGCCCACCAAGGCATACCCATTCATGCCAATTGAGCACCCAATTTCACCCACGTCTGCTGAGAATCACCAACTCCAAACATATCGGTTACCTATCCATCCGGTTACCATACCATATTCGATTGACATCAAAAGGAAGCCAATCTCGTCATTAAAATATCCAATACTAACCAATCTGACAATGTCGGATACCCACTCGTTCTATTAATATACCATATGGGATTAACCTCAAAAAGAAGTCAACCAAACATTTCCATATATAAATATCCAAGAGAGAGCAATAAACTCTCCATATATCCCACACGCACAAATCCAAATATCCAAATATCCGAGACAGAGGTTAGAGAATCATTTCGTTCTATTCCAACAGATTCTACAACTGTCTTACAATACGATTCCCTCTGCTCCTAGCTTAGTGTACTCAGCATGACGGAGTCGACCAGTACGACATGACATTAACATCATGATCCTCGATCGTCACAATGCCCTATATCCTCAATCCCCACGATCCAAATCCATCACAGCACCACGATCCTCGGTGGATCCATACACGTTCTCACTCAGTTATCTACCAGATTTCAGGTTATAGGGTCTTACACCCTCATTGAAATCACATATTATCACATCGTTCTTTAACCATTTCACATCTAATCACTCACTCAAAGACGAAATACTTCTAGACTGTGGGTCCTCTCTAATTACCTCAAAACAATCCTTGTCATCTTTCTCCTCTTCTTACCCAAACCGACTCCCTCGTCATATTTCCCTAGGTGGGATGATGACCTTCACATTCTCCACCAATTCAGAATCAAACACAACTTTACTCGATTCCAAAGTTCCAACCATGTCGGAAGCAATACACTCGTGCATCAACCACGTGTCCGTAACCAGTCTAACTTACTACTAGATTTGCCTATCGGCTTATACCTTTTATGTACATCCAAAAGAATGTGGTCTATTACTACTTGATTCTCACGTCTCAACCTCTGCTGGATCCCATCCAGTCCAACTCTATCTGAGATTCACTGCCCGATCACAGATACTGAACGTATGCCCATCACGACCCCCAATTCTCAACAACCACAACTGCAACCATCCTAGATAGTAGTTACTGCCACAACTCGTGCAGACCCAGCCATCAGACATCGCTATCAATACTCCACACCCAACCGGAATAAATCGCCCATACCAACCACACCGTATCCCTACTCTGGGATTCCATCGACAAGTATCACACCCTAGTAACCTGTCTAACTAGACTCTAACCAATCGTTAACTAATCTCAACTCGGCTCAACTAGTGTCGTCTGATAGGTCATCCACGACCGCACAACATCAAGCTATCCATCACAAACTAGGGTTAGCCTTTCCAGACCATCCATCATAGTTTAGGGTTCCACAATCACACCCTAGGGTTCCTCTGAACCCAACTGCCCCTACGGTATAATCCACAATCTAACCGACCCCACCGTCCTGACATCGTATGGACGTCAATCCAATCTTACCGTAAACTCAACTGGGGTTCCCTGAACCCAGCCGCTCCCAGCAGCGTAACAATCTAACATCACACGACTGAACCGTTGAATGGTCATCGTACTGTCACATTCATCCCTCAGTAGAGTCCCACACAGCCAAACCACGACAGAACTATGGCATACTCAGGCATCAAATGTTGAACCAACTATCCACGATTCATTTCCACTAATTATCATACCGGCATCCTAACTATCAGGGTGATAATGAAATGCAGCACATAAAGACATCACATCCTCGACCTACGCGTGTTATAAGAGCAAACCTGCTCTAACATCAAGCTGACACTACCCATCCCAATCCCCTCGGGATTGACGCGAGATGTGCCATGCTCCCATCTGACACGAAGTGTCAGACAAGGGATAACCAAAAACTCAACCCGAACGTGGCTTTCAGAGTGCACCAAGATCAGTGGAGGAGGAGTGTGATGTCTCGATATGTGCTACAGCCCACATCCGTGATCAACCTGAAGGGCATTAAAAACAACAAAAGCTGTGAGTGGAGAAAAATAAATAGTTTAATAAAAACTCATTTATCTCAAAAAGACATTTATGCCCTTCACTAAAAAGAATGCATGCATTCGAAAACCATTTACCAAACCATTTATTCAAATAACCATTCTTAGGGTCTCAGCCCAAATTACGGGCCCCTGCCCAAATCCATTCACACAAATCCATAACATATCAACCATATGTGGGAACTCAGCCCAAAACCATAGAATACCAAAATCCGTAAATCCAGATCCAAATGGGCCACTGCTCAAATCCATAAAACATAGAAATAACATTTCTGAAATCCAATAATTCATGTTTAGCATTTACCATATAACCAATCCGATCACGGTTTCCAAAGCTACACGTATTACTCGGGGTCTCAAATCCCAAGTCTCCCCCAGGGTCCACCCAAGTCAATGATCGTAGATCAATGACCCTCCCTGGGGGTTATAATTCATAATTCCTTCCTAAGAGTAAGGTACCTCATGGGGGCGACTCCACAAAGTTAGTGCTCTGTGACTACTCTGGGGTCCACCCAGGCTAACGACCCTCCCAAGAGGAGACAATCCATAAATAAAATGATGGTCTATGATAAACCATTTCTTCATCATTCTCAAAACCTTTCAAACCTTTCAAAGGATACATGTCGGTCCCCATAAACCATCATGAAACCCGGAATCCATGTTTCCGAATCCAAATCCATATAGGGTCTCCGAACCTGAAATCACATTTATAAACCCTAAATGGGACTCATGCCCGATATCATAACCAATTAGGCCTCAAGCCCGATCATATAAACCAACTGGGCCTCAAGCCCGAACATGTAAAGCAACTGGGCCTCAAGCCCGATCATGTAAACCAATTGGGCCCTGGCCGATGCCTTATGAAATCAAATGGGCTCCACGTCCGATAGTTTGTAAATCAAATGGGTCTCACGCCCGGTTCTATATTTCCAAATCCGAAATCAATCCATCAATCCACGAACCAATTGGGCCCCTAGCCCGATAATGTAACTAAAATTGACTTCAAGTCCGAGAGTTTCCAAAACAAATGGGTCTCATGCCCGAGTTTACCTTTTCAAATCCAAAACCATTTCATCAAATCATCACCGAAACCACAAGCACGTATAATCAATGTAAAACCATAAACCTCGATATACATGCAAGTACGTAAATCGCCTTGAAATACGTGTAATTATGTAAATCACCAATACCATAATAATCATGATAGAAATCATATATATATAAAACATATAAACATTTATGCATGCATTACAGTTTAGAAATCAGGGTCCACTCACAAACCGTCCTAGTTGCCGCCTCGATATGCGTGGTATACGCCTCTCAGGGCTAATCATCATCACCGGGACTCCCAAACCTGTCCAAGTCACACTAGAGGGTTACTAACTACCTTATTAACCTCTCATTGAAGCCCCGTAATTTTCTCAATTTTTTAATATTTTTAAACTCGATCCTAAACCTTCGGACACCCCAAACTATGTAAACGATGTCTGATCTACACGAAATCAGTCCCAAAATGTTTGATACATCCAATTGATTGAAATTAATATTGACCACATTCCCAAAATATCCCCCACGCGCCCCCACGTGCAGCCTAAAGGCGCTACGCATGAGTCTCATGCGCTTGGGCACTGTGCATCTTCAACCTCCAGCCGACCTGTCTAGACCGGCTTGATTGTGCAGTCGGTCCAACTAGACCTGCGTTACCGGTTCGGGTCAATTTTGACCCTTTCCTCAACACTTTTCCACTCCAATTTTCTCCTAAATCTTCCTCAAATCATTCCCAATCGATCCATGAATTCAAAACATGAAAACCAAGTCCTAAAACCATACCTTCAATTTGATTCTTGAACTTGCCGTCCATTCCACGCCGTGTTTACAAGATTCCGGCCACCGTTGGCCAACTCTTCAAGTCTATTAGGCCCCTTGCAACCTCCAAAACACTTTCCCATCAATAAAACATTCCACAAACAGCCAAAACCCAACTTCCAACTTTGAAACCCAACCTTACCTTTCATGGCATCGCCGGCCACCATCCACGAAGGCGCAAGTCGTGCTCACCATCTCCATCGTCTCACTTCACTCTCTCAATCTCATTCACACGCCAAGCAAAGATAATGGAAATTGAAGGGCCATGGGAATGAGTTTTGCACGGTCACGGGCAGGAAGAAAATAAAATGATCGATTGGGAGGGAAAATAAAAACATCCCACCGTGTGAGGGAGTGGGCCAATCAAATGGGAGACACTTGTCACTCATCTGGTGGGTCCAATCCAGATATTTTCCCCAATCCAAATAGTACACGTGTCCATTTATCGAGTTACGTGAATAGTACCATTTTCGTTTTAGACCCATAACTTTCCCGTCGAACGTCCGATTTCGACGTGCCGGTCATTTTGTGTCGTTCATCCATATCCACTCGACTAATCAATGATTAATTTCACTAATCCTTAATTAGTCACTAATCTAATCCCGGAATTTGGGATGGGCCGTTATAACCTTCCCCCCTTAAATTATTTCGTCCTCAATATTCCAACTATCTCGATTCGATACCACCTCGTGGAAAGAAAATTCGACCTCACATTTAGGCTTCGTATTTAGTATATCATCGTATACACACGGGGGTGTATAAGTACATGTCCACAAATTGACCACACATTGACCGCTTGAAAATTCTGCCATTACGCCTACATTTCCCATAATGTCACTACTTGACAGTCGCTATCAAAACTGACATTATACTTATTTGTGGTTACACTAACCGCCAACTCACTCAACCTGAGTATACTTATACCAGCTTCTCACAAGACCTGTGAGTAACTGGACCCTATTGAATACCAGCCCAGCAGTGATACATATCTCACATAGAGCGTTCCACTAGCCATCCACGGCTCTGAGCACCTGCTCATACAATCGCTGAACCCATCAAAATCACTCTAGCCCAATGCAAGGTATCCAATGTCCAGTTCAAGTGCTCAACCAATCCAATGAGATTAGAACTAAGCCGATTACCAATACGTTCATCCATATACTACTAGTATATCACATACATCGTCACTAGGCACCACTCAGGCCTATCCAGTAGCGGTCCTCGTACAACGTACCCTGTACGTACATCCATCCACCAACCGGCCTACTACGTAGCTCGTAGTTAAACACCCTTCAATTCTGCAGTCCATCAGTCCAATCTCACATGAGACAGAGCATACACTCCCAATTCCGTGTCCATTCCAAGTCCCCTGGTCACTCGACCAGCATCAATACGTCTACTCCCATTCCCGTCATCCAATACTTACCAATCTGAATCACGCGATGCCAAATGAGCACCCAATTTTACCTACGTCTACTGAGACGCACCAATTCCGAACCTATCGATTACCTGCCCATCACGTTACCATATCATATTCGATTGACATCGAAAGGAAGCCAATCCCATCATTTACATATCCAATACTGACCAATCTGACCCTGTCGGATACCCACTCGTTCTATTAATATATTATATGGGATTAACCTCGAAAAGAAGTCAACACAACATTTCCACATCTAAATACCGATGATAGAGCAATAAACTCTCCACATATCCCACACGCACATATCCAAATATCCAAATATCCGAGACAGAGGTTGGATAATCATTTCGTTCTATTCCGAGAGATTCTTCAACTGTCTTAGAATATGATTCCCTCTGCTCCTATCTTAGCGTAATCAATAAGACAGAGTCTGCCAGTACGGCATGACATCACGATCCACGCCATCCTGATCCATCACAACGTCATCTGATCATTAACATCATGATCATCAATCGTGACAATGCTCTATATCCTCAATCATCACGATACTGATCCATCACAGCACCACGATCCTAGGTGGATCCATACATGTTCTCACTCAGTTATCTACCAGATTTCATGTTATAGGGTCTTACACCCTCATTGAAATCACATACTATCACATCCTTCTTTAACCGTTTCACATCTAGTCACTCACTCAACGACGGAACACGTCTAGACTGTGGGTCCTCTCCAATTACCTCATATCAATCCTTTTTCATCTTTCTCCTCATCTTACCCTAACCAGAATCCCTCATCATATTTACCTAGGTGGGATGATGACCTCCTCATTCTCCACCAATTCAGAATCAAATACAACTTCACTCGATTCCGAAGTTCCAACCATGTCGGAACCAACACACTCGTGCATCAACCACGTGTCCGTAACCAGTCTAACTTACTACTAGATTCGCCTATCGCCATATATCGTTTATGTACGTCCAAAAGGATGTGGTCCATTACTACTTGATTCTCACGTCTCAACCTCTCCAGGATCCGGTCCAGTCCAACTCTATCTAAGATCCACTGCCGGATCACAGATACCGAACGTATGCCCATCACGACTGAGTCACATCCGGACTCGTGGCTCATCGTCGTCACAATCACCAGCACCAGCAGCAGTACTAGCACCAGCATTGTCAGGACCCACCCCGGTTTCACCCCGAAACCCGAGGTAAATCCCGCTCCCGTCTGACTTCCCGACACAACACCTAAGGAACACTTACTCGAACCCAGTCAAACGCAGGAGTAATTAGGTATTATCCCAAAATCCTTATCGTTTACAGAGCATAGCACTACATTACAAGGAAAATAAAAACCGAGAAAGTACACGCACACAGAAGCCTTTAAACTCTTCTAGGATCCCTCACGTCACTTCTATGCCTTGGACACTGCCTCGACGTCAAGACCCCGTGCTAGCTCCACAACCTGGAGGGCAATTTAAAACAGAAAATGTGAGTGGACCAAAAGTACAAAAGTTCAAAAACCATTTTATAAGAAAACCGAGTTTAACCCTCCGTTTTGAAACCACATGCATAACCAACAGTTATAACACATTAATAAAAGAATCATTCTTAAACATCATAAGAAACAAAAACACTATAAAATATCATAAGAAACCATAACATGAGTATCAGAAACCGTATCAAAACCATAACCACCAAATCATCATTTTCTCGATCAAACCTGCTGGACCTATCCGAGTCTTTAAACTCCCGAGTCTTTAAACTCAATCCAGGCCTTATCATATCCGAGTCTTTAAACTCCCGAGACTTTAAACTCAAGGCCTACGGGGGAAATCAATATATATCCGAGTCTTTAAACTCCCGATTCTTTAAACTCAATCCGGGTCTTTAAACCCAAGCCGGCCGGTCCCCCGTCCAATATATCCGGGTCTTTAAACCCAATATCCAGATCCAGCAAATCCAATCCCCAAAATCCTTTGAAAACCATTTACCAAATCCTCATCCAAACCTGAATCCGAAATCACTGGTCTGATGCCCTTCCGGCGTTCAGAACCGTCATTCCGAACCCAAATCCGGAAATTTACTTTCCAACTTTAAAACCAAAGTCAAATTGTCAAATTCCAATTTCAAACCGAACCCTTGATTCTCAAAAGCATATTCCAAAATCCACTTATAATCATCAGAAATCATTTAACGTTTTGAAACCCCCAAAACCATAACGTTATATTCAAAATCACCCTTTTCTCGTAAAACGTGCTAAAAACCACTTTCCTCGAAAAACGTGCAATAATGCCAAACCAACCACACATATTCGATAACATAAAATCACGATTAAAATCATAAGACAATTATTGAAAACAGTTATGCATGCTCGAGTTTAGAGAAGAGGTCCACTCACAGTACTGAGCCCTACTCGCGTCCCGAACGTCCAGCCCGTTCCTCGGCTTCCTCGGGAAATCCCGATCCTGTCAAACACCGTCCAATTACATCACTAATACGTCTACAAACACTCACTTAAATTCCCTCAAAAATCTCCGAACCAAAGACTTAAAACCCCGGGACCCTACACATTCTCCCTCGCGGAACTAAACTCAAATGACTTCCGATTGACCCGAAACCAACTCCATTGAACTCACAACAACTCCTAGACCAAAAACTATGTTGACTGTTTCTCCCAGAACCGCCGCACGCGCCTCCACGCGCCGCCCAAAGTGGCTGCGCGTGGCCCCACGCGCCAGCTACAGTGCACCTTCAACCTCACGTCGACCCGGTTCAGCACAGTAGGCTACAGCTTGAACCGGCGTCAACGGTTCTCCGCCGTGCCTGCACTAAAACACCTCCTTCCTTCTCCTATAGCTTCGTCCAACCTTACTCTAAGCATCCCCATCCTCCAATCACCTCGACACAGCCTCCTACCCGTCGTCTCAAGCTCGAAAGCAAACCTCCCCAAAACTCTGTTTCACGATCCGACCACCCAGCTCACCGTCCTTCACGGTGGCTGCACCAAACGCTTCCCTGAACCTCACTGAACCCAGACCAACCTTCCTATACCGTCGACTCATCCCCAAACTCGTCGACTGACCGTTCGAAGTTCACTGCCGAAACAGGGTAAAAGAAACCCCTCTTCGACTGAGCTCCGCCGCGTACGGCCCCGTCACGGCGACCACCCTAATCGACACCTAGGACCTCCCTGATCACTACCCTAACCTCCAATCCTCTCGACTCTCAGCCCAGGGTCACGACTTTCCAAATGAAATTCCACGGCAAAACAGGGCAAAGAAACCTTACCTTTCGATTGCAGCTCTGCCGTGCGCACTGCCGCCTACCACGGTGGTCGTTGGACTCCCTGCAACCTCCTCAGCCTCTCCTTGTCTTGATTTGAACCGCCTCACGGCGTAGCCACCACCAAACGTTCACGGCCTCCCTGTTTCCCCCAATTCTTCTCCTCACCTCCGCCGTGCCGCCGTGCACGATTGCACCTCCAATTCACGGCCACCAGCTCCGCCTTGTCTCACTAACACACTCACAACTCCCTAATCACTCACCTCGTAAGTCCGATGAACACGTGCCGCCTGTCATCGAACTCAGGACGACAAGAACTATCTAACCATCCTAGGTCAACCTATCAAAACCCGATTATTCAAAAAGTCAACTTTTCCCCCTATGTTATCAAAATTACGATAATACCCTCGACCTTCCGAACATCACAACTTCCTCCTCGGATGTCGGAATCAAACATACCACATGTCTACAGGTTCATGACGTCCTAAACTACGTCCTGGTCACTGGTAAATCCCCAATTGACCACCCGAAATAAAAGTCAACATTTCTGCCCAACCCAGGGGCAAAATCGTCATTCTAAGTTCCCGGACCCCTCGGGACCACCTAACCCTTGATTACCCTTACTAATCACACCTTAATCACTCTACTTATCCCAATTCTCGGAACGGGTTGTTACAAGCATCAGCACACTAGCATCGGCATCAGCATCAGCACCAATACTAGTATCAGTATCAGCATTAGCATCAGCACATTGTGTGAGAATCATAAAACCCTGGATCTTTGCTCATACCGAGCAACGACCCAGTACCTCTACTCAAGTTGGAGAAACTCTGCCTCCCTCGTACCCAACAACTATGGGTACAATCACCCTGACAACTCTTACAGGAACTTGAACGTTCCCTGAACGTCCCCCGATTCTCAACAACTACAGCTGTATCCTTCCTCGATAGTAGTGCCTGCCACAACTCATGCAGACCCAGCCATTAGACATAGTTATAAAGACTCCACACCCAATCGAAATCAACCGCCCGTACCAACTACTCTGTATCCCTAGTCAGGGATTCCATCGACAAGTATCACACCCTAATAACCTATCCAACCAGTGTCTAACCAATCGTTAACTAATCTCAACTTGGCTCAACCAGTGTCGTCCGCTAAGTCATCCATGACCTCACAACATCAAGCTATCCATCACAAACTAGGGCTAGCCTTTCCAGACCTTCCATCATAGTTTAGGGTTCCACAATCACACCCTAGGGTTCCTCTGAACCCAACTCCCCTCTACGGTATAATCCACAATCTAACCGACCCCGCCGTCCTGACATCGTATGGACGTCAATCCGATCCTACCCTAAACACAACTGGGGTTCTCCGAACCCAGCCTCTCCCAGAAGCATAACGATCTAACATCACATGACCAAACCATTGAACGGTCATCGTACTGTCACATTCATCCCTCAGTAGAGTCCCATACTGCAAAACCACGATAGAACTATGGTACACTCAGGCATCAAATGCCGAACCAACTATCCACGATTCATTTCCACTAATTATCATACCGGCATCCTATCTATCAGGGTGATAACGAAATGCAGCCCATAGAGACATCTAATCCTCGACCTGCGCGTATTACAAGAGCAAATTTGCTCTGATACCAAGCTGACACGAACAATCCCAATCCCCCCGGAATTAACGTGGGATGTGTCATCCGTCCATCTGAAACGATGTGTCAAATAAGGGATAACCCAAAACCTCAACCCGAACGGGGCTTACAGAGTGCACCAGGATCAGTGGAGGGGGAGTGTGATGTCTTGGTATGTGCTACAACCCACATCCGTGATTAACCTGAAGGGCATTAAAAACAACAAAAGCTGTGAGTGGACGAAAATAAATAGTTTAATAAAAACTCATTTATCTCAAAAAGACATTTATGCCCTTCACTAAAAAGCATACATGCATTCGAAAACCATTTACCAAACCATTTTATCAAATAACCATTCGTAGGGTCTCAGCCCAAATTCCGTAAATCCAAGTCATACGGGACCCTGCCCAAATACATTTACACAAATCCATAACATATCAACCATAAGTGGGAACTCAGCCCAAAACCATAGAATACCAAAATCCGTAAATCCAGATCCAAATGGGCCACTGCCCAAATCCATAAAACACAGATTTACCATTTCTAAAATCCTATAATTCATGTTTACCATTTACCATATAACCAATCTGGTCACGGTTTCCAAAGCTACGCGTGCTACTCGGGGTCTCAAATCCCAAGTCTCCCCAGGGTCTGATAAGTCACAAATTAAGCATCATTTCAATGTTATTTCTTGTCCCTTTTACTTATCTTTTTATTATAATCATTCAAACAATAGGAGAAAATGATCTCTTTTGTGATGTTTGTGCAGATTTCTTAGTTGAGGTTTAAATCATGTTTTACAATGAAATGTGATCTTTCCAAGGATAAATCTTTAAGGACTCATCAAGGACTCATAAAGGGCCTCATCATCTCCCATTTACATGACCAAGATCCACCAAGACCCTAAAAGTCACAGCCTAGCCCCTAGAAGTCGACAAAATGCGGTTAAAGGTGTTTTAGGGCATTTTCTTGTGCATCAAGTAACTTTGGACGAATTTTCCTAGCTTTCTCAATGAGGAATGACATGGATTGACTTGGATAAGAAGACTTAATTTTATTCCTAATCAGATCTTGAAGTTAAAGAGGCAAGAAACAAGGAAAAGGAAGTTTCTTGGAAATTAAGAAACCATCTTGTACATGACTAGGGTTAATTAACTTCCCTAGCTGCAATTTACCATGTTTCCTTTATTTTAGGGCAATGTAATCTGATTTAGGATAGCATTAAATGAATTCCTAGTCAAAGATAAAGTCAAGAAGTGGAAACAAGGAAGAAAAGGGACGCCTTGTACAAGAAGGATACAAAAAAGGGCCAACTATGGGTTTTCACAAAAACAAGGAGTTTTCCTCCTTGTTTTGGGGCTGTTTTCCCTTTTCTTTGAGGGAGATGTTAGGGCAGGTGTTTGGGGTTATAAATAGATGTTTTCTCATTGTTTTTTTGGGGCCGAATTTACCTCTCGAAGGTCCCCAAAACTCGGTCAAAATTCGTACTTCAATCCATGTTCTTAGTTTAGAGTTTTGTAATTTAATTCAAGCACTCTTTATAATTCAAGCATCTTCAAATTCATCACGTCTACCTTGAGGGAGTTTTCCTTCATCTCTTTTATTCATTGTCCTTTTATTATTTCTTGCTTTATTTATATTTTTTCACCATTTAATTATGTCCTTATTTTATTCAATAATGTTCGAGTAGTGTAATTAGGGCTAGGGGTACTTGAAGCCCTAGCCATGTTAGTTCGTGTTTGATTTCTGGCTCTTTATTATGATTGCTATGAATGCCTGAATTTTTTGGATTACTGCGCTTCATGAACTCAATTTATGATTATAAGCTTAGCTACCTTATTTGTGTATAATTGTCGATGTAATTGCTTGACGGATCACCTTGATGTTTGTGTTCACCTTGCAATTTATGGCATCACGTTTAAGAGGGGGAATCTTATTCGTAATCTAAACGCATGACTTCCTAGGTCTGCACATCACTTTTCTAGGGACAGTGTAGTGTCATTAAATCCTCTTTATGTTTCATGCATTATCACGCACCATCAATAATAGTTGTTTAAGGGCAGGCACATCACGCTTAAACATGCAATCTAGGAGAAGATAATATGTGTAGGGTGAACCTTAGTCGGGCCCCTGCACAGGCACTTAATTCATATACATGCATAGTAATCTAATCAAGGAAATCTAACGGAACTACAATTGGTAAAGGTGGATAGAAACCCTAGCTCGACTTAGTTAGTTATTATTAGTTAATTTATTTCATTCATAAAACATAACAAACCCCCTCCCCCATTGCATTTTAATTACTCCACTTAAGTCAATTGAGTTAAACGGAATTGGATATCATTGAGAAAGTCTTCGTGGGATCGACCTTTGTTTGCATCTATACTATCTACACATCTTGTGCACTTGCAAAGTTTATTACACGTAGAGATTTTTCCTAGTACATCTTTTGTGCTTGGTAAAATTTCTATCAAGTTTTTGGCGCCGTTGCCGGGGACTTGTTCCTCAACGGTGTCCATTTATTTGATTCCTTTGACTTAGTGGTTTTTCTTTTTTATTTTGTATATAACTTTTTGGTTTTATTTTTGTTACGTGTCTAGGTACCATGGAATCATGGAATAGCTATTATTCTTCTCAAGGTTGGGCCTATGAGCCCTATGCAAATGTTCCTTCAGTTCCAAGTCATCAAGGGGGATGCGCATACCTCCAAGATTGTATGTACATGCATGAGCCTTACAATCAGCCCTATATGAAGCCATACCACAATGGATGGAGTGAACCATCACCCTACACTTGGACTCCTCCTCCTTTGGATCCTATCCCTGCCCGACCTCAGAAAACACTTCGGGATGCACTAAATGAGGCCCAATCTCAAAGAACACGCTGGGAAGCCCTTTTAGAGGACAAGGAACTAGAGCACCTTCGACTTAAACTTCTTTGGGAACCCGATTGGGATGATGAGGATAATGATGTGTATGTCCCCTTACCACCCACAGACAGCACCAATGAATGCACCTCGGGTCATGCTCTTGATGTTCATGAAATAGAACCAAACCCGCAAGCATTGCACCAAGTTTTGGCCGAGGTCCCTGAAATTCCAGCACCTATCCTTGCTGCCTCAACTCCTCAAGCACCTCTTATCCTTACTTTTCCAGGGCCTTCCTTATCCTTATCTTCACCATTTAAGTTCTTTACTCAACTTAGTTGTTTTGGTGGGAAATTTGATGTTGTGCCTAATGGTTTGTGCAGTTTTAATGGTCCTTGTAGGAAGAAAGATGAAGGAAGTATCAAGATGGTGGTATGCACCTTTGAGACATTCAGTTCCACCCAAGGCTCAAGGCTATGGCCCAAGCAACCCAAAGACCCTCCATGCCCCCCACACTTCGATCATTATGCGTACTTGTCTATTGGGATCAAGCAGTTTTTACTTACATTCAAATCTTTATTGTACTTGTTCCCTGAAATGTTAAAGTCTAGGAAGTGGATTTCTACTTGTAGAGCTAATCAATTCATTTATGTTTCAGGCAAGATACCACTAAAGGAGGGCCGGGTTTGGAGCCCCTCAAGTGCCTCTTGGACCGCAAGCATTCTAAGTGCTCAACTTTGCCCTAGTTTGTTCCTTCTTTCATCTGGACGTTTTTTACCTTCTAACTCATGATTTTGTCTTCCTTTTATGCTCAAAACATTGAGGACAATGTTTCATTTAGGTTTGGGGGCATTGGACTTAAGTTTAGGGGTACACAACGCAGTTTCTTTTTTGAAATGCTTGCTGTTTTTTTTTATTTTCTGCTCTTATTTCCTTGCTGTTTTTTGTTTTTTGTTTTGAATTCTTTGCTTTTTTTTTTGTTTTGTGATGCTAGTTTTTATGCCTAAACATGTTAATATGAATGTATAAAACATGAGAATTGCTTGTACTTACTAAGAATCATTGACATTTCCATTGAACTCACACTTGCACTTCACGATACCATAATCAAGTGATTAAGCAACCAAAACAATTGAATTTGAGCATACTTAGAAAATTAGTGGAGACTACCATTGTGAGATCTTTGAGCTTGATTTCCTTTCTTTCTGAGTGATCTACTTGTTTCTACTCTCAAACACTCATCACTTTGTTCATAATTGTATGATCTCTTTCTATTTGCATTGATGTTTAAGAAACCATATCTATTGGATGCTCTTGATTCAGTGTGTAATTGTTTATGAGATATGATATAGGCTATGTGTGTTTTAGCTCTTAAAGGCCCTTCTTTTCCCCGTCCAAATTGCATACTCCCTAAGCCCCTTTGAAGCCAAACACTTAGCCGTTTTGTTCTTCACCTACAATATGACCTAACCAAGTTTTGAACCGTTCATAATGGCTACACCCTATAATCTAAACTTGTGTCAAGGTTGCATCAAATGAGATTCATGGTGAGGAGGAAATATGTTGATGTTTTGTGTTACTTATACTCATGTGATGAAAGTATGTTTGAATGGAAAAGATCGCTCGTTTATTTGTGAAGTGAGGAAGTTATTGCATGATCTTGGCTCAACTCATCTACAAAAAATGTA
Source organism: Prinsepia uniflora (assembly GCA_032719365.1). Taxonomy (NCBI): domain Eukaryota; kingdom Viridiplantae; phylum Streptophyta; class Magnoliopsida; order Rosales; family Rosaceae; genus Prinsepia; species Prinsepia uniflora. The sequence continues at coordinate 52,867,076 of CM064861.1, read as the reverse complement.
TCAAGTGCATTAGTGAAAAGAAAAAAAAAATAAGAAAAATAAGAAAAAAAATTGTGAAAAAAAAGAGAAAAGAAAGCAAAGAGTAATGAACTTTGAGTTGAGTCAAGTGAGCCATGTACCTCAATTAGAGCATTTTTGTGAGCTTAAGCACGATTTCATCTAGACTCAAGGTCTGAGTCATGACTTCTCATGCCTTGATGAGGTTTAGGTTATTTGAATTCCAATTTTTCTTTCTAAACCCACGAACCTAGCCCCATTACAACCCTTGAATGAAGACCTATTGATCTTGTGAATGGTTATGCAAAGAATTAAGGTACGTATCTCTGTTCTTAAACTCCAATTCCATCGTGAGATCATATTTTCAGATAAAGTGCTTTTCTTCATTGAAATTCATATGTGATTAACTTGATTTTCTTTACATAAACTCTTCACATATGCTTGTTGAGTGAAAGCCTTAGGATTCTTGAGCATATTGAGTGATGCCTAGTGAGGATTAGAGTCGAGGCGAAATCTTTCTAGGGTGTTTAGATGATGTTGTTTTCTAGTTTGATCATTTGGGATATTGGTATAAACACTTGACACCTTGAGTTCAAGGTTATGGCATGTTCTTTCGTTTGTGTGAATTTGTTTTCTATTCTTGATTCTTATTAATTTGTCGATGCATGATTTCTAGCGTCTTTTGTGTTAAGTAAAACGTTTGTGGGTATCGTGCTGCTATAACCCTCAGGAGACAAAACTCCTCCTACTAGGTGAACCTAGAGGTTTAAATGTTTATCTTAACTAGATCGAGTCTTTTATTTTGTTGTTTTGCTAAGGGACTAGCAAAAGAGGGTCCACCTAGGTCAATGCCCGAAGATCAATGACCCTCCCTGGGAGTTATAATTCACAATGCCTTCCTGAGAGTAAGGTACCCCACGGGGGCGACTCCACTCAGTTACTGCTCTGTGACTATTCTGGGGTCCACCTAGGCCAACGACCCTCCTCGGAAAAGAAAATCCATAAATAAAAGGATGGTATATGAAAAACCATTTCGTAATCATTCTCAAAACCTTTCAAACCTTTCAAAGGAACCATGTCAGGTCCCCATAAACCATCATGAAACTAGAAATCCATGTTTCCAAATCCAAATCCATTTAGGGTCTCCGAACCCGAAATCACATTTATAAACCATAAATGGGACTCATGCCTGATATCATAACCAATTGGGCCTCAAGTCCAATCATATAAACCAACTGGGCCTCAAGCTCGATCATGTAAAGTAACTGGGCCTCAAGCCCGATCATGTAAACCAACTGGGCCCCCGGCCCGATTCATTATGAAATCAAATAGGCTCCAAGTCCGATAGTTCGTAAATCAAATGGGTCTCATGACCGGTTCTATATTTTCAAATTCGAAATCAATCCATCAATCCAAGAACCAATTGGGCCCTTGCCCCGATAATGTAACTAAAATGGACTTCAAGTCTGAGAGTTCCCAAAAAAAATGGGTCTCATGACCTAGTTTACCTTTTAAAATCCAAAACCATTTCATCAAATCATTACCGAAACCACAAGCATGTATAATCAATGTAAAACCATAAACCTCGATATACGTGCAAGTACGTAAATCGCCTCAAAATACGTGTAATCATGTAAATCCCCAATATCATAATCATCATGATAGAAATCATATATATATAACATATAAACATTCATGCATGCATCACAGTTTAGAAATCAAGGTCTACTCACAGACTGTACTAGCTACCGCCTCGATATGAGTGCTATACGCCTTTCCGGGCTAATCATCGTCACTGGGACTCTCAAACCTGTCCAAGTCACACTAGAGGGTTACGAACTACTTTATTAACCTCTCATCGAAGCCCCGTAATTTTCTAGAATTTTTAAACATTTTAAAACTCGATCCTATACCTTCGGACACCCCAAACTATATCGAAACGATGTCCGATCGACATGAAACCAGTCCCAAAATGTTCGTTACATCGAATAGATTAAAAGTCATATTGACCACATTCCCAAAATATCCCCCACACGCCCCCACGTACAGTCCAAAAGAGTTGCGTGTGGGACTCACGCGCATGGGCACTGTGCATCTTCAACCTCCAGCCGACCGGTCCAGACTGGTTTGATTGTGGAGTTGTCCAACTGGACCAGCGTGACCAGTTTGGTCCAATTTCGACCTTTTCTTCAACCCTTTTCCACTCCAATTTTCTCCTAAACCTTCCTCTAATCATTTCCAATCGATCCAGGAATTCAAAACATGAAAACCAAGTCCGAAAACCATACCTTCAATTTGATTCTCGAACTGGCCGTCCATTCCACGGCGTGTTTCCAAGATTCCGGCCACCGTTGGCCACCTCTTCAAGCCCATTAGGCCCCTTGTAACCTCCAAAACACTTTCCCATCAATAAAACCATTCCACAAACACCCAAAACCCAACTTCCAACTTTGAAACCCAACCATACATTTCATGGCATCGCCGGCCACCATCCACGATGGCGCAAGTCGTGGCCACCATCTCCATCATCTCACCTCACTCTCTCAATCTCATTTGCACACCACGCAAAGATAATGGAAATTGAAGGGCCATGGGAATGAGTTTTGCACGGTCACGTGTTGGAAGAAAATAAAATGATCGATTGGGGGAGGGGGAAATAAAAGCATCCCACCGTGTGGGGGAGTGGGCCAATCAGATGGGTGACACTTGTCACTCATCTGGTGGGTCCAATCCAGATATTTTCCCCAATCCAAATAGTACAAGTGTCCATTTATCGTGTTACGTGAATTGTACCATTTCCGTTTTAGACCCATAATTTTCTCGTCGAACGTCCGATTTCGACGTGTCGCCTGTCTACCGACCCGTGACATCCCGATCTATGTCACAGTCATCGATCCTCGTACGTTTGACTCCCGGAGTCAAAAGTTAACAATTTACCGAAGACTATGGGTAAAATAGTCATTTTTCATCGTTCGTCTGTGTCCACTCGACTAATCACCGATTAATCTCTCTAATCATTCATTAGTCATTAATCTAATCCTAGAATTTGGGATGGGTCGTTACAAACTTCCCCCCTTAAATAATTTCGTCCTCGATATTCCAACTATCCCGATTCCACAACCACTTCGTGGAAAGCAAATTCGACCTCACATTCAGGCTTTGCATTTAGCATATCCTCGTAGACACTCGGGGTGTATAAGTACAATTCCACAAATTGACCACACAATGACCCCTTGATAATTCTGATGTTACGCTGACACTTCCCATAATGTCACCACTTGACCGTCGCTATCAAAACTGACATTATACTTGCTTATGGTTACGCTAACCACCAACTCACTCAACTAGTATACTTATACCAACTTCTCACACGAGTTGTGAGTAACTGGACCCTATTGAATACCAGCCCAACAGTGATACATATCTCACATCTAGGGTTCCACTAGCCATCCACGGCTCTGAGCAACTACTCATACAATCACGGAACCCATCAAAATCACTCTGGCCTAATGCACGGTATCCAATGTCCAGTTCACGTGCTCAACCAATCCAATGACATTGGAACTAAGCCGATTTCCAACACGTTCATCTATATACTACTGGTATATCACATACATCGTCACCAGGCACCACTTAGGCCTGTCCAGTATCGGTCCTCACACAACATACCATGTACATACATACATCCACCAACCAGCCTACTACAGAGCTCGTAGCTAAACACTCTTCAATTCTGTAGTCCATCAGTCCAATCTCACATGAGACAGACCATACACTCCCAATTCGGTGTCCATTTCAGGTCCCCTGGTCACACGACCAGCATCAATACGTCTACTCCCATTCACGTCATCCAATACTTACCAATCCGAATCATGCCCACCAAGGCGTACCCATTCATGCCAAATGAGTACCCAATTTTACCCACGTCTACTGAGACGCACCAACTCTGTTCCTATCAGTTACCTGCCCATCCGGTTACCATATCATATTCGATTGACATCGAAAGGAAGCCAATCCCATCATTCACATATCCAATACTAACCAATCCGACCCTGTCAGATACCCACTCATTCTATAAATATATCATATGAGATTAACCTCGAAAAGAAGTCAACCCAACATTTCCATATCTAAATATCCAAGACAGAGCAATAAACTCTCCACATATCCCACACGCACATATCCAAATATCCAAATATCCAAGACAGAGGTTGGATAATCATTTCGTTCTATTCCAAGAGATTCTTCAACTATATTACAATTTGATTCCCTCTACTCCTAGCTTAGCGTAATCACCAAGACGGAGTCTGCCAGTACAACACGACATCACGATCCACATCATCTGGTCATTAACATCATAATCCTCGATCGTCACAATTCCCTATATCCTCAATCATCATGATCCTGATCCATCACAGCACCACGATCCTAGGTGGATCCATACATGTTCTCACTTAGTTATTTACCAGATTTCAGGTTATAGGGTCTTACACCCTCATTGAACTCACATATTATCACATCGTTCTTTAACCGTTTCACATCTAGTCACTCAGTCAATGACAGAACACGTCTAGACTGTGGGTCCTCTCCAATTACCTCATATCAATCCTTGTCATCTTTCTCCTCATCTTATCCTAACCGGACTACCTCTTCATATTTCCCTCGGTGGGATGTTGACCTCCACATTCACCACCAATTCAGAATCAAACACAACTTCACTGGATTCCGAAGTTTCAACCATGTCGGAACCAACAAACTGGTGCATCAACCACGTGTCCGTAACCAGTGTAACTTACTACTAGATTCGCCTATCGCCATATATCGTTTATGTACATCCAAAAGGATGTGATCCATTACTACTTGATTCTCATGTCTCAACCTCTCCAAGATCCGGTCCAGTCCAACTCTATCTAAGATCCACTGCCGGATCACAGATACCGAATGTATGCCCATCACGACTGAGTCACATCCCGACTCGTGGCTCATCGTCATCACAATCACCAGCACTAGCACCAGCACTAGCACCAGCATCAGCACACTAGCATCAGCATCAGCATCAACACCAATACTAGTATCAGTATCAGCATTAGCATCAGCACATTGTGTACGAATCAGACAACCCTGGATCTTTGCTCATACGGAGCAACGACCCCATACCTCTGCTCAAGTGGGAGAAACTCTGCCTCCCTCGTACCCAAAAACTCTGGGTACAATCACCCAGATAGCTCATACAAGAATATGAACGTTCCCTGAACGTCCCCCGATTCTCAACAACCACAACTGCATCCATCCTCGATAGTAGTGCCTGCCACAACTCGTGCAAACCCAGCCATTAGACATCGCTATCAAGACTCCACACCCAATAGGAATCAACCGCCCGGGATGTGCCATCCTCCAATTTGACACGAAGTGTCAAATAAGGGATAACCCAAAACCTCAGCCCGAACGGGGCTTCCAGAGTGCACCAGGATCAGTGGAGGAGTGTGATGTCTCGGTCTCTGCTACAGGGCGCATCCGTGATCAACCTGAAAGGCATTAAAAACAACAAAAGCTGTGAGTGGACAAAAATAAATAGTTAAATAAAAACTTATTTATCTCAAAAAGACATTATGCCCTTCACTAAAAACATGCATGCATTCGAAAACCATTTACCAAACCATTTATTCAAATAACCATTCTTATTGTCTTAGCCCAAATTCCGTAAATCCAAGTCATAGGGGCCCCTGCCCAAATCCATTTATACAAATCCATAACATATCAACCATATGTGGGAACTCAGCCCAAAACCGTAGAATATCAAAATCCTTAAATCCAGATCGAAATAGGCCATTGCCCAAATCCATAAAACACAGAAATAACATTTCTGAAATCAATAATTCATGTTTAGCATTTACCATATAACCAATCCGGTCATGGTTTCCAAAGCTACGCGTTCTACTCGGGGTCTCAAATCCCAAGTCTCCTCGAGCAAGTACGTATAATCAATGTAAAACCATAAACTTCGATATACGTGCAAATACGTAAATCGCCTCAAAATACGTGTAATCATGTAAATCCCCAATATCATAATCATCATGATAGAAATCATATATATATAACATATAAACATTCATGCATGCATCACAGTTTAGAAATCAAGGTCTACTCACAGACTGTACTAGCTACCGCCTCGATATGAGTGCTATACGCCTTTCCGGGCTAATCATCGTCACTGGGACTCTCAAACCTGTCCAAGTCACACTAGAGGGTTACGAACTACTTTATTAACCTCTCATCGAAGCCCCATAATTTTCTAGAATTTTTAAACATTTTAAAACTCGATCCTATACCTTCGGACACCCCAAACTATATCGAAACGATGTCCGATCGACATGAAACCAGTCCCAAAATGTTCGTTACATCGAATAGATTAAAAGTCATATTGACCACATTCCCAAAATATCCCCCACACGCCCCCACGTACAGTCCAAAAGAGTTGCGTGTGGGACTCACGCGCATGGGCACTGTGCATCTTCAACCTCCAGCCGACCGGTCCAGACTGGTTTGATTGTGGAGTTGTCCAACTGGACCAGCGTGACCAGTTTGGTCCAATTTCGACCTTTTCTTCAACCCTTTTCCACTCCAATTTTCTCCTAAACCTTCCTCTAATCATTTCCAATCGATCCAGGAATTCAAAACATGAAAACCAAGTCCGAAAACCATACCTTCAATTTGATTCTCGAACTGGCCGTCCATTCCACGGCGTGTTTCCAAGATTCCGGCCACCGTTGGCCACCTCTTCAAGCCCATTAGGCCCCTTGTAACCTCCAAAACACTTTCCCATCAATAAAACCATTCCACAAACACCCAAAACCCAACTTCCAACTTTGAAACCCAACCATACATTTCATGGCATCGCCGGCCACCATCCACGATGGCGCAAGTCGTGGCCACCATCTCCATCATCTCACCTCACTCTCTCAATCTCATTTGCACACCACGCAAAGATAATGGAAATTGAAGGGCCATGGGAATGAGTTTTGCACGGTCACGTGTTGGAAGAAAATAAAATGATCGATTGGGGGAGGGGGAAATAAAAGCATCCCACCGTGTGGGGGAGTGGGCCAATCAGATGGGTGACACTTGTCACTCATCTGGTGGGTCCAATCCAGATATTTTCCCCAATCCAAATAGTACAAGTGTCCATTTATCGTGTTACGTGAATTGTACCATTTCCGTTTTAGACCCATAATTTTCTCGTCGAACGTCCGATTTCGACGTGTCGCCTGTCTACCGACCCGTGACATCCCGATCTATGTCACAGTCATCGATCCTCGTACGTTTGACTCCCGGAGTCAAAAGTTAACAATTTACCGAAGACTATGGGTAAAATAGTCATTTTTCATCGTTCGTCTGTGTCCACTCGACTAATCACCGATTAATCTCTCTAATCATTCATTAGTCATTAATCTAATCCTAGAATTTGGGATGGGTCGTTACAAACTTCCCCCCTTAAATAATTTCGTCCTCGATATTCCAACTATCCCGATTCCACAACCACTTCGTGGAAAGCAAATTCGACCTCACATTCAGGCTTTGCATTTAGCATATCCTCGTAGACACTCGGGGTGTATAAGTACAATTCCACAAATTGACCACACAATGACCCCTTGATAATTCTGATGTTACGCTGACACTTCCCATAATGTCACCACTTGACCGTCGCTATCAAAACTGACATTATACTTGCTTATGGTTACGCTAACCACCAACTCACTCAACTAGTATACTTATACCAACTTCTCACACGAGTTGTGAGTAACTGGACCCTATTGAATACCAGCCCAACAGTGATACATATCTCACATCTAGGGTTCCACTAGCCATCCACGGCTCTGAGCAACTACTCATACAATCACGGAACCCATCAAAATCACTCTGGCCTAATGCACGGTATCCAATGTCCAGTTCACGTGCTCAACCAATCCAATGACATTGGAACTAAGCCGATTTCCAACACGTTCATCTATATACTACTGGTATATCACATACATCGTCACCAGGCACCACTTAGGCCTGTCCAGTATCGGTCCTCACACAACATACCATGTACATACATACATCCACCAACCAGCCTACTACAGAGCTCGTAGCTAAACACTCTTCAATTCTGTAGTCCATCAGTCCAATCTCACATGAGACAGACCATACACTCCCAATTCGGTGTCCATTTCAGGTCCCCTGGTCACACGACCAGCATCAATACGTCTACTCCCATTCACGTCATCCAATACTTACCAATCCGAATCATGCCCACCAAGGCGTACCCATTCATGCCAAATGAGTACCCAATTTTACCCACGTCTACTGAGACGCACCAACTCTGTTCCTATCAGTTACCTGCCCATCCGGTTACCATATCATATTCGATTGACATCGAAAGGAAGCCAATCCCATCATTCACATATCCAATACTAACCAATCCGACCCTGTCAGATACCCACTCATTCTATAAATATATCATATGAGATTAACCTCGAAAAGAAGTCAACCCAACATTTCCATATCTAAATATCCAAGACAGAGCAATAAACTCTCCACATATCCCACACGCACATATCCAAATATCCAAATATCCAAGACAGAGGTTGGATAATCATTTCGTTCTATTCCAAGAGATTCTTCAACTATATTACAATTTGATTCCCTCTACTCCTAGCTTAGCGTAATCACCAAGACGGAGTCTGCCAGTACAACACGACATCACGATCCACATCATCTGGTCATTAACATCATAATCCTCGATCGTCACAATTCCCTATATCCTCAATCATCATGATCCTGATCCATCACAGCACCACGATCCTAGGTGGATCCATACATGTTCTCACTTAGTTATTTACCAGATTTCAGGTTATAGGGTCTTACACCCTCATTGAACTCACATATTATCACATCGTTCTTTAACCGTTTCACATCTAGTCACTCAGTCAATGACAGAACACGTCTAGACTGTGGGTCCTCTCCAATTACCTCATATCAATCCTTGTCATCTTTCTCCTCATCTTATCCTAACCGGACTACCTCTTCATATTTCCCTCGGTGGGATGTTGACCTCCACATTCACCACCAATTCAGAATCAAACACAACTTCACTGGATTCCGAAGTTTCAACCATGTCGGAACCAACAAACTGGTGCATCAACCACGTGTCCGTAACCAGTGTAACTTACTACTAGATTCGCCTATCGCCATATATCGTTTATGTACATCCAAAAGGATGTGATCCATTACTACTTGATTCTCATGTCTCAACCTCTCCAAGATCCGGTCCAGTCCAACTCTATCTAAGATCCACTGCCGGATCACAGATACCGAATGTATGCCCATCACGACTGAGTCACATCCCGACTCGTGGCTCATCGTCATCACAATCACCAGCACTAGCACCAGCACTAGCACCAGCATCAGCACACTAGCATCAGCATCAGCATCAACACCAATACTAGTATCAGTATCAGCATTAGCATCAGCACATTGTGTACGAATCAGACAACCCTGGATCTTTGCTCATACGGAGCAACGACCCCATACCTCTGCTCAAGTGGGAGAAACTCTGCCTCCCTCGTACCCAAAAACTCTGGGTACAATCACCCAGATAGCTCATACAAGAATATGAACGTTCCCTGAACGTCCCCCGATTCTCAACAACCACAACTGCATCCATCCTCGATAGTAGTGCCTGCCACAACTCGTGCAAACCCAGCCATTAGACATCGCTATCAAGACTCCACACCCAATAGGAATCAACCGCCCGGGATGTGCCATCCTCCAATTTGACACGAAGTGTCAAATAAGGGATAACCCAAAACCTCAGCCCGAACGGGGCTTCCAGAGTGCACCAGGATCAGTGGAGGAGTGTGATGTCTCGGTCTCTGCTACAGGTCGCATCCGTGATCAACCTGAAAGGCATTAAAAACAACAAAAGCTGTGAGTGGACAAAAATAAATAGTTAAATAAAAACTTATTTATCTCAAAAAGACATTATGCCCTTCACTAAAAACATGCATGCATTCGAAAACCATTTACCAAACCATTTATTCAAATAACCATTCTTATTGTCTTAGCCCAAATTCCGTAAATCCAAGTCATAGGGGCCCCTGCCCAAATCCATTTATACAAATCCATAACATATCAACCATATGTGGGAACTCAGCCCAAAACCGTAGAATATCAAAATCCTTAAATCCAGATCGAAATAGGCCATTGCCCAAATCCATAAAACACAGAAATAACATTTCTGAAATCAATAATTCATGTTTAGCATTTACCATATAACCAATCCGGTCATGGTTTCCAAAGCTACGCGTTCTACTCGGGGTCTCAAATCCCAAGTCTCCTCGAGCAAGTACGTATAATCAATGTAAAACCATAAACTTCGATATACGTGCAAATACGTAAATCGCCTCAAAATACGTGTAATCATGTAAATCCCCAATATCATAATCATCATGATAGAAATCATATATATATAACATATAAACATTCATGCATGCATCACAGTTTAGAAATCAAGGTCTACTCACAGACTGTACTAGCTACCGCCTCGATATGAGTGCTATACGCCTTTCCGGGCTAATCATCGTCACTGGGACTCTCAAACCTGTCCAAGTCACACTAGAGGGTTACGAACTACTTTATTAACCTCTCATCGAAGCCCCGTAATTTTCTAGAATTTTTAAACATTTTAAAACTCGATCCTATACCTTCGGACACCCCAAACTATATCGAAACGATGTCCGATCGACATGAAACCAGTCCCAAAATGTTCGTTACATCGAATAGATTAAAAGTCATATTGACCACATTCCCAAAATATCCCCCACACGCCCCCACGTACAGTCCAAAAGAGTTGCGTGTGGGACTCACGCGCATGGGCACTGTGCATCTTCAACCTCCAGCCGACCGGTCCAGACTGGTTTGATTGTGGAGTTGTCCAACTGGACCAGCGTGACCAGTTTGGTCCAATTTCGACCTTTTCTTCAACCCTTTTCCACTCCAATTTTCTCCTAAACCTTCCTCTAATCATTTCCAATCGATCCAGGAATTCAAAACATGAAAACCAAGTCCGAAAACCATACCTTCAATTTGATTCTCGAACTGGCCGTCCATTCCACGGCGTGTTTCCAAGATTCCGGCCACCGTTGGCCACCTCTTCAAGCCCATTAGGCCCCTTGTAACCTCCAAAACACTTTCCCATCAATAAAACCATTCCACAAACACCCAAAACCCAACTTCCAACTTTGAAACCCAACCATACATTTCATGGCATCGCCGGCCACCATCCACGATGGCGCAAGTCGTGGCCACCATCTCCATCATCTCACCTCACTCTCTCAATCTCATTTGCACACCACGCAAAGATAATGGAAATTGAAGGGCCATGGGAATGAGTTTTGCACGGTCACGTGTTGGAAGAAAATAAAATGATCGATTGGGGGAGGGGGAAATAAAAGCATCCCACCGTGTGGGGGAGTGGGCCAATCAGATGGGTGACACTTGTCACTCATCTGGTGGGTCCAATCCAGATATTTTCCCCAATCCAAATAGTACAAGTGTCCATTTATCGTGTTACGTGAATTGTACCATTTCCGTTTTAGACCCATAATTTTCTCGTCGAACGTCCGATTTCGACGTGTCGCCTGTCTACCGACCCGTGACATCCCGATCTATGTCACAGTCATCGATCCTCGTACGTTTGACTCCCGGAGTCAAAAGTTAACAATTTACCGAAGACTATGGGTAAAATAGTCATTTTTCATCGTTCGTCTGTGTCCACTCGACTAATCACCGATTAATCTCTCTAATCATTCATTAGTCATTAATCTAATCCTAGAATTTGGGATGGGTCGTTACAAACTTCCCCCCTTAAATAATTTCGTCCTCGATATTCCAACTATCCCGATTCCACAACCACTTCGTGGAAAGCAAATTCTACCTCACATTCAGGCTTTGCATTTAGCATATCCTCGTAGACACTCGGGGTGTATAAGTACAATTCCACAAATTGACCACACAATGACCCCTTGATAATTCTGATGTTACGCTGACACTTCCCATAATGTCACCACTTGACCGTCGCTATCAAAACTGACATTATACTTGCTTATGGTTACGCTAACCACCAACTCACTCAACTAGTATACTTATACCAACTTCTCACACGAGTTGTGAGTAACTGGACCCTATTGAATACCAGCCCAACAGTGATACATATCTCACATCTAGGGTTCCACTAGCCATCCACGGCTCTGAGCAACTACTCATACAATCACGGAACCCATCAAAATCACTCTGGCCTAATGCACGGTATCCAATGTCCAGTTCACGTGCTCAACCAATCCAATGACATTGGAACTAAGCTGATTTCCAACACGTTCATCTATATACTACTGGTATATCACATACATCGTCACCAGGCACCACTTAGGCCTGTCCAGTATCGGTCCTCACACAACATACCATGTACATACATACATCCACCAACCAGCCTACTACAGAGCTCGTAGCTAAACACTCTTCAATTCTGTAGTCCATCAGTCCAATCTCACATGAGACAGACCATACACTCCCAATTCGGTGTCCATTTCAGGTCCCCTGGTCACACGACCAGCATCAATACGTCTACTCCCATTCACGTCATCCAATACTTACCAATCCGAATCATGCCCACCAAGGCGTACCCATTCATGCCAAATGAGTACCCAATTTTACCCACGTCTACTGAGACGCACCAACTCTGTTCCTATCAGTTACCTGCCCATCCGGTTACCATATCATATTCGATTGACATCGAAAGGAAGCCAATCCCATCATTCACATATCCAATACTAACCAATCCGACCCTGTCAGATACCCACTCATTCTATAAATATATCATATGAGATTAACCTCGAAAAGAAGTCAACCCAACATTTCCATATCTAAATATCCAAGACAGAGCAATAAACTCTCCACATATCCCACACGCACATATCCAAATATCCAAATATCCAAGACAGAGGTTGGATAATCATTTCGTTCTATTCCAAGAGATTCTTCAACTATATTACAATTTGATTCCCTCTACTCTTAGCTTAGCGTAATCACCAAGACGGAGTCTGCCAGTACAACACGACATCACGATCCACATCATCTGGTCATTAACATCATAATCCTCGATCGTCACAATTCCCTATATCCTCAATCATCATGATCCTGATCCATCACAGCACCACGATCCTAGGTGGATCCATACATGTTCTCACTTAGTTATTTACCAGATTTCAGGTTATAGGGTCTTACACCCTCATTGAACTCACATATTATTACATCGTTCTTTAACCGTTTCACATCTAGTCACTCAGTCAATGACAGAACACGTCTAGACTGTGGGTCCTCTCCAATTACCTCATATCAATCCTTGTCATCTTTCTCCTCATCTTATCCTAACCGGACTACCTCTTCATATTTCCCTCGGTGGGATGTTGACCTCCACATTCACCACCAATTCAGAATCAAACACAACTTCACTGGATTCCGAAGTTTCAACCATGTCGGAACCAACAAACTGGTGCATCAACCACGTGTCCGTAACCAGTGTAACTTACTACTAGATTCGCCTATCGCCATATATCGTTTATGTACATCCAAAAGGATGTGATCCATTACTACTTGATTCTCATGTCTCAACCTCTCCAAGATCCGGTCCAGTCCAACTCTATCTAAGATCCACTGCCGGATCACAGATACCGAATGTATGCCCATCACGACTGAGTCACATCCCGACTCGTGGCTCATCGTCATCACAATCACCAGCACTAGCACCAGCACTAGCACCAGCATCAGCACACTAGCATCAGCATCAGCATCAACACCAATACTAGTATCAGTATCAGCATTAGCATCAGCACATTGTGTACGAATCAGACAACCCTGGATCTTTGCTCATACGGAGCAACGACCCCATACCTCTGCTCAAGTGGGAGAAACTCTGCCTCCCTCGTACCCAAAAACTCTGGGTACAATCACCCAGATAGCTCATACAAGAATATGAACGTTCCCTGAACGTCCCCCGATTCTCAACAACCACAACTGCATCCATCCTCGATAGTAGTGCCTGCCACAACTCGTGCAAACCCAGCCATTAGACATCGCTATCAAGACTCCACACCCAATAGGAATCAACCGCCCGGGATGTGCCATCCTCCAATTTGACACGAAGTGTCAAATAAGGGATAACCCAAAACCTCAGCCCGGACGGGGCTTCCAGAGTGCACCAGGATCAGTGGAGGAGTGTGATGTCTCGGTCTCTGCTACAGGTCGCATCCGTGATCAACCTGAAAGGCATTAAAAACAACAAAAGCTGTGAGTGGACAAAAATAAATAGTTAAATAAAAACTTATTTATCTCAAAAAGACATTATGCCCTTCACTAAAAACATGCATGCATTCGAAAACCATTTACCAAACCATTTATTCAAATAACCATTCTTATTGTCTTAGCCCAAATTCCGTAAATCCAAGTCATAGGGGCCCCTGCCCAAATCCATTTATACAAATCCATAACATATCAACCATATGTGGGAACTCAGCCCAAAACCGTAGAATATCAAAATCCTTAAATCCAGATCGAAATAGGCCATTGCCCAAATCCATAAAACACAGAAATAACATTTCTGAAATCAATAATTCATGTTTAGCATTTACCATATAACCAATCCGGTCATGGTTTCCAAAGCTACGCGTTCTACTCGGGGTCTCAAATCCCAAGTCTCCTCGAGCAAGTACGTATAATCAATGTAAAACCATAAACTTCGATATACGTGCAAATACGTAAATCACCTCGAAATACGTGTAATCATGTAAATCACCAATACCATAATCATCATGATAGAAATCATATATATAAAACATTCAAACATTTATGCATGCATCACAGTTTAGAAATCAAGGTCCACTCACAAACCGTCCTAGTTGCCCCTCGATATGTGTGCTATACGCCTCTCCGGGCTAATCATCGTCACCGGGACTCCCAAACCTGTCCAAGTCACACTAGAGGATTACTAACTACCTTATTAACCTCTCATTGATGCCTCGTAATTTTCCCAAATTTTTAAACATTTTTAAACTCGATCCTAAACCTTCGGACACCCCAAACTATATCGAAACGATATCCGATCGACACGAAACCAGTCTCAAAATGTTTGTTACATCGAATAGATTAAAGGTCATGTTGACCACATTCCCAAAATATCCGCCACGTGCCGCATAAAGGCGCTGCGCGTGGGCCTCATTGTAACGGCCCAGAACTTCAAAAAGGGGCAAAAATGTAAATTCGAAAAAGTTTGGTATAAAAATGACGTTTTTACCCTTATGAATTGTGTGGTTAAACGTTGACTTTTTGTTTGGAAGGACGAACGGACGTTGGCCGATGACTGTGACGTAGTTTGGGGTGTCACGAGTTCGTAAATAGGTGACACGTCCGATTCCGACATTCGAGGAAGAAGTTATGATGATCGGAAGGTCGAGGGTATTTTGGTAATTTGTTTACAAAGGGGAAATTCATTGACTTTTTACACGACAAGTATTTTTCACTCAATTCGAGGATCGTTACGTAGGTCTTGATTCCCTGAGTACGATTACAGGTGGTACGCTGTCATCGGACATTGGACGGTTTAGTTACGGATCTAATTATATGAGGGGTAAAATGGTAATTTGGACATTAAAGGGCAAAATTGTCTTTTGGCAACTTTAAAGATTGTGAGCAATCAGATGAGGACACTTGGGCTGGATGGATTGGATATTTTCTAGCTGAGAACCACAGAGTTGAGGACATCTGTCCATCCTCCAGTGGCTTCTAGCCAATTCTCACGGTTAAGTCATTTTAAATTGGCTGAATCGATCAAAAGAGAGAAACAGAGACAGAGAGCAAATCGTCCACTTTCAGTGTGTGAGTTATGTGTGAGTTCATTGGGTTAGTGAGTGAGAGATCAAGTCGTGTTGTGACTTATGTGAATGTGTCTAAGGGATGAACTGGGTGAAGAGTGGGTGTGAGAGGTGAGAAAAATCCAGGAAAAAAAAAAGAAGGTTAACCGTGAACAACCGTGAGTGTAATCGATCAAAACCCATCTAAAAGAAGGACAGATTGTGGGGAGAGACATGATTTTGGAGTTCGTGAGGATGAAGCCTTGATATAAGAAGGACGGTTGTGTGTACCTGAGGATGAAGCACTAAAGAAAGAGATTCTTGATGAGGCTCACAGTTCAGCCTATGCGATGCATCCTGGTGGGACCAAGATGTATCGTACGCTTCAGGAACATTACTGGTGGTCTAGTATGAAGCGCGAAATTGCTGAGTATGTCAGTAGATGTTTGATTTGTCAACAGGTTAAAGTTCGACAGAGACCTTATGGAGCGATGCAACCACTGCCGATCCCGGAGTGGAAATGGGATCATCTGACTTGGACTTCGTGTTTAAACTCCCCAGGACACCTAAGGGTCATGATGGTGTGTGGGTGATTGTGGATAGGCTCACAAAGTCAGTACATTTCTTGTCAGTGCGGGAGAACTTCAGGATGATGCAGTTTGCTCAGTTGTTTATTGATGGGATCATCCGATTGCACGGTACTCCATAATCGATAGTTTCAGACAGGGATCTGAGGTTTACCTCACGGTTCTGGCAGAGTCTGCAAGAAGCGTTTGGGACAAAGCTACATTTCAGCACTGCTTTCCATCCTCAGACCGATAGACAATCAGAACGGACCATTCAGATTTTGGAGGATATGATGCGAGCATGTGCTTTGCAATTCAAGGTACATGGGAGTCGCACCTAGCACTGATGAAGTTTGCTTATAACAACAGTTATCAGGCGAGCATTTGAATGGCTCCTTATGAAGCTTTGTATGGACGACAGTGTAGAACCCCGTTGTGTTGGACTGAGGTGGGTGAAAGGAAATTGTCGACTTCAGAGCTGGTAGACCTTACCCAGGAAAAGGTTTCACTTATCAGAGATAGACTCAAAGCAGCTCAGGACCGACAGAAGAGCTATGCCGACCGTAGAATCAAAGATCTTGAGTTTTAAGTAGGAGATTGGGTTTTCTTGAAGTTATCCCCTTGGAAGGGTATTGTACGGTTTGGCAGGAGAGGGAAGTTAAGTCCCTGCTACATTAGACCCTACAAGATTCTGGAGAGGATTAGTCATGTTGCTTACCGGTTAGCATTACCATCAGATCTGGCTAAGGTACATAATTTTTTTCATGTGTCTATGCTTCGAAAATACATACGTGCCGATTCTCACATTCTGGAAGCACAACCCGTCGAACTTAGAGAAGATTTAAGTTTTGAGGAGCATCTTGTGGAGATTCTGGACCGTAAACACAAGATGCTACGAAAAAGATGGTTCCCTTGGCAAAAGTACTGTGGAGGAATCGTAATGTAGAAGAAGCAACTTGGGAACCCGAGGCTTTAATGCGTGAACAGTATCCCTATTTATTTCGTTAAATTTCGGGGATGAAATTCTTTTAAGGGGGGTAGATTTTAACGGCCCAGAACTTCAAAAAGGGCCAAAAATTTAAATTCGGAAAAGTTTGGTATAAAAAGGACGTTTTTACCCTTGTGAATAATGTGGTCAAACGTTGACTTTTTTTTTTGGCAGGACGAACGGGCGTTGGCTGATGACTGTGACGTAGTTCGAGATGTCACGAGTCCGTATACAGGTGGTACGTCCGATTCCGACATTCGAGGAAGAAGTTATGATGTTCGGAAGGTCGAGGTTATTTTAGTATTTTATTAAAAAAGGGCAATTCGCAGACTTTTTACTCAAGTATTTTTCACGAAATTCAAGGTCCATTATGTAGGTCTTGATTCCCTGAGTACGATGACAGGCGGTACGCCGTCATCGGACATTGGACGGTTTAGTTACGGGTCTAATTATGTGAGGGGTAAATTGGTAATTTGGACATTAAAGGGCAAAATGGTCTTTTGGCAACTTTAAAGATTGTGAGCAATCAGATGAGGACATCTGGGCTGGAGGGATTGGATATTTTTTAGCTGAGAACCACAGAGTTGAGGACATCTGTCCATCCTCTAGTGGCTTCTAGCGAATTCTCACGGTTAAGTCATTTTAAATTGACTGAATCGATCAAAAGAGAGAAACAGAGATAGAGTGCTAATCATCCACTTTCAGTGTGTAAGCCGTGTGTGAGTTCATTGGGTTAGTATGTGAGAGATCAAGTCAGGTTGTGACTTGTGTGAATGTGTCTAAGGGAAGAACTGAGTGAAAAGTGGGTGTGAGGGGTGAGAAAAACCCAGAAAACAGAGAAGGCTAACCATGAATAACCGTGAGTGCAATCGATCAAAACCCATCTAAATCTTGTCTGTGGTGGTGTTCAGTGAACAAGAAGTGAAGCTAGGACGTGAGAGACTACGGTGGAGGTCACGGCGAAGAATTGGAAGCAGGTAAGTCATCTCGGTTCCCCTGTTTTTCCTGAAATTGTGCAAGTGAAAATCGATAGGTTTGGTAAGTTATTGAGTGACTCTAATGACCCCAGGCTCGAGTTTTTGCGATGACACAGCAGTAGGCTCGATCAGCACCTGGCGTGGTGACAAGTACGCTTACGATTCTTGGTCATGATGTACGTGCTTTGATAGATCCCGGAGCTACCCATTCTTTTTTATCACGAAGTTGTGGATTGTTAGCGGATAGAGAGGTGTCCGCACTGGGTTGTGATATGGGTGTGAGTACGCCTACAAGTGAGGTGTATGTGGTGAATCAAGTCTTGAGAGAGTGTCCAGTATTGGTAGGCGATGTTGAGTTGGTGGCGGATTTGATACTATTGGACTTACATGACTTTGATGTTATTTTGGGAAGGGATTGGTTGACCATGCATCATGCTTCTATCGAATGTTTCGATAAAAGGGTGACCTTTTGGAGTCCGGGGTTACCGGAGACCACTTTTTAGGGAGCTCAGCGAGCGCTACCTACTGGTGTTATTTCGGCTCTGGAGGCAAGA
The DNA here is from genome assembly GCA_032719365.1 of Prinsepia uniflora. NCBI lineage: Eukaryota > Viridiplantae > Streptophyta > Magnoliopsida > Rosales > Rosaceae > Prinsepia > Prinsepia uniflora. The sequence continues at coordinate 52,848,050 of CM064861.1, read as the reverse complement.
AAGTTGTTAAGGAAGGGATTCCAGGGATACTTGGCTCACATGGTGGACATTCACGTGGTGGACACACATGCTGCACCATTGAGGGTGGAGGACATTCCGGTAGTGTGGGAGTTTCTAGACGTCTTTCCAGAGGATTTTTCGGGATTGCCACCCCACCGAGACATTGAGTTTACCATCGATCTTAGTTCAGGTTCGCAACCTATTTCTCAGACTCCTTATCGTAAGGCGCCAGCTGAGTTAAGGGAATTGAAGGTGCAGTTGCAAGAGTTGGTCGATATGGGGTTTATTCGGCCGAGTGTCTCTCCTTGGGGAGCTCCAGTTTTGTTTGTAAGGAAGAAGGATGGAAGCTTGAGACTTGTATTGTTTATAGGCAACTGAACAAGGTAACAATCAGGAATAAATACCCCCTGCCTCGAATCGATGACTTGTTTGATCAGTTCAAGGGAGCACGATACTTTTCTAAGATTGATCTTCGCTCTGGATATCATCAGTTGAGAGTTAGAAAAGAGGACATACACAAAATAGCTTTTCGGACCTGGTATGGCCATTATGAGTTTGTGGTAATGCCATTTGGTTTAACTAACGTACCAGCGGCATTTATGGACTTAATGAACTCAGTGTTTTGGTCATACCTGGTTCATTTAGTGGGCTGGTTTAACTAAGGCACATCCCCTAGATCCCCACCGGGAAGTTGCACCGTGAGCTCCCGGGAACAAAACCTTGTGGACTGGGCTGGTTCGGCCAGTGAGTTTAGTGGGGACAATATTGTGTTAGATAGAGTCGGTCGTTGCGCAACTATGATCTATACGAGGCCTTTTGGGAGCTCATTGGCTTTGGGTTCGGTTGGAACTCCAAAGTTAAATGATTTGAGGCTAGTGCAATTCCATGATGGGTGGCCCCCTACAAAGTTGCACCGTGACCTCTCGAAAACAAAACTGTTTGGGTAAGGACAAAGAGGCCCAAAGCGGACAATATTGTGCTAGATGAGTCGGGTCCTAACCGAGAAGGGTCGGGTCCTGACAGATTGGTATCAGAGCTAGACCCCGATCGGGAAGTGTGCCAGCGAGGGGTGGATTATGAGGACCCGTGCCATGGGGGCATGGTTAGCCATCCTACATCGCCCGGGGGATCTAGGGGATGTGCCTTATATGTGTGGGCATGTTCCTATCTATATGAGGCCTTTTGGGAGCTCACTGGTTTCGGATTCCTAGGAACTCCAAAGTTAAGTGAGTAGGGACTGGTGTAATCCTAGGATGGGTGACCCACTGGGAAGTTGCACCGTGAGCTCCCGGGAACAAAACCATGTGAGCTGGGCTGGTTCGGCCAGTGAGTCTAGAGGGGACAATATCGTGTTAGATATAGTGGACCATTGCACAACTCTGATCTATACGAGGCCTTTTGTGAGCCCATTGGCTTTGAGTTCGGTTGTGTAACACCCCGGAAATTCGTAGATTGTAATATTTTAAAATATGGAATGAAATGACATTTTTACCCTTGTGGATGGTTTGGTCAAATTGTTGACTTTTTGTTTGGTGGGTCAACCGGACCTTGACCGATGGCCGTGACGTAGTTCGGGACGTCACGAGTCCACTAACAGGCGGCACGTCCAATTCGGACGAACGAGGGAGAAGTTGCGACGTTCGGAAGTTCAGGGGCATTATCGTAATTTGGACGAATTAGGGGAAAAAGTTGACTTTTGAAATACCGTGAATTTTCACACGACCCGAAGACCGTTGGATTCGTCTCGATGCCCTGAGTATAACGACAGGCGGCACACGTGAAACGGACATCGGATGACCGAGTTGCGGGTCACGGAAGTTGGAGGGCATTTTGGTAATTTCTGCCCTGAGGGCATTTTGGTCTTTTTGCACGGTTACTGTAGCAGCAACCGTGAAAAGCAGGGTACACGGCCATGCCGTGGTGTTTGTGGGCGTGCAATTGTTTAAACACTAAGTGGACTGATTTGTGGGCATTGTTTATGTAGTTTGAGACGTTGGGAGTGTGGATTGTGGCTGTTCAGAGCACGGGGAGACCTTAAAAAATTTGGTTATGGCTCTGTGTGCGGGAGGCAGGTTCAGTGAGGCCTGAGGATGTCTTCCACTGGTGTTGGCCCCCTTGATCGATTAACCGCGTAAGGGGAGTGAGAGAAGGGTTCATTTGGCGTCTGTTTGAGGTTGAGAGACTGTGAGGGACAGAGAGGAAGCCGTGAAGAACAGTTTCGGGCTTTAGGGGAAAAATTCTGAATTCGAATTCTACGGATTATGGGGTCAACCTAAACACTGGGGAAGTCTCCTGGGAGTAGCAGAATCATAACCGTGCAAGATTCGAAGGGTGTGATCGAGGAATTGCACAGGAACCTGAGTTCCAGTTCAGAGAAACCAATTTGGAGGGAAAAATCTGAGTTTGATTTCTACGGCTTGTTGGACAAAACTAACCACTGAGTAAGCCTTCTGGGAGCATTTGGAACTCGTCCACATCGAAATCGACGACAACCAGCCACGGAGGAGCTGGGACGATGACCGCCGTGTGTAGAGGAAATCGCAGTGTTTGGACGGCTACTTCCAGGTAATGTTTCGTTCAATTGATGATGCTATTTTGTTAGTCTAGGTCCTATTATGCTCCTGTATGGGTTAATTAGATAATGGAGCTAGTTTGGGGGAGTTCTGAGATTCGACCCGTGAGGCTGTTCGGGTTTGGATAGGACGATTGATGACTTATCGAGATGATTAAAGGACTAAGAACTGTAATTGAATGATTTTAGAACATATTAGAATCAAGAAGGAATGAAATTAAGTGGAAATGGACGGTTAATTAATCGGGTCACCCCGCGGGGTGAAGACCCAAATTACAGTAAATCGGGCAAGGACGATAGCACTGTAGCAGTGTCACTGTAGCAGCGCGTGACTTTCACGCGCAGCCGCTTTGGGCGGCGCGTGAGGGCGCGTTTAGCACTATCTCAGTTCACGGTCAACATGACTTTTAATCCCCTAATCATTCTGAACATTTTCTGTGAAATAACCATGTTGATCTGAAATAGTTAGGAAGGTCAATTTAGGGACGGATGTCTCGGGAAACGTGTTGGTCGGCTTTCCCGAACCGGTTTCTATTTTGGACTTTTTGAGAATATATTAAGGACATATAATGACACTTGCGTGTGAATTGAAATGACAGGAAACTTACGTTAATTCCGGAGACAAGTTCGTACGCGCGTTATTCGCAGCGGGAGCGTACTGTGAGTGGGCCCGTTTTTATTAACACTTGCATGCATAACCGTTTTCATTTCCGTATATCTATATGTGTGCGTGAATTAATAATGGATTTTGATTATCTCGATTAACGGCTGTGACACATTTTACGGTGTTGGGCTGAGACCCGTTTTACGGAAATTGAATACTGTTTCATATTATATATATTTATGAATGCATGTGGATATGATGACTATCTTGGGTACTGCACTGTATAATCCACTGTATAATACTGTCTCCTCCGGAGCGGTCACGGTGCATTGCCTGCGAGGGGTCATGCTACGGAGGTGCCGGACCGTAGGATGACTCAGGAGCAGGATTGCTATGATTGGACGTCTGGGACGTCGAGTGTCTGGGACGCTAGGCATCTGGGATGCCGTAACCGAACTGGGTTCGGAGTTTGAACTCGGGATTTGAGACCCCGGGTGGCACGCGTAGGCTTGGGACTGTGACCATTATTGGACGTCAGGGACGTCGGACATCTGGGATGTCAATATCGGAGTGTATAGTGTAGTAGCTGGGTTATGTTACATTTTTGGCTAATATAATGATTGTGATGTATTTTATGTATTTATGGTTTTCAAATACCGATGCATGCATGTTTGGAAAACAGAGGGGTAAATTATATATTTTACTAATTATACTGTTTTTATTAAACTGAGTGTCGGCCCACTCACCTTTCATGTTTTGGTAACCCCTCCAGGTCGTGCTGCTGAGGTTGGTGAGGACCCCGAGGCTGAGGCATAGATTTTGTACCGCGCACCTGAACCCCTGTCGGGTCGGATCACCCGCAGGATTTTCCTTTCTAGTGTCGTGCTCGGATTTTGTATTTTGGATTGTATCCCTTGTCTGACATCTGTTAAATTTGGGTTATGTATGACTTTATAATTCAGACATTTATGCATTTAAGTTTTTAAGGCTAAAATTGGAATTTTCGGTTCGGGTGTCAGACGGGAGCAGGGCACGTCCCCTTGTGGTCCCCGGGGGATCGGGGCGGGTCCCTGTCAGGTTGGAACTCCAAAATTAAGCTAGTTGAGGCTGGTGCAATTCCATGATAGGTGACTCCCTAGGAAGTTGCACTGTGAGCTCTAGAAAACAAAACCGTGATGGCAAGGGCAAGAAGGCCTAAAGCGGACAATATCGTGCAAGATAAGCCAGGTCCTAACCGAGGAGGGTTGGGTCCTGACACCTTAAGACCCAGAACAGCTTAGCAAAGTGCGCTTCGATCGTCAAGGCCATCGTTGATTTGGCTGATTTGGGAAAAATAGCATCACCACCAATGACTCCCTTTCCACCACGTGGCGGTTGCTATGGACCACGGAGAAGGAACAACTCTCCATCATCTAGAACACTTCTTTGTTTGGAACTCAGACGGGTGACGTTTTGGCAGGTCATCGACGTTGGCCAAAAGGTCCTCAACAATGTCATCACTTTTCCGCCAGATGGAGTTTTCTTTGTTCGCTCTGACATCGACGTCGCTTCCGAACAGAGTCAATTTCAGGTCAAAAATGGATGGCTTATTAGTATGAACTGAGACAAAACGCACAAATTTGAAAATTTTGGGGATTTTTATTTTCCATATTAAAAGGTACCTTTTTTCTTTTCCAATGATAATTAATTATGTGGTTTGTGTTAGATTTACATGTACGGTTCTACGAAGGAAGAACTGGAAGATTCTGTTGCCAGCGTTTGGGTAGGGCTGGTGAGTGCCATATTTTGTTGTAGTTACAAATTCCCAACTTGCTGATATGTTTAATTGTAGAAATGTAACCAAATTCATTGATATGTGGTGGTTCAAATCCTTACAGATGTTTTCATGCAAATGGTTCAAGCCCTCTTTGACTCCATTCAGCAAGATACATGGAGCTTTGGGTTATGGAAATTTGATTTTGGAAATTTGGTATGGATTTGGATTTGGATTTGGGTTTTTGGTAAAATTGAGTTATTTTTTTAATTTGAACTGGATTTAGATTATTCCCAAATTGCCCCTTCAAATTTTGCTACATCACATGACCCATCCCATATCCCCCCGGGATTAATAAAGGGTGTGTCATGCTCCCGTCTGACAAGGGATAACTCAAACCTCAGCACGTTCAAGACTTCTAGAGCGCGTCAGGATCGGTGGAGAAGTGTAATGTCTCAGTCTCTGCTACAGCCCGCATCAGCAATCAACCTGAAGGGCATTAAAAACCATTAAAAACTACGAGTGGACGAAAAGTCAATAGTTCAATAAAAACACATTTCAGAAAAGAAGACGTTTATGCCCTTCACTAAAAAGCATGCATGCATTCAAAAACCAGTAATTAAACCATTTATCGTTAATTAAATCATTAAGGCCTTAGTCCAAAACCGTAAACCAAAGTATATGAGAACTCCGCACAAAACCAATCATTTGGGAGCTCAACCCAAAACCAAGTACATGGAAACTCAGCCCAAAACCAAGTATATGGGAACTCAGCCCAAAACCAATGATGTGGGAACTCAGCCCAAAACTAATCATGTGGGAACTCAGCCCAAAACTAATCATGTGGGAACTCAACCCAAAACCAAGTATATGGGAACTTAGCCCAAAACCAAGCATATGGGAACTCAGCCCAAAACCAAGTATATGAGAACTCAGCCCAAAACCAATGATGTGGGAAGTCAGCCCAAAACTAATCATGTGGGAAGTCAGCCCAAAACTAATCATGTGGTAACTCAGCCCAAAACTAATCATGTGGGAATTCAACTCAAAACTAATTATGTGGGAACTCAGCCCAAAACTAATCATGTGGGAACTGAACCTAAAACCAATCCTCGGCATCCTTGATGTCTGACATCCCAGATGTCACAATCAATACCGTCACGGTTCCAAAACTACACTTGCTACTCAGGGTCTCAATCCCAAGTCTCCCCCAAGGTCCACCCAGGTCAATGACCCACATATCAATGACCCTCCCTAGGGGGAGGTTTTAACCTCTAGCAATCCTGCTCCTGAGTCACTATACGGACCGGTCGCATCGTGTAATGACCCCTTGCAGGCAATGCTCCATGACTACTCCAGGATACTACGAGACGTGTGGAGGGAAACCACTCATGAGGATGGTATATGGAAAACCATTTCATAAATAATCTCAAAACCGTTCAAAGGGCTATTCCTGGGTTTTCCATAAAACCATCATAATTCTACAAATCCAATTTCTAAAATTAAAATTCCATTTTAGGGTTTCCAAACCCGAAATCACATTTATAAACCATTATGAGACTCATGCCCGATATCATAAACCAATTGGGCCTCAATCCCGATCATGTAAGTCAATGAGCCTCCAACCCGAGATCTCATTAAATCAAATGGACTTCAAGTTCGATAGTTTCCAAATCAAATGGGTTTCATGCGCAATTCCATATTTCCAAATCCAAAACCATTCTATTAAACCATATAGAAATACCAGCACGTATAACCACAGTATAAAACCATAAATTTCGAAATACGTGAATATTTAATAACATACTCAAATCCATCATAAATCACATATATAAAACATATAAAACAGTTATGCATGCATCAATTTAGAAATCAATGTCCACTCACAGATTGTCCCAGCTACCGCCTCGATACGCATGCCATAAGCCTTCCTAACTAAATCATCATCATCGGAACCTCCGGACCTGTCCAAACCATACTCGAAGGTCACTAACCACTTCAAATAGGCTAACATCGAATCCCCCAATTTTTCGGGATTTTTAAATATATTTAAAATAAATCCTAAACCTTTGGACACCCTAAACTACCCCGAAAGGGTGTCCAATTGACTCGAAACTTGTGCCAAAATGTTTGTTACATCGAAAGGATAAAAATACATGTTGACCTTGTCTCGAGAATCAGGCCCATGCGTTGATGAACAGTGTCAACATCTACCTCGAGTGAACTCGGTTCATTGGTATTTCCGGTTCGACCAAACCAGCAAACGGTTGCCACCGGTTTGCAGCCATTTCCCATCCAAAATCAACGGGGTTCATTCCTATAGTTTCGTCCTTCCATTTCCTATCGATATATGGTTTCAAAACTATAAATCCAAGCCTCAAACTTACCTTCCCGATCGATTAAAAAACTGGCTAACTTCCTCCGTCACGTTCTCGCGATCCCGAGCACCGTTGGCCGTGATTCCAAGCTCATTAAACTCTTTTCAACCTCTAGAAGCTCACCTAATTAACCAATTCGATCAACAACTATCGAAAACTAAACATCGAATTTTGAACATAAACACATATCGTCTTTGTTTTCCAGCCACCGTTCATGACGGTCGACGCCGTTAGTACCACCATCATTGTCTCACTTCACTCTCTCACTTTCCTTCACGGCCCAACAGCAACAGATGAGGATTGGGGAATGTGGGTTTGAGTTTTTGGGGTGGGTCGTATGTGTGTTTCAGGTTAGGAAGGATGAAACAGATGAAGATAAATGATGCATGTATCTGTGTTAGGTAAGCCATGAATGAGTGACAGTTGTCACTCATCCATTAAGCCTAAGAAAAATATCTAGGCCCACATGAGGACAAATGTCAACTCATCTCGTAATTCATGCAATAGTGCCTCGAAACTTCCGTGACCTGTAACTTTCCTGTCGAACGTCGGATTTCGACGTGCCACCTATTTACAGACTGGTATCGACTCGATCTATATAACGGTCCTCTTTCCTCATGCATTTGACCATCCGAGTCAAAAGTTAAAATTTTGCCCAATTTCAGGGGAAAAATAGTTATTTCACACTGCCTGTCTGTATTTACTCGACTAATCAGGGATCAGTCATGTTAATCCATAATTAATTAATATTTAATCTTGATATTCGGGACTGGTCGTTACGACCTTCCCTTCTTAAAGAATTTCATCCTCGAAATTCAAACCGATTCAATTCCACAACTAAACCGTGGAAAATCCAATCATGTCTCCCACTAGGGCACCCTCGTGTAACCGTACACTTTCGACATAACCACACCCTGGCTCGTATGCGTCATTCGAGATACCAAAAATCGTCGATCTCACCTGTCACCCACTCTGATAAGTCAGCTATACTAAGTTGACATCAAATCGGCTTTTCAGTCTACTACTCTGACACTTTCCAAATTTGAGTTGTCAGGCTGAAATGCGTACTCCCACTGAGGGTTATTACATCCAAGATGACATTCTGCTCAGCATCCGATTAGGCAAACATCCGTTGGATTCTGCCGTCACCATGGCACGAATCTCACTTTGCAGGCCATACGTAAACTGCGACATTTATCAGCTTCGGTACTCACATCAGTCAACTCCCTCAGCGATCCACGCTGACTCTAGTGAGAGTCACAGAGCAGTCACTTCATGCATCAATTCTAAAGTTTATCCGTCCAATCTCGTATGAGAAAAACCATAAACTCTAATTTCGTGTCCATTCCGAGTCTCCTGGTCACCCGACCAACATCTAAACGTCTACTCCCAGTTACGCCATCCAAGACATACCAATACCACCCCGCCAGATACCTACCCATTCAATTACTATATCTCATACCAGATTAACTCTGAAAGGAAGCCAATCTCAGTAATACACCTCACTTACGGAGATAGCCTCCGCCCGATAGTCACTGACACTTCTGGTCTGAATGAGTAGATCCAAGATCCATACCCATCCACATATCCCAGACAGATCGTATAATCTCTTCACATATCCAACAGACCACTTCTGATATCCAAGACCCATACGCACTCACATATTCAAGACAGAGAAATTTCAACAAGCACATATCCAACCTATGTCTTGTCATCTCACCAACTATTCCAAGAGATTCTTCAACTGTCTCACAATACGATTCTCCTCTGCTCCTACCTTAGCATAATCAGCAAGATAATTCACCCCATCTGGTGCCACCAAGCACCATCTGCTAATGAGCAGAAAATGAGAATTTTCCTTCTCCGAACTCAAAATGCCCAACTCCTCTTGATGACCCAAACCAACCAATCATGGGTCCCTCAACCAATACATTCTCAATGTACTGGTGACAACAACATCATCTGCCATGGGCAGAAAATGGGAAGTCACCCTCAATGACTTCAGAATACCCATCACCAATGCAGAATCAAGTACTTTCCTCATCGTCTCAATCAAACCTTATCTTGATACCGAAATTCCAACCATGTTGGAAGTATATCCATCTTTTCCAACCATTGGACTTAATCCCCAATGGGTATCCTACCACTCGACTTGTCCTACCAAGTCTCGTCACTAGACTCCCCAGTCCTCAACTCACTCGGACATCAACCTTGTGTCTGTAAACCGTCTAACTCACCACCCAACTTGTCTATCCGTGTATAACATTTCATCTAATTACCACTTAGTCATCTCAATCACATCAGTCATTTCGACAAAATTTCCAAGAATCCACACTAGTCGACGAATCCTCATCGTCAGATCAACATTGAACACAAGCACATCACAACTGAGTCACATCCTCAGCTCGTGGGTCATCGTCTCCTATCGTCATCGCAACCACTAGAAAGCAGTGTGCGAATTAGATCCAACCTAAATCTCAGTTCATACCGAGCTAGAACCCATTATCTCTGCTCAGGTTGGAGGAATTCTGCCTCCCTCAACTCAACCACTCTGACATATCCTACAAGAAAGGAACGAAGAACGTCCCTGAATGTAACCCAATTCTCGATAGTCCTGTCTGCCACCACCTCGTTCAGACACAACCACTAGACATCACTATCGAGACTCTGCATCCAGACACAATTGTGGATCGGATCCCATCATCTCACTTAGTGTCAGACCAATCAATCTTCGATACTGGTATCCAATCAACCAGTAACCACAATTCGACGACCTCGTTCACTCGTAACTCTACGGCTTCCAGCTGCTGGGCTCACAAGAAACTTGGCACAGAGTAGGGCCATACCATACCTACATAACCACGGCATGTCACAATCACGGCATGTGATACCAACCCGCAACTGTACCTTGGCATTCTCTGCCAATCAAAACCTCTCCGGGATTCAACACATTGGAACATGGCATCTCATACCAAATGGGGTTTAACGTTCCTATTCCCAACAGTCTCAACTAGGGTCGTCCACGACCTCCACTGATACCACTTGACACAATCCCTATCTGACATGACCGCTCAGCAGTCCCCACTCTCAAAATTGTCATACGGAAACAACTGGTCAACTAGGTCCCATCCAGTAACAACACCACGGCTCTAAGCAGTTGGATTCCCATGCACATCGATCCTACTCGGGATCAAACCTCTCAAAACAGGGCATCCTATGCCAATCGAATCCTAAACCATCGCATCACATGCCAAACGTACCCTAACTAGGGTCCGATTCCACTGAATTCTCATACTATTACCCTAATGACCAGGTTGATAACGGGATGATTCCACGTAGAGACATCACATCCTCGATGCAAGTGCAGGATGTGCACACACCAATAAGAGCAACCGTGCTCTGATACCACACTAACACGACCCATCCCAAATCCCCCTAGGATTAACAAAGGATGTGCCATGCTTTTGTCTAACACGAACTGTCAGATAAGGGATAACTCAAACCTCAGCCCGTTCGGGGCTTCTAGAGCATGCCAGGATCGGTGGAGGCCAAACCTCAGCCCATTCAAAGTATATAGGAACTCAGCCCTAAACCAATCATGTGGGAACTCAGCCCAAAACCAAGTATATGGGAACTCAGCCCAAAAACAAGTATATGGGAACTCAGTCCAAAACTAATCATGTGGGAACTCAGCCAAAAACTAATCATGTGGGAATGCAGCCCAAAACCAAGTATATGGGAACTTAACCCAAAACCAAGTATATGGAAACTCACCCCAAAACCAATGATGTGGGAACTCATCCCAAAATTAATCATGTGGGAACACAACCCAAAACTAATCATGTGGGAATTCAGCCTAAAACTAATCATGTGGGAACGTAGCCCAAAACGTAGTATATGAGAGAACTCACACAAAAACCAAGTATATGGGAACTCAGCCCAAAACCAATCCTCGGCATCCCTTATGCCTGACATCCCAAATGTCACAATCAATACTGTCACAGTTCCAAAGCTACGAGTGCTACTTAGGGTGTGAATCCCAAGTCTCCATAGGGTCCACCCTGGTCAATTACCCGCAGATCAATGACCCTCCTTGGGGGGAGGTTTTAACCTCTAGCAATCCTACTCCTGAGTCACTATACGGACCGGTCGCTTCGTGTAATGACCCCTCGCAGGCAATGCTTCGTGGCTACTTGACAGGACCCATTCCAATCCCCCCGGGATTAACGCGGGATGACCCTGCTCCCGTCTGACACGAAGTGTCAGATAAAGGCTATTTTCGACCTTTGCCCTCCCAGGATATCGGAGTACGCCGGGATCCGGAGGAGGTATGTGATATCTCGGTCTCTGCTACAGTCCACATCGTATTCAACCTGAAGGTTTTTAAAAACAGAAAGACTATGAGTGGACAAAAAGTAATAAGTTCATAAATACATTTTATAAAGACCTTTATACCCTTCACTAAAAAGCATGCATGCATAGTAAAACTATTTATCCAATCACATATGTTTAAACAACCATATTTAGGGTCACAGCCCCATGTTCCGTAAATACAGTTTAGGGTCACATATTTAGGGTCACATATGTGGGATCTCAGCCCAAATCCATTTATCATCATAAAACACAGTTTCCCAAACCAATTGAAATCATGTTTATCCATTATATTTCATATCGAAGAACCTGTCACGGTAAAATAAAGCTACGCGTGTGCTAACCGGGGTCTCAAACCCAAGTCTCTCTAGGGTCCACCCAGGTCAACGTCCGTAGATCAATGACCCTCCCTGGAGGTAACGAACCATGCCCATCCTGAGAGTAAGGAACCTAACTAGGGGGCGACTCCACTTAGTCAGTGCTCCGTGACTACTCTGGGGTCCAACCAGGCCAACGACCCTCCACGGAGGAGACAATCATATATAAAGGATGGCATATGAAAAACATTTGAAATCATTCTTTAAACCTTTCAAGGATTCATACCCAGCCCTCATAAGCCGTCATGAACCATAAAATACTTTCAAGGGTTCATGCCGGTTCCCATAAATCGTCATGACCCATAAAACCTTTCCAGAGTCCCTGACCCGAAACCACCATTGTAACACATAACTGGGTCCTAGGCCCGAATCCACATACAAACTGGACCTCCAGTCTGAATCGTAAACCAACTGGGCCTCCAGCCCGATGCCTTGTTAAATCAAAAGGACCACAAGTCCGAGAGTTCGTGAATCAAATGGGTTTCGAACCCGAGTTTACCTTTTCAAATCCAAAATCATTTCATGAAATCATATCCAAAACCATAAGTACGGAAAATCAATGCAAAACTGGAAACCTCGATTTACGTGTAAGCACGTAAACCGCCTCGAAATGCGTGAAATCATATAATTCACCAATTTCCAAATCAATATCATAGAATCACAATCTTAATCCATATAAAACATTTATGCATGCATCACAGTTTAGAAATCAAGGTCCACTCACAGACCGTCCTATGCTGCCACCTCGGTTTGGGGGTCGTAAGCGTCATCGGGAAAATCATCGTCACCGGGACTCCCAAACCTGCCCAAATCATAATAGAAAGTTACTAACTACCTTATTAACCTCTCACTAAAGCCCCTCTATTTTCCAGAATTTTTAACTATTTTTAAACTTGATCCGAAACCTTCCGAGGCCCCAAACATTATCGAGATGGTGTTCGATCGACACCAAACCAGTCCCAAAATGTTCATTACATCGAATAGAAGATTTCACGTGTTGAACACATGCCCAAATAGTGGGACATGTGCCCCCACACGCCCAATGAATGCACCTACACGTGAGATCACGTGCCACTGTAGCAGTGTCCCTAACCTCCAGCCAAACCGGGTTCAACTGGTTCTGGACCGAACGAACAGGTCTGGACCGGTTTAAGGCCCAATCCATCCATTTTTAGTCTATTTTATTCCCTTTTGTTCCTAATACCTTCCTACACTCATTTCCTACCTTTTTAGACGTTAAAAACTGAAGAACAAACACAAAATCCATACCTTCTTGATCGGCCATGGTGGTTGCGGGTTCCTCCGTTGAATTAATGGGATTAATTAAGAATTAATGACGAATTAGCAAGACTAATCGGAGATTAGACGAAGATTAGCGGACGTTCGGGCGAAATGACGATTTTGCCCTTAGAATGGGCGAATCGTTGACTTTTCGTACGGGTGATCAAATGGACTTTGGCCGATGTCTATGATGTAGTTCGTGATGTCACGAGTTCATAGACAGGTGGCACGCCCGATTCCGACATTCGTGGAAGAAGTTATGCCGTTCGGAAGTTCGAGGGCAATTTGGTAATTTTGATGAATAGGAGTAAAAAGTTGACTTTTGACCCAGGAGGCCCAATGGCCGAGGGCCAAAGACCGTTACATAGATCGGGATGGTACGAATCCTTAGATAGGCGGCATGTCGAATTCGGACGTTCGACGGAGAAGTTACGGTTCACGGAAGTCCGAAGGTACTATTGCACGATTTACAAAACGGATGACTTTTGGACTTAAGTGGGCCCAGATATTTTGGGGCAGGCCCAATGGATGGATGACACTTGTCATCCATCCATTTCCCACCCAAATTGATTCATGCATCCCCCATTTTCTTTGTTCGTGTAAACCAAACCCACCAAATCGATCTCACCCTTTGAACCCAAATCCATCCAAACCTTACCCTTTGATCATCTTGGTGAGGCCCAGAGGCTGAGAGGTGGAAGTGTGGATGATGGTGGCAGGCAGGAAGCACCGCCGCCGTGGACAGCGGCCATAAACCCGAGCAAGTACCCTGTAAGACCCATTTTCATTTTTTATTTGGATTTTGATGTTATGGACGGTTTTGGAGGATTAATAAGGGTTTATTAGGTTTCTTAGGGAGTTTAAAGAAGGTTTTTATGGTGGTGGGACGGCTGTGGAAGCCATGGGAGGAAAATGAAAGCAGAGGTCGTGAGCCTCTTTGAACATGGTTAGGTTTTAGGGAGTTTTGATTAGATTTAGGGATTGGAATGGATAGGAAACATCAAAATAGGAAGAAAGGAATAAAAAAGGAGTGGATTGGACGAAAAATGAGGGAGGAGGATGGCCGGACCGGTCACGCCGGTCCAGCTGGACCAGACTGCACAGAAAACAGGTTCAGACCGGTCGATCGCGTGGAAAAGACAATGAACAGTCCTGGCGCGTGAGGCCCACGTGCATGAGCGTTCTTGGGCACGTGCTCACTCTTTTAGGGATGTGTTCAACATACGAAATCATCTATTCGATGTAGCGAACATTTTGGGACTGGTGTCGTGTCAATTGGATATCGTTTCGATATAGTTCAGGTTGTCCGAAGGTTTAGGTTCGAGTTTAAAAATAGTTAGAAAATCGGGAAAATTATGGGACATCAATGGGAGGTTAATGAGGCTATTAGCAACCTTCTATTACAATTTGGACAGGTTCGAGAATCCCGGAGGTGACGGTAGACAGGAGAGACGATTATGGCACGAGTATCGAGGCGCGGCTTCGGACGGTCTGTGAGTGGACCCTTCTCTCGAAATTGATGCATGCATAAATGTTTTTAAGTATTTTAATATTTGTTTTGTGTTTCCATGAGTACAATTGTTTGTGGTAGCCTAGGATTTATGTATTGGCACGTATTTCGAGATTTTTCGGTTTTATACGATGCATATATGTTCTAGGTTTTTAACGAGGGTTTAGTAAATGAATTTCGCATTTAGAAACATGAACTCGGGCATGAGACCCAATTGATTTACAAACTCTCAGACTTGGAGTCCATTTGATTTGACGAGGAATCGGACCTAAGGTCCATTTGAGCCATACGATCGGACCGAGGGTCCAGTTGGTTTACGATTCGGGTTTGAGGCCCAGTTAGTGGTACTATCGGGCTTGATGCCCCGTTGATTTACGATATCGGGCCTGAGACCCATTTGGTTGAGATATCGGGCTTAATGTCTTGTTGGTTTTGAAATCAGACGTGAGGTCCTGTTGGTTTACCGTTTCGGGCTTAGGGCCCCGTTGACTGTGACATCGGGCTTGAGTCCCAGTTCAGTTTGTGAAATGAGAATTCGGGCATGAGACCCTGTTGAATTGTGGATTTAGGCCGAGGCCTGTGAAAGTGATTTGAATCGGATTCGAGGAATCCTGTTGAAATGAATCGGGTATGAGACCCAGTTGAGAAATGAGTTTTGAGAAAGAAAGTATTTGAGAAAGAAAGAAAGAGATCTGAAATGAATGAACCCTCCATATTGATTATATGGTCTCCTCCAGCGTCGACCTGGAGAGTCACGAGCCACAGACCAGATCCCAGACTAGATTCCGGAGAGATGTGGGGACTAGATCCAGAGAGAGAGCTTGGACTAGATCCAGTGATTGAGCCTCCCAGATGGAGATTCCTGGGAGAAGACTCGGAGTGAGACCCCGAGTAGTGTGCACACTAGTATAGATTTGTCATCGTGACTATATTGGGGATGTGTTCCCTAGGGGTTGTGTGCCCCGAGTTGGCATCTTCTCCGGAAGTGCCTAAGATGGGTTATACGTATGTTGATACGTATGAGGTTTTACAGAAAGTGATTTGGGGCGGAGACCCCGTATTCGATGTTTTAGAAATGATTTGGGGCAGAGACCCCGTATTCTGTGTGTTGGTATTTCACTGAGAAAGGTTTTGGGCTGAGACCCACGTGATGTAATTTGGGATGATTCCCTATTGATTTGACCTACGGGTTTTGAATTGTGATTTCGGGTCAGGGACCCAAATGGATTTATGGGTCATGATGGTTTATGGGGCCGAGCATGAACCCTTGTAAGGTTTTGAGAATATTTTCAAGTGGTTTTTATGAATAATTGATAAATGGTTTTGAATGCATGCATATGCTTTTATGAAGGGCATAAATGTCTTTATGCTAATGTATTTTGTCCACTCACAGTTTTCGTGTTTTAATACCCTTCAGGTTGATAGCGGATGCGGGCTGTAGCAGAGACGAGACATCACTCATTTCCTCCTACAATCCTGACGCCCTCTGATAGCCCCGGCAAGGGCTAGGGTTGGAATTTTCCCTAGTCTGCCACTTCGTGTCAGACGGGATCAGGCGGATCCCACATTAATCCCAGGGGATTGGGACCGGTCCTGACAGGATGAGTGACACTTGTCACTCATCCAGGGGTCCCCCCTAAAATATCTAGCCAATCAGAATTTGCCATGTCATTAATGCCTCGAAGTATGTGCATAGTGAAATCGAACTTCCGTGACCTATAACTCTCCCGTTCGAAGTCCGATTTCAGCGTGACGCCTGTCTACGGATTCGTATTGTCCCGATCTACGTAATGGTCCTCGGTCCTCGGCCATCGGGCCTCTCGATCAAAAAGTCAACATTTGCCCCTTTTAACCAAAATTACCAAAATGCCCATAAATATCCGAACGTCATAACTTCCTCCTTTAATGTCGGAATTGAACGTACCACCTGTCTATGAACTCGTGACGTCACAAACTACGTCACGGTCATCGGTCAAAGTCCATTTGACCACCCGAACGAAAAGTCAACGTTTAACCCATTCTAGGGGCAAAACGGTCATTTTGCATCATTCGTCCAATTTCGCCTTCTAATCACGGATTAACCTCACTAATCGTGATTAGTCACTAATCTTATCCTTGAATTCGGGACGGGTCGTTACAACCTTCCCTCCTTAATTAATTTCGTCCTCGAAATTCCAACCAACCTAATTCCAACCGTTCTTCCCTCCTTAATTAGTTCCGTTCTCGAAACTCCAACTATTCTGATTCCACATCCACCTCGTGGAAATAATTCGATCTCACGACACGTGTACACTCGTACACCAACTAACCAGAACAAAACTCGTCTGCACCCAGTCGTACCACTAACACTCACATCGTATCGACTACATTTGACTACGTCGAATGACGGTAGCCATATGTTCCGAATTGACACTACTTGTCAAATCTACCAAGTCGCTGGCACAAACACTCAAAGGTTCCCTTCTCAATCACCAATCTATCCTGATATCTACTCCCACTGGGAGTCACCAAATCTCACTAACCGATCCATGTCGACACCTTCGACAAACTATCACCACTTGATAGTCGCCAGTCAAAAACTAACACGATACTCACTTGTGGTTACACCGATCACCAATTTACTCAACCTGAGTAAACATTTACCACAAAGCACTCAACCTGTATGTAACTGAACATATCACAACCACTTTGACCCACTGCACAGTATCCAATGTCCAGTCCACGTCCTCGACTAATCCAATGGTATCGGAACTAAGCCGACTACCAACGCGCTCACCAATGTACTACCGGTATAAATCATATTTATAAAACATATAAAACAGTTAATCATACATCAATTTAGAAATCAATATCCACTCACAGACCGTCCTAGTTTTCACCTCGATACGCGTGTCATAAGCCTTCCCGGCTAAATCATCATCACCGGAACCTTCAGACCTGTCCAAACTTTACCCGAAGGTCACTAACCACTTCAAATAGGCTAACATCGAATCCCCCAATTTTTTGGGAATTTTTAAACGTATGTAAAATAAATCCTAAACCTTCAGACAACCAAAACTACCCCGAAATGATGTCTGATCGACTCGAAACTTGTGCCAAAATGTTCATTTCATTGGAAGGATAAAATTACATGTTAACCTTGTCTCGAGAATTAGACCCACGTGCCCTCATGTTCCGCCCAAAGGTGGTTCGCGTGAAAGCCACGCGTCGATGAACAGTGTCATCGTCTACCTCGAGTGAACCTGATTCACTGGTATTTTCGGTTCGACCGAACCAGCAAATCGTCGCGACCGGTTTGCAGCCATTTCTCAACCAAAATCAACGGGGTTTGTTCCTATAGTTTCGTCCTTTCATTTCCTATCGATCTATGGTTTCAAAACTGTAAAACCAAGCCTCAAACTTACCTTCCTGATCGATGAACAAACTGGCTAACTTCCTCCGTCGCGTTCTCGCGATCCCTGCCACCTCTAGTCGTAATTCCAAGCTCATTGAATTCTTGTCAACCTCCAGAAGCTCACCTAATTAACCAATTTGATCAAAAACTACCGAAAACCAAAACTTCCAATTTTGAACATAAACACATACTGTCTTTGTTTTCCTGCCACCATCCACGAAAGTCAACGCCATTAGTACCACCATCATCGTCTCACTTCACTCTCTCACTTTCCTTCACGGCCCAACAACAACAGATGAGGATTGAGGAATGTGGGTTTGAGTTTTTGGGGTAGGTCGTATGTATGTTTCGGGTTAGGGAGGATGAAATAGATGAACATGAATGATGCATGTATCTGTGTTAGGCGAGCAATGGATGAGTGACACTTGTCGCTCATTCATTCGGCCTTACCAAAATATCTGGGCCCACATGAGGACAAATGTCAATTCGTCTCATAATTTGTGCAATAGTGCCTTGAAATTTCCGTGACCCGTAACTTTCCTGTCAAACGTTTAATTTTGACAAGCCGCCTATCTACGGACTCGTATCGACTCGATCTACGTAACGGTCCTCGGTCCTCGTGCATTTGACCATCCGACTAATCAGAGATCAGTCACGTTAATCCTTAATTAATTAATATTTAACCCTGATATTCGAGACGGGTCGTTACAATAGGTGTGTGCCTACACATATAAGGCACATCACATATCCCTTCGCAGGAATGTGGGTTTGTTTACTGATCTTGCTCCACAAAGCTCACGGGTCTTACACATAGTACGTCAATACCATGAAGATACTAATTTCCCCTAATTTCCTTAATTAGGAAACAATTAAAGGATAATCGAATTATAAACAAAATTAGATAGATATTAGGAATGATGCACAAACAATGTCCAAAAATTCTAGAAATAATCTAATAAAACTTAGAAAATTAAAAGATAAATATTTCATGTTGAACACATCCCCGAATATGCCTTCACGCACCGCCTAAAAGGTTGCACATGAGAGCCACGATCTTGCTACAATGTTTCGAAGGAAAACACTATTCACTTTTGTTCTCACCCGAATTTAATCGTCTTCCGGGTCGCCCGACCCAAATATGTTTCCTTAATTTCTCAGCCATAATTTATGTACCAACTATCAAATTTCTTATAATCATCTGAGGAATACATCTATAAAATCAAATCGAAGAGAAACTTACCTCGGAGCCTCGTTTGGGAATTAAGCTTTCGGTTATGGTTTCCCAAAGCATATACCGGTGTTCTCCGACGTCCAACTTTTTTAATTTTCCTCCCTAAGGCCTCATATGACCTCCATCTAACCATTAGGATCATTAATTCTCAGTTTCCTGGGTGATCCCTTCTCAGCCTCGAGCGTCTTCACTCGGTCAAGTAATTGATGGACTAGTGGGTTGACACTGGGGTCATCGCTTTGACTTTGATAGTCAATGCTCTGAACAGGTCAGTAGGTGTCTTATCGGAGGAATGCTCTCTTATTTCACTTGGATCCTTTGTTGCGTGGAGGTTGGTCAGACCGACGTGCACTAATGACTTCCTAAGATGAGTCGGTACCCTCCGTGACCGAGATGTGATTAAGGTTGTCGGTGTGAAGTGGCTGCTGCGGGTCTGCGCCGAAATGTATCCGAACGATCTGCTCCATCGGTGGTAGACCATTCTCCCAGGGGAATTCGAGCTGGATTGGATTGAGCTATCTGCATTCTGGTCGGGAGGTTTTGCTCAGGGCATCATGAAAGATTCTGGTTCCTTGAGCACCCTTCCCTAGCACAATTAGGAACTTTGAGGCTTTATTGGTCGGTACGACCGTGGTGGCGACCTTTCCTTTCCCAACTACGTGTTGAAGATACTCCGCGTGCTCGGTGCAGTCAACAACATCTCTCTCGACTCCCCGAGCTTCGTCCTAAGCACGGAGAGTAGTTAGCTCGGCCGGTGTAACCTGTAGTTGGACTGTAACAACCCGTCCCAGAAATCAGGATTTGATTAGTTGTTAATGACGGATTAGTAAAGTTAATCGGTGAATAGTTGGACGTGTTCGGACGAACGGTGCGAAATGACGATTTTAACCCTGGAATTGGGCAAACAGTTAAATTTTAGTTTGGGTAGTCAAATGGACATTGACTGAGGACTATGACGTATTTTGGGACGTCACGAGTTCATAGACAGGTGGCACATCCGATTCTGACATCCAAGGAAGAAGTTATGACGTTCGGAAGTCCGAGGGCATTTTTGTAATTAAGATAAAAGAGGGAATTTGTTGGCTTTTTACACGACAACTACTTTTCATGCAATTCGAGGACCGTTAGAAAGGTCTCGATGTCCTGAGTACATTGATAGGCGGTACGCAGACATCGGACGTCGGATGGTTACGTTACGGGTCTAGTAAATTGAAGGGTAAAATGGTACTTTGGGCACTTAGGGGCAAATTGGTCTTTTGGCACCTTGGGATTTGTGAGCAATCAGATAGGGACAATTGGGCCTGAGTTATTTGAGATATTTTTGGACTGCACCGTTGATTGGAGGACACCTGGCCAGCTTAGGGGATTCTACCAAATTCGCACACTGTTAAAATTTAAATTGAGTTTCTCGTTTAAGGGAGAAAACAGGGACAGAGAACAATCGATCAATTTCCAGTGAGTGTGTGAGAGTCGTGTGATTTCTTTATGCTTGAGTGAGTGCCAGAGGTCTACCTGTGAGTTGTGTGATCATGTTGAGGGGGTCGTGGTGCAACCTCAATCGATCAAATTGCTCTAATTTGGTCTGTGGGACTGTTTAGAGGGGTGAGGATCGCCTTGTGGACCCGAAGAATCACGATGGAGGCCACGGTGGAGGCCAGAAAACAGGTGAGGTTTCGGTTTCCTCTGTTTTTCCAGTTTTGGTTCAAATCAAAATTCGTGGGTTTTGGAGAGTTGTTGAATCGTTTTATTAGTCCTAACAGTTGTAGGAAGGTATTACTGAGCTAAGGATTCAAACCCGTGCCCTGAGAAGACGGCTGGTGGCCGGGAACAGAAACTGGAATTTTCTGGGTTTGGTTCGACGTTTGGGAGGTAAGATTAAGGGTTCCTTTTCGTGTTTTAATTAGTGGAATCCATTGCAAAGAGAAGGACGAAGCTTAGGGTGTAAATAGGACTGAAAAACGGCTGGAAACAGGTGAAAACCGGCCTCGCTGGCTCGGTTGGACCGGACCGGTTTGAACCAGGTTGGCCGGAAGTTGACGATGACCCTGTAGTAGGCGTGTGGCTCCCACGCGCAGCCCCTTTGGGCGGCGCGTGAGGGCGCGTGGAGCATTTTTGGGGAAAGTGTTCAACATGGTTTTCACTTTAATCAATGTAACGAACATTTTGGGACAAGTTTCGAGTATGTTTCGGGATGTCCGAAGGTTTTAGGGCTCAATTAAAAATAGTTAAAAATTCGTGAAAATTACGGGGCTTAAGTATGATAATTGTGAAGTAGTTAGTGACCGTATTATGGTATTTGGACAGGTTCGGGAAAACCGGTGATAAAGGATTAGCCAAAAATGGCTTAAGTGCACCCGTATCGAGGTAGCGGAGTAATGGTCTGTGAGTGGACTTTGCTTTCTAACTCTGGATGCATGCATATATGTTTTTGAATGTTTTATATACGTGATTCTATGATTTGGTTTATGATTTTGATGATTTACGATTTTGCACGTATTTCGAGAAATTGACGTATTTGCACGTTTTCTAAGATTTTGATTTATCTTGTGATTTGATCATGATTTTAATGATTTGATTTTGGGATATGAAATATGATTTGATTTCAAGGATTTGAAATGGATTTCGGAAAAGTGGTTTCAGGCTTGAAGCCCAGTTCAGAAAAATGTTTTGAGAAACGTGTTTTCGGGTTTTGGAATCGAATTTCAGAATGACGATTCAGGATTCGGTTTTGGAACTTGAAAGTGGATTTTTGGGTTTGGTTTCGGAATGGTTATTTCGGATGCCGGCTTATGGAATGATGGTTTCAAACTCGGATTTGGAAATGGATATGGATATGAGTTCTGGGTTTGGATTCAGGATCCTGATGAGATTGCAGATTCGGATTCGGAAATGGATAATGGTTTTGAAATGATTTTAGATTGGATTTGCTGGATCTGGTTATTGGGTTTAAAGACCCGGATATGTTATGACGGGGGCAAGCCCGGATTGGGTTTAAAGACCCGGATTGAGTTTAAAGACTCAGGAGTTTAAAGACTCGGATTATATTGAGGCCTGGATTGAGTTTAAAGACTCGGGAGTTTAAAGACTCAGATAGATCCAGCAAGTTCGATGGATGGAAATGTGATTTTGGATTTCACTGATGTTTGATAATGATGGTTTTTTTTTCAATAGTGGTTTTCTGATATTTTGGGCTATGACCCGGATGGTATGGTAATTTTGATGGTTTTCTGCTGAGGCCTGGGAACTGAAAAAGGAAAATGAGTTCGGTTTTCTGAAACAGTTTGAATCACCTGAATATAAAATGGTTTTATGGAATGGTTTGATATGCATCCATTTTTTTTAAATGGAGGGTATAAATGTAATTGTTTTATTGAACTGTTTTTGAACTTATACATTATTTTTGTCCACTCATAGTCTTTTGTGTTTTCGATACCCTCCAGGTTGTCGCGGTGCGGGCTGTTGGTCCAGAGAGACAGAGACATCGCACGTACGATCCACAGTAGATTTTTCGCACTCTGGGAAGTCCGAATGCTTTTTCGACGGTCGGTTGAGAATCCTTTGTCCGACTTACGTGTCACATGGAGGTTGGACGTCGGTTTAGCCCTCGTGGCATGTGTAAGTTAGACGGGAGTAGGACTTCACCCTTAATCCCGGGGGATTGGGGGTGGGTCCTGTCATGGACCACCATGTCGGTGTACTGCCTAATCAGTTTGGTGTAGCGTACCTTGACCTGAGTGTCGTTGGCCTTGATCTCGGCCATATCACGGTGCAATCTTTCCACCGCTCGGACCACGTCAGTAGAAGTGTCCCTCGATACCCGACCTGGTTCGGGCGTGACTTCACTTTCCGCATTGTCTTGCATGTTCACTGGATGGCAAGGAAATGTAGTGTTGGGCTCAGTAGAGTGGTGGGCAAACTTAGTCAAAATTCCCACAGACAACGTCAATTTATTGTTGCACAAAATGTGCCAACTTAAGGGACGAATGTTGCTCAACCATGTGCCCTTGGACAGACATACAAAATTGGAGTAATTGGTTGGTCGGTCAGAGGTAGGCACCGGTGTGGTACCAATCTAAGGGTACTCTGACTCCCAAGTTAGTGCGGGAAGCGTGCGTAAGGAGTTAGTAGTGAATAGTGATTTGTAAAGTATGTGTGAATAGTAAATATTAGTTACCTTTTATGGGGAAAAGTGAATCCCTTTTGTATGAGTATGATGGTTACAATAAAGTTATTTTTTTAATGTGAGACAATGAGTATTCATTGTGATACCGACACGTGGAAGACTGGGGTCTGTCCATGTGTTAGTGTTGTTTAGACCTTGTTAGGGCTTGTTTTTCAATGTGGGCTTGAGTCCTTGAGTTTGTAGAAATATGTTGGGCTAGAGGTATTTAACCAAATGGGTCGGAGCTGATATGGTATCAATAGGGTGTTTACTTAGAAGTAATGAAAATCAAATCAATAGGAATAATTCACATTACAGAGTATTCATACATTACTTGCAAAGTCTGACTTTTTTTTAATAAATGGGTTCCACTTAAAATCTTTAATGCAATTACTCATTTTGGGATAATTAAATTAACTAGAGAATAGGTATTAATAATTCCTATTACTTATTTTAATTTTTTATCTACAAAAAAATTACCCTATAAATTTTACAATAATTTCAAAATTCAACCACAATATATTTAAGCATACCTTATTGTCTTCAACAATTTATTTATTTTGAAATAAATAGAATCTTTTAGAAAATGAAGAAGAAGACTTTATTTATACTTTAGATAATCAAATCTTTCAGAAAATGAATTTTAAAATGGTAATCATATAAGAAAATAAGAGGTTGAGAAAATTCGAAAAAAGAAATAACATTTTTGTAATAAATTCATTACCATTGCAATTGATAATGGTTAATAAATAAGAATAATGAAAATTATTCCAATTAATATTTTCATTATTTTTTATTAATAAATACCTCAATAATAATTATCTTTATCTATATATATAAAGACAGAAGTCAGATTTGGTGAAATTTTCAATAATACCAAAAAAACCCTTATTTAATTATTTTTTTAAGAAGAGAAGATTTAATAAGTGAGGGCGAATTAGTAATATCACAAATTTAATCTCTAAAAGAACCATATTTAAAAAAAACATCATGTACAACAAATTTATTAACCAAGGATATTTTTAATTAGCTCTGAATTTTTCATCTTGGAGGCTCGAGATTGAATAACCTCCGACACCACGAAGTGCAAATTGCCCATTAGTCCTGTTAATCTATTTTTCGGTTCAATTTTTTTACCGAAATCGAAACCGAATTGGTTGGGGAACTGGTTTTGGTTCGATTCGGCTTTTCCTCAAAAAATGAACTAAAATTGAAACCGAAATATTCGGTTCGGTTTGGTTTCGAGCAAAATTGGTTTTTTGTTTGCTCCAATGCGGGGCGAATCGGTTCAGTTGAACCAATTCGTTTGAACTGGTTCAGTTTTCTTTAAAAACCAGTTTTTTTTACTTTTATACAATAATCAATATTTATTACCTAATTAATGTCCATTACAACTAATCAATATCCATTACAAATAATCATTGTTCATTACAAATAACAAAATCATCAAGACATCAAAATCCACCTAACATGTCCATTATAAACAACAAAATCATCAAGGCATCAAAATCCAACATTGAATGTCTATTACAAACAATAAAATCATCAAAATCCACCTATAACGTTTCAAGAAAGAAAAAATTGAGTAAAAAAGACATAGAGGAAATAAAGTAGTTGGAAAAATAAATTGGCGGCAAGCACCACGGTAGTGGTGGTAGTGGTGCTTATAAGTTAATAGTTTCAAGACCCACACAAAAAGATGAAGATATGAGTTTATGGTAGAGCTTTCATCATTCCTTTGAGCCCTAATCATGTCTTTGACAAGAGAGTGAGCACTAAAATTCTGAGGCCCCACTCTCAACATCCATTGTTTTATAGTAAACCTTGATTAGCATAACTCAAATCCTTCCTAACCTCTGAGCTTAACGAGGTTGATACTTGAGATTTCCAACCTATAAAAGTCAAAGCAGTTATCAATAAATAAGAAATGCTAAGAACAGTCGCATATGCGTGAGTCAGAGACTTATGGGCAATTCCCCATTTGCAAGCATAGGCGACTAGACCAAACACAAAACTTAGTAATAAAATGAAGTCTAGATGGGAGAGACATAAAAAGCTTCTAGAATGGATGGAGAAATGCATCATAGCTATGATTGGGGTTGGCTAACTTGGCACTAAAAAATTTAGAAACAAAATTAGCATCAACCAAGTCCAGCCCTACTTCAGATTATGGACTGACTATTAAAGTTTCTAAATACAAAACTCGGAAGAATGACTGAAAGAAAGATCTCTAATACCCTCTTTAATTGAGATCAAGATGCCCCATGAAGTTCTCCCCTTCATCCTCTATAACCCCCTATCAACATATCTGAAGCAAAGAAAAATAAAATTAATGAGCATTTACGTACAAATCAAACAAAAAAATGCCATAAATGAGGGACATTTCACATAGAAACGCCTACAGAAGAGATCAAATATAGTCGATACTTCAAATACTAGTTTACACTTTTCCAGATTCTAGAGTACATGTGTCACGACCCGGCCCATCTAACACAATATTGTCTGCTTTGGGCCTAGCCCTCACGGTTTTGTTTTCGGGAGCTCACGTCCAACTTCCCAGTAGGTCACCCATCATGGGATTGCACCAGCCTCAACGCGTTTAACTTTGGAGTTCCAATCTCCCCCAAAGCCACTGAGCTCCCAAAAGGCCTTGTGTTAGATAGATACGTGCCCACACATATAAGGTACTTCACCTTTCCCTCCCCGAGCGATGTGGGTTCGTTCACCGATCTTACCTTTCCAAGCTCACGGGTCTTGCTCACCGATCTTGCTTCTCAAGCTCACGGGTCTTGCTCACCGTTCTTGCTTCCAAGACCGGGTCTTACAATCCACCCCCCTTGGGGCCCAGCGTCCTCACTGGCACACTTCCGGCCAGGGTTCGGCTCTGATACCATTCTGTCACGACCCGGCCCATCTAACACAATATTGTTCGCTTTGGGCCTAGCCCTCACGGTTTTGTTTTCGGGAGCTCACGTACAACTTCCCAGTAGGTCACCCATCATGGGATTGCACTAGCCTCAACTCGCTTAACTTTGGGGTTCCAATCCCCCCCCCCCAAAGCCATTGAGCTCCCAAAAGGCCTTGTGTTAGATAAATACGTGTCCACACATATAAGGTACTTCACCTTTCCCTCCCCGAGCGATGTGGGATCGTTCACCGATATTACCTTTCCAAGCTCACGGGTCTTGCTCACCGATCTTGCTTCTCAAGCTCACGGGTCTTGCTCACCGTTCTTGCTTCCAAGACCGGGTCTTACAATCCACCCCCCTTGGGGCCCAGCGTCCTCGCTGGCACACTTCCGGCCAGGGTTCGGCTCTGATACCATTCTGTCACGACCCAGCCCATCTAACACAATATTGTTCGCTTTGGGCCTAGCCCTCACGGTTTTGTTTTCGGGAGCTCACGTACAACTTCCCAGTATGTCACCCATCATGGGATTGCACCAGCCTCAACTCGCTTAACTTTGGGGTTCCAATCCCCCCCAAAGCCACTGAGCTCCCAAAAGGCCTAGTGTTAGATAAATATGTGCCCACACATATAAGGTACTTCACCTTTCCCTCCCCGAGCGATGTGGGATCGTTCACCGATCTTACCTTTCCAAGCTCACGGGTCTTGCTCACCGATCTTGCTTCTCAAGCTCACGGGTCTTGCTCACCGTTCTTGCTTCCAAGACCGGGTCTTACAATCCACCCCCATTGGGGCCCAGCGTCCTCGCTGGCACACTTCCGGCCAGGGTTCGGCTCTAATACCATTCTGTCACGACCCGGCCCATCTAACACAATATTTTTCGCTTTGGGCCTAGCCCTCACGGTTTTGTTTTCGGGAGCTCACGTGCAACTTCCCAGTAGGTCACCCATCATGGGATTGCACCAGCCTCAACTCGCTTAACTTTGGGGTTCCAATCCCCCCAAAGCCACTGAGCTCCCAAAAGGCCTTGTGTTAGATAGATACGTGCCCACACATATAAGGTACTTCACCTTTCCCTCCCCGAGCGATGTGGGATCGTTCACCGATCTTACCTTTCCAAGCGCATGGGTCTTGCTCACCGATCTTGCTTCTCAAGCTCACGGGTCTTGCTCACCGTTCTTGCTTCCAGGACCGGGTCTTACAACTTGGGTACCTAGGTTCAAACTGATCCAGGTGAACAACCAAGGCTTTGATCCAAAAAAGATACAGCAAAAAGAACAGAAAGCAACTCAATCTTGAATTGAATGGAATACATGGGTCGACTGGTAGCCATTTCTCGACTGTGGGTCGCTATAGCTAGCTGCGGATTCTGAGATAAATTTAGAAGAAAAAAAATTGAACAAGATTGTGTATCAATACTTACATATAAAATAGACTTGAGAAATAATAGGTACATAATTCCATAAGAAATTAATAGGAGATAATAATGAAAGTGTCATGAAAACACTAACAGATGATTGACCCTGAGTCCTTGTCTGTTGTGCTTGATGGTATTTCAGAATCGTCCAACCAAATAGTTAGGACCCGTCCTAAATCCCCTGGGATTAATGTGGGACATGCCTGCTCACGTCTGACACGAAGTGTCAGACCAGAGATAATTTCGTCTCTAGCCCTCACCGGGGCTTCCAGAGTACGCTAGGATCGTAGGAGGAGGAGTGTGATGTCTCGTCTCTGTTATAGCCCGCATCCGCAATCAACCTGAAGGGCATTCAAAATATTTAAAAGTCGTGAGTGGACAAAACAATTTTTTTTAATAAAACATTTTCACAAAATATACTTTATGCCCTTCACTAAAAACATGCATGCATTCGAAAACCATTTATCCAAACCTTCACAAAACCATTTGGGCCTTGGCCCAAAACCGTAAAGCAAGTACATGGGAACTCAGCCCAAAACCATTCTCAGTGAAATACCAAAACATAGAATACAGAGTCTCCGCCCCAAACCATTTCCAAAACATCGAGTACGGGGTCTCCGCCTCAAATCACTTTCTAAAACATGGAACACGGGGTCTCCACCCCAAATCACTTTCCATAAAACCTGATACGTATATGCATACGTATAACCCATCCGCGACACTTCCGAGAAGATGCCAACTTGGGGCACACAGCCCCTAGGGAACACATCCCCAATATATGTCACGATTCATGTCTATACTAGGGTTCCCACTACTCAGGGTCTCCCTCCGAGTCTACCCCTAGGAATTCTCAATCTTGGAGGCTCTATCTCCATATATAGTCCGAGTTCTATCTCCGGATCTAGTCTGAACATCTCTCCGGAATCTGGTCCGGGACCACATCATAA
Organism: Prinsepia uniflora; assembly: GCA_032719365.1. Taxonomy (NCBI): domain Eukaryota; kingdom Viridiplantae; phylum Streptophyta; class Magnoliopsida; order Rosales; family Rosaceae; genus Prinsepia; species Prinsepia uniflora. Next base: position 52,819,146 of record CM064861.1, on the reverse strand, counting down.
CTTCCACTCCTAGAATGGGCTCCCTATGGGGATACTCATTCTGGTCAGTGGATCGTGACTCTCCAGGTCGACATCTGGAGGAGACCAATCAAATCATATGGAGGGTATATACATTTTCAAATACTTTCTTTCTCAAAACATATTTCAACTAGGTCTCATACCCAATTCATCTCAACAGGATTCCTGGAATCCGATTCAAATTCACTTTCGCAGGCCTCGACCTAAATCCTTAGTTCAACAAGGTCTCATGCCCGAATTCTCATTTCATAAACCGAACTAGGACTCAAGCCCGATTTCACGATCAACAAGGCCTCAAGCCCGATACCACAATAACGGGGCCTCGAGCCCGATTTCACAACTAACGGGGCCTCAAGCCCAAAACCATAAATCAACTGGGCCTCAAGCCCGATTTCACAACCAATAGCGCCTCAAGCCCGATACTATAGTCAACGGGGCCTCCAGCCCGATATTACAACCAAATGGGCCTCAAGCTCGAACTCGTAAACCAACGGGGCCCTCGGCCCGATCGTATAACTCAAATGTGCCTCCAGCCCGAATTCCCTTGAAATCAAATTGACTCCAAGTCCGAGAGTTCGTAAATCAAATGGGTCTCATGACCGAATTCATAGTTCCAAATCCAAAGAAAGGTCCACTCATAGATCGTCCGAAGTAGCGCCTCGATACACGCGCCCAAGCGCTGCCACGAGCCGCCCAAAGGGCCCTGCGCGTGGGCTCACGCGCCCACTGTTCCAGCGTCTTCAACCTAGCGCAGACCGGTCCAAATCAGTTTTCATGTGCGATCGGTCCAGCCGAACCGGCGTGGCCGGTTCCGCCATTTTCCTCCCTTGTTTTCGGTCCGTTTCTTCCCCTTTTGATTCCATTCTTCCTATTTTATCATTTCCTACCTATTCATATCAAGGAACCCTAAGGAAAACACCTAAAACCCAATGGTTCGATTATGTCCTCACCGTTCAACATTTTCAAAAACCCCCAGGGCTTCCTCAGTAGTGAACCACCACCAAAATCATCCTAGGACCTCCCTAGCAACCTAACTAACTCATTCCAATCGATTAAAACCGTCCCCAACATCATGAATCAAAAATAAAATGAAAAGGGTCGAAATTGATACCTTGCTCGAGTTTTGACTCCACCGTCCACGGAGGCGCCATCCTGGCCAGCCACTACCTTCTTCCTACTCTCTTTTCCTTCTCTTGGTCTCAATCATGGCCATAAGGGGGATTGGGTTTGGATTGGGATAAAGGTTTGATCGGTTTGGTAGATGGGAAAATGATCAAACACGGGGAAAGGTGGATGTGCATGAATTGTTTGGGCTGGGCAATGGATGGGTGACACTTGTCACTCATCTATTAGGCATGTCCAAAATATCTGGGCCATACTTAATTCCAAAAGTCTCCTGTGTAAGACCCATGTCTTGGAGGGAACGGTGAACAATCCCACATTTCTACGAGGGGGAATAGTCTGGGAGGGGAATGGTGGTGTGCCTTAAAGATGTAGGCACACACCTATCTATCACGAGGCCTTTCGAGAGCACAAGTGGCTTTGGGGGGGATTGGAACCCCAAAGCTAAGAGAGTTGAGGCTAGTGCAATTCCATGATGGGTGACCCCCTAGGAAGTTGCACCGTGAGCTCCCGAAAACAAAACCGTGAGGGCAAGTTCAAGGAGGCCCAAAGCGGACAATATCGTGCTAGATGAGTCGGGTGCTGACCGAGGAGGGTTGGGTCCTGACATCCTGTCTCGTAAAATGTGTAATAGTGTCATGGAACTTCCGTAAACCATAACTTTTCCATCGAACATCCTATTTCGTCGTACCGCCTTACTACCGACTCGTATCAACCCGATCTACGTAACGGTCATCTACCTTTGGTCATCAGACCTTCTGGGTCAAAAGTCAACTATTTGCCCATTTTCAACCAAATTACCAAATTACCCCCGAACTTCCGAACGTCATAACTTCTTCCTCGAACGTCGGAATTGGGCGTGCCACCTGTCTATGAACTCGTGACGTCCCGAACTACATCACAATCATCGTCTAAAGTCCATTTGACCGCCTGAACAAAAAGTCAACGTTTCACCCATTCTAGGGGCAAAATCGTCATTTCGCCCTCAACGTTCGTTAATCCTCGTCTAATCCCCGATTAGCAAGTCTAATCCCCGATTAGCAAGGCTAATTCATCATTAATTCTTAAGTAATCTCGATAATTTGGGACGGGTCATTACACAAATACATAATCAAACTCGTATCCTAAAAAATATGGGAACTTTATTTTTAAACGCCAATAAACAAAGACTGCCAGCACAAAATACACCTAGAGAGATGCTTTAATAATTTTATATACATAATCAAATTAAATTATCAATGTTTTCCATGCAAGAAAATTCATTATGCAAAACATCAACATGCCAGACAATATGGGTTCCATTTCTAACAAATAGTTAACTGCAACAAGATATATAGTGAACTAAATTTCTTACCTGTGAACAAGTCACAATAGAGGCACTTCAAGAATGCATAATTGGGGCGTTGATCAAATGTCAATGAGTGGCAATAATGGAAGTAGGATGCAAACTCCACAGGATGTGATTTACACAGAACCTTGAAAAGGAAAGTGACATGAGTTCATTTTTACACAAAATACAAATAAAGGAGAAAAAATAAACAATAATCATCCTATATAAAGGATGTGACACATACCTCAATGGGAGTTGATAATTTCTTCACACAAATCTTATCATATTTTTTCTTCTTTGTTGCAGCTTTTAGACCTTACCAAGGAAGGCTAAATGCAGAAACAAAGGCCAATAAGGCCAAAAAGTAATATATTAGTACCCAGTCATCCGATCAAAACATTGTGTAAATCGAGTTTGTCGTAAAAACTACATATGTAATAACCCACAGAAGGTTCACAGGAAAAAAATTTAATTGGCATAAAATGCTGAGAGGAGTGGAAAATCATTCAAAATACAAAATTTTCATCAGAAAGGTTATTTGACTTCATGACATACCTTCCTCTTAAGAAGTACAAAAGAACATAACCAAGTGAGTCCAAATCATCCCGACGACTCTGATCTAAAAAAAAAATGAACCCACAAAATGAGGAAACAGATATCCAAGCTTTTGAAACTGAACTAAAAAAATCCCTATCTACTTACTGATTCCCAAATGGGTATTGCAACTAGCATAGCGTGCGGTTCTAGTTAAGCTTTTGTTTTCTCTGTATGATTTTGTCAAGGAAATAGGAAAATTTAGTTAACCATGACCCAGGTATTGAATAAACAAGGAACAAAGAAAACATTCATAAATCTTTTAAATGAGTAAAAATAATTTAATTCTCAGTTGGACCTCTTGAAAATTTGTTTCTACAAGCTTTAGATATAAAGATGAAAACATGTCACTGAAACATGAAAACATGTCACAGAAACATGAAAACACTATAAATGTCAGTACTAACATTGGCTCCTTCGAATGTCGTTGTTAAACAAAGGAGAAACTTTCGAATTACCTATAAGAACCGATTCATCTTGTTCAATGAAGGGCGACGGCTTCGAAGTTAGAAGGGCGAGCGGCGGCGAGCGATTGCTTCAAATCACCTATACGAGAGGGCCGAGAGGTTGGAATTGAAGGAGGGTTTGCGAGAGGTACTCTGAGGAGTGTGAGTGAAGTAGTGAACTGTGAGGAATGAGGAAGGAATGAGGGAGGGAGAGAGGAAGGTGGCTGAGTCTCAGGAGTAACGAGGTTTCGAATTCGAAGTGGGGACTAGGGAGAGATGAGAGTGAAACTGAAACTGCGAGATGAGGAGACGGCTAACGAGGATTTCATCTATTCTAGGGTTTGATACAAAATGACACCATGTTTTACAAAATATAAATAATGTGTTTTGGTCCGGTACAATTAGATTGATAACCGAAATCAAATCGACTCAGACCGGTTCAAATCGGTTTTCTTCAAACGGTTTCGATTTTTCTTCGGTTCGGCGTTTTTCGGTTCGGTTACAGTTCGGTGCAGTTTTTCGGTCGGTTTTTTTGAACCAATTAACAGGGATACTGCTCATTCTCCTTCTCCACCTCAATCTCCTCCTTCTTCATTCTTCATCCCAAAACTTTGAGGAGTTACTGAGAGAACGACGCCGAAGAATGAGGAATAGACTTTGGCGACTGCTCGCCATGCTTCAGAGAGCCTTCTTCTTTAAACTCGGGTATGTAACATCAAGATCTGTCAAGTTGCAAATTTTAGGAGGGCTTTGTAATTTTTCAATTCTCTGTTTTTGGTGTTGAGTTAATTTATGATTTTGACTATTTAATTGAATTGAAGTTTATGTAACATCAAGATCTGTCAAGTTGCAAATTTTAGGAGGGCTTTGTAATTTTTCAATTCTCCGTTTTTGGTGTTGAGTTAATTTATGATTTTGACTGTTTTATTGAATTGAAGTTTTTAGGTTTTGATTTGGCATATAGGTTTGTAGGAAGCATGGAGAAACAAGTACTATTATTGGTAGCGGTTACATAAGTGAAGAAGTGGGTTTTTCAATTTTTGTTCGTGAACAAGAGAATTAGGTGGTTGATTTTGATGAATTTGATTCTTCGGTAGTGGGCTGGAAGTAGGAAAAGGAAGAGATTTTGAGAGTGACCCACATCAAGGTTCGAAGCTCTGAGAAATGGTTGGTTGTTGAAACTTCAAAGGGTTGAAGATGAAACTCACCAAAAGTTCCTATCTTTGGGTCGGAATTCCAAAATGAAAGGTACCTCCTTTAATCATATCATATAAGATAATTTCATAATATTTACTATCATTAGATTATTAGAGAACATTTGAATTTGCTATCTGACCTGCATGGTGAAAGTAGACACATGTTTGAGATTTTCTAATGTGGTGTTGCGACACTCGATGTTGATATCAATATTTACCATATGTTGTGTCAAATCATTGGTTATTATTCATGTTTCTTGCTTTGCTGACTCTCTTTGCATGATGTGGAAATGATTGCTCCATTCCTTACAGTATAAAATGGTGTTTTCATAACAAAGCCATTGGCTTTCGTAACTATTTGTTTATAGAATCATGATTATAATATAGAATGGGTCATTGCTTTGTTTAACTTTTCTTGTAACGACCCGTCTAGAATTATCAGGATTAATTAAGGATTAATGACAGATTAGCGAGACTAATCGGGGATTAGACGAGGATTAACCTGATAGTTAGGGTATTAGTACGAGGATTCAGTGGAATTGAATCCTAGTTAGACTACGTTTTGCACGAGATCCGATGGATTAGCGTACGATTGGCATCCTATGTCGTGCATGCAACATTTTCTGAGAGGTTGGATCTTGAGCAGGATTAACGAGCATGTGAATCCAACGGCTTAGAGCCGCCTAGTTGCTGGAGATAGGATCCAGTGGACCAGTAGACGCAGTAGGACGACTTGAGAGTCGGGATTACCGAGGCGTCATGACGGACATGGAACGGAGCATAGTGGAATCTGTGAAGGTCGGCCGTTGGGATCGTCCACGTTAGAACCGTAAGGATCAAGATTGTGCTGCTCGGAAGAGTCAGACGTGCGAGGACTATCGTTGAGGCTGATTGGAATAAGGACGTTGACCATATTTGGCATGAGGTACCACTTTGAGATGTGTCGAATTCCGAAGGGATGTTGACTGGCAGGAAATTCCCGTTGTTGTGGAACGTGGAAGGATACGATTACGACGTGTAGCAGTGGTGCAGTGTTAGGCACAGAGTATGGTCGAGTACTCGTGGAGACTAGCAGCTAGGACCCGTATAGTTACATGAGGGTAAAAAAGGCAAAGTTACGAGGAGACGAGGTCCTCAAGTTGTGGTTACTGGTTGTTGGGATACCAGTGTAGAGTACAATGACTCTTAGGAATTGAGCACGAGGGATCACTCGAGTTGGACGTGTTGCAGCGAGCAGCCGAGTTATGATAACCCGAGTTGGTGATTGATCAGACGAGTGACTAGGAGAGTGATACTTGTCGATCGGATCCTGAAGTGGACCGATCGGTGGATGTTGTGTGTTGAGCAGTTGGTACCGGCGGTGAGTTGACCGCGTAGTTTTGGAGTCTCGATAGCAGAGTGTTTCTGAGATCGGTCTACACGAGGTTGTGGCAGACACCGCTATCGATGGACGTAGTCGAGTCATATCGAGTTAGATAGATTCAGGTTGTCGTGACGAGGATACGAGGGTGCGTGGGTGACGCACGGTACGAGTAGTTGTAACAACCCGTCCCAAGAGCCGGAATTAGTAGCGTGATTAAGGTGGGATTAATGAGGCTAATCGGTGGTTAGGTGGTCCCGATAGGTCCGTAAGTTTAGAATGACGATTTTTCCCCTAGTTTGGGCAAAATGTTGACTTTTAGTTCGGGTGATCAAGTGGGTATTGACCAGTGATCAGGACGTAGTTTAGGACGTCCCGAATCCATAGGCAGGTGGTACGTCCGCTTCCGACATCCGAGGAGGAAGTTGTGATGTTCGGAAGGTTGAGGGCATTATCGTAATTTTGGTAAAATAAGGGGAATAGTTGACTTTTTGGACGATCGGGTTTTGGTACGTTGACCGAGGATGGTTAGGTAGATCTCGTTGTCCTGAGTTCGATGACAGGTGGCACGTATTCATCGGACTTATGATGTGGGAGTTACGGGTCTAGAAAGATAGTGGCAAAATTATAAATTTGAGTTAAAAAGAGGGGCAGTTTGGTCTTTTGTGCTCTGGAAATTGTGCAGAGAAAGGGCAGATGGACGGTTGGGATTGAGCCACTGGGGAGAGAATGCAGATGATGGTGACACGTGCTAAAGGTGTAGTGGGTTCTGGGTGTTCTCGTGTGTGCACGGTCCAAATAATTGGGGTGCAACCGTGCTATGTGTGTTGTGTTGTTCGCAGAGAAGAACGGAAACAGAGAGGGAGATCGGGGAAAAATTAGATGGTGGCTGAGGTTGTTGGTGAGTTCTGGTGAGGGGATGAGTGACCAGAGAGTGAGAGTGAGACAGTGAGAAGGTGAGACGGTGTGGTGGTTGTACGTGGGTGAACTGAGAACCACGGGAAAACCAGGGGTGAAAAGCAGGGAGGTTGTGAGAATCGTGGTGATGGTGGCCGTGTACGGTGCAACTGAGATCATGATGGTGTCGTGAGGGGTGCTAGGAGTCCACCAGCCCCAGCGGAGCTCACGACGGCGACGAGAGGCAGGTCATTCCTTATCCTTGTTTCTTTGCTCTGTTTTGTCGACTGAGTTTAGAGGTTAAGTCGTAAGTTTAGGAGTTGAGTCGAAGAGTCTAGGGAGGTCTAGGGGACTCAGGGGAGTCCTAGGAGGTCACTGGTTGTGCTGCCGTGACGGGAGGTGCACGGTGGCGGTTGGCACGACGAAGGGGACTCTGTGTGCTCTGGTTTTGCCGTGAGTTTCAGACGGGAAGTCGAGGACTTAGGGAGTGAGTCGAGGGTTTCTGTGAGTTGGGTGTGACTCAGTGAGGTCCTAGGAAGAGTTTGGGATAGCCACCGTGACGGGAAGTTACCTGGGTGGCCGGGAAGGAAAACAGGGGCATAGTACGGGTTTTCTTTCGAGCTTGAGTCGACGATATTGGGGTCGTGTCGAGGGACTTGGAATTGGGGAAAGGATAGGGAAGGACTGGACGATGCTGTGGGTGAATAAAGGAGATGAAAGGTGGCCGGACGGCGGAGAACAGCTCTCGCCGGTCCGATGTGCAGCACTGGTGCGAACCGGGTTTGCTCGAGGAAGGGGGTGCACTGTAGCTGGCGCGTGAGGGCCACGCGCAGCCACTTTGGGCGGCGCGTGGGGGCGCGTGCTGCAGTTTCCGGTGAAGGTGTCAACAAGGTTTTTTATCTAGGTGTTATGACGAATCTAGTGGAAGTGGTTTCGAGTTATTTGGACGTCATTTGAGTATAGTTTCGCGAGGGTGGAAGCTTAGGGTCCTGGTTTGTTATGTTTAGGATTCGGGGAATTTTGGGGAAAATTAGTTGAACCTTCGTGGACGTGTTAGTGACGTACTTTGGTGGTTATTGACAGGATCGGGATTTCCCGAGGAAGCTGAGGAAAGTGCTGGACGTTCAGGACGCGATTGAGGGCGCGGTACTGTGAGTGGACCCTTTCCTTAAACTCGAGCATGCATAACTGTTTTCCTATAATTGTTTTATAGTTTTAATCATGATTCTATGTTATCGAATATGCTTTGTTGATTTTACATAATTGCACGTTTTTCGAGGAAGTTTGGTTTCAGCACGTTTTACGAGAAAAGTGTGATTTCTGAATATGATGTTATGGATGTGGGATTTCAATGGATAAATGGTTTAAATGTTCATAAAGGGATTTTGAAATCGGATTTCGGTAACGGGATTTGATTTTAAAGTTGAAAAGTGGAATTCCGGATTTGGGTTCGGAATGACGGTTCGGGATGCCGTACGAGCATCGGACTAGTGATTTCGGATTCGGGTCTGGATGTGGATTTGGAAAAGGTTTTCAAACGGTTTTGGATTGGATTTGCTAGATCTGGATATTGGGTTTAAAGACCCGGATATCGATTGACGGGGGACGGGCCCGGATTGAGTTTAAAGACTCGGATATATTGATTTCCCCCGTAGGCCTGTTGAGTTTAAAGACTCGGATTATTGAGGCCTGGATTGAGTTTAAAGACTCGGGAGTTTAAAGACTCGGATAGGTCCAGCAGGTTTGATCGAAAAATGATGATTTGACGTTCATGGTTTATGATATGATTTTATGATGCATATGCTATGACTCCTATAACTGTTTTATAGTGTTTCTGTTTCTTATGATGTTTTATGGTGATTGATTCATAACTGTTTCGATAACTGGGTTATGCATGTGGTTTTCAAAACTGAGGGTAAAACTCGGTTTTCTTATAAAATGGTTTTAGAACTTTCCTTTATTCTGGTCCACTCACACTTTCTGTTTTAAATTGCCCTCCTGGTCGTGGAGCTAGCGCGGGGTCTTGACGTCGAGGTAGTGTCTAAGGCATAAAAGTGATGAAAGGGATCTCAGAGTGTTTAAGTTTTCTTCCGCGTGGGTGTAATTATCATCGGTTTTTATTTCTTTGTAATTCGTACTATGCTCTGTAAAACATTAACTTCGGGTTTTATTGAGTGTTGTCTCCGCGTCTGACTGTTTTTGTGTGTCGGGGTGTCAGACGGGAGCAGGATTTACCTCGGGTTTTGGGGTGAAACCGGGGTGGGTCCTGACAGCAGTGGTTTGGGGAGTTGGCTCGGTCATGACTGAGTTCGATTACAGAAGAAGATGAGCTTCGGGCGTTGGCCAGTGTGCCACGCTACGTTCGTGAGGTAACTAAGATGAGTGGTGATCGCTCGGTACGGATAGAGTCTTCGGATTGGTTCAATTTACACTTCGCGTGGTGGCGAGGCGATGACGTTAACGAGAAGAGACGACGAGCCACGAGCTAAGGGTTACTCAGTCATGATGTGTTTATGGTAAGGTTCTACCACTACGTGATGAGAAGGATTCATCGGATAATATAGATTCATCTTGGGAATCGTGTGGGAGATGGTATAGTTGACCGTACCTCTTGAGTTTGGGTACGCTGGTTTGAGGAGAATCTTATAGTGAGAAATAGAATGGGCCACTACAGTAGTTATCGACAGTTGTCGTTGGCCGGAAAGAATGGACGACGCGAGTACTATCGTGAGGATTAGTGACCGGAGGGTCGGATTTGGTATTACACACAGAGTTGTCTGCAGATCACAGCAGGAGCCTGTTGTGACTCTTTAGTCGGGCAGCACATTGGATTAGGATGAATTGACATCCTTTTGGATATGAATAAACGGTCATAAATGGATAGGGGAATTGGATTGTTTGCGGACATGCGGATGATGTCCGAGTGAGTTGATGTGACCGAGTTGGTAGACGTGTCATAGCGTAGTGGCCATGCGAGTTCAGTGAGCACTGAGCAGGACAGGGATGGTCCCGAGTGGGTCGGTGCGGGATTTACGCTTTACCTAGAGAGGTGACAAGTACCCTAGATCATTGTGGACGGACGACACGAGTGTTAGGTGCTGGATTTGGATCCCATAAGGATTGGGACGTGCGAATTAGGTTACCGACATGAACAGCAAGGGAAGAAGCCGAAAGAAATCAATGGAGGTGTTTAGTCCTGAAGGGAAGGATTAAGCATTACAGTAATTATCATAGAATACTCTTAGTCGGAGTAAAAGGACTTCTAGCTCAGAAATAGAAACAGTTGAGCATGCGTCCAACATGGTTGCAACTACTCTCAGCTTAGAGGCCGGTGAAGGAGACTTCTCGTTTTCTGCTCTTTAGTAGATCGTGCTGGATGCCGAAGGATGATGCAAGATGAACTTTGATGTCATCATCTTCAACTTTCCTCATGTGGATTGATGAGGAAGGAGACGACAGTGATGTCAAAATTGGATTGACTTAGAGATCAGATGATCTGTAGTCCAGTGATGTGACAAGTGAGTAACCAAGATGAGAAAGATAGAGATGACGGAAGTGATTATGACGACCTTGAGGTGAGTAGACCGAGGCCTGGTCGTCATTGGCATGAATTGCCTTGCTGATTATGCTAAGCTAATAGCAGATGAGAACCATATTGTCAAACAGTTGAAGAATCTCTTAGCATAATCGGTGAGATGACAAGATAGAGATCGTATATGGGAATAAAGATGAGATGAGGACGGTACGTGGGTATCGATCAGGAAAAGATGAATAGCTTATGCCTTGAGTTGGATTTGACAATAGAGACTATGTTGGATTAAGGCTGGCTCTTGACGCACAATTGAGCATCGAACTGGTGAGTAATATGATCGGATGTGTTCCGACATATTGATTTACTGACTGGATGTCGAATGATGTGTGCTCGGACAGAGTTATTGGAAAAGGTTCAGAGCAGTGAACATTGGTTGAGTATTGCTCCGTGGGAGTAGTGAAGGTAGTTGTCGGTCGAACGTTGAATAGGATATCGACTTAGATTGTCGGATGAGAAGGGTTGTCAAACTGAAAATCTAACTTAGGTGTCAGATGAGAAGAACCATCAAACCGAAAAGTCAACTTGATGGTAACTGGTAGGTCAGAACGTGTCAGGAAGTTATACTATAAGGATCTGAAATCAACTTAGTATAACTGACCTGTCAGAGTAGGTGACAGGCGAGGCATCGACACTGTCTCGAGTGAGACTTACGAGTCGAATTATGGCTTCGCGAGAGTCGAACTGGTGTCAGGACCCGTCCCAAATATCACCTCGATACCCGGGACGAACCCTGCTTCCGTCTGACAATCACACTTAAAGTACCAAAATAACCTTAATACCACTATAAGCATAACTATCAGACGAAGGAGTAAATATATACACAACTGCCAGTTAGAGCATAGTTCTACAAAATGGGCACAAAAATCCTACAATGCTGGTCTCGCAACGGACGAACGTCAAAAGCTCTATGCCTCGATATCTGCCTCAACGTTCACCCCAGCGCTATCACCACGACCTGGAGGGGAAATTTAAACCAAAAGTGTGAGTGGACTAGAATAATTAAAAGTTTGAACATCAGTTTATCATCAAATCAAAGATAAGAAAAACCCATAATATTTGTTCCCTCCGTTTTGAAAAACATGCATGCCCAACTAAGGATTAGAAAATCATAACAGGAAACATCATAAGAAACAGAAACACTATAAAACGGATACAGAAATCATAGGATGTATATCAGAAAACCATAGCATAACCCATAAACAGCAAATCACCATTTCCGATCAAACCTGCTGGACCTATCCGAGTCTTTAAACTCAACCAGGCCTCAAATAAAATTTCGAGTCTTTAAACTCCCGAGTCTTTAAACTCAATAGGCCTATGGGGGTAATATCATAAATGTCCAAGTCTTTAAACTCCCGAGTCTTTCAACTCAATCCGGGCCCGTCCCCCGTCAAATCAGTATCCCGGTCTTTAAACCCAATAACCAGATCCAGCAAATCCAATCCAAACCGTTTGAAAACCATTTCTAAATCTCTCGCCAAACTCGAATTCGAAATCCCCGGTTCCAAGCCCTTCCGGCGTTCAGAACCGACATTCCGAACCCAAATTCGGAAATCCATTCTTTTATCAAAAACCACAGGAAATCACAAATCATATTTCATAACCCATTTATCATCATCAGAAAACATTTATAGGTTAATATCGCAAATTTGGCATCAGAATCCGAAAATCATCTTTTCTCGAAAAACGTGCAAATCCCAGAATATCTCATAAAACGTGCAAACATATCAACCATATAGAGGCATCATTAAGAGGCATAAAAACACATTTAATAACATACAACATCAATAAAACAGTTAGGCATGCTCGAAAGAAAAGAAAGAGTCCACTCACAAATCAGAACGAGTCAATCGCGCTCCGTGCGCTCCTCGACCGTCTCGGGTGCCTCCCGTCCTGTCAATATGCACCAAATAGGGTCACAAACACATCAAGGATACTAACCCTAATTTCCCCAATTTTTCAGGAATTTAATAATATTTTAATCCTAGACCCTAAACCGTCCGGATTCCCGAACAACCTCCTAACATCGTCCGATTCACCCGAAAACCATACCAATGAACTCCTTAGGACATTTAGAACCAAAACCATGTTGGAAGCTTGGCCGGAATCCTCCCCACGCGCCTCCACGCGCCTGCTACAGTGCTTCTCCTTCCTCGAGTCACCCGGTTCAACACAGTTGAACCGGCGTGGCCGGTTCTCCTCCGTTCAGCCACCAATCCAGTCCAAACCAATCCTACTCCCATCGTCTAGTCCCTAGCAACCTTCCCATGTCCCTACTTCGAACAGTCACGGCCTAAAACCCACCGTTCACGGCTTCGAAACAGATGGCCCGTGGCCCCTGTTTTGGCCGCCGGCCGCCCAAGTCCTCCCCCGTCACGGCGACTATCCTAGTCAACTCCTAGGACCTTCCTGAACCTCACCCTGACCACCAAATCCCTCGACTCTAAGCCCAACTCCACGACTTTCGAATTGAAACTCACGGAAAAACAGGGGAAGGAAACTTACCCTTCGATTCAGTCTCCGCCGTGAGCACCGCCGCGTACCACGGTGCTTGTTGGGTTCCCTGTAACCTCCTGAGCCTCCTATTGGCTTGAATCGATCCACCACACGGCACAACCACCGCCACAGTCTCAAGGCTTCCCTGTTTCCTCAGACTTCCGCCGTACCACCGTCGTCTCTCTAGGCACGGTTTCACCCCCAAATCACGATCAACACCTCACTGACTATGCCCAAACTACGCATTAAATTAAACATGTAATTCGAGTGTTATGCAATTTAAACCCTTTTTGTGTAGATGTAGTATTGATAAATAGGGATCGTTCTTAACCGGGGAAATTAGGGACATTAATAATGTGTTAGTGGAAGATGAATAAAAGAATAATGAATTAAAGAATTAGATAATCAAAGAATTAAATAATCAAAGAATTAACAATTTAAAGAATTAATGACTTAAAGATAAAAAGAATAGAGAATTAAAGAATTAAAGAATTAACTAATCAAAGAATCAATAAATTAAAGAGTAAAGGAATAAAAGAATAAAGAAATGAAAGAATCAAAGACTAATAAACTAAAAGTATGAAAGAATAAAAGAATAAAAGAATAAAGAATAAAAAGGGGGGTTTTGAAAAGGTTTGTGATCATGTAAATAAGTAAAAGCATAGATAAACTAATTTTACTTCTATTCTAATTCATGTACAAATGATCTTCTTAAAACACAAATCTTACCAACACTCTAATAATTGCAAATATTAAATCAATCACGAAATTTTACCTTAATCGTCTTAATTACCTTCATACATTTTTTCAATACTATAAATGCACCGACAGCGGACAACACTTACAATATGATTCACCTTTTGTTTTTGACTGAATGCGCCGACAGCGATCAACATTAAGTCTCTTCAATTCTACTTTAAATGCACCGACAGCGGATAAAACACTTAACATTGAATTGAAGTATGAAGCACTAAAATGTATAAAATAACTAAAATTCATAAAGTAAGACACATGGAGATTGCATTTAACACTTACAAATATTAGTAAGAAAAACCTCACATATATTGAACTATAATCAAAACCAATAACAAAAATGAGACTTTGAGTAGATGGAGAGTAATTGTTACACTTTCAAGATGGATGAAAACAATGGATTGTTATTCATATGATTCTCCGACAGCGGACGAAACCTTATGAAGATGGAGGAAATAAACTTGGGAAATATGAACTCAAACTCTAAACTTTGTATTGGAGATACTTTGCCAAAGTTTCTCTCAAAGAAGGCTCAAATGTGTGCCTCAAAGAAGGTGTGTTTCAACAAGTGAATTGAAACCCTATTTATAGGTGGAGAAAGCTACCAAAAATAATATAAAAATACAATAAAAAAATGTTAAATAATGGAATGATGAATAATAAAGATTTGTGATGATGTTTAGAAGTGGTTTGAGTTGTAAAGTTGTAAAATTGGGTTGGAAAGTGGTTGGAAAGTGGCTGGATATTGAGTAGAATCTGCTGGAAAGAATTCAGCAGAGAGCAGCTGAAAATAACTACCCGAATTCGGTAGGCTGCTGCTGAAGGGGCGGCTGGGAGTTCGGCTGGGATGCGCTGAAGCTGCTTTGAGGAATTCGGCGCGCGCCCGCCGAAGAAGAGTCTTGGCGCTCGGCGGCACGCTGCAGTGGACTGCGATGAAGCTGCTGTTGCGGAATTGGGCCTGGAGCGAGCTGGGCCGCACGGGCCTGGGCTGCGACGCCTGTGGGCTGGACAGCTGGGCTGCATGCGTGCTGGATCTTCTTAGAAATGGGTTGGGCTGCAGAAATTGTTTTTGGGCTGCAAAGAACATTAAGTAATTAATTAATAACTTAATTAATTATTCCACCGAATTTCGTCCATAATTTAATCGTTATAATTCCGATCGAGACGATTCTTTCGCCAAAATGCTCCAAATTACAAACTTTAGTTATCTAAACATAAAAATCACAAAATAATTTATTTTATCAATTTATTTAATATTTTAATATTAAAAGTCAAGTATAAAGGGTATAAAATAATATAAAATAATGCTTATTTAACGTCCTATCACTCACCCTCGTCTCACTATCACTCTCTCAATTCACTCTTCACTCACCCTTGCACTGAATCGATCAATCTCTCCCAGTTTCTTCTCCTCTGTTTCTCTGTGTGTTCGAACAAATGCACGGTTTGAAAACGTGCAAAGTGTGGCCGTGCACACTTTAGTAACCCCTGGAACCATCCAGCCCCTTACACGTGTCCATCATTCCTTGGTCAGCACAAAATATCCCTGCCACTTGCCCTTATCTGATTGGGCTGAGGGAAAAGACCAAAATGCCCCTCATACACAAATTACCATTTTACCCTCACACTTTCCAGACCCGTAAATGTTTCGTCCGACGTCCGATGACAGCGTGCCGCCTGTCGTTGTACTCAGGACGTCGAGACCTCTCTAACGGTCCTCGGTCTACGTGAAAATCACAAGTCCTCCAAAAAGTCAACATTTTCCTCATTTAATCAAATTTACGGTAACGCCCTCGATCTTCTGAACGTCATAACTTTCTCTCCGATTATCCGAATTGAACCTGCCGCCTGTCTATGGACTCGTGACGTCCTAAACTACGTCACGGTCAAGGGTCAACACTTATCCAATCGGTAATTCAAAAAGTCAACTTTTAGCCTACTATTCACAAGGGTAAAATCGTCCTTTTTTTACAAATTTTTTACAAAAGTACATTTATACCCTTCCCGAAGGTACGGGTTGTTACAATCTACCCCCCTAAAAAGAATTTCATCCCCGAAATTCAGTGAAACAAATAGGGGTACTGCTCACGCATCAAGGCCTCGGGTTCCCAAGTAGCTTCTTCCACTTGATGATTTCTCCATAATACCTTAACTAAGGGAACCATCTTCCGTCGTAAGACTTTATCCTTCCGATCCAAAATTGCTACATGCTGCTCTTCAAAACTCAAGTCTTCCCTCAGTTCAACAGGTTGTGACTCCAGAACATGCGAATCATCCCGTATGTACTTCCGGAGCATAGATACATGGAAGACATTGTGTACTTTTGCCAAGTCTGCTGGTAAGGCCAATCGATAAGCAACAGGACCAATCCGCTCTAAGATCTCATAAGGTCCAATGTAACGAGGACTCAACTTCCTCCGTCTGCCAAACCGTACGATTCCCTTCCAAGGAGATAACTTCAAGAAAACCCAGTCTCCTACTGCAAACTCCAACTCTCTGATCCTACGGTCGGCGTAGCTCTTCTGTCGGTCCTGAGCTGCCTTCAATCGATCCCTGATCAACACCACTTTTTCCTGTGTAAGGTCCACCAGTTCAGAAGTAGTCAATCGCCTCTCACCAACCTCAGTCCAACACAATGGAGTCCGACACTGTCGCCCGTACAACGCCTCATAAGGAGCCATCCCAATGCTCTCCTGATAACTGTTATTGTAGGCGAAGTCCATCAAAGGCAAATGTGATTCCCAAGTACCCTGAAACTGCAGAACACAAGCTCGCATCATGTCCTCGAGAATCTGAATAGTCCGCTCAGACTGTCCATCGGTCTGAGGATGAAAAGCAGTACTGAAATGCAACTTTGTCCCAAAAGCTTCCTGTAAGCTCTGCCAAAAACGGGAAGTAAATCTTGGATCTCTGTCAGATACTATCGACTCTGGAGTCCCATGCAGCCGGATAATCTCATCTATAAACAACTGTGCAAACTGCGTCAACCTGAAATTCTCCCGTACGGGCAAGAAATGAGCAGACTTCGTAAGTCTATCCACGATCACCCACACGCCATCGTGTCCCTTTGGTGTTCTGGGAAGTTTGAATACAAAATCCATCGTTAGGTGATCCCATTTCCACTCGGGAATCGGCAAAGGTTGCATTGCTCCATAGGGTCTCTGCCGCTCAGCTTTCACCTGCTGACAAATCAAGCATCTACTGACATACTCTGCAATCTCACGTTTCATCCCTGACCACCAGTACTGCTCTCGAAGTGTACGATACATCTTGGTCCCACCAGGATGCATCGCATAGGCTGAACAGTGAGCCTCATCCAGTATCACCTTCTTCAAGGCTTCATCTTCAGGCACGCACAACCGTCCATCCTTAACTAAGGCTCCATCCTCGCGAATCTCAAAGTCCTGTCTCTCTCCAGCCTCGACCTCGATCCGAATGATGCCCAAAAAGGGGTCCTCAAACTGAGCATCAATAATCTGATCAATCAAAACAGGTCGCACATGGAAACTCGCTAGGAGTGCTCCCTGATCATCCACAGTCAACTCTACTCCCAGCCTGCGGAGCTCAACCAACAAAGGTAATCGTACTGTCCTCAAATGCGACAAAGCACTAGCTAACTTCCTGCTCAAAGCATCGACTACCACATTAGCCTTCCCTGGGTGATACTCGATAGTACAGTCGTAGTCCTTAAGCAACTCCAACCATCGGCGCTGTCTCAGATTCAGTTCCTTCTGAGTGAACAAATACTTCAAGCTCTTGTGGTCCGTGAAAATCCTGCACCTCTCGCCGTACAAGTAATGCCGCCAAATCTTTAGTGCATGAACCACCGCTGCCAGTTCCAAGTCATGTGTAGGGTAGTTCATCTCATGGGGTTTCAACTGTCGGGAAGCATAAGCAATCACTTTCCCGTGCTGCATCAAAACACAACCCAAACCTTGTAGAGAAGCGTCACTATACACCTCGAACTCCCCACTGTCGTCTGGAAGGGCTAACACAGGAGCAGATGTCAACCGCCTTTTAAGCTCCTGGAAACTCTGTTCACATTTCCCATCCCAATCAAACCGAACTCCCTTCCGAGTCAGCCTTGTCAACGGAGCAGCAAGAATAGAAAAACACTCAATAAAACGCCGATAATAACCTGCTAAACCCAGAAAACTCCTAATTTCTGTTACCGTCTTGGGCTGTTCCCATTTTGCTACCGCCTTAACCTTCTCAGGATCCACTTTGATGCCCTCGGCTAAAATCACATGGCCTAAGAATCCAACACTGGTCAACCAGAACTGGCACTTACTCAACTTCGCGTACAACTGGTGTTCCCTCAAAGTCTTAAGCACAATTCTCAGATGTTTCTCGTGCGCCTTTGCACTCTTCGAATACACCAAGATATCATCAATGAAGACAATCACAAAACGATCCAAATACGACCGGAACACTCGGTTCATGAGGTCCATAAAAGCTGCTGGGGCATTAGTCAAGCCGAAAGGCATCACAACAAACTCGTAATGACCGTACCTGGTCCGAAAGGCTGTCTTCGGTACATCCTCATCTTTAACCCTTAACTGATGGTAGCCGGAGCAAAGATCAATCTTCGAAAAGTATTGTGCTCCCTTTAACTGGTCAAACAAATCATCAATCCGAGGTAAAGGATACTTATTCCGAATGGTTACCTTATTCAACTGTCTATAGTCCACACACAATCTCAAACCTCCATCCTTTTTCTTCACAAACAGTATAGGTGCTCCCCAAGGTGACATACTCGGTCGAATAAATCCTATATCGACCAACTCTTGCAACTGGGCCTTAAGTTCTCTCAATTCTGCAGGTGCCATGCGATAAGGAGTCTGTGAGATAGGCTGTGTACCTGGTAACAGATCAATCGTGAACTCGATCTCTCGATGAGGTGGTACTCCTGGCAACTCCTCGGGGAAAACATCGGGAAACTCCCGCACCACTGGTATATCCTCCGCCCTCACTGGCGTAGCACGAGTATCCACCACATGGGCTATGTAACCCTGACACCCCTTACGCAACAGCTTACTAGCCTCAAGTACCGAAATAACTCCAGTAGGAAGTGCACGATGATCCCCTTGAAACGTAATCTCTGGTAATCCTGGACTCCGAAAAGTCACTCTCCTATCGAAACATTCGATAGAAGCATGTTGTCTCGTCAACCATTCCATACCCAAAATAACATCAAAGTCCTGTAGATCCAATAGTAACAAATCCGCCATTAACTCAACCTCGCCTACCATCACCGGACACTCTCTCAACACCCGAGTCACTACCAACACTTCCCCAGTAGGTGTACTCACCCCTAAAGCACAATCCAAAGTAGACACCTCCCTCTCCGTCACCAAACTACAACTCCGAGCTATAAAGGAATGGGTCGCCCCGGGATCTATCAAAGTAAAAACAGTGAGACCAAGTATGGTGAGTGTACCTGTCACCACTCCCGGTGCTGATCTGGCCTCCTACTGGGTCATAGCAAAAACTCGCGCCTGAGGTCCCGATGACCTGCCGCGCCCCCTAGAACTGCTCGTGGCACCACCGCCACCCCTAGGGCCTGCTGCCCCTGACACTGAAGCAGTACTCCGCCCGAGTTCTGCTGCACCTCTACTTGCTCCACCCTCCTGAGCTAACAATGGGCACTCCCTCCTAAAGTGTCCTCGCTCTCCACAATAGTAGCAAACATCCCTACCAGGTCCACTGGTCTGCCTCCCAGTAGAAGCAACTGATGTCGCACTCGCCTGAGGAGTCGGCTGTGCCCTAGCTCCCCGAAATCCAGAGCCCTGAAAACTACCTGGTCTGCCAAACCGGGCTCCACCAGCCGATGACGAACCACCAAAATTACCCCGCTTCGGGGTCCTCTGACTCGATGCTCCCAGAAATGAATGCTCTCGGCGTCGAACACTACTGTGGCCTAGCAGGCAAACTGGCCTCCACCCTGACAGCAGCATCAGACAACTCTCGGAATGTAGCAAATGAGCCGGCTGTCACTATGGCTCTAATCTCTCCTCGAAGGCCCAACTCGAACCGACGTCACTTCTCAGCCTCGGTCGCCACAAATGCAGGAGCAAAACGGGATAGCATCTGAAATCTCTGCTCATACTCGGCGACTGTCATATTCCCTTGCTTTAACTGAAGAAATTCTGCCTCATTGGCATCGCGGAAAGAGCGGGGATAATACTGATCTAGAAACCGCTCCCGGAACGTCTCCCATGTCACCGTATGTGCATCCCAGCCGGACAACTCCAGCGTATACCACCACTCCTACGCTGCTCCATCCAGCAGAAACGTAGCCAACAAGACCCGGTCCTCTGGAGGACAATGCATCACCCCAAAAATACGCTCGAGCCGGGTGATCCATCGGTGAGCTTCCTCTGGGTCTGCCCCACCGCTGAAAGTAGTAGCGCCAAGCCGCTGGGCTCTCTCAATCGAAGCGCTCTCAGTCCCTCTCGCCGCTTCATCTTCAGGTCGTGGAGGGGGTTCACGTCTCGGAGGCATGATCGAACGTACGCTGAAAGAGGCATAGAGTCAGTAAAACAACCTAGATACGACACAAACCGACAAACCTATGCTCTGATAACAATTTTCAGGACCCGTCCCAAATATCACCTCGATACCCGGGACGAACCCTGCTCCCGTCTGACAATCACACTTAAAGTACCAAAATAACCTTAATACCACTATAAGCATAACTATCAGATGAAGGAGTAAATATATACACAACTGCCAGTCAGGCATAGTTCTACAAAAGGGGCACAAAAATCCTACAATGCTGGTTTCGCAGCGGACGAACGTCAAAAGCTCTATGCCTCGATATCTGCCTCAACGTTCACCCCAGCGCTATCACCACGACCTGGAGGGAAAATTTAAACCAAAAGTGTGAGTGGACTAGAATAATTAAAAGTTTGAACATCAGTTTATCATCAAATCAAAGATAAGAAAAACCCATAATATTTGTTCCCTCCGTTTTGAAAAACATGCATGCCCAACTAAGGATTAGAAAATCATAACAGGAAACATCATAAGAAACAGAAACACTATAAAACGGATACAGAAATCATAGGATGTATATCAGAAAACCATAGCATAACCCATAAACAGCAAATCACCATTTCCGATCAAACCTGCTGGACCTATCCGAGTCTTTAAACTCAACCAGGCCTCAAATAAAATTTCGAGTCTTTAAACTCCCGAGTCTTTAAACTCAATAGGCCTATGGGGGTAATATCATAAATGTCCAAGTCTTTAAACTCCCGAGTCTTTCAACTCAATCCGGGCCCGTCCCCCGTCAAATCAGTATCCCGGTCTTTAAACCCAATAACCAGATCCAGCAAATCCAATCCAAACCGTTTGAAAACCATTTCTAAATCTCTCGCCAAACTCGAATTCGAAATCCCCGGTTCCAAGCCCTTCCGGCGTTCAGAACCGACATTCCGAACCCAAATTCGGAAATCCATTCTTTTATCAAAAACCACAGGAAATCACAAATCATATTTCATAACCCATTTATCATCATCAGAAAACATTTATAGGTTAATATCGCAAATTTGGCATCAGAATCCGAAAATCATCTTTTCTCGAAAAACGTGCAAATCCCAGAATATCTCATAAAACGTGCAAACATATCAACCATATAGAGGCATCATTAAGAGGCATAAAAACACATTTAATAACATACAACATCAATAAAACAGTTAGGCATGCTCGAAAGAAAAGAAAGAGTCCACTCACAAATCAGAACGAGTCAATCGCGCTCCGTGCGCTCCTCGACCGTCTCGGGTGCCTCCCGTCCTGTCAATATGCACCAAATAGGGTCACAAACACATCAAGGATACTAACCCTAATTTCCCCAATTTTTCGGGAATTTAATAATATTTTAATCCTAGACCCTAAACCGTCCGGATTCCCAAACAACCTCCTAACATAGTCTAATTCACCCGAAAACCATACCAATGAACTCCTTAGGACATTTAGAACCAAAACCATGTTGGAAGCTTGGCCGGAATCCTCCCCACGCGCCGTCCAAAGTGGCTGTGCATGTGCCTCACGCGCCTGCTACAGTGCTTCTCCTTCCTCGAGTCACCCGGTTCAACACAGTTGAACCGGCGTGGCCGGTTCTCCTCCGTTCAGCCACCAATCCAGTCCAAACCAATCCTACTCTCATCGTCCAGTCCCTAGCAACCTTCCCATGTCCCTACTTCGAACAGTCACGGCCTAAAACCCACCGTTCACGGCTTCAAAACAGATGGCCCGTGGCCCCTGTTTTTGCCGCCGGCCGCCCAGGTCCTCCCCCGTCACGGCGACTATCCTAGTCGACTCCTAGGACCTTCTTGAACCTCACCCTGACCTCCAAATCCCTCGACTCTAAGCCCAACTCCACGACTTTCGAATTGAAACTCACGGAAAAACAGGGGAAGGAAACTTACCCTTCGATTCAGTATCCGCCGTGAGCACCGCCGCGTACCACGGTGCTTGTTGGGTTCCCTGTAACCTCCTGAGCCTCCTATTGGCTTGAATCGATCCACCACACGGCACAACCACCGCCACAGTCTCACGGCTTCCCTGTTTCCTCAGACTTCCGCCGTACCACCGTCGTCTCTCCGGGCACGGTTTCACCCCCAAATCACGATCAACACCTCACCCTCGTCTCACTATCACTCTCTCAATTCACTCTTCACTCACCCTTGCACTGAATCGATCAATCTCTCCCAGTTTCTTCTCCTCTGTTTCTCTGTGTGTTCGAACAAATGCACGGTTTGAAAACGTGCAAAGTGTGGCCGTGCACACTTTAGTAACCCCTGGAACCATCCAGCCCCTTACACGTGTCCATCATTCCTTGGTCAGCACAAAATATCCCTGCCACTTGCCCTTATCTGATTGGGCTGAGGGAAAAGACCAAAATGCCCCTCATACACAAATTACCATTTTACCCTCACACTTTCCAGACCCGTAAATGTTTCGTCCGACGTCCGATGAAAGCGTGCCGCCTGTCGTTGTACTCAGGACGTCGAGACCTGTCTAACGGTCCTCGGTCTACGTGAAAATCACAATTCCTCCAAAAAGTCAACATTTTCCTCATTTAATCAAATTTACGGTAACGCCCTCGATCTTCCGAACGTCATAACTTTCTCTCTGATTATCCGAATTGAACCTGTCGCCTGTCTATGGACTCGTGACGTCCTAAACTATGTCACGGTCAAGGGTCAACACTCATCCAATCGGTAATTCAAAAAGTCAACTTTTAGCCTACTATTCACAAGGGCAAAATCGTCCTTTTTTACAATTTTTTACAAAAGTACATTTATACCCTTCCTGAAGGTACGGGTTGTTACAACTGGAGTTTTGGAAAACTCCGATGACAGTGTGCCGACAAGTACGACTTAGTGACAGACGTTTACACGTACATGAGAGTGGCTGTGTGCAGGGACACGATTGGATTTCCACAGTTGGTTGTGGAATCGGGTCAATTTGAATTTCGAGGACGAAATTCTTGAAGGGGGAAGATTGTAACGACCCGTCCTGAATTATCGGGATTAATTAAGGATTAATGATGGATTAGAGAGACTAATCAGGGATTAGACGAGGATTAACGGACATTCAAGGAAAAATGACGATTTTGCCCCTATAATGGGTGAAACATTGACTCTTTGTTCAGGCTGTCAAATGGACTTTGGTTGATGATTGTGATGTAGTTCGGGACGTCACGAGTTAATAGACAGGTGGCACGTTCGATTTCGACGTTCGAGGAAGAAGTTATGACGTTCGGAAGTTCGGGGGTATTTAGGTAATTTGGTTGAAAAAGGGCAAACAGTTGACTTCTAACCTAGGAGGTCCGATGGCTGAGGGCCAAGAACCGTTATATAGATTGGGACGATATGAATCCGTAGACAGGCGGCACGTCAAATTCGGACGTTTGACGGAGAAGTTACGGTTCACGGAAGTTTGAACGTACTATTACACATTTTACAAGACGGAGGCCTTTTTGGCAGAAAGTAGGCCCCAGATATTTTGGACAGGCCCAATGGATGAGTGACAAGTGTCACCCATCCATTGTCCAGCCCAAAAAATTCATGCATATCCTCCCCTTCCTTTGTATTCGACCATTTCCACCAAACCTAATCAAAACCTTCCACCCCAATCCAAACCCTTACCCCTATGATCATGGTTGTGAGGCCTAGAGAGTTAGAGGATGGCCATGAGGAAGGTGGCGGCTGGCTAGGATGGTGCCGCCTTGGACGGTGGTGGCAGCTCGAGCACGGTAAGCCATTTTACCCGATCCCTGGGAGTTGTAGGAATTATTGAACCATGAGGGACAAATCGGGTTCATTAGTTTTAGGAGGTTTTAGGTGTTTTAATTCATATATCTAGGTTCCTAAGATCGAATTAGGAAGTTTAGAATTGATTAGGAAGCAAAAGGACGAAAATTGAAGGAGGAATGAGGCTGGACCGGCCATGTCGGTCCAAGTTGCAAGAAAAACCAAACCGACCGGTTCGGACCTGTCTGGCCGAGGAAGACGATGACCCTGTACAATGGCGCATGAGGCCCACGTGCAGAGCCATCCAGTGGTGCATGACGGCGCGTGGTGAGGCTTTTGGTGAGGCTTCAGGCTGTCAGAAGGTTTCGGAGCGCATTTAAAAATAGTTAAAAATCCCGAAAAATTATAGGGCTTTAATGAGGAGTTAATTAAGTAGTTAGTAACCCTCTACAGTGATTTGGACAGGTTTGGAAACCCCGAAGACGACGATTGACCCGAGAAGGAGTATGGTGCACGTATCGAGGAGGGAGCGCAGACGGTCTATGAGTGGAATTTCTTTTACGATGAGGCCCTATTGATGACCTACGGGTCTGAGTCGTGGTTGCGATGGGTGTTGTGTGCACAGTGACGGATGACATGACGGTCGCCTCCAGATTGGGATGTGTTCCCTTCGGAGAGGTCACGATGCACGTCCCGTTGTCGAGCAGCCACTGGAGGCTCGACTTCGGAGTGTTGACGGTATCGGAGATCGATCGGCGACGTGTGCACCATGGTCTCGAGATGGTCGCGGCAGTGATGTGTTCACGGCGACATACCAAGATTGAGCAGTCTTGGATTGATGGTTGCACCCATCGCTATGATCAGGATCGTGACTGACCCTGAGGTTTTGGCCTCAATGCCCCACTGAATGACGAGTTCGGGTTCGATGCCCAGTTATTGTGAAATCGGGATAGAGGCCCCGTTGAGTCATACGTTCGGGCTAAAGGCCTAGTTGGCTTGTGTTATCGGGCATGAGTCCCATTTATGGTTTTGTATACTAGTATGTATATACCCTCCTTACAATCGTATTGATTGGTCTCCTCCAGTCGTCGACTTGAAGAGTCACGATCCACTACCTAGAATGGGTATCCCAATAGGGACCCATTCCAGAAGTGGGAGTTATGATGTGGTCCGAGACCAGATTCCGGAGAGATGATCGGACTAGGTCCGAAGATAGAACCTCCCAGATGGAGAATTCCTGGGGGTAGACTCGGAGTGAGATCCGAGTAATATGCATACTTATATATATGGAATCGTGACATATATCGGGGATGAGTTCCCTAGGGGCTGTGTGCCCCGAGCTGACATCCGAGGATGTCTAGGATGGGTTATATATGTATATATGTATATGTGTATGAATTTTCACTGAGACGGCGTTGGGCTGAGACCCACGCATATTGGTTTTGGGCTGAGACCTATATGAGCTGGATTTAGGACGAGTTCCCACATGTTTTTGTCAGGACCAGTCCCAATCCCCCCTGGATTAACAAGGAATGATCCTGATCCCGTCTGACATGGAGTGTCAGACCAGGGAAAATTAAAACCATTAGCCTTCCGGCTTCCAGAGTGTGCCAGGATCCGGAGGAGGTAGGTGATGTCTCGGTCTCTGCTACAGTCCGCACCATATTCAACCTAAAGGGCATTGAAACAGAAAGATTGTGAGTGGACAAAAAGCAATAGTTCGTAAATACATTTTATAAAAGACCTTCATACCCTTCACTAAAAAGCATGCATGCATAGTAAAATCATTTATCCAATCACATATGTTTAAACAACCACATCCATACGGGCTCCTACCCAAAACCATTTACAGAAATCAAGAACATAATAAACATATGTGGGATCTCAGCCCAAATCCATTTATCATCATAAAACACAATTTCGTAAACTAATTGAAATCATGTTTATCCATATATTTCATATATCCAATCCTGTCACGGTAATCTAGAGGTACGCGCGTGGTACCCGGGGTCTCAAACCTAAGTCTCTCCAGGGTCCACCCAAGTCAATGTCTGTAGATCAATGACCCTCCCTAGAGGTTATAATCCATAGTCTTTCTGAGAGTAAGGAATCCAACGGGGGGGACTCCACTCAGTCAGTGCTCCGTGACTACTCCGGGGCCCACCCAGGCCAACGACCCTCCCCGGAGGAGACAAATCATATATAAAGGATGGTATACGAAAAATCTTTTGAAGGGTTCATGTCGGTCCCCATAAACCGTCATGAACCATAAAAACCTTTCAAGGGTTCATACCGGTCCCCATAAACCGTTATGAACAAGAAATCCATTTATGGGTCCC
Source organism: Prinsepia uniflora (assembly GCA_032719365.1). Taxonomy (NCBI): domain Eukaryota; kingdom Viridiplantae; phylum Streptophyta; class Magnoliopsida; order Rosales; family Rosaceae; genus Prinsepia; species Prinsepia uniflora. Next base: position 52,792,741 of record CM064861.1, on the reverse strand, counting down.
CGACCCGAAATCACCATCTTAAAACATAATTGGGCCCTAAGCCCGAATCCACATACAAACTGGGCCTCCGGCCCAAATCGTAAACTAACTAGGCCTCGTGCCCGATTTCGTAAACCAAATGGGCCTCGTGCCCGATTTCATAACTAAATGGGCCTCGTGCCCGATACGTAAGTCAACTGGGCATCGAGACCGATTCGTAAGCTAACTGGGCCTCCAGCCTGATACGTAAACCAACTGGGCGTCCGGCCCGATGCTTTGTGAAATCAAATGGACTTCAAGTCCGAGAGTTCACAAATCAAAGGGGTCTCATGCCCGATTCCACATTTCCAAATCTGAAATCGATTCAAGAACCAATTGGGCCCCGGCCCGAAAACGTAACAAAAAGATACTTCGAGTCTGAGGGTTTCCAAAACAAATAGGTCTCGAACCCGAGTTTAACTTTTCAAATCTAAAACCATTTTATGAAATCATTACCAAAACTATAAGTACGGAAAATCAGTGCAAAACTGAAAACCTCGATTTACGTGCAAGTACGTAAATTGCCTCGAAATGCGTGAAACCATATAAACCACAATCATACAAATCATCATCATAGAATCATAATCATAAACCATATAAAACATTTATGCATGCATGTCAGGCCCCACCCCGGTTTTACCCCGAAACCCGAGGTAAATCCTGTTCCCGTCTGACTCCCCAACACAACACTAAGGTAAACTCACTCGAAACCACCAAAATACTCAGTCAGACGCAGGAGAACTATACAATACATCCCAAAATTTAAATGTTTTACAGAGCATAGTACCACAGTACAAAAGAAAGAAAACCGAAAACTAAATACACGCACACGGAAAAGTTTAAAACACTTCGGGATCCCTTTCGCGACTTCTATGCCTCAGACGCTGCCTCGACGCCGAAACCCCGCTCTAACTCCACGACCTGGAAGGCAATTGAAAACAGAAGGTGTGAGTGGACCAGAATAAAATAAAAGTTTCCAAAACCATTTTATAAGCAAACCGGGTTTTAGCCCTCCGTTTTGAAACCACATGCATAACCCAGTTCTTGAAACAGTTATAAACCAATCGCCATAAAACATCATAAGAAACAGAAACACTATAAGAACAGTTATAGAATCATATCATAAGCATCATAAAACCGTAACGTAAAACATAAAGTTCAACCAATCATTTCTGATCAAACTTGCTGGACCTATCCGAGTCTTTAAACTCCCGAGTCTTTAAACTCAACAGGCCTACGGGGGAAATATCAATATATCCGAGTCTTTAAACTCCCGAGTCTTTAAACTCAATCCGGGTCTTTAAACCCAATCCGGGCCCGTCCCCCGTCAAATCAATATCCGGGTCATTAAACCCAATATCTAGATCCAGCAAATCCAATCAAAACCATTTGAAAACCATTTCCATTCCATATCCAAACTCGAATCCGAAATCACTGGTCTGATGCCCTTCCGGCATCCAAAACCGTTATTCCGAACCCAAATCCGGAATTCCACTTTTCACTTTAAAAACCAAATCCTGTTATCCGAAATCCGATTCTAAAACCGAAAACCTTGATCATCGAAATCATGTTCCAAAATCCCTTAACAAATACTAAAAACCATTTATCATTTGAAAATCCCAAAACCATAACATTATTTTCAGAAATCAACATTCCTCCTTAAAACGTGCCAAATAAGTTATTTCTCTGAAACCGTGCAATTATGTAAAACCACATCATAAATCCAACAAGCATGAAATCACAGATATAAAACACTTATAGAAAAACAGTTATGCATGTTCGAGTTTAAGGAAAGGGTCCACTCACAGTACCGAGCCCTCAATCGCGTCCTGAACGTCTCGTACGTTCCTCAGCTTCCTCGGGAACTCCCGATCCTGTCAACAACCATCAAAATACGTCACTAACACATCTACGAAGGTCCACCTAATTTCCTTCAAAAATCCCCGGGTCCTAACCGGAACGAATCGGAACCCTAAGCCTTCACCCTCGCGAAACTACTTCAATTCGACGTCCGATTAACCCGAAACCAACGCCAAAAGACTGGTCACAACACCTAGACCAAAAAGCATGTTGACAACTTCCCCTGCTGCCGCCGTACGCGCCCCCACGCGCTGCCCAATGAGGCTGCGCGTGGCCCTCACGCGCCAGCTACAGTGCATCTTCAACCTCGAGTAGACCCGGTTCAGCACAGTTCCTGCACATCGAACAGGCGTCAGCGGTTCTCCGCCGTATCTGCACCAAAACTGCTCCTCTCTCCACCCACAGCATCGTCCAGTTCTTAGCTATCCATCCCCCTTACTCAACCACTTCGACACAGCTTCTAAGTCATCGTCCCTAACTCGAAACCAGACCCGTTCAGTCCCTTGTTTCCTTCTCCGGCCACCCAGGTCACCCCCCAACACGGTGGCAGTCTCAACCTGACAGGACCCATCCCAATCCCCCCGGGATTAGTGCGGGATGACCCTGCTCCCGTCTGACACGAAGTGTCAGACAAGGGATATTTCCGCCATTTTGCCCTCTCGGGCTATCAGAGTACGCCAGGATCCGGAGGAGGGATGTGATATCTCGGTCTCTGCTACAGTCCACATCCGCTGTCAACCTGAAGGGCAGTCCAAACATTAAAAGCTGTGAGTGGACAAAACAAAGAGTTTATAAAAACATTTCATAAGAGATTTGTACCCTCCACTAAAAAGCATGCATGCATTCGAAAACCATTTATCCAAAACAAACCATATGTGGGACTAAGCCCAAAGCAGATATAAACCATGGTCGGAATGACCACAATGAAAACGACCATACGGGCCACTGCCCAAATCCATAAGGGACTCGGTCCCAAACCATAAAGAAACCAAGTACACGAGCCACTGCTCAAATCCTGTGCACACCTGTGCACACCACATATCATATATCATATATACATATAAGTCACACAACCAATCCTGTCACGGTATCCAAAGCTACGCGCGTGCTACCTGGGTCTCAATCCGAGTCTTCTCAAAGTCAAGGTCAATGTCCGCAGACCACTGACCCTACCCGAGGTAATAGTAACCATAGCCTTCCTGAGAGTAAGGAACCCAACTGGGGGGTGACTCCACTCAGTCGGTGCTCCGTGACTACTCCGGGGTCCACCTAGGCCAACGACCCTCCCCGGAGGAGATAATAGAAGTAAAGGAAGGTAGATGAACATATATATACATAACATAATATCCATGCCCGGTTCCCCTGAACTGTCATGATCCATAATATCCATAGCCAAGGTAACATGCCGGTTCCCATAAACCGTCATGTACCGTAATAACAAAACCAGGTAACATGCCGGTTCTCATAAACCGTCATGTACCGTAATAACCAACAAGGGTTCATGCCGGTTCCCATAAACCGTCATGAACCATGATACCATATTAAGAGTTCATGCCGGTTCCCATAAACCTTCATGAAACGGGAAATCCATTTAAGGTTCCCTGACCTGAAATCAAAACCGTAAAGTAGCTTGGGTCTCGTACCCGAACATAGGACATCAGTTGGGCACCGTGCCCGATATCTGAGGTCATATGCCCGAGACAAAACCAAATGGGTCTCATACTCGAGTTTATCCTTTTGAAATCCAAATCCAGTTCATTTAAATCAATAAAGAAATACAGACCCGTATAAGCACCGTATAAGGCCGAAAACTCGAAATACGGTGCTTATTCGTAACCACATAGAAATGCACCCATGGCATCATCAAACATGTATTAAAACATATAACAAACATTTATGCATGCACCAATTTAGAAAACAAGGTCCACTCACAGACCGTCCGAGCTGCCGCCTCGATTTGTGTGCCATTCGGCTCCCCGAGCCGATCACCATTACCGGGACTCCCAAACCTGTCCAAATTTTAATAGAAGGTTAATAACTACTTAATTAACCTCCCATAAAAGCCCCGTAATTTTCCCGAACTTTTAACTATTTTTAAGCCGACCCTAAACCTTCCGACATCCCGAAAACTATTGAAACGATGTCCGATTGACGCGAGACCAGTCTCAAAATCTTCATTACATCGAATAGAAGATTTCCCGTGTTGGACACTTTCACAAATTACTGTTCACGCGCCCTCACGCGCCCCAAGAAGGTCAAAAACACTGTTCATCGGCACCAACCTCTAGCAGACCGGTTTTACTGTTCATGGCCGGTTCACCTGGTTTGGCCGGTCCAACTGGACCCGCGTGACCGGTTCACAGCCCTAGACACCCCATTTGTCATCCTAGTTCTTCCTTTTCGATTCCTTTCTTCCTATTTTGATGTTTTCCATCCATTTCAATCCCTAAAACTACCTAAAAACACCTAAATCCTATGGTTCGATTTTGAACCAAACGGTTCAAAGTTTCAAAACTGCACCCATGGCTTCACAGCCCTCCCAAGCTTCCTAAAACCTTCCTAACACAATCCTAATAACCCATTTAATTCATTGGAAGCAACCAAAATGACCCATAGCAATAAAAATGGAAATTGGATTGAAAATGGGCTTACCGTGAACCTCACGGGTTCCTCCTCCTCTCGCCGCCGTGGGCGGCGGTTCAGGCCTCCAGGCCGGTCACCTCAGCTCCCCTAGTCTCCCTGGTCCTCATGGCTGGTCATGGGTTAAGGTGGGATGGGTTTTGGGTGAACGGTTTGGGTGGAAAATGGATGAGATCGGGTTGGTGTGTTTGAATGAAGAAAAGGAAATGGTTTGCACGGTGCATGAAGGAATATGGTGTCCATTGGATGGGTGACACTTGTCACTCATCCATTGGACATCAAGACAAATATCTGGGCCCACTGGAGTCCAAAAGTGAACCTGTTTCGTAATTCGTGCAAAGTGCACTTGAACTTCCGTGAACCGTAACTTCGCCGTCGAACGTCCGAATTCGACGTGCTCCCTGTCTACGGATTCGTACCGTCCTTATCTACGTAACGGTCTTCGGCCCTCGGCCATCGGACCTCTTGGTCAAAAAGTCAACATTTGACTCCATTTAACCAAAATTACCAAAATACCCCAAACCTTCCGAACGTCATAACTTCCTCCTCGAACGTCGGAATTGAACGTGCCACCTGTCTATGAACTCGTGACGTCACGAACTACGTCACGGTCATCGGTCAAAGTCCATTTGACCGCCCGAACGAAAAGTCAACGTTTTGCCACGCCGAAGGGCAAAACGATCATTTTGCATCGTTCGTCCGATTTCGCCTAACTAATCATTGATTAGCCTCACTAATCATGATTAGTCACTAATCTAATCTAGGAATTTGGGACGGGTCGTTACAACCTTCCCTCCTTAATTAATTTCGTCCTCGAAATTCCAACCGACCTAAATCCAACCGTTCTTCCCTCCTTAATTAGTTTCGTTCTCGAAACTCCAACTATCCTGATTCCACAACCTCCACCTCGTGGAAATAGTTCGATCTCACGACACATGTACACTTGTACACCCACTAAACAGAACAACACTTACTCGTCTGCAGCCAGACGTACCACTAACACCCATGTCGTATCGACTACATTCGACTACGTCGAATGACAGTAGCCATATGTTCCGAATTGACACCACTTGTCAAATCTACCCTTTCGCTGACATAAACAACTAGACGGTTCCCTTCTCAATCACTAATCTATCCTGACGTCTGCTCCCACTGGGAGTCATCAGACCTCACTAATCGATTCACGTTGACACTTCCGACAAACTGTCACCACTTGACAGTCGTTAGTCGAAAACTAACACCATATTTACCTGTGGTTATACTAACCACCAAATTACTCAACCTGTGTGTAACTAGACCCATCAGAAATACCATGACCCAATGCACGGTATCCAATGTCCAGTTCACGACCTCAACTAATCCAATGGTATCGGAACCAATCCGGTTACCAACACGCTCACCAACGTACCAACGGTATAACCTATGTACCGTCACCAAACATGACAAGTACACCCAGTATCGTACCCCCGCACAACGTACAGGGTATGTACATCTACCCATCAACCAGACTACAACCACCTAGGTCATAGCCAATCATGTTTCAATTATGGAGTTCACTTGTCCAATCCAGTATCAGACAAATCGAAACTCCAACCCATCAGCCGTTTCCAAATCCGAATCCGAATCCGCAATTTCGTAAGAAATCCCGAATCCAAACCCAGAACTCATATACATAACTATGTCCAAATTCGAATTTGAAATCATCATTCCGTAAGCTAGCATTTGGAATAACCATTCCGAACCCAAATCCATAAAAGAAAATCCACAGTCAAGCTCTAGAATCAAATCCTGAATCGTCACCTAGAATCCGATTCCAAAACCCAAATCCAGAAATCCTCTTTCAAGTTCCAAAATCAAATCCTGAATCGTCATCCAGAAATCTGATTCCAAAACCTGAAATCTCGTTCTCGTCTACCGAGACGCACCATATCCAAACCTATCGGATACCTGCTCAAATGATTACACATTACATCTGATTGACTTCATAGGGAAGCCAATCCCAACATCCACACATCTCTAACACTGACCATATCCGACCACGTCGGAAAACTACTCATCGGACAACTACTCAGGCGAGTAGTAAGCCATATGGGATTTACCTCGAAAAGAAGTTCAGTCCCATCATCCTCAACCCAAACATCCCAGTAAGAGTAATAAACTCTCCACCTATCTGGATCATCAAGATCACGATCCAGATCCATAGCGATACCCAAAGTCCTAAACCAATTCCCACATCTAAACAGATCAGTCAACGACGAGACACGCCGAGACTGTGGGTTCTCACTGATTACCTCGTATCAATCCTGTCATTCCACCTAGGAAAAATCAAGAATGATCCAAGATAATGACAACAAAATTCATCCTACGTGAATGCAAACAAAACTCGCTGCACTCACCACGCCACGTAATTCAACATCGTCTGCCACCAAGTAGAAAATGAGAAATCTCAGTCACCTAACTTCGATATACTCACTCCACCTGATGACCCAAGACAATCACGGGTCCACCAACCAATACACGATCAGTGTACTAGTGGCAACCAACAACATCAATAACATCTACCTCATCTACCACCATCAATTATGGTAGAACCTGAGAAGTCACCCAAAATGACTTCGACATACCCAATACCAATGCGGAAAACCCGCATTCCTCTCGTCACCTCAATCGCAACCTCTCGCGATTTCGAAGTTCCAACAAGATTGGAAACAACATACCTGGACATCAACCACGTGTCCCCTAACCAATTTAATTCTATCTGAGATCCACTCCTGAACCACAGATACCGAACATATGCACATCACGACGGAGTCACACCCCGATCCGTAACTCATCGTCATCACGATCACCGGCACCAGCACCAGCACTAGTACCAGTATCATCACCTGTCAGCATCAGCACAAAGTGTGCAAATCAGACAATCCTGGATCTCCACTCATACCGAACGACGACCCCGTACCTCTGTTCGAAAAGGAGAACTCTGCCTCCCTCGTACCCAACAACTCTGGGTACAGTCACCCTGACAACTCATACGAGAAAAGAAACGTCCCCTGAACGTCCCCGATTCCCAACAACCACAGCTACAACCACTCTCGGTAGTAGTGTCTGCCACCAACTCGTGCAGACCTAACTACCAGACATCACAATCGAGATTCGCGTCCAACAGAATCAATCGAGAGTACCAACTACTTCGTATCCCCACTCCGGGATTCCATCGACAAGTACCAACCCTGATAACTTGCCCAACCAATCACTAACCAGTCGTTACTCGACTCAACCACTGTCGTCTACCAGGTCACCCATGACCTTAGTTGTACCAACAATCCATCACAAATGAAGTAGCACGACAACCAACTAGGTCAAACCGATAAGTACAATCCCGACTGCGAAGTGCAGTCCCAACACAAGCTGATATGACTAGACCGACTAACGAACCCCAAATCCGAATAGTCGTCAAAGTCACACCACTCGCCAACTCACATTTCCGAACCATACACTCAAAGTAGGGTTCCACGATTACACCTAGAGTTCCACTGAACCCAACTGCATAAGGCAGTAAAATCAACAATCTGACCGACTCCGCGGTCTTGACATCGTAAGGACGTCAATCCAATCATACCGTCAATCCAACTAGGATTCCACAAATCCGAGCGCTAACTACCAGGAGCAGTAAATCCATTTAACTCAACAATATCCAAACATCGATGGTCATAATTCCCAACCAGTCGTCGGAACCGATCCTACGACATCGTGAAGACGATCCCAACTAACCATCTCACGATCAAAATCTATAAGAATACGTTTATCCCTTTGTAGGGTCCCACACTGTCATCCACGACAGAACTATGGCAACCCCGGCATCTAGTGTTGAACCAAAACGATCATATCCTACTAACTATCGTATTGGCACCCCAACTATCAGGTTGATCACGAACTGTAGCTGCTTGAGATATCACATCCTCGACCTGTGTACATACTCCAAGAGCTCCGCGGTTGCTCGAATAGAGACAACCCCGCTCTGATACCACGTTGACAGGACCCATCCCAATCCCCCCGGGATTAGTGCGGGATGACCCTGCTCCCGTCTGACACGAAGTGTCAGACAAGGGATATTTCCGCCATTTTGCCCTCTCGGGCTATCAGAGTACGCCAGGATCCAGAGGAGGCATGTGATATCTCGGTCTCTGCTACAGTTCACATCCGCTGTCAACCTGAAGGGCAGTCAAAACATTAAAAGCTGTGAGCGGACAAAACAAAGAGTTTATAAAAACATTTCATAAGAGATTTGTACCCTCCACTAAAAAGCATGCATGCATTCGAAAACCATTTATCCAAAACAAACCATATGTGGGACTAAGCCCAAAGCAGATATAAACCAAGGTCGGAAGGACCACAATGAAAACGACCATACGAGCCACTGCCCAAATCCATAAGGGACTCGGCCTCAAACCATAAAGAAACCAAGTACACGAGCCACTGCTCAAAACCTGTGCACCCCTGTGCACACCACATATCATATATCATATATACATATAAGTCACACAACCAATCCTGTCACGGTATCCAAAGCTACGCGCGTGCTACCCGGGTCTCAATCCGAGTCTTCTCAAAGTCAAGGTCAATGTCCGCAGACCACTGACCCTACCCGAGGTAATAGTAACCATAGCCTTCCTGAGAGTAAGGAACCCAACTGGGGGGTGACTCCACTCAGTCGGTGCTCCGTGACTACTCCGGGGTCCACCTAGGCCAACGACCCTCCCCGGAGGAGATAATAGAAGTAAAGGAAGGTAGATGAACATATATATACATAACATAATATCCATGCCCGGTTCCCCTGAACCGTCATGATCCATAATATCCATAGCCAAGGCAACATGCCGGTTCCCATAAACCGTCATGTATCGTAATAACATAACCAGGTAACATGCCGGTTCCCATAAACCGTCGTGTACCGTAATAACCAACAAGGGTTCATGCCGGTTCCCATAAACCGTCATGAACCATGATACCATATTAAGAGTTCATGCCGGTTCCCATAAACCGTCATGAACCGGGAAATCCATTTAAGGTTCCCTGACCTGAAATCAAAACCGTAAAGTAGCTTGGATCTCGTACCCGAACATAGGACATCAGTTGGGCACCGTGCCCGATATCTGAGGTCATATGCCCGAGACAAAACCAAATGGGTCTCATACCCGAGTTTATCCTTTTGAAATCCAAATCCAGTTCATTTAAATCAATAAAGAAATACAGACCCGTATAAGCACCGTATAAGGCCGAAACCTCGAAATACGTGCTTATACGTAACCACATAGAAATGCACCCATGGCATCATCAAACATGTATTAAAACATATAATAAACATTTATGCATGCACCAATTTAGAAAACAAGGTCCACTCACAGACCGTCCGAGCTGCCGCCTCGATTTGTGTGCCATTCGGCTCCCCGAGCCGATCACCATTACCGGGACTCCCAAACCTGTCCAAATTTTAATAGAAGGTTAATAACTACTTAATTAACCTCCCATAAAAGCCCCGTAATTTTCTCGAACTTTTAACTATTTTTAAGCCTACCCTAAACCTTCCGACATCCCGAAAACTATCGAAACGATGTCCGATTGACGCGAGACCAGTCTCAAAATGTTCGTTACATCGAATAGAAGATTTCCCGTGTTGGACACTTTCCCAAATTACTGTTCACGCGCCCCAAGAAGGTCGAAAATACTGTTCATCGGCACCAACCTCCAGCAGACCGGTTTTACTGTTCATGGCCGGTTCACCTGGTTTGGCCGGTCCAACTGGACCCGCGTGACCGGTTCACAGTCCTAGACACCCCATTTGTCATCCTAGTTCTTCCTTTTCGATTCCTTTCTTCCTATTTTGATGTTTTCCATCCATTTCAATCCCTAAAACTACCTAAAAACACCTAAATCCTATGGTTCGATTTTGAACCAAACGGTTCAAAGTTTCAAAACTGCACCCATGGCTTCACAGCCCTCCCAAGCTTCCTAAAACCTTCCTAACACAATCCTAATAACCCATTTAATTCATTGGAAGCAACCAAAATGACCCATAGCAATAAAAATGGAAATTGGATTGAAAATGGGCTTACCGTGAACCTCACGGGTTCCTCCTCCTTTTGCCGCCGTGGGCGGCGGTTCAGGCCTCCAGGCCGGTCACCTCAGCTCCCCTAGTCTCCCTGGTCCTCATGGCTGGTCATGGGTTAAGGTGGGATGGGTTTTGGGTGAACGGTTTGGGTGGAAAATGGATGAGATCGGGTTGGTGTGTTTGAATGAAGAAAAGGAAATGGTTTGCACGGTGCATGAAGGAATATGGTGTCCATTGGATGGGTGACACTTGTCACTCATCCATTGGACATCAAGACAAATATCTGGGCCCACTGGAGTCCAAAAGTGAACCTGTTTCGTAATTCGTGCAATAGTGCACATGAACTTCCGTGAACCGTAACTTCGCCGTCGAACGTCCGAATTCGACGTGCCGCTTGTCTACGGATTTGTATCGTCCTTATCTACGTAACGGTCTTCGGCCCTCGGCCATCGGACCTCTTGGTCAAAAAGTCAACATTTGACTCCATTTAACCAAAATTGCCAAAATACCCTAAACTTCCGAACGTCATAACTTCCTCCTCGAACGTCGGAATTGAACGTGCCACCTGTCTATGAACTCATGATGTCACGAACTACGACACGGTCATCGGTCAAAGTCCATTTGACCGCCCGAACGAAAAGTCAACGTTTTGCCACGCCAAAGGGCAAAACGGTCATTTTGCATCGTTCGTCCGATTTCGCCTAACTAATCATTGATTAGCCTCACTAATCGTGATTAGTCACTAATCTAATCTAGGAATTTGGGACGGGTCGTTACACAACCTCTTCCTAAGACCATCCTAAACCTCACCCAACTCACCAAGACCGTCGACTCACTCCCTAAGTCCACGACTTTCAACCTGAGCAAAACGGAAAAACAGAGTACATCTGTATGCTCCGTCGTGCCAACCTCCACCGTGCACTCCCCGTCACGGCTGCCCCACCAGAAGACTCCTAGGACTCCACTGAACTCCCTAGACCTCACGGAACTCCTCGATTCAACCCCTAAACCTACGACTTAGCTCCTGAACCCAGACAACAAAACAGAGCAAAGAAAAGAGGAAGAGGAATTACCTGTCCTTCTGTCGCCGTCGTGAGCTCAGCCGTGAGGCAGTCGTTCCTCCCGTCCTCCTCCGTCCTCTGGACACTTCCACTGGACTCGATTGGTTGATCACGGCCACAACATCTCCCACAAACACTCACGTCCTCCCTGTTTTTCTCTGATTTTCCGTGGCTCTCAACTCACACACAAACCATCACCGCACCTCCAAACCTCCTCACTGTCTTCCTCTCAAACTCTAAGTCACTCCTCACTCACCAGAACACACCAACCCTCACCGTCGTCTCTCAATTTCTCTCAACTCTCTCCCTCTGTTTCTGTCTGGTTCGAAGAACGAACACACATACAGGGTTACACATTTGAACACACACCGTGCACGGCCTAGAAGCCACTACACACACTGCACGTGTCACCACCCCATGGTCCTTTTCCAAAAATATCCCCATCTCATTGTACACTTGTCCTGATCTGGTTGCACACTGCCCAAACGACCAAAAGACCAAAGTACCCTTCCTTTTAAGTCAAATTTACCATTGTGCCACTACCTTTCTAGACCCGTAACTCACACATCGTAAGTCCGATGAATACGTACCGCCTGTCATCGAACTCAAGACGACGAGATCTATCTAGGTATCCTAGGTCAACATACCAAAACCCATTCGTAACAAAAGTCAACTCTTCCCCCTAGTTTAACCAAATTATGGTTATGCCCTCAACCTTCCGAACATCATAACTTCCTCCTCGGATGTCGGAATCGGGCGTGCCACCTGGGTATGGATTCGTGACGTCCTAAACTACGTCCTGGTCATCGATCAAAACCTAATTGACCGCCCTAACTAAAAGTCAACTTTTCGCCCGAACCAGGGGTAAAATCGTCATTCTAAGCTAACAACCTTATCGGGATCAACTAACCCCATCTTAATCACTGTCTTAACCCTAATTTCCGGGACGGGTCGTTACAACCTACCCACCTAAAAAGAATTTCGTCCCCGAAATTCCACAGCTAGTTCCCGACACCTAGGGTCCCCTACCTGGTAAGCAATACTAGGTCAACAACAACTTCTCCTGGGTTTCTTGTCTATCATCTCCACCTTGGGTATCTCACTCCGTCCCCAACTACAAGGTACACGTCATGGTGTTCGCAAGGGAAACTCTATGAACAGAAAACAAAGGTATGTTACACTACCTCATATGGAGTACCCAATAAAATTCATAGAGTACATTCTCACGTACTGCTACCTCGCCCAAAACTCTTCTCAACTCCTACCCAGGACAATCTAATCCAAACAGGAACTCCTACTTACTAGCTCACTCTCTCGGCTGCTACTTCGACCACTTGTCGGATAAATCTACAAAGTCCTAAAGGCAACCTCTAGATTGTGGGTTCTCTTCCTTCAATAACCTCATATCGATCAGTTATAGTAATTCCTTTCTCGTTTCTTCCGTCCCCCTTCAACGGAACTCACTATAACACGCCAGATCACCTAGGGAAAATCCTAAACTCTACCCCGGGATCCAACAACAAAACTGGATACAACACAACCAAGGATAATAAACATACCTGTCCCCGCACCTGGTGCTGACTGAGCCTCCTGCTGAGTCATCGAAAACACTCGGGCCTGAGGTCCCGACGCTCTACCACGTCCCCTCGAACTACTAGTGGCAGCACCATCTCCTCTAGCGCCCGCTGTCCCTGAAGCTGGCTCTGTCCGGGCTCCGCCACTCCTCGGCCTACACCACCTTCCTGTGGTAACAGTGGACACTCACGTCGGAAATGGCCTCGCTCCTCACAGTAGAAACAAACATCCCGACCTGAGGGACATAGTCTCCCCGTCGACGCAACAGACGTCGCACTAACTTGTGGAGTCGGCTGTGCTCGGTAACCACGGAATCCTGAACTCTGGAAACTACCAGGTCTACCAAAACGATCATCGCCCGACGACGACGCTCCACTGAAGTTGCCCCTTTTTGGTGTCCTCAAACTCGAAGCTCTCGTAAAAGGTGGCTCCCGGCGTCGCACCGGCAAATTAGCCTCAACCCTTACCGCTGCGTCCGACAACTCCCAGAAGGTGGCAAAGGATCCAGTCGTCATTATGGCTCGAATCTCACCTCGCAGGCCCAACTCAAACCTAAGACACTTCTCGACTTCAGTAGCCACAAACGCAGGAGCAAACCGAGACAACATCTGGAACTTCTGTTCGTACTCAGCCACACTCAGATTCCCCTGTTGGAGCTGCAAAAACTCAGCCTCCTTGGCATCTCGGAAAGAACGAGGGTAATACTGATCTAGGAATCTCTCCCGAAACGTCTCCCAGGTCACAGTGTGGGCATCCCAGCCAGACAACTCGAGGGTATACCACCATTCGTACGCCGCACCATCTAGTAAAAATGTAGCCAATAACACGCGCTCGTCCGGTGGACAATGCATCACTGCAAAGATCCGCTCAAGTCTCGTAATCCACCTCTGGGCTTACTCAGGATCTGCCCCACCACTAAAAGTAGTAGCCCCAAGCCACTGGGCTCGCTCAATCGTAGTACTCTCAGTTCTTCTCGCCGCTTCTTCTTCAGGTCGTGGAGAGGGTCCACGTCTCGGAGGCATCATCACTCGCACGCTGAAAGAGGCATAGAAGCAATCAGACAACCAACACACAATCTCACAAACCGAAAAACCCCAACAAACTCGACAAACCTATGCTCTGATACCAATTGTCAGGACCCACCCCGGTTTTACCCCGAAACCCGAGGTAAATCCTGCTCCCGTCTGACTCTCCAACACAACACTAAGGTAAACTCACTCGAAACCACCAAAATACTCAGTCAGACGCAGGAGAACTATACAATACATCCCGAAATTTAAAAGTTTTACAGAGCATAGTACCACAGTACAAAAGAAAGAAAACCGAAAACTAAATACACGCACACGGAAAAGTTTAAAACACTTCGGGATCCCTTTCGCGACTTCTATGCCTCAGACGCTGCCTCGACGCCGAAACCCCGCTCTAACTCCACGACCTGGAGGGCAATTGAAAACAGAAGGTGTGAGTGGACCAGAATAAAATAAAAGTTTCCAAAACCATTTTATAAGCAAACCGGGTTTTAGCCCTCCGTTTTGAAACCACATGCATAACCCAGTTCTTGAAACAGTTATAAACCAATCGCCATAAAACATCATAAGAAATAGAAACACTATAAGAACAGTTATAGAATCATATCATAAGCATCATAAAACCGTAACGTAAAACATAAAGTTCAACCAATCATTTCTGATCAAACTTGCTGGACCTATCCGAGTCTTTAAACTCCCGAGTCTTTCAACTCAACAGGCCTACGGGGGAAATATCAATATATCCGAGTCTTTAAACTCCCGAGTCTTTAAACTCAATCCGGGTCTTTAAACCCAATCCGGGCCCGTCCCCCGTCAAATCAATATCCGGGTCTTTAAACCCAATATCCAGATCTAGCAAATCCAATCAAAACCATTTGAAATCCATTTCCATTCCATATCCAAACTCGAATCCTAAATCACTGGTCTGATGCCCTTCCGGCATCCAAAACCGTTATTCCGAACCCAAATCCGGAATTCCACTTTTCACTTTTAAAACCAAATCCTGTTATCCGAAATCCGATTCTAAAACCGAAAACCTTGATCATCGAAATCATGTTCCAAAATCCCTTAACAAATACTAAAAACCATTTATCATTTGAAAATCCCAAATAACATTATTTTCAGAAATCAACATTCCTCGTAAAACGAGCCAAATAAGTTATTTCTCTGAAACCGTGCAATTATGTAAAACCACAACATAAATCCAACAAGCATGAAATCACAGATATAAAACACTTATAGAAAAACAGTTATGCATGTTCGAGTTTAAGGAAAGGGTCCACTCACCGTACCGAGCCCTCAATCGCGTCCTAAACGTCTCGTACGTTCCTCAGCTTCCTCGGGAACTCCCGATCCTGTCAACAACCATCAAAATACGTCACTAACACATCTACGAAGGTCCACCTAATATCCCTCAAAAATCCCCTGGTCCTAACCGGAACGAATCGGAACGGCCTTCACCCTCGCGAAACTACTTCGATTCGAAGTCCGATTAACCCGAAACCAACGCCAAAAGACTCATCACAACACCTAGACCAAAAAGCATGTTGACAACTTCCCCTGCCGCCGCCGCACGCGCCCCCACGCACTGCCCAACGAGGCTGCGCGTGGCCCTCACGCGCCAGCTACAGTGCATCTTCAACCTCGAGCAGACTCGGTTCAACACAGTTCCTGCACATCGAACCGGCGTCAGCGCTTCTCCGCCGTACCTGCACCAAAACTGCTCCTCTCTTCAATTCTTAGCTATCCATCCCCCTTACTCAACCACCTCGACACAGCTTCTAAGTCATCGTCCCTAACTCGAAACCAGACCCGTTCAGTCCCCTGTTTCCTTCTCCGGCCACCCAGGTCACCCCCCAACACGGTGGCAGTCTCAACCTCTTCCTATGACCATCCTAAACCTCACCCAACTCACCAAGACCGTCGACTCACTCCCTAAGTCCACGACTTTCAACCTGAGCAAAACGGAAAAACAGAGTACATCTGTATGCTCCGTCGTACCAACCTCCACCGTGCACTCCCCGTCACGGCTGCCCCACCAGAAGACTCCTAAGACTCCACTGAACTCCCTAGACCTCACGGAACTCCTCGATTCAACCCCTAAACCTACGACTTAGCTCCTGAACCCAGACGACAAAACAGAGCAAAGAAACGAGGAAGAGGAATTACCTGTCCTCCTGTCGCCGTCGTTAGCTCAGCCGTGAGGCAGTAGTTCCTCCCGTCCTCCTCCGTCCTCTGGACACATCCACTGGACTCGATTGGTTGATCACGGCCACAACTCCCCCCACAAATACTCACGTCCTCCCTGTTTTTCTCTGATTTCCCGTGGCTCTCAACTCACACACAAACCATCACCGCACCTCCAAACCTCCTCACTGTCTTCCTCTCAAACTCTAAGTCACTCCTCACTCACCAGAACACACCAACCCTCACCATCGTCTCTCAATTTCTCTCAACTCTCTCCCTCTGTTTCTGTCTGGTTCGAAGAACGAACACACATACACGGTTACACATTTGAACACACACCGTGCACGGCCTAGAAGCCACTACACACACTGCACGTGTCACCACCCCATGGTCCCTTTCCAAAAATATCCCCATCTCACTGTACACTTGTCCTGATCTGGTTGCACACTGCCCAAACGACCAAAAGACCAAAATACCCTTCCTTTTAAGTCAAATTTACCATTGTGCCACTACCTTTCTAGACCCGTAACTCACACATCGTAAGTCCGATGAATACGTGCCGCCTGTCATCGAACTCAGGACGACGAGATCTATCTAAGTATCCTAGGTCAACATTCCAAAACCCATTCGTAACAAAAGTCAACTCTTCCCCCTAGTTTAACCAAATTACGGTTATGCCCTCAACCTTCCGAACATCATAACTTCCTCCTCGGATGTCGGAATCGGGCGTGCCACCTGGCTATGGATTCATGACGTCCTAAACTAATTCCTGGTCATCGATCAAAACCCAATTGACCGCTCGAACTAAAAGTCAACTTTTCGCCCGAACCAGGGGCAAAATCGTCATTCTAAGCTATCAACCTTATCGGGATCAACTAACCCCATCTTAATCACTGTCTTAACCCTAATTTCCGGGACGGGTCGTTACAATGCATCACAGTTTAGAAATCAAGGTCCACTCACAGACCGTCCTAAGCTGCCGCCTCGATTTGCGTGATGTAAGCCTCACTGGCTAATTGTCGTCACCGGGACTCTCAAACTTGTCCAAATCAATCTAGAGGGTTACTAACTACCTTATTAACCTCTCATTGAAGTCCCGTAATTTTTCCGAATTTTTAACTATTTTAAATCTCAAACCTAAACCTTCTGATGTCCCGAACATCATCAGGACAGTGTCTGATCGACACGAAACCCGTCCCAAAATGTTCGTTACATCGAATAGAGTGTCTCACATGTTGAACACTTCCCCATCGGACCGCTCATGTGCCCTCACGCGCCTCTCAAAGGGGCTGCGCGTGGGAGCCACGCGCCAGTCACTGTTCACCTTCTTCAACCTTAAGAAACCCGGTCCAGACCATTCCGATTCAACCTGATCCATCCCGAACCAGCGATCACGGTTCAACATTCTAAACCCTCCATTTTTAGTCCGTTTTCAAACCTTTCAATCCTAAACTCTTTGCCTCATCATTATATATCAAATCATGCTTTCAAGGACCTAAAAACAATCCTAAACCTCACCTTTATGGACCATGGATGAACCGGCCGCCTGCAACTTGTCTTTGCCGTCGATTCTGGCCGTCCCAGTCCTCGAGATCGATCCTATTCGACTCATTTAGGTCCTTAGATCACATTAGTATCATTAGGAACTCGAGACAACGTCCAAAACCAAATCCTCCAAATTTGAAAATACGCGGGTTCTCTGTTTACCTGGGTTATCGCCGCCATCCATGGCGGCGGCTGTTTGTCCCTTTCCTCACAGCTCCTCTCTCAGCTTCTCACACCTTCACACAGACATATGGATGCTAGCATAGTGGGGGAGTGATATGTCGTGTGTGTTTGAGGGTTGAATGGAAAATGGATGATCGGGTTTTGGAGAAAAAGAAGAAAGATGGTGAGTTTGGTGGTAGTGAGTCAGACGATGGAATGGAGGGTGGAGATGAGAGGAAGATATAGGGATAGATGGTAAGGATTAAAGGATGAGATGAGATGGAGGGTTAGGATTGAGAAGTGGGTAGATTAGATTATAAAATAATAAAGTAATATTATTTAATTAATTAGATCCACATATTGGGGGTTTGGGCCAATGGGATGAGTGACACTTGTCACTCATCCATGGGTCCCACTAAAATATCTGCCCAATCAGATATGCCAAGTGTCTTCACCTCGTAATGCATGCAATAGTAAAATCGAACTTCCGTGACCTATAACTTTCCCGTTCGAAGTTCGATTTCAGCGTGCCACCTGTCTTTGGATTTGTATCGACTCGATCTATGTAATGGTCCTCAGCCCTTGGCCATCGGACCTCCTAGGTCAAAAGTCAACTATTGGCCCCTTTTAACCAAATTACCAAAATACCTATGAACTTCCGAACGTCATAACTTCTTCCTCGAATGTCGGAATCAGACGTGCCACCTGTCTATGAACTCATGACATCCCGAACTACTTCACAATCATCGACCAAAGTCTATTTAACCTCCTGAATGAAAGTCAACATTTCTCCCACGACTAGTGGCAAAACGGTCATTTTGCACCGTCCGTCCGAAAGTACCCCACTAATCACCGATTAACCTCACTAATCCTTGATTAGTCACTAATCTAATCCCCGAATTTGGGATGGGTCATTACAGTTTTGGTTTGGGCTGAGGTCCCAGGTACTTTGAGACGATTTTGGGCCAAGGCCTAGTGTCCTTTGTTTGAGAAATGGTTTTCGAATGCATGCATATGTTTTTAATGAAGGGCATAAAGGACTTTTATGAAATGTTTTTATAAAATAATTTTTTTTTCCACTCACAACTTTTGTATTTTGAATGCCTTTCAAGTTGAGCGCGGATGCGAGCTGTAGCAGAGACGAGACATCACATTCCTTCGCTGGATCCTCGCGTACTCTGATTGTCCCGGATGGGCTAAGTACGGAAGTATCCATGGTCTGACACTTTGTGTCAAACGGGAGTAGGCACGTTCCACGCTAATCCGGACGGATTTGGGGCGGGTCCTGTCATTTCTGGACAGGATTATATTGTTAATTGGATTCAATGATGAATTTGTTCATTCTGTATTGGTTGTTTCCCTATCAACCCAGCTATTCATTTATTTGTTTTGTGAAGTTTTGCTACCGCTCTGCCTACTCTTTTTCTTTTTCTGTGGATGTTTTCCTTGGTCTTATTTTGGTTATGTATACTTTCTTTTCATTACTAATGAACCCCACTGTCTGTTTTATATACCATCCCAGTTATTTGCATATTTGGATGTTAGCCAAAATAGGTGGTGACGTTGAAGATTATTCCCAAATATGGCATATATTGTACATCTTGGGAATCGATACGAACCTAACTATCTAAGAATCTAGGATGTCCGAGTTTGCTTGCAAGTCATTGTTTATCTTAACTTTGATGATAATTTTATGTCCACCAAAACAAGAAAATGTACATAGGCATATAGGTTCTACCGGACATTATATTGATTCTCGAGTTTCAGTTTAACATACGAGTGAACTTAGTGACACAATTCATTCTGAAGTCTCTCTTTAAAAGATTTATTGTGTTGTTTTGTTTGTTCATTTGACAAAGGGAGAAAGGAATGCTATGCAAAACAAATGGGCAACTAGAGCTGTAAAATAGGTTTAGTTGGTATGCATACTGAACTTTTGTATACGAGTTGAGATAATTTTGGTGCTTTCATTTCAACATTTTACTGTTGGTTTGATTTCAAATTTCTCAATAAGCTTGCAAGTTTACGGTTTTCGAGTTTAATTTATATGAATTAAACTTATGTAGTCAATTGAGTCGTTATATTGTTAGGGTAGTCATATATAGTCTTCTTCAATTTGATTCTGGAGCACTACTTCAACTCACACTTCTATGTTTTCAGGGCATGTGCGTTTGGAATGTTCCCCAACATTCTCAGCTCCATCGTCAACACAGAACTCAACCCATTTTTCAACTTTCTCTCAGAGGAGCTCAAACTTCAAAAACAAAGCTTCAGAAAGGTGATCAACAAGTGCCCTAAATTGCTTGCTTACAGTGTAAGAGAGAAGCTGAAGCCAGCCCTTTTGTATCTTCAGAGACTTGGGTTGAAAGACCTAAATGCTCTGGCCTACAATGACTCAGTGCTCACGGTTTCAAGTGTGGAGAAGACATTGCTCCCAAAGCTGGAGTATTTGGAGAGTTTAGGGTTATTAAGGGACGAGACTGTGGGGATGGTGTTGAGGTGTCCTGGGTTGCTCACCTTCAGCATTGACAACAATTTCAAGCCAAAGTTTGAGTATTTTTCAGTGGAGATGGGGAAACGTTTGGAGGATTTGAAACAGTTTTCACAGTATTTTGCCTTTAGTTTGGAGAAGAGGATAAAGCCAAGGCATTTGGAGGTTGTGGGGATTGGAGTGGAACTGCCTTTGCCTATGCTGCTTAAAAACACTGATGATGAGTTTAGGGAGCTGATCACCCAATTGGCTCGCTAATTCATTAGGGATCTCTCTATTTTACAATGTTATGCATATATAGTTTATGACAAATGTATATATTACTGGCATTATATCCTATAGCATAAATCAACTGCATACAAAAGTTTCTTATTAAGGTGTACGAAGAATTTGGTATATCATACAAAGTTTTTTTAAAAAATTATTAATAAAAGGAAACTTGACTAAAGAGGCGGTTGGTGCATGTATCTAAAGTTCCCATGCCCAAACCTTAAAATATTTGTTCTATAGTCCATTATTTGACTATTCTCACTTTTTTTCTTTTTGAAAACATAATATTGAACATTATAAGTAAGATATTGAATACAATATAAATTTAATTTGTTATTTGTATTTCTTTATACAATGATATTAAAACTGGATACATATATTAGATCGTATTACTAATAACAATTCAAAATTTATGAATTTGAGACTTCTCAATTATGAGATATGAAAAGAATAATATAAGTTAAAATGTTATCGTAAATGAAGTAAATTTATAACCTTTGGCTTAAACACTATAAAACCCTCCAAAAATGTATTAGCACTTGAACCTTTGAGAAAGCTAATTATATGAGTACTAACCTCACCGCAGGTAGCCTCACGTCTTTTGTTATCCGAGATTACGTTATTTCCTATTTACAATTCTCAAATATAAAAATGACCAAATTATATAATAAAATTGGATCATGTAAAAGCTATATTTACATCACAAATATGTCTAACTTGGGAGATTTTGAATTTTCCTTTACATAAAAAAAAATGCCTACAACAAAAATGAAAATTTAAAATCTTTCTAACTAGATATATTTATTATGTAAATTTAATTTGTATATGATCCAATTTTATTATATAATTTTATTATTTTTATACTTGAATTATAAATAAAAAATAACATAATTTTGATCAATAAACGATGGCACGTGGAGCGCCGAAGAACTACGCAGGCGGGAGACTAATTATTCATTTCAATTGCCTACCTTTTTTTTATTACACACTATTACATATTTGATAAGTAAACGTGCACCAAGATCGATACCTCAAAACTTTTGTTTCAACATTTCTATCACTGAAATTACTTTGATAAAAAAATGATAATAATAAAAGGATGCTGATTTACACGAATTAGGCCTCCTGGAGTTCTTCTTCGGAGTGAAGTGCGTGTGAAAGGGAGAGCGAAAGAGCCCAAATTCCAATGGGTGGGAGAAACATAAACGTGAACAAAGTTTTTTATGCGGAGGCGTATCATCCGATTCAGGCCGGAAGCATAGACGGCACCGACACTCTCCCTCATGATAACGCTGTCTACAGGGCCTTTCTTTGCTCCTCCGCCCGCCTCTGTAAATTCTATACTCCCTTTCCCCCTTTACCTTTTTTATTCATAATTTCCTCCCTCTAACTCTTTAACTTTCGCAGATGATCCCCTAGGCGATCCCAAGCTCATCGGCGACCCTTATTGTACCCTCTTTGTCGGTCATCTCTCGCGCCTCACCACCGAACACTCTCTTCGCAAGGTTCATTTCTCACTTTCTCTTCCTCTCTCTGTTTGTTGGGTTGCCCGAACAATTAAGCAAAGACAGAGAATCAAATTCTTCAGTTGGGATCGTAGGAACCCAATATAGTGACAAATTTGTGCTTCAAAAATGAATCTTGAATTTGGGGTTTCAGGCTATGAGTAAGTATGGTAGGGTGAAGGACTTGCGCTTGGTCAGGCACATTGGTGAGCTTCTAAATTTCCGTCTGACTCTGACTTCTGTACATAATTTAAGAGCATTGCAACTAATTAAGCTTTATTGGTATGCATATGGTTTGCTAAATTAAATTTTTATGTTTGGGGTTGTCATACTATGAGAGTCCCACCTTTATAACTGGATTGGCATTCTTCTGGCAGTAACTGGTGCCTCACGTGGCTATGCTTTTGTTGAGTATGAAACCGACTGGGAGATGCAGTGTGCGTATCAGGTGCTTTAACTTGTTAGTCACTATCAATATGATGTGGAATCTCTTTATATATGCATGCATGTTTATGTGGCAGGGAATTCTGCTTTAACATTGTGGTGCTAATGATGAATTTTTCTACAAGCATATTAATGATGTGTCTTTTCTCGTATGTACGTCGCTCACAAATTTAAATTGATTTGGCTTGTGTTGTGTGATAGCCGGGATGATCCTATTTGTATATTTCCTAATGGAAGGATTAATCTGCATTAATGTTAAAAGACGAGGAAAGTCGAGATAGGGGATAATGTCAAACCTGCTACTGAATATTATCATTATAACTCATAGCTGCTTGATGTTTAAGCTACAGGCATTAGTTAACATACGTGTATGCAACATTAACTGCGGTACATTGCTTCTTTGAATAAAGCAGATGTCACTTTCTAGAATGGCCTGTATAGTCAGGTTCTGAAGCATTGGGGTAGTTCAGCAGAAAATAGGGAAATCAGACTGCAAAGTTTTATAGCCTAAGATGTTTCAAGGAATGACGTACTAGGTCTACCTTTCTCTAATTATTACCCTGAATTTTTTTTAATTTTTTTTTAAATTCATTTTCATGCTGTATGAGGTATTTGCATTCCCAGAAAAATTATCCAAAAATTATCTCTCAATTTAATGTCATGCATATCGTAATTTTTTTTTTTATACTAGCAATGAGTAACCACATATGTTTGTTGCCTGTTTATACTAGTGAACTTATCATCCGCATATGTCATACATGTCAATGATGAGTTGAAATTAGTTGCTTGTTTGCAGGAAGCTCACCGCTCCTTTATTGATGATTCTGAAATTATAGTTGATTACAACAGACAGCAGTTGATGCCAGGGTGGATTCCAAGAAGATTAGGTCAGTTAAGTATTCTCATTCTGCTCACAATCCCACGCGCCTAAATAGATCAAGTTCATGTAATCTTTGTCATTTTTTCCAGGAGGGGGTCTTGGTGGTAAGAAGGAATCTGGACAACTTCGATTTGGAGGACGCGAAAGGCCATTCCAAGCTCCCCTGTATGCATGACTTTCTTCTTTCAATTTTCATATTAGCTGTATTACGGTCATTGTTCTCTCTTATATTTTCAGATATATTTTTCATGCCTCCTTTAGTTAAAATAGACTAACAAGGGTTTACTATTATTATTTTTCTAAGTACCTGCAGCCAGTTCTGCTTAGAGACTTATTGCTAATACTACCCTGAACAGCATCTCAAATTTCGTATTTGTGACTCCATCTAATTAAAGTCACACTCACAAGTTTTTACACCTAAATGCTCATTCATTTCTTTGGCTGGTGAGCAAGGTGGATAATTTTCAATAACCTGCATACTATAAGAAGTCCTATTGGAATAGTCATTTCTAACTAGGCAAGCATTTATATAATGTTTAAGAGGTTGCAGCATGGTGTCCAATTCCACCAGTATTTCTGGTCTAAATATCATATATTCATCTTGCTCAAGGCTGGAAGTTGGAAAGGTCAAACCAATAACTTTTTGCATCAATAGGCTCCTGGGTAGGGTTTAACCTTCTGTATGCCGCCGACTCCAACTACCATCCTTGTACGATTCATACTAGATCTGACCAATTGCCCATCCTACCTCCTCTACGTTCTTAACAGCCCATCTTTGTCTTAGTAGTCTTTCAGTGGCATGTTTCGGTTCTCTTCCCCATTACCTAGAAAAAGTGAGCCACCAGTTCACGTACAATTAGACATCCAACCCATAATCGTAACAACCCAATTGCAAGAGCGGAGCTCTACCAACTGAGCTGTATCCCCCTAAAGCCAAGTGGAGCATGCAGAATCAAATGCTTCTTCTCTTCTTTTCCTTAGCACAGCTGGGCCATCCTGGACTTGGAAACAGAGACCTCACCTGTGAAGTAAATCATTAGCTGATTCATCATTACTTACCATAATTAATTTGCTGAGGATGAATCAATAGTTAGTCTCTTTTGGGGCTAGATTTCTTCCTTCAAGATCTTCAGTTTGATTTTATCATGTTCTTTGGCAAGCCATTGGAGCTCTGGCTATTAATTACCTTATGAAGGAAGGTTTGGTTAATGTGTATTCAAAGATAATACTGCTGAGCATGTTTTTTAGGTGGGATCATCTGGGCTCCAAGGTCATTCAGGAAATTGTTAGTTTTTAGCGTTATGTAATGGAAAATTGTATTGTAATGTTATTGACTCTATACCTTCCGTTTTTCTGGGTAAGCAGGCGTTCAATCCCATATGATGATTTGGAAAGACTTGGGATCCCACCTCCGCCAGAAGGTAGATACATGTCTCGTTTTCAGGCATGTTTCCTTTGCCTCTATTAGCCATGTATAGTTCCTCATAAATGACTTCCATACTAAGCGGCATTCGCTATACAATGTCCACACTAGTGATCTAATATATACATATGAATATTATAATTTATATACACATATGGTCAAGAACAAACGGTTTGGTTCTATAATACAGAACGAACCACTAGTTTGGATCCATGCCACAAACCAATATCACAATCTAGCCATTCATTTTATAGCTCCTTCAAAGATGGTCCTTGCAAAAATTTCATCCAAATGGAAAATGGTTTAATCATTCGATTATTAGCAAAAACATTGATTGTGTTATCTAATACACTGTGCTCGTCTATATTTTTTTGCCTACTAATGAGTAGGCAAAAGATTACCAAATTGGATGAATTTTTGCCGATATCAGCTTTTAATAATTGCTACAGAATGAATTGTTACATTTATGTATCATATAATGGCAACTAGTTAAAGCAGTGCTAGACCTTTACTTTTAACTGCGTATTTGTTTTCTAATTTATGAATTTAGGTCCCATCCGCACCTAGAAGGAAAATGAATTTACCAGATAAAGAAGGCACTCAGAAAAGGTCCATGGAGAGGGAAATGAACATGCGTAAGAGGAGTCCTGTGGACAAGGAAGAAAGGTTTCACAAAAGTTCCATGGACTGGGAGGACCGTTCATTCAAAAGGAGCTCAGTTGAGACAGAAGAGCGCCACAATGGGAGTTCTGCTAACAGACCAGAAACCTCTCACAAGAGGAGCTCTGTTGACAGAACAGAACGCTCTCACAAGAGAAGCTCTAGGGATAGGGATGAGCGGTCTCACAAACGGCACAAGTCCCATCGCCAAGGGAGGTCCGCCAGCTATGGTCGCTATTAAAAGTTTGCTTGCTTAAGACCGGGGACTAGTGATCAAGCACAATTTTCTCAGGAGCTGGTGGAGATCTGAATTATGAATTCAATAAAAAAAAATAATGGACGACAGTTCAACCAATAAACCGTAATGGTCCCAAACTATTTTGACATCCGTTCAAAGTCATTCGGCTTATTGCTCAGTTAAATAAATATTTCCATAGGCCAACATTAAAAGTTATAGGTAGAGCAGGATGGTGGTTTTGGTGGCGATGTATTTGGAATTCACTAAACGTAGACATTTCACTCCTACTTCTGAATAGTGTGCTTCTAGCTCGGGTAACTGTATTAATTTGTTTATTACTCTTTGGCATTCAACTTTGAACTCAGGGCGCCGTGACTTCTGCCTAAGATATTTAGCCCCCTTTGATAATGATTTAGAGTGCATAATGAATGGTTAAAATTTTATTCTTACCACATTCATATATGGAGTGATCATTTCTTATATAATACATTTATATGGTATAAAAAACCGAATAAAATAATATAATATAATATTAGTATTAGTATTTGACTACTTAAATTATTTAGTAACCGAATAAATTACAAGGATCAGAGATCACATACCTTTATACAGTTTACATTTATTTAAATTATATGTAACACGGCACAATTTGGAAATATCACGCCATTCAAGTTACAAATACTACCAAAACCACATGCATTTATACATTAAATCACTTCCGATGTACGGAAGTATACTAGCAGAGGACCCATAACTCGGAAACGTAATTTAATAATAAAAAGCCAGGACTTTAATGTTATTAAAAGAAATGTGGGTGTTTTGGTACAGAGATCTTATAGAACACAAAAACCTCACGCACTTTGCTTTGGATAAAGTCAAACATGACAGAAAATTAAGCAAACAGGTCAAGCCTTGCTGTCAATGCTCATCGGCACCGGCTCCTGTTTCTTCATTTTTGCAAATATGTTACCATAAAACTGCGCGTCCTTCTTGTTGTACTCCTTGACTTTCTCCTTCCAAACCTTGTACTCTAGCCTCACATCCCTAACAGCAACAAACACACGCAAACATCACCACAAACAATCTAATGCCGATTTGACGAGAGAGGGAGGGATGGGCATTGGACAAACCTGTTATCGGGGTCTATCTCGAGCGCCCTCTTGATATCCAGCTCTGCTAAGTCCAAATCAACAAGCTGAATATAAGCTTGTGCTCTTCTGTACAAAGCCTTCACATTTCGACCGTCTACTTCCAAAACCTTAGTACACAGCTTCTCAGCCTGCTTGTAGTCTTTTAGTTTGAGCTTGCATGCTGCATCGTTCAGGTTGCAACTGATCTTCAGCACTTTAGCCTCCTGCTTTTCCTCATCGCTGAAACTGGAGTCGTATTCGATAAGTCTCACAGCCTGACACCAAATCAAATGGGCTTGTGAGCCGATGTGAACGACAAACTATAACCAGGGGATCAGATCATCTGAACAAGAGAACAAGACCACGACAATTACCTTCTCATATCTCTTCGAAGCTCTTTCATATTTACCCGCCTTGAAGAGAGCATTCCCGTCTTCCTTCTTCTTCCCAGCTGCTTCAATCTTCTCTGGTGTTTTCATGTCCCAGGATTCCTTCTCCTACGCCCATCGAGGTAAGCGGAACTTACTTCAACTTCTCACAGCCAAGCCAATATTTCCTATTTTATCTAGGAATGGCAAGAGATACTCACCTTCACAAAGGAGAGCAGCTCCACCTCGTAATACACAGTTGAATTTGCAGGAACAACAGCCAATTCCTGAATGGATTCAGATGAGCCAAAACCATATTCTGGTTGAATGGTGACCAGAGCTAACTCACCTTTTTTCATGTTCTTCACAGCTTTATCAAGTCCATCAATAACTTGCTCTGCGCAACAACGGCGGTCTAAGTCATCCGTATTTCATTTTTTAACTTCAAAAATTGCACACAGCGAGCATCTACATATGGCAGCGAGCTTTACATATTACTCTAAGTTACCTTCGTCAGTCTTAAACTCAAATGGCTGCTCGCCATGGCCCTTCATTGTGAAAATTGTGCCATCGGGCAACTTTCCAACCAGTTTCACTGGGAAAAGCAAGAGCATGGTTTAAGTTTCACATATATTTGGGAATCCAATAACACAAAATATCCTGTGTTCCTTGAATTACCTTGGACTACAGCCCCATCATTGGGACGATCATATCCCTCTCCTTCCTTTAAGGTTTTTTTCAGGACCTTCTTGTTCTTTGTAATATCAGAAACTGTCTTCCATGAGACTAGCTCAAGAGTTATCTCAAGGGTTGCATTTGGAGGCACAGCACCTTCATCTTGCACAGCCGACCTGCCCGTCTCACCAAATCCATCTACAAATAGATTTGTAGCCGTTAAATTTTTTGTCTTATGAAAACAAACAAATAGGAAGTAACCAAACGAACCTAAATAGGCAAACATTGGGCAAATACTCACATTGGGGCTTCACAGTCAAAAGGACCTTTTCGCCTTTCTTCATTGTTTTCACAGCTTTTGCTAAGGCAGGGCAGAAATAGCCTGCAATAAGAGAGAAAGCAACACATTCAGATTATTCTAAAGATGATTAGTCTAAGGCATAAAAACACATCATTTATCAAAGTCCCGGACCACGAGACATACCATCTTGAACGGTGAACTCCAGGCCCTCGGATTTTGAAACAAGGGTCCCATCTTCAAGCCGGGATTCATACTTAACTGAAAAGGCAACAAAGAGTTGTAAGAACTCGCTTTATTTAAATTTTAATAAACCATTTTTACTAATAGGCAAACGGCATTAGATAGATAATGCACCAAACACTTCATCGAGGTCTTTGGGATTTTCCCATTTCTCTCCTTCAGTGAGAATTTTCTTCAGAACTCCACCGTCTTTCAGTATGTCCCTGACACTCGTCCAGGAAAGCAACTCCACATCAAACTGAAGCGTGGCATTGGGAGGAATAGTAGGAGGAGATCCGGACTCCCCATAAGCCAATTCAGGTGGTATCGTGAATACTGCATTTTCACCCTTCTTCATGGTTTTAATTCCTTCATCCCATCCCTTAATCACTTGTCCTGCAGTTAACAAACACTTGTCAGAAGCATGGCACCGGCCTTAATTACTAATCTACCGTCGCTCCCACTCGTTTAGGGGATATGAACACTTCCCTTGATCCTTTCTTCAATCTGAAAGGGATGGATAGTTAATTTCAACTCAACAAATTATGAATCGTGACTGCGACCCAAGATGAAAAGTCACTAAAAAGATTGAAAAATTCATTCGCGCTCAATTAAAATATAGCAGTCCCTACTTCACTTTTTGTTGCAAAGAGTCGGAACTAACAAGCAAAATTCATTCGCTCAATTCAAAAATAGCAGTCCCTAATTCACTTTTTGTTGCAAAGAGTCAGAACCTGTCTAATTTGTCTTTTATTGGCAAATTTTCATTACTTTGCATAAAAATGGTAAATTTCATGGGGGATTTCCAATATTCATATTGACGATTGAAACACAAAAACTCGCAAACATTCACAGCTTAAATAACCGATAAAATCATCGTCTCCCAAAAAAACAAAAATATATCACCTTGTCCAAGATTGAACTTGAAAGGAATGCCCCGATCGCGGCTTGAATCGAATTTGGTTCCATCAACCAAAGTCCCAGTATAATGAACTGCAAATCAATACCAACCCATCAGCATCAAAAGTCTCATAACTCATTACACGAAAAACAGAAAATCGTCATCAAATCATACCTTCAACCTCATCGCCGGTGCTTGGATTGTCCCAGCCTTCCCCTTCTTTAATGAGCTTCTTCCTCAGCCCATTCTTGCCGATCTCCTTCTCTTCACCAACCTTGGGGCCTGGGCTAATTGCGTCGTCCCCAACCTCGGGAACGTCCATTTCAGCGTCGTTGAGGCCGTTGCTGGCAGCTGGAAACTCAAAGTCATCTTCCATGGCGGATTGTTAACAAAAATTAATATTGAAGAAGATAGCGCGAGAAATTGAATCGGATGGTGTGGCGAGTAACAAAGCAATGCGGCGAATGCTTAATATTTTTTGCGGAGAAACAGAGAGGTTGAGAATGGATTTTATAGTGAGGGAGAGAGGCAGAGTGAAGAGAGTCTAGAGAGTTCTGAAACGTGAGATGGTCAGGATGCTTCCAGAATCATCTCCATTTTTTACGAACTCTCGTTTAACCGTTATGGACTTCAGGAAAATAAATCAATATCTTTATTTTTCTAATAAAGTATTTCCTTTTTTGGTGAAAAAAAAATTATACCTATCCTATCGATATCGACGGATATATCGCTCGCCGAATTTATAGATATCTCGCCCCAAATATCGATATCGATATCGATATCGTTTACGGTCAACAAAAATGACGGAAATTGAGTCCAAATGACGGAAATTTGGAATGAAACTTTGGGAAAAACTTAAGTACCCAATAATGGTTATATAGGACTAATAAAAACTATAAAATGACTTTGATATGATAAATATATGACAATTGTTTGATGTAATATGATTCTGCCGATGACTAATAATATAAAATCTTAAATATAAATATAAATTGAAGTGAGTTACTATAATTGAATGTTAAAAAGATTAGAAACATAACAATAAACATACAAAAATTCAATGTAAAAAAATGATAAAATAAGTTTATATATATTTAATATTGGAAAAAAATGAAAAAATATGGTCAAATTTTGTTTAAAAAATTGGAAGTAATGGATTATATAAAATTGAACAAAAAATGGAAAAGAAAAAAAACCAACCTTTGAAAAATTGGAATAAATGAATAAAAAGGGAAAAAACAATAAAAACAACCCTTTAATGGCAACCAAGGGGGTCAAACCCAAGACCCCCAAATGAGTCCAAAAACCCAAACCAATTCTGTTGGGCTGGATTTTGTTATATTACATAATGTCAATTATATATGTATGCAAATTAACCGGCTAGCAACAGTCTCCCCCTACCTCCCGCCGGGTCTGCAACTCGGGTTTTCCAACCCGGCGGCATGACCCGGCGATATATCCTTCGATTTAAGTCCGATTTTTACAAATTAATAGTGCATTTTCATCCTTTTAATCCTAGGAAAAGATCTATGGAGTCAAAACATGTCAATTGTTCGATATTTGGGCGAATTTCTTCCCCCCCCCCCCCCCCTTCTTACATGCCGCCGGCCCAAAATAACAAAATTTCGACGAAATTTCGGCGACATCCACCGATATTTTCATCATTGCATATACTAAACTGAGTCAAGTTTTGTACCGCACATATAACAGTGCAATTCCTGTTTTACCCTTATATTTTGTTTTTTATTTTTTATCTTTTTAGTCAAAATGTCCCCTAAACATAAAACTTAGTCTCAAAATGGCCCCCGAACATCATTTCGACTCAATTTAGCTCCTGAACACGTTTTTAGTTCCAAATTGCCTCCTGAACGTCAATTTTCATACCTCTCTGTTAAATTAGATGGGTATAATTGTCCAAGCCTTTGAGAACAATCTGAAACAAAACGCACGCGAAGAACCATCGAAGGAGGAGAAGAAGACGAGCGGCAGGGTTCCTAGGCGTGAAGGTATGAAGGCGTGAAAAATTTCTGCCACCAGCAAGATCGAATAGTTGTTGTCCCTCTCTTGCATTCATCTTCGCCTTCCTTGGAGTTGAATTTCTCTGTTGGAAGGAAACCCAGAAACTATTCAAATTCCACTTCTTGCATTTGAATTTTGGTGACGGAATCAGAGCAGAGGATGATTCCTCGCGAACTCAGACTCAAACAACCAGAATACGGTTAGTAAAATGAGTTTTTTCAAGATTTTTCACTATGAGTTTTGCTTGATTTGTAATATATTGGGGTTTTCTCTAATTTTCACTTTCAAGTTTGTGTTGGTAGCTGAAAAAATGTTGTTCTTTCGAATTTTTTTGTTTGGTCTCGTTCTTCTCTGTGGAAATTGGCTATTTTTCATGTTAGTATGTGATATTCTTAATTATGTGAGGAATTGGTTTTATTGTTCATGAGCAGAAAAGAGGAAACTGAACTGACACAAAAAATGAATAGCATGAGAAGGAAATAGAAGAGCTTCCAAGCTTAATGTTTGATCAAAATCCTTTAAAGAATTATAATTTCTTTAACTAAAGCACCAAAACCTCTCTTTCACTTCATATCAAATACATTGATAGACAGGAGAAGATAGAGAGCCTACAGTAATTAGAGTTAACCAAAGACTTCTGCTATCACCCTTCCAAAATTTGCACCAAGATGAAGGAACAATTATACCATTGTAAATCCATTTTGACTTTAGTGTATAAGCATTAATTTGAATCCTTTTTGTCACTCTGTATGAAAATATGTATGACCAATAAACACAAAAAACAATACAGGTATAAACTCAAGTAAATACTAAGGGCGAGATCTTATAGATTTGTATATGAGAAAAAAATTTATCATATCATGTTCTTATTTCTGTGGGATTTACAGTGGTGAAATGTTCTTTTTTAATTTTTTTATAAAGAAAATATACCAACTGTAAAACTGAGGTTTGTAAAAGTAGAAACTTATACTATGTTTGGTCTCCATGTAATAATTTTGAGATTTTTTTTTTACTTCGATTAGTTGTTCCAAAAGAAAATGCATAGAATAACAAACTGTTAGTCAAGACTGCACGAAGTCATTTTCACCATACTAAATATGCATAAATGCAAAATGTAGAAACCAAAAATGGTAAAAAAAACTTTAAATGTAGAAACCAAAAATGAAATAGGGAGGAGTGACAAAAAGTGTAGGCGAAGAAAAGGGAAGTACCTGAGAAGAAAGAAAATGCAAAACAAAGGAATAGACAATTTGATTTCAGTTTCAAGTTACCATATGTCCAAAGAGTTACACCATAGTCTACATTATAGAAGTCAATCAACCATCAGCTTAAATCAAATTCGTAATATCATTAATCATTTCAAAGTCCCAAATGCAATCTAAAATTAACATCTCCATCATTCTCCATCACCTAATCGAAAAGGGAATTTTTTTTCACCACTATATGTACATATTACATAGACATATCTAAGTTAAAATCCTATATTAGATGAAAGATCTTAATAGCTTGACTCCTTTTCTCAACAGTTATGGTTCATGTTGTATGTAATGTACAAAAGTACTTATATTTCCATACATAAGCAGATCAAAGAAGAATCATGCTCTAGAGAAAAATTTACCAGGATATAATCTTGCCTGAAAATGCTTCTACAATAGTGAAAGATCCATAAACTGCAAGCACGAAGAAATATAAAACAATGAAAAGACAATATAACCTTTGTTTCCTTGTTTAAATGAACAAGACTCTCAAACTTCTAATGTCTTTCAAACTTCCAGTTCTGTTTTTTTGTTTAATGTCGTTGTTTTTCTATTTATTGTCGCTGTTTTTAGTTCTAATGAGAGTGTATTACTGTTTTTTAGATGATCCTAATTTACTCAGTTTAGAGGTGCATCATCGTGGTACGGTCGTGGAAGGGGGTAAAAATGGGTTAACAATGTCGTACAAGGGGAGAAAGGTTAAATGGTATGACTTTGTAATGATTGCTTTTATATCAATGTTAGAGATGAAAGTGAGGCTAAGGACTTGGGTTATGATACTAGCTCAGTGTCTTTATATTCAAAAGAGTGTGATAGTGAGAATTTGGTTAAGTTGTGTGGTGATCGACAATTGTATATGCTTTGTAAGGGATATATTGAGTCTAATTGTAAGATAATCCCATTCTTCTTAAGATGTGGGGGCGGTGATGGGTTTAAACTACCCCAAGAGCTTGGTCTCAATGTGGAGGAAGTTGTTGAAACAATTGAAGAAGTTCTGCAAGAAGATGCTGATGCTGATTTTAGAAAGAACAGTAAGGGGAAAGAAAATGTTCTGCAAGAAGAAGATGAAATTGATGTTGAGACAGATACTGAAGAAGATGATGAGCTTGCTACAGGGTTTATTGACAGTGACTTTGTGCAACCAGATGAACTAGGTCCTAATCAAATGACATACATGGATGATGCTTTGTTTCAGAATTATGTAGACCATCAAGAAGCTGAACTTGACCTCAATGTTCATGAACATGATGAATATGTAACGACCCGAACTTTTGTAAATATTATTTTAATGTGAAATGACTATTTTGCCCCTGAGAGGGGAAAAATTGACTTTTGACCCAGGGACTATTTTGGACTTGGAACCATGACCGTGACGTAGATCGGGACGTCAGGAGTCCGTAGACAGGCGGCACGACGAAATCGGACTTCGTACGCCAAAGTTATGGTCTGAAACGTGAAATTGGGAAACTTTACGCCTCGAAAACCGTGCTAATTGTTTATTGGCAGATTAGGTAGGATATTATTTAAAGGACACTTGGATGAGTGACAAGTGTCACTCATCCGTGAGTTAGGGCCACAATTAGGGTTTCTTTGATTGGCTATAAATTCTAAACTCTCTCTCTCCTCACCCCATTCGTCCGTCCCATTTCTTTTTCAAACACACAAACATTCCCTCTACACACAAAACCCCCTCAGCCGTGACTGAATCCCAAACCCGACCACCAAAACCGTGCAACCACCGTGATTGGCTGAGAGAGAGGAACTGAGGGACTCACCTGAGCGGGCAGACGACGTCGTAGGGAGGAGAGACCGCGACTGAGACGGTGGGGAGGTAAGCACCCTTCAAACCAAGACCTTGTTTGAAACCCAGAAATGGAGGTTGGGGTTTTAACGTTCATTTTCGATTTCTATTGACCCTAATGGCTTCTAGGGATTGAGAGGAACTTATAGGACCTGGTTTCAAGGCCAGTGGTGACCGGGACTGAGAGATAACGGCGACAGAAAAACCAGCCCAGTGTTCATCGAGGTAAGCCTTAGATCTAGCCCGTGTTTGATGTTTTAGATTAACTAGAACCCTTACTGGAAATCAGACGAGCATTTAGGAATAAACTAGGACTAAAATCGTTGAGAAATGAACGAATGGTGGTCGGGTCAAGTCGCAGGTATGAACAACCCGGCTTCAGAGAAACGGGTAGACCCGTCGCGAGGAAGGAGACGATGACGTGGCACCTGTCAGATCTGTTAGGTGACGTGGCCCAATCAGCAGCAGACACGTGTCACATGTCAGTGCACAGTCAGCACTGACATGTCAGTGACGTGGCCCAATCAGGGGCTGCCACGTGTCACTGACATATCAGTGACGTGGACCAGTGACGTGCTGACACGTGGCACTTATCAGAGCTGACACGTGGCATTGATAGAGCCTTGACATGGACCAATCACGTGTTGACACGTGGCACCTATCAGAGTCTGACATGTCAGACCTGACAGCTGTCAGATGACATCACCAGTGACGTCATCAGTGGCGTCATCGATGACGCCAGCAGGTACTGTTCCACCATTGACAGGCACGTTGACCAGCGCGTGGAGGCGCGTGTGAACAATGTTTCTGGTGGGACCACCACCATTCTTTAGGTTTCGACGATCTGGATCCAATCGCGGTGGTTTCGGGTCGATCGAAGATCGTTAAGTTGGTCAAAATAGGGTTTATTACCTCGGGAAGCGTGTTCGAGCGGCTTTCCTAGGCCGGTTTTAAGCTAGGGTTTCATGGTTGACTAATAGGGACTTGTAGTGACCTCTACGTGTACTTTGGACGTGACAGGAATCGTACAATAGTACCAGGACATGGTTATACGTTCGGGGTTGCAGTAGGATTGTACTTTGAGTGGGCCTTTGTTTTCATTAAACCCTTGCATGCATAACCGTTTTCATTTCTTGATACATATATATACGTGGTTCAAGAAAAAGCATATGAGTTTGTGGATTTTTAACTATTGTACGATTTACGATGTTGGGCATGAGACCCGTCTGGTTAACTTAAGCATTGTTTTGAATTATATATATATA
This sequence comes from Prinsepia uniflora, assembly GCA_032719365.1. NCBI lineage: Eukaryota > Viridiplantae > Streptophyta > Magnoliopsida > Rosales > Rosaceae > Prinsepia > Prinsepia uniflora. The sequence continues at coordinate 52,756,710 of CM064861.1, read as the reverse complement.
TATATACATGGATATCGATGACTATCTTTAGTATTGCACTGTATAGATCTACCTGTGTGATATTGTCTCCTCCGGATGTGGGTACCCCGGAGTGGTCACGGAGAAATGCCTGCGAGGGGTCATTCTACAGAGGGACCAGACCTTAGGGTGACTCAGGAGCTGGATTGCTATGATTGGACGTCTGGGACGACAGGCATCTAGGATGCCATACCCGGACTGGGTTCGGGATTGGAATCGGGATAAAGACCCCGAGCGGCACGCGTAGCCTTGGGACTGTGACCTTATTGGACGTCTGGGACGTCGGACATCTGGGATGTCAGGGTGGGGATCTATAGTGCAGTGGCTGAGATTATGATTATGTTTATATTGTGTTGCTCATGTTTATCTTTTATAATCTTATGGTTTTGATACTGATGCCTGTATGTTTGGAAAACGGAGAGGTAAAAGTATATGTTTCTATTTTGTTGTACTGTTTTATAAACTCTGAGGTTCGGCCCACTCACCCTTAATGTTTTATTGACCCCTCCAGGCCGTGCTACTGAGGCAGAAGAGGATCCTGAGGCTGAGGCATAGATCTACACTGTAACGACCCGTCCCAAATTCCTAGATTATATTAGTGACTAATCACGATTAGTGAGGCTAATTCGTGATTAGTTGAGCGAAATCGGACGAACGATGCGAAATGACCGTTTTGCCCCTAATCGTGGCAAAACGTTGACTTTTCAATCGGGAGGTCAAATGGACTTTGACCGATGACCGTGACGTAGTTCGTGACGTCACGAGTTCACAGACAGGTGGCACGTTCAATTCCGACGTTCGGGGAGGAAGTTATGAGATTCGGAAGTTTAGGGGCATTTTGGTAAATTTGGTTAAAAAGGGGCAAATGTTGACTTTTTGACCAAGAGGTCCGATGGCCGAGGGCCAAAGATCGTTACGTAGATAAGGGCGATACGAATCCGTAGACAGGCAGCACGTTAAATTTGGACGTTCGACGACGAAGTTACCGTTCACGTAAGTTCCAGGTTACTATTCATGACGACACGTTTTACGAGACAAAAAGTGCAGTTTTGTCTCTAGTGGGCCCAGCTTTTTAGATAGCCAATGGATGAGTGACAAGTGTCACCCATCCACTAGCCAATCTCACACATTCATGCTTACCATCCCTTCATCGATCATTTCTTTCCATTTCAAAACATTTCACCCGATCTCAGTTTGAACCCAAACCCATCCAATCCTTTCCATCTGATCTTGAGTGAGACCAGAGAGTGAAGGAGAGGCTGAGGAAGCTAAGGACGGTGGCTGGGAGCACCTGGACCGCCGCACACGGCCGTGAAGGCCCAGGTAATCCGATCACCCGACTAATGCCCATTTTCCATTATTTTCGAATAGGACATTGTGGTTTGTTATGGGTGATTGAAAGATGATTAGGGAGTTTCTAAGATGATTTTAGGACGGTTTGGAGGGTGGTTCACAGCGGAGGAGGCCGTGAGGGTGGCCGGGAAACTTTGGGCCGTGAGGTTCAAGAATTAAACCTCGAATTCGTGGTGTTTTTCCTTGTTTTGACCATCCAAACATGTTCCTAGGATCAAAATAGGAATTTAGGGATTGATTAGGAAGGAAATCGGACCAAAATGAGAGAGAAGGAGTCGTGAACTGGTCACGCCAGTCCAACTGGACCGGCCAACCAGTGAACCGGCCGGTTCGATCGCTGAGAAAGAAAACTGTTCACTGCCGCGTGAAGTCCACGCGCAGCCACTTCAGGCGGCGTGTGACGGCGCGTGGGGGGAGATTTTGGGGAAAGTTCCAACATGTGAAATCTTCTATTCGATGTAATGAACATTTTGGGACTGGTTTTGAGTCGATCGGACACCGTCTCGATATGTTTCAGGGCATCGGAAGGTTTATGATCGATTTTAAAAAAAGTTAGAAAATTGGGAAAATTATGGGACTTCAATGAGAGGTTAATGAGGCTATTAGTAACCCTCTAAATGAATTTGGACAGGTTTGGAAGTCTCGGTGATGGTGATTGACCCAGGAGACGATTATTGCGCGCGTATCGAGGCGTGGCTTCGGACGGCCTGTGAGTGGACCTTGATTTCTAAACTGTGATGCATGCATAAATTTTTTATATGGTTTATGAATATGATTTTATCATGTTGATTTGGATCCTTGTGATTTATATGATTTCACGCTTTACGAGGCGATTTATGAGTTTGCACGTAAATCAAGGTTTTCTGGTTTTACTCTGATTTTCCTTTCTTATGGTTTTGGAAATAGTTTAATGAAATGATTTTGGATTTGAAAAGGTAAACTCGGGTTCGAGATCCATTTGATTTACGGAATCGGGCCGGAGGCCCAGTTGGGTTACGATTCGGACCGGAGGTCCAATTTCTATGGGGATTCGGGCCTAGCGCCCAGTTATGTGTTACAAATGGTTATTACGGGTCATGACGGTTTATGGGAACCGGCATGAACCCTTGAAATGGATTTATGGGTCATGACGGTTTATGGGAACCGGCATGAACCCATGAAAGGATTTTATGGTTCATGACGGCTTATGGGGGGGCGGGCAAGAATCCTTGAAAGGTTTCAAGAATGATTTCAAAAGGTTTTTCATATGCCGTCCTTTATATATGATTGTCTCCTCTGGGGAGGGTCGTTGGCCTGGGTGGACCTCGGAATAGTCACGGAGCACTGACTGAGTGGAGTCGGCCCCCAGTTGGGTTCCTTACTCTCAGGATGGGTATGGTTCGTTACCTCCAGAGAGGGTCATTGATCTACAGACATTGACCTGGGTGGACCCTGGAGAGACTTGGGTTTAAGACCCCGGTTAGCACACGTGTAGCTTTATTTTACCATGACAGGTTCTGGATATGAATATAATGGATAAACATGATTTCAATTGGTTTGAGAAATTATGTTTTATAATGATAAATGGATTTGGGCTGAGTTCCCACGTATGTTTACTATGTTATGGTTTTCTGTAAATGGTTTTACTATGCATGCATGCTTTTTAGTGAAGGGTACAAATGTCTTTATGGAAATGTTTTTATAAACTCTTGTTTTGTCCACTCACAGGTTTTAATGTTTTGACTGCCCTTCAGGTTGACATCGGATGTGGACTGTAGTAGAGACCGAAATATCACATGCCTCCTCCGGATCCTAGCATACTCTGATAGCCCGGGAGGGCAAATGTCAGAAATATCCCTTGTCTGACACTTCGTGTCAAACGGGAGCAGGGTCATCCCGCACTAATCCCAGGGGGATTGGGATGGGTCCTGTCAGCTTGGTATCAGAGCATAGGATTGCTTATCAGAGCGGGGTTGTCTCTATTCGAGCAACCGCGGAGCTTTTGGAATGTACGCAGGTCGAGGATGTGATATCTCAAGTGGCTACAGTTCGTGGTGAACTTGATAGTGAGGTGCCGGTACGGTAGTTAGTAGGACTGTATCTGTAAGACCGTGTCCTGGAGGGAACGGTGAACAATCCCACATTCCTGCGAGGGGAAATGGTCTGGGAGAGGATGGTGGTGTGCCTTAAAGGTGTAGGCACACACCTATCTAGCTTGAGGCCTTTTGGGAGCTCAGTGGCTTTGGGGGGGATTGGAACCCCAAAGTTAAGCGAGTTGAGGCTGGTGCAATTCCGGATGGGTGACCCCCTGGGAAGTTGCACCGTGAGCTCCCGAAAACAAAACCGTGAGGGCAAGGACAAGGAGGCCCAAAGCGGACAATATCGTGCTAGATGAATCGGGATCTGACAGAAGAGGGTCGGGTCCTGACAATTTGGTATCAGAGCCAGACCCCGACCGGGAAGTGTGCCAGCGAGGACCCTGGGCCCTAAGGGGGGTGGATTGTAAGACCCGTGTCCTAGAGGGAACGGTGAACAATCCCACATTCATGCGAGGGGAAATGGTCTGGGAGAGGATGGTGGTGTGCCTTAAAGGTGTAGGCACACACCTATCTAGCATGAGGCCTTTTGGGAGCTCAGTGGCTTTGGGGGGATTGGAACCCCAAAGTTAAGCGAGTTGAGGCTGGTGCAATTCCGGATGGGTGACCCCCTGGGAAGTTGCACCGTGAGTTCCCGAAAACAAAACCGTGAGGGCAAGGGCAAGGAGGCCCAAAGCGGAAAATATCGTGTAAGATGAATCGGGACCTGACAGAAGAGGGTCGGGTCCTGACATACGGAGTTCAACCAAAAGTGGTAAATGAACAGTCCGTAGATGTGCTACAGAATGCGTTGACTTCCAGCTTAGAGCATCAGCCACCACATTGGCTTTTCCCGGGTGGTACTCAATCGTGCAATCATAATCCTTAATTAGCTCTAGCCACCGTCGTTGCCTCATATTTAACTCCTTCTGAGTGAACAAGTGCTTCAGGCTTTTGTGATCCGTGAACATTCTGCAAGTCGCACCATACAGGTGATGTCTCCAGATTTTTAACGCATGCACGACAGCAGCTAATTCCAAGTCATGAGTCGGATAATTGCGCTCATGCGGTTTCAACTGGCGCGAAGCATAGGCAATCACTTTCCCATGCTGCATTAGCACACATCCCAAACCCTGTAAGGATGCATCACTGTACACCTCGAATTCCCCACTGTCGTCCGGAAGGGTCAGTATAGGAGCAGATGTCAGCCTTTCTTTTATCTCCCGAAAACTACGCTCACAATCGTCATCCCACTCAAACTTGACTCCCTTCCGCGTCAGTCGCGTCAACGGGGCAGCAATGGTAGAGAAACCCTCTACAAACCTTCTGTAGTAACCAGCCAAACCCAAGAAACTTCTGACTTCAGTGACAGTCCTCGGTTGTTCCCACTTCGCCACCGCCTCAATTTTCTGAGAATCCACACTGATCCCGTCAGTTGAGATCACATGCCCCAAGAAACTCACGCTCGTCAACCAAAACTGACACTTGCTGAGCTTCGCATACAGCTGGTTTTCCCTCAAGGTACCCAGCACCATCCTTAAGTGCTCCTCGTGCGCTTCTACACTCCTCAAGTAGACTAGGATATCGTCAATAAACACGATGACAAAACGATCCAAGTAAGGCTGCAACACTCGGTTCATCAAATCCATAAACGCTGCGGGTGCGTTGGTCAAACCAAACGGCATCACAAGGAACTCATAATGACCATAACGGGTCCTAAAGGCTGTCTTGGGTACATCCTCATCCTTAACCCGTAATTGATGATACCCGGAACGTAGATCAATTTTGGAGAAGTACTGCGCTCCTCGCAATTGATCAAACAAATCATCGATCCGAGGCAACGGGTATTTGTTCCTAACCGTTACTTTATTCAGTTGCCTGTAATCGATGCAGAGTCTCAAACTCCCATCCTTTTTCTTCACAAATAACACCGGGGCTCCCCAAGGGGACACACTCGGTCGAATAAACCCCATCTCAAGTAATTCTTGTAACTGCGCCTTCAGTTCTTTCAACTCAGTTGGCGCCATACGATACGGAGTCTGAGAGATAGGTTGCGTACCTGGAACCAGATCAACAGTGAACTCGACATCTCGATGCGGTGGCAATCCCGGTAGATCCTCCGGAAAGACATCCGGGAACCCCCGTACTATCGGTGTATCCTCCACCCTCAATGGTGCAGCTCGTGAATCCATTACTTGAGCTAAGTATCCCTGGCACCCTTTCCTCAACAACTTACTTGCCTTCAGGGCTGAAATCACTCCGACAGGAGTGGCTCGCTGAATTCCCTGAAAAGTGGTTTCCGGTAATCCCGGGCTCCGAAAAGTAACCTTCTTATCGACACATTCGATAGAAGCATGATGGAGTGTCAACCAGTCCATTCCCAAAATGACATCAAAGTCGTGCAAATCCAAGAGTATCAAATCTGCCATCAGACCAACATCACCCACCATTACGGGACATTCCCGCAACACTTGATTTACCACAAATACATCTCCCATGGGTGTACTCACACCCAAATCACAGTCCAAGGCGGACACCTCTCTACCCGCCAACAACTCACAGTCCCGTGAAATAAATGAATGAGTAGCTCCGGGGTCAATTAAAGCACAAACATCATGTCCAAAGATCGTGAGTGTACCTGTCACAACACCAGGCGCTGCCCTGGCCTCCTGCTGCGTAACAGCAAAAACTCGGGCCTGTGGTCCAGCTGCTCGCCCACGGCCCCGGCCCCTCTGTCCATTAGCCGCTCCAGTACCACCTCCTCGAGTACTCCCAGTCCCAGAAACTGCAGCTGTGCTCCGTCCCTGCTCTGCTCCACCCCGACCTGCGCCACCACCCTGTGGCAAAGATGGACACTCCCTCCGATAGTGGCCCCCGCTCGCCACAGAAGAAACAGATAACACTGGAAGCATCTCGAACAAAACCACCACCCTGCCGTCCCGTGGAAGCAACAGAAGTCGCGCTCGCCTGCGGAGCAGTCTGCGCCCTAGGCGCTCGGAATCCGGAACTCTGATAGTTACCAGGCCTGCCATAACGATCATTGCCTGCAGATGAGGCTCCATTATAACGTCCCTTCTTCGGGGCTCTCTGACCATACGATCCAGGATATGAACGCTCGCGACGTTGTCCACCACCAGAATACTGTGGACATGTCGGGAGACTAGCCTCAACCCGCACCGCGGCATCAGACAACTCCCTGAGAGTAGCAAAAGCTCCGGCCGTCACAATGGCCCGTACCTCACCCCGTAGGCCAAGCTCAAACCTACGACATTTCTCAGCCTCAGTAGATACAAAGGTAGGAGCAAAACGAGCTAGCATCTGAAATTTCTGCTCATACTCAGCTACGGACATGCTCCCCTGCTGGAGCTGCAGAAACTCGGTCTCCCTAGCATCACGGAATGAACGGGGATAATACTGATCCAGAAACCGTTCACGAAAGGTCTCCCAAGTCACTGTACGGGCATCCCAGCCCGACAACTCCAGAGTATACCACCACTCATAAGCAGATCCATCAAGTAAAAATGTGGCCAACACCACACGCTCCTCAGGAGGACAGTGCATCACAGTAAAAATCCGCTCAATCCGAGAAATCCAACGGTGAGCATCCTCGGGATCCGCTCCACCACTAAACATCGTAGCCCCAAGACGCTGGGCTCGCTCGATCGTAGCACTCTCGGCATCGCCATCAGGTCGTGGAGGGGGTTCGCGTCGCGGAGGCATGGCCGGTCGTCCTTCTTCTGAAAGAGGCATAAGTTAGTACAATAATCAAGGCACACCCGAGTGCCAGACACGAATCGTAAACCTAGGCTCTGATACCAATTGACAGGACCCGCCCCGATTATCGCCTCGATAATCGAAGGCATCCTGCTCCCGTCTGACAATCGAAACCAAAAGACTGGAAAACTAACTAATATTACATCACACCCATTGTCAGACGAGGGAGATTAGACAGATACAACCGACTGGACGTCAAGTCCACAGTTTCACAGAGCAATATATTACAAAACAGGTTAAAGAAACAAATCCTACTCTGTGAACTAACTACTCCGCAACGGAAAACTTTATGCCTCCGCCTCTGCCTCGGCGCTTGCCCCCGCGCTTGTACCACACGACCTGGAGGGAATTTAAAACAACAAAGTGTGAGTGGACCGAAACATAAGTTTTACAGAAAACAGTTTTTCCGAAATCGGGTTCGCCCTCCAGTTTTGTAACACGCATGCATAACCGAATATTCAGAAATCACGTATTAAACCTCTGAAAAACTCTTTTTCCGGAAACACATGAAAAACGTTACAGAAAATCGTCATAACTCATGTAAAACCATTTAATATTACCAGATTCCAGAACTGTCATTTTGAAACATCAATTGCACAAATCAAGTAAAAAGTGTATCAATAATAACAGTTAAGCCGTTGGATCCATCAGAGTCTTTAAACTCAATATTAGGCATTCCCGGGATATCAACGAGTCTTTAAGCTCAAAAAATGATTAGTAGGCCTCGGGGGTATCACAATCATCGAGACTTTAAACTCACGAGTCTTTAAACTCAATCTGGGTCCTTAAACCCCAATTTTCGAGCCCGCCCCCGTCATCAACAAACCGGGTCTTTAAACCCAAAACCAGATCCAACAATCAACCGGGTCTTTAAACCCAAAACCGTTTTTAAAACACAATAAACCATGATTCATCACAAACCGTTTTCCAACATCATTCCGAAATCATATCACATCATAGTAGGACTTATGTCCGAATTCACATGCAAATTCCAACACATGCAATTTCCGAAAATCACTTCACAATTATGATCAAAACATCATAAATCCGTAACATGCATAATCATATTCAGATACTTCATCAAAATCATCACGCATGCATAAGCGAAAACCGTAACCTCGAAATGCGTGAAATAGGATAAATATCTCGAAAAGCGTGAAAACACGTAAAACCGATATATCATATCACCATCGTAAAATCATATGTAAAACCATAAGATAAACAAGAAAAATAGTCATGCATGCCCAATTTAGGAATCAAAAAGTCCACTCACAGTCTTAGGACGCGTCAATCGCGTCCCACGCGCTCCTCCGTAGCTTCGGAAGTGTCCGGGCCTGTAAAAACGTACAAGAAGGGTTACAAACATCCCAAAATAACTCGTAGGATTTTTCCTAATTTTCCCGGATTTTTCGGCGAAATTAAATTTAGAGACTTAACCTTCCGGACTCCCGAAATTATCCCGAAAGACTCCCGAACAACTCGAATCCTAAAGGTAAAATGTTAATTGGACTGAAAGGAACAATTTCCATGTTGACCGTGATCGGAGATGACATCGCACGCGCCGTCACGCGCTGCCCAAAGTGGCTGCGCGTGAAGGCCACGCGCCAAGCTACAGTGTCATCGTTCTTACCCGGATAGACTGATAAACGGGTCTATTACCCGCGACTCAACCCCGACCAGTTCAAGCTCAATTCTCAATCAATTCCTCTCGTTTTTTTATCCTATCACCTTCTCTAATCCATTAATTTTAGGTCTGTAATGATGATTAACCTCGACTGTCCCTAAATCGATTCGACCCAGACCTGATCAGACGAATGGGTCGTCGTCCAGAACTCCCCCAAACCAGCTCCATTTCCAAATTAGTTTCACCAGTAGCATAAGGAAACTTAGACGAACACAATGGCACTAACAATTTAACTCGCCGTTACCTGGAAGTCATCGTCCTTAGCACTGGTTTTCCTCTGAAACTCAGACTCAGGTTCCCGGCCAACCTGTCCTCCTCCTCTTTCCATTCTTGCACGGTTGTGCTCGTAGTGGCCCCAGAAGTCTAACACGGCCCTTGGTTTCGATCAACAGGCTCCAGAAATTGAATGGGATTTTTCCCTCCAACTGGTTCCTCCCTGAACAGCACTCGGGTTCTAGGGCCAACAGTGGTCGTCCTCACTCAAATATTGCACCAACGTGATTCTTTCACTCCCAGAAGTCCCTCAGTGTCCTTAGTTTGGTCCCAAAACCCGTAGGAATTGAACCCTGAAATTTCCCCCCAAAAACCCGAAATTGGTTCCTCACGGTTCTCTCAGTCTCAGCCCTTTCAACTGATGCACAAAGACCCCAAATCAATCCTCACTCCATTCCCATACTCAGATAATCGATCAGTGTGGCCAACAGCCCGTGGGAGACCAACTGGGGTCTCTGAAAATGTCTCCCACGCACACAGAAACCATGGCCATTCCTTGCACTCCCGTGCCCTGAATTCTGCCCAAACCGTGCACCAAGGCCACTCAGTCATGCTTCCACTACCTAAATCCACATAAACAAATTGTCTGAGCCATTCCACTAGCCATAAACAATTACACGCACAAGACCCACGGCCGTGCACTCTGTTTTTTCACGGTGGTGAACAGTAACCACCGTGAAATGACCAAAATGCCCCTCTGTGCAATAATTACCAAATTGCCCTCCAACTTCCGTGACCCGTAACTTGGTCATCTGACGTCCGTTTTGCGCGTGCCGCATGTCGTTGTACTCAGGGCGTCGAGACGAACATAACGGTCTTCGAGTCAAATGAATATCAGTTGTCAAACAAAAAGTAAAACCTTTCCCCTTAATAACGTCCAATTACGATAATGCCCCTGAACTTCCGAACATCATAACTTTAACCCTGTTCGTCCGAATCGAACGTGCCACCTGTCTATGAACTCGTGACGTCCCGAACTACGTCACGGTCATCGCTCAACGTCCGTTCGACCTCCCAATCAAAAAGTCAACAAATTGACCACACAAATCACAGGGGTAAAACGTCATTTTATTAAATATTTTATAATATTACACTTCCAGAACGTCCGGGGCGTTACACCGTAAGAATAGCATTGATTTGGGTTTGGATGGCCAAGGTGTCTTGCTGGCTAATTTTCATGTGAGACCACTTCTGGTCGATCGGATCGTTGAGGTTCAATCTCAAGATCCTGTCTCATGTGTACTTCAGATTGAAGTGGAAGCCGTGTGAACGGCTAGATTTTACGGTCAGGGAGGATGGAGCTTTGCTAAAAGAAGGACGGTTGTGTGTGCCCGACGTTGAGGCACTGAAGAAGGAGATCTTGGACGAAGCTCATAGTTCGGCCTACGCGATGCATCCTGGTGGGACCAAGATGTATCGCACCTTGCGAGAGCACTACTGGTGACCGGGAATGAAACGGGAGATTGCCGAGTTTGTCAGCAGGTGTCTGATTTGCCAGCAAGTGAAGGTTGAGAGACAACGAACTTATGGAGCCTTGCAACCCCTACCTATTCCGGAATGGAAATGGGATCACTTAACGATGGATTTCATGTTTGGACTTCCTAGGACACCCAGAGGTCACGATGGAGTTTGGGTGATTGGGGACAGGCTTACGAAATCAGCTCATTTCTTGCCGGTGCGAGAGAACTTCAGGATGACACAGTTGGCCCAGTTGTTTATTGACGAGATCGTCCGTCTGCACGGTACTCCGGAATCAATAGTATCTGACAGGGACCCGAGGTTTACTTCTCGATTTTGGCAAAGTCTATAGGAAGCTTTTGGGACGAAACTTCATTTCAGTAGTGCATTTCATCCACAGACTGACGGCCAGTCTGAGCGGACCATCCAGACACTGGAGGATATGATGCGGGCTTGCGTTTTTCAATTTCAGGACACTTGGGAGTCACATCTAGCCTTAATGGAATTTGCCTACAACAATAGCTATTAGGCGAGGATAGGGATGGCTCCGTACGAACCCTTGTACGGACGGCAGTGTAGAACCCCGTTGTGTTGGACGGACGGATGTGGCTCTGGGAGTGAAAGAATCACGTTGGTGCAATATTTGAGTGAGGACGGCCACTGTTGGCCCTAGAACCCGAGTGCTGTTCAGGGAGGAACCAGTTGGAGGGAAAAATCCCATTCAATTTCTGGAGCCTGTTGATCGAAACCAAGGGCCGTGTTAGACTTCTGGGGCCACTACGAGCACAACCGTGCAAGAATCGAAGGAGGAGGAGGACAGGTTGGCCGGGAACCTGAGTCTGAGTTTCAGAGGAAAACCAGTGCTGAGGACGACGACTTCCAGGTAACGGCGAGTTAAATTGTTAGTGCCATTGTGTTCGTCTAAGTTTCCTTATGCTACTGGTGAAACTAATTTGGAAATGGAGCTGGTTTGGGGGAGTTCTGGACGACGACCCATTCGTCTGATCAGGTCTGGGTCGAATCGATTTAGGGACAGTCGAGGTTAATCATCATTACAGACCTAAAATTAATGGATTAGAGAAGGTGATAGGATCAAAAATGAGAGGAATTGATTGAGAATTGAGCTTGAACTGGTCGGGTTGAGTCGCGGGTAATAGACCCGTTTATCAGTCTATCCGGGTAAGAACGATGACACTGTAGCTTGGCGCGTGGCCTTCATGCGCAGCCACTTTGGGCGGCGCGTGACGGCGCGTACGATGTCATCTCCGATCACGGTCAACATGGAAATTGTTCCTTTCAGTCCAATTAACATTTTACCTTTAGGATTCGAGTTGTTCGGGAGTCTTTCGGGATAATTTCGGGAGTCCGGAAGGTTAAGTCTCTAAATTTAATTTCGCCGAAAAATCCGGGAAAATTAGGAAAAATCCTACGAGTTATTTTGGGATGTTTGTAACCCTTCTTGTACGTTTTTACAGGCCCGGACACTTCCGAAGCTACGGAGGAGCGCGTGGGACGCGATTGACGCGTCCTAAGACTGTGAGTGGACTTTTTGATTCCTAAATTGGGCATGCATGACTATTTTTCTTGTTTATCTTATGGTTTTACATATGATTTTACGATGGTGATATGATATATCGGTTTTACGTGTTTTCACTCTTTTCGAGATATTTATCCTATTTCACGCATTTCGAGGTTACGGTTTTCGCTTATGCATGCGTGATGATTTTGATGAAGTATCTGGATATGATTATGCATGTTACGGATTTATGATGTTTTGATCATAATTGTGAAGTGATTTTCGGAAATTGCATGTGTTGGAATTTGCATGTGAATTCGGACATAAGTCCTACTATGATGTGATATCATTTCGGAATGATGTTGGAAAACGGTTTGTGATGAATCATGGTTTATTGTGTTTTAAAAACGGTTTTGGGTTTTAAAGACCCGGTTGATTGTTGGATCTGGTTTTGGGTTTAAAGTCCCGGTTTGTTGATGACGGGGGCGGGCCCGAAAATTGGGTTTAAGGACCCAGATTGAGTTTAAAGACTCATGAGTTTAAAGACTCGATGATTGTGATACCCCCGAGGCCTACTAATCATTTTTTGAGTTTAAAGACTCGTTGATATCCCGGGAATGCCTAATATTGAGTTTAAAGACTCTGATGGATCCAACGGCTTAACTGTTATTATTGATACACTTTTTACTTGATTTGTGCAATTGATGTTTCAAAATGACAGTTCTGGAATCTGGTAATATTAAATGGTTTTACATGAGTTATGACGATTTTCTGTAACGTTTTTCATGTGTTTACGGAAAAAGAGTTTTTCAGAGGTTTAATACGTGATTTCTGAATATTCGGTTATGCATGCGTGTTACAAAACTGGAGGGCGAACCCGATTTCGGAAAAACTGTTTTCTGTAAAACTTATGTTTCGGTCCACTCACACTTTGTTGTTTTAAATTCCCTCCAGGTCGTGGTACAAGCGCGGGGGGCAAGCGCCGAGGCAGAGGCGGAGGCATAAAGTTTTCCGTTGCGGAGTAGTTAGTTCACAGAGTAGGATTTGTTTCTTTAACCTGTTTTGTAATATATTGCTCTGTGAAACTGTGGACTTGACGACGTCCAGTCGGTTGTATCTGTTTAATCTCTCTAGTCTGACAATGGGTGTGATGTAATATTAGTTAGTTTTCCAGTCTTTTGGTTTCGATTGTCAGACGGGAGCAGGATGCCTTCCGATTATCGAGGCGATAATCGGGGTGGGTCCTGTCAGTATCGTGGTTCGTCTTGGTTCGGCACGTGATGCCCGGGTTGCCATAGTTCTGTCAGGGTTGGCAGAGTGGGACCCTATGAATGGATGACGTAAACGGTACTGAGCGTTTTGATCGTGTGACGGTTAGTTGGGATCGTCTTTCACGATGTCGTAGGATCGGTTCCGACGACTAGTTGGGAAATTGTGACCATCTGATGATCGTATTTGGTTGAGTTAGATGGATTTACTGCTGTGAGCAGCCGGATTCGGGGAATCCTAGTTGGATTGACGTCTTTACGATGTCAAGACAGCGGAGTCGGTCAGATTATGGATTATACTGCCTTATGCAGTTGGGTTTTGAGTGACCCTAGGGCGTGATCGTGGAACCCTACCTTTGGTTGTATGGTTCGAAAATGTGAGTTGACGAGTGGTTTGACTTGGACGACTGCTCTGATTTGGATTCGTTAGTCGATCTAGTCATGTCAGCTTGTGTTGGGACTGCACTTCGCAGTCGAGGTTGTACTTACCGGTTAAACTTAGTTGGTTGTCGTACTACCGTAGTTATGATGGATTGTTGGTGCAACTAAGGTCATGGGTGACCTGGTAGACGAGATTTGGTTTAGTCGAGTTACTACTAGTTAGAGTTGGTTGGACAAGTTATCAGGGTTGGTACTTGTTGATGGAATCCCTGAGTGGGATACAGAGTAGTTGGTACGGGCGATTGATTTCGTTGGATGCGGAGACTGGATATCGAGATGTCTGGTAGTTAGGTCTGCACGAGGTTGTGGCAGACGCTACTATCGATGGACGTAGTCGAGTCTTATCAAGTTGAGTAGACTCAGGTTGCCGTGACGATTGTGACGATGATACGAGGTGCGTGAGTAACGCATATGTACGAGCAGAGGTACGGGGTCGTCGCTCGGTATGAACGGAGATCCAGGGTTTTCGGATTCGTACACTGTGTGTGCTGATACTAATATTGAGGTTGGTGTACTGGTACTAGTGCTGGTGCTGGTGCCGGTGATTGTGATGACGGTGAGTCACGAGTCGGGATGTGACTCCACCGAGTTACATATATGCTCGGTATCTGTGGTTCGGGAGTGGATCTCAGATAGAGTTAAATTGGTTAAGGGACACGTGGTTGATGTCCGGGTATGTTGTTTCCAATCTGGTTGGAACTTCGGAATCGCGAGAGGTTGTGATTGAGGTGACACGAGTAATGCGGGTTTTCCGCATCGGTAATGAGTATTTCAAAGTCATTAGGGTGACTTCTCAGATTCTACCATGATTGATGATGGTAGATGATGTTGATGATGTAGATGTTGTTGGTTGCCACTAGTACACTGATCGTGTATTGGTTGGTGGACCCGTGATTTGTCTTGGGTCATCAGGTGGAGTGAGTATATCGAAGTTAGCTGACTGAGATTCCTCATTCTCTACTTGGTGGCAGACGATGTCAAGTTACCTGACGTGGTGAGTGCAGCAAGTTTTGGTTGCATTCAGGTAGGACGGATTTTGAGGTCATTGTTTGGTATCATCCTTGGTTTTTCCTCGGTGGAATGACAAGGATCAATACGAAGTGATTGGAGAGAACCCACAGTCTCGGCGTGTCTCGTCGTTGACTGATCTATTTAGATGTGGGATATAGGTTGAGGACTTTGGACGTCATGACGATCGATGATCGTGACGTCTATGGTCGGTTGACGTAGTGATGGATCTGGATCGTGATCTTGATGATCCAGATAGGTGGAGAGTCTATCGCTCTTACCTGGATGTTTGAATTGAGGATGTTGGGACTGAACTTCTTTTCGAAGTGAATCCCGTATGGTATATTACTCAGGTGAGTAGTTTTCCGACGTGGTCGGATATTGTCAGACGTAGTGTTGTGTTGATGTTGGGATTGGCTTCCCTATGAATTCAATCGATTGTATTGTGGTAATAATTTGAACTGGTATCCGATAGGTTCGGATATAGTGCGTCTTGATGGACGAGAACGAGATTTCGGGTTTTGGAATCAGATTTCTAGTTGACGATTCAGGATTTGATTTTGGAACTTGAAAGTGGATTCCTGGATTTGGGTTTTGGAATCGGATTCTGGGTGACGATTCAGGATTTGATTCTGGAGCTTGATAGTGGATTTCCTTTTATGGATTTGGGTTCGGAATGGTTATTCCAAATGCTAGCTTACGGAATGATGATTTCGGATTCGAATTTGGACATGATTATGGATATGATTTCTGGGTTTGGATTCGGGATTTCTTACAAAATTGCGGATTCGGATTCGGATTTGGAAATAGATGATGGGTTGGAGTTTCGATTTGTCTAGTCCGGGATTGTACAAATGGACTCCATAGTAGAAACGTGATTGGCTATGATCTAGATGGTTGTAGGCTGATTGATGGGTAGATGTACGTACCTTGTACGTAGTTCGAGGTACGATACCGGGCAGACTTGTCATGTCTAGTGATGGTATATAGGTTATACCAGAGTATGTTGGTGAGCGTGTTGGTAGTCAGATTGGTTCTGATACCATTGGATTAGTTGAGGACGTGGACAGGACATTGGATACTGTGCATTGGGTCATGGTATTTCTGATGGTCTAGTTACACACTGGTCGAGTGAGATGTTGGTAAACGTGTATACTCAAGTTGAGTAAGTTGGTGGTTAGTGTAACCACGAGTGAGTATAGTGTCAGTTGTAGGAGGTGTCAGCGTGGATCGTTGAGTGAGGTCTGATGACTCCCGGTAGGAGCAGACGTCAGGATAGGTTGGTGATTGAGGAAGGAATCGTCGAGTTGCTGTGTCAACGAAAATGGTAGATTTGACATGTGGTGTCAATTCGGAACGTATGGTTACTGTCATTCGACGTGGTCGAATGTAGTCGTTGCGACGTAAGCGTTAGTAGTACGTCTGGGTGGAAATAAGTATTGTTCTAGTAAGTTGGTGTGCGAGTGTACACATATTTCGAGGTCAATTCTACTTTCCACGAGGTGGTTGTGGAATCAGGATAGTTGAAGTTT
The DNA here is from genome assembly GCA_032719365.1 of Prinsepia uniflora. Taxonomy (NCBI): domain Eukaryota; kingdom Viridiplantae; phylum Streptophyta; class Magnoliopsida; order Rosales; family Rosaceae; genus Prinsepia; species Prinsepia uniflora. The sequence goes on along the minus strand of CM064861.1, from coordinate 52,740,331 downwards.
CGAGAACGAAACCAATTAAGGAGGGAAAAACGGTTGGAATTAGGTTGGTTGGAATTTCGAGGACGAAATTAATTAAGGAGGGAAGGTTGTAACGACCCGTCACAAATTCCTAGATTAGATTAGTGACTAATCACGATTAGTGAGGCTAATCTGTGATTAGTTGAGCGAAATCGGACGAACGATGCGAAATGATCGTTTTACCCCTAGTCGTGGCAAAACGTTGACTTTTCAGTCGGGAGGTCAAATGGACTTTAACCGATGATCGTGACGTAGTTCGTGACGTCACGAGTTCACAGACAGGTGGCACGTTCAATTCCGACGTTCGGGGAGGAAGTTATGACGTTCGGAAGTTTAGGGGCATTTTGGTAAATTTGGTTAAAAAGGGGCAAATGTTGACTTTTTGACCAAGAGGTCCGATGGCCGAGGGCCGAAGATCATTACGTGGATAGGGACGATACGAATCCGTAGATAGGCGAAACGTTGAATTTGGACGTTCGACGGCGAAGTTACGGTTCACGGAAGTTCCAAGTTACTATTCACGATGACACGTTTTACGAGACAAAAGTGCAGTTTTGTCTCTAGTGGGCCCAGCTTTTTAGATAGCCAATGGATGAGTGACAAGTGTCACCCATCCACTAGCCAATCTCACACATACATGCATACCATCCCTTCATCGATCATTTCTTTCCATTTCAAACCATTTCACCCGATCTCAGTTTGAACCCAAACCCATCCAATCCTTTCCATCTGATCTTGAGTGAGACCAGAGAGTGAGGGAGAGGCTGAGGAAGCTAAGGACGGTGGCTGGGAGCACCTGGACCACGGTACACGGCCGTGAAGGCCCAGGTAATCCGATTACCCGACCAATGCCCATTTTCCATTATTTTCGAATAGGACATTATGGTTTGTTATGGGTGATTGAAAGATGATTAGGGAGTTTCTAGGATGATTTTAGGATGGTTTGGAGGGTGGTTCACGGCGGAGGAGGCCGTGAGGGCGGTCGGGAAACTTTGGGCGTGATGTTCAAGAATTAAACCTCGAATTCGTGGTTTTTTTTCCTTGATTTGACCATCCAAACATGTTCCTAGGATCAAAATAGGAATTTAGGGATTGATTTTAAGGAAATCGGACCAAAATGAGAGAGAAGGAGTCGTGAACCGGTCACGCCGGTCCAACTGGACCGGCCAACCAGTGAACCGGCTGGTTCGATCGCTGAGGAAGAAAACTGTTCACTAGCGTGTGAAGCCCACGCGCAGCCACTTCAGGCGGCGTGTGGGGTAGATTTTGAGGAAAGTTCCAACATGTGAAATCTTCTATTCGATATAACGAACATTTTGGGACTGGTTTCGAGTCGATCGGACACCGTCTCGATATGTTTCAGGGCATCAGAAGGTTTAGGATCGATTTTAAAATAGTTAGAAAATCGGGAAAATTATGGGACTTCAATGAGAGGTTAATGAGGCTATTAGTAACCCTCTAAATGAATTTGGACAGGTTTGGGAGTCCCGATGATGGTGATTGACCCGGGAGACGATTATTGCGCGCGTATCGAGGCGCGGCTTCGGACGGTCTGTGAGTGGACCTTGATTTCTAAACTGTGATGCATGCATAAATGGTTTATATGGTTTATGAATATGATTTTATGATGTTGATTTGGATGCTTGTGATTTATATGATTTCACGCTTTACGAGGTGATTTACGTGTTTGCACGTAAATCTAGGTTTTCTGGTTTTACTCTGATTTTCCATTCTTATGGTTTTGGAAATATTTTAATGAAATGATTTTGGATTTGAAAAGGTAAACTCGTGTTCGAGATCCATTTGATTTACGGAATCGGGCCGGAGGCCCAGTTGGGTTACGATTCGGACCAGAGGTCCAGTTTCTATGGGGATTCGGGCCTAGCGCCTAGTTATGTGTTACAAATGGTTTTTATTGGTCATGACGGTTTATGGGAACCGGCATGAACCCTTGAAATGGATTTACGGGTCATGACGGTTTATGGGAACCGGCATGAACCCATGAAAGGATTTTATGGTTCATGACGGCTTATGGGGGCCGGGCAAGAATCCTTGAAAGGTTTCAAGAATGATTTCAAAAGGTTTTTCATATGCCATCCTTTATATATGATTGTCTCCTCCGGGGAGGGGCGTTGGCCTGGGTGGACCCTGGAATAGTCACGGAGCACTGACTGAGTGGAGTCGCCCCCTAGATGGGTTCCTTACTCTCAGGATGGGCATGGTTCGTTACCTCCAGGGAGGGTCATTGATCTACGGACATTGACCTGGGTGGACCCTGGAGAGACTTGGGTTTGAGACCCCGGTTAGCACACGTGTAGCTTTATTTTACCATGACAGGTTCTGGATATGAATATAATGGATAAACATGATTTCAATTGGTTTGGGAAATTATATTTTATAGTGATAAATGGATTTGGGCTGAGTTCCCACGTATGTTTACTATGTTATGGTTTTCTGTAAATGGTTTTACTATGCATGCATGCTTTTTAGTGAAGGGTACAAATGTCTTTATGGAAATGTTTTTATAAACTCTTGTTTTGTCCACTCACAGGTTTTAATGTTTTGACTGCCCTTCAGGTTGACATCGGATGTGGACTGTAGCAGAGACCGAAATATCACAAGTCTCCTCCGGATCCTTGCGTACTTTGATAGCTTGGGAGGGCAAAGGTCGGAAATATCCTTGTCTGACACTTCGTTTCAGACGGGAGCAGGGTCATCCCGCACTAATCCCGGGGGGATTGGGATGGGTCCTGTCATACACTACGCACCTGAACCCCACTGTTGGGTAGGTTAGCACGCAGAATAACTTAGAGTCGTGCTCAGAACTTGTATTTTGGAAACTATCCCTTGTCTGCCATCTTTTGGATTCGGATTCTATGTATGACTTTATTTTGGATATTTATGCATTTGAATTCTAAAGGGTAAAATTGGTATGTTTTATTGGGGGTGTCAGACGGGAGCAGGGCACGTCCCCGTGTGGTCCTAGGGGGATCGGGACGGGTCCTGTCACATCTGGGATGTCAGAGATATGGACCCGGTGAGACCCCGGGTAGCACGCGTTGCTTATACCGTGAGATTTGACGTCTGGGATGTCGAGCGTCTGGGACGCTAGGCATCTGGGATGCCCAGGATGGTTTAAACATGTTTTTTAATGTTATTTATGGTTATGGTTTTGGGCGGTGGCCCACTTGGAATTGGAATTTGGTTTTACGGTTTTGGCCTAGTTCCCACATTTGGTTTTGAGTTATGGTTTCTGGGCTAAGGCCCTAATGGCTTGTTTGAGTAAATGTTTTAATTACTGTTTTTCGATGCATGCATACGTTTTCATGAAGGGCATAAATATCTTTGTGAAATGTGTTTTATGAACTTATTTATTTTCGGCCACTCATAGCCTTTGTTGTTTTTTAATACCCTTCAGGTTGATCACGGCTGCGCCTACAACAAAAACTGGGACATCGCATGCCTCCTCCATCGATCCTTGCGCACTTTGGAGGCCCCGAGGGGGCAGTGGCTTTAGGTTATCCCTTGTCTGACACACGGGAGCATGGCACATCCCACGGTAATCCAGGAGGGGATTGGGATGGGTCGTGTCAATGTAGGCCTTTAATATGAGTCCCATCTAAGCCAATGAAATGCCTACAACCTTGTATCCAGCCCTATTTAAAAGGCCGTAATGCAATGTACACCCTTTGAAATCTAGGCACCCCATCGCCCTCAAGTTCAGCCTTAATCACCGTGGTGCTTTCACCATCCACTCTCTTCAACTCCTCACAATAATCTCGTAAGATTTCATATTGTCTAGTGTATTTACCTTGAACCAACTCTATGGACATAGACCTTGCCCTATAACAAGTAGATTTTTGTGGTCAATAGCCCGATTCTTACATCACAAGCTCTTGAAACTCCCCTAAGTCCCACTTCTTGCTTCTAACTCGATTAACCCTTTCATCCAATCCAAACCTTCAACCCTAAAACCATTTGTGAGAGGACGGAGGATGAACTGAGGACTGGCTGGACGTGGTGGCTGGCCAAGAAGGGCCGCCGTGCAAGGCGGAGGAGGAAAATCAATCGGGTAATCGGTTTTACCCTTTTTAATTCCATTTTTCGATTTCGATTGTTAGGGGCTTGTGTCGATGTTTGGGCTGAGTTAATGAGGTTCCTAGGGAGTTTTTAGGACGGTTTGGTGAAGGTTTGGACGTCGGGGAAGCCAGGGGAAGAATTGGAAAATTGAACCGTAGAGGAAAAATTGGGCCGGTCGGGTTTCGTGGGTTTTAGGAGCCCTAATTAATTAGGTTAGGTTCCTAGGACATTAAGAAGAATTTAGGGATTGAAATGGAGGAAAACGGACCAAAAAATAAGGAGAAAATGGGCTCGACCGGCCACGCCGGTCCAGTTGCAGGGGTTGGACTGGACCGGCCAGCCTGGACCTGCGTCTAGAGGTTGAAGATGATCTACAGTAGTCGGCGCGTGGGCCCACACGCATGCCACTTCCAGGGGCGCGTGATGGCACGTGAGGGGGTTTTTGGGGATGTGTTCAACACACGAAATCATCGATTCGATGTAACGAACATTTTGGGACTGGTTTCGTGTCAATCAGACATCGTTTCTATATAGTTCAGGACGTCCGAAAGGTTTAGGTTCGGTTTTAAAAATAGTTAGAAATTCCAGTAAATTACGGGACTTTAGTGATGGGTTATTTAGGTAGTTATTAAACCTCTAAATTAATTTGGACAGGTTCGGGAATCCCGGAGGCGACGTTTGACCTAGGAGATGATTATGGCATGCGTATCGAGGCGCGGCTTCGGACGGTCTGTGAGTGGACCCTTCTCTCGAAATTGATGCATGCATAAATGTTTTATAATTGTTTTAGAATATATTTTGTGATGCCATGAGTGCAATTGTTTGTGGTAGCTTAGGATCGACATAATTGCACGTTTTTCGAGGTTTTCGACTTTATGTCGTACCTTCGCGTACCGTGTTTTCGATAAGGGTTTAATAAACTGATTTTGGATTTAGAAATATGAAATCGGGCACGAGACCCATTTGATTTACAACTCTCGGACTTGGAGTCCATTTGAATTGATGAGGAATCGGACCGAGGGTCCATTTGTGTTATACGATCGGGCCGAGGGCCCAGTTGGTTTACGATTCGGGTTTGAGGCCCAGTTAGTGATACTATCGGGCTTAATGCCTCGTTGATTTATGATATCGGGCCTGAGTGACAGGACCCATCCCAATCCCCTCGGGATTAGTGCGGGATGATCCTGCTCCCGTCTGACACGAAGTGTCGAACAAGGGATATTTCCGACCTTTGCCCTCTCGGGCCATCAGAGTACGTCAGGATCCGGAGGAGGTATGTGATATCTCGTCTCTGCTACAGTCCACATCGTATCCAACCTGAAGGGTATTAAAAACAGAAAGACTGTGAGTGGACAAAAATAAAAGAGTTTATAAAACATATTTCATAATATACCTTTATACCCTTCACTAAAAAGCATGCATGCATAGTAAAACCATTTATCCAATCATATATGTTAAAACATCCATAATTAGGGTCTCAGCCCCAAATTCTGTAAATACAAGTCACCCGGGCTCTTGCCCAAAACCATTTACAGAAAACCATAGTATAGTAAACATATGTGGGATCTCAGTCCAAATCCATTTATCATCATAAAACATAATTTCCCAAACCAATTTAAATCATGTTTATCCATTATATTCATATCCAGAACCTGTCATGGTAAAATAGAGCTACACGTGTGCTAACCGGAGTCTCAAACCCAAGTCTCTCTAGGGTCCACCCAGGTCAATGTCCGTAGATCAATGACCCTCCCTGGAGGTAACGAACCATGCCCATCCTAAGAGTAAGGAACCCAAATGGGGGGCGACTCCACTCAGTCAGTGCTCCGTGACTACTCCAGGGTCCACCCAGGCCAACGACCCTCCCCGGAGGAGACAATCATATATAAAGGATGGAATATGAAAAACCTTTTGAAATCATTCTTTAAACCTTTCATGGGTTCATGCCGGTTCCCATAAACCGTCATGACCCGTAAAAACCATTTGTAATACATAACTGGGCCCTAGGCCCGAATCCACATAGAAACTGGACCTCCGGTCCGAATCGTAAACCAACTGGGCCTCCGGCCCGATTCCGTAAATCAAATGGGTCTTGAACCCGACTTTACCTTTTCAAATCCAAAACCATTTCATGAAATCATATCCAAAACCATAAGTATGAAAAATCTGTGTAAAACCGGAAATCTCGATTTACGTGTAAGCACGTAAATCGTCTCGAAATACGTGAAACCATATAATTCACAATTATCCAAATCAACATCATCAAATCACATTCATAAATCATATAAAACATTTATGCATGCATCACAGTTTAGAAATCAAGGTCCAATCACAGACCGTCCGAAGCCGCGCCTCGATACGCGTGCCATAATCGTCTCCTGGGTCAATCGTCATCACCGGGACTCCCAAAACTGTCCAAATTCATTTAGAGGGTTACTAATAGCCTCATTAACCTCTCATTTAAGTTCCATAATTTTCCCGATTTTCTAACTATTTTTAAAACCGAACCTAATCCTTATTATGCCCCGAAACATATCGAGACGGTGTCCGATCGACTCGAAACCAGTCCCAAAATGTTCGTTACAGCGAATAGAAGATTTCACATGTTGGAACTTCCTCAAGATCTCCCCCACGCGCCGCCTGAAGTGGCTGCGCGTGGACTTCACGCTCTAGTGAACAGTTTTCTTCCTCAGCGATCGAATCGGCCGGTTCACTGGTTGGCCGGTCCAGTTGGACCGGCGTGACCTGTTCACGACTCCTTCTCTCTCATTTTGGTCTGATTTCCTTCCTAATCAATCCCTAAATTCTCATTTTGATCCTAGGAACATGTTTGGATTGTCAAAACAAGGAAAAACACCACGAATTCGAGGTTTAATTCTTGAACCTCATGGCCCAAAGTTTCCCGGCCGCCCTCACGGCCTCCTCCGCCTTGAACCACCCTCCAAACCGTCCTAAAATCATCCTAGAAACTCCCTAATCATCTTTCAATCACCCATAACAAACCATAATGTCCTATTCGAAAATAATGGAAAATGGGCATTAGTCGGGTAATCGAATTACCTGGGCCTTCACGGCCGTGTGCGGCGGTCCAGGTGCTCCCAGCCTTCGTCCTTAGCTTCCTCAGCCTCTCCCTCACTCTCTGGTCTCACCCAAGATCAGATGGAAATGATTGGATGGGTTTGGGTTCGAACTGAGATCAGGTGAATGGTTTGAAATGGAAAGAAATGATCGATGAAGGGATGGTATGCATGTATGTGTGAGATTGGCTAGTGGATGGGTGACACTTGTCACTCATCCGTTGGCTATCTAAAAATATGGGCCCACTAGAGACAAAACTGCACTTTTGTCTCGTAAAACGTGTCATCGTGAATAGTAACTTGGAACTTCCGTGAACCGTAACTTCGCCGTCGAACGTCCGAATTCGACGTGCCGCTTGTCCACGGATTCATATCGTCCTTATCTACGTAACGGTCTTCGACCCTCGGCCATCCGACCTCCCGGTCAAAAAGTCAACTTTTGACCTCCTATTCACCCAAATTACCAAAATGCCCTTGGGCTTCCGAACGTCATAACTCCCTCCTCGGACATCGGAACTCAACGTGCCACTTGCCTATGAACTCGTGACGTCACGAACTACATCACGGTCATCGGTTAAAGTTCATTTGACCGCCCGAATGAAAAGTCAATGTTTTTCCACCATCAGGGGCAAAACGGTCATTTTGCATCGTTCGTCCGATTTCGCCTAACTAATCATCGATTAGCCTCACTAATCGTGATTAGTCGCTAATCTAATCTAGGAATTTGGAACGGGTCCTTACACTGAGACCCATTTAGTTGAGTATCCGGGCTTGAGGCCCTGTTGATTGTGAAATCGGGCTTGAGTCCCAATTCAGTTTATGAAATGAGTATTTGGGCATGAGACCCTATTGAATTGAGGATTTAGGCCGAGGCCTGTGAAAGTGAATTGAATCGGATTCGAGGAATCCCATTGAGATGAATCGGGTATGAGACCCAGTTGAAAAGTGATTTGAGAAAGAAAGTATTTGAGAAAGAAAGAAAGTATTTGGAAATGAATGAACCCTCCATATGATTATATGGTCTCCTCGAGCGTCGACCTGGAGAGTCACGATCCACAGACCAGAGTGGGTATCCCCATAGGGATCCCGTTCCAGGAGTGGAGATTACGAGATATGATGTGGTCCCGGACCAGGTTCCGGTGAGATATGTGGACTAGATCCAGAGAGAGAGCTTGGACTAGATCCAGTGATTGAGCCTCCAAGATGGAGATTCCTGGGAGAAGACTCGGAGTGAGACCCCGAGTAGTGTGCACACTAGATAGATATGATGATATCGTGACTATTTCGAGGATGTGTTCCCTAGGGGCTGTGTGCCCCGAGTTGGCATCTTCTCGGAAGAGCCGCGGATGGGTTATACGTATGACGGTACATATGAGATTTTATGGAAAACTGATTTGAGGGCGGAGACCCTGTGTTTTATGACTTAGAAAGTTATTTGGAGCGGAGACCCCGTATTCGATGTTTTAGAAATGATTTGGGGGCGGAGACCCCATACTTGATGTGATTTGGGCTGAGTCCCTATTGATTTGACCTACGGGTTTTGAATTGTGATTTCGAGTCAGGGACCCAAATGGATTTATGGGTCATGACGGTTTATGGGGCCGGGCATGAACCCTTGAAAGATTTTGAGAATGGTTTCAAATGGTTTTATGAATGTTTGATAAACGGTTTTTGAATGTATGCATATGATTTATTGAAGGGCATAAACGTCTTTATGTGAAAATGTTTTATTAAAATATTAAATTGTCCACTTACAGTTTTCGTGTTTTAATGCCCTTCAGGTTGATAGCGGATACGGGTTGTAGCAGAGACGAGACATCACTTCCCTCCTCCTACGATCCTAACACACTCTGATAGCCCCGGCGAGGGCTAAAGATGGAATTTTCCCTGGTCTGATACTCCGTGTCAGACCGGATCAGGCGGGTCCCAAGTTTTTCCCGGGGGATTTGGGACCGGTCCTGACATTCATGCATATTATAAACACCCTCGCTACAATCATGTTTTGGACGGAAGGTTTTCACTGGCAAGTACTCTCTCCCTTGCACTTTTAAAGCATAAATATAAAACTTGCAACTTTTTCCATCTCTACAGACTGCTTGTATCTTGTCAGAATCATTTTTCTTGAAGTTAATTTCTCTCCTAGCTATCACAGAGTACCTTCTAATTGCTTCTCTGCAGATTGCAGCGAAAGCAAATTTCAAACCAAGTTCAAATATAGGATTTTCCATATCTGTTTCTGGATGGAAGTCCCTATATGACTGACCATCTTTTCTTTTCCTTCCCATACGTTCAGTCTCACCTTTACCACTACCACTTTGTTCACCTTCCGGATCAAAACTATTCAGCCTAGGTGATTTGTCCCCAATCTTCTCATTGGCCACATATTTATAAGACCCGTGTCCTGGAAGGAACGACGAACAATCCCAGATTCCTGCAAGGGGGAATGGTCTGGGAGAGGATGGTGGTGTGCCATAAAGGTGTAGGCACACACCTATCTAGCACTAGGCCTTTTGGGAGCTCAAGTGGCTTTGGGGGGATTGGAACCCCAAAGTTAAGCGAGTTGAGGCTAGTGCAATTCCATGATGGATGACCCTCTGGGAAGTTGCACCATGAGCTCCCGAAAACAAAACTGTGAGGGCGAGGCCCAAAGCAGACAATATGGTGCTAGATGAGTCGGGTCCTGATCGAGGAGGGTCGGGTCCTGACAATTTGGTATCAGAGCCAGACCCCGATTGGGAAGTGTGCTAGCGAGGACGCTGGGCCCTAAGGGGGTGGATTGTAAGACCCGTGTCATGGAAGGAATGGCGAACAATCCCACATTCCTGCAAGGGGGGAATGGTCTGGGAGAGGATGGTAGTGTGCCTTAAAGGTGTAGGCACACACCTATCTAGCACTAGGCCTTTTGGGAGCTCAAATGGCTTTGGGGGGGATTGGAACCCCAAAGTTAAGCTAGTTGAGGCTAGTGCAATTCCATGATGGGTGATCCCCTGGGAAGTTGCACCATGAGCTTGCGAAAAAAAAAAACCGTGAGGGCGAGGCCCAAAGCGGACAATATGGTGCTAGATGAGTCGGGACCTGACCGAGGAGGGTCGGGTCCTGACAAGATGTCTGACGTCCTAGACGTCACCGTGAGTTCTCTAGTGTCCCAGACACCTGAAGGAGACCATCCACATATCCTCGTATCAAGATGGTTTATGGAAAAGAGTTTATCAATCATTTCAAAACATCTCAAGGGCCCTGCCCGGAATTTCCATAAAACCATCACCAATCCAAACATTTGATTTCTCAAATCCAAAACAATTTATTCAAATCCATTTAAAGTCCCTGACCCGAAATCACATTTATAAACCAATTGGGCCTCATTCCCGATTTCATAAACTAACTGGGTCCGCAACCCGATTTCGTAAATCAATTGGACCCTTGGCCCGATTTCATAAAGCAATTGGGCCCCTATTCCGATTAGGTAACTCAAATGGACTCCAAGTCCGAGGTTTCCAAAACAGTTGGGCCTCATACTCGAGTTCATCTTTCCAATTTCAATACCATTTCATTCAACTATTTCCAAAACCATAAGTACAGAAAATTAGAGTAAAATCGAAAACCTCGATTTACGTGCAAGCACGTAAATCACCTCGAAATGCGTGAAACCATATAATTCATCAATATTAAAATCAACATCATATAATCACAATCATAATCCATATAAAACTGTTATGCATGCATAAGATTTATAAAACCAAAGTCCACTCACACACCGTCCTAAGCTGCCGCCTCGGTTTTGCGTGCCGTAAGCCTCACCGGGCAAATCGTCATCACTGGGACTCCTAAACCTGTCCAAATCAATCTAGAGAGTTACTAACTACCTTATTAACCTCTCATTGAAGCCCCGTAATTTTCCCAAATTTTTAACTATTTTAAATCTCGAACCTAGACCTTCCGATGCCCCGAACATTATCGAGACGGTGTCCGATCGACACGAAACCAGTCCCAAAATGTTCGTTACATCGAATAGAAGATTTCACGTGTTGAAGACATTCCCAAATTACTGTTCACGCGCCCCCACGCTCCCAATGAAGTTCCTGCACGTGAAGCCCACGCGCGGGCACTATTCATCATCTTCCCTAGAGACTGAACCGGGTTCTCTGGTTCCTGGACGGGCCGAACCGGTCTGGACCGATTCAAGGCCCTAAGTCGTCCATTTTCGGTCCTTTGCCTTCCTTTTTAATTCCTATACTCTTATCTAGTCCTTAGCAACCTATTTGAATGAACAAAACTGAGAAAAACGTCACGAACTTACCTCCCCAATCAAGCAAACTCCCGAGTAAAATCCTCCCCACGGTCCAAACGTCTCAGGCCGTTCCCATCCATGTTTCCAATCTCAAAATGTCCCTAAGACCATCAGGAACCCTACTTAATTAATGTAATCAATCGATCAACCGTAAAAACCCATATCCAAGTCCAAACTCGAAGCTTACCTTGCGGGTTCCTCCAGTCTTGTCCACCACCGTGAGCCGCCGCCGTGGCTGGCCGTCACCATCGTCCAGTCCTCCCATTCCACTAGCCTCTCACGGTCACACACTAACACTCATTGATGATTATGGTGGTGAGGTATATGTGGGTCGTGTGTGTGTGGGTTGAAATGAAAATGGATGATCGGGTTGTGAGAGAACAGAGGAGGGCTGATGGAGTTTGATGAAGAAGGGAAATGAATGGATGGTGGAGATTTAGAGGATGATGAGATGAAGGGTCAAGATTAAAGGATGAATTAAGTGGAAATTATAAAATAAGTAAAATATTAATATTTTAATCCAATCTCACCAATCAAGACATAGATCCACATTTTAGGGTTATTGGCCAATGGGATGAGTGACACTTGTCACTCATCCATAGGTCCCACTTAAAATATCTAACCCAAACAGAATAAGCCAAGTGTCCTCGCCTCGTAATGCGCGCATAGTGAAATCGAACTTCCGTGACATATAACTTTCCCGTTCGAAGTCCGATTTCAGCGTGCCGCCCGTCTATGGATTCGTATCGCCCCGATCAACGTAACTGTCTTCGGCCCTCGGCCATCGGACCTCCCAGTCAAAAAGTCAACATTTGCATCTTTTTAACCATAACTACCAAATTGCCCTTGAACTTCCGAACTTCCGAACGTGCCATCTGTTTATGAACTCGTGACGTCCCAAACTACGTCACGGTCATCGATCAAAGTCCATTTGACCGCCCGAGCGAAAATTCAACATTTTACCCACGACTAGGGGTAAAATGGTCATTTTGCATAGTTCGTCTGATTTCGCCCAACTAATCACCGATTAACCTCACTAATCACCATTAGTCACTAATCTAGTCCTGGAATTCGGGATGGGTCGTTACAACCTTCCCTCCTTAATTAAAATCGTCCTCGAAATTCCAACTGACCTAATTCCAACTGTTTCTACCCTCCTTAATTTAGTTTCGTTCTCAAATTTCTAACTATCCTGATTCCACATCCACCTCGTGGAAGTAATTTGATCTCATCTCATGTGTACACGTGACAGGACCCATCCCAATCCCCCCGGGATTAGTGCGGGATGACCCTGCTCCCGTCTGACACGAAGTGTCAGACAAGGGATATTTCCGACCTTTGCCCTCCCAAGCTATCAGAGTACGCCAGGATCCGGAGGAGGCATGTGATATCTCAGTCTCTGCTACAGTCCACATCGTATCCAACCTGAAGGGTATTAAAAACAGAAAGACTGTGAGTGGACAAAAATAAAGAGTTTATAAAAACATTCATCAAAGACCTTTATACCCTTCACTAAAAGGCATGCATGCATAGTAAAACCATTTATCCAAACACATAAGTTTAAACAACCATAATTAAGGTCTCATCCCCAAATGCTATAAATACAAGTTCTACGGGCTCCTGCCCAAAACCATTTACAGAAAACCATAACATAGTAAACATATGTGGGATCTCAGCCCAAAACCATTTATCATCATAAAACATAATTTCTCAAACTAATTGAAATCACGTTTATCCATTATATTCATATCCAGAACCTGTCACGGTAAAATAAAGCTACACGTGTGCTAACTGGGGTCTCAAACCCAAGTCTCTACAGGGTCCACCCATGCCAATGTCTGTAGATCAATGACCCTCCCTGGAGGTAACGAACCATGCCCATTCTGAGAGTAAAGAACCCAACTGGGGGGCGACTCCACTTAGTCAGTGCTCCGTGACTACTCCGGGGTCCACCCAGGCCAACGACCCTCCCCGGAGGAGACAATCATATATAAAGGATGGAATATGAAAAACCTTTTGAAATCATTCTTGAAACCTTTCAAGGATTCATGCCCGGCCCACATAAGCCGTCATGAACCATAAAATCCTTTCATGGGTTCATGCTGGTTCCCATAAACCGTCATGACCCGTAAATCCATTTCAAGGGTTCATGCCGGTTCCCATAAACCGTCATGAACCATAAAAACCATTTGTAATACATAACTGGGCCCTAGGCCCGAATCCACATAGAAACTGGACCTCAAGTCCGAATCGTAAACCAACTGGGCCTCCGGCCCGATTCCGTAAATCAAATGGGAGTCGAACCCGAGTTTACCTTTTCGAACCCAAAACCATTTCATGAAATCATATCCAAAACCATAAGTATGGAAAATCAGTGTAAAACTGGAAAACTTCGATTTACGTGCAAGCACGTAAATCGCCTCGAAATACGTGAAACCATATAATTCACAATCATCCAAATCAACATCTTAGAATCATATTCATAAACCATATAAAACATTTATGCATGCATCACAGTTTAGAAATCAAGGTCCACTCACAGACCGTCCAAGCTGCCGCCTCGATTTGCGTACCATACGGCTCCCCGAGCCGATCACCATCACCGGGACTCCTAAACCTGTCCAAATTTTAATAGAAGGTTACTAACTACTTATTTAACCTCCTACCAAAGCCCCGTAAGTTTCCCGAACTTTTAACTATTTTTAAACCAACCCTAAACCTTCTGACACCCCGAAAACTATCGAAAAGATGTCTGATTGACGCGAGACCAGTCCCAAAATCTTCGTTACATCGAATAGAAGATTTCCCGTGTTGAACTCTTTCCCAAATTATGGACCACGCGCCCTCACGCGCTCCAAGAAGGGCCAGATTACTGTTCATCATCAGCAAGCTCCAGCGGACCGGTTTTCCTGTGCTGGACCGGTTCATCTGGTTTGGCTTGTCCAACTGGACCGGCGTGACCGGTTCACAGCCCTAGACACCCCATTTTTCATAGTAGTTCTTCCTTTTCAATTACTTTCTTCCTATTTTGATGTTTTCTAGCCATTACAATCCTTAAAACAACCTAAAAACCGCATAAACCTATGGTTCGATTTTGAACCAAACGGTTCAAAGTTCCCAAAATGCAGCCATGGATTCACAGCCGTCCCTAGCTCCCTAAAACCTTCCTAACATGTCCCTAGCAACCCAATGGACTCATTAAAACCATTATAAACGAACCATAACATCAAAAATGTAAAAATGGATCAAAATGGACTTACCGTGAACCTCACGGGTTCTTCCTCCTTCCAGTCGCCGTGGACGGCGGTTCTGGCCGGAAACCACCTTATCTTGTCCTCTCTTCCATCCCTGGTCTCAGTCCTGGTCGCTTGAGTGAAGGTTGGATGGGTTTGGGGTTGCACGGATGGGAGAATGGTGGGTGTGTGTGAGATCGGGTGGTTTTGGGTGTGTGTTTGAAATGAAGAAAAGGAAATGCACGGTGCATGAAGGAAAAGGAATGGCCTGTGGATGGGTGACACTTGTCACTCATCCATAGGGCAGGAACTAAATATCTGGGCCCCACTAAAGTCCAAAAGTTAACTTGTTTCGTAATTCGTGCAATAGTGCACTTGAACTTCCGTGAACCATAACTTCGCCGTCGAACGTCCGAATTCGACGTGCCGCCTGTCTATGGATTCGTATCGTCCTTATCTACGTAACGGTCTTCGGCCCTAGGCCATCGGACCCCTTGGTAAAAAAGTCAACATTTCAACCCCTTTTAACCAAAATTACCAAAATGCCCCTAAACTTTCGAACGTCATAATTTCCTCCTCGAACGTCGGAATTGAACGTGCCACCTGTCTATGAACTCGTGACGTCACGGTGATCGGTCAAAGTCCATTTGACCACCCGAACGAAAATTCAACGTTTAGCCCACGTCCAAGGGCAAAACGGTCATTTCGCATCGTTCGTCCGATTTCGCTCAACTAATCACTGATTAACCTCACTAATCGTGATTAGTCATTAATCTAATCTAGGAATTTGGGACGGGTCGTTACAACACGAGTACACAAACTAGCTAGAATAATACTCGTATGCACCAGCCGTTCCTCTAACACTTACGTTACAACGACTACACTCGACCACGTCTAATGACAGAAACCACACGTTCCGAATTGACACCACTTGTCAAATCTACGATTTCGTTGACACAACAACTCGACGGTTCCTTTCTCAATCACCAATCTATCCTGATATCTACTCCCACTGGGAGTCACCAACTCACTCATCGATCCACGATGAAACATCCGACAAACTGACACCACTTGACAGTTGCCAGTCGAAAACTGACACTATAACAACTTGCGGTTACACTAACCACCAATTTACTCAACCTGAGTATACACTTATCAACACCTCACTCGACCTCTGTGTAACTGGACCTATCAGAAATACCATGACCTAGTGCACAGTATCCAATGTCCAGACCACGTCCTCGACTAATCCAATGGTATCAGAACTAAGCCGACTACCAACACGCTCACCAACGTATTACTGGTATATCCTATATACCGTCACCAGGCATCACAAGTCTGCCCAGTATCGCACATCGAACAACGTACAAGGTACGTACATCTACCCATCAACCAATCTACAACCACAACAACAACGACGACAACACAATCAACGTGGCAGGCCAAGGAAAACCAGGAGAAAAACACCTGACGAGCCCAAAAAGACCTCCAATACTAAAATCCCAAGATATCACTCAGGGAAAAAATGTAGCAATTGACACGACCTACCCCCAATCCCTCTGGATTAAGGGATAAGCCATGCTCTCGTCTAACTTACGTGCGACATGAAGACTAAACTGACGTCCAACCTCCATGTAACACGTAAGCTGGACAAGGGATTCCCAAGCGAACTGTCCAAAAACTTCCGGGCTTCCTAGAGTGCACATAACCTACTGTGGATCGCGTGTGTGACGTCTGCGTCTCTCTAACAACAGCCTGCACCGCATCAAACCTGGAGGGTATCGAAAATGTAAAAAGATTGTGAGTGGACAAAAATAAAGAATACGTTCAAAAAATAATTTATAAGAAAGGACAATTATACCTTCCGTTAAAAACCAATGCATGCATATAAAACCTGTTTCATAAAACCATTTCATATCCAAGATAAGAAAACCATCAATGAAAACCGAAATAATTTCTTTTCCTAAAATCCGTAACTCAAATCCAGAGCCTCAGCCCAAAATTATAAATCCTCATCAAAGTACGGGAACTCAGTCCAAAATTCATTAAATCCATATCATCCGGGCCATTGCCTAAAACATCTGAAAACTAGTGAAAAACAAAGGTAAAACATTAATCAATCAAGTTGGTGGATCTCAAGCGCACCGAGTCTTTAAACTCAAAACACATGAGCATAATCAGGCCTTCCCGAAATATCAGCGAGTCTTTAAACTCAAAACACAATCAACAGGCCTCGAGGGATATTGACAGGACCCACCCCCAATCCCCCTGGATTAAGGGCTAAATCCTGCTCCCGTCTAACTTACGCATGACACGAAGGCTAAACCGACGTCTAACATTTCATGTGACACGTAATTCGGACAAGGGATTCTAGATTCGACCGTCGTAAAAGTATACGGACTTCCCAGAGTGCATCGAACTACTGTGGATCGCGGTTGTGATGTCTCCGTCTCTCTCGACCAACAGCCCGTACCGCAACAACTTGTAGGGTATCGAAAACACAAAAGACTGTGAATGGACAAAAATAAAGTATAAGTTCGAAAACAGTTCAATAAAACAATTACAATTATACCCTCCATTTTAAAAACCAATGCATGCATATCAACATATGTTATGAAACCATTCATATCAAAACTATCAAAGAAAAACATTTGGAAACCCGTATCAAAACCATTATTCAAATCCAGGCCTCAGCCTCAAATCACAAATCAATCTCAAATACGGGAACTCAATCCCAAAACTAATCAAATCCAATTCATCCGGGCCACTGCTCAAAAACAGTGAAAAACCAGTGAAAAACATCAATCATACAAGTTTACTGGATCTCAAGTGCGCCCGAGTCTTTAAACTCAAAATACAATGCGCAATAACCAGGCCTTCCCGGGATATCAACGAGTCTTTAAACTCAAAACACAATCACAGGCCTGGGGGGGGGGGGGGGGTATCATAATCGAGTCTTTAAACTCAAAACATATACCGAGTCTTTAAACTCAAAACATATCAATCCAGGGCCCTCCCCCCGTCAATCAATTCGAGTCTTTAAACTCAAAACCAGATCCAGTGGGTTTTTCTCTTTTTCCGGGTCTTTAAACCAAAAACCATTTTTTATTCAATCAGTGAAAACCATAGAAAATCCACAGTCAAATTCGTAACGATGATTCCGTAAGCCGGCATCCGGAAACACTGTCCCGAACCCAAATCCAGACTTCCTTTCCAAATCTCAAAACCAAATCCGAAATCCAGTTTCAAAACCGAAAGCTCATGAATAGGACTCCAAGCCCGAATCACTTTTCTGAAATCCATTTCAAATTATTGAAATCAAATCATGTTTCAAATCCCAAAATCAAACCATTGAAACCATGATCAAATCACAAGATCGTTCGAAAATCTCGTAAAACGTGAAATCCCGTAAATTCTTCGAAAACCGTGCAAAATCGTAAATCAACAAGAACATAAATCAAATCATAGAATCAAGTATAGAAAAAATATAAAAACGTACATGCATGCATCATAAGTTTGAAAGAAAAGTCCACTCACATACCATAGTGTCGTCGCCTAGATACGCGCGCACCTATGCTGTTCCCGTCCAATCTGCTATCCTCGGCTTTCTCGAACCTGTCCAAATCCCATACTAAGGTCACTAACTACTTCATAAAGATCATACTAAAGCCCCATAATTTATGGGTCATGACGGTTTATGGGGCCGGGCATGAACCCTTGAAAGATTTTGAGAATGTTTTCAAATGATTTTCACGAATGTTTGATGAATTGTTTTGAATGCATGCGTATGTATTTATGAAGGGCATAAATTTCTTTTAAGCGAAAATGTTTTTAATAAAAATATTATTTTTGTCCACTCACAGTTTTCTTGTTTTAATGCCCTTCAGGTTGATCGAGGATGCGAGCTGTAGCAGAGACGAGACATCACTCCCCTCCTCCTACGATCCTGACTCACTTTGATAGCCCCGGCGAGGGTTAGAGATGGAATTTTCCCTGGTCTGACACTTCGTGTCAGACGGGATCAGGCAGGTCCCACGTTAATCCCGGGGGATTTGGGACCAGTCCTGATAGTCAACCCCGACCATTCAAACCTAGCCTGATCCAACACGAAGCCTAGGTCCACGGCGCTTCCGCTGCGCTACTCTGGTCAACCAACGGCATCCTGACCGTTCGTCCTGATACATGACCTACCAATGGTCATCACATATCCCTACTCGGTTAATTGTTCCTACCAGACACCAACACCTTACAACTGGCCACAGCACACCAATCCCGAGCCTCTACTCCTACCGAGCCAAACTCTTAGTCTACGCTCGGGTCTGGGAAACTGACCTCCCTCGTACTCCACATCTCTGAGCAACACAATGCTCAACCAAATGTCGTCATCTCACTGGACTCGTCTAGAGTCAGTTACCAAGCCAACCAGTCCCCTCGGCTGCGTCCAGCAACACCATCCCTAATCCGGCCGTAAATCGGCCCAAGCCACAACAACTATTTTACCACAAACCACAACTCCCGGTTTTTAACCTATCGGCTTACTCTGGGGTTTCTTGCTTGGGTACTCATGACCCAACCAATCATTCCACGGGGTTCCTCCAATCATCCTCGTCATACGGGTTATCCAAACCCGCAACAGCCACTGGTTCACTACAACCTTACCACTCGGGTCGTCACACCCTACTAAAGCCATCCCTTAACGTAACTCTACACACCAACATCTACCCGTATCTAATACTAGGGGAATTCCCTCAATCCACAAAGTAGTTCTGATACCTTGTCACTCAAGGCCTCCGGCTACTCATAGCCACACAAATCCAAACTCACACCATCTGACCAAGGAATCACCAATCCATACTATCGTCATCCGACCTCCTCAGTCCACAAATACCACCAGCTCAAACAGGTTATCACTGGGCTCCACGTACTAACTAATCGACCCTCAGCCGACCATCAATCGTAGTTTACTAACTACCATCCAAATTAGTCATACTGGCATACTTCCAATCCTATGGTTCAACCAAACCTCGAGCATATCTAGCGTCAAACACCTTAACTACTCCGGCCCTAAGCCGTCATACAACAAAACTCGTACCACGTATCGAGCGACTAATACCCCGGGCACTAACAATCGCCACTACTAACCACTAATGAACGTACTATCACTATCGCATCCAGGTTGTTGACGGGCTGTTCTGCGTCTAGACATCACATCCATAGTAGCATCACAACACCCAAGTCAACCAATGACTCTGGGAACTAATCCTCACGTAAAGCGCACAAAATCCTGCTCTGATACCAATTGACAGGACCCACCCCCTATCCCCCGGGATTAAGGCATAAATCAATCTCAAGCGCACCGAGTCTTTAAACTCAAAACACATGAGCATAATCAAGCCTTCCCGGGATATCAATTGTCAGGACCCACCCCGGTTTCACCCCGAAAACCGAGGTAAACCCTGCTCTCGTCTGACATCTCGACACAAAATTAATCATAACTAAAGTAAACCACCGAACAAGCACAGTCAGACGCATGAGAACTACAAACATCCCGAAGTCAAGTTTTATAGAACATAGTTCAAAATACAAAAGAAAGAAAACCGATAAATTAGATACACGCACACGAAAAAGTAAACACTCCAGGGTCGCTCTCGTGACGTCTATGCCTCCGACGCTGCCTCGACGCCGAAACCCCGCTCTGGCTCCACGACCTGGAGGGCAGTTTAAAACAGAAGGTGTGAGTGGACCATAAATTAAAGAGAAGTTTCCAAAACCATTTATAAGAAAACCGGGTTTGGCCCTCCGTTTTGAAACCACATGCATAACCTAGTTATTAAAACAATTATAAATCACATAAACCTCATCATAAAAACAGAAACACTATAAAAAAGTTATAGAAATCATATCATTAGCGTCATAAAACTGTATCAGAAAACATAAATACCAAGGCATAACCAACCGATCAAACCTGCTGGATCTATCCGAGTCTTTAAACTCCCGAGTCTTTAAACTCAATCCAGGCCTCGATAGTATGCGAGTCTTTAAACTCACGAGTCTTTAAACTCAATAGGCCTACGGGGGAAAAATCCATATATCCGAGTCTTTAAAACTCAATCCGCGTCTTTAAACCCAATCCGGGCCCGTCCCCCGTCAAATCAATATCCGGGTCTTTAAACCCAATAACCAGATCCAGCAAATCCAATCCAAACCGTTGAAAACCATTTCGAAATTCATATCCAAACCCGAATCCGAAATCATTAGTCTGATGCCCTTCCAGCATCCCGACCGTCATTCCGAACCCAAATCTGGAATTCCACGTTTCAACTTTAAAACCAAATATCATTTTTCCGAAATTCGATTCTAAAACCGAAAACCTTTACTCAAATACATTTATAATCATTGAAAACCATTTATCATTTGAAATCCCAAAATCATGGCATCATAATCAGAAATCCAGCCTTTCTCGTAAAACGTGCCAAATACGTAATTTTCTCGAAAACCGTGCAATTATGTAAAACCAACATAGCATATTCAACATTCATGAAATCACATATAAAACCATAAAACAATTATAGAAAAACAGTTATGCATGCTTGAGTTTAAGGAAAGGGTCCACTCACAATACCGAGCCCTCAATCGCGTCCCGAACGTCTCGTACGTTCCTCAGCTTCCTCCGGAAGTCCAGATCCTCTCAACAATCACCGAAGTACGTTACTAACACATCTACGAAGGTCCACCTAATTTCCCGCAAAAATCCCCGGATCTTAAACGAAACGAACCGGAACCCTAAACCTTCGACCTTGCGGAACTAACTTCAAACGACGTCCGAACAACCCGAAACCAATTCCATTAGACTCGTTACAACTCCTAGACCAAAAATGATGTTGAAAACTTCCTCAAGAACCACCGCACGCACCCCCACGCGCCACCCAAAGCGGCTGCGCGTGGGCCTCACGTGCGAGCTACAGTACCATCGTCTTCCTCGAGTCGACCCGGTCGAAACGGCCTCTGCAATTCGAACCGGCGAGGACGGTTCTCCACCGTTCCGCCACCGAATCAACCCCTATCTTCAACATCTTTATCGTCCAAACCTAAGCTACCCTTTCCCCTACTCCAGACACCTCGACATGGCCTAAAACCCATCAACTCAAACTCAAAACAAAACCTCGTACAATCCCTGTTTTCTTCTCCGGCCACACAGGTCTTCCCCCATCACGGTGGCTGTCTTAAACTCTTCCTAGGACCTTCCTAAGTCTCACCCAACACACAGAAACCCTCGACTCAGTCCCTAAGTCCACGACTTTCAAACTGGGCAAAACGGAAAAACAGAGGATTAGAGGCTTACCTGCGATTCGTCCTCCGCCGTTCGAACTACCGCGCACCACGGTGTCCACTGAGTCCCCTGCAACCTTCTGAGTCTCCTCTCAGCTTGAATTAGGCCAACACACGGCTCAACCACCACCACGATCTCTCTGTTCACTCTGTTTTCCTCTCTGGTTTCCCGTCGCTCACAACTCACCCACACACAACCACCACACCTTCTAACCTTCTCACTGCCTCCCTCTCAATCTTTGATCACTCACCCCTCACCAATTTACACAAACTCACACCGTCACCGTCCAAATCTCCCAATTCCTCAGTCTCCGTTTCTGTTCTTCGAACACACACACAGCACACCCCTGCACGATTACCCCAAATAATTGGGACCGTGCACAAGCCTAGAACCAACCAGAACCCCTACGCGTGTCACAATCATACAATTCCTCTCCTAAGTGGCTCAATCTCAACCCTCCATTTGTCCCTCTCTGTTGCACCAGACCCAAAGCACAAAGACCAAAATGCCCTTCCTTTAAAGCCAAAATTACCATTTTGCCCTTACCGTTTTAGACCCGCAACTCTCACAACTCACCCACACACAACCACCACACCTTCTAACCTTCTCACTGCCTCCCTCTCAATCTCTGATCACTCACCCCCTCACCAATTTACACAAACTCACACCGTCACTGTCCAAATCTCCCAATTCGTCAGTCTCTGTTTCTGTTCTTCGAACACACACACACACACAGCACACCCTTGCACGATTACCCCAAATAATTGGGACCGTGCACAAGCCTAGAACAAACTAGAACCCCTACGCGTGTCACAATCCTACAATTCCTCTCCCAAGTGGCTAAAT
The DNA here is from genome assembly GCA_032719365.1 of Prinsepia uniflora. NCBI lineage: Eukaryota > Viridiplantae > Streptophyta > Magnoliopsida > Rosales > Rosaceae > Prinsepia > Prinsepia uniflora. The sequence continues at coordinate 52,717,459 of CM064861.1, read as the reverse complement.
CTCAACCCTCCATTTGTCCCTCTCTGTTGCACCAGGCCCAAAGCACAAAGACCAAAATGCCCTTCCTTTAAAGCCAAAATTACCATTTTACCCTTACCGTTTTAGACCCGCAACTCACACATCGTAAGTCCGATGAATACGTGCCGCCTATCATCGAACTTAGGATGACATGCTCTATCTAACGGTCCTAGGTCAATGTAAAAAAGCCTGTTCGTACGAAAAGTCAACTTTTCCCCCTAGTTTAGCCAAATTACAATTATGCCCTCAACCTTCCGAACATCATAACTTCCTCCTCGGATGTCGGAATCGGGCGTGCCACCTGTCTACAGATTCGTGATGTCCCAAACTATGTCCTGGTCACCGGTCAAAGTCCATTTGATTGCCCGAACTAAAAGTCAACATTTTGCCCGAACTAGGGGCAAAATCGTCATTCTAGGTTAACGACCTTATCTTCACCAACTAACCCTCGATTAAACTCACTAATCTCATCTTAAACACTATCTTAGCCCTAATTTCTGGGACGGGTCGTTACAACCTACCCACCTAAAAATAATTTCGTCCCCGAAATTCCACAGCTTGGTTCCGACTCCTAAGGGTCTTCTACCCGGTAAGCAACACTAGCTTAACAACAACCACTCCTGGGTTTCCTGTCTATCATCTCCACCTTGGGTATTTCACTCCATCCCAACTACCGGTTACACTTCATGGTGTACGCAAGGGAAACTCTATGAATAGAAAACAAAGGTAGTTTAAAATACCTCATATGGAGTACCTGATAGAATTCATAGAGTACATCCTCACGTACTGCCACCTCACCTTCCAGAACCCAACTCAAGTCCTAACCCAGCATAAGCTAATCTAACAGGCAGTCCTACCTACTGGTTCACTCCCTCGGCTGCTACTTCGACCACTTGTCGAAATAAATCTACAAAGTCCTAAAGGTAAACTCTAGATTGTGGGTTCTCTCCTTCAATAACCTCATATCGATCAGTTATAGTCACTCCTTTCCCATTTTTTCCGTCCTCCTTCAACGAAACTCACCGTAACACTCTAGGTCACCTAGGGAAAAATCCTAGACTCTACCCCGGGATCCAACAACAAGGTAGATACAACCCATCCAATAATAGTAAAAATACATGTCCCCGCACCTGGTGCCGACTGAACCTCCTGCTGAGTCATCGTAAACACTCGGGCCTGAGATCCCGACGCTCTACCATGTCCCCTCGAACTACTAGTGGTACCACCACCTCCTCTAGTGCCCGCTGTCCCTGAAGCTGTACTCTGTCCGGGCTCCGCCACTCCTCGGCCTACACCACCTTCCTGTGGTAACAGTGGACACTCCCGTCGGAAATGACCTCGCTCCCCACAGTAGAAATAAACATCTCGACCAGGTCCATCACTCGGTCTCCATGTCGACGCAACAGACGTCGCACTAGCTTGTGGAGTCGGCTGTGCTCGGTAACCACGGAATCCTGAACGCTGGAAACTACCAGGTCTACCGAAACGATCATCGCCCGACGACGACGCTCCACTGAAGTTCCCTCTCTTCGGTGTCCTCAGACTCGAAGCTCCCGAAAAAGATGGCTCCCGGCGTCGCACCAACAAACTAGCCTCAACCCTCACCTCAGCATCTGATAACTCTCGGAGGGTAGTAAACAATCCAGCCGTCACTATGGCTCGAATCTCACCTCGCAGGCCCAACTCAAACCTACGACACTTCTCGGCTTTAGTGGCCACAAACGCAGGAGCAAACCGATACAACATCTGGAACTTCTATTCGTACTCAGCCGCACTCAGATTCCCCTGTTGAAGCTGCAGAAACTCAGCCTCCTTGGCATCTCAGAAAGAACGAGGGTAATACTGATCTAAGAACCTCTCCTGAAATGTCTCCCAAGTCACTGTGTGGGCATCCCAACCAGACAACTCGAGGGTATACCACCACTCGTACGCCGCACCGTCCAGTAAAAACATGGCCAGTAACACTCGATCCTCCGGTGGGCAATGCATCACTGCAAAGATCCGCTCAAGTCTCGTGATCCACCTCTGGGCTTCCTCAAGATCTGCCCCACCACTAAAATTAGTAGCCCCGAGCCGCTGTGTAACGGCCCGTCCCAAATTCCTAGATTAGATTAGTGACTAATCATGATTAGTGAGGCTAATCCGTGATTAGTTGAGCGAAATCGGACGAACGATGCAAAATGACTGTTATGCCCCTAGGCGGTCGCAAAACGTTGAATTTTTGATTGGGGGGTCAAATGGACTTTGACCGATGACCGTGACGTAGTTCGTGACGTCACGGGTTCATAGACAGGTGGCACGTTCAATTCCGACGTTCGAGGAGGAAGTTATGACGTTCGGAAGTTTAAGGGCATTTTGGTAATTATGGTTAAAAGGAGTCAAATGTTGACTTTTTGACCGAGAGGTCCGATGGCCAAGGGCCAATGACCGTTACATAGATCGGGACGATACGAATCCATAGACAGGTGGCACGCTGAAATCAGACTTCAAACGGGGAAGTTATAGGTCACGGAAGTTCGATTTCACTATGCACGTACTTCGAGACAGGGCTGAGTTGGCAATATCTGATTAGGCAGATATTTTAGGTGGACCTATGGATGGGTGACAAGTGTCACTCATCCCATTGGCTAGTTCCTAAAAAGGTGGATCTACTTAATAAAATAATATTATAATTATTATTATTATATCTAATCTTCCAACATTAAATCCTAGCCCTTCATTTCTATTAAACACTCAATCCTCACCACTCATCTAATCATCTAATCCATCTCTTTTCTCTCATCAGATCAATTCATCTTCATCATTTTCATTTCTTTGTTTTTCTTCACAAACCCGAAACCCCCCCTTCACCATTTTCGTCATTTTCTTCAAAACACACAACACCACCACAAACCTCCATCTAGTGTGGCCGTGAGAGTGCTGTGAGGATGACTGAGGACACGGCTGGGGACGGCGGCGGCTCACGGCGGGTGAAAACCCGAAAAGGGTAAGTTTTAGTTTTAAAATTCATATTTGGGTTTTGATGATTTTTATTCGATTTCTTTGATTGGGAAATGTTCCTGGAGGTCTTAGGGTCCTTTTAGGATTGGTTTTGGGGTTGGTGAGGGGCTAGAACAGCCGTGAACGGCGGGGGAAAAATCCGGCTACCATGGCTGGATTGAAGGTACGGGTTTTCGATGTTTTTTCTTCCGTTTTAAGTCATAGGACTGTAGGTTAGGTTGAGACGAGTAGAATGGGACAAACGGGAAGAGAAATGGTGGTCAGAGTGAAGAGAACCGGTCGGGTCAAGCAGCGGGTCACGGTGACCCGGTTGCAGGTATTCGGGTCGACCCGGCGGGAGGACAGGGATGACAGGTGACGTCATCCTGCTGACGTCATCATGTCAGGGATGACGTCAACATTGTCAAGTCTGACAATGTCAGCTGACATGTCAGAAAATGGGACAATAGGAGTATGACACGTGTCACTATCAGGACTGACAGTGATGATGTTATGCTGACATCAGCATGACGTCACTACTGACATCAGCATGACGTCACTACTGATGTCAGCAGGTACTCTAGCAACGTTGACCCAAGCGTTGACTAGGCACGTGGGGGTGCGTGTGAACAGTATTTTGAGTGGGCCGAGGGTCATTTTAAAGGTTTCGACGATCCGGATCCAATGGCGGTGGTTTCGGGTCGATCGGAGATCGTTAAGTTGGTCAAATTGAGGTTTTTTACCTTGGAAAACGAGTACGGGACACGTTGAATTTTCCGAGAAAGTTTAGGGTTCTTAATATGAACTTGTATAGGTTAGTAGTAACCTTTGGATATGATTTGGACAGGTCAGGATGACCCGGAGAGGTTGGATTGGCTCGTGAGTGGACCTGGTTTTCTAAATTGGTGCATGCATAAATGCTTATTATATGTTTTAAATACTTGTTTGTGATGCCATAAGTGCATTTTGATGTGTGGTTACGTATATGCACGTATTTCGAGGTTTCGGCCCTATACGGTGCCTATACGGGTCTGTATGTCTTTATTGGTCTAAATAAAATGGTCTGTATGAGACCCATTTGGTTTGGTCTCGGGCATATGACACTATTTACGACCTTCGGGTCTAAATCGTGGTCGCGACAGGTGCTATTTGCACGGCGATCGACGATACGACGCTCGCCTCCGGATTGGGATGTGTTCCTTCCGGAGAGGTCACGATGCGCGATTCGTGGTCGGGCAGCCTGGGGAGGCTCGACTTCGGAGTGCTGACGGTTCAGGATATCGATCGGTGATGAGTGCACCATGATCTTGTGGTGGTCGCGTCAGTTGATACGTTCACGGCGACATACCAGGATTGAGGGCGGTCATGGATGGATGGTTGCACGCATCACTATGATCGGAGTCGTGACTGACCCTTAGATATCGGGCACAGTGCCTAGTTGAGTCACATGTTCGGGCACGAGACCCAGTTGTTTTACACTGATGATTTCGGGTCAGGGACCCTAGATGGATTTCCAAGTTCATGGCGGTTTATGGGAACTGGCATGAACTCCGGAGAGGTCATTGTGGTTCATAACGGTTTATGGGAACCGGCATGAACCTTTGTCAGGTCATTATGGTACTTGACGGTTTATGGGAACCGGTGTGAACCCTTGTTATGGATGCTATGGATCATGACGGTTCAGGGGAACCAGACATGAATGTTTATGTTATGTATATATATATGTATTGATATACCTTCCTTTACTTCTATTATCTCCTCCGGGGAGGGTCGTTGGCCTGGGTAGACCCCGGAGTAGTCATGGAGCACCGACTGAGTGGAGTCACCCCCAGTTGGGTTCCTTACTCTCAGGAAGGCTATGATTACTATTACCTCGGGTAGGGTCAGTGGTCTGCGGACATTGATCTTGACTTTGAGAAGACTCGGAATGAGACCTGGGTAGCACGCGCGTAGCTTTGGAAACCGTGACAGGATTGGTTGTGTGAATTATATGTATACATGATGTATGCTATATATGATATATGATGTGTGTTTACACAGGTTTTGGGCAGTGGCCCGTATGGTTGGTTTCTTATGATTTGGGCCGAGTCCCTTATGGATTTGGGCAGTGGCCCGTATGGTCGTTTTCATTATGGTTCTTTCAATTTTGGTTTTGGGCTTAGTTCCCACATATGGTTTCTTTTGGATAAATGGTTTTCGAATGCATGCATGCTTTTTAGTGAAGGGTACAAATGTCTTCTCGTTAAAATGTTTTTATAAACTTTTGTTTTGTCCACTCACAGCTTTTAATGTTTTGACTGCCCTTCAGGTTGACATCGGATGTGGACTGTAGCAGAGACCGAGATATCACATACCTCCTCCGGATCCTGGCGTACTCTGATAACCCGGGAGGGTAAAGGTCGGAAATATCCCTTGTTTGACACTCCGTGTCAGACGGGAGCAGGGTCATCCCACGTTAATCCCGGGGGGATTGGGATGGGTCATGTCACGCTGGGCTCGCTCGATCGTAGCACTCTCTGTCCCTCTTGCTGCTTCGTCTTCAGGTCGTGGAGAGGGTCTACGTCTCGGAGGCATCGTCAATTGCACGCTGAAAGAGGCATAGAAACAGTCAAACAACATGAACTCAACCTCACAAACCAACAAACCCAACAAACTCGACAAACCTATGCTCTGATACCAATTGTCAGGACCCACCCCGGTTTCACCCCGAAAACCGAGGTAAACCCTGCTCCCGTATGACATCCCGACACAAAATTAATCGTAACTAAAGTAAACCAGCCAACAAGCACAGTCAGACGCAGAAGAACTACAAACATCCCGAAGTCAAGTTTTACAGAACATAGTTCTAAATACAAAAGAAAGAAAACCGATAAACTAGATACACGACGAAACCCCGAGACGCTGCCTCGACGCCGAAACCCCGCTCTGGCTCCACGACCTGGAGGGCAGTTTAAAACAGAAGGTGTGCGTGGACCATAAATTAAAGAGAAGTTTCCAAAACCATTTATAAGAAAACCGAGTTTGGCCCTCCGTTTTGAAACAACATGCATAACCTAGTTATTAAAACAATTATAAATCACATAAACCTCATCATAAAAACAGAAACATTATAAAACAGTTATAGAAATCATATCATCAGCGTCATAAAACTGTATCAGAAAACATAAATACCAAGCCATAACCAACCGATCTAACCTGCTGGATCTATCCGAGTCTTTAAACTCCCGAGTCTTTAAACTCAATCCAGGCCTCAATAATATCCGAGTCTTTAAACTCCCGAGTCTTTAAACTCAATAGGCCTACGGGGGAAATATCCATATATCCGAGTCTTTAAACTCCCGAGTCTTTAAACTCAATACGGGTCTTTAAACCCAATCCGGGCACGTCCCCCGTCAAATCAATATCCGGGTATTTAAACCCAATAACCAGATCCAGCAAATCCAATCCAAACCGTTGAAAACCATTTAGAAATCCATATCCAAACCCGAATCCGAAATCACTAGTCCGATGCCCTTCAGGCATCCCGACCGTCATTCCGAACCCAAACCCGGAATTCCACGTTTCAACTTTAAAACCAAATCTCGTTTTCCGAAATCCGATTCTAAAACCGAAAACCTTTACTCAAATCCATTTATAATCATTGAAAACCATTTATCATTTGAAATCCCAAAATCATGGCATCATAATTAGAAATCCAGCCTTTCTCGTAAAACGTGCAAAATACGTAATTTTCTCGAAAACCGTGCAATTATGTAAAACCAACATAGCATATTCAACATTCATGAAATCACATATAAAACCATAAAACAATTATAGAAAAACAGTTATGCATGCTTGAGTTTAAGGAAAGGGTCCACTCACAATACCGAGCCCTCAATCGCGTCCCGAACGTCTCGTACGTTCCTCAGCTTCCTCGGGAAGTCCAGATCCTCTCAACAATCACCGAAGTACGTTACTAACACATCTACGAAGTTCCACCTAATTTCCCCCAAAATTCCCCGTATCTTAAACGAAACGAACCGGAACCCTAAACCTTCGACCTCGATGAACTAACTTCAAACGACGTCCGAACAACCCGTAACCAATTCCATTAGACTCGTTACAACTCCTAGACCAAAAAATATGTTGACAACTTCCTCAAGAACCACCGCACGCGCCCCCACGCGCCGCCCAAAGTGGCTGTACGTGGGCCTCAAGCGCCAGTACCATCGTCTTCCTCGAGTCGACCCGGTCGAACCGGCCTCTGCAAGTCGAACCGGCGAGGACGGTTCTCCACCGTTCCGCCACCGAATCAAACCCTATCTTCACCATCTTCATCGTCCACACCTGAGCTACCCTTTCCCCTACTACAGACACCTCGAGACGGCCTAAAACCCATCAAATCAAACTCAAAACAAAACCCCATACAACCCCTGTTTTCTTCTCCGGCCACCCAGGTCTTCTCCCGTCACGGTGGCTGTCTTAAACTCTTCCTAGGACCCCGTCACGGTGGTCCGATGAATACGTGTCGCCTATCATCGAACTCAGGGCGACAGGCTTTATCTAACGGTCCTAGGTCAACGTACAAAAGCCAGTTCGTACGAAAAGTCAACTTTTCCTCCTAGTTTAGCCAAATTACGGTTATGCCCTCAACCTTCCGAACATCATAACTTCCTCTTCGGATGTCGGAATCAGGCGTGCCACCTGTCTACGGATTCGTGACGTCCCAAACTACGTCCTGGTCACCGGTCAAAGTCCATTTGACCGCCCGAACTAAAAGTCAACATTTTGCCCGAACTAGGGGCAAAATCGTCATTCTAGGCTAATGACCTTATCTTTACCAACTAACCCCCGATTAAGCTCACTAATCTCATCTTAAACACTGTCTTAGCCCTAATTTCTGGGACGGGTCGTTACAATCAACGAGTCTTTAAACTCAAAACACAATCAACAAGCCTCGGGGGATATTGACAGGACCCACCCCCAATCCCCTGGATTAAGGTCTAAATCCTGCTCCCGTCTAACTTATGCATGACACGAAGGCTAAACCGACGTCCAACCTTCATGTGACACGTAATTCGGATAAGGAATTCTGATTCGACCGTCCTAAAAGCATACAGACTTCCCAGAGTGCATCGAACTACTGTGGATCGCTGTTGTGATGTCTCCGTCTCTCTCGACCAACAGCCCGTACCGCAACAACCTGGAGGGTATCGAAAACACAAAATACTGTGAATGGATAAAAATAAAGTATAAGTTCGAAAACAGTTCAATAAAACAATTACAATTATACCCTCCATTTTAAAAACCAATGCATGCATATCAACACATGTTATGAAACCATTCATATCAAAACCATCCAAGAAAAACATTTGGAAACCCTTATCAAAACCATTATTCAAATCCAGGCCTCAGCCTCAAATCACAAATCAATCTCAGATACGGGGAACTCAGTCCCAAAACTCATCAAATCCAATTCATCCGGGCCACTACCCAAAACCAGTGAAAAACATCAATCATACAATTTTACTGGATCTCAAGTGCGCCCGAATCTTTAAACTCAAAACACAATACGCAATAACCAGGCCTTCCCGGGATATCAACGAGTCTTTAAACTCAAAACACAATCACAGGCCTCGGGGGGTATCATAACCGAGTCTTTAAACTCAAAACATATACCTAGTCTTTAAAGTCAAAACATATCAATCCAGGGCCCTCCCCCCGTTAATCAATCCGAGTCTTTAAACTCAAAACCAGATCCAGTGGGTTTTTCTCTTTTTCCGGGTCTTTAAACCCAAAACCATTTTTCATTCAATTAGTGAAAACCACAAAAAATCCACAGTCAAATTCGCAACGATGATTCCGTAAGCCGACATCCGGAACCACTGTCCCAAACCCAAATCCAGACATCCTTTCCAAATCTCAAAACCAAATCCGAAATCTAGTTTCAAAACTGAAAGCTCATGAACAGGGCTCCAAGACCGAATCATTTTTTCGAAATCCATTTCAAATAATTGAAATCAAATCATGTTTCAAATCCCAAAATCAAACCATTGAAACCATGATCAAATCACAAGATCGTTCGAAAATCTCGTAAAACGTGAAATCCAGTAAATTCTTCAAAAACCGTGCAAAATCGTAAATCATCAAGATCATAAATCAAATCATAGAATCAAGTATAGAAAACATATAAAAACATACATGCATGCATCATAAGTTTGAAAGCAAAGTCCACTCACAGACCATAGCGTCGTCGCCTCGATACGCGCGCACCTGTTCCATTCCCAGCCAATCCGCTATCCTCAGCTTTCCCGAACCTGTCCAAATCCCATCCTAATGTCACTAACTACTTCAAAAAGATCATACTCAAGTGGATCGCGGGTTTCCGTTAGTACGGGCATCGGTGTGGTGCCGGCCTAAGGCTCTCCGACGATCAAGTCAGTTACTTTGTTCGTAAGAGGAAACAGTAAAGGGTAAGTTCGGTAGAGTAATTGTAATAGTAAAACTTCCTTACCTTTATTGGGAAATGTGTACCCTTTATGTATGGGTAGGTGGGATGTTCAATTCCCAAAGTTCCGATGTGGGATAGATGCTTCTCGATTTACGTGCAGACACGTGTTACGTAAATCGAGGGTGGATATGCTTCCACGTGGCATCCCTCATTGGGCCCGGTGTTAGGGCTGTCGTAAGTATGGTAGTTTTGGGCCTTGAGCGGGGTTTGGGCTTTAAGTATACGGTCCAGTGGATCTGGTCAGATATGGTGTCAACAATACTAAAGCCCCATAATTTTTCCGTATTTTTAACTATTTTTAACCGAGGCTTTAAACCTTCGAACATCCCGAAACATATCGAGACGATGTCCGATCGACTTGAAACCAGTCTTAAAATGTTCGTTACATCGCATACTTTAAAAGTTGTGTTGAAAACTTCCCCAAAAGGAGTCCCACGCGCCCTCACGCGCTGCCCAAAGGGGATGCGCGTGGGAGCCACGGGCATACTGTTCATCGTCTTCCTCATTGCGTCAAACCCGGTCTGAACTGGCCCAGTTCGACCAGACCGGCGCTCAAGGTTTTCCAGTTATTTTGGGTTTGTTTTCGATTCTTTTTAGTCCTTTAGCTTCTTCCAATTACATTCTAATGATTAAACTCATTAAATTGTGAAGGTGGAACTCGTTTCATACCTTCCAAGGCGAGCTGCAACCTCTGGCCACCATTGATCCTGTCCATTTCCAACCTTTGTGTTCAGTCCTTAATGTTTGTTTTAAGGTCCAAAACACCGTCCAATGCACCAATCAAGTCAACAACATCTTAAACCGTATGCTACCATTTTTGAATGCAAACTGGAAATTAATCGAATCTTACCCTCCTGTCATCGCCGTGCATTAATGTGACTTCCACTGGCTTCCTTTCAACCCTATGTTCAAGTTTGACGAACCACTGATCAACAAAGGATCACGTGTCGAGGGATTGGATTTTCACGAATTCCTCGTCCTCTGTTTTGTTTCCATGAAGCCGTGGCCACCGTCCACGGCGGCTGGTCACAGTATCACCACCCACGTCTACAGCTGCCATTCTCTTCTTTTCAATCACCAGGCAGCCCCAACTTGATGAGGAAACGAGGTAATGGCTCCACGATTCCTCCTCCTCTGTTTACTGGGTATACTCTCCTTCTCACAGCCTTTTTCTTCACTCAAACACTCACCAAGAAACCCTCACCAGACTCCTCACACTTCTCTGAACACTTACACCCTACCACAAGGACTCACAGGACTCACACACATAGAGGGACGATCCATGGCACACTGTCTCAGTCTCTGTTTCTCTTATTTGAACGATAAACCCACACAACCAATTTAAATGGTAACTGTGTAGAAAGTGGCTAGAAGCCACTAGAATTAGGCCAAGTGTCTTGCATTCTGTGGTCCAACTCTCCCAAATATCCAATTAACTCAGCCCATGTGTCCCTATCTGATTAGGCACACTTCCCCAGATGTTAAAAGACCAAAATGCCCCTACAAGTCCAAATTACCATTTTGCCCCTACAACTTATCCATCTGATGTCCGATGAAGGCGTGCCGCCTGTTGTTGTACTCAGGACGTCGAGACCTACCTAACGGTCCTCGGTTTGCATGCAGAAAACTTGTTGTGCAAAAAGTCAACAAATTCTTCCCTTTTAACTAAATTATGAAACTGCCCTCAACCTTCCGAACATCATAACTTCCTCCTCGGATGTCGGAATCGGACGTGCCACCTGTCTATGAACTCGTGACGTCCCGCACTGCGTCATGGTTATCGGTCAAAGTCCATTTGACCGCCCGATCTAAAAGTCAACATTTTGCCCATTCTAGGGACAAAATCATCATTCTGCACCGTCCGTCTAAAAGTATCCAATTAATCACCGATTATCTTCGCTAATCCGTCATTAACCACTAATCTAATCCTGACTTCCGGGACGGGTCGTTACAGATATCACAATAACCGAGTCTTTAAACTCAAAACATATCAATTCAGGGCCCTCCTTCATTATCAATCAACCGAGTCTTTACTCTCAAAACTAGATCCAGCCATATCTGGGTCTTTAAATCCAAAACCAAGTTTCAACGGGTCTTTAAACCCAAAACCAAGTGAAACTCAATAACAACGGGTCTTTAAACCCAAAACCAAATCTGAAATCATCATTTGGAATCTCAGTTCCAATTCTATATCTGAATTCGCAATCATGATTCCGTAAGCCAGCATCCGGAATCATCATTCCGAACTCAAATCCAAAAATCCACTTTTCAAGTTCCAAAACTGAATCCGAATCATTTTCCAAAAGTCGATTCCAAAACCGAAAGAACGTATACCGAAATCACTTTTCCAAAATCCAATATATATCATTGAAATCAAATCATATTTCAAATCTCAAAATCAAAACATCAAAACCATGATCAAATCACAACATAAAAAGGGGCAAGAATAGCAACAAATGGGGTGATTGAACCCTCCTTTCTCCATTTTTCACCTTCAAACGAAGAGATAAACGAATTCGAAAATTGATATTGGGCATTTAGGGAAAATGAAAGCATAATTGGGGAAGAAATTGGGGCTCATTAAGGAGGAAGGAAATTTACTTACGATCAAAGAACAAGATCAAAGTCCCAGGAAAATTGGATCACGCCTTCATGCCTTCACGCTTAGGAACCCTGCCGTTCCTCTTCTTCTTCTCCTTCGATGGTTCTTCACGTGCGTTTTGTTTCATATTGTTCTCAAAGATTTGGACAATTATACCCATCTAATTTAACGGAGCTGTGAAAATTGACGTTTATGAGGCAATTTGGAACTAAAAATGTGTTCAGAGGTAAATTGGGTTGAAATTATATTCGAGGGCATTTTGAGACTAAGTTCTATGTTCAGGTCATTTCGACTAAAACGCCTTTTTTTTTAATAGTGAACTGCCATTTTTACCTTGATGTAGAGCTGGCTCAATTTCATGGTGGTTCTCTCGGATATTTTGAGGTGTTTTCCGGCACCTTCTCGCACGATCCGATCCTCCTCCTTTTTTTTTCACCGAGTGCCTTCAATCTCTGAATTTTTCCTTTTCCGTCTTTAGGTAGAGTGTTCAACTTTCTTTTCGCCGCCATTTTAATTTCACTAATTTGTAATCCAATTTTGATTTTACCCTCTTCTTTCAGCCCTCCTTCGAATTTTTCCTCCAATTTCATGTTCCATTCTTCTTTTTTTGATGAATTTTTCTTATGTTAACTGAAATCTGCATTGGTGATTTTTCTTCTCTTTTAGTCTGCCTATTCCAGTTCTTGCACCGGAAGAGCTATTCCGGAGGAAGGAAAAAATCTCAAAATATGATGAAAGTATATTTCAAGCAGAATGGAGCACCTTCACATTGTTAATAGATTGTTTTGAAATTGGTTTTGGTTTTTCTTTTGTTCTTCCCGCAGATTCTCTGAGCACAGTTGATAATAGTCGTGGATATTTAGGTGCTCATCTGAGGTTCAGTTCACATGAAGATTGATGATTTTGGTTATAAAAATGTCTCAAGTAGACTACTTTTTCTTTTCAAACTAGAACATTACAAATTTTAGAAGGGCCGATCTTGGTGTTTTCTTATATAGTATTGTTGGGCAAACTGCTTTCATTGGGAAGCACCAATGATGCATCCATAAGTTATTTTTAATGACCTGCCTTTAACTTCCCGACAATTGCCGCAATATTTATTCAGCCACGAGGAGTTGTTCAGTTAGGATCCACCGTAAAGGTAATTGAATAGAAGCATCAAACTGAGATTTAAGCTTTATGCATGATTAAATAAACAAGATGTGGTTGCAGAATAAGATCCGTCGAATTTCTCTGCCCTCTATTTACCGTTCTTCTCTGCTTTATCCTCTTCAATTTGACGTCGCTGTTTTGATTTTTGCAGGTGGGTACTGTCAATGGTGGAACCAGAAAATCGTGGGTGTCGTTGCTGTTCAAGATGTGGTTGGGCTTTCGATTGTGCTTTTGTCCCGAGTATTTTTTGATGAAATTGATTATTGCTCTCTTCCTTTCTTCGCCAAGATTGCCGCAACATCGAACGCCAAATTCGAGGTAATTGTTTTTTAATTCTGATTATTATACTTAACCCAACTCAAATTTTGACCCTATTTTATAATTTTCTCTTAAAATTTTAATATTGGATCACTTTTGTGATGGCTTATATTCAGGAATCATGAATTTTGGTTGATGGGTATGTCTAATCTTGGCTCTTTTAACGAGTTTTCTTCAAATGTACGAAGAGAAGAGAAAGTGTGCAGAAAGCAATTAGAGAAGCTGCCAAGAGAAATGACATGGGATCTGCAAAGGTATCTTCCTTTTAGAAATTTAAATTGGTTCTGTACCTAGGTTGTGGAGTTAAATTTCTTCATTTTTTGCATTTTATTTTAGCCAAGTGAATTTGATGTTCTAAACTTCTTTTCTTACACCAAATTATCTTTGTTTCTAAAGTACATGTTCTGTTTCCAGCCATCATAATATCGCTGTTTTTTTAGAAGAAAGGAATACTTACGTGGTTTTTTATCTTCTTTAAAGTTCATGATGATTTAATATCTTTTTTCTACTCCAAAATTACTTTAATCATGGACTGTTTCTTTACATAAATGATGTGTGGAAACCAGATGAATTGATCGACCACTCCTTCCAATAGAAATTACTAGGTTTGATTAAATTTTGATGTTTTGGGTTGATTTAGGGTTTCTTGAGTTTTGATAGCTTAGCTCAAAGGTGAGGTCTTTCGATCCTCTATCTGCTTAATTATTGTTTTATCATTTTATTGTTTCTTACAGATGCAATTGAAGAAATTAGAATTTTAAATTTTGTGTTATGTTCTAAAACGAAATTCTATGAACATCATGAGATTCTAAGAAGAATGTTAAGTGAAAAGTTTGAGATATAAGTTTCTACCTATTTTTACTTCAGTGGTTTTAAAGATTTGTAGGCGGCCGCTACGTTGCTTAAACATTTCTGCTTAATTCTGCTTCAATCGACTATTTACCAATGTCTACACTTTAGAGTTTTCATTTCTTGACTTTTTGGTGTACTTACTGATTCCTTTTCCACTACTCAAAATGACTTTCTTAATGTGTGGGTGTTTCATGTGTTGATAGGGGAAAGCGAAAGTTTAGGAATGGATTTGTGAGCACTCCCTATGGTTCTAACCGATTTGTTTTTGGAGGTGCTTCATTTAACAAGGATTGGGTTAAGATAGGGTAATATATAACAGTTTATTGCCTTGCTCATATGACCTGAAATTTCTTAATTATTCATATGTTAGCAGAGCATACATAATTATTGATTTGTTGGCAGTTTGAATGCAGCTTTGTGCTTTCAGGAGCTTCATTTGCATAAAAGGAGTAATGGGTTGGAATTTCTTGGTAATGGGTCTAGCCCTTTTCGTTATCTTTGGAAGTTGGGAGGTATATAATGAATTTTTATGTCCGCTTTAAATGTTGTCTGCTTTAATTTTGGAAAGAAAAAAAAAGAATTTGCTCATATCCTTTTGTTTAAATGATGTCTGCTTTATCCCATGACTATATATCCTTCTGAATTATTGATATGTTAGCAGAGCTTACTCAATGTTGATGTAGTCTTGCTCAATAAGGTCTATCCCTTCCTGCTGTGAGGGTGTTGTGCAAAATCAACATGGGTTCTTAGACCTCACTTCAAAACCATGCAACGAGTTCTCAAGGTAAGTCTTCAAAACCCCATCATTCAAGTTTCAGTAGACAAACGTTTAGCAGAGTAACATTGATTGAATACCTTACTTAGTGCAAATTTGGTGGAAATTTGGTTTCCTTTGATAAATCACATATAGCATTTTGCTTCCCACATATTAGCATTTTGATTTCCATTGTTCTTTCTATTTTTTACTCTAGATCTATAAAGCCATTTTGCAATTAGCGTTTTGGTTCCCATTCTTAGCGTTTTGATTTCCATTTGGTTTCATCTCATCTGTTGAAATTAGCTTAACATTTGTTTTCAATTCTTCTTCGGCCACTCCCTGCCTTCAAGAGAATTGAGAGAGCGGAACAGAGAGGCCTCTGTACAATTCAACTCTGGGTGATTACCGTATTGAGGAGGGAGATTGGGTAGTTAACATCTTTTTTTCCTTTTTCTTTACAATTTCTTTTACATTTTGAGTTGTGGTGAATTTTGTACATTTTGTTTAATATAATTATTTACATTAACATGTTAAGGTGAATTTTGTACGTTTTGTTTAATATAATTATTTATATTAACATGTAAATTTTTGGATGATACTTTTGGCAGGATTGAGGAGGAAGAATCTGGTGTACAAAAAAACAAAAGTAGAAAATATGTAAACAGTCAATAAATTATCAAAAGTAATTCAGATTTTTTTCATCGATGTTGCTAAATTGCTGCTGTTTTTTTTTCTTTTTTGGGTTTTGTGGGCAGAAGTTGCTTTCATCATCTTAATTTTCACCTTCAGTTCACCTTCATTCCTTGTGGCACTTTCAGGTTTGACTCCTTCATCAACCACTACTTTTATTGTTTTTTTTTTTTTTCAATGTGTTTATTTTTATTGGTTTCTTTTTTAAATATTTGTTTATGATGCTTTACATATGCAATATGTTTCGTTCATATAAGTATTTCGTTCCATGTTCGTGTTCGTATTTTTATCGTGTTCGCATTTTTATCATTTGAAGCCTGATGATCATAGAGTAGTGTGGGACAGTTTCCGGTTAGCATTTCTTTACGCAGTTGGCTTATATGTAGTGGCCACACCCTCATGAGGGAAGCCCCTTATCCTTATATGTAAAGATTCAACATTTCATCTTGCTGGTCTTTCATTTCCAAACATTACAATTTTGTTTCGACTTTATGCTGACTTTAACTTCATTGCTTACTTGATGGCATTTTTAAGGCTATCAATTTTGGAAAGAAGCATTTAACTAACAAATATTACTTCTTAGGCATGTAAAATAATGTAAACAAACAACTTACAATGTATGTAAATAGTTACTTACACATTCAACAATCAATCACGTTTTGAACACATGTTCTCATATTCTAAAGTATTATATATATCGTTTTACATAAAATTCTTATTCATTACCAATTAAGTACTCTTGCAGCAACGCGCATGCATCCTTGCTAGTATTCATCTAAGAAGGCGTTTATCTTTGTTGCATTTTGCTGCCTAAATAAAAACTTGTATTTATTTTTTATTATGGAGAAATACTTGTATTTACTGAGGGTTGGTCCTCCTTTTTTTTCTTCATAGACGTGTTAGCCCATTTTTCATTGTTGATAACCAAATTCTTCTTACCTACGGGCCCGATGATATATGTAATTTTTTTTAAGAAAAATTCATTCAAATGAAATTCTGTTGGTGATTCATAAATATATATATATATATATATCGCAATAATACGATCATTTTTCTAGTAATTAAAAATCTAACTATGAATCATTAAGTAAATAAATACATACAATTAATTAAATAATATTTAAGTTAACTTTTTACAGAATTATATTTACAAAATACTCAAGAAAGTAACGATTTTATGATTAAACATAAAAAGGTTATGATAAATAATGAGAGAACAAACATATCCATTATCCATGTGTTATTGAGAAAACCGTGGAACATTCAGTGATTTTAGATTTATCTAAAGCGCCGTACCAGTATCCAAGTTTTGCTGGAAGAGGATGTCCTGGGTTTGCCTAGGCGTTGTTGTGTTATGCCCTATTAGTAATGGTTGTTTCTATTTTTTGTCATGTATTATCGAAAAAATTGCATAACAATGATTTCTTATAGTAATGGGACATTTCTATATATTAAAGTCCGTGAAAATAGACATAAATATTATTCCCTATTAGTAATGGTTGTTTCTATTTCTTCTTTATTACCGAAAAAATTGCATAACAATGATTTCTTATGTAATATTACCATTCATTTGTTTATTTTATTACTATATTTAGAATTGAGATATTCCTCTATTCTAAAGTAAGTGGAAATAGATGATGTTCATGGAATAATGCATAAACAATGAATTTCCTTTATTGTCTTTTTATGTTATGAATTTCAAACTTTGCCCTTTATTTTTTTTCATACTTCATCTATTATTTGCAAACAAGTTGTTTGCATAAAATGCCCCTACTTTTTTTTCCACTTACCAGTTTCTCGATTAGTTATTTTGGAAGTTTCACGTTCATTTAGTCTCTTTTCCTAAGCTGCCTTCAAAAAAATTTATTTGAATCTTTCACATATAGAGACATTCGATTTTAGTCATTGATAATTAAGAAGATTGATTCATTTGTATGTTATTTTTTTATTTCAACCATTAACTTCAAAAAAAAAAAAACATTAAACAACATCATAATATTGCGCAAATCTTTAGCTACTATTAACTATTTTGGCTATTTAAATTATAACATGTAAGGTGAGAACACACCATCTCGCTAAGTACAACTAAGTAATTTTCTCATCTATGCATATTAAGATGATTTTATTCTGGAAATTGATACTAGTATCCCTATTCTTCTACTATCTAGATTCGCTATTTGTACTTCCTTCTGAGTGCGTGGAGACTCCATATCGATGAGTGTCTTGATTTTTTCAGGGTTTGTCTCAATTTCCCTTGACTTATCATAAAATCTAAGAACTTGCCCAATTCGATCCCAACGACACACTTGGTTGGGTTCGGGTGCATCTCGTATTTTTTCTGGATGTCAAACATTTTAGAGAGGCTGTGAATGTGTTGGTCGGTTGCTTTTCTCGTGACATGCATGACATTAATATAAATTTCCATTGCTTTGCCTATCTAGTATGTGAACATGAAATTCCCTAGGCATTAGTAGGTGAAACCTACATTTTTTAGTCTTAATGGCGTCGAGTTGTAGTAATAGAGGACCTGATTAGTCCTAAAGGTTGTGTGGATTTCGTTAATCGGGTACATGAAGATCTGGTTTGTATCGACTCGTCCCAAAATTTATCAGAAAATAAATGGGAAATGGATGTATTTACCCTTGTCCTTATTAAAGGTCCAAAAATAAATCTAAACTTGAGAAATTTCTCAAAAGGTTCGATTGGACCATTGCGTGAGTCTCTAACTTACAAGTTTGTAGATAAGTGACATAAAAAAAATGGAGTTCATATGAAAAAAATTATAAGTCTAAACACCTCAAGGAAATTTTGTAAATTTAAAGGACAAGGGCATTTTAAACTTTTTACATGGACATGACTAAGCACTTCTTGACTTAGCTACTTAGATGAGTGACAGTCAGTTGCTTGGCGGGATGACTACGCACCTCCCTCACCTATTTGATATATGGAAAAATTGTGAAGGAGGAAGGGAAGGGGGCACGACTTCTCCCTCCTTGGTTTCTCTGTCTAGGCAGGTAGATGTGGCTTTGTTGAATGAGAACGACTCAAGCTAGACAAACATCATCCTCTAGGAAGACTGAAATAGGAACGGAGGGAGGTGGAACTCCAGTTTGGGGGAAGAGCACCAAAAGCTCAACTTAATTTCTCAAACCAAATCCAGACCCTTTCGACTCAGCTGGAGAATAGAAACGACCTGCTTACACCCTTCTTTGATCCCACTGGTGGTTGCCAGAGTTGGGAACCTCGATGATCACGGCGGCGGAGTAAAGTAAGTGTGGAGCACCTCAACTTCAAGCTCAGTACCTAGCTAATCTAGGTACAATTTTCATGTTCTAATTACATAGTTGTGTTCCTGAGTTCGATTAGATAAAGTTTGATAATTGAATTGTTGAAATTTCATAAGGAATGACGGAGATAGTGACATGACCCATCCCTAATTTCCATGGAATGACGGAGATAGTGACATGACCCATCCCTAATTTCCATAGATTAACATGGGAGGACCTGCTCCCTCGTGACCCACTTAGAGTTTCCAAAGTACGCAGCTTTATGTGATGCATCAGTTTCTACTACAGTTTGCATCCGCGATCAATCTGAAGGGCATAAAAACCATTTATGTAACAACCCGTACCTACGGGAAGGGTAAAAATGTAATTTGTGTGAAGTTTTGTAAAAAAAAGGACGATTTTGCCCTTGTGAATAGTAGACGAAAATGTTGACTTTTTGGTAACTTAATAATTTTCACGTAGACCGAGGACCGTTAGGTAGGTCTCGACGTCCTGAGTACAACGACAGGCGGCACGCTGTCATCGGACGTCGGACGGAAAAGTTACAGGTCTAGAACGGTCGAGGGCAAAACGGTAATTAATTATACAAGGGGTATTTTGGTCATTTCCTTTCAGCAAAGCAGATGAAGACAAGTGGCAAAAGGGGATTGGGATATTTTTCTGCTTGTCCATAGGATTGTGGACACGTGGGGGTGCTGGATTGTTCCACAAAGGTCTAAAGTGTGCACGGCCACACTTTGTCCATTTTGAAACCGTGCAAACCTTGTGTGCGCAGAAAACAGAGAGAAGAACTTGGGGAGACGGTGATCGATTCAAGGGGTGAGTGCGGTTTTGGTGAACTGAGAGAGTGACAGGGAGCTTACGGTGAGTTGGTGGTGGTGCTATTGGACGGAAACCGTGCACGGCGGCACTGTGGCGGTGCAGCTAAGCTTCTGTGAAAACGGGGAGGCCGTGAGCTCGTGGAGGCTGTTGTGCCGTGTGGTGAGGCAAACCAAGGCTATAGGAGGTCCAAGGGGTTGCAGGGAGTCCAACAAACACCGTGGCAGGCGGCAGTGCTCACGGCGGCGACTGAATCGCAGGGTAAGTCTCTTTACTCTGTTTCCCGTGATTTTTCAAATGCAAAGTCGTGGAGTTGGGCTTAGAGTCGAGGGATTAGGAGGTCAGGGTGATGTTCAGGGAGGTCCTAGGAATGGTTTGTGATGGCTGCCGTGACGGGGGCGTACACGGCGGGGCTCAGTCGACGGCGAGTACCCAGTACTCTGTTTTGGCCGTGACTTCAAACTTGAAGTCGTGGACTTCGGGGATGAATCGACGGATTCTGTGAGTTGGGTAGGACTAAGTAGGGTCCTAGGAAGGTGCTGGTATCGCCACCGTGAAGGGGGAAGCAGTGGACGGCCGGGAAGGAAAACAGGGGCTGCGGGCCGTCTGTTTCGCGGCCGTGAACGGCGGGTTTCCGGCCGTGATTCTTCGAGGTTAGGACATGGTCAGGTTTCTTAGGACGGGACGAAGAGGTTAGGATTGGATTGAACCGAAATGGTGGTCGGACTACAGAGAACCGTTCACGCCGGTTCAACTGTGTTGAACCGGGTGACTCGAGGAAGGAGATGCACTGTAGCAGGCGCGTGAGGCCCACGCGCAGCCACTTTGGGCGGCGCGTGGAGGCGCGTGGTGATGATTCCGGCCAAGCTTCCAACATGGTTTTGGTTCTAAATGTCCTAAGGAATCCAATGGTATAGTTTTCGGGTTAATCGGACGGTGTTGCGGGATAGTTTGGGATTCTGGAAGGTTTAGGGTTTAGGATTAAAATATGATTAAATTCCCGAAAAATTGGGGAAAATAAGGAAGGTATCCGTGATATAATTGTGACCCTATTTAGTATCTATTGACAGGACGGGAGACACCAGAGACGGTTGAGGAGCGCACGGAGCGCGAGTGACTTGTTCTGAACTGTGAGTGGACTCTTTCTTACTTCCGAGCATGCCTAACTGTTTTTATTAATGTTTTATGATTTTATGTGTGTTTTTATGTCCTGATGATGATTATATGTGATTGAGATGTTTGCACGTTTTTCGAGACGTTTTCGGGATTTTGCATGTTTTTCGAGAAAAACGGGTTTTCAGATTTTGATGCTATAATTTAGAAATTTAACCTAAAAACGTTTTCTGATGATGGTAAATGGGTTGTGGTCACTGATTTAGGAGTTTCCTATGGTTTTGTTATGAACATGGATCTTTTTTCGGACTTGGGTTCGGAATGTCGGTTCTGAACGCCGGAAGGGCTTCGAACTAGGGATTCCGAATTCGAGTTTGTGATGGGTTTCAGAACGGTTTCACACTGATTTGGATTGGATTTGCTGGATCTGGATATGGGTTTAAAGACCCGGATATATGTGACGGGGGGCGGGCCCGGATTGAGTTTAAAGACTCGGGAGTTTAAAGACTCGGATATTACGATATTACCCCCATAGGCCTATTGAGTTTAAAGACTCGGGAGTTTAAAGACTCGGATTTATATGTGAGGCCTGGTTGAGTTTAAAGACTCGGATAGGTCCAGCAGGTTTGATCGGAAAAAGTGTTTGATGTTTATGCTCTGGTTTCTCTATCAGTTTTATAGTGTATCTGTTTCTTATGATGTTTTATAGTGTTTCTGTTTCTTATGATGTTTCATATTATGACTTTTCTAATACTTCGTTGGGCATGCCTGGTTTTAAACCGGAGGGAACAATGATTATATTTTCTTTACTTTGATTTGATGGTAAACGGTTTTAAAATATTTATTCCTTTCGGTCCACTCACACCTTCTTTTTTTCAAATTCCCTCCAGGTCGTGGTGATAGCGCTGGGGTGAACGTTGAGGCAGATATCGAGGCATAGAGCTTCCGACGTTCTTCCGTTGCGGACTTAGACTTGTAGGACTTTTGGTGCCCATTTTGTAGAACTATGCTCTGGCTTACTGTTGTATATATTTACTCCTTCGTCTGATAGTTATGCTTATAGTTGTATTAAGGTCATGTTTTGGTACTGTAAGTGTGATTGTCAGACGGGAGCAGGATTCTTCCCGGGTATTGAGGTGATATTTGGGACGGGTCCTGACAATTGGTATCAGAGCATAGGTTGTGTCAATTTGTGTTGGGTCTAGGTTGTTATACTAACTCTATGCCTCTTTCAGCGTACGATTGATCATGCCTCCGAGACGTGAACCCCCTCCACGACCTGAAGATGAAGCGGCGAGAGGGACTGAGAGCGCTTCGATTGAGAGAGCCCAGAGGCTTGGGGCTACTACGTTCAGCGGTGGGGCTGATCCCGAGGAAGCTCACCGATGGATCACCCGATTAGAACGTATTTTTGGGGTGATGCACTGTCCTCCCGAGGATCGGGTATTGTTAGCTACTTTTCTGTTGGATGGAGCTGCCTACGAGTGGTGGTACACGCTGGAACTGTCCGGCTGGGATGCACATACCGTGACTTGGGAGACTTTCCGGGAGCGGTTTCTAGATCAGTACTATCCCCGTTCTTTCAGGGATGCGAAGGAAGCGGAATTTCTTCACTTGAAGCAAGGGAACTTGACAGTTGCTGAGTATGAGCAGAGGTTCCAGATGCTATCTCGTTTTGCTCCTGCATTTGTGGCGACTGAGGCGGAGAAGTGCCGCCGGTTTGAGTTGGGCCTCCGGGGAGAGATCAGGGCCATAGTGACAGCCGGCTCTTTTGCTACATTCCGAGAGTTGTCTGATGCTGCTGTCAGGGTGGAGGCCAGTTTACCTGCTCGACCACAGTATTCGGGCAGTGTTCGACGCCGAGAGCAGTCATTTCCAGGAGCATCGAGTCAGAGGCCCCCGAAACGGGGTAATTTTGGTGGATCATTATCGGCTGGAGGAGCCCGGTTTGGCAGACCAGGCAGTTTTCAGGGCTAGGGATTTCGAGGAGCTAGGTCACAGCCGACTCCTCAGGCGAGTGCGACTTCAGTGGCTTCTACAGGGAGGCATACCGGTGGACCCGGTAGGGACACTTGCTTCTATTGTGGAGAGCGAGGACATTTCCGTCGGGAGTGCCCATTGTTAGCTCCGGAGGGTGGAGCAGGCAGAGGTGCAGCAGAACCCGGGCGGAGTACTGCTTCAGTATCAGGGGCGGCAGGCCCTAGGGGTGGCGGTGGTGCCACGAGCAGTTCTAGAAAGCGCGGTAGGTCATCGGGACCTCAGGCGCGAGTTTTTGCGATGACTCAGCAGGAGGCTAGGTCAGCACCGGGAGTGGTGACAGGTACACTCACCATACTTGGTCACACTGTTTTTACTTTGATAGATCCCGGGGCTACCCATTCATTTATAGCTCGGAGTTGTAGTTTGGTTAAGGAGAGGGAGGTGTCTACTTTGGATTGTGCGTTAGGCGTGAGTACACCTACTGGGGAGATGTTGGTAGTGACTCAGGTTTTGAGAGAGTGTCCGGTGATGGTAGGCGAGGTGGAGTTACTGGCAGATTTGTTACTCTTGGATTTACGGGACTTTGATGTGATCTTGGGTATGGACTGGTTGACGAGACATCATGCTTCTATCGAATGTTTCGATAGGAGAGTGACTTTTCGGAGTCCCGGATTATCAGAGACTACGTTCCAGGGGGATCAGCGTGCACTTCCTACGGGAGTTATTTCGGCACTCGAGGCTAGCAAATTGTTACGTAAGGGGTGCCAGGGTTACTTAGCTCATGTGGTGGATACGCGTGCTACGCCAGTGAGGGCGGAGGATATACCAGTGGTACGGGAGTTTCCCGATGTCTTTCCCGAGGAGTTGCCAGGACTACCCCCACATCGAGATCTTGAGTTTACGATTGAGCTTCTACCAGGTACACAGCCTATTTCTCAGACTCCTTACCGTATGGCACCTGCAGAATTGAGGGAACTTAAGGCTCAGTTGCAAGAGTTGGTCGATATAGGATTCATTCGACCGAGTATGTCACCTTGGGGAGCACCTGTTTTGTTTGTCAAGAAAAAGGACGGAGGATTGAGATTGTGTGTGGATTACAGGCAACTGAATAAGGTAACTATTCGGAATAAGTACCCCCTACCCCGGATTGATGATTTGTTTGACCAGCTCAAGGGAGCACAGTATTTCTCGAAGATTGATCTTCGCTCCGGTTATCACCAGTTAAGGGTTAAAGAGGAGGATATACCGAAGACAGCTTTCCGGACCAGGTACGGTCACTATGAGTTTGTGGTGTTGCCTTTTGGTTTGACTAATGCCCCAGCAGCTTTTATGGACCTTATGAACCGAGTGTTCCGGCCCTACTTGGATCGTTTTGTGATTGTTTTCATTGATGACATCTTGGTATATTCGAAGAGTGCGAAGGCGCATGAGAAACATATGCGAATTGTGCTTGAGACTTTAAGAGAGCATCAGTTGTATGCGAAGCTCAGTAAGTGTCAGTTCTGGTTGACCAGTGTCGGATTTCTTGGTCATGTGATTTCGGCCGAGGGCATCAGAGTGGATCCTCAGAAGGTTGAGGCGGTAGCGAAGTGGGAACAGCCCAAGACGGTAACAGAAATTCGGAGTTTTCTGGGTTTGGCAGGGTATTACCGACGTTTTATTGAGGGCTTTTCTATTCTTGCAGCACCGTTGACGAGGTTGACACGGAAGGGAGTTCGGTTTGAGTGGGACGATAAATGTGAACAGAGTTTCCAGGAGCTTAAAAGGCGGTTGACATCTGCTCCTGTGCTAGCCCTTCCAGACGATATTGGAGAGTTTGAGGTTTACAGTGATGCTTCATTACAAGGTCTGGGTTGTGTGTTGATGCAGCACGGGAAAGTGATTGCTTATGCTTCCCGACAATTGAAACCCCATGAGGTGAACTACCCTACACATGACTTGGAACTGGCTGCGGTGGTTCATGCACTGAAGATTTGGCGACATTACTTGTACGGTGAGAAGGGCAGGATCTTCACGGACCACAAGAGTTTAAAGTATTTATTCACTCAAAAGGAATTGAACCTCAGACAGCGCCGTTGGTTGGAGTTACTTAAGGACTACGACTGCACTATTGAGTATCATCCAGGGAAGGCTAATGTGGTAGCCGATGCTCTGAGCAGGAAGTCAGCTGGTTCTTTGTCGCATCTGAGGACAGTACGGTTACCTTTGCTGGTTGAGCTCCGTAGGTTGGGAGTAGAGTTGACTGTGGATGATCAGGGAGCAATGCAACCTTTGCCGATCCCCGAGTGGAAATGGGATCACCTGACTATGGATTTCGTGTTCAAGCTTCCGAGAACACCGAAGGGACACGATGGTGTGTGGGTTATTGTGGACCGACTTACGAAGTCTGCTCATTTTTTGCCAGTACGGGAGAACTTCAGGTTGGAACAGTTTGCACAGTTGTTTATTAATGAGATTATTTGGTTACATGGGACTCCGGAGTCGATAGTATCTGATAGAGATCCGAGATTCACTTCTCGATTTTGGCAGAGCTTACAGGAAGCTTTTGGGACTAAATTACACTTCAGTACTGCTTTTCATCCTCAGACTGATGGGCAGTCTGAGCGGACTATTCAGATTCTCGAGGATATGATGCGAGCTTGTGTGCTTCAGTTTCAGGGTACTTGGGAATCACATCTGCCTTTGATGGAGTTCGCCTACAATAACAGTTATCAGGAGAGCATTGGGATGGCTCCTTACGAGGCTTTGTATGGGCGGCAGTGTCGGACTCCATTGTGTTGGACTGAAGTTGGTGAGAGGAGGTTGACTACTTCTGAGCTAGTGGAGCTTACTCAGGAAAAAGTGGCGCTGATTAGGGATCGATTGAAGGCAGCGCAGGACCGCCAAAAGAGCTACGCTAACCGTAGGATCAGGGATTTGGAGTTTGCTGTTGGAGACTGGGTTTTCCTGAAGCTATCTCCTTGGAAAGGAATTGTACGATTTGGCAGACGAGGGAAGTTGAGTCCTCGTTACATTGGACCTTATGAGATCTTGGAGCGGATTGGTCCTGTAGCTTATCGATTGGCCTTACCAGCAGATTTGGAAAAGGTACATAATGTCTTTCATGTTTCTATGCTTCGGAAATATATTCGAGATGATTCGCATGTTTTGGAAGCACAACCAGTGGAACTGAGGGAAGACTTGAGTTTTGAAGAGCAGCCTGTTGCAATCTTGGATCGGAAGGATAAAGTTTTGCGAAGGAAGACGGTTCCCTTAGTGAAGGTATTGTGGAGAAATCAACAGGTCGAAGAAGCTACCTGGGAACCCGAGGCCTTGATGCGGGAACAGTACCCTTACTTATTTCACTGAATTTCGGGGACGAAATTCTTTTTAGGGGGGTAGATTGTAACAACCCGTACCTACGGGAAGGGTAAAAATGTAATTTGTGTGAAGTTTTGTAAAAAAAGGACGATTTTGCCCTTGTGAATAGTAGACGAAAATGTTGACTTTTTGGTAACTTAATAATTTTCACGTAGACCGAGGACCGTTAGGTAGGTCTCGACGTCCTGAGTACAACGACATGCGGCACGCTGTCATCGGACGTCGGACAGAAAAGTTATAGGTCTAGAACGGTCGAGGGCAAAACGGTAATTAATTATACAAGGGGTATTTTGGTCATTTCCTTTCAGCAAAGCAGATGAAGACAAGTGGCAAAAGGGGATTGGGATATTTTTCTGCTTGTCCATAGGATTGTGGACACGTGGGGGTGCTGGATTGTTCCACAAAGGTCTAAAGTGTGCACGGCCACACTTTGTCCATTTTGAAACCGTGCAAACCTTGTGTGCGCAGAAAACAGAGAGAAGAACTTGGGGAGACGGTGATCGATTCAAGGGGTGAGTGCGGTTTTGGTGAACTGAGAGAGTGACAGGGAGCTTACGGTGAGTTGGTGGTGGTGCTATTGGACGGAAACCGTGCACGGCGGCACTGTGGCGGTGCAGCTAAGCTTCTGTGAAAACGGGGAGGCCGTGAGCTCGTGGAGGCTGTTGTGCCGTGTGGTGAGGCAAACCAAGGCTATAGGAGGTCCAAGGGGTTGCAGGGAGTCCAACAAACACCGTGGCAGGCGGCAGTGCTCACGGCGGCGACTGAATCGCAGGGTAAGTCTCTTTACTCTGTTTCCCGTGATTTTTCAAATGCAAAGTCGTGGAGTTGGGCTTAGAGTCGAGGGATTAGGAGGTCAGGGTGATGTTCAGGGAGGTCCTAGGAATGGTTTGTGATGGCTGCCGTGACGGGGGCGTACACGGCGGGGCTCAGTCGACGGCGAGTACCCAGTACTCTGTTTTGGCCGTGACTTCAAACTTGAAGTCGTGGACTTCGGGGATGAATCGACGGATTCTGTGAGTTGGGTAGGACTAAGTAGGGTCCTAGGAAGGTGCTGGTATCGCCACCGTGAAGGGGGAAGCAGTGGACGGCCGGGAAGGAAAACAGGGGCTGCGGGCCGTCTGTTTCGCGGCCGTGAACGGCGGGTTTCCGGCCGTGATTCTTCGAGGTTAGGACATGGTCAGGTTTCTTAGGACGGGACGAAGAGGTTAGGATTGGATTGAACCGAAATGGTGGTCGGACTACAGAGAACCGTTCACGCCGGTTCAACTGTGTTGAACCGGGTGACTCGAGGAAGGAGATGCACTGTAGCAGGCGCGTGAGGCCCACGCGCAGCCACTTTGGGCGGCGCGTGGAGGCGCGTGGTGATGATTCCGGCCAAGCTTCCAACATGGTTTTGGTTCTAAATGTCCTAAGGAATCCAATGGTATAGTTTTCGGGTTAATCGGACGGTGTTGCGGGATAGTTTGGGATTCTGGAAGGTTTAGGGTTTAGGATTAAAATATGATTAAATTCCCGAAAAATTGGGGAAAATAAGGAAGGTATCCGTGATATAATTGTGACCCTATTTAGTATCTATTGACAGGACGGGAGACACCAGAGACGGTTGAGGAGCGCACGGAGCGCGAGTGACTTGTTCTGAACTGTGAGTGGACTCTTTCTTACTTCCGAGCATGCCTAACTGTTTTTATTAATGTTTTATGATTTTATGTGTGTTTTTATGTCCTGATGATGATTATATGTGATTGAGATGTTTGCACGTTTTTCGAGACGTTTTCGGGATTTTTCATGTTTTTCGAGAAAAACGGGTTTTCAGATTTTGATGCTATAATTTAGAAATTTAACCTAAAAACGTTTTCTGATGATGGTAAATGGGTTGTGGTCACTGATTTAGGAGTTTCCTATGGTTTTGTTATGAACATGGATCTTTTTTCGGACTTGGGTTCGGAATGTCGGTTCTGAACGCCGGAAGGGCTTCGAACTAGGGATTCCGAATTCG
Source organism: Prinsepia uniflora (assembly GCA_032719365.1). NCBI lineage: Eukaryota > Viridiplantae > Streptophyta > Magnoliopsida > Rosales > Rosaceae > Prinsepia > Prinsepia uniflora. Next base: position 52,689,046 of record CM064861.1, on the reverse strand, counting down.
AGTTTGTGATGGGTTTCGGAACGGTTTCACACTGATTTGGATTGGATTTTCTGGATCTGGATATGGGTTTAAAGACCCGGATATATGTGACGGGGGGCGGGCCCGGATTGAGTTTAAAGACTCGGGAGTTTAAAGACTCGGATATTACGATATTACCCCCATAGGCCTATTGAGTTTAAAGACTCGGGAGTTTAAAGACTCGGATTTATATGTGAGGCCTGGTTGAGTTTAAAGACTCGGATAGGTCCAGCAGGTTTGATCGGAAAAAGTGTTTGATATTTATGCTCTGGTTTCTCTATCAGTTTTATAGTGTATCTGTTTCTTATGATGTTTTATAGTGTTTCTGTTTCTTATGATGTTTCATATTATGACTTTTCTAATACTTCGTTGGGCATGCCTGGTTTTAAACCGGAGGGAACAATGATTATATTTTCTTTACTTTGATTTGATGGTAAACGGTTTTAAAATTTTTATTCCTTTCGGTCCACTCACACCTTCTTTTTTTCAAATTCCCTCCAGGTCGTGGTGATAGCGCTGGGGTGAACGTTGAGGCAGATATCGAGGCATAGAGCTTCCGACGTTCTTCCGTTGTGGACTTAGACTTGTAGGACTTTTGGTGCCCATTTTGTAGAACTATGCTCTGGCTTACTGTTGTATATATTTACTCCTTCGTCTGATAGTTATGCTTATAGTTGTATTAAGGTCATGTTTTGGTACTGTAAGTGTGATTGTCAGACGGGAGCAGGATTCTTCCCGGGTATCGAGGTGATATTTGGGACGGGTCCTGACAATTTAAACCTGTGAGTGGACAAAAATAAGCATTTCAAAAACATTTCAGAAAATACATTTATACCCTCCAATTAAAAGCATGCATGCATAATAAAGCATGTAATCTAAAATGTTTTCTTAAACAAGTTATACTTCTTTTCAAAATCAGAACATGTGAAAATATCTGGACATAAAGCAATAATCGATAACATGACCAAGCATCATATCCCACATCTGTCTCATCTCATATCATCATCAGTCACGTCATTCGTGCAACGCATGCAAATAAGCTTCAGGACAGCTCACGTGTGAACACGTCGCCTTGAACAAATCAACGGTCGATGTTCATATCATCGTACAAATCAACGATCAATGCCATATATAAGCACTCCTGAGCCGAGCCTTCCACGACTACTCGTCAACAGGCAGTACATCGTGACCTCTCTGGAGGGGGGGGGGGGGGGGGGCGGAGGACACAGCGGATCCCGGAGGCGAGCAACATATCATAGGGATGCTTCCGGGAAACATATTCACAACTAGAGTCTCTCTCCGGAAAAACACATTCACAACCAGGGTCACATAAATCACATGAGGATGGTCGCAGTAAAAACAGTTATCAAACCTCATGAACACATTTTCACAAACACTTTGCTTTCAAAACAATCATGTGTCTCACATAGGGTCTCAGCCCAAAACGAAATCTAAAAAATCGTTTCACCAACATTTATTTCAAACATCTTAATAGGGTCTTTATGACAGGACCCGTCCCAATCCCTCCGGGATTAACGCCGGATGACCCTACTCCCGTCTGACACGAAATGTCAGACAAGGGAAATTTCCAACCTTTGCCCTCTCGGGCTATCAGAGTACGCCAGGATCCGGAGGAGGTATGTGATATCTAGGTCTCTGCTACAGTCCACATCCGTTGTCAACCTGAAGGGCAGTCAAAACATTAAAAGCTGTGAGTGGACAAAACAAGGAGTTTATAAAAACATTTTAATGAAGACATTTGTACCCTTCACTAAAAAGCATGCATGTATTAGAAAACCATTTAATCCAAAAGAACCATATGTGGGAACTAATCCCAAAACCATAACCGAAAGAATCATAAAGAACCAACCATACGGGCCACTGCCCAAATCCATAAAGATACCAACCATATGGTGTAACGACCCGTCCCGAATATCGGGATTCAATAATATTTAATTGTGAATTACTAATCTGGGATTAGTTGGGTGATTTCAGACGAATTGTGCAAAATGACCGTTTTTCCCCTGGGCGTGGGCAAAACGTTGACTTTTAATTCGAATGGTCAAACGGACTTTGACCAATGACCGTGACGTAGTTCGGGACGTCACGAGTTCATAGACAGGTGGCACGTTTGATTCGATTTTCGTAATTTGGACGATATAAGGGGAAATGTTGACTTTTCGATCGGGAGGTCCGATGGCCGAGGACCGAGGACCGTTAGGATGGTCTCGATGCTCTGAGTCCGTAGACAGGCGGCACGCATCAATCGGAGTCCGTATGACCGAGTTTCGGGTCAGGATGCGTGAGGGGCATTTTGGTAATTTTCTGCACAAGTGCAGAATTGTAATTTCACACGGGGGCACTGTTTGATTGAAATGGCCGTGATGTGGGATGTTTGTGCGATCGATCCCATGGATTGTTTATCCATTAAATGACTGATTTGGGGCAGCTTTGGATTGTGATTGCACATGTATTGTGATGGAAATCACTCACAAGAACATAGGCACTGATTTTTAATGGTTTCGGGTCAGTGCAGGGGAGCTTTACACAGTGGATTGTGGGCTACTTTGGGACGCCTTTAACGGCTAAATTGAATTAAAAGAATGGAGAGTGAGTCGAGAGTGGTTCTCTGAGATTGAGAGATGGAAAAATGGAGTGAAAATGGTGGAGGAAGGTTAAAAAACCCGAAACTGGTTTTTGTGAAGTTCAAATTCGAACTTCTAGTTTTAGGCCAGCCCAAGCCTAATTGATGATTGATTGAGCTTCCTGGAACCTCAACGAGCCGATCCAGATCAAATGTGGCAAGCTTTGAGGCTCCTAGGGCCGTGGACGGACGCGTTGGACGGTCGGAAAATCCAAGCTTGAGTCGTGGTGATTGAGGTAACGTCGTGTTTAATTAATCGTTCGAATTGGTTCGTTTTAATCCTAATAAGCTTCTTGTGAAATTAATTTGACAATGGTTGAGGATTTCTGGAGTTTTGGTGATCGACCCGTTTTGGGTGATCACGGGTTGGTGGCACGATTATGGATTGGTTGATGTTAATCAATGTCACAGAACTGGAATTAATTGGTTAATGTTTGTTTTAGGATAAAAAACGGATGGAATCAAGGTCGAATTGAGGGTTATCTGGCCGGGTCCTATCGCAGGTTTTTCAACCCGTTTACCAGACAAACGGGTGAAGAAGGAACACTGTAGCAGTCACTATAGCAGGCGCGTGGCTTTCACGCGCAGCCACTCACGGCGGCGAGTGATGGCGCGTGGGCACGAATCTCCAGGTGAGGTCAACATGACTTTTATCCTATACAATGTAACAAACATTTTGGCGTTGGTTTCGTGTCGATCGGATCCCGTTTCGATATTGTTCGGGATGTCCGAAGGTTTTTAATCCAGTTTAAAAATACTTAAAAATTCGGGAAAATTACGGGACTTGAATAGGATGTTAATGGAGAGGTTAGTAATCCTCTAATGTGATTTGGACAGGATTGGAAGTCCCGGTGATAGTGGTGTGGCCCGGGAAGGCCTATGGCATGCATATCGAGGCGCTCGGTTAAACGGTCTGTGAGTGGACATTGGTTTTATAAATTCGATGCATGCATAACTGTTTCATGATTGTTATAATTGTGATTAAATGATTTATTTTGGATATCGGTGGATTTAAAATGATTTCACGCATTTCGAGGTGATTTACGTATTTGCACGTAAACCAAGGTTTTTTGGATTTGCACCGATTTCCATAAATGTGGTTGGATATGATTTCATGAAACGGTTACGGACTTGATAAAGTGAAATCGGGCCAGGGGCCCAGTTAACTTATGAATCGGGCCAGGGGCCAGTTAACTTATGAAATCGGGCCAGGGGCCCAGTTGATTTATACATGTGATTCGGGTCGGGGACCCTAAAATGGAATCGAATAAATGATTTTGGATTTAAATCAACTATTTGGACTTATAATGGTTTTGATGATATTGAAATTATGGTTATGGCACGTTTCACGGTATTTGGGCTTGAGACCCGTCTGATGAAACTTAAAGATTGGTTTGGATTTTATCTATGTATATATATATATATATATATGTTTTTACTGGAGGGCATAAATGTCTTATAAATATTTTAAACATACTTGCTTATTTTCGTCCACTCACAGCTTTTGTTTTTAATGCCCTTCAGGTTGATTCCGGATGCGACTGCAGCAGAGACTTGAGCATCGCACACCTCCTCCATCGATCCTTACGCACTCTGGAAGCCCGGTTGGGCAGTGGCAACAGGTTATCCCTTGTCTGACACCTCTTGTCAGACGGGAGCATGACACATTCCATGGTAATCCCGGGGGGATTGGGATGGGTCGTGTCAAGTGGTATCAGAGCAGGTTTTGCTCTTTTGTGCTCGAAGGTCGAGGGTGTGATGTCTCTTTGGGCTGCAGTTCCGTTGTCAACTTGATATATAGTTTTGGGTTTGAATGGTGGATTGGGTGTGTTTGGCCCGATACGCCGTGCATTGATGCGATTCAACCCAAGTGGGTTGTATACGATTAACTGGCAATGTGGGACCGTCGGTTCGGTCACGTGATGATGGATTGTTGTGCTGCTGGGCACAGCCGAGTTCAGGGGACCCCATTGGAATAATGTTATGGAGATACGAGACTCAGTTGAGTAATGCTCTAAATTATGGACCCTGGTAGTGTTGGCTAGTGTACGGGGTGTTGGTGCATCGGAGTTAGCCGATGACCTTCGTGGTGGAACCCACGATGGAACCCACGATGGAACCCACGTTGAGTTGACGATTGGATTGGATTGGACGTCTATACGATGTCAGGACCGCGGGGTCGGTCAGGTTGTGGATTTTACTGCAGAAGGCAGTTGGGTTCGGTGGAACCCTAGGGTGTGATTTTGGAACCCTAATTTATAATCGATGGACTGGAAAAGTGAACTTTAAATGAGAACTTGTGCTGCGACGAGCGGCTGAGGTCATGGATGACCATGTGGATGACTCTAGTGAGTCTTATGGGTTTCGATCTACGGATACGGTTATGAGAAAATATGGAATCCCGTGTTGGATCGAATATTAGTGTGATGTGTGGATACGGATCTTGACAACGATGACTGTTGGTCGACAGTTGTGTCGAGATAACTGGCTATCGAGGGTATTTAGTGTGGTTTTAATACTTGGGGATCAGGGGACGTTCAGGGAATGTTCATTATCCTGATGTGTGGATGGCCAAATTGGGGGTACCCATAGTCGTGGGGTACGAGTGCTGTTACGGGATCGTCGTTCGGAATGAACGGAGATCCAGGGTAACAACTTTGCACACAGTGTGCTAGCATGGATGTTCGTGTGCTATGTATGGATGTTGGTATGTTGGTGCTTTTATGCCAATACTAGTATGGATGCCTATGTGCTGATACTAGTGTTGATGATGGTGCGTTGGTGCTGGTACTAGCGCTGGTGATGGTGTCAGTAATTGTGATGACGATGAGCCACCAGTTGGGGTGTGTCTCTGTCATGATGGACATATGATCGGTATCTGCGACTCAGTGGTGGTTGAGTCTTGGACTGGATGGGATCCAGTGGAGGTCGTGATGTGTTTGGATAAGTCCTAACAGATATATGATGACAAGTGATGAATGGATATTAAGGTATGATTGAAACTTGAGGAATCTAGGGATGATGTTCCCTATGTCATGAGAATTGGTGGATTTGGGGAGTTGTTGTCAACTCCGAGATTGGTATGATGGTATACTTCTTATATTCCCAGAGAGTACAAGGAAATTATTGGAATTGGAAAAGTTGAGGAAAACCATTCGTGGTAATGACGTGGGATTCTGTGATTTTGTGGTTGTGAATCACGTGGAACCTGAGGATTGAACCTGTAAAGGTTGGGATGTGAGACGAAGGCAGTAGGGTATGCACATCCAGGTGGAGTTGAGGAAATCCCGTTCGGAATCGGGGTGTGTGCATTGATGATTATTGGCGGACGTGAGGTCCGAATAATGAATTGACTTTGGACACGTGGTGGTCCAAGTGAGGTAAGGACGTGGGAAGTCCAATGTTTGGACTTGACATCTCATTGGGGGCATGTCTGTTTCCAACATGGTTGGAACTCCCGATTCGGGGAGAGTTGTGATTGGGGGTACGAGAGGAGTGCTCGTTTCCGCATCGGTGATTGGTATTTCGAAGTCATTGGGGCTGACTTCTTATTTCCTGCCGTGGCAGATGATGATTGTTGCTACCAATACGTTGAGCGTGTATTGGTGGGTGGACCCATGTTTGGCTTGGAGCCTTTGGACACAAGGAGTTGTGTATGATTTTGGATTTGGTGGTGAAATGCGAGGTCATCTTTCCACCAAGGGAAATTTGGCGAATGATTCAATTAAGGGTGTAAGACCCTACGATCAGCTTTCAGATGGATTGTTAGCTATGCAAGCATGTGTGGATCCTAGGTGGATCTGATTTGTGATGTTGTCGACTTGGGACGATGTGACGATCTAGGATCGTGATATTACTTGTCGGGTGACATAGTGATGGATCTGGATCATGATCGTGATGATCCAGATTGGATGAGAGTTTATCACTCTTACCTTGGTATGTGAGTCGTAAATGACGGGACAGAACTTCTTTTCGGAGTGGAGTCCATATGGTTTGTTACTTGGTTGAGTAGGTTTCCGAAGTTGTCGGATTTTGTCAACCTTTGACGTGTGAATATTGGGATTGGCTTCCCTATGGAGTCAATCGAGTGTTTTGGATAGGCAACCGATAGGTTCGGTTTTGTTACGTCTTGGTGGACGTAAACGAGATTTTGGGTTTTGGAATCGAATTTCTGGGTGACGATTCAGGATTTGATTGCGAAGCTCGAAAATGGATTACTGGATTTGGGTGCGGAATGATTATTCCAATGCTAGCTTACAGAATAATGATTTCGGATTCGGATTTGGACATGGAATAAAATTATGATGTCTGGGTTTGGATTCAGGATTTCTTTTGAAATTGCGAATTCGGATTCGGAACTGGAACTGGATGATGGGTGGAGTTTCGTTTTGTCTCTTGTTGGTTTGGGCAAATGTACTCCATTATTGGGACGTGTTTGGCTATGACCTGGGTGGTTGTAGGCGGATTGATGGATTGATGTACGTACAGGGTACGTTGTACGGGGATTGATACTAGTTAGGCTGAGTGGTGCCTAATGGCGCTACATGGGATGTATCAGTGGTGTGTAACTAAACGTGTTGGTAATCGGCTTGGTTCCGATATCATTTGTTTGGTTGTGATTGTGGACTGGACATTGGATACTGTGCGCCAAGCAGGGTGATTTTTTCGGGTTCAGTGATTGTTTGAGCAGGTGCTCTTAGCCATGGTTGGCTAGTGGAACCCTAGTTTTGAGATGTGTGTTCACTGCTGGGCTGGTATTCAATGTGTTCCAGTTACACCACTTGATCGAGTAAGTTGACGGTATACGTACACTCAGGATGAGTGAATTGGTGGTCTGAGTAACCACTAGTAGCCTTGTGTGACTTGATCACACCGTGATTTCCCAGCGTCTTGGTTCGCTGAGGGAGTCGGCGATTATGGACATTGAGATTAATATGTGTCGTAGGATTGGGCTTGCCCTGCGAATTGAGATCATGTGGTTGATCTTACGCTACATTGAGGGTGATGTAGTGCGTGGTGTTGTCACTGACTGGCAGATGGTTGGGGCTTTACCAGGGCGGTAAATCTTAGTGGTGACAGTGTGACTGATGATGTCAGCATGGACTGACGAGTGGGATTTGGTGACTCCCAGGGGGAGTAGACGTCATGTGTATTGGCAATGGAAAGGAACCCTCTAGCTGAAGGAGTCAGCTTAATGGTTAAGCGATTTTATCGCGGATCAGGTGATTATGTCCACTCGAGGTGGTCGAGTGTTGTTGTTAAGACGTATGACTGTGATGGGATGTCTGGGTACAGACGAGACTGGTGTTGTTCCAGTAAGTGGGTGTACAGGTGTACACAGATGTGAGGTCGAAATGTTTTCCACAAGGTGGTTGTGGAATAAGGTTGTTGGTAATTTCGAGGACGAAATTATTTAAGGAGGAATGGTTGTAACGACCCGTCCCGAATATCGGGATTCAATAATATTTAATTGTGATTTACTAATCTGGGATTAGTTGGGTGATTTCGGACGAATTGTGCAAAATGACCGTTTTGCCCCTAAGCGTGGACAAAACGTTGACTTTTAATTCGAATGGTCAAACGGACTTTGACTAATGACCGTGACGTAGTTCGGGACGTCACGAGTTCATAGACAGGTTGCACGTTCGATTCCGATGTTCGTGGTGAAAGTTATGACGTACGGAAGTTCAAGGGCGTTTTCGTAATTTGGACGATATAAGGGGAAATGTTGACTTTTCGATCGGGAGGTCCGATGGCCGAGGACGGTTAGGATGGTCTCGATGCTCTGAGTCCGTAGACAGGCGGCACGCATCAATCGGAGTCCGTATGACCGAGTTTCGGGTCAGGATGCGTGAGGGGCATTTTGGTAATTTTCTGCACAAGTGCAGAATTGTAATTTCACACGGGGGCACTGTTTGATTGAAATGGCCGTGATGTGGGATGTTTGTGCGATCGACCCATGGATTGTTTATCCATTAAATGACTGATTTGGGGCAGCTTTGGATTGTGATTGCACATGTATTGTGCTGGCAATCACTCACAAGAACATGGGCACTGATTTTTAATGGTTTCGGGTCAGTGCAGGGGAGCTTTACACTGTGGATTGTGGGCTACTTTGGGACGCCTTTAACGGCTAAATTGAATTAAAAGAATGGAGAGTGAATCGAGAGTGGTTCTCTGAGATTGAGAGATGGAAAAATGGAGTGAAAATGGTGGAGGAAGGTTCAAAAACCCGAAACTGGTTTTTGTGAAGTTCAAATTCGAACTTCTAGTTTTAGGCCAGCCCAAGCCTAATTGATGATTGATTGAGCTTCCTGGAACCTCAACGAGCCGATCCAGATCAAATGTGGTAAGCTTTGAGGCTCCTAGGGCCGTGGACGGACGCGGTGGACGGCCGGAAAATCCAAGCTTGAGTCGTGGTGATTGAGGTAACGTCGTGTTTAATTAATCATTCAAATTGGTTCGTTTTAATCATAATAAGCTTCCTCTGAAGTTAATTTGACAATGGTTGAGGATTTGTGGAGTTTTGGTGATCGACCCGTTTTGGGTGATCACGGGTTGGTGGCACGATTATGGATTGGTTGATGTTAATCGATGTCACAGAACTGGAATTAATTGGTTAATGTTTGTTTTAGGATAAAAAACGGATGGAATCAAGGTCGAATTGAGGGTTATCTGGCCGGGTCCTATCGCGGGTTTTTCAACCCGTTTACCAGACAAACGGGTGAAGAAGGAACACTGTAGCAGTCACTGTAGCAACGCGTGGCTTTCACGCGCAGCCACTCACGGAGGCGCGTGACGGCGCGTGGGCACGAATCTCGAGGTGAGGTCAACATGACTTTTATCCTATACAATGTAACGAACATTTTGGCGTTGGTTTCGTGTCGATCGGATCCCGTTTCGATATTGTTCGTGATGTCCGAAGGTTTTTAATCTAGTTTAAAAATACTTAAAAATTAGAGAAAATTACGGGACTTGAATATGATGTTAATGGAGAGGTTAGTAATCGTCTAATGTGATTTGGACAGGATTGGAAGTCCCGGTGATAGTGGTGTGGCCCGAGAAGGCCTATGGCACGCGTATCGAGGCGCTCGGTTAAACGGTCTGTGAGTGGACATTGGTTTTATAAATTCGATGCATGCATAACTGTTTCATGATTGTTATAATTGTGATTAAATGATTTATTTTGGATATCGGTGGATTTAAAATAATTTCACGCATTTCGAGGTGATTTACGTATTTGCACGTAAACCGAGGTTTTCTGAATTTGCACCGATTTTCATAAATGTGGTTGGATATGATTTCATGAAACGGTTACGGACTTGATAAAGTGAAATCGGGCCAGGGGCCCAGTTAACTTATGAATCGGGTCAGCGGCCCAGTTAACTTATGAATCGGGCCAGGGGCCCAATGGACTTATGAATTCAGGCCAGGGGCCAGTTAACTTATGAAATCGGGCCAGGGGCCCAGTTGATTTATACATGTGATTCGGGTCGGGGACCCTAAAATGGAATCGAATAAATGATTTTGGATTTAAATCAACTATTTGGACTTATAATGGTTTTGATGATATTGAAATTATGGTTATGGCACGTTTCACGGTATTTGGGCTTGAGACCCGTCTGATGAAACTTAAAGATTGGTTTGGATTTTATCTATGTATATATATATATGCTTTTACTGGGGGGCATAAATGTCTTATAAATGTTTTAAACATACTTGCTTATTTTCGTCCACTCACAGCTTTTGTTTTTAATGCCCTTCAGGTTGATTCCGGATGCGACTGCAGTAGAGACTTGAGCATCGCACACCTCCTCCATCGATCCTTAAGCAGTCTGGAAGCCCGGTTGGGCAGTGGCAACAGGTTATCCCTTGTTTGACACCTCTTGTCAGACGGGAGCATGACACATTCCATGGTAATCCCGGGGGGATTGGGATGGGTCGTGTCATATGGGCCACTGCCCAAATCCATTCGGGACTCAGCCCAAAACCTGTACACATCACATATCATATATCATATATCACATATATACATATAATCACACAACCAATCCTGTCACGGTTTCCAAAGCTACATGCGTGCTACCCGGGGTCTCAAACCCAAGTCTCTCAGTGTCCAAGGTCAATGTCCGTACACCAATAACCCTTCATGATGTTATGATACAGCCTTCCTGAGAGTAAGGAAGCCAACAAGGGCGACTCCACTCAGTTAGTACTCTGTGACTACTTCGGGGTCCACCCAGGCCAACGACCCTCCCCGGAGGAGATAATCCAAGTAAAGGAAGGTATATGAATATATATATATATATATAAATATATATATAACGAAATCATCCTTAAAAACTTTCTACGGATTCATGGCCGGTCCCCATAAACCGTCATGAATCATAAAAACCTTTCAAGTGTTCTTGTCGGTCCCTATAAACCGTTATGAATCATAAAAACCTTTCAAGAGTTCATGCCGGTCCCCATAAACTGTCATGAACCTGGAAATCCATTAGGGTCCCCGACCCGAAATCATAAATGTAAGGTAACTGGGTCTCGTGCCCGAACACATGACTCAACTAGGCATCGTGCACGATATCTCAGGGTCAGTCACGACTCCGATCGTAGTGATGCGTGCAACCATCCATCCAGGATCGCCCTCAATCTTGGTATGTTGCGTGCACATAGCACTTGTTGCGGCCACGATTTAGACCCGTAGGTCATAAATGGAGCCACATACTCGAGACAAAACCAAATGGGTCTCATGCCCGAGTTTATCCTTTTGAAATCCAAAACCATTTCATTTAAACCAACAAAGAAAGTACAACCCGTATTGGCACCGTATAGGGCCGAAATCTCGAAATATGTGCCAATACGTAGCTACACACAAATGCACTCATGGCATCACAAACCAAGTATTAAAAAATATAATAAACATTTATTCATGCACCAATTTAGAAAATAAGGTCCACTCACACACCGTCCTAAGCTGCCGCCTCGATTTGCGTGCCATACGGCTCTCTCGAGCCAAACACCGTCACCAAGACCTCCAAACCTGTCCAAATCACTTTAGAGGGTTACTAACTACCTTATTAACCTCTCATTGAAGCCCCGTAATTTTCACGAATTTTTAACTATTTTAAATCTCGAACCTAAACCTTCCGATGCCCCGAACATTATCGGGACGATGTCCGATCGACACGAAACCAGTCCCAAAATGTTTGTTACATAGAATAGAAGATTTTGTGTATTGAACACATCCCCAAATTGTCCCTCACGCGCCACTACTCGCCCAAGGAAGCTCCTGCGCGTGAGCCCACGCGCCACACTATTCATCTTCTTCCTCACGCGATCGAACCGGGTTCACTGGTTTTGAACCGGCCAAACTGGTCTGGACCGGTTCAAGGCCCAAACTCATCCATTTCTAATCCATTTCATCCCTTTTTCATTTCTAAAGGTTCCTAATCTCAAACTTAATAATTTTGGCTCTTAAAAACATAGGAAAAACCGTGAAAATCATACCTCCAAGATGAACCATGGCGGTGGTGACTGCAACCTCCACTCGTCGTCACTCCTGGTCGTCCAAACTCTCGAAATCAATCCCTTTCGACTCACAAAACCACCAGAAGCAAATCCCAATCCTTAGGTTCGATCAAAATTCAATAAAACTAAGTTTCGAATTTTAAACTAAAAACCTACCTCCTCGGTTCTCCGGCCACCGTGCATGTTGGCTCTCGCCGTCAACGCCACCGTCAACGCCTCATCTCCTCCTCAATGTTCCCTTCAGGAGCAACCCAAGTCAGACACGGTTTAGGGAAGGTGGTGACGTGTTTGTTTTAGAGAGAAATGGAGAAAATGGTGTTTCGGGTTTTTGTGAGAAAACAAAGAAGATGAGGGCTGATCAGGTGAGAGGAAGGAAGGATTAGTTGAATGGTGAGGATTGAGAGATTAATTAGAATGAAGGGTTAGGATTGAGTGGTAAGTAGATTAATTATAAAATAATAATAATAATATTATTTAATTAGGATAGATCCACTCTTTAGGGGATTAACTAATGGGATGACTGACACTTGTCACTCATCCATTGGGCCCACCTAAAATATCTGCCCAATCACAATAAGCCATGTCATCATCGCCTCGTAAAGCGCGCATAGTGAAATCGAACTTCCGTGACCCATAACTTTCTCGTTCGAAGTCCGATTTCAGTGTACCGCCTGTCTATGGATTCGTATCGACCCGATCTACATAAGGGTCCTCGGCCCTCGGCCATCGGACCTCTCGGTCCAATAGTCAACTATTTGTCCCTTTTTAACTAAATTACCGAAATATCCCTGAACTTCCGAACGTCATAACTTTTTCCTCGAATGTCGGAAACGAACGTGCCACCTGTCTATGAACTCATGACGTCCCGAAATACGTCATAGTCATTGGCCTAAGTCCATTTGACCGCCAGAACGAAAAGTCAACGTTTTGCCCACGCCCAAGGCTAAAACGGTCATTTTGCATCGTTCGTCCGATTTCGCTCAACTAATCACGAATTAGCCTCACTAATCACGATTAACCTCACTAATCCTGATTAGTCACTAATCTAATCCAGGAATTTGGGACGGATCGTTACACTTTACCCTAAGCATAGCTTTCACAAATCACAATATTGCTTTCAAATGCACATGGACTCACACTCTGAGTCAAACATCTTTCCAACAGAGTCTCAAACCCGAAACATTGTTTTCATAAATCCAAAAACCTTTTTAAACCCAATATTCAAATCCACAAATCATCATTCAAAGCATAATGAAAACCTTTCATTTCCAAACCATCATTCAAATCACTATTCAATTCACCTTTAGTGAAATCTAAAGCACGTAGAAAACTCGGCCTAAGCCCAAAGTATAACATAAAACATAAATCTCGAAATACGTGCACAATACATTTTCCACGAAAATGATCAACAATAATACTTAAATCATTATGAAATCATTGTATTTCAAATCATGATCATAAGACATTTAAAACATTTATGCATGCATCACATTTATAAACCAAAGTGTCAGGACCCGTCCCAAATCCCCCCGGGATTAACACGGGACACGCATGATCCCGTCCGACACGAAGTGTCAGATAAGGTAAAATTCCGACCTTAGTCCCGAATGGGGCTTCCAGAGTGCGGCAGGATAGGAGAAGGAGTGTGATGTCTTGATCTCCGCTACATCCCGCAAATGCGATCAACCTGAAGAGCATTAAAACCATTAAAATGTAACGGCCCGTCCCAAAATCCGGGATTTGATTAGTGACTAATGGAGGATTAGTGAGGTTAATCGGTGATTAGTTGAGCCAAATCGGCTGGATCGTGTAAAATGACCGTTTTGCCCCTGGTCGTGAGTAAAATGTTGACTTTTGACTCGAGGAGTCAAACGTACGAGAACTGATGACCGTGGCAAAGGTTGGGATGTCACGAGTTCGTAGACAAGCGGCACGTCGAAATCGAACGTCGGACAAAAAAGTTAGGGTCAGGGGAGTGAGATTGGGGATTTACGTCTCGGGATCCGAATAAAATAATAATTAAATATGATTGGTTGACTTAATAATGTGGGAACCTTGGATGAGTGACAAGTTTTACTCATCCCATTGGTCATTATCCCCAAAAAGTGGATCTTAATCATGATTGGTGAGTTTAACATTTAAATATTATTCTTGGATTATTTTATAATTTCTTTCACTCACTCTCTCTCAATCTCAGCCATACATTCCCTCACACCCCTCATCCTCACCATCGACTCATCTGATCACTACACCAAACTTCACCTTCCCCCCTTCAAACCATGCACATATCTTCACCATCTTTATTTTGTTTCTCCTTCAACCCGTGCACCATCACCCTTTTCCCACTCAAAACAAACACACGGCACAACTATACTCACAACCCTCAAACTTCATCTTTTTCTTGTGAAACTTGAATGGAAATTGGAGGGGAGATCGAGGCGAGTCGACTGGTGGCCACGGGTCGTGCCGGCGTGAACGGCAGTGGGCGGTGGACGGTGGCCGAGTTTGGAGGCAAGGGACCGAAGTGGTTCCGAGAATCATAGTTTGGTCTTGGGACTTCATTGATCATTTTGGATGGCCCTAGGGAGTTTCTAGAGCTCATACGTGTCGGCTGGGACCGGTTTCGTGGACCGTCGTGGACGGTGGCCGGTGAACCGTGAAAAGGTAAATTTATGGTAAAAAATGGCATTTTCATTTCTATTGCTTGTCAAAATATTCTAACAACTGGAAATGGCTTCTTAGGGTCAAATGAGTCAAATGGAATCTGAACCATGGCTGGAGACGGCCGAAGACGGGAGGACATGACGGTGGAAGTTGGTCGTGAGTTCCTCGATGGAGAAGGTATGATTTGTGTCGTTTTTTGTGCTTTTAATCACAAGAATAGGTTCCTAGGATTGAGACGACTCTATAGGGATTAGAATGGTTGAAAATGGATGAGAAATGAGTGAGAAATAAGGTTGAACCATGATCGCCGGTTCGGTTGGACCGAACCGGTCAACCAGAGGTTGAAGACAGTGAATAGTGCAGACACGTGAGGCCCATGCGCAGCCCCTTTGAGCTGCGTGTGAGGGCGCGTGGCACTGTTCCTGGGGAAGTGTTCAACACGAATTTTTATCTAATCGATGGGACGAACATTTTGGGACTTGTTTTGAGTCGATCAGACATCGTTTCGATAAGATTCGGGATGTCCGAAGGTTTAAAGGCTAGGTTAAAAATAGTTAAAAATTCGGAAAAATTACGGGGCTTCAATGCGAAGTTAATAAGGTAGTTAGTAACCCTCTAGCATTATTTGGACAGGTTTGGGAGCCCGGTGACGGTGATTAGCCTGATGAGGCTTATAACATACAAATCGAGGCGGCAACGTAGGACGGTCTGTGAGTGGACCTTGATTTCTAAACTGTGATGCATGCATAAATGTTTTATATGTTTTACATATGTGATTCTATGATGATGATTTGGATATTGGTGATTTACATGATTTCACGTATTTCGTGGCGATTTATGTATTTACACGTAAATCGAGGTTTATGGTTTTGCATTGATTATACGTGCTTATGGTTTTGGTAATGGTTTAATAAAATGTTTTTGGATTAGAAAAGGTAACCTCGGGCACGAGACCCCTTTGTTTTGGAAACCCCCGGACGTGAAGTCCATTTAGTTACGTTATCGGGCTAGAGGCCCAATTGATTCGTGAATTGATTTCGGACTTGGAAATATAGAATCAGGCATGGGACCTATTTCATTTACGAACTCTCGGACTTAAAGTCCATTGGATTTAATAAGGAATCAGGCGGGAGGCCCTGTTGGTTTACGAATCGGGCTCGAGGCCCATTTGGTTTACGATATCGGGCACGAGACCCGTTTGGTTTACGAAATCGGGCACGAGGCCCAGTTGGTTTATGGAATCGAGCTTGAGGCCCAGTTATGGTTTACGTTTGTGATTTTAGATCGGGCACCCATAAATGGATTTTTGGTTTCAAGACGGTTTATGGGGACCATGCATGGATCCTTTGAAAGGTTTGAAAGGTTTTGAGAATGAATACAAAATGGTTTTTTGTATACCATCCTTATTTATGGATTGTCTCCTCCGGGGAGGGTCGTTGGCTAGGGTGGACTCCGGAGTAGTCACGGAGCTCTAACTGAGTGGAGTCGCCCCCATTGGGTACTCTCAAGAAGGCTATTATGGACTATAACCCCCAGGGAGGGTCAATGATATGCGGACATTGACCTAGGTGGACCTTAGGGAGACTTGGGATTTGAGACCCTGGGTAGCACGTGCGTAGCTTTAGAAACCGTGATAGGATTGGTTATATGATATATTATATGATATTGATAAACATGATTTCTTGGATTTGTGAAATGAAGTTTTGTGAATAGAAAATGGATTTGGGTGATGACCCACATATGGTTACTATGTTATGAAATTGTGTAAATGGATCTGGGCAGGGGCTAGTATGAATTGGATTTACGGAATTTGGGGCTGAGACACTAATAATCGTTATTTGAATAAATGGTTTTCGTATGCATGCATGCTTTTTAGTGAAGGGCATAAATGTCGTTTTGAGATAAATGTGTTTTATTAAACTATTTATTTTCGTCCACTCACAGTTTTCGTTGTTTTCAATACTCTTCAGGTTGATCACGGATGCAGACTGTAATAGAGACCGAGACATCACACTGCTCCATCGGATCCTGGAGCGCTCTAGAAGCCGGTCGAGCTGAAAATTTTAATTTATCCCTTGTTTGACACTTCGTGTCAGACGGGATCATGACACATCCTGTGTTAATCCTAGGGGAATTGAGATAGGTCGTGTCAAGTGGTATCAGTGCAGGTTTGCTCTTGTGGTGCGCGTAGGTGGAGGATGTGATGTCTCTATGGGCTGCAGTTCGTTATCAACCTGATAGTTAGGATGCCAGTATGATAGTTAGTAGGAAGGAATCGTGGATCGTTTTGGTTCGGCACTTGATGCTGGGGTTGTCATGGTTCTATCGTGGTTTGGCAGTGTGGGACCCTACAGAGGGATGAACGTAATAATACTTTAGAGTTTTGACCGTGAGACGGTTAGGTTGGGATCGTCTTTCATGATGTTGTAGGATCGGTAATGACGATAGTATGGAGTTGTGACCATTAGATGGTCAGGTCATTCTGAGTCGTGAATTGTGCTGCTGGGAGTAGTCAGTTTTTCTCGAACTCCAATTGAGTGATGAAATCCTGGTTGAGCTGAGGGTAGAATTGGATTGACGTCCATGCGATGTCAAGACCGCGAGGTCGGTCGAATTGTGGATTATACTACAGAAGCCAGTTGGGTTCAGAGGAACCCTAAGGTATGATGGATGGTTTGGAATGGTGAACCCTAGTGGTGATTGACAGGTTAAAGTATGTGAGTACAACGGAGTTGGTAGATGACCTTTGTAGGAAACGCTAGTGTTTGTTGTATGGTTCAGAATTGTAAGTCGGCGAGTGGTTTGGTTCTAGCGACTTTTCGGAGCCGAGATCGTCGGTCGGTCGGTCATGTCATATCATTTTTAGTGATGGACTGCATTCTGTAGGCGAGGTTGTATTAGTCAGTTAGACCTAGTTGGTTGTCGTACTACTTTAGTTGTGATGGATAGTTGGTGCAGCTAAGGTCATGGACGACCTTGTAGACGACATTGGTAAGTCGAGTTGAAACTAGTTAGAGATTGGTTGGACATGTTACCAGGGTTGGTACTTGATGGAATCCCGGAGAGGGGATACAGAGTAGTTAGTACGGGGGCGATTGATTCCGTTGGATGCGGAGTATCGATAGCGATGTCTGGTGGTTGGGTTTGCACGAGTCGCGGCAGACACTGCTATTGAGAGTGGTTGCAGTTGTGGTTGTTGAGAATCGGGGAACGTTTCATTTTCTCGTATGAGTTGTCAAGGTGATTGTATCCGGAGTTGTGGGGAGACAGAATTACTCCAATTTGAATAGAGGTATGGGGTCGTTGCTCGGAATGGGTAAAGATCCAGGGTTATCTGATTCGTACACTGTGTGATGATACTAGTGCTGGTGCTGGTGCCGGAAATTGTGATGGCGACGAGTCACGAGTCAGGATGTGACTCCGTCGAGATGGGCATGTGTTCGGTACCTGGGATCCAGCAGTGGATCTCAGATAGTGATGGACTGGATGGGATCCAACAGGGGTTGAGACGTGTGAAGCAAGTAGTAATGGACCACATCTTTTTGGATGTACATAAACAGTATAAATCGATAGGCGAACTTGGTAGTGAGTTAGACTGGTTATGGACACGTGGTTGAAGTCTGAGTGAGTTGGTTCCAATCTGGTTGGAACTTCGGAATCGAGAGAGGTTGTGATTGAGGAAACGTGGGGAGTGCTTGATTCTGTATTGGTAATGGGTAGTTCGAAGTCATTTAGGGTGATTTCTCGTTTTCTACGTATGGTAGATAATGTCTGTTGTCACCAGTACGTTGATCGTGTATTGGTGGGTGGACCCGTGATTTGTTTGGGTCATCAAAAGGAGTTGAGTATTTTGAAGTTAGGTGAATGAGATTTCTCATTTTCTACTTGATGGCAGACGATGTTGGGTTACATGGCGTGGGGAGTACAGCGAGTTTTATTTGCATTCACGTAGGATGGATTTTGGGGACATCGTCTTGGATCATCCTTGACTTTCCTAGGTGGAATGACAAGGATCGATATGAGTTAATCGAAGAAGATCCACAGTCTCGACGTGTCTCGTCGTCGACTAATCTGTATAGATGTGGGAAATGGTTGAGGAATGATGCGACTGACGAGGGAATCAAGAGGGTGTAAGACCCTATGATCAGATTTCAGGAGGATAGTTAGCTCAGTGAGAACGTGTGTGGATCCTAGGCGGATCTGGATCGTGATTTTATTGATCAAGGTAAGTGGAGAGTTTATTGATCTGTCTTGGATATTTGGATATGAGAATGTTGGGACGACTTCCTTTTGAAGTCAATCCGGTATGAGACGGTTGTTGAGTGAATCGACGTGTATACCATTTGTCTTGGACATTTGAGGATGAGGATATTGGGACTGAACTTCTTTTTGAGGTTAATCCCGTATGATGTATTGATCGAACGAGTAGGTGTCCGACGGGGTCGGATTTGGTCAGCCTTAGATGTGTGAATGTTGGGATTTCCTTCCTTTCGAAGTCAGTCGAATATGGTTTAGTAATCGATTGAGCGGGTAACCGATAGGTTTAGAATTGGTGCGTCTCGGTAGACGTAGGTAAGTTTAGATGCCTAGTTGACATGATAGGATACGCCTTGATGGGCGTGATAGGGATTGGTACGTATTAGATTACGTGATTAGGAGTAGACGTTGAGATGCTGGTCTGGTGACCGTGGGACTCGAAATGGATGATGGGTTGGACTTTTCTATCTGTCTAGTACTGGATTGGACAGATGGACTCCAGAATTGAAACGTGTTTGGCTACGATCTAGGTTGTAATGGACTGGTTGGTAGATCAATGAACGTACTAGAGTACGTCGTGCGAGAATCAACACTGGGTAGGCTTCTGGTGCCTGGTAGCGGTATATAGGTTATACTAGGGGTACGTTGGTGAGCGTGTTGGTAGTCGGCTTAGTCCCGATACCATTGGATTAGTTGAGGACGTGAACTGGACATGGGATACTGTGCATTGGGTCTGGGTATTTCTGATGGGTCCAGTTACACACAAGTCGAGTGCTTTGTTGGTATACGTATACTCAGGGTGAGTGAGTTGGTGGTTAGAGTAACCACAAGTGAGTATAATGTAAGTTTTCGATTGGTGACTGTTAAGTGGTGATAGTTTGTCGGGATGTGTCAACGGGGATGGATGAGTGAGATTTGGTGACTCCTAGTGGGAGCAGATGTCAGGATCAATTGGTGATTGAGAAAGGAACCGCCAAGTTGATTGTGTCAGCAAAATGGTAGAATTGTTGGGTGGTATCAACTTGGAACATGTGATTACTGTCACTCGACGTGGTCGAGTGTAGTCGATGTGACGTGAGTGTTGGTGGAACGTCTGGTTGCAGACAAGTATCGTGCTGGTTAGTGGGTGTACAAGTGTACATTTGATCTGAGGTTGAATTTTCTTTCCACGAGGTGGTTGTGGAATCGGGATAGTTGGAATTTCGAGGACGAAATTATTTAAGGAGGGAAGTTTGTAACGACCTGTCCCGAATTTTAGGATTTGATTAGTGACAAATGGAGGATTAGTGAGGTTAATAGGTGATTAGTTGAGCCAAATCGGCTAGTCGTGGGTAAAATATTGACTTTTGACTCGGGGAGTCAAACGTATGAGGACCGATCACCGTGACGTAGGTCGGGATGTCACGAGTCCGTAGACATGTGGCACATCGAAATCAGACGTCGAACGAAAAAGTTATGGTTATGGGAGTGAGATCAGGGATTTACGTCTTAGGATCCGAATAAAATAATAATTAAATCTGATAAGTTGACTGAATAATGTCGGACCCTTGGATGAGTGACAAGTGTCACTCATCCCATTGGTCATTATCCTTAAAAAGTGGATCTTAATCATGATTGGCGAGTTTAACATTTAAATATTATTCTTGGATTATTTTATAATTTACTTGACCCACTCTCTCTCAATCTCAGCCATCCATTCCCTCACACCCCTCACCCTCACCATCCACTCATCTGATCATCACACCAAACTTCACCTCCCCCCCTTCAATTCGTGCACATATCTTCACCTTCTTCATTTTGTTTCTCCTTCAACTTATGCACCATCACCCTTTTCCCTCTCAAAACAAACACACGGTACAACCATACTCACAGCCCTCAAACTTCATCTTTTTCTTGTGAAACTTGAATGGAAATTGGAGGGGAGATCGAGGCGAGTCGATTGGTGGCCACGGGCCGAGCCGTCATGAACGGTGGTGGATGGTGGCCGGGTTCGAAGGCAAGATACCGAAGTGGTTCCAAGAATCATAGTTTGGTCTTGGAAGTTCGTTGATTGTTCTGGATGGCCCTAGGGAGTTGCTAGAGCTCATACGTGTCGGCTGGGACCGGTTTCGTGGACAGTCATCATAGAAGGTGGCCAGCGAACCGTGAAAAGGTAAATTTATGGTTAAAAATGTCATTTTCATTTCTATTTCTTGTCAACCTATTCTAACAACTGGAAATGGCTTCTGAGGGTCAAATGAGTCGAATGGAATCTGAACCATGGCTGGAGACGGGAGTTCCACGATCGAGAAGGTAAGATTGTGTTGTTTTTCCTGGTTTTCATCACAAGAATAGGTTCCTAAGATTGAGATGAGTCTATAGGGATTAGAATGGTTGAAATGGATGAGAAATGAGTGAGAAATAGGGTTGAACCGTGATTTCCAATTCAGTTGGACCGAACCGGTCTGAACTGGTGGACCAGAGGTTGAAGACAGTGAGCAGTGCATGCGCGTGAGGCCCACGCGCAGCCCATTGGGTGGCGCGTGAGGGCACGTGGCACTATTCCTGGGGAAGTGTTCAACACAACTTTTCATCTAATCGATGTAACGAACATTTTGAGACTGGTTTCGAGCCGATCAGACATCGTTTTGATAGGATTCGGGATGTACGAAGGGTTAAAGGCTAGGTTAAAAATAGTTAAAAATTCGAGAAAATTACGGGGCTTCAATGATAAGTTAATAAGGTAGTTAGTAACCCTCAAGTATGATTTGGAAAGGTTTGGGAGCTCGGTGACGGTGATTAGCTCGAGGAGGCTTATGGCACGCAAATCGAGGCGGCAGCGTGTGACGGTCTGTGAGTGGACCTTGATTTATAAACTGTGACTCATGCATAAATGTTTTATATGTTTTACATACGTGATTCTATGATGATGAGTTGCATATTGGTGATTTACATGATTTTACGTATTTCGAGGCGATTTACGTATTTGCATGTAATTCGAGGTTTATGGTTTTACACTGATTATACGTGCTTATGGTTTTGGTAATAGTTTAATAAAACGGTTTTGGATTTGAAAAGGTAACCTCGGGCACGAGACCCTTTTTTTTTGGAAACCCCCGAACGTGAAGTCCATTTAGTTACGTTCTCGGACTTGAAGTCCATTTGATTTAATAAGACATCGGGCCAGAGGCCCAGTTGGTTTACGAATTGGGCTCGAGGCCTAGTTGATTTACGAATCGGGCTCGGGGCCCAATTGGGTTATGTAATCAGACACAAGGCCCATTTGGTTTGCGATATCGGGCACGACGCCCATTTGGTTTACGAAATCGGGCACGAGGCCCAGTTGGTTTACGGAATCAAGCTTGAGGCCTAGTTATGGTTTACGTTTGTGATTTCGGGTTGGGGACCCATAAATGAATTTCTGATTTCATTACGGTTTATGGGGACTGGGCATGGATCCTTTGAAATTTTTGAAAGGTTTTGAGAATGATTACAAAATGGTTTTTCGTATACCATCCTTATTTATGGATTGCCTTCTTCAGGGAGGGTCGTTGGTCTGAATGGACCCTGGAGTAGTCACAGAGCACTAATTAAGTGGAGTCGCTCCCGTTGGGTACCTTACTCTCAAGAAGGCTATTATGGATTATAACCCCCAGCGAGGGTCAATGATCTGTGGACATTGACCTGGGTCGACCCTGGGGAGACTTGGGATTTGTGACCCCGGGGTAGCACGCGCATCGCTTTAGAAACCGTGACATGATTGGTTGTATAATATGTTATATGATATTGATAAACATGATTTCTTAGATTTGTGAAATGATGTTTTGTGAATAGAAAATGGATTTGGGCGATGACCCACATATGGTTACTATGTTACGAAATTGTGTAAATGGATTTGGGAAGGGGCCCGTATGAATTGGATTTACGGAATTTGGGGCTGAGACCCTAATAATGGTTATTTGAATAAATGGTTTTCGTATGCATGTATGCTTTTTATTGAAGGCATAAATGTCGTTTTGAGATAAATGTGTTTTATTAAACTATTTATTTCCGTTCACTCACAGTTTTTGTTGTTTTCAATGCCTTTCAGGTTGATCATGGATGCAGACTGTAGTAGACTCTGAGACATCAAACTGCTCCACCGGATCCTAGCGCACTCTGGAAGCCGGTCAGGCTGAAGGTTTTAATTTATCCGTTGTCTGACAGTTCGTGTCAGACGGGATCATGACACATCTCGTGTTAATCCCAGGGGGATTGGGATGGGTCGTGTCAGAAAGCTGTGACTGGACAAAACAATAGTTTATAAAATCATTTTATAGAAAAAAAGACATTTATGCACTTCACTAAAAAGCATGCATGCATTTGAAAACCAGTTATCAACATGAAACCATTAGGGCCTTAGCCCAAAATCTTAACCAAAGTATATGGGAACTCAGCCCAAAACCAAATCCGTAGGGACTCAGCCCAAATCCAAAACAGTAGGGTCTCAGCCCAAAATCAATCCTCGGCATCCCTGATGCCTTACATCCGAGATGTCACAACCAATACCACTGTCATAGTTCCAAGCTATACGTGCTTCCCGGGGTCTCAAATCCCAAGTCTCCCTAGGGTCCACCCAGGTCAATAACCAGCATATCAATGACCCTCCAAGGGGCTAGGTTTTAACCTCTGGCAATCCTGCTACTGAGTCACTATACGGACCGATCGCTCCGTGGAATGATCCCTAGCAGGCAGTGCCTCGTGACTACTCCAGGATACTGCGAGATGTCTGGAGGAGACAACCCGCCACTCCAGGATACTACAGGACGTCTGGAGAGCATCCGTTTGTGATGATGGTATACGAAAAACCATTTCAAATCATTTAAAGGGCTACGCCCGGGTTTTCCATAAAACCATCACTAATCCAAAACCATTTGGGGTCCCCAACCCGAAATTATGTTTATAAACCATAACTGGGCCTCATGCCCGATATCATAACCAACTGGGCCTTAAGCCTGAATTCGTAAACCAACGGGGCCCCCGGCCCGATCACAAAACTAAAATGTGCCTTCAGTTCGATTTCTCATCAAATCAAATGAACTCCAAGTCTGATAGTTTCCAATCAAATGGGTCTCATTCTGGATTCCGTGCTTCCAAATCCAAAACCTTTCCATAAAGCCATCATAGAAATTCTAACACGTATAAGCACCGTATAAAACCAAAAACCTCGAAATACGTGTAAATACGTAAATACTAAAACACCACAATCAAATGCACTCATGACATCACAAAATATGTATTTAAACTTATATAAAACATTTATGCATGCATCAATTTAGAAAATAAGGTCCACTCACAGACCGTCCAAGCTGCGCCTCGATATGCGCGCCATAAGCCTCTCTCGGGATAATCACCTTCTCCGGGGTTCCCAAACCTGTCCAAGTCATACTAGTGGGTTAATAACTACTTTATTAACCTCTCATGGAAGCCCCGTAATTTTCTTGAATTTTTAACTATTTTTAAACCTGATCCTAAACATTCGGACATCCCAAACTATATCGAAACGATGTCCGATCGACTTGAAATCAGTCCCAAAATGTTCGTTACATCGAATAGATCAAATTACATGTTGGACACATCCCCAAAATATGGACCACATGCCCCCATGCGCGGCCCAAGGCCTCTGCGTGTGGGAGCCACGCGCCTAGCACATTGTCGTCTTCTTCACTGCGACGGTCAGTCCGGCCGGTTCAGCGGTTCGACCGGTCTAACTGGACCGGCGTAACCAGTTCGACCGCATAACTTCTCCATTGTTCTTCCATTTCCTTCCAAACAAATCCTATTCTTCATATCTCAACATTTCCTATCTATCTGTGTCTTCAAAACACAAAAAAGGACCCTAGAATTTACCTATGCAGATTGAACCCCAAGGCCCTGCTTTTCTCGCCGTCAGAACAGGCCGCACAACCGCCCACTTTCCACGATTTCAATCCTCAGAGCCTCGTACGACCACCAAAAACATATCCGAATAATCAGAATCCACTCCCAAACGTCCAAACCAAAAATTCAATTTAAAAACGAAAAATGGTTTGTCGGGTTATCTCTATTCTGGGTTTCCTCCGCCACTCTCTATCTCTTTCTCAGATTGAATAAGGTGAGGAGAAGGGATTGGGTGTAACGACCCGTCCCGAATTTCAGGTTTAGATTAGTGACTAATCAAGGATTAGTAAGATTCATTGGTGATTAGTGGGGTACTTTTGGACGAACGGTGCAAAATGACAATTTTGCCCCTATAATGGGCAAAATGTTGACTTTTCATTCTGGTGGTCAAATCGACTTTGGCCGATGACTGTGACAAGTATTTGATTGTGTTTTCTGCTGAGACAAGTATTCGATTGGAGTCCGTGTACACCCAGATGGGTGAGGCGTCGATTGGTTGTCGATAGGTTGAGTAGTACGATTATTGGGACTCGAGGCGAGTCTAGATGGCAGCAGAGACCGCTAAGTGATGTGAGATACGATACAGTACGAGGACTCAAGAGCGAGTTGAGATCAGAGTGTGCAACGAGAGCACAGTGGAGCCGAGTGTACTGGTGGACTCAGTGGTATTGATTTTAACTCGGGCATGAGACCCTATTGATGACCTACGGGTCAGAGTCGTGGTCGCAATAGGTGCTATGTGCACGGCGACGGACGACGTGATGCTCGCCTCCGGATTGGGATACGTTCCTTCCGGAGAGGTCACGATGCGCGTCCCTTTTTTGAGCAGCCACTGGAGGCTCGACTTCGGAGTGCTGACGGTTTAGAGGAATGATCGGCGACGTGTTCACCATGGTCGCGAGATAGTCGCGGTAGTGATGTGTTCACGGCGACATACCAGGATTGAGAGCGGTCATGGATTGATGGTTGCACACATCGCTATGATCGGGATCGTGACTGACCCTGAGATATCAGGCTCGATGCCCAGTTGATTTGAGTTCGAGCTCGAGGCCCAATTATTGTGAAATCGGGCGAGAGGCCCTGTTGAGTCGTATGTTCAGGCTGGAGGCCCAGTTGCTTTATGTTATCGGACGTGAGTCCCGTTTTTTATGGTTTTGTATACGAGTATGTATATACAAGCCTTACGAGATTATTGATTGGTCTCCTCCAGCGTCGACCTGGAGAGTCACGATCCACAAACCAGAGTGGGTATCCCCATAGGGATCCCGTTCCAGGAATGAA
This sequence comes from Prinsepia uniflora, assembly GCA_032719365.1. Lineage (NCBI taxonomy): Eukaryota > Viridiplantae > Streptophyta > Magnoliopsida > Rosales > Rosaceae > Prinsepia > Prinsepia uniflora. The sequence goes on along the minus strand of CM064861.1, from coordinate 52,662,756 downwards.
GGTTACTTATGATGTTGTGGTCCCAGACTAGATTCTGGAGAGATGATTGGACTAGATCCAGAGAGAGAGCTCGTACTAGATCCAGAGATTGAGCCTCCCAGATGGAGATTCCTGGGAGAAGACTCGGAGTGAGACCCCGAGTAGTGTGCACACTAGATAGATATGATGACATCATGACTATATCAGGGATGTGTTCCCTAGGGGCTGTGTGACAGGACCCATCCCAATCCCCCCTGGATTACCGTGGAATGTGCCCTGCTCCCGTCCAACAAGGGGTGTCGGATAAGGGATAACCAAGAGCCACTGCCCAACGGGGCATCCAGAGTGCGCAAGGATCGATGGAGGAGGTGTGCAATGTCTCAGCCTCTGCTGCAATCGCATCCGTAATCAACCTGAAGGGCATTAAAACCAAAAGCTGTGAGTGGACAAAACCAATAAGTTTATTAAACACATTTATAAGACATTTATGCCCTCCAATAAAAACGTATGCATGCCACAAAAACCAGTAACCAAAACATTTGCTCAACCGAGCCATTAGGGCCTTAGCCCAAAAACCGTTAACCAAAAACCAAGTGTGGGAACTCAACCCAAAACTGTGGAATACCGCAACTATACATAAACAACCATCTGGGTCACCACCCACGACCATAAATGAACATCAATCTATTAAAATCATATATCACAAATCCACCCGGAAAGCCATTTCATTAATTCGTATTTTACCATTACCATCACCAGCATCCCTGATGCTAGACGTCCCTGACGTCATATCTCACGGTTTCATAAGCTACGCGTGCTGCCCGGGGTCTCTCCGGGTCCATATATCTGGCATCCCTGATGTCTGACGTCCCTGATGTCTGACGTCCCTGACGTCAATCATAGCAATCCTGCTCCTGAGTCATCATACGGTCCGGCTGCTCCGTATGGTGACCCTTCACAGGCAATGCACCGTGACTTCCCCAGTGTCCCAGACATCTGGAGGAGACCATCATATATCCTTGTATCCAGATGGTATATGGAAAACAGTTTTATTAAATCCTTTTATCACATCATTACCATTGGGCCCTGCCCGAAATTTCCATAAAACCATGTAATTCCATTTAGGGTCCCTGACCCAAAATCACAATTATTAAATATAGGGTCCCTGACTCGAAATCATCATTTTAATCCAACTGGGCCTCATGCCCGACTTTATGAACCACTGGGCCCACGACCCGATTTATAAACCAACTGGGCCCGCAGCCCGACTTATAAACCAACTGGGCCCGCAGCCCGACTTATAAACCAACTGGGCCCGCAGCCCGGTTACGTACTCAAATGGACTCCAAGTCCGAGATTTCCAAAACAAGTGGGCCTCAAGCCCGAGTTCGTCTTTCCAATATAAAAACCGTTTTATCATATTATTTATTTAACCACAAGCACACAAAACCACAAATAAACCGTTAATCCCGATACACGTGAAATACGGAAAACACCTCGAAATACGTGCAACATACCCGAAATCAATACTCACAAATACCATCATAGAAATCATGTATATAAACCATATATCACATTTAAGCATGCATAGGATTTATAAAACCAAAGTCCACTCACAGACCGTTTTAACGGTATGCCTCGATACGCGTGCCACCGGCCCTCCCGGGCCACACCACTATCACCGGGACTCCCAATCCTGTCCAAATCACATTAGAGGGTTACTAACCTCCACATTAACATCCTATCAAAGTCCCGTAATTTTCCCGAATTTTTACTTATTTTTAAACTTAATTTAAAACCTTTGGACATCCCGAACAATATCGAGATGGTGTCCGATCGACACGAAACCAATTCCAAAATGTCTGTTACATTAAATAGGACAGAAGTCATGTTGACCTCACCTCGAGATTCGTGCCCACGTGCCGTCACGCGCCGCCGTGAGTGGCTGCGCGTGAAACCCACGCGCCTGCTACAGTGCATCGTCCTAACCCGTATCTCTGGTAAACGGGTCCAATTCACCCGCGATACAACCCGGTTCAATGTCCATCAATTCAGCCTTAATTCCTTCAATTAATCATTCAGTTAGTTTTGTTTTAGGTTTAATTACAGGTCTGTAACATCAATTACACGATAACTTACCCAAATTCCCACGATTCGATGATGAACACCAAGAACACTCCGAACACTGTTCATTCATGGAATCCCTTCAATGGCTGCAGGTTTCATCCAATTGATGATCCCAGAAGCATCAACGGACCCTAAGGAACAATTCCCCCACATCAATTGCATCAATCCTATGCTCAATCGTCACGACTCAAGCTCGAGCACCGTCACTGTTCAACCATGGAGTTCTGTCAACCACAGCCGTTTTCTTTCAATTGATGAACCCAGAAGCATCGTGGGATCATGAGAAGTAGTTTCCCCACCTCAATTTCGTCCATCGAAGCCTCCAACTTCACGACTCAAGGTCGAATTTCCTTCTCTGTCACCAAGTGTGATCAGAGCCAAAACAACACCATTTCATCTCGTTTCTTCGACAATTATGATCGTTGTGAACCCAGGAAGCTCGAAGTAATCACCAATTCAATCCTCACGGCTCAAATCCTCCAATTCGAATTTTCCCCCCAATTTTCCCGAAATCCAAAATCCCAAATTCAGCACTCTCACAACCCCTCGTGTTTCCCCGTTAATTCAATCATCTTCGTCTCTCAGTTTTCTCTCAGGAACGGCAGAGAGAGGGAGCCAATTCTCCCAATTCTCCCACACTGATTTTTGAAGGTCCACGGGTAGAAACAAAGAAGAAGAAAATGGGGGAAAAGATGGAGAAGGAATGATGATGTTGTAATGATGGTGTTGGGAGGGAAACATGGAGCTGGAAACAAGGGATGGGTGACACTTGTCACTCATCCGGGTGTGCACAGTCAACGGTCACTATTCATTATTATATTATTATTTTAATCCGAGCCTCGGTTCGTTAGTTCGTTTCCTTGACCATAACTTCGTCGTCGTAACTCCGATTTCGGCATGCCGCCTGTCGTTGGATTCGTATCGACGATACCTATGTAACGGTCCTTGGCCCTCGCCCATCGGACCTCCCGGTCAAAAAGTCAACATTTGGCCCTTAGTATGCCAAATTACCAAAATACCCCTCAACTTCCGCACACTATAACTTTCTCTACGAATGTCGGAATCGAACGTGCCACCTGTCTATGAACTCGTGACGTCCCGAACTACGTCACGGTCATCGGTCAAAGTCCATTTGACCGCCCGATCAAAAAGTCAACATTTTTCCCACGACTAGGGGCAAAACGGTCATTTTGCACATTTTGTCCGATTCCGCCCTACTAACCACCGTTCAACCACACTAATCAAGATTAGTCACTAATCAAATCTCGGAATTCGGGACGGGTCGTTACACTGTGTGCCCCGAGATGAGATCTTCTCCGGAAGTTCCTAGGATGGGTTATATATGTATATATGTAAACGTAGACAGGTTTTCACTAAGATGGCGTTGGGCTGAGACCCACGCGTAATAGTTATGGGTTGAGACCCTTACGAGTTGGTTTTGGGACGTGTTCACACGTGTTTTTGGTTTGGGCGGAGTCCGATGGTTTGATTGACAGATTTCGGGCCAAGGCCCAGATGGTTTGATGGTTCATGACGGTTTGTGGGAACCGGGCATGAACCTTAAAAATGGTTTTTGAATGCATGCATATGTTTTTAATGAAGGGAATAAAGTTCTTTTATGAAATGTTTTATAAAATATTTGTTTTGTCCACTCACAACCTTTGTGTTTTGAATGCCCTTCAGGTTGATCGCGGATGCGGCTGTAGTAGAGACGAGACATCGCATTCCTCCTTCGGATCCTAGCGTACTCTGAAAGCCACGATTGGGCAAAAGACAGAAATATCCCTGTTCTAACACTTCGTGCCAGACGGGAGCAGATACGTCCCACGCTAATCCCGGGGGATTTGGGGCGGGTCCTGTCAGCTTGGTATCAGAGCGTGTTTTGCTCTCAGAGTGTGCGCAGGTTGAGGATGTGATGTCTCTCGAATCGTAACAGCCCATCATCAACCTGATAGTTAGGGTACTAGTACGAGGGTTCAGTCGAATCAACGTTAGTTCGTGTACGTTGGTGACGCGATGCGATCGTGTTAGGTCAGTTTGGCAGAAGAGACTGTGTTTTCCGACGTTTCGGAATCTCAAGTAGGATCGTTATCCGTGTGAATAGTCAGGACTGTCGAGGCTTCGTGATGAACGTGGAACCAAGCGTAGTGAAATCCGTGGAGGTCGGACGTTGGGATCATCGACGATGGAACCGCAAGAATCGAGATGGTGCTGTTCAGAGCAGTTAGACGCGCGAGGACCTTAGTTGAGGCGGGTTGGAGTAGGACGTAGATCCTATTTGGCAAGAGATTCCGGAGTAGTTGTGGTGTGACGCGATAGGATACGATTGCGATGGCTAGACGTTGGGCAGTGTTAGGCACGGAGTATGCCCAAGTTCTTGTGGAGGCCAGTGGTTGAGAATCGTAGAGTTACAAGAGGACGAGGTCCTTAGGCTGTGGTTACTGGTTGTTGGGATACCAGTATCAGAGTACGACGACTCTTCGGAGTCGAGAGCGAGGGATCCAGTCGTCAAGTACATTGTGAGAAGAGATATCAGAGTCCGAGGTGGACCGATTGGTGGATATTGTGTGTTAGCAGTTGGTGCCGGTAGTGAGTTGACCACGTAGTTGTGGAGTCTCGATAGCAGAGCGTTTCTGAGATCGGTCTGCACGAGGTTGTGGCAGACGCCGCTATCGATGGACGTAGTTGAGTCTTATCGAGTTGGATAGGCTCAGGTTACCGTGACGATTGTGACGATGGGATTCGTCAGTCGTGACGAGGATTCGAAGGTGCGTGAGTGACGCACAGTACGAGCAGTGGTTTAGGGAGTTGGTTCCGTCAAAAGTGAGTACGATTACAGAAGAAGAAGAACTTCAAAGGTGGCCAGTGTGCGGCACTACCTTATGAGGTAACAGAGAAAAGTGGGGACTGCTCAGGGTGAGCAGAGTCTTAGGATTGGTTGTTTTGCACTCCGGTGTGGCGGTGATGTGGTGAGTTAACGAGAGTAGACGACGAGCCACTAGCTAACGATGGTTGCTTGGCTATGGTTGACCATACATCCTGAGTGTCGTATACACTAGTTTGAGGAGAATTTGATAGTGAGAAATAGAATGGGTCAGTACAATAGTTATCAACAGTTGTCATTGGTCGGAAGGATTGGACCACGTAAGGGCTCCTGTTGTGACCCGGTAGTCTGGTGGCACATCGGATTAGGATGAATTGACATCCTTTTGGATGTGCATAAACAGGCATAAACGGATAGGCGAATTGGATGGTTTGCGGACATGCGGATGATGTCCGAGTTAGTTGTTGTGATCGAGTTGGTAGTCGTGCAAGTTTGGTGGGCACTGAGAAGGATAAAGAGGATTCAGAGTGGCTCGGTGCGGGATTTACGCTATACCTGTATTGGTGACAGGTACCTTAGATCGTTGTGAATGGATGGTACGAGTGCTAGGTGCTGGTTTTGGATCCCATAGGATTGGGACGTACGAATTAGGTTACCGACGTGACCGAAGGGGAGAAGCCGGAAGGAATCACTGGAAGTGTTTAATCCTGAAGGGAAGGATTAACCATTACAGTAATTATCAGAGTATGCTCTTAGTCGGGAAGAAGAACTTCTAGCTCAGGAACAGAACTGTTGGAAAAGTTAGGTATTCTTCCAACATGGTTGCAACTACTCTCGACTTAGAGACCAGTGAAGGAGACTTTTCATTTTCTGCTCTTTAGCAGATCGTGTTGGTTGCTGGAGGATGACTTGGATGAACCAAGACGTTTGCTGGTTCTTGGGTTTATTGGATTTTTCGTTTTCAAGTGATAAATTGTATGAAAGGTTGAATCTTTAGGTCATTATGAGCCAAACATCTAGGTTGTGGGACAAATTTGTTGGAGTTGAGGAGAAGGGAGTGTTTGGTGTTGCATGACGTTGATGTGTGCAACATGTATTCTCATTCATATCTGACATGGGATGACTTTGATGTCATCATCTTTAACTTTCCTCATGTGGATTGATGAGGAAGAAAATGACAGTGATGTAAATTGGATTGACTTGGAGATTAGATGATTCGTGGTGTCACGTCTAGTGATGTGACAGGCGAGTATCCAAGACGAGACAGATTGAGAAACGTGAGGATGGTCGAGATGACGAAAGTGATTGTGACGACTGTGGGGCATTCAGACCGAGGCCTGGTCGTCATTGGAGTGAAATGCCTTGCTGACTATGCTAAGCTCGGAATAAAAGAAAACTTATAAGGATCTCTTAGCATAGTTGGTGAGATGAAAGAGTTGAAAGTGGGCCTAAAAGTGAGATGAGGATGATACGTAGGTATCAATCAGGAAAAGATGAATAGCTGATGTTTCGAGAGGGATTTGAGAATAGAGATTGTGTTGGATTGAGGCTGGTTCGTGACGTACAATTGAGGATGTGACCGATGAGTACTATGTTCGGATGTGTTCCGACATATGGTATAGTGACCGGACGTCGAATGCTGTGTGCTTGAGCAGAAGTGACATATAGGGTTCAGATAGTTGGTGAGCCGAGAGCTCAGAGCCTTGTGGGCCAGTGGAACCCTAGTGACTGTTTGTGTTTTCTGCTGAGATAAGTATTCGATTGGATTCCGTGTACACCCAGATGGGTGAGGCGTCGATTGGTTGTCGATAGGTTGAGTAGTACGATGATTGGGACTCGAGGTGAGTCTAGATGGCAGCAGAGACCGCTGAGTGATGTGAGATACGATACGGTACGAGGACTCGAGAGCGAGTCGAGATCAGAGTGTGCAGCGGGAGCACAGTGGATCCTGGCGTACTCTGATAGCCCCGGTTGGGCAAAAGACGGAAATATCCCTGGTCTGACACTTTGTGTCAGACAGGAGCAATTAAGTCCCACGCTAATCCCGAGGGATTTGGGGCGGGTCCTGTCAGTCCCGGTGACGACGATTAGCCCAGTGAGGCTTACGACACGCAAATCGAGACGGCAGCATAGGACGTCCCATGAGTGGACATTGATTTCTAAACTGTGATGCATGCATAAATGTTTTATATGGTTTATAGATATGATTATATGATGCTGATTTGGATGATTGTGATTTACATAGTTTCACGTATTTCGAGGCGATTTACGTGCTTGCATGTAAATCGAGGTTTACGATTTTACACTGATTTTCCGTGCATATAGTTTTGGAAATGATTTCATGAAATGGTTTTGGATTTGAAAAGGTAAACTAGGGTTCGAGACCCGTTTTTTATTGGGAACCCTCGGACTCGAAGTCCATTTAGTTACGTTCTCGGGTCAGAGGTCCAATTGGTTCTTGAATCGACTTCGGATTTGGAAATATGGATCGGGCACGAGGCCCATTTGATTTACGAACTCTCGGACTTGAAGTTCATTTGATTTAACGAGGCATTGGGCCGAAGGCCCAGTTGGTTTACCTATCGGGCTCGAGGCCCAATTGACTTACGTATCGGGCACGAGGCCCATTTGGTTTACAATATCGGGCGCGAGACCCATTTGGTTTACGAAATTGGGCATGAGGCCCATTTAGTTTACGAAATTGGGTACGAGGCCCAGTTGGTTTCCGTATCGGGCTCGAGGCCCAATTGGTTTGTGTATCGGGCTCGAGGCCCAGTTGACTTACGTATCGGGCATGAGGCCAATTTGGTTTACAAAATTGGGCACGAGGCCCATTTAGTTTACGAAATCGGACACGAGGCCCAGTTGGTTTCCAAAATTGGGCACGAGGCCCATTTAGTTTATGAAATCGGGCACGAGGCCCAGTTGGTTTACTATTCAGGTTGGAGGCCCATTTTTTATGTGGATTTGGGCTTAGGGCCCAGTTATGTTTTAAGATTTTGATTTCTGGTTAGGGACCCATAAATGGTTTTTATGGTTCATGACGGTTTATGGGGACCAGCATGAACCCTTGAAAGGTTTTTATGGCTCATGACGGTTTATGGGGACCGGGCATGAACCCTTGAAAGGTTTTAAGAATGATTTCAAATGGTTTTTTGTATACCATCCTTTATACATGAATTGTCTCCTCCGGGGAGGGTCGTTGGCCTGAGTGGTCCACGGAGTAGTCACGGAGCACTGATTGAGTGGAGTCTCCCTCGTTGGGTTCCTTACTCTCAAAAAGACTATGGATTATAACCCCCAGGGAGGGTCATTGATCTACCGACATTGACCTGGGTGGACCCTGGGGACACTTGGGCTTTGAGACCCCAGGTAGCACACGCGTAACTGTAACGACCCGTCCTGAATATCGGGATTTAATAATATTTAATTATGATTTACTAATCTGGGATTAGTTGGGCGATTTCGGACGAATTGTGCAAAATGACCGTTTTGCCCCTAGGCGTGGGCAAAACGTTGACTTTTATTTCGGATGGTCAAATGGACTTTGACCGATGACCGTGACGTAGTTCGGGACGTCACGAGTTCATAGACAGGTGGCACGTTCGATTCCGACGTTCGTGGAGAAAGTTATGGTGTTCGGAAGTTGAGGGGTATTTTGGTAATTTGGCTTATTAGGGGCCAAATGTTGACTTTTTGATCGGGAGGTCCGATGGGCGAGGGCCAAGGACCGTTACGTAGGTATCGTCGATACGAATCCAACGACAGGCGGCATGCCGAAATCGGAGATTCGACGACAACGTTATGGTCAAGGAAACGAACTAACGAACCGAGGCTCGGATTAAAATAATAATATAATAATGAATAGTGACCGTTGACCCTACACACCTGGATGAGTGACAAGTGTCACTCATCCCTTGAAATCAGAATCCATGTTTTTGGGGGAGACCTCATGATGATGTTTAATTAGTTTTTAATTAATTAATTAATCTTTTAATTTCCATTAACCTCCATATTTTCCTTAACCGTGTACAACCAAATCCAAGGTAATGTTTTGTGTAATCAACGTTACAGAACCTTAATTTAACTTAAAACGAAACTAATGGAATGATCAATTGAAGGAATTAGGATCGAATTGACAGGATTGGAACCGGGTCGTCTCGCGGGTAAACTGGACCCGTTTACCAGACATACGGGTTAGGACGATGCACTGTAGCAGGCGCGTGGGTCTCACGCGCAGCCACTCACGGCGGCGCGTGACGGCGCGTGGGCACGAATCTCGAGGTGAGGTCAACATGACTTCTGTCCTATTTAATGTAACGGACATTTTGGAATTGGTTTCGTGTCGATCGGACACCGTCTCGTTATTGTTCGGGATGTCCGAAGGTTTTAAATCCAGTTTAAAAATACTTAAAAATTCGAGAAAATTACGGGACTTAAATAGGATGTTAATGATGAGGTTAGTAATCCTCTAATGTGATTTGAACAGGATTGGGAGTCCCGGTGATAGTGGTGTGGCCCGGGAAGGCCTATGGCACGCGTATCGAGGCGCTCGGTTAAACGGTCTGTGAGTGGACATTGGTTTCATAAACTCGATGCATGCATAACTGTTTTATGATTGTTATAATTATGATTAAATGATTTACTTTGGATATCGGTGAATTTAAAATGATTTCACGTATTTCGAGGTGAATTACGTATTTGCACGTAAACCGAGATTTTCTGGATTTTCACCGATTTCCATAAATGTGGTTGAATATGATTTCATGAAACGGTTACGAACTTGAATAAAGTAAAATCGGGCCGGGGGCCCAGTTGAACTATGAAATCGGGCCAGGGGCCCAGTTAACATGTGGATCGGGCCAGGGGCCCAGTTAACTTGTGAAATCGGGCCAGGGGCCCAGTTGATTTCTACATGTGATTGCGGGTCGGGGACCCTAAAATGGAATTGAATAAATGTTTCCTGGTTTACATTTTATATATGTTCACATGCTGGAATCTATAAATGGTTTTGATGATATTTCGGTTATGGCACGTTTCACGGTATTTGGGCATGAGACCCGTTTGATGAAACGTAACGATTGGTTCGGATTTTATCTATGTATACCTATATGTTTTGCATGTGGATATCAATAAAATGTATTTAGTACTGCACTGTATAAATCCTTCCATATTATATTGTCTCCTCCGGATGAGGTACCCCGGAGAGGTCACGGACGTCTAGAACGTCCACCGTCTATGACGCTAAGCATCGGGGATGCTGTACCCGAACGGGGTTCGGGGATTGAACTCGGAAATTGAGACCCGAGTGGCACGCGTAGCCTTGTGATTTGTGACCTTATTGACGTCAGGACGTCAGACATCAGGGATGTCGGATTGGAGTGTATAGTGTAGTGGCTAAAATAATGGTTATGGTTTATATTATATGCCTTATGATTCATATTACTGGATTTATGAAATAACTCTTGGATTTACTTTTGGAAATTTAAACTATGCTTTGGTTCCGGGCTAAGGCCCTAATGGTTATTTCTAAATAAATATGGGATTATTGGTTTTGGTGCATGCATATGATTTGACTGAGGGGCATAAATGTCTTATAAATGTTTTAAACAGACTTGTTTATTTTCGTCCACTCACAGCTTTTGTTTTCAATGCCCTTCAGGTTGATTCCGGATACGACTGCAGCAGAGACTTGAGCATCGCACACCTCCTCCATCGATCCTTACGCACTCTGGAAGCCCCGTTTGGGCAATGGCAATCGGTTATCCCTTGTCTGGCGCCTCTTGTCAGACGGGAGCACGTCACATTCCATGGTAATCCCGGGGGATTGGGATGGGTCGTGTCAGTAACTCTAGATACCGTGACAGGATTGTTTATATGATATATATGGATAAACATGAATTCTTAGTTTTGCGAAATTGTGTTTATGATGATAAATGGATTTGGCTGAGTTCCCACATATGTTTATTGTGTTATGGGTTTCTGTAAATGGCTTTGGGTAGGGGCCCGTATGATTATGTGTTTAAAGATATGTGGTTTGAGAATTGGTTTTACTAATGCATGCATGCTTTTTAGTGAAGGGCATAAGGTCTTTATAAAATGTGTTTTACTAAACTTATTACTTTTCGTGCACTCACAGTCTTTCTGTTTTCAATGCCTTTCAGGTTGAATATGGTGCAGACTGTAGCAGGGACCGAGACATCACATACCTCCTCCGGATCCTAGCGTGCTCTGGAAAGCCTGCGGGCTAAAGGTTCAAATTTTCCCTGGTCTTACACTCCGTGTCCTGGGTGTATCTGGATCCCATCGAATACTTGTCTCAGTAGAGATAACTCGTCTAAAATGTAGGGTTCCCTTAGTCATCCACGAGTCGAGCCCCCTGCTCACATGAATCACTGAACCCTCCTAACCCATTCTACTCGAGCACACAGGTAGTCGACGTCCAGTCATCCTATCATCATGTCGGAACACATCCGATCATTGGTACTCATCAAATTGTCACTATCGGGTGTAATTCGATCGCCATCTCACGTCCATCTCAAGGTACTATCTGACCATCTCAACAGTGCTCCAACCACACATTATTGCCAGTGCTCCAACCATGGCTCGAAGCTCAACAGTCCGTCACCAGGCGAACATCAATCCATCACAATCTCTATCCTCATATCTAGGACAGATCGGCTACACTCTCAACATATCCAAAACTCTGTCTTGTCAACTCACCAACCATTCCGAAGATTCTTCAACTGTCTCACAATACGATTCTCCCCTGCTCCTAGATTAGCATAATCAGTAGTAAGATTCTCCCCAATGATGATCAGACCTCGGTCTACTCGACTAACAGCCACCACAATCATCTCAGTCATCTCGACCATCCTGATTGTCACCACAACTACTCGATCCCAACTCCCTCGATCCATTTGATCCTAGAAGGATCCATACTAACCCTCGCAGCCAATGTAACATGACCCATAGCACCGACATGGGTCCACTACCTCGGACACTCACTTCGCTACATCCAATGACGCCAAGTATCATCTTCTCTTCAAGTCAATCAAATTTGACCCACAACCTAGGTGTTCAGTTCTTACACCCTTTTTGAACCCTTTAGCTATCATATGACTCCTCGTCGTCCCACCTAGGGAAGAATCAAGGAGAATCTAAGATGATGATATCAAGGTTCATCATATGTCATCTTGCGGCACCAAGCATCATCTTCTAAAGAGCAGAAAACGAGAAGTCTCCTTTACCAACTTTGGAATACCCACTTCCAATGCGGAATCAAGTATTCTCCTCATCATCTCAATCACAATTTCTCTTGATTCCAAAGCTCCAACCACGTTGGGACCAACTCGGGTATGCTTCCAAGTCCTCAACTCACTCAGACACCATCCACGTGTCCGTAAACAATCTAACCTCGCCTATCCGTTTACGACCGTTTATGTACATTCAAAAGGATGTCAATTCATCCTAACCTGATGTACCGCTCAACTGAAGAGGCACAACAGGCTCCATACTGTGATCTACAGCCAAATCTCTGCACATCACTCATATCTGACATACCGGTCACTAATCCCCATGACAGTACTCGCGTCGTCCAATTTTACCTTTTCATCCAATCACCACTTAGGCATTTCATCCTTTAACGTTACCACTCCAGGGCACACACTCGTGCCTTAAGTCTCGTATCATCAAGGAACTGGTCACCAAACTAAGTACTCCTCGTGCCTCAGACTGAGCCACTCGGGGTCCTCTCTGTCCTACTCAGCGCCCACCGAACTCGCATGCACTTCACTCTAGGAACATCTACTATCCCTTCGCGCACTCACTGTTTCACACGTCCCAACTCTATGGGATCAACTCCAGCACTCACACTCGTGTGATCCGTCCAAGGATATCCAGGGCACCTGTCACTCATCCATGTACATCCCACTCAACACAGTCACCTCCAGAGAGGTGGGGTGGTGTGACGACCCGAAAATTCGAAAAAGGAAAAATTGGAAAATGGAAGGAAATGACGATTTTGCCCCTGGTTATAAGGGACGAAAGTTGACCTTTTGATCGGGACCTCATTTGGACTTCCGTAAGGACCTTTGGGTAGGTCTCGAGACGCTAAGTCTGTAGACAGGCGACCATGCGTCAATTGGAGTTCGAACTGACAGGACCCATCCCAATCCCCCCCGGGATTAACGCGGGATGACCCTGCTCCCGTCTGACACAAAGTGTCAGACAAGGGATATTTCCGACCTTTGCCCTCCCCGGGATATCAGAGTACGCCAGGATCCGGAGGAGGCATGTGATATCTCTGTCTCTGCTACAGTCCACATCCGCTGTCTACCTGAAGGGTATTAAAAACAGAAAGACTGTGAGTGGACAAAAATAAAGAGTTTATAAAACATATTTCATAAAAGACCTTTATACCCTTCACTAAAAAGCATGCATGCATAGTTAAACAATTTATCCAGACACATATGTTTAAACAACCATCATTAGGGTCTCAGTCCCAAATTCTGTAAATACAAGTCATACGGGCTCCTTCCCAAAACCATTTACAGAAAACCATAACATCATAAACATATGTGGGATCTCAGCCCAAATCCATTTATCATCATAAAACACAATTTCCCAATCCACTTGAAATCATGTTTATCCATTATATTTCATATCCAAGAACCTGTCACGGTAAAATAGAGCTACGTGCGTGCTAACTGGGGTCTCAAACCCAAGTCTCTCCAGGGTCCACCCAGGTCAATGTCCGTAGATCAATGACCCTCCCTGGAGGTAACGAACCATGCCCATCCTGAGAGTAAGGAACCCAACTGGGGGGCGACTCCACTCAGTCAGTGCTCCGTGACTACTCTGGGGTCCACCCAGACCAACGACCCTCCCTGGAGGGAGACAATCATATATAAAGGATTGAATAAGAAAAATATTTTGAAATCATTCTTTAAACCTTTCCAGGATTCATGCCCGGCCCCCATAAGCCGCCATGATCCATAAAATCCTTTCCAAGGGTTCATGCCGGTTTCTATAAACGTCATGACCCGTAAATTCATTTCAAGGGTTCATACTGGTTCCCATAATCCGCCATGACCCGTACAAACCATTTCTAGTGTTCCTGACCCGAAATCACCATCATAAACACATAACTGGGCCCTAGGCCCGAATCCACATACAAACTGGACCTCCGGTCCGAATCGTAAACCAACTGGACCTCCAGCCCGATGCCTCGTTAAATCAACTGGACCTCAAGTCCGATAGTTCGTAATTAAAATGGGTCTCATACCCGAGTTTACCTTTTCAAACCCAAAATCATTTCATTAAACCATTTCCAAAACCATAAGAATGGAAAATCAGAGTAAAACTGGAAAACCTCGATTTACGTGCAAGCACGTAAATCACCTCGTAAAGCGTGAAACCATATAATTCACAATCATCCAATTCAACATCATAGAATCATATTCATAATCCATATAAAACATTTATGCATGCATCACAATTTAGAAATCAAGGTCAGTCACAGACCGTCCGAAGCCGCAACTCGATACGCGTGCCATAATCGTCTCCCGGGTCAATCACCGTCACTGGGACTCCCAAACCTGTCCAAATTGTAATAGAAGGTTACTAACTACTTAATTAACCTCCTACCCAAAGCCCCGTAATTTTCCGATATTTTTAACTATTTTTAAAACCGAACATAAACCTTCAGACACCCTGAAACCTATCGAAACGATGTCCCATTGACACGAGACGAGTCCCAAAATGTTCGTTACATCGAATAGAAGATTTCATATGTTGAACACTTCCCAAAATTACTGTTCACGTGCCCTCACGCTCCCCAAGAAGTCCTTGTGCACTATTCACCTGTTTTGGCCGGTCCAGTTGGACCGGCGTGACCGGTTCACGGCTCTAGACTCCCCATTTTTCATCCCTACTTCTTCCTTTTCGATTCCTTTCGTCCTAATTTGATGATTTCTATCAATTCCAATCCTAAAACTAATCAAAACTCGCTAAAACTCATGGTTCCATTTTGAACCTCACGGTTCAAACTTCCTAAAACCGTCCATGATGTCCTACAACGTCTAACCATCCTAAAAATCATCCTAACACCTTCCTACTAACCCTTTTAATTCATTAGAAACATCCAAAACAAACCATAATGCATATATTGAATTAAAATGGGTTTTGAGCTTTACCGAGAACCCTCTCGGGTTTTCCTCCTTCCAGCCGCCGTCCACGGCGGTTCTGGTCATCCACGCCGGCCACCAACATCCAACATCCTCCCTAACTCTCTGGCTGTCAGGACCCACCCGTCCTCTACCCAGTAATCCAGTCCACCAACCCAAACACTTCAACACGACCGCTCAACCAACGTCTCAAGCTCGAAATCAAAACCACCCGTACCCCTATTTTTCAATCCGATCACCCGCACACTTCCCCTTCATGGCTTCGACACCAAAAGGTTCCTAAGGACCTAAGAAGTCGACTAGGACCAACCAGAACCCTTGATTCGTACTCAAAACCCACGACTCAACGTTTGAACCCAGCTTGAAAAACAGAGAACGCCGTGTACTCTCCATCGTTCTGAACTCCGCCGTGCACTCCCCCGTCACGGCTGCACAACCAGAACATACCTAGGACCCTACTGAGTCCCCTAGACCTCACTGGACTCCTCGATTCAACCCTAAAAGCCACGACTTGGTGTCTGAACCTAGACGGCAAAACATAGCACTTACACGGGGAGAAAGAATTACCTGCCGTCGAGCACCGCCGTGCTCACCACCGCACTCCCTGAGGTCCACAGAGTCGTCCTTGTTCCCTGTCGAGTCTAATCACACCACACACGGCCACACCACCACCACGATCTCCCACTTCTTCTCTGTTTTCTCTGATTTCCCCGTGAGCTCACACCTAGCACACATACCAATTCCTCACCTCCCAACCTTCTCACTGTCTCCCTCTCAATCTCTGGTCACTCCTCACTCATCAATTCACACAAACACACACCAGGCCCAAGTACAAAAGACCAAAAATGCCCTTCTTTTAACTCAAAATTACAATTGTGCCACTTACCTTTCTAGACCCGTAACTCACACATCGTAACTCCGATGAATACGTGCCGCCTGTCGTTGAACTCAAGACGACGAGATCTACCTAACAGTCATAGGTCAACATGCCAAAACCCGATCGTCCAAAAAGTCAACTTTTCCCCCTAGTTTAGCCAAATTACGGTTATGCCCTCAACCTTCCGAACATCATAACTTCCTCCTCGGATGTCGGAATCGGGCGTGCCACCTGTCTACAGATTCGTGATGTCCTAAGCTACGTCCTGGTCATCAGTCAATAAAATACCCAATTGACCGCCAAACTAAAAGTCAACTATTTGCCCAGACTAGGGGCAAAATCGTCATTCGACGCTACCAAGACCTATCATAACTGACTAACCACCAATTAAGCTCACTAAGCTCATCTTAATCACGGTCTTAACCCTAATTCCCGGGACGGGTCGTTACATTGGCCTCTCTGTCCTGATCATCTGGGTTAGGTTGGATGGGTTTTGGGTTGCACAGAGGAGAGGAAAAATGGTGAGATCAGCTTTTTTGTTTGAATGAAGAAAATGGTCGATGCATGAAGATATAAGGATGGCCTGTGGATGGGTGACACTTGTCACTCATCCATTGGGCAGGAACTAAATATCTGGGCCCCACTAGAGTCCAAAAGTTAAGTTATTTCGTAATTCGTGCAATAGTTCCCTAGAACTTCCTTGAACCGTAACTTCGCCGTCGAACGTCCAAATTCGACATGCCGCCTGTCTATGAACTCGTGACGTCATGAACTACGTCACAGTCATCGGTCAAAGTCCATTTGACCGCCAGAATGAAAAGTCAACGTTTTGCCCACAGCTAGGGGCAAAATGGTCATTTCTCATCGTTCGTTCCGATTTCGCCTAACTAATCACCGATTAGCCTCACTAATCGTGATTAGTCACTAATATAATCCTGGAATTTGGGACGGGTCGTTACAAACTTCCTTCCTTAATTAATTTCGTCCTCGAAATTCCAACCGACCTAAATCCAACCATTCTTCCCTCGTTAATTTAGTTTCGTTCTCGAAACTCCAACTATTCTGATTCCACAACCACCCCGTGGAAAGTAGAATCAACCTCAAAAAACGTGTACACTCGTACACCAACTACCCAGAATAATACTTTTCTGCAACCAGACGTACCACTAATATTCACGTCGTATCGACTACGTTCGACCACGTCGAATGACAGTAGTCATACGTTTTGAAACGACACCACTTGTCAAATCTACCGAACCCGTTGACCCAACCAACTAGACGGTTCCTTGCTCAATCACCAATCTATCCTGCGATCTGTTCCCACTGGAAGTCATCAGACCTCACTAATCGATCCACGCTGACACCATCCGACAATATTGTCACCACTTGACAGTCGCCAGTCGATAACTAACACTATACTCACTTGTGGTTATACTAACCACCAACTAACTCAACCATGAGTAAACACTTGCCCACAAAGCATTTCACTCAATCTGTGTGTAACTAGACCCCATCATAAGTACCATGACCCACTGCACAGTATCCAATGTCTAGTTCACGACCTCAACTAATCCAATGGTATCAAAACTAATCCGTCTACCAACATGTTCACCAACCTACTACTGGTATATCCTATATACCGTCACCAGGCACGACAAGTCTGCCCAGTATCGTACCTCGAACAACGTACAAGGTACGTACATCTACCCATCAATCAGCCTACAACCACCTAGGTTGTAGTCAATCACGTTTCTATAATGAAGTCCGTTTGTCCAGTCCAGCATTAGACAATTCGAAACTCCAACCCATCAACTATTTCCAAATCCGAATCCGCAATTTCAGAAGAAATCCCGAATCCAAACCCCAGAAAGCATATCCATAAACAATTTCCAAATTCGAATCTGAAACCATCATTCCGTAATCCAACATTTGGAATAACCATTCCAAACCCAAATCCATAAAAGAAAATTCATTGTCAAGCTCCAGAATCGAATCCTGAATCGTCACCTCAGAATCTGATTCCAAAACCCGAATCCAGAAATCCACTTCAAGTTTCGAAATCAAATACTGAATCGTCATCTAGAAATCTGATTCCAAAACCTGAAATCTCGTTCACGTCTACGGAGACGCACTATATCCGAACCTATCGGATATATGTTCAAACAATTACCACACTATACATTAGATTGACTTCATAGGGTAGCCAATCACGATATCAATACATCTCTAAGGTTGACCATATCCGACCAGGTCGGAAAACTACTCACCTGAGTAATATACCGTACAGGATTCACTTCGAAATGAAGTTCAGTCCCAACATCCTCAACTCAATCATCCAAGTAAGAGCGATATACTATCCACATATCTGGATCATCCAGATCACGATCTGGATCCATCACTACGTCAACCGACCATAGACGTCACAATCAAGATCCACTTAGGATCCACACAGTCAATTACCAGATTCCAAGTCATAGGGTCTTACACCCTCAAACGAATCTGTATACTGTCAGATCGTTCATCAACCAATTCCCACATCTAAACAGATTAGTCAACGACGAGACACGCCGAGACTGTGGGTTCTCTCCAATTACCTCGTATCAATCCTTGGCATTCCAGCTAGGAAAATCAAGAATGATACAAAATAATGACATCAAAATCCGTCCTACGTGAATGCAAACAACACTCGCTGCACTCACCACGTCATGTAACCTGACATCGTCTGCCACCAAGTAGAGAATTAGAAATCTCAGTCACCTAACTTCGATATACTCATTCTACCTGATTACCCAAGACAAACCACGGTCCACCCACCAATACACGATCGGTGTACTAGTGGCAACCAACAACATCTACATCATCTACCATCATCAATCATGGTAGAATCTAAGAAGTCACCCAAAATGACTTCGAAATCCCCATTGCCAATGCGGAAAACCCACACTCCTCGTGTCACCACAATCGCAACTCTTGCGATTCCGAAATTCCAACCATGTCGGAACCAGCACACTCGAACATCATCCACGTGTTTCTTTTTTTTACTAGTTAGGGACAACATACCCCATTTCGCCTATCCATTTATACTATGTATGTATGTACACTCATTCCGAGTGGAATTCACGCAGCTCAGGGTTAAACCTGTATGCTATTTACGAATGTGCCTAAAACGACATCCAACACTAGTATCTCGTACCACGAGTCTCAACTACTACTGAATCCAATCCAGTCCATGACTATCCGTGATCCAATCCCGAACTACAGATACCGAATATATACCCATCACGGCAGAGTCACACCTCGACTCGTAACTCACCGTCATCACGATCACCGGCACCAGCGCTAGTACCAGCACCAACGCACTATCATCAACACTAGTATCAGCATCGGCACACAGGGTGCAAATCTGACAACCCTGGATCTCCGCTCATACCGAACGACGATCCCGTACCTCTGTTCGAATAGGAGAAACTCTGCCTGCCTCGTACCCGACAACTCTGGGTACAGTCACCCTGACAACTCAACCAAGAAAAGGACAGTCACCCTAACAACTCAACCAAGAAAAGGAAACGTCCCTAATTCTGCGATTGTACTCAGCCATAACCGAGTCGAATCCAGAATCACTGCTAGTACATATGCATTACTCACGCACCCCGTATCCACGTCACGGCTGAAAACCCCATCGTCACAATCGTCACCGTAACCTGAGTCTACTCGACCTGATAAGACTCGACTACGTCCATCGATAGTAGCGTCTGCCACAATCTCGTGCAGACCTAACTACCAGACATCTCGATATCCAGACTCCGCATCCAACAAAATCAATCGCCTGTACCAACTACTCCGTATCCCACTACAGGATTTCGTCAACAAGTTCCAACCCTGATAACTTGTCCTACCAATCACTAATCAGTCGTAACTCGACTCAACCAATGTCGTCTACCAGGTCATCCATGACCGTAGTTGTACCAACAATCCATCACAACTACCATATCACGACAACCAACTAGATCTAACCGATAGGTACAACTCCGACTGCAAAGTGCAGTCCCAACACAAGCTGACATGACTAGACCAACTAATGAATCCAAATCCGAATAGTCGTCCAAGTCAAACCACTCGTCAACTCACGTTTCCGAACCATACACCTAAGGTAGGGTTCCATGATCACACTTAGGGTCACTCTGAATCCAACTGCAAGCTACCAACTGCAGTACAATCCACAATCTCACCGACCCCGCGGTCTTGACATCGCAAGGACATCAATCCAATCCCACCGTCAATCCAACTCGGATTCCCTGAATCCGACTGCTAACTGCCATATGTTCAACTAGAGTTCCACGAACTCGACTACTAACTGCCAGCCGCAGTACACTCCACGAATCTGACTGCTCCCAGCAGTAAATCCATCTAACTCAACAATATCCAACCATCGAATGGCCATAACACTGAACCAGTCATCGTAACCGATCCTACGACATCGTGAAAGATGATCCCAACTAACCGTCTCACGATCACAATCTAATGTACGAATATATTCATCCTTCCATAGGGTCCCACACTGTCAACCCTGACAGAACTATGGCAACCCCGACATCTAATGCCGAACCAAGACATTCCATAATATAATCCTACTAACTATCGTACTGATACCCTAAAAATCAGGTTGATAACGAACTGTAGCCCATTGAGATATCACATCCTTGACTTGCGCATTACTACAAGAGCTTCGCGGTTGCTCGAATAGAGACAACCCCCCGCTCTGATATGAGCTAATTGGGCTTCGATAAGCCAGCCTCGCTCTGATACCACGTTGACAGGACCCATCCCAATCCCCCCCCCCCCCCCGCCCCCCCGGGATTAACATGGGATGACCCTGCACCCGTCTGACACAAAGTGCCAGACAAGGGATATTTCAGACCTTTGCCCTCCCGGGCTATCAGAGTACGGCAGGATCCGGAGGAGGCATGTGATATCTCGGTCTCTGCTACATTTCACATCCGCTGTCAACCTGAAGGGTATTAAAAACAGAAAGACTGTAAGTGGACAAAAATAAAGAGTTTATAAAACATATTTCATAAAAGACCTTTATACCCTTCACTAATGAAAACAGGTTATAGAAAAGTACATTAATACCCTCCACGCAAAAACAAATGCATGCCTATGAAAACCAATTCACAAAACAATTTCATATCTAAAAATCATCAATGAAAACCAGAATCGTTTCTTTCCTCAAATCCGTAACTCAAATCCAGGGCCTCTGTTAGAACCCGTCCGAATCCCCCCAGGATTAACGAAGGACGCTCCTGATCTCGTCTGACTCGGAGTGTCAGACCAAGGAAAATTTGAACCTTTAGCCCGAAGGCTTCCAGGGTACGCCTGGATCCGGAGGAGGTATGTGATGCCTCGGTTTCTGCTACAGTCTGCACCGTATTCAACCTGAAGGGCATTGAAAATGGAAAGACTATGAGTGGACAAAAGTAATAAGTTCATAAAACACATTTTATAAAGACCTTTATGCCCTTCACTAAAAAGCATGCATGCATAGGAAAACCATTTATCAAACCACATATGTTTAAACAACCATAATCATAGAGGCCCCTGCCCAAAACCATTTACAGAAATCTAGAACATAATAAACATATGTGGGATCTCAGCCCAAATCCATTTATCAACTATAAAACACAATTTTGCATGCCAATTGAAATCATGTTTATCATATATTTCATATAGTCAATCCTATCACGGTATCTAGAGCTAGGCGCGTGCTACCAGGGGTCTCAAAGCCCAAGTCTCCTCAGGGTCCACCTAGGTCAATGTCCGTAGATCAATGACCCTCCCTGGGGGTTATAAACCATAGCCTTTCTGAGAGTAAGGAACCCAACGGGGGCGACTCCACTCAGTCATTGCTCCGTGACTCATCTAGGGTCCACCTAGGCCAACGACCCTCCCCGGAGGAGACAATTCATATATAAAGGATGGTATACGAAAAACCAATTCAAGGGTTCATGCTGTCCCCATAAACCATCATGAACCTAAAAAAACCTTTCAAGGGTTCATGCCGGTTCCCATAAACTAACATGAACCATAAATCCATTTATGGGTCCTTGACCCGAAATCACGATCTTAAAACATAACTGGGCCCTAAGTCCGAATCAACATACAAACTGGGCCTTCGGCTCGAATTGTAAACCAACTGGGCCTCGTGCCCGATTTCATAAACTAAATGGGCCTCGTGCCCGATTACGTAAACTAAATAAGCCTTGTGCCCGATACGTAAGTCAACTGGGCTCCGAGCCCGATACGTAAACCAACTGGGCCTCCGGCCCAATGCCTGGTTAAATCAAGGGGACATCAAGTCCGAGAGATCGTAAATCAAATGAGTCTCGTGCCCGATTCCATATTTCCAAATCTGAAATCGATTCGAGAACAAATTGTGCCCCTAGCTCGAGACCATAACTAAATGGACTTCGAGTTTGAGGGTTTCCAAAACAAATGGGCCTCAAACCCGAGTTTACATTTTCAAATCCAAAACCATTTCATGAAATCATTTCCAAAACTATAAGTACGGAAAATCAGTGTAAATCCTGAAAACCTCGATTTACGTACAAGCACGTAAATCGCCTCGAAACGCAAACCATGTAATTCACCAATATCCAATTCAACATCATAGAATCATATCCATAAAACATATAAAACATTTATGCATACATCACTATTTAGAAATCAAGGTCCACTCACAGACCGTCCTAAGCTACCGCCTCGATATGCGTGTCGTAAGACTCACAGGGCTAATCGTCATCACTGGGACTACCAAACCTGTCCAAATCAATCTAGAGGGTTACTAACTGCCTTATTAACCTCTCATTGAAGCCCCGTAATTTTCCCGAATTTTTAACTATTTTTAAACTCGATCCTAAACCTTCGGATGTCCCGAACATTATCGAGACGGTGTCTGATCGACACAAAACCAGTCCCAAAATGTTCGTTACATCGAATAGAGTGTTTCACATGTTAAACACTTCCCCATATGACCCGCCACGCGCCCTCATGTGCCACTCAAAGGGGCTGCGCATGAAAGGCACGCACCCAACACTGTTCATCTTTTACCTTGCGACGGACCGGGTTCACTGGTTTGAACCAGACCGGTCTGGACCGGTCCAGGGTCCAATCTCCCTCCTTTTCAGTCCATTTTTTTACCTTTTGATTCCTAAATCTCCCCCTACCCATTTCCTATATATTTAACTATTAAAAACACAAGAAACCAAAGGAAACCGTACCTCCTTGATCGACAATGGCGATGGCGACTTCCTATGCCGTCCACCGTCATTCCCGGCCATCCAAGCTTTCGAAATCGATCTAAAACTTCCCCTTATATCACCAGGAAGCTATTCCCATTAATAGAATCGATAAAGGATCCCCTAAACATAAATTCGAAATTTTAAAACAAACACTCACCGTCACAGGTTTCCCTCCGCCGTGTCCACCACCGTGGCCTGTCGGCCTTTCTTACGTCGTCCTAGTCTTTCACAGTCTTCCACCAGCACCCAGAAATGATTATGGTGGTGAGGTGTGGGTGTCGTGTGGGTTTGTTGCTAAATGAGAATGGAGGAAATGGAAATGGTGGTCGCGGGAGAGAAGAGAGATTAGTTAGATGATGATGATGATGATGATCAGAAAAGAGAGAGAGAGAGAGATGGACGGTGAGGATTTAAGAAGGATAAGGATGGATGGCTAGGATTAAAAGATGAGATGAGTGGAAATTATAAAATAATAAACATAATATTGTTTAATTAATTAGATCCACAAATTGGGGGTTTGGGCTAATGGGATGAGTGACACGTGTCACTCATCCATGGGTCCCACCTAAAATATCTGCCCAATCAGATATTCCCACCTCAACCGGGAAATCGAACTTCCGTGACCCATAACATTCCAGTCCGAAGTCCGATTTTGGTGTGCCGCCTGTCTATGAATTCGTATTGACCTGATCTACGTAACGGTCCTTAGCCCTCGGCCATCGAACCTCCCGGTTCAAAAGTCAACTATTTGCCCATTTTAAACCAAATTACCAAAATACCCATGAACTTCCAAACGTCATAACTTCTTCCTCGAATGTCGGAATCGGATGTGCCACTTGTCTATGAACTCATGATGTCCCGAACTACGTCACAATCATCGGCCAAAGTCTATTTGGCCGCCTGAACGAAAATTCAACGTTTTGACCACGATCAGGGGCAAAACGGTCATTTCACGTCGTCCTTCCGAAAGTACCCCACTAATCACCGATTAATCTTACTAAACCTTAATTAGTCACTAATCGTTACAGCCTCAACCCCAAAAATCATAAATCCTCATCAAAGTACGGGAACTCAGCCCAAAATCCACAAAATCCAAAGCATCCGGGCCATTGCCCAAAACATCTGGAATCCAGTGAAAAACCAGTGAAAAACATCAATCAATCAAGTTGTAGGATCTCAAGTGAGCCCGATTCTTTAAACTCAAAACACATGCGCATAATCAGGCCTTCCTGGGATATCAACTAGTCTTTAAACTCAAAACACAATCCAGGGCCCTCCCCCATCAATCAACCGAGTCTTTAAACTCAAAACCAGATCCAGCCATATCCGGGTCTTTAAACCCAAAAGTGAAAACAATAGAAAATCCATATCCAAATTCGCAATAATGATTCCGCAAGCTAGCATCCGGAACCATCATCCCGAACCTAAATCCAGAATTTCACTTCGAAGTTTCAAAACCAAATCCCAAAGCATCCTTTCCGAAATCCAGTTCCAAAACCCGAAATCACGTTTATCGAAACATTTTTTATGAACAGCGTGTCAAGCCCAAAATCACTTTTCCAAAATCCATAATAATCATTGAAATCAAATCATATTTCAAATCCCAAAATCAAATCATCAAAATCAGGTCAAATCACAACATCAATCGTAATATCGTAAAACGTGCAAATTCGTAATTATCTCGAAATTCGTGCAAACCCGTAAATCATCAAGATCTTATCACAAAAATAGAAATCACATGTAGAAAACATATAAAACATTTATACATGCATCATAAGTTAGAAAGCAAAGTCCACTATAGACCATTCACGTCGCCGCCTCGATACGCGTACACTATGCCGTTCCCGGCTAATTCGCTATCACCGGCTTTCCCGAACCTACCCAAATCCCATAATAAGGTCACTAACTACTTCATAAATCTTATACTAAAGCCCCATAATTTTCTCAAATTTTTAACTATTGTTAACTGAGCCCTAAAACCTTCTGACATCCCGAAACATATCGAGACGATATCCGGTCGACTCGAAACCAGTGCCAAAATGTTCGTTACATCGAATAATTTAAAAGTCATGTTGATAACTTCCCCAGACTAGGATTCACGCGCCCCCACACGCCGCCCAAAGGGGCTGTACATGAGGCCCATGCGCCATACTATTCATCGTCTTCTTCCTCTCGCGCCCAGTCCGACTGAACCGGCACTCAGTCCGACCGAACCGGTGGTCCCGGTTTAACGCCCTATCTTGTGCAATTTTAATCCGATTTCCACCCTTTTTCATCCATTAGTTTCTTCCCTTAGTTTATGATCAACCTAGCTCATTAAAAACATGAAATGAAAGCCTGAAGTATACCTTCCCTGTTGATGAACAACCAACAAACATTCCTTCTCTGGTTCTGGCTGCCACATACCGCCTCCGACCATGAACTTGGTCCTAACCACGCCTGGTAACATTCATTTTCTCACCCAATTAACCAATTCATTCAACACTCACCATATCAAGATTCACCATGTTTGAATTCAAACTTACCCATTCACGGGTTCCACAGCCACCATCCACGGTAGGCCTCAAACCTAGTCTCGACCAACTCGTCTGAAATTCCTGAACCTCATCCCATTAATCAATTAGCTCATTAACCATTAGATCAAGCTTAAGCATAATCGGGCTAAAAATATAATTCACGGTTCTTACCCCTTACACTCACCGCCGTCCACGACGCTCCTTCAGAGCAGCACCACCACTTTCCTCATCATCCTTTCTCTTATTTTTTGTTCACAAAGTAGCCTTAGTTGAGGAAGAACCGAAGGAGGTGAGTGGGAGGATTTGCTCCGGCTCTGTTTTCTGTTTTCCCATAATTGTGCAATCAAGGTTTAACATCTGAGACATTGTGAGGCGGTGAGAGGGTTTTCAAACCTCCAGATTGGGCCAGGTGTCCACTTCTCTGTGGTCAGAACTCCCAAGAACAGCCAAGTGTCCCCTGATCACTGGGCACGAATCCCAATGCAAGCCAATTAATCCAAAATTCCCTTGAATGAAAAATTACCATTTTTCCACTCATGTTCCTAGACCCATAACGTCGACGTCCAAACTTCAATTGACGCATGCCGCCTGTCGTTGTACTCAGGGGATCGAGACCTACCTAAAAGTCCTTAATATGCGTAAAAATAATTTTTTGTACAAAAAGTCAACCTTTTGCCCCTTTTTAACCAAATTACCAAAATACCCTCAAACTTCTGAACAACATAACTTCTTTCTCGAACGTCGGAATCGGACGTGCAATCTGTCTATGAACTCGTTACGTCCCGAACTACGTCACAGTCATCAGTCAAAGTCCATTTGACCGCCCAAACCAAAACTAAACCTTTTTGCCCATTTCAGGGGCAAAACCGTCATTTCGTACCGTCCGTCAGAGATCACCCAACTAATCACCGATTAACTTCACTAATCCGTCATTAACCACTAATCTAATCC
This sequence comes from Prinsepia uniflora, assembly GCA_032719365.1. Lineage (NCBI taxonomy): Eukaryota > Viridiplantae > Streptophyta > Magnoliopsida > Rosales > Rosaceae > Prinsepia > Prinsepia uniflora. The sequence goes on along the minus strand of CM064861.1, from coordinate 52,635,997 downwards.
TGATTTTTGAGATGGGTCGTTACACCCTCGACTTCCGAACATCATTACTTCCTCGTCAAATGTTAGAATCAGACGTGCCACCTGTCTACGAACTCGTGACGTCCCGAACTACGTCACAGTTACTATCCAAAATCCGTTTGACCGCTCGAACCAAAAGTTAACCGTTTGCCCAATTCGAAGGGAAAAATCGTCATTTCACACTGTCCGTCCGAGAACACCTAACTAATCACTGATTATCCTCACTAATCCGTCATTAACCACTAATATAATCCTAATTTCCGAGACGAGTCGTTACAGACGTTCTGTGAGTGGACCTTGATTTCTAAACAGGGATGCATGCATAAATGTTTTATATGTTTTATAGATATGATTTCTATCATGATGATTATGGATTGGTGATTTATATGATTTCACGTAATTCGAGGCAATTTATGTATTTGCACGTATATCGAGGTTTATGGTTTTATCCTGTGGTTATACGTGCTTATGGTTTCAGTAATGCTTTTGGATTTGAAAAGGTAAACTCGGGCATGAGGCCTATTTGTTTTGGAAACCCCCGGACTTGGAGTCCATTTAGTTACGTTATCGGGCTAGAGGCCCAATTGGTTCGTGAAGTTGATTTCGTATTTGAAAATATGGAATCAGGCATAAGACCCATTTGATTTACAAACTCTCGGACTCGATGTCCAATTAATTTAATAAGACATCGGGCCGGAGTCCCAGTTGGTTTACGAATTGGGCTCAAGGCCGAGTTGCTTTACGAATCGGGCTTAAGGCCCAGTTAGTTTACGAATCGGGCACGAGGCCTAGTTGGTTTACGAAATCGGGCACAAGGCAAAGTTGGTTTACGAAATTGGGCACTAGGCCCAGTTGGCTTATGAATTCGGGTTTCGGGCCCAGTTATTGACAGGACCCACCCCGATTATCGCCTCGATAATCGGGAAGCATCCTGCTTCCGTCTGACAATCGAACCCAAAAGACCGGAAAACATAAATTTACAACACACCCATTGTCAGACCAGGGAGATTAAACAAATACATCCGACTGGACGTCAAGTCCACAGTTTCACAGAGCAATATTACAAAACAAATTAAAGAAACAAGTCCTACTCTGTGAACTAACTACTCCGCAACGGAAAACTTTATGCCTCCGCCTCTGCCTCAGCGCTTGCCCCCATGCTTGTACCACGACCTGGAGGGAATTTAAAACAACAAAGTGTGAGTGGACCGAAACATAAGCTTTATAGGGAAAACAGTTTTTCCGAAATCGGGTTCGCCCTCCAGTTTTGTAACACGCATGCATAACCAAAAATTCAAATTTTGCATATTGCACTTTTGAAAACTCTTTTTCCGAAACACATGGAAAACGTTACAAAGGGTCACCATAATTCATGTAAAAACCATTTAATAATTCCAAGTTTCAGAAACCGTCATTTTGAACGTTAATTGCACAAATCAAGTAAAACGTGAATCATTAACCACGATTATGCCGTTGGATCCATCCGAGTCTTTAGACTCAACATTAGGCCTTCCCGGGATATCAACGAGTCTTTAAACTCAAAACATGATTAATAGGCCTCGGGGGGGTATCATAATAACCCAGTCTTTAAACTCACGAGTCTTTAAACTCCGGGGCGTTACAGTTATGGTTTACGTTGTGATTTCGGGTCGGGGACCCATAAATGGATTTCTGATTTCATGACGGTTTATGGGGACTGGGCATAAGAATGATTTCAAAATTGATTTTCATATACCATCCTTATATGTTTATGGATTGTCTCTTCCGAGGAAGGTCGTTGGCTTGGGTGGACCCCGGAGTAGACACGGAGCACTAACTGAGTGGAGTTGCCCTCGTTGGGTACCTTACTCTCAGGAAAGCTATTATGGATTATAACCCCCAGGGAAGGTCATTGATCTGCGAACATTGACCTGGGTGGACCTTGGGGAGACTTGGGATTTGAGACCCGGGTAGCACGCACGTAGCTTTAGAAACCATGCCAGGATTTGTTATATGATATTGGTAAACATGATTTCTTGGATTTCGTGAAATTGTGTTTTTTGAATAATAAATATATTTGGGCAATAACCCACATACTCGGATTCACGGTTTTCGACTGAGTTCCCACATATGTTTGTTATATTATGGATTTGTGTAAAAGGATTTGGGCAGGGGCCCGTATGTTTTGGTTTTACAGAATTTGGCGCTGAGACCCTAATAATGGTTATTTGAGTATATGGTTTGATAAATGGTTTTCGAATGCATGCATGCTTTTTAGTGAAGGGCATAAATGCCTTTACGAAATGTGTTTTTATGAACTCATATAATTTCGTCCACTCACATCTTTCGATATTTTTAATGCCCTTCAGGTTGATCACGGATGCGGACTGTAGCATAGACCGAGACATCACACTCCTCCATCGGATCGTGGTGCGCTCTAGAAGCTGGTCGGGCTGAAGGTTTTAAATTATCCCTTGTCTGAGACTTCGTGTCAGACGGGATCATGACACATCCCTTGTTAATCCCGGGGGGATTGGGATGGGTCGTGTCAAGTGGTATCAGAGCAGGTTTGCTCTTGTGGTGCGCGCAGGTCAAGGATGTGATGTCTCTATGGGCTGCAGTTCGTTATCAACTTGATGGTTAGAATGCCGATATGATAGTTAGTAGGATTGAATCGTGGATAGTTGGTTCGGCATTTGATGCCTGAATATGTCATGGTTCTGTCGTGGTTTTGTAGTGTGGGACCCTACTGAGGGATGAACATAATAGTACTTTAGGGTTTTGACCGTGGGATGGTTATGTCGGGACCATTGATCACGATAGTGTAGGATCGGTTATGACGGTAGTATGGAGTTGTGACCATTAGATGGTCGGGTCATTCTGAGTTGTGAATTGTACTGCTAGGGGCAACCGGGTTTCCCCGAACCCCAATTAAGTGATGGAACCTCATTTGCATAACGGTCTGAAAATACGAACCCTAGTTGAGCTGACGGTTGGATAGGAATAACGTCCATACGATGTCAAGACTGTGGGGTTGGTCAGATTGTGTTGATTTTACTACAGAAGCCAGATGGGTTCAGAGGAACCATAGGGTGTAATTTTGGAACCCTAAATCATGATGGATGGTTTGGAAAGGTGAACCCTAAAGTTGTTGTATGGTTCCGAAAGGTAAGTTGGTGAGTGGTACGGTTCTAGCGACTTTTCGGAGCCAAGACCGCTGGTCGGTCAGGTCATGTCCGCTTTAGTGATGGGACTGCACTATGCAGTCAAGATTGTATTAATAAGTTAGACCTAATTGGTTGTCATACTACTTTAGTTGTGAAGGATAGTTGGTGCAGCTAAGGTCATGGACGACCTGGTAGACGACGTTAGTTGAGTCGAGTTACGATTGGTTTGAGATTGGTTGGACATGTTACCAGGGTTTGTACTTGTCGATGGAATCCCAGAGTAATGATACGGAGTAGTTAGTATGAGCAATTGATTCCGTTGGATGCAGAGTGTTGATAGCGGTGTCTGGTGGTTGGGTCTGCATGAGTTGTGGTAGGCTCTACTATCGAGAGTGGTTGTAATTGTGTTTTGTGGTGAATCGAGGGATGTTCAGGGAACCTTTCCTTTTTCCTATTTGAGTTTTCAAGATGATTGTATTCGGAGTTGTTGAGTACGAGGGAGGCAGAGTTTTTCCAATTTGAAGAGAGGTACGGGGTCGTTGCTCGGTATGAGCAAAGATCTAGGGTTTTCTGATATGTGCACTGTGTGCTGGTGCTGGTGCTGGTGCTGGTGCTGGTACTAGTGCCGGTGATTGTGAAGACGATGAGTCATGAGTCGGGATGTGACTCCATCGAGATGGGCATTGGTTCGGTATTTGTGATTCGGCAGTGGATCTCGGATAGAGTTGGACTGGACGTGATCCAGTAGGGATTGAGACGTGAGGATCGAGCAGTATTGGACTGCATTCTTTTGGATGTGCATAAATAGTAAGTCAATAGGCAAACTTGGTAGTGAATTAGACTAGTTACGGACATGTGGTTGATGTTCGAGTGTGTTGGTTCAGACATGGTCGGAATTTCATATCGAGAGAGGTTGTGATTGAGGCAACGAGGGGAGTACTAAATTCCACATTGGAAATAGGTATTTCGAAGTCATTTAGGGTGACTTCTTAGGTTCTGCGATGGCAGATGATGGTTGTTGTCACCAGTACGTTGATCGTGTATTGGTGGGTAGACCCGTAATTTGTTTTGGGTCATCAAGATAAGTTGGGTATTTCGAAGTTAGGTGAATGAGATTTCTAATTTTCTGCTTGGTGGCAGACGATGTTGGGTTACATGGTATGGTGAGTGCAGTGAGTTTTTGCTTGCATTTACGTAGGATGAATTTTAACGACATCGCCTTGGATCATCCTCGGTTTTCCCTAGGAGGGATGACAAGGATCGATATGAGGTAATTAGAGAGGAGCCACTTTTTCAATCACTCTCTATTTCTCTCAACCAGCACATAAGGTGAAGAAAGATGAAAAAGATAGTAGGGTGGGGTTTTCGGGAAGTTTGAACAAAGGAACGGGATGATGCATGAGCTAGGGAGATGGGCCAATGGGATGGGTGACATTTGTCACTCATCCATTGGTCTAGAATCGATATTTTGCGTCACATTAAAAGCAAACTAAAAGTCAACTTCCTTGGATAACGTGTAATTGTAAAATTTGATTGAACCTTCTGTGACTCGTAACTTTCCCGTACGATGTTCAAAATCGATGTACTGCATATCCACGTACTCGTAAACCCTCGATCCACATAATAGACCTCGGTCCACGAGAAATTGACCTCATGCATCAAATCTCAACATTTTTCCATTCTAGGGGTAAAATCTTCATTTTACCTCAAATCGTCCGATAATTCTCGATTAATCCTTAATTAACCTCGATAATCATGAAATTTTGGGACAAGTCGTTACAATCTACCCTCCTTAAACAATTTCATCCTCAAAATTTACTATAGCAATTTCGTTGTCAAACTTCACACTGGCCTTTGACCAAAACTGTGGAAATCCATTCCAATCTCTGAACCAAGAGTCTCACGTGGTCACATCCACGTCCAAAGTCCATCCATAGTATGCACAGAAAACAAACGTCAATCGACGTTAAATGCAATCCGACGGACAATGCTGAAACTGAGCTCAATCTTCATGACTGTATTCGACACATGAGTGATCCAACTGTCACTAGAAACCTCGACTGCTCAATTCTCAAGTCTCGGTCGAGACATCGATGCTCGTCGATCTTACTTATCATCCATGTAGGTGCACTTAGAACCAAGTCTGACATCTTTGCTACCATTGAGCAATCATACGTCCTCTGTCACTAGATGGTCTCCCACTGTCAATCATAACTACGACGGATCGTCATGTCAAGTTGATAACTCATCGGCTCCACTCATTCCATTCAAGTACCTTATCCACATATGACTAGCACCAGAGTCCTCTTATAGTACCTTGTATCACTCAATGGCCAACATTGTGATCCTGACTCCTCTCGAGTCTCAAACTGGTATTTTCAATCATCTTGAGTGTATCCGAACCCTTTCGAATGCTTGCTATGGCGAGATAATCACAACTAAATTTAACTAGGGTTTTTCTAGCCCACAACCATGGCCATGAGCTCCAAGCTCGCACAATAACTGAACCGTCTAAAGCCACTATGCGTTAGCGCACAGTATTCGATGCCCGACCATAATTCTCAATGAACAGTCACCATCAGATTCAATCTGATTATCATACCGTGTTCATCTCGGATTTAATCTAATGATTGTACCACATCAATCAAAATGATCAACACTCAAAAATCACACCATCAAACATACACTACTCATAGGTGCACACACATCACATCAATCTCGGATCTAATCCGACTATAATATGGCTACCATGCCCATCATGATCCAACATTGAAACATGTATGTCTTATCTCTGCTCTTGACAGATCGTACACTATAACTCAACGTCATCTCCGAGCTCACTCGGTAACCCGACCAACACTCGAGATGTGGCAAACATATACTCATTGAGAACTCCAAGGCCAACCGACTTACACCTACCAAGACGTAACAATCCAAACCTCAACCCCCATTCTGATGATGCAAAGGGTCGGATCCTGAAGCTGTGTTATAAACCTCTAATCCAGCAATGTGGATCTCATGGGAACACTACCCAACAACTCTCCACAATCATCTACCTCCGATAATTCTCTTAAACCAAATCAATTTGACTCCTTCCCGAGTAAATCGCCTCAATGGGTTGTAATCACGGGGAATTCCGCTACTAAGCTCCCGTACTACTCAGCCAATCTGAGAGACTCCAATCTCAATTGTCGTGGTTAGTTAACGCTAATCCCAAACCATCTCGATCCTCCGAGGATCCACACTATCGTTTCAGTAGAAATAACGTGACTGATAATACATACAGGGTCCAGCAAATCTAAGCTACACTCATCAACATTAGGTGACACTAAGCACCTTCCGCTTCTTAACTCATTCAAATTTTGGCCCACAATTAGTTCAACTTCTACCCGAGTGACACCTCTTTAATATTCAAAGGTGATGATGTAACAACCCGTCCAGGAATCCTAGATTAGATTATTGATTAATGGCAGATGAGTGAGATTACTCGATGATTAGTTGGGTGATGTTGGAAGGACGGTGCAAAATGACGATTTTACCCGTAGAATGGGCGAAATGTTGACTTCTAGTTCGGGCGGTCAGATGGCCTTCGAAAGATAACTATGACGTAGTTCGGGACGTCATGAGTCCGTAGACAGGTGGCACGTCCGATTCCGACGTACAAGAAAAACGTTATGCTGTTCGGAAGTTGAGGGGCATTTTGGTCATTTGGGCCTTGGGATTTGTGCCAGTGGACAGATGACACTTGGCTGCCATGGGATTGGTGCCTAACCAGATTGGGACACATGTCCCTCACAGGAAGGCTGTGGAACCGTGTGACCGCCTTACATAGTTTTAAAAACAGAGGTGAATGTGTGTGCTCGTGTAACGACCCGTCCCGGGAGTCAGGATTAGCGAAGTGATCAGTGACGGATTAGCTGAGTTAATCGGTGGTTAGTTGGTTACTTTTGGACTTTGGGCGCAAAATGACAATTTTGCCCCTAGAATGGGTAAAAAGTTGACTTTCAGTTCGGGCGGTCAATTGGGCATTGACCGATGACCGTGACGTAATTCGGGATGTCACGAGTCCGTAGACAGGTGGCACGTCCGATTTGGACAATCGGAGAAAAACTTATGGTATTTAGACGGTTAAGGGCATTACCGTAATTTGTTTTAATAGAGGGAAAATGTTGACTTTTTGCTGGAGTCTTAGTTTTCACGTAGACCGAGGACCGTTAGCTAGGTCTCGACGTCCTGAGTATAACGTTAGGCAGCACGCTGTCATCGGACGTCGGACGGTTAAGTTGTGACTCTAGGAAGTTGAGGGGTAAAATGGTAAATTTGACTTCTAGGGGCATTTTAGTCTTTTGCACTTGGGCCAATCAGTTAAGGCCATTTGGGGATGTGTGTTTGGATATTTATCACTCTGTCCATGGGATGATGGACACATGGGGGACTCCTAGAGGGTTCTAGTGGTGTGTGTGTGTGTGCACGGCTACAAATTTCACGGTTGTTACTCGTGCAATATGTTCACAGGGAAGGAAATAGAGAGTTAGAGGCCGTGAGAGAAAATCAATCAATTCCAGAAATTGTGTCTAAGTTGTTGTTGCTGGGCTTGAGTAAATGAGTGCAGGTGTGTTTGAGTGAGATTGAGAGAGTTAGAAACAGAGCAGGGACACTCTGCATGGCTGTGCACCCCAGTTGATCAAACCATCAAAATTGGAGGAGTGGTGGTGTTTAGTGACCTGAGAGGAGTCGTGTGGACTTAATGGAGCACGGCGGTGAGCACGGCAGAGGCCAGAGCAAGGGTAAGCGTTCACTGTCCCCTGTTTTTCCAATTTGCTTCAATTTGAAAGTCGTGGGTTTTGAGGTTGAGTCGAGCCGTTCTTTTAGTCCTATTAGCTATAGGAGGTTGTTAGGAACCTTAGGTATCGACCTAGAGCCCTACGGTGGCCATGGGTGGTCGGAGACAGAAACTCGAATTTCTAAGTTTTCTTTCGAGCTTTGGACGGTAAGATTTGGTATTGTTTGTCACGAATTAGATAGTGGAATTGGTGGTTTAGAGTGGGACGAACCTATTGGGATAAAAATGGTTTGGAAACAGGCTAAAAATGGAAGGAACCGTGGACGCCGGTTCAATTGAACCAGCTGAGCAGTAGACCGAACCGAACCCGGTTTACCTGAGGACAGGGATGAACAGTGCAGGCGCGTGAGGCCCACGCACAGCCCCTTTGGGCGGCGCGTGAGGGCGCATGACACTGTTCATAGGGAAGTTGTCAACACAAATTTTTATCGTATTGATGTAACGAACATTTTAGGACAAGTTTCTAGTCGATCGGACATCATCTCGGGTCAGTTTTGAGTGTCCGAAGGTTTTACGGCTCGGTTAAAAATAGTTAAAAATACGGGAAAATTATGGGGCTTTAGTATGACCTTTGTGAAGTAGTTAGTGACCTTGATATGGGATTTGGACAAGTTCGGGAAAGCCGAGGATAGCAGAATAGCCGGGAACGGCGTAAGTGCACGCGTATCGAGGCGACGTCGGAATGGTCTGTGAGTGGACTTTGCTTTCTAACTCTTGATGCATGCATATATGTTTTTATATGTTTTCTATACTTGATTCTATGATTTTATTTATGATTCAGATGGTTTATGGTTTTTGCATGTTTTTCGAGGAAAGTACAGTATTTCACGTTTTACGAGATTTGATGGATATTGTGATTTGAACCTGTTTTTAATGATTTGATGTCGGGATTTGAAATACGTTTTGAGTTCAATGCAATTAAAGAGATTTTGGAAAATGACTTCGGGCTTAGAGGCCCAGTTCAGAAAAGTGGTTTTGAGAAACGTGATTTCGGGTTTTTGAATCGAAATTCCGGATGACGATTCGGGGTTCTATTCGGGACTTGGAATGGATTCCAGGTTTGGGTTTGAAATCGTTATTTCTGATGCTGGCTTACAGAATAATGGTTACGGACTCGGATTTGGAAATGAGGTGGATATGATTCTGGATTTGGATTCGGAATGACGGTTCTGGATGCCGGAAGGGCTTCGGACCAGTGGTTTCGGATTCGGGTTTGGATGTGGATTTTCAAATGGTTTTCAAACGGTTTTGGATTGGATTTTCTGGATCTAGTTATTGGGTTTAAAGACCCGGATTATGATTGACGGGGGACGGGCCCGGATTGGGTTTAAAGACCCGGATTGAGTTTAAAGACTCGGGAGTTTAAAGACTCAGATATTGATATTTTCCCCCGTAGGCCTGTTGAGTTTAAAGACACGGATTTTTGAAGCCTGGATTGAGTTTAAAGACTCGGATAGATCCAGCAGGTTCGGTGAATGGAAAAATGAGATGGTTTTCAACAAAGTTTTCCGATGTGTTGGGCAGTGGCCCGGATGAAATGGTTTTTGTGGTTTTGGGCTGAGGCCCGGGATTTGGAAAAAGGAACTTGTGTTTGGTTTTTCTTATACGGTTTGTTTAACTGGAATATTGAACGGTTTTATGATATGAATTTAATATGCATGCATTGTTCTTTTGAAACGGAGGGTATAAATGTCATTTTTTTATGAAATGTTTTTGAACTTAAACTTTATTTTTGTCCACTCACAATCTTTTCGTGTTTTCGATACCCTCCAGGTTGTTGCGGCATGGGATGTTGGTCGAGGGAGGCAGAGACATCACACATACGATCCACAATAGACTTTGCGCACTCTGGGAAGTTCGGAAGTTTTTGGACGGTCGGATCGAGAATCCCTTGTCCGACTTACGTGTCACATGAAAGCTGGATGTCAGTTTAGCCTTCGTGTCATGCGTAAGTTAGACGGGATCAGGATTTAGCCCTTAATCTCGGGGGATTAGGGGTGGGTCCTGATAGCTCGTGTTCGACATTCAATGACTGAATAAGAGACCTTGAGAGATTCTTCAACCTATAACCTTCAATTCCCTTCCTTTGTCTTTGTTTTGTGAATCAAACTTGAAGGGGAGGTTGAGACGAGCTCATTGGACTCAAAGTCGAGGTCTGAGATGGACGGTAAGGTGAGAATTGCCCGTGAAATTGATTTTGCAGTCAAACATGGTGAAGCTTGATCTATGGGTTTAAGGTTCAATGGATTGATTGGGTGAGTCTCGGAAGGTGACCAGAAGGTGAACGAGCTTGGAAAGAAGGCCTCAGCTTGGAAAGAAGGAAATGGCTGGTTCATCGTTCAATTTGAAGAGGTAAATTCTGGATGTTAAATTCAGGTTTTTAGGTGGTAAATTGATTGTAAGCACTTGGACAAAGCTTTAGGAAGAAGAAGATGTGAAATTGGATTGGAAAAGGATGAAAATGTGAGTGAACCTCCTTCGTCAGTTCGGCTAGACCGGGCTGAACCGAACCCGTCTAGACCCGATTTGACGAGAGGTTGAAGAAGACCTATGCTGGCGCGTGGGGCCCATGCGCAGCCCCTTTGGGCGGCGCGTGTGGGTGCGTGGCATGTTGTTTGAGGAAGTGTTCAACATGTGATTTTATGTAATTGATGTAACGAACATTTTGGAATTGGTTTCGAGTCGATCGGACATCGTTTTCATAGGGTTCGGGATGTCTGAAGGTTTAAAGACTAGGTTAAAAATAGTTGAAAATTGGGGAAAATTACGGGGAATTAGTAGAAGCATAATGAGGTGGCTAGTGACCTTGGACAGGTTCAGAAAGTCCGGTGATAGTGGATTAGCTGGGGACAGCGTATTGCACGCGTATTGAGGAGGCATCGCGAATGGTCCGTGAGTGGACTTTGCTTTTCTAACTTATAATGCATGCATAAATGTTTTTATATGTTTTCTATATGTGATTTCTATGTTTACGATATGCTATTGATGATTTATGGTTTTCCACGTATTTCGAGATCTTTACGTAATTACACGTTTTACGAGATATGGTTTTATGCTGTGATTTGATAATGATTTCGATTCTTTGATTTTGGGATTGGAATTATGATTTGACTTCAAGGGTTTGAAATGGATTTTGGAAAAGTAATGCTGGGCTTGAGGCCCTATTTATCATTTTCAGCTTTCGGTTTTGATGTGCTTTTGGGATTTGAAATCGAGATTTTAAATGATGATTTCGTATTTGGTTTTGGAATTGATTTTCAATGATTCTCACTTGGTTTTGGGTTTAAAGACTCGTTGTTGTTGCTGGATCTGGTTTTGGGTTTAAAGACCCGGTTGATTGATGACGGGGGAGGGCCCTTGTGTGAGATGTTTTGAGTTTAAAGACTCGGATATGTGTTGAGTTTGAAGACTCGGATATGTGTTGAGTTTAAAGACTCGGTTATTGTGATATCCCCCGAGGCCTATTGATTGTGTTTTGAGTTTAAAGACTCGTTGATATCCCGGGAAAGCCTGATACATATGTGTTTTGAGTTTAAAGACTCGGTGATATGAGATCCAGCAGATTGATTCACTTGATTTTCTATTAATTTTCTCATGGTTTTCAGATGTTTTGGGTAGTGGGCCGGATGTGTTGGATTTACGGCTTTTTGGGATGAGTTCCCATACTTTGATATTGATTTATGGTTTTGGGCTGAGGCCTTAGATTTGAGAAAGGATTTGAGAAATGGACTTGAGTAAAGAAATGATTTCTGGTTTTTCATAAACGGTTCTATTATCTTGAAAATGAAATGGTTTTATGAAACGATTTTCGCGGTTTTCGAATGCATGCATTGGTTTTGCGTGGAGTGTATAACCGCCTTTTCTTATGAAATGATTTCTGAAACTATTATTTATTTTTGTCCACTCACAGTCTTTTATGTTTTTTTCATTACCCTCCAGGTTGTTGATGCGGTGCGGGCTATTGAGAGAAAAATGGAGACATCACACATGCGATCCACAGTGCTCCTGTGAACTCTGGTTAACCGATGTTGATTTTTGGATGACGTTGATCTGAGATCCCTTGTCTTACTTGCGTGTTCCACGAGGGTTGACCGGATGTTTACCCTTCGTGGCGCATGCAGGTTAGACAGGAGCATAACTTATCCCTTCATCCCAGGGGATTAGGGGTGGGTTGTGTCAGACGACCAAATAAAGAAAGTTCACTAAGATATCTAAAAACATTGCAACATGTACCCCAACATCCATAACAGCCATTCTATAGTATCTTCCCGGCCTCCAAGCCATAACTCCTGAAGGATGTATCATCTGGGCCCACCAACAGACCAACATCGACCATTCAGGACTACCAAATACCACTGGTTCCTCAATGCTCAACACAGGAGTAACGGTTAGTCCACCAATCCATCCCTAAGATCACATCCAAATCATAAATCTCTAGGGAAATCTAATCCATCCTTTTTCACACCTTCTACGCAAATCTAATAGGTGATTCCATCACCGCACTAGTCGGAGTACTTGCTCGCATGTCTTAACCCAATGGGAAGCTGATCCCAAGAAAAGAGTGTGTGAGTCTAAACTCCATCAAAACTCATGAATTCCATCCAAAGATAGCTAGGTACCTGTCACCAATCCAGGCATACCCCATGCCTCCAGTAAACCAACTAAATTATGAGGATACTAAAATCTTAACTGAGCCACTCGGGATCCTCTCTATCCCGCTCATCGATCACTGCAATTACATGATTTCCATTTGAAGACTCGAAGCTTTTAGCATCTCTCTTTAAAGCTCGTTAGTAAATACATTTTCTAGACGTCAGCTAGAATTATCTGGCCATTACTAGGATTCCGACAAACTCTTCTACATCTGAGGTGTCACATCTCCTGGAGTCCGGAATATGGTGAATCCTCCAACCAGCACTATCGCTTGAATCTCATCCGAAGACCAGATAAACACTGACGAATCCTCATCATCTTAGTCATCACTGAAACATGAGCATACCATGACAAAGTCACGAGCCTCTGCTCGTACTGAGTAACCATCAAATCTCTTGCTCATGTCGGCGGAACTCCGCTTTCCTCGTATCTCGATAAGACTGGGGCGTAAATAACGTTAGAAACGTTGCTTGGACGTCACCCAAATCACGATAGTCTCATCCAACGCATGGATAGCAATTTCTGCCACCAAGCACGTGCAGACCTATCCAAAAACATCACTGCTATCAAAACCATACATTCTTGCGGGCAACTCATCGCCCGTACCGTCTGTTCCAAGCTTGTAATCCATTGATTTTCCATCGCGGGATTCGATCCACAAGTACAAATCTCGAATAAGGGTCATCAACGACCCTGGTTGCTCCTATAAGCACATCTAAACTGGTCAACCATCAGTCACAACTCCGAAAGGTCACCATACTGGGATCTAATCAACCAGTAACTCCACAACTCCACGTCGCTGGGTCCACATGAAAATTGACCCTTATCGGGAATGCCTAATCGAACCAATGGGTTGGTTCTTCCCATTAAGCTTTTCTAGCCTTAATCTCCCTATCAGGTTGATGGCGGGACTGTTGTAGTAGAGGCATCACATTTGAATCAAAACTATTATGCATCGAGGATGCGTGACACCACAAGAGCAACTTAGTGCTCTGATACCAAGCTGACAAGACCCATCCCTAATCCCCCTGGATTACCATGGGAGGACATGTTCCTGTCTGACACAACGTTTCTGCCAAGAGATAATACTGTGACCCACTTAGGATTTCAAGAGCACATAGTTTTATGTGATGCCTTGGTCTCTACTACAGCAAGCATCCACGATCAACTTGTAGGGTATCAAAAACCAATTAAAACTGTGAGTGGAAAAAAATAAGCATTTCAAAAATATTTCGAGAAAATACATTTATGCCCTCCAGTTAAATTAATGCATGCATCAGAAAACATGTAATCTCAAATGCTTTCTCAAACAAGTCATATTTCTTTTTAAAACCAAAACATGTGAAATATACGGACATAAAGCAATAATAAAAAACATGACCAATCATCATATCCCACATCTGTCTCATCTCATATCATCATCAGTCACGCCATCCGTGGAACGCGTGCAAATAAGTTACATGACAGCTCACGTCTGAGCACGTCATCGTGAACAAATCAACCGATGACTTTCATATCGTCGTGAATAAATCAACGATCGATGCCATAATCACTCTTGAGCCGAGCCTCCCATGGCTGCTCGTCTACAGGCAGTACATCGTGACCTCTCTAGAGGGGGGCACAGTAGATCCCGGAGGTGAGCAACATATCATAGGGACCGCTACTGGGAAACATATTCATAACTGGAGTCTCTCTCCAGGGAAACACATTAACAACCAAAGTCACATAAATCGCAAGAGGATGGTCTCAGTCAACAAAGTTATGAAACCTCATGAACACATTTTCACAAACACTTTTCTTTCAAAACAATCATGTGTCTCAAGTAAGGTCTCAACCCAAAACCAAATCTCATAAATTGTTTCACCAACATTTATTTCAAACATCTCAATAGGGCCTTTACCCAAAACATAGCTTTCAAAAATCACAATCTTTCTTTCAAATTCACAATCTTTCTTTCAAATTCACATGGACTTACACTCTAAGTCAAACACCTTTCTAAGAGAGTCTTAAGCCCGAAACATCATTTTCATAAATCCGAAAACCATTTCAAACCCAATATTCAAATCCACAAATCATCATTCAAAGCATAATGAAAACCTTTCATTTCCAAACCATCATTCAAATCACTATTCAAATCACCTTAGTGAAATCTAAAGCACGTAGAAAACTCGGCCTAAACCCAAAGTATAACATAAAGCATAAATCTCGAAATACGTGTACAATAACATTTTCCACAAAAATTATCAACAATAATACTTAAATCATTATGAAATCATTGTATTTCAAATCATGATCATAAGACATTTAAAACATTTATCCATGCATCAAATTTATAAAACAAGGTCTACTCACAGACGGTCAACGCTGCGCGCTCAAAATTCGCGCCGTAAGCCAATCCAAAGCTTCCAAAACCACTTAACATGTCAAAGTCACACTCGGGGGTCACTAACAATCTATACAAGTTCATACGTAAACACACCTAAATGTAACGACCCGTCCTCAATTTCAGGATTAGATTAGTGGCTAATGAAGGATTAGTGAGTTTAATCGTTGATTAGTTGAGTGATTTCCGACGGATAGTGTAAAATGATCATTTTTCCCCTAGAGGTGGGAAAAACGTTGACTTTTGACTCGGCCAGTCAAACGGACTTTGGCCAATGACTGTGACGTAGTTTGGGACGTCAGGAGTCCGTAGACAGACGACACGTCCGATTCCGATACTCGATGGAGAAGTTATAAGGCTCGGAAGTGTAGGGGCATTTTAGTAATTTAGCCTAAAGGGTAATTTGGTCATTTATTTGCATTGGGATTTGTGCCCAATCTGACAAGGACACTTTTCCTATGTCTGAAAGGCTGTGAAAGCCTCACAGCCACCTCTCATCGTTTTTAAAAAGGGAAGAAGTCGTGCAAGTGTGTGTTCGGTGAAGGTGAACCGAGTGAAAGAAAACAGAGTATGGTATGTGTTCGTGAACCCAAACCTCCCTCAAATGTCATCGACTGCCCGTGATATGTCAATGAAAAAGGAAGAAGAATGTGAGACAAGTGTGGTGGTGTCACCGTAGTGAGCCGTCGTGGTCGGTGGCCATGGAAACCGCGAAAGGTACGTTTGGTAATTCAAACATGGTAGTTCATCATTCCTTGGTTTTCAATTGATATTGATGATTGGAAAATGTTTCAGGAGGTAGTACAAGTCAATTGGGACCGATTTCGTGTCGTGAGGAGGCCAACGGTGGCAGGAATCGTTGGGAACATATGAGGAGTTTCTGAGTTCTCTGTTCAATTATCTAACAGGTAAGAATTGATGGTTTTGAAACCGTAGATCGAGTCTAGAGACTAGGATGAAGATATAGGCGTTGGAATGATCAAAAATGGAGAAGAAATGGACGAAAACCAGTCACGCCGGTTCGGCTGGACTAGAAACTAGTGGATCGGACCGGACCGAGTTCACCTGAGGTTGCAGATGAACAGTGTTAGCGCGTGGCTCCCACGTGCAATGCTTTTGGACGAAGCGTGAGGGCGCATGGACCCTCATTTCGAGGCACGGTCAACATAAGTATCTAAGTATTCGATATAACGAACATTTTGGGATTGGTTTCGAGTCGATTGGACATCATTTCGATATAGTTTGAAATGTTCGAAGGTTTAGGATCGAGTTTAAATACGTTTAAAAATCCAAGAAAATTACGGGGATTTAATGGAAGGTTATTAAAGTAGTTAGTGACCTTAGAATGTCATTTGGACAGGTTCAGGAGTTCCGGTGACAGTGGTTTAGCCAAGAAAGGCGTATTGCACGCATATCGAGGCGGCAATGAGGATGGCCTATGAGTGGACTTTGCTTTCTAAATTTCAGTGCATGCATAACTGTTTTATATGTTTTCTATACATTATTGAGATTCTTCTGATTATGGTATTTATGATTTACATATTTGCACTTATTTCGATGTGATTTATCTTATTTATACATATTTCGAGAATATGGTTTTATGCTATGCTTTGATGATGATTTTGATGGATGATTTTATACTGTTTATACGTATTGTGTTCTGTTAATGATTTGATGATATGATATTGGGTTTGAAAGTGAATTCGGGCGTGACTCCCATTTCGATAAAATGTGTTTCCAGATTCTGGTTTTAATATGATTTCTGGATTTTGATTCTGGTTTCAAAATGATGATTTCGGATTCGGATTTGGGAATGGATTTATGGATTTGATAAAATGGTTTTGAATTGGATTTGCTGAATCTGGATTTGGGTTTAAAGACCCGGTAATTCATTGTGACGGGGGATGGCCCTATATGTGATTTGAGTTTAAAGACTCGGTTATTGATTTCCCCTGAGGCCTGTTATTGAGTTTAAAGACTCGTTGATTACCCGAGAAGGCATGATTGAGTTTAAAGACTCGGATTGATATTGAGTTTAAAGGCTCATTGATATGAGATCCAGTAGGTTCGATTGATTAATGGAAATGTGTTTCAGATTTATGTGATATCATGATGGTTTTCATATGGTTTTCAGATGTTTTGGGCAATGACCCAGATGATTGGATTTGTGGTTTTACACGTGATTTGGATCTTGGATTTTTGGGCTAAGTTCCCAAACTTGGTTTTGATTTATGGTTTTGGGCTAAAGCCCAGTGGTTTGAGGAAGGAAAATAATTTGGGTTTTATAAACGGTTTTCTTATGTTGAAAATGAAATGATTTTTGAATGCATGCATTGGTTTTTATGTGAAGGGCAAAATGTCTTTCTGTAAGGTGTGTTATTAAATTATTTATTTTCGTCCACTGATACCCAACAACTAGGCGTTAAAGTAAACACAAATTCACTCTCAACACGTAAGGAAACGTATCCAAATAAAAATCGTTTTTTGTAGATATAGGATTGGTAAATATGGATCGTTCTTAACTAGGGATTGAGGGTACCTAAGTATGATTATCGTTTGATTAATTAATTAAGGGGGTACTTGATTGTTTGTATTGCCTTACGTGATTAACTAATATAAACTATTCCAATCTATTATTTACATGGTCAACTCATCCTTGATCTAACACATTCATGATTGTATTAACTTCAACCTACGTAATCCTATAATCTTAATCTTACAAGTTACTTGCATATTCTCTTAAGTATGTGCTCGGGGCTCCCGACGACACTTTCAATGACCTAGACTCGAGACTTCCTATATCTAGTCAAGCATTAAGCGTGAACGCACAAACATAACAAAAACTAGAATCATCGAACACATAGAATATTGAAGCAATAAAAATCATAAAACCAAGAATATTATTAGAAATGAATTCATATAAACAATATTCAAACATAAGAAATAACTACAACGTAAAGAGGTAGTGTTACACTTTTTCTATTCGGGGCTCCCTATGGATACGAAGTGATTGGACACTCTTTGGTGAGACAAGCGAGGGCTCCTCAACTTAGTCACGGATGAAGGTGTAGAAGGTGAAGTATGGTGTAATTATTCTTACACTTGAAATCTTGAATATAATGAAATGGAAAAATTGGTTGAGTAGAGCTTAATACAAAGAATGAGCGACCCTTACAAATAACCTAAGCCTCTCTATTTATAGGAGAAAATTAAACTCCGAATAAATAGGAGTTCACAATTTAATTCTAAAAGGAAAAGGATTAAACTAATTAAATAAAATTCCTAAAGAAAAAGGTATTCTAAATCCTAATGAAAGAATAAATACAAAACTTAATTAAAAAGGTGATAGAAACTCCTAATTTAAAAAGGGAAAAAAATCCTAATTAAAAAGGGGAAATTCTTGTCCTTAATTTGCTTGGAATTTGGGTTGCTTGCTGGAAGTTTAGAAGATGGAACAGCTGGAAAACGTGCAAGACTTCAATTCCTAGTAGAACAAGTAATCATATTCGCGCAGACTGACTACGCCTCACCAAAATAGGAATTCCCATGGCTGTAATTCTTGAACCATTGGAAACTAGACTTGTAGAGCTTTCCAACCATACCTTACTCACATTCTGATTCTATCGGAGGCGTTCACAATGGTCCGTGGAAGTGGGCTAATTTGCATAGGCAGATTTCTGTTTTGTAACTTTTAATACGTTTCTTCTTTTAGGCTTCTCCAAGAACGAATCTTGGCATAATCTTGAGCCTTCTTGCACATATGGACATGTGTTAATCCATCTTGATGAATCTTGATCCAATCTTTATAAGTCTTGGCCCATTCTTCATAGCTTATGTGGGTTTGCTCCAATTTAACCTCTTTACTCCACATTCTTGGGTTGCTACCTAAAAATATTAAAACAAGTTAGAAATTGTATGATTAAGGATATAAAAAACTAAGATGAAAAGGAAATTGAGATGAAAAGGTGATGAAATATGTGCTTATTAAATTCCCCCATACTTAAACTTTGCTAGTCCCTAGCAAATACCAAAACAAACTATAGCTTTGAATCTCATCTTTCTTTTTTTTTCTTTTTCGTAAAATCAAAAACTTTTAAGCCCTTAACCATTTGTCGCAAATTGTATCAACATAAGTATGACATCAAAGATTTACACTAAAGAGCTATATAGCATATGGAATTCAAAGTTAATACATCATAACAAAATGACTTGGCAAGTAAAACAGTGAGTAAACTTGGTGAAATGTATCTCAACATGAATAAAACAAGTATGAATTAACTGACAAGGGATATGCACTTAAGAATTCACTCAATGTGTATAGGGTTTGTGTTTGCACTCAATGTATGTGAGAAGTATGCTCACATAATAGAAAGTAAGTTACTTCATAAAAATTTCAAACATACACCATTAGAAAGTGAGCATACTTGCACAAATGAACCAAAACCATAAGCTTACTCAAGTGATAGACTCAACTAATCATAATTTACTCATCCTAAGGATCATAGGGTATTTATTTAAAGGTTGTAATGGGGCTAGGTATAGATGCAAGGAATTTTTAGGATAGTGGTGCTAAATTTGTTCCAGGACTCAACCAAAGGCTCCATCATATAGGCATAAGTGCTTCAAATAGAATTTACTCATCTTAAGGATCACGAGGTCTTTATTTAAAGGTTGTAATGGGGCTAGGTGTAGAGGCAAAGAATTTTTAGGATAGTGGTGCTAAATTTGTTCCAGGACTCAACCAAAGGCTCCATCATATAGGTATAAGTGCTTCGAATACCCCCACACTTAGATTTTACTAGTCCCTAGAAAATACTTTAAACGTGCTGGAGCAAAGTAATTAGGATAAAGACCAAAAGCTTCAATGTTTCCATATTCACAAGTATAAAGGATTTAACTCAAACTCAAAACTTATGTACCGTTCGAGAGATGCAAAACTTTTTTTTTGTTTTGTTTTTTTATTACCTTTTTTTTCTTTGTTCTTTTTTCTGTTTTTTTAACTTTTTTTTTCTCTCGTATTTATATTTTGTTTCATGGTAATTCTATGTTTACAATATATTTTGAGAAAGTCCTTTCCTATACGTAGATACAAGTCTTCAATCATCATATCTCCTCTTTCACGCCACTTGAAGTCTTCAACCAAGTCTTTGGAATAAGGCTAAAGGATGTCTATACTAGGCTCACGGGAATAGATGTTTAAAGTGATGAAAGAAAGGCTCAATGTAGGCACAAAGTCAGTTAAACTAGGGGGATCACACTTGTGCGATCAAATAGGGACATGGATATTTAGATAAATGGCGTTAACCCTATTGGCTTAATCATGTCCAAAATCAGAGAGTTTATTGACTTAAAAGCTTTGAAAATCACATAAAATAAGTTCTAGTACTTTAGAGTTCATTAAAATCTATTACAAGCAGTTATGAGGTATATGTATATCAATTTAAACAAAGAAATCCTATGAATCACTCAACAAACAAGTATATAAGGCTCTAAAACTCACATAAGGTTTATATGATTCATACAAATCTTAACATGTTCGTCTGTACCAGTTTAACATGCATCATCTACTACAAGTCATAAACATTCAATCATAAAGTATTAACAAATGAATTCAACTTGTAGTGATCATCTTTTAGCCATGTCGTATCCTTTTTTTTTTCTTCCATTATTATCATCGACATGTTAAGGGCTTCCTAAGACTTTTAAAAACAAAAACTTAAAACACACAATTTTTTTTTTCATTTTTTTTAGGACTCCCCCACACTTAAAGTTGGCATTATCCTCAATATATCAAAGTATAAGCATAGAATCAAGTATGAGATAGAGTTTTACGAAAATAAAACAAAAATAAAAACAAACGAGAATATAAGATAAGAGAAGAGAATGCAAATCTGTTGTAGACTCCTCCATTGGATTACCTCCCAATAAGCGCTTAAGTTTAAGTCTTCAGTTTAGACAAAGTGCTTCAATCAACTCATTTGATGTAGGGTCTATGCACTCTTTCGAGCTCCACATCGTGCTTACCAAATGTCTCTACGTAAGGCTTCAATCCATCATGAATCCAAGGGTCAAGTTCATGCGCTATCTCCTTGACAAGGGCGTCCCTAAGTCTAGTTCATGGGCCATAGATTAAATCAATTGCATATAGAGTGTGCTTTGAAGAGAGTTAGGTGAGAATATGTACATGAAAAGAAGATGAGATATAGAAAAGAATATACATAACAAACTAAGAATATTTACAAGTACGTATGGTACTTATGCAAAAATAAGATATTTACATTACTAACATATTTACACAAAAGAAAACACACAAAAGATTTTTCAATCCCGGCAACGGCGCCAAAAATTAATCCGCAAAAACTAAGCATTAAAGTAAACACAAAGTCACACTCAACACTTAAGGAAACGTATGCAATTAAAAACCTTTTTTGTAGATGTAGCATTGGTAAATAGGGATTGTTCTTAACCGGGGATTGAGGGTACCTAAGTATAATTATCGTTTGATTAATTAATTAAGGGGGTACTTGATTGTTTGTATTGTCCTACGTGATTAACTAATATAAACTATTCTAATCTATTATTTACATGGTCAACTCAACTTTAATCTAACTCATTCATGATTGTACTAACTTCAACCTACGTAATCCTATAATCTTAATCTTACGAGTTACTTATATTTTCTCTTAAGTACGTGTCAGGGGCTCCCGACGACACTTTCAATGACCTTGACTCGAGGGTCCCTATATCTAGTCAAGCATTAAGAGTGAACACACAAACATAACAAAAACTTCAATAATAGAACACATAGAATATTGAAGCAATAGAAATCATAAAACCAAGAATATTATTAGAAATCAATTCATATAACAAATATTCAAACATAAGAAATAACTACAAGATAAAGAGGTCGTGTTACACTTTTTCTCTTCGGGGCTCCCTATGGATACGAAGTGATTGGACACTCTTTGGTGTGACAAGTGAGGGCTCCTCAACTTAGTCACGGATGAAGGTGTAGAAGGTGAAGTATGGTGTAATTATTCTTACACTTAAAATCTTGAATATAATGAAAGGGAAAAATTGGTTGAGTAGAGCTTAATACAAAGAATGAGCGACCCTTACAAATAACCTAAGCCTCTCTATTTATAAGAGAAAATTAATCCCCGAAAAAATAGAAGTTCACAATTTAATTATAAAACGAACATGATTAAACTAATTAAATAAAAGTCCTAAAGAAAAAGGTATTCTAAATCCTAATGAAAGAATAAATACAAAACTTAATTAAAAAGGTGATAGAAACTTCTAATTTAAAAGGGAAAAACAAATCCTAATTAAAAAGGGGAAATTCTTGTCCGTAATTTGCTTGGAATTTGGGTTGCTTGCTGGAATTTTAGAAGATGGAACAGCTGGAAAATGTGCAAGATTTCAATTCCTAGTAGAACAAGTAATCATATTCGCACAGACTGACTATGCCTCACCAAAACAGAAATTCCCATGGCTGTAGGACTCCGATTTGAGTAATTCTTGAACCATTAGAAACTAGACTTCTAGAGCTTTCCAACCATACCTTACTCACATTCTGATTCTATCTGAGGCGTTCACAATGGTCCGTGGAAGTGGGCTAATTTGTACAGACAGATTTCTGTTTTGTAACTTTTAATACATTTATTCTTTTAGGTTTCTCCAAGAACGAATCTTGGCATAATCTTGAGCCTTCTTGCACATATGGACATAGTGTTAATCCATCTTGATGAATCATGATCCAATCTTTATAAGTGTTGGCCCATTCTTGATAGCTTATGCGGGTTTGCTCCAATTTAACCTCTTTACTCCACATTCTAGGGTTGCTACCTAAAAATATTAAACAAGTTAGAAATTGTAGGATTAAGAATATAACAAAGTAAGATGAAAAGGAAATGAGATGAAAAGGTGATGAAATATGTGCTTATCATCCACTCACAGTATTTTTTGGTTTTTCGATGCCCTTCAGGTTGATGTGGATGCCGGCTGTTGGTGAGACTGAGACATCACACATGATCCACGGTGGTTTCTGTGCACTCTGGAAAACCGGAAGCTGTTTTGGGACCATTGACCTGAGATCTCTTGTCTGTTCTGCGTGTCACATGCAAGTTGGACGGGTGTCGCACGTGGATTAGACCGGAGCATGGCACATCCCTTAATCCAGGGGGGATTGGGGATGGGTCGTGTCGAATTGGTATTAGAGCGAGGTTTATGCGCTCTGAGCGGGGTTAACATGTGAGTGAGCGAGGTTATGGCTTCCAGAGAAGTTGGTTAGTCGAATAGTGTCATTGTGGATGTGATGTCTCTACGAGGAGCAGCCCGTCATCAACCTGAACGCTAGGGTGATAGTACATTATTTGGTGAAGAGAGCTAGTGATTGGGTAATAGTTGCCCAATACACGGTGTGTAGTGTAGTGCAGTCCGACTTAGGGCTAGAGAGGATATCGTGTTTGGAGCTGAATATGGTTGAGAGTTGGTTGGACCATAGGATCGGTTGTGTGCAGGAGTGTTTAACCCTAATGGTAACCAGTTGAGTTAGATCTGATCGTTGGTTGGTTGGTCGGCCTACGGGGCCGGATGAGATAATGTGGACTTGTGACCAGTGATTGGTCAGATCATGTTGATTGGACTTGTGGTTAGTGGATGTTTTTAGCCGGGTATGATGCCCTAAAGGTTGGGTGCTTGTTGACCTGAGTGATGATGTTGAGTTGAGAAATCCCAGTTGTGATCACTAGCTGGTTCGGTGACTGTGAGTATTAGTGAGTTAGTAAATGCCTTTAGTAAGGAACCCTAGTTAATGGTTGGTCTAGAAAAGTGAGTTAACTAGATGTTGTGGACCGACTGTCCGGCCAGATTGAAGATTGTGTTGTTTGGTACAGTTGAGGTTATGGATGGCCTGGGGGATGACTCTGGTCGAGTCTAGTGAAATTGTGGTGATTGATTAGCTTGACGCTATCTTATATGATGGG
The DNA here is from genome assembly GCA_032719365.1 of Prinsepia uniflora. Classification (NCBI taxonomy): domain Eukaryota; kingdom Viridiplantae; phylum Streptophyta; class Magnoliopsida; order Rosales; family Rosaceae; genus Prinsepia; species Prinsepia uniflora. The sequence continues at coordinate 52,611,967 of CM064861.1, read as the reverse complement.
ATCCACTAGCGAAGGATCGATCAGTAGGGTCATTGAGATTGTTGTGCAGTGGATCGGGTTGAGGTCTGTTGACCCTAGTTTTCCTAGATGAGACCGTTAAGCATTGAGTTGCCGAGCGTTGTCGAATATGAGGAAGGTAACATTCCCCCGACCTAAGTGTGGATGTAAGGTTTTGGCTCCGTATGAGCAAAGATTTGGGTTAGTATGTTGTGGGCATAAGATAGGAGATGATGTGCTACAAGCTAAGGTGTTTGTGTGTGGTATGGACCACTACCCTTCTACGGGCAAAATCGTCATTTTACCCTTCTAGGCCCAAATTCGTCATTTTACCTAAAATCGTCTAATAATCCTCTATTAATCTTTAATTATTACCGATAATCACGAAATTTCGGGACGGGTCGTTACAGATAGGACCGGATTATGGTACATGGGTTGGGACCCAATTTCATATCCACAGGTCGATCTGGTTGGAGGTTGAAGGTGACCTCCTAGGCACGTGGCGCATTGGCGCCCAACTGCCCACCAACGCATGTGGGCGCATGGGGACCCCTTCTAGTTCCGGTCAACATGAAATTTTACCCTTTTCTTGTTACATACCCCTTGTTAAATTGCTATAGTTTATGATGCAATTGGATATCGTATAAAGGGTCCTATATGCCCGAAGTAACGATGTTCCTAATTAGCATAGTTATAGAACTTTAGGAATTTTGGGAGTATGAATATGGATTCCTAAAGTGAATACAGATATTTAGGTAGGTCTTGGGAAATGTCGAGATGTCGATTGAGGGTTCGAAGAGAGAGTCATGATATTGAACTATGGCTCAGCAAGAGCCGAAGTATTGGGTAGACTATTTGTCAAGGGGTCAGTGGGTTGATGTCGGCAATGACCCCAAAGGAAAAAATATGTTTATAAAAAGATGATGATTTCGAGATGGTCGGTGTACATCCTTTATTTGACAAGTTCTCATGTTATGTTGTCAAGGTAAAAGGGTAAATATTAAATTTAGATTTGGTTGTCATGCTGGAGCTGGACCTTGTACAGTTATCAAAGTGATTACAAGAAGGGTCCAGTCAAATTGGTATCAGAGTAAACCAGGTGACACTGTTGCATGGATTCCAATAAAGTGTTTAGCTCGGGATTGAGAGTGCTTGAATGATAAGTGAGTGGAAATTTTTTTTATACGCTGTGATGCATACATGATTAAATTATTTAAATGTTTTATTGCATGGGATTGATTGAAATGTGCTAAATAAATGATTTTAAATGTGTTTTGGTGATTTTCAGGATTTAGAATATTTGTTCAAGATTTAGAATATTTGTTTAAGATTTAGAATATTTGTTTAAGATTTAGAATATTTGTTCAAGATTTGATTGATTCTAGACACAAATTTTACGATTTTTTAGAGACAATGTTTTAGGTTCAAGCCTAGAGTTGAAAATTTTTTATTTGAATTTTAATTAAAAAAATGTATCTAGAAGTAAAGCTTTGCCTTGATTTGTATACTGTTTTCCACGATTGAATATTATTCGTGAGATGTGATATACCCTCGGATGTGAGTAAATCTTATGGAGACAAGTTCCTAAGAAGGACATGATATTTTCCCTATCAGCTGATGACTTAGAGTTTTTCCTTGGCAAGTGATCACTCAAGGTATTTTTTCCCAGGCAACTGATTTGTAACGACCCGCCCTATAATCACGGGATTATCAAGAGGCTATTTGGATTTTGAACAAGGTCCATTCCATAGATCGAGGGATTACAATTATGTAAACAAGTGGCACGTCGAGTTTCGATATCGTGCGGTTATTTTATGGGTCAAGTGAGATTTTAGTCAGATTTTACGAGTTCATGCACTATGAGGAAGGTTGTACTTTTGTTGGCTAGTGGGGCCCAAAATTTTAACGACCCATCCTGGGAATTAGGGTTAAGACCGTGTTTAAGGTGGGATTAGTGAGCTTAACCGGTGGTTAGTTAGTTACGATAGGTTCGTTAAGATAGAATGACGATTTTGCCCCTGGTTCGGGCAAATTGTTGACTTTTAGTTCCGGCGGTCAAATGGACTTTGACCGATGACTGTGACGTAGTTCGGGACGTCACGAATCCGTAGACAGGTGGCACGCCCGATTCCGACATCCGAGGAGGAAGTTATGATGTTCGGAAGGTTGAGGCATTATCGTAATTTGGTTAAACTAGGCAGAAAAGTTGACTTTTCGTACGACTGGGTTTTGACACGTTGACCTAGGACAGTTAGGTAGATCTCGTCGTCCTGAATTCTACGACAGGCGGCACGTAGTCATCGGAGTTAGGATGTGTGAGTTATGGGTCTAGGAAGGTAGTGGTAAAATGGTAATTTTGGCTTAAAAGGAAAGGCATTTTGGTCTTTTGCACATGGGGATTTGTGCAACAGATTGGGACAAGTGGATGGCTGAGATTGAGCCACTTGTGAGAGAATGGGGAGGATTGTGACACGTGTTCAGGGTCTGGTTGGTTCTAGGGAACACGGTCCAATTATTTGGGCATTGTGATCGTGTATACCCGTGTGTGAGTGTTCGAAGGGAAGGGAGAACATAGACTGAGAAAATTGAGAGGAGTTGGACGTGGATCGTGAGTGTTGGTGTGTTTGGTGAGTGAGGAGTGATCAGAGATTGAGAGGGAGACAGTGAGAAAGTTGGGAGGTGAGGAGTGAGTGTGTGTGTGGTGTGAGCTCACGGGGAAACTAGAAAAACAGAGAGGAGTTCGAGTGGTGGTGCTGCCGTGTAAGGGGCCAATCGAGGCTGGTGGAGGTGTTCAGAAGCTGGAGGTGGAATGGAGGAGTCGTGTCCTCACGGCTGAGTTCACGGTGGTGGTCGGTGTACATGTAATTTCTTCTCCCTGTATAAGTACTCTGTTTTGCCGTCGAGTTTCAAACTGATAATCGTGGGTTTTGAATGCGAGTCGAGGCACTTGGTGAGTTGGGTGAGCTTTAGTGAAGTCCTAGGAGTCGCCTAGGGTGGTTGCTATGACGGGGGGTTACCTGGTTGGCCGGAGTGTGAAACAGGGGACAGTTTAGGTTTTAATTCGAGTTAGGGACGATGATGTAGGGGCAGTATCGAGGTGTTTGAGTGAGGGGAATAAATTGCTTAGGACTGGACGGTGAAGATGGTGAAGAAAGGAAGGAAAACGGAGACGGGACGGCGGAGAACCGGGAACGCCGGTTCAGTACAGTCGAACCGGTCGACCCAAGGTAGACGATGACACTGTAGCAGGCGCTTGAGGCCCACGCGCAGCCACTTTGGGCGGCGCGTGGGGGCGCGTGCGGCGGTTTTCGGCGAAGAGTTCAACTAGGTTTTTGTTTTAAATGTTATAACGGATCTATTGAACTAGGTTTCGGGTTGTTCGGACGTCGAATCGAAGTAGTTCCGCGAGGTTGAAGGTGTAGGGTTTTGGTTCGTTACGTTTAGGACCCGAAGACTTTTGTGGAAAATTAGGAGAGTCTTGGTAGACGTGTTAGTGACGTACTTTGGTGACTTGTGATAGGATCGGGACTTCTCGAGGAAGCTGAGGAACGTACGGGACGTACGGGGCGCAAGTGACGTGCTGGTAACTGTGAGTGGACCCTTTCTCTATAACTGAGCATGCATAACTACTTTTAGTTACTTGTTTTATGGTTTATATGTGATTTCACGGTTATTTAAATATGCTATAACTGTTTTACTTAATTGCACGTTTTTCGAGAAAGTACGGTTTTCAACACGTTTTACGAGAAAGACTTGATTTCTGAGTATGATACCATGGTTTTGGGACTTAAATCTATAAAGGGTTTTCAATGATTATAAGTGGATTTTGATACATGATTTGAGAATCAAGGTTTTCGGTTTTAAAATCGGATTTCAGGAAACGAGATTTGGTTTTAAAGTTGAAAAGTGGATTTTCGGATTTGGGTTCGAAATGATGGTTCTTAATGCTGGAAGGGCATCAGACCAGTGATTTCGGATTCGGGTTTGGATGTGGAAATGGAAAATGGTTTTCAAATGGTTTTGGATTGGATTTGCTGGATCTAGTTATTGGGTTTAAAGACCCAGATTATGATTGACGGGGGACGGGCTCGGATTGAGTTTAAAGACTCGGGAGTTTAAATACTCGGATATATTGATATTTCCCCCGTAGGCCTATTGAGTTTAAAGACTCGGGAGTTTAAAGACTCGGATATTATTGAGGCCCGGATTGAGTTTAAAGGCTCGGGAGTTTAAAGAGAGTTAGGATGATGATTATTGGGGTTGTAGAAGAGTTACGAATGATTTATGGTGGTGGTGGATGGCTGCACGGCCCAGTGAGGTGGCTGGAAAAACAGAGACCGTGAGGGGAGTTTAGAACGGATGGGATTTAGGTGTTTTCTCTTTGTTGTCATCATTCAAAACGGTTGCTAGGGATGAAATAGGAAGAATGGAATCAATTAGGAGGAGAAAGGACGAAAAATGGAGGAAGGAGGACGATGGACTGGTCACTCCAGTCCAATTGCAGGTTTTGGACCGGACCGGCTGGTTCGGACCGGTCTAGCTGAGGTTGAAAACTGCTACAGTGCGGCGCGTAGCTCCCACTCGCAGGGGCTTTGGTCGGCATATGTGGGTGCGTGGCCCACTTTCTGGGGATGCTTCCAACACACGAAATCATCCTTTCGATGTTACGAATATTTGTGGACTGGTTTCGTGTCGATTGGACATAATTTCGATAGGTTTTGGGGTGTGCGAAGGTTTAGGATCGAATTTAAAAATAGTTAAAAATTCCAGAAAATTACAGGGCATTAGTGAGAGGTTAATTAAGTAGTTAGCAACTCTCTAAAGTGATTTGGACAGGTTTGGGAGTCCCGGTGACGGTATTGGGCCGGGAGAGCCGAATGGCACGCGTATTGAGGCGGCATATCGGACGACCTGTGAGTGGACCTTGTTTTCTAAATCGATGCATGCATAAACGTTTATTATATATTTTAGTACTTGTTTTGTGATGCCATGAGTGCATTTGTGTGTGTTTACGTATTGGCACGGATTTCGAGGTTTCAACTTTATACGGTGCCTATACAGGTTTGTATTTCTACGTTGATTTAAATGAAATGGTTTTGGATTTAAAAAGGATAAACTCAGGCATGAGACCCATTTGGTTTTGTCTCGGACATGTAGCCCTATTGGTGACCTACGGGTCTGAGTCGCGTTCGCGACAAGTGCTTTCTGCACTGCGACGGACGATACAACGTTCGCCTCTGGACTAGGATGTGTACGGTCATTGAGCAGCCACTGGAGGCTCGACTTCGGAGTGCTGACGGTTTAGGATATGGATCGGTGATGAGTGCACTATGATCTAGAAGTGGTCGCGTCGGTTGATTCGTTCACGGCAACATACTAGGATTGAGGTCGGTCTTGGACGGATGGTTGCACGCATCACTACGATTGGAGTCGTGACTGACCCTGAGATGTCGGGTACGATGCCCAGTTGAGTACTATGTTCAGGCACGAGTCCTAGTTACTTTACGTTTATGATTTCGAGTCGAGGACCCTAAATGGATTTCTAGTTTCATGACGGTTTATGGGGACTGGGCATGAATGTTTTCGTTATATATATATATATTCATATACCTTCCTTTATTTGGATTGTCTCCTCGAAATCCTTCCAAGTCAGATTGGAAAAAACTTGCCTCGTTAAGCTAACTTAATTCAAGGTAGGATTGATACCGAAATTATTGATTGATATTCGATCAAAACCTTTTCTTTTGGAAAGATTCTAGTTTGACATAATCATTGCTTGGTTTATTTCCCACTTCGACCATTTGAAAATCAAGATCGGGTGAGGATTGACGAGAACCCGGCCCGCATCCCTCTTTTACTTCAAGCTTTAGTTTGATTTCGAAGTTAGATTTAGTAACACAAAGGCCCAACCCCAATTTGATTGAGTATCATTAAGCCACATCAAGAATGTCCAAAAATCATGGATACATACCCGACCGTCTTAAACGATCATTCCCATTATACGTGGCCCGACCATCCCGGCCGAGAGTGTTTGTCAAGGCCGACCCAGCCAGTGATTTTTACTGAGGTCGACCTAACCGAGATTTGTTTCTAAGGTCAACCCATGTGGCCATGCCTTGGCCAAAATTTGATCAACTTTGGCTAGAATAAATCTAAGGTCACTTTTCCTTATTAGCAAGCCAACCAATACTATTCTCTCACATGCATACATGCCCCCAAAATACGTACATGTGCACATGCTTTTCTTCAACACCCAAGTCATCCCAATGTGAAACCAAAACAATTGGTTTTAATATTAAGGCCACTCACACACACTAAAAAGAAAAGAAAAAAGAAAAAAACAAGCTTTATCTCTCACTCTCTTTTAAAAATTCGGCCATGTACCCTCATTTTGTCAGGGCCCACCCCTAATCTCCCAGGATTAGGGACTAAACCCTGCTCCCTTCTGACTTACGCATGACACGAATGCCAGATTGACGTCTAACCTCCATGTAACACGTAAGTCGGACCAGGGATTCTCGAATACAGTTATCCGAACTACTGTGGATCGCGGGTGTGATGTCTCCGTCTCTCTCGACCAACAGCCCGCACAGCAACAACCTGGAGGGTATCGAAAACACGAAAAGACTGTGAGTGGACAAAAATAAAGCATAAGTTTAAAACAGTTAACAGAAAACACAAGTACATTTATACCCTCTGTTTCAAAAACCAATGCAAGCATATCAAATTCATGTCATAAAACCATGTATGAAAACCAAACACATTTTCCTTTTTTCTCAAATCCCAGGCCTCAACCCAAAACCATCGAAAACCATTATAACCAACGAAAACCATCCTTGAAAATCGTCATCATCAATCACAGAAAAAACCAAAACATATTGAACCACATTTCGATCCATCGAACCTACTGGATCTATCCGAGTCTTTAAACTCCCGAGTCTTTAAACTTAATCTAGGCCTCAATATAATCCGAGTCTTTAAACTCCCGAGTCTTTAAACTCAACAGGCCTACGGGGGAAAATATCAATATCCGAGTCTTTAAACTCCCGAGTCTTTAAACTCAATCCGGGTCTTTAAACCCAATCTGGGCCCGGCCCCCGTCAATCCTAATCCGGGTCTTTAAACTCAATAACCAGATCCAGCAAATCCAATCTAAACCATTTGAAAACCTTTTTCCCTTTCCGAATCCGAATCCGAATCCGCAATCTCATCAGGATCCCGAATCCAAACCCAGAACTCATATCTATCTCCTTTCCAGATCCGAGTCCGCAACCATTATTCCATAAGCTAGCATCCGGAATAACCATTCCGAACCCAAACCCGTTTCCACTTTCAAGTCCCGAATCGAATCTCGAATCGTCATCCAGAAATCCGATTCACAAACCCGAAATCACATTTCTCAAAATCACTTTTCTGAACTGGGCTTCAAGCCTGAAGTCATTTTCCAAAATCCTTTTACTTTCTTTGAAATCAAATCGTATTTCAAATCCTGAAATCAAATCATTAAAACCAGGTTCAAATCACAATATCCGTCAAATCTCGTAAAACGTGAAATACCGTAATTTCCTCAAAAAATGTGCACAAACCGTAAACCATCACAATCATAAATCAAATCATAGAATCAAGTATAGAAAACATATAAAAACATTTATGCATGCATCAAGAGTTAGAAAGAAAAGTCCACTCACAGACCATTCCGACGTCGCCTCGATAGGCGCGCACTTACGTCGTTCCCGGCCATTCCGCTATCCTCGGCTTTCCCGAACCTGTCCAAAACCCATAACGAGGTTACTAACTACTTCACAAAAGTCCTACTCAAATCCCATAATTTTCCCGAACTTCTAAGCGTACTTTAAACGGGACCCTAAACCTTCGATCCCGCAGAACTAACCCGAAACAACGTCTGATCGTCCCGAAACTTGTTCCAAAAGATTCGTTACGGACTTAAAACCTAGTTGGAAGTTTTCCCAGAAACCACCGCACGCGCCGCCCAAAATGGCTGCGCGTGGGCCTCACGCGCCTGCACACAGAGTCATCTTCAACCTCCGTCCAACCGGTCCAGACCAGCTCAATCAAACTGAACCGGCGTGACCGGTTCTCCATCGTCCGTCAACTGTTTCTGCTCCTTTTTCCACCAGTAGCTTCGTCCCCTTCCTAGTAATCGATTCCCTTACTCAAAACACAACAACACGACCTCGAAACCACCTCCCTCAAGCTCGAACTAAAACACGTCTAAAACCCTATTTCAGCTCCCAACCCACCGTGCAATCCCCCATCACGGTTTCGAACCCTAGAACTTCCTATGAACCTACTGAACCTAACTAGCACTTACAGACCCTTCGACTCAGTCCCAAAAGCCACGACTTTCAGTTTGAAATTAAACGGCAAAACAGAGCATATAGAGAAAATCGAGCAATTACCTGCGCTCAATCCTCCACTGTGAGCTCCGCCGTGCCTAACTTGTCAAGCACAACTCCATCGTCCTCTGAGCACCACCACCAGCCACGCTTGATCGAAACACGGCAGCACCACCACCAAACACCATCTCTGTTCTCTGATTTTCCCTCTCACCGCACACACCCACTAGACCTTCCAAATGTCCCCAGACACTCCCTTCCTCTCAAACACTTCTGGTCACACTCACTCAATCTCAATAACTTACACTCTCTCTGCAATTTGATCAATTCCTCCCTCAATATCACTCTCTATTTTCTCCCTCGTGCACGACTCAAAGAACACTGCCCACTTTTAATTTTGGCCGTGCAACTTGTAGAAGCCTCTAGCCAACTGCCACATGTCACAATCCTGTGGTCCAAATCCAAAAATATCCAATCCCTCCTGTACACTTGTAACAACCCGTACCTACGGGAAGGGTAAAAATGTAATTTTTGTGAAGTTTTGTAAAAAGGACGATTTTGCCCTTGTGAATAGTAAACGAAAAGTTGACTTTTTGTACTATCGATTGGATGAGTGTTAGCCCTTGACCGTGACGTAGGTTAGGACGTCACGAGTCCGTAGACAGGCGGCAGGTTCGATTCGGACAACCGGAGGAAAAGTTATGATGTACGGAAGGTTGGGGGCGTTACCGTAATTTTGAACTAATAGGGGAAATGTTGACTTTTTGGAGGATGTGTGATTTTCACGTAGACCGAGGACCGTTGGATAGGTCTCGACGTCCTGAGTTCAACGACAGGCGGCACGCTGTCATCGGACGTCGGACGGAAAAGATACGGGTCTGGAAAGTCTAAGGGCAAAATGGTAATTTTGTGCAGGAGGGGCATTTTGGTCATTTTCCCTCAGCCCAATCAGATAAGGGCAAGTGGCAGATATTTTTGGGCTGGCCTATAGCTGGTGGACACGTGCTTGGGACTGGATGGTTCCACTGCATTCTCAAGTGTGCACAGCCACACGTTAGCCCCATTTGAACCGTGCATACCTTCGAAGGAAACAGAAAACAGAGAGAAGATTGGGGTGAGGCGGTGATCGATTTTGATGCTAGGGAGAGTGAAGTGTGAGTTGAGAGAGAGACAGTGAGGTACGGAGGAGCTGGTGATCGTGGTCTGGAGGTGCAACCGTGCACGGAGGCGACGTGGTGGACGGTTGGATAATTGGAAGAAACAGAGGAGGCAGTGGACGGTGGTGGCTGTTGTGTTGTGTGGTGGACTGATTCAAGGCATTAGAAGACTCAGGAGGCTAAGGGGAGTTCCACGAGCACCGTGGTGTGTAACGACCCGTCCCAAATTCCATTATTAGATTAGTGACTAATCACGATTAGTGAGGCTAATCCGTGATTAGTAGAGCGAAATCGGGCGAGTGATGCGAAATGACCGTTTTGCCCCTGATGGTGGCAAAACGTTGACTTTTTAATCGGGCGGCCAAATGGACTTTAACCGATGACCGTGACGTAGTTCGTGACGTCCCGAGTTCATAGACAGGTGGCGCGTTCAATTCTGACGTCCGTAGAAGAAGTTATGACGTTCGGAAGCCCAAGGGCATTTTGGTAATTTGGGTGAATAGGAGGTCAAAAGTTGACTTTTTGACCGGGAGGTCCGATGGCCGAGGGCCGAAGACCTTTATGTAGATAAGGACGATACGAATCCGTAGACAGGCGGCACGTCGAATTCGGACGTTCGGCGGCGAAGTTACGGTTCACGGAAGTTCCCGGTTACTATTCACGACGACACGTTTTACGAGACAAAAAGTGCAGTTTTGTCTCTAGTGGGCCCAGATATTTAATGGAGGCCCAATGGATGAGTGACACTTGTCACCCATCCACTGGCCAACCTCACCCACTCATGCACCAAAACACTCAACCGTGCATCCATTTTTCCATTTCCCTCCAACCATTTTCCCGACCCCATTCCTCGCATCTGTGCGACCCAAACATCCAACCTTGTTCGATCATGAACCGAGAAGCAAATAGGTGGAGAGGATGAAGGCTGGACGCTGGTGGCCGGCTGGAAGCCACGCCGCCGTGGGCGGCGGCCATGAAACCCGAGAGGTAACCGATTTTGCCCGTTTAATCCACTTTTGATTTCTAGTTGTTATGGGTCGATTTGGACGATTGGTTTGAGTTAAATAGGTTGCTAGGGAGTTGTTAGAGAGGTTTTGGGTGGCGGTTTGGGCTGAGCAGCCGTGTGGGATGATCGGAAAAACAGGGACCGTGAGGTCCATTTTGAACCGTTAGGATTTTGTGGTGTTTTAGCTAGTTTGGTTAATTGGGAATGATAGGAAAGATTAAAAGATGAATTTAGGGATTGAAATGGAGGAAAACGGATGAGAAATGAGGGCGTCGGAGACCTGGACCGGTTACGCCGGTCCAGTTGCAGGGGTCGAACCGGACCGGTCGGTTCGGACCGGTTCGATCGAAGGAAGGGGATGCACTGTAGCGGCGCGTGGCTCCCACGCGCAGCCACTTCAGGCGGCGCGTGCGGGCGCGTGCTAGGGTATTTGGGGATGGTTCCAACATATGAAATCATCTATTCGATGTAACGAACATTTTGGGACTGGTTTCGTGTCGATCGGACACCGTCTCGATATGTTTCGGGCCATCGGAAGGTTTAGGTTCGGGATTAAAAATAGTTAAAAATACGGGAAAATTACGGGGCTTTGGTAGGAGGTTAATTAAGTAGTTAGTAACCTTCTATTACGATTTGCACAGGTTTGGGAGTCCCGGTGACGGTGATCGGCTCGGGGAGCCGTATGGCACGCAAATCGAGGCGGCAGCTCGGACGGTCTGTGAGTGGACCTTGTTTTCTAAATTGGTGCATGCATAAATGTTTATTATATGTTTATTTACTTGTTTGATGATGCCATGGGTGCATTTGTATGTGGTTACGTATAAGCACGTATTTCGAGATTTCGGCCTTATACGGTGCTTATACGGGTCTGTATTTCTTTATTGATTTAAATGAACTGAATTTGGATTTCAAAGCGATAAACTCGGGTATGAGACCCATTTGGTTTTGTCTCGGGCATATGACCTCAGATTCCGGGCACGGTGCCCAGTTGGCGTCCTATGTTCGGGTACGAGACCCAGTCACTTTACGGTTTTGATTTCAGGTCAGGGAACCTTAAATGGATTCCCAGGTTCATGACGGTTTATGGGAACCGGCATGAACCCTTGTTCTGGTATCATGGTTCATGACGGTTTATGGGAACCGGCATGAACCCTTGTTGGTTATTACGGTACATGACGGTTTATGGGAACCGGCATGTTACCTCGGTTATGTTATTACGGTACATGACGGTTTATGGGAACCGGCATGTTACCTGATTATGGATATTATGGGTTCATGACGGTTCAGGGGAACCGGTCATGAATGTTTATGTTATGTATATATATGTTCGTCTACCTTCCTTTACATGTTCTACTATCTCCTCCGGGGAGGGTCGTTGGCCTGGGTGGACCCCGGAGTAGTCACGGAGCACCGACTGAGTGGAGTCACCCCCCAGTTGGGTTCCTTACTCTCAGGAAGGCTATGATTACCATTACCTCGGGTAGGGTCAGTGGTCTGCGGACATTGATCTTGACTTTGAGATGACTCGGATTGAGACCCGGGTAGCGCGCGCGTAGCTTTGGATACCGTGACAGGATTGGTTGTGTGACTTATATATATGTATGTGATGGATATATGATATATGATATGTGGTGTGTACAGGTGTGCACAGGATTTGGGCAGTGGCCCGTATGGTCGTTTTCATTGTGGTCCTTTCGACCTTAGTTTATATCTGCTTTGGGCTTAGTCCCACATATGGTTGTTTTGGATAAATGGTTTTCGAATGCATGCATGCTTTTTAGTGGAGGGTACAAATGTCTTCCTTATTAAATGTTTTTATAAACTCTTTGTTTTGTCCACTCACAGTTTTTAATGTTTTGACTGCCCTTCAGGTTGACATCGGATGTGGACTGTAGCAGGGACCGAGATATCACATGCCTCCTCCGGATCCTGGCGTACTCTGATAGCCCGGGAGGGCAAAGGTCGGAAATATCCCTTGTCTGACACTCCGTGTCAGACGGGAGCAGGGTCATCCCTCGTTAATCCCCGGGGGATTGGGATGGGTCCTGTCATGGTGGGTGACGGTTCTCACGGCGGCGCCGGAATCGAAAGGTAATCTCTTTTGCCCTGTTTTTCGTGGATTTTCATTTCAAGAGTCGTGGACCTAGAGCTAGAATCGAAAGGTTTGGTGAGTGAAGGGAGGTTTAGGGAGGTCCTAGGAGTCGTTTGTGGTGATTGCCGTGACGGGAGGTTCACGGTGGGAGGTGGTTCGACGGCGGGTCCTCTGTACCCTGTTTAGCCGTGATTTTCAAACGGAAAATCGTGGAGTTGGAGGGAGAGTCGAGGGACCTCGTGAGTTGTGTGTGATTCAGTGAAGTCGTGGGAGGAGTTTGGAGTGACCACCGTGAAGGGGGACGTGCTGGGTGGCCGGCGGCCAAAACAGGGCGCACGGGCAGTGTTTTTCGAGGATGAAGACGAGGGGTTTTAGGCCGTGATTTCTGGATTTTAGGACTGGGTTTGGTTGCAGGGGACTGGACGAAGCTAATGGAATTGAAATGGGGAAGAATGGTGGAGGAACGGAGGAGAACCGGTCACGCCGGTTCAACACTCGAGGTTGAAGATGCACTGTAGCAGGCGCGTGAGGCCCACGCGCAGCCACTTTGGGCGGCGCGTGGGGGCGCGTGGGGAGGAATCCGGTCAAGCGTCCAACATGAGTTTAGCCCTAAATGTTCTAATGAATCCAATGGTACCGTTTTCGGGTTAATCGGACGGTGTTACGGAATGGTTCGGGAATCCGTACGGTTTAGGGTTTCGGATTAAAATATTATTAAATTCCCGGAAAATTGGGGAAAATAGGGAAGGTATCCTTGATGTTATTGTGACCCTATTTGGTATCTATTGACAGGACGGGAGACACTAGAGACGGTTGAGGAACGCACGGAGCGCGAGTGACTTGCTCTGAACCGTGAGTGGACTCTTTCTTACTTCCGAGCATGCCTAACTGTTTTAATTACTGTTTTAGGATTTCTATGTGTGTTTTTATGTCCTGATGATGATTATACGTGATTGAGATGTTTGCACGTTTTTCGAGACGTTTTTGGGATTCTGCACGTTTTTCGAGAAAAAAACGGGTTTTCAGAGTTTGATGTTATAATTCAGAATTTTAACCTAAAAATGTTTTCTGATGATGGTAAATAGGTTGTGGAATATGATTTGGGATTTTCCTATGGTTTTGTTATGAACATGGATCTTTTTCCGGATTTGGGTTCGGAATGTCGGTTCTGAACGCCGGAAGGGCTTCGAACCGGGGATTTCGAATTCGAATTTGGCGATGGATTTTGAATTGGTTTTACACTGGATATGGATTGGATTTGCTGGATCTGGATATGGGTTTAAAGACCCGGATACTGATTTGACGGGGGACGGGCCCGGATTGAGTTTAAAGACTCGGGAGTTTAAAGACTCGGATCTTACGATATTACCCCCATAGGCCTATTGAGTTTAAAGACTCGGGAGTTTAAAGACTCGGATTTATACGTGAGGCCTGGTTGAGTTTAAAGACTCGGATAGGTCCAGCAGGTTTGATCGGGAAAAGTGGTTTGATGTTTATGCTCTGGTTTCTATATCAGTTTTATAGTGTATCTGTTTCTTATGGTGATTATAGTATTTCTGTTTCTTATGATGTTTCATATTATGACTTTTCTAATACTTCATTGGCATGCCTGGTTTTAAACCGGAGGGAACAAATGATTTTATTTCCTTACTTTGATTTGCTGGAAAACGGTTTTAAAACTTTTATTCCTTTTGGTCCACTCACACCTTCTTTTTGTTCAAATTCCCTCCAGGTCGTGGTGATAGCGCTGGGGTGAACGTTGAGGCAGATATCGAGGCATAGGGCTTCCGACGTTCTTCTGTTGCGGACTTAGACTTGTAGGACTTTTCGTGCCCATTTTGTAGAACTATGCTCTGGCTTACTGTTGTATATATTTACTCCTTCGTCTGATGGTTATGCTTATAGTTGTATTAAGTTCTTTTTGGTATTGTAAGTGTGATTGTCAGACGGGAGCAGGGTTCATCCCGAGTATCGAGGTGATACTTGGGACGGGTCCTGACAATTGGTATCAGAGCATAGGTTGTGTCAATTTGTGTTGGGTCTAGGTTTTTATACTAACTCTATGCCTCTTTCAGCGTACGATTGATCATGCCTTCGAGACGTGAACCCCCCCCCCACGACCTGAAGATGAAGCGGCGAGAGGGACTGAGAGCGCTTCGATCGAGAGAGCCCAGAGGCTTGGGGCTACTACGTTCAGCGGTGGGGCTGATCCCGAGGAAGCTCACCGATGGATCACCCGACTAGAACGTATTTTTGGGGTGATGCACTGTCCTCCCGAGGATCGGGTATTGTTAGCTACTTTTCTGTTGGATGGAGCTGCCTACGAGTGGTGGTACACGCTGGAACTGTCCGGCTGGGATGCACATACCGTGACCTGGGAGACTTTCCGGGAGCGGTTTCTAGATCAGTACTATCCCCGTTCTTTTAGGGATGCAAAGGAAGCGGAATTCCTTCACTTGAAGCAAGGGAACTTGACAGTTGCTGAGTATGAGCAGAGGTTCCAGATGCTATCTCGTTTTGCTCCTGCATTTGTGGCGACTGAGGCGGAGAAGTGCCGCCGGTTTGAGTTGGGCCTCCGGGGAGAGATCAGGGCCATAGTGACAGCCGGCTCTTTTGCTACATTCCGAGAGTTGTCTGATGCTGCTGTCAGGGTGGAGGCCAGTTTACCTGCTCGACCACAGTATTCGGGCAGTGTTCGACGCCGAGAGCAGTCATTTCCAGGAGCATCGAGTCAGAGGCCCCCGAAACGGGGTAATTTTGGTGGATCACTATCGGCTGGTGGAGCCCGGTATGTCACCTTGGGGAGCACCTGTTCTGTTTATCAAGAAAAAGGACGGAGGATTGAGATTGTGTGTGGATTACAGACAACTGAATAAGGTAACTATTCGGAATAAGTACCCCCTACCCCGGATTGATGATTTGTTTGACCAGCTCAAGGGAGCACAGTATTTCTCGAAGATTGATCTTCGCTCCGGCTATCACCAGTTAAGGGTTAAAGAGGAGGATATACCGAAGACAGCTTTCCGGACCAGGTACGGTCACTATGAGTTTGTGGTGATGCCTTTTGGTTTGACTAATGCCCCAGCAGCTTTTATGGACCTTATGAACCGAGTGTTCTGGCCCTACTTGGATCGTTTTGTGATTGTTTTCATTGATGATATTTTGGTGTTTTCGAAGAGTGCGAAGGCGCATGAGAAACATCTGAGGATCGTGCTTAAAACGTTGAGGGAGCATCAGTTGTATGCGAAGCTCAGTAAGTGTCAGTTCTGGTTGACCAGTGTTGGATTTCTTGGCCATGTGATTTCGGCCGAGGGCATTCGTGTGGATCCTCAGAAAGTTGAGGCGGTAGCCAATTGGGAACAGCCTAAGACGGTAACGGAAATCCGGAGTTTTCTGGGCTTGGCAGGGTATTACCGGCGTTTTATTGAGGGCTTTTCTATTCTTGCAGCACCGTTGACAAGGTTGACACGGAAGGGAGTTCGGTTTGAGTGGGATGAGAACTGTGAACAGAGTTTCCAGGAGCTTAAAAGGCGGTTGACATCTGCTCCTGTGTTAGCCCTTCCAGATGATAGTGGGGAGTTCGAGGTGTACAGTGACGCTTCTTTACAAGGTTTGGGATGTGTCTTGATGTAGCACGGGAAAATGATTGCTTATGCTTCCCGGCAACTGAAACCCCATGAGGTGAACTACCCTACACATGACTTGGAACTGGCTGCGGTGGTTCATGCATTGAAGATTTGGCGACATTACTTGTACGGTGAGAAGTGCAGGATCTTCACGGACCACAAGAGTTGAAGTATTTGTTCACTCAAAAGGAATTGAACCTCAGACAGCGCCGTTGGTTGGAGTTACTTAAGGACTACGACTGTACTATTGAGTATCATCCAGGGAAGGCTAATGTGGTAGCCGATGCTCTGAGCAGGAAGTCAGCTGGATCTTTGTCGCATCTGAGGACAGTACGGTTACCTTTGCTGGTTGAGCTCCGTAGGTTTGGAGTAGAGTTGACTGTGGATGATCAGGGAGCACTCCTAGCGAGTTTCCATGTGCGACCCGTTTTGATTGATCAGGTGATTGATGCTCAGTTTGAGGACCCTATTCTGGGCATCATTCGGATTGAGGTCGAGGCTGGAGAAAGACAGGATTTTGAGATCCGTGAGGATGGAGCCTTGGTTAAGAATGGACGGTTGTGTGTACCTGAGGATGAAGTTTTGAAGAAGGTGATATTGGATGAGGCTCACTGTTCAGCTTATGCGATGCATCCTGGTGGGACCAAGATGTATCGTACACTTCGAGAGCATTACTGGTGGTCAGGGATGAAACGTGAAATTGCAGAGTATGTCAGTAGATGCTTGATTTGTCAACAGGTAAAAGCTGAGCGGCAGAGGCCTTATGGAGCAATGCAACCTTTGCCGATTCCCGAGTGGAAATGGGATCACCTGACTATGGATTTTGTGTTCAAGCTTCCGAGAACACCGAAGGGACACGATGGTGTGTGGGTTATTGTGGATCGACTTACGAAGTCTTCTCATTTCTTGCCAGTACGGGAGAACTTCAGGTTGGAACAGTTTGCACAGTTGTTTATTAATGAGATTATTCGATTGCATGGGACTCCGGCGTCGATAGTATCTGATAGAGATCCGAGATTCACTTCTCGATTTTGGCAGAGCTTACAAGAAGCTTTTGGGACTAAATTACACTTCAGTACTGCTTTTCATCCTCAGACTGATGGGCAGTCTGAGCGGACTATTCAGATTCTCGAGGATATGATGCGAGCTTGTGTGCTTCAGTTTCAGGGTACTTGGGAATCACATCTGCCTTTGATGGAGTTCGCCTACAATAATAGTTTTCAGGAGAGCATTGGGATGGCTCCTTACGAGGCTTTGTATGGGCGGCAGTGTCGGACTCCATTGTGTTGGACTGAGGTTGGTGAGAGGAGGTTGACTACTTCTGAGCTGGTGGAGCTTACTCAGGAAAAAGTGGTATTGATTAGGGATCGATTGAAGGCAGCGCAGGACCACCAAAAGAGCTACGCTGACCGTAGGATCAGGGATTTGGAGTTTGCTGTTGGAGACTGGGTTTTCCTGAAGCTATCTCCTTGGAAAGGAATTGTACGATTTGGCAGACGAGGGAAGTTAAGTCCTCGTTACATTGGACCGTATGAGATCTTGGAGCGGATTGGTCCTGTAGCTTATCGGTTGGCCTTACCAGCAGATTTGGAAAAGGTACATAATGTCTTTCATGTTTCTATGCTTCGGAAATATATTCGAGATGATTCGCATGTTTTAGAAGCACAACCAGTGGAACTGAGGGAAGACTTGAGTTTTGAAGAGCAACCTGTTGCAATCTTGGATCGGAAGGATAAAGTGTTGCGAAGGAAGACGGTTCCCTTAGTGAAGGTATTGTGGAGAAATCATCAGGTCGAAGAAGCTACTTGGGAAACCGAGGCCTTGATGCGAGAACAGTACCCTTATTTATTCCACTGAATTTCGAGGACGAAATTCTTTTTAGGGGGGTAGATTGTAACAACCCGTACCTACGGGAAGGGTAAAAATGTAATTTTTGTGAAGTTTTGTAAAAATGACGATTTTGCCCTTGTGAATAGTAAACAAAAAGTTGACTTTTTTGTACTATCGATTGGATGAGTGTTAGCCCTTGACCGTGACGTAGGTTAGGACGTCACGAGTCCGTAGACAGGCGGCAGGTTCGATTCGGACAACCGGAGGAAAAGTTATGATGTACGGAAGGTTGGGGGCGTTACCGTAATTTTGAACTAATAGGGGAAATGTTGACTTTTTGGAGGATTTGTGATTTTCACGTAGACCGAGGACCGTTGGATAGGTCTCGACGTCCTGAGTTCAACGACAGGCGGCACGCTGTCATCGGACGTCGGACGGAAAAGATACGAGTCTAGAAAGTCTAAGGGCAAAATGGTAATTTTGTGCAGGAGGGGCATTTTGGTCATTTTCCCTCAGCCCAATCAGATAAGGGCAAGTGGCAGATATTTTTGGGCTGGCCTATAGCTGGTGGACACGTGCTTGGGACTGGATGGTTCCACTGCATTCTCAAGTGTGCACGGCCACACGTTAGCCCCATTTGAACCGTGCATACCTTCGAAGGAAACAGAAAACAGAGAGAAGATTGGGGTGAGGCGGTGATCGATTTTGATGCTAGGGAGAGTGAAGTGTGAGTTGAGAGAGAGACAGTGAGGTACGGAGGAGCTGGTGATCGTGGTCTGGAGGTGCAACCGTGCACGGAGGCGACGTGGTGGACGGTGGTGGCTGTTGTGTTGTGTGGTGGACTGATTCAAGGCATTAGAAGACTCAGGAGGCTAAGGGGAGTTCCACGAGCACCGTGGTGGGTGACGGTTCTCACGGCGGCGCCGGAATCGAAAGGTAATCTCTTTTGCCCTGTTTTTCGTGGATTTTCATTTCAAGAGTCGTGGACCTAGAGCTAGAATCGAAAGGTTTGGTGAGTGAAGGGAGGTTTAGGGAGGTCCTAGGAGTCGTTTGTGGTGATTGCCGTGACGGGAGGTTCACGGTGGGAGGTGGTTCGACGGCGGGTCCTCTGTACCCTGTTTAGCCGTGATTTTCAAACGGAAAATCGTGGAGTTGGAGGGAGAGTCGAGGGATCTCGTGAGTTGTGTGTGATTCAGTGAAGTCGTGGGAGGAGTTTGGAGTGACCACCGTGAAGGGGGACGTGCTGGGTGGCCGGCGGCCAAAACAGGGCGCACGGGCAGTGTTTTTCGAGGATGAAGACGAGGGGTTTTAGGCCGTGATTTCTGGATTTTAGGACTGGGTTTGGTTGCAGGGGACTGGACGAAGCTAATGGAATTGAAATGGGGAAGAATGGTGGAGGAACGGAGGAGAACCGGTCACGCCGGTTCAACACAGTTGAACCGGGTGACTCGAGGTTGAAGATGCACTGTAGCAGGCGCGTGAGGCCCACGCGCAGCCACTTTGGGCGGCGCGTGGGGGCGCGTGGGGAGGAATCCGGTCAAGCGTCCAACATGAGTTTAGCCCTAAATGTTCTAATGAATCCAATGGTACCGTTTTCGGGTTAATCGGACGGTGTTACGGAATGGTTCGGGAATCCGTACGGTTTAGGGTTTCGGATTAAAATATTATTAAATTCCCGGAAAATTGGGGAAAATAGGGAAGGTATCCTTGATGTTATTGTGACCCTATTTGGTATCTATTGACAGGACGGGAGACACCAGAGACGGTTGAGGAACGCACGGAGCGCGAGTGACTTGCTCTGAACCGTGAGTGGACTCTTTCTTACTTCCGAGCATGCCTAACTGTTTTAATTACTGTTTTATGATTTCTATGTGTGTTTTTATGTCCTGATGATGATTATACGTGATTGAGATGTTTGCACGTTTTTCGAGACGTTTTTGGAATTCTGCACATTTTTCGAGAAAAAAACGGGTTTTCAGAGTTTGATGTTATAATTCAGAATTTTAACCTAAAAATGTTTTCTGATGATGGTAAATAGGTTGTGGAATATGATTTGGGATTTTCCTATGGTTTTGTTATGAACATGGATCTTTTTCCGGATTTGGGTTCGGAATGTCGGTTCTGAACGCCGGAAGGGCTTCGAACCGGGGATTTCGAATTCGAATTTGGCGATGGATTTTGAATTGGTTTTACACTGGATATGGATTGGATTTGCTGGATCTGGATATGGGTTTAAAGACCCGGATACTGATTTGACGGGGGACGGGCCCGGATTGAGTTTAAAGACTCGGGAGTTTAAAGACTCGGATCTTACGATATTACCCCCATAGGCCTATTGAGTTTAAAGACTCGGGAGTTTAAAGACTCGGATTTATACGTGAGGCCTGGTTGAGTTTAAAGACTCGGATAGGTCCAGCAGGTTTGATCGGGAAAAGTGGTTTGATGTTTATGCTCTGGTTTCTATATCAGTTTTATAGTGTATCTGTTTCTTATGGTGATTATAGTATTTCTGTTTCTTATGATGTTTCATATTATGACTTTTCTAATACTTCATTGGCATGCCTGGTTTTAAACCGGAGGGAACAAATGATTTTATTTCCTTACTTTGATTTGCTGGAAAACGGTTTTAAAACTTTTATTCCTTTTGGTCCACTCACACCTTCTTTTTGTTCAAATTCCCTCCAGGTCGTGGTGATAGCGCTGGGGTGAACGTTGAGGCAGATATCGAGGCATAGGGCTTCCGACGTTCTTCTGTTGCGGACTTAGACTTGTAGGACTTTTGGTGCCCATTTTGTAGAACTATGCTCTGGCTTACTGTTGTATATATTTACTCCTTCGTCTGATGGTTATGCTTATAGTTGTATTAAGTTCTTTTTGTTATTGTAAGTGTGATTGTCAGACGGGAGCAGGGTTCATCCCGAGTATCGAGGTGATACTTGGGACGGGTCCTGACAACACTTGTCCTCATCTCCTTTGCACAAATCCCAAGACACCAAAAAGACCAAAATGCCCCTGTGAGTCAAAATTACCATTTTGCCCTTCGCCGTTCTAGACCCGTAACTTAGTCGTCCTACGTCCGATGAAAGCATGCCGCCTGTCGTTGAACTCAGGACGACGAGATCTACATAACGGTCCTCGGTCTACGTGTAAAAACTCTATCGTGTGAAAAGTCAACTTTTCCTCTTCTTTCAACCAAATTACGGTAAGGCCCTCAACCTTCCGAACATCATAACTTCCTCCTCGGATATCGGAATCAGGCGTGCCACCTGTCTACGGACTCGTGACATCCCAAACTACGTCACAGGAATCGGTCAATGCCCAATTGACCGCCCTAACTCAAAGTCAACATTTTGCCCAAACTAGGGGCAAAATCGGCATTCTGCGCCTAATGTCCAAAGTAACCAACTAACCACCGAATAATTCAGTTAATCCGTTGCTAATCATTTCGCTAATCCCGACTCCCGGACGGGTCGTTACACATTTACCATTCCAAGAAGGCACCTTTGGCTTTTCTCTCACTTTTCAATTCAAATATAATATATATATATATAGCTAGCCTTGGGCTATCAAATTCTAGTAAAAGGACTTTGAGTACACCTACCTACATGCATGAATAAAGGGGACAATGACCCTCACTTGACTTTTTCCATCCTAGGCCATACCTAATAAGAGAAGGCTTTTATTTATTTTCTACCCAATCCAAGGATAAATAAAAGTCCTCCCTCCCCCTATATTTTAGCCACTCACAAGGAGGAAAGAGAACAAAGTCACCCTTTTCTTTTTGTAAAAGTGCTCAGCCGAAACTACAAGCAAAAGGAAAGAAAAAGTCTCTTTCCTCCCACTATTTGGTTGTATTCTTCCACTTACCTTCTCTCATGTTTTAATTGCAAAAGACAACCACTCCTTTCTTCCACCCGAAAACACAAGCAAAGAGAATGAGAAATCTCCTTCCTCCCACCCGAAATCTACACCAAGATCCATCGGAAAACTACACCAACATCCGGCTGAAAGTCCAAGAAATCTCAGCCGAACTTACCACCTCATCCCAGCCAAAACTCACTAACACCCCTTAATTCATATATTGAGTGAGTGGGAATTTTCACACCACCAACAAATAGTAATGTAAACAAACAAATTATAACATATATGTAAATAGTTACTCATGTTCATATTTTAAATCTTAATATATATATATCATGTTACATAAAATTCTTATTTATTACTAATTTAATAGCCATATGGCAACATGCGGGCAATTCTCGCTGGTATTAATCAAAGCTAAGTTCATCAAAAATACTATTTATTAATAGTGTATTGACTATTTTACCCTTATTTTTTTTTTCTTTTTTGTTGTTATTAATAGTATAATTATATTTTTGCCCTTATTATATTATTATTGCTATTATAATTAACAATTGTTAATTTATTACCTCATCAGTTGGGTCTAATGAAATATTACTACTATTATAAGTGCCACTATTACTATTAATTTGACTTCAAATACACCCTATTTTCGAACAAATGTGGCACTTTGCACCATGTTCTCATTATAGGTGTTAAGCTCACCCTGAAATCACCGGGTTGTTGCAAATCGGTGATTCTCCATTATTACAGTCAACTGGACAACCAATGCAGGGGTAAAATAGACGGCGAATATAAGAGGTCGATGCTGGTATAGAAGAGGTCGACGTAGAGTCAACGTGGAATCAAATCAGTCTCTCTCTCCCTCGTGACCTAAATTTGAAATCAAGAAATTGGGGATTTCACGCGATTGGGGAATTATAGGGTTTGGTGAAATCACGATTTGGAGATTTTAGAATTTTGGGAAATTGGTAGCTCTGCTCTCGACATTGGAGGCGTTAGAGAAGCCCGAAGGCTCTTGCGAGGATGATTCAGCGAACCGAAGGGGCGGAGCAGCCTATTTATGGTAATTACTTCTTCATTTTCAAATAGAAGAATATACACTTATATTTGCTTGATTTCAATTGGTTTTTGGTTTATTTCAGTTAGAAGAACATGTACTTGATTTTAGTTAGAAGAATATGTACTTGATTTCAGTTAGAAGGATATTTGCTTGATTTCAGTTAGAAGAACATTTTCTTGATTTCGATTGGTTTTTAAAATGATAGGCACCTATGATTGCAGATGATAGAATTGTATGGACTGGAATTGGGACTGGAATGAATTGGTTTTGGAATTTTATGTTGTTAATTGGGACTGGAATATGCACTTGTATGTTGCATTATGGAATTGTATGTTGCATTATGGAATTGTATGTTGCACTTATAGCTTGCATTATGGAAGTGTATTATGGAATTGGGACTGGAATAGGCACTTGAGACTGGAACTGTATGGACTTGTATTTTGCATTATGGAATTACATGTTGCACTTGTATGTTGCTTTATGGAATTGGGGTTCGAATCGGCACTGGATTTGGCACTTTGGACTGGAATTGGAAATGGAATTTTATGGCCTTGTGTGTTGCATTATGGAATTTTATTATGGAATTGGGACTGGAATTGGCATTAGAAAAGGCACTTGGGATTGGAATTGGGGATGGAATTGTATGGAATTGGGGATGGAATTGTATGGAATTGTATGTTGCACTTGTAGCTTGCATTATGGAATTATTTTATGGAATTGGGACTGGAATTGGCACTGGAATAGGCACTTGGGATTGGAATTGGGACCGAAATTGTATGAATTTGTATGTTGCATTATGGAATTGTTTGTTGCACTTGTAGCTTGCATTATGGAATTGTAGTATGGAATTGGATTGGAATTGGCAATGGAATAGGTACTTAGGACTAGAATTGGGACTAGAATTTTATGGACATGTATGTTGCATTATGGATTTGTATGTTGCACTTTGATTGTCATATTGAGTTACCTGTGACTAAATTAGAGCTATTTCAATGTCATTATCCTCTCTATAGACTATTTTAGCTTCGAGCTCAAGATGCTTGTATCTTTATGGGTTATGTATTCACTTATGATGAAACATGATGCCATATTGAGTTACCTATGACTACTGCTAGATATGAACTTTGATTTTTTTTTACTTAGCTATTTATTGGGTGATTGTTCAATGCAGATGATTTAGACTTATTTATTATGAAGATTCATTATGTCGGGACACTTTGTATAGAGGAGTCGAGTTGGTCTTACAATGGAGGTGAATTAGTCTACATAGATTGGTGCACAATTGAGTTTATATCCATATTGGAACTTAAGTTATTAGGGGTTGTGCTTGGTTATACCCCTAGTACCTTATCTATCTATCATGTGGACTTGGATAGTGGTAAATTGATGAAATTGCACTCGAATATAGACTTATTCCGACTTTGTGTCAAGTATGCAAAGATTAAGAAATGTGTACCTATTTATTTGAAATTTGGAGGTGGTGATGGGATTAAACTACCAAAACATGCGGAGTTAGAAGAGGAGCCTAGTGCTGAAGTGCCAAAGGGTAAGGGTAAGTCAATTTAGCAACCTAGTGCTGAAGTGCCAAAGCGTGTTGCTATAAGAAGGGGATTTACAGAAACATGTTATGTTAGTTAAAGTACAAGTGAGAGTGAAGATAATGATGGTGATGGTGATGATGATTCCAACTATGATGATTCTGAGTATGTTGTTGATGAAGATTATGCACAAACACAGGAGGTTACTTTGGAAGCAGATGATGAAAACCTATTTGCAGCCTATATAGACCTTGATGTTGCCTTTGATTGTGCACCTTTTAGTGGTGGTGGTGAGAATGAGCAAGCAAGTGATGATCCAAGCTCTCCAAGATTGGAGTCATTTGATCCAGAATCAGAACCAGATGGTGGAGAAGATGAGCAAGTAACTGGTGAGGAACATAAGCCTAATCAAAAGAAATCATGGACGAGGAAAGTTGGAGGTAGCTGGTTCAACCCTGAAACTGATGGGAAAAATGCCCAATTCCTACTTGGAATGAAGTTCTAAAGTGGAGCAATCTTTAAAGAGGCTGTGAGAACTTACTCAGTGAATACTTAGAGGGAGCTGCTTGTTTTCAAGAAGAACTGCTCAGACAAAAACAGAGTTGTATGTGCCAAAGCTAAAGATAAAGGTTGTACTTTCTTCATATATGTCTTTTAAGACCCGTGTCTTAGGAAGAACGGTAAGCAATCCCACATTGCTCGGAGAGGAAAAGGTGAAATGTCAAATATGTGTGGATGATGATATGCTAGAAATAAGGCCTTTTGGGTATCAGAACTGGAGCCCAGTCGAAAGTGTGCCAGGGAGGACGCTGGGCCTCAAGTGGGTAAATTGTAAGACTCGTGTCTTGGGAAGAACGGTGAGTAATCCCACATCGTCCATGGAGGATAAGGTGAAGTGCCTTATATGTGTGGACGATGTCTTCCTAGCAACGAGGCCTTTTGGGAGCTCACTAGCTTTGGATTTGGTTGGAACTCCAAAGTTAAGCAAGATTGGCTGGAGCAATCTCAGGATGGGCGACTCACGCACGTGAGTTTCTAGAAACAAAGCGTGGCTGGGCCCAAAGTAGACAATATCGTGGTAGGAGAATCAGGTCGTAACATGCCTCTAGGGTGAATTAGAAAGATTACTTTCAAGTGAAGAGTTTCCAAGGAGAACATAGTTATGGGGAGAGAACTACCAATTATCATGCTAATACAAGGTGGTTGAAGGCGAAATATCTGAGGCACCTTACACGCAATAAGTGGGATCTTGGTGAATACCAAGAAATGATCAATCAAGAAACAAGTTATAGGCCGAGTAAGACAGTATGTTATAGGGTAAGGAGAATGGTCTTTGAGACAATTTGGAGGGGACATATGTGAGACAATATGGGAAGTTGAAAGATTATTGTGAATAGCTTATTAGGGTAAACATTGGCAGCACAATGAAGATCAAATCTGAGATTGAGGGTGATGGTGAGTCAAGATTTCAAAGGCTTTATGTGTGCTTAGGTGCGTGCAAAAGGGTTGGCTGAAAAGATGCTGGTCATTTATTGGATTGGATGGTGCTCACATCAAGAAACCCTACTCAGGCCAGAT
This sequence comes from Prinsepia uniflora, assembly GCA_032719365.1. NCBI lineage: Eukaryota > Viridiplantae > Streptophyta > Magnoliopsida > Rosales > Rosaceae > Prinsepia > Prinsepia uniflora. Next base: position 52,585,862 of record CM064861.1, on the reverse strand, counting down.
TTAACTGTTGTTGGTGTTTATGCTAACAACGGCATGTTCATAGTAGCTTATTCCATTGTTGAGATAGAAAGATACTCGACATGGAATTGGTTCCTAGGGTTGTTGAAAGTGGACTTGAAGCATGAAAACAAGAGAGGATCCATGTTCATGACCAATAAACAGAAGGGATTAATTAAGGCTGTTAATGAGTTGTTTTGAAGGGCTAATCATGGGCACTGTACCTGAGATATGTATGGGAACTTCAATGAAATACATAAGGAATTAGCTCTGAAGTTGTAGTTTGATAAAATCTCAAGGTTAACTACTGTTTCATGGTACAAAAAAATGAAGGCGATCGTAGAATTGAGTGATACAGCCCATGATTGGTTAAGTAAGATGGGCTTGAGGCAATTGACAAGGTCTCATTTCAGCACATACTATAAAGTGGATATTTTTCTCAACAACCTCAATGAGGCATTCAACAAGGAAATCGTGTCTACTAGGACAAGTCAATTATAACTATGCTGGAGAGAATCAGAACTTATATGATGTTTTTTTCAATAAGGAAGTTGGCAACTGTTAATTGGAATGGAGAATTTGGGCCAAGGATAAGGTCTATTTTATAAAATACGAAGAAAGAGGGGAAGTGATATATTCCAGGACATGCAGGTAATGAAGTCTTTAAAGTGACTCACCAATCTGGGAGGCAATTTCAGGTGGATTTGATGGTAAAAACGTGTTCATGTAGGGAATGAGATCTTAATGGAATACCATGCATGCATGCTTACTCAACAATCAGTAGGTTGAATAGGCAAGCAGAACAGTATGTACACGAATGATACAACAAAGTGGCCTACTTGAAGTGCTATGAAAGGATTACTGAGCCTATGAGAAGCCATGATGTAACGATTCGACCCGTAAATTCGGGAATTTCAGGAATTATTGGAAAATTTTCCGGGATTTTATGAAAATTATTTAGAAAGTTCGACGGTTTTGCCCCTAGGGTTACTATTGTCTTACTATTTGTGGAAAGGACATTTTTGGAAAGAATAAAATTAGGACTTTTTTGGTTGGTTGGATAAGGTTGGTTGGATGAGATTCACTCTCATCTCTCTCCTCTTTCCCATCCAAGCAAACACACACAAAAACCATTAAACACCCAATCTTTGAATCATGAATTTGAAGGCTTTTTGAGAGAAAACATGGATGGAAATAAGTTCTAGGGAACCTAATGATCAAGTGACTACGCCCAAACTACGCATCAAATTAAACACGTAATTCGAGTGTTGTGCAATTTAAACCCTTTTTGTGTAGATGTAGTATTGGTAAATAGGGATCGTTCTTAACCGGGGAAATTAGGGAACATTAATAATGTGTTAGTGGGAGATGAATAAAAGAATAATGAATTAAAAAATTAAAGAATAAAAAATTAAAGGAATAAAAGAATAAAAGAATTAAAACAATAAAAGAATGAAAGAATAAAAGAATAAAGAAGGGGAGTTTTGAAAAGATTTATAACTAAATTAAAGAAAACACTAATTAAGAATTAAAATGCAAATGCTCATGCTAATTGGAACTTACAAACCATAGAGTAGTTTCATAGACAAAACCCACACTTTTACGTAAGTAATTTCGAATTAACAATCACATTATTTAAACTACTCCTAAAAATAGACTTCTTTCTAACATTTTGCTCATAATAAACCAATCACGAAATCCTACCTTCATCATCTCAAATACTTACATATATCTTTCAATATTATAAATGCATCAACCATTAATGTGCGTCAAACATCAATATGCTTCAAACATTTACAACATGATTTACCTTAAGTTTATAATTAAATGCGCCGACAGCGATCAACATTTAATCTCTTCAATTCTACTCTAAGTGCACCGACAGCGGATAAAACACTTAACATCAAATTGAAGTTTAAGCACTAAAACATATGAAGTAAAAGAAATTCAAAAAGTAAAACACATGGAGATTGCATTCTTACTTACAAATGTTAGAAAGAAAATACCAAGAACAATAGTAAAGAAGAAATGAAAATAACATAAAAATAACATAAATTATGAATAAGAATTAAAAGAAAACTAATTAATAAGAAAATCTACAAGAAGTAAAAATGGTCCCCAAAATTGTCTCTCAAAAGAGAGAAACAAAATAACTAAACTAAGAACTAAGAACTAAGAACTAAGAAAAATGAAAGAAATGGAAGAATGAAACTAATGGGGGACTCTCCAAATACATGAAATGACCTCCCTATTTATAGAGGGAGTGCCACAATTGTTTAATTAAAAGTACAAAATTAAAATATAAAAATAGCAATAAAATAGTACATGAAGAAGTGATGGAAATGATGAGATTTTGGGGAAAAGATGCTGATTTTGGGGCAAATATGCTGATTTTAGGGAAAAGTGGCTGATTTTGGGGAAAAGTTGCTAATTTTGGGGCAAATATGCTGATTTTGGGAACTATTGGGGGGCTGCTGGATTTTTGGCTTGGGCTGCTGGATTTCAGCAGCTTCCCACCGAATTTCCTTGCGATTTTCGGTGGTTTCTCATATTTCGTCCATAATTTCTTCGTTATAATTCCGATCGGGACGATTCTTTCACCAAAATGCTCCAAATTCCAAGCTTTATTTATTTCTACAAAAATATCACAAAATAAATTAATTTGTCTAATTATTTATTATTTTAATATTAAAAGTCAAGTATAAAGGGTATAAAATAATATAAAATAACGCTTATTTGAGGACCTATCATCAAGTAAAGCTCAGGTTTGAAAGGAGGAACGACTGGAATAGCACCGTTTGAGAGCTTGGAATCTGGCCGAAATTTTTGAGGCTCATTTCATCAAAGCCAAGTGCGATTTCTCAATTCTGGTTTCAGTTTTGGAATCCTTGGCTCGAATGGGTAAGTTTCCATATAAATTTTGTAAGATTTGGTTGAGAAATGAGGGAGATATGAAGGTTTGATGTTTCGGGTAAAAATGGGGTTTTCCGGCCAGCAAGGTATCGACAATGACAACAACGCAGATCATCTTCTCCAGTGAGTGATGACATCATCATGATCACACTAGGTTATGTCACGATGGTGTCATCTGAAACGTGTCAGGTGCCATGTGGTAGGGGGTGCCACGTGGCAGGGATGAGTGGTATCATGTGGTAGGGGATAATTGGTGCCACATGGCACATGTCAAGAGATGCCACGTGGCAGGTGATGTCCGAAATTGTCATTGCCACGTCAACGTTGACCAGCGTTGACTTCTGTTAACCAAAATTTTACCAGTGCATGTAGGCGCATGGGCATGAATTTCGAGGTGAAACTAGTCTTGTTCGAAAGGTTTCGACGTTCTGAATCCAATGGTGGTGGCTTCAGGTCGATCATCGATCATTTGGTTGGTGCTTTGTAGATTTTACTCCTCGCAAAGCGTGTTCGGGTCACGTTTTCGATTTCGAGGTTTTTGAGGGTTTATTGTATGGACGTCTTTGGATTATTAGTGACCCTCGGATATGAATTTTATAGGCTCGGACGTCCTAGAAGCTTCGGATTGGCGTACAGCTCATATTTTGAGCAAGCAGTGGTACATGTGGGTGGACTTTTGTTTTACCTAAATCCTATGCATGCGTTCTTACATGATTTTATAAAATTTCGCATGAGAATTTCTTGATGGTTATTTACGTATAATTTAAGTGGAATTTGGGAATTTTATGAACATTTAAGAAATATGTTAATGACATGTTTTGTGAGGAAATTAGGTTTCTTATACTCCTGATCTTTACTGAGTTTTGGAAAATGGTTTATACTTGATATATCATGTTTATATGATTTTGATGATTTTTGGTGAATTGTGATTTTACTTGATTTTGTGGAATATTTAAATGACACATTTTACAAGGTGTTGATTTACTTTGTGAATTGTCTTAGGCCCGGGTTTTACTGTTTGATTTGGGTATTTGAATCTAGTTTGGATTATGGAAATGGAATTGATGTGGAATATGGTTATTTGATTTTGGATGTTTGTTTGTATGTGTGATATGACTACTTGATATAGACGTCTGATAGTCTGTATTGGTTAGTATTCTCAAATGTAGAGCCAAGGGGCCCTTAATCTTGACACTAGTCCTGTGTATGGTTGTGTAACGACTGGATACATGTGGTGTGATCGGATTGCTGGATTACACCTAGATGTTGTATCCCTAGGCGTCCATTCAGATGTTGTATCCTTGAATGGTTATGGTATGTTGTTGACGTCCAGATGTTGTATCCTTGGACGACCACTCAAACGATGTAGTCCTGAGCGGTTGGGTTATATGGTTAACTCTCAAATTTTGTATTCCTAGGTGGCCACTCGAACGTTGAACTGGGCTCCGTATTCCCCTGAGTGGAATATAATATATGAGGTTGGACACCCGAATGTTGTATCCTTGGGGCCCTCAGATGTTGTATCCTCGAGTGGCTTTATGATTTGATGATTTTGTTTGTAGACATCGAGGATGGTTAGTCGATATGATGGTTGGCTCAGTATGATCAGCTAGTATAGTGTGATAGGTTCTGTGTGATTGGTATTAGGGGTGGCCACGGTTTGGTACGGTACAAAATTGATTGATGCCAAAACCATACCGTTTAATTTTAATCGGTACGGTACGTTTCGGTATTCCATATTTTGAAAGTGAAACCAGATCGTACCGTACCAATTAAGTTCGCTACGGTTTTAGTATGATTTCAGTTTTGAGCCAAAATTTTGTTTGTGATTATAAAGCAAGGGTTAGGCTTAGGCATGGTTAAGTGTGAGCTTAGATTCTCAATAATTTTGTTTTTGGTTCCCTAATCAAAAATCAAAATCAAAAGCAAACCATATATAAATAAATATTATAGATTTCATGTCCAATCCAAAAGATCAATTAGTTGGATTTGCTAATTAAAAACTTTCAGTAGCTTAGCCTAGACATTCAAGTAGAAGCTTCTGAGTCCTCCATGTAATTTTGTTTTTAATTAGCAAAAACAGCCAAAAGATCGATGGCAACACGTGTCTAATAATACAATGGGCGTAAGACAACATTTCCATAGAGAAAAGAAAAAAATAAATTAACAATTTTAACACTAATTTAGCACAAGACAGACTCCAGAAGCTTATATTCATTAGTGAACCCTAGTTCTCCAGTATAGTAAAAGACTAAAGAATAAGAAAAACTATATTTATGAAGGACGTAAGTTTTCATATATATATTGGAGAAGTTGCACTAAGGTGAAGTATCAACTCTTAGAAGCTAAAGTAAGACATGTATGGTCATAACAAACTAAAAGAGAAAGGACTAATCTTTAAAGGCAGTCAGATTAAAAGACCACTAGGCAATATTTGAAATTGCAAGACAAGCTTCCTCAAACCTAAATCCAATGGAGACTTAAAAATCTATTAGCACACAAGATGAAGAAAAAGAATCAATCTTTTCCTAGAAATGTTCTATAAAATTAAAAAACCAATAATAATGTAGAAGAGTAAGTGAGTAACAATGTAACCCGAGTCCTAGTTTTAAGTTTTGATTGTTGGGTACTTGGGTTTAGATTAGCTATGGTCAATAAAAGTATAGGATTGCCTAATCAACCAATAAGAAATAAATTTAATTATTAAAATATAAATCTAATTTGGTACGGTATCGGTACGGGACGGTTTTTCAAAAATCGATACTGAAACTGTACCAAATTATATCAGTATGATTTCTGTACCGGACCAATCATACAACGGTTTTACTATTCAGTTTTTTTTTTAAATATGGTTTGATCTGGAATGGTACGATCTCTTTATTTTGGTTCCATGTGCCCAGCCCTAATTGGTATAGTTATGCATTAATTGAAACACCATGTTTGTTATGCTTATGCTCGGCTTAAACGTATATGCATTGGTTTTGATGTCAGTTTACATTTGACATATTTTTGAACTATTGGATTTTCTTATCACTGCACGTATTTCGAGATTGTTGTTTTATTGAAATTTTTTTTACATGCATAGTTTTATAAAATGGAGGGAATTAGTATATTTTTTAACTATGTTTTTAAAACCTTTATTTTTGTCCACTTACACACTTTTTATTAGTTTTGGCACCCTCCAAGTTGATCGCGGAGGCGAGTTGTATTAAGGCGGAGGCATCACGTAGATTTGCGTACTCTGAGTATCCAAGGTAGGAAGTAGACTTATCCCTGGTCTGACACATGGTTAGGATGTTTATTTTAACCCCAAGGGTAATATGGTCATTATACAAGGTTGTGTTAGACGGTAGCAGATCCTCACACGCTAATCGAGGGGGGTTATAAGGAAGATCCTATCACAAGATCAATGGGCATCCACTGTATTACCTCCTTTGAAGCCACCAACCTACCATAGACAGCCAAGCATGCCAAGTAAAATGTCACGACTCGGCTCATCTAACACAATATTGTCCGCTTTGGGCCTCGCCCTCACGGTTTTGTTTTCGGGAGCTCACGTGCAACTTCCCAGTAGGTCACCCATCATGGGATTGCACCAGCCTCAACTCGCTTAACTTTGGGGTTCCAATCCCCCCCAAAGCCACTGAGCTCCCAAAAGGCCTTGTGTTAGATAGATACGTGCCCACACATATAAGGTACTTCACCTTTCCCTCCCCGAGCGATGTGGGATTGTTCACCGATCTTACCTTTCCAAGCTCACGGGTCTTGCTCACCTTTCTTGCTTCTCAAGCTCACGGGTCTTACAATCCACCCCCCTTGGGGCCCAGCGTCCTCGCTGGCACACTTCCGATCGGGGTCCAGCTCTGATACCATTCTGTCACGACCCGGCTCATCTAACACCATATTGTCCGCTTTGGGCCTCGCCCTCACGGTTTTGTTTTCGGGAGCTCACGTGCAACTTCCCAGTAGGTCACCCATCATGGGATTGCACCAGCCTCAACTCGCTTAACTTTGGGGTTCCAATCCCCCCCAAAGCCACTGAGCTCCCAAAAGGCCTTGTGTTAGATAGATACGTGCCCACACATATAAGGTACTTCACCTTTCCCTCCCCGAGCGATGTGGGATTGTTCACCGATCTTACCTTTCCAAACTCACGGGTCTTGCTCACCGTTCTTGCTTCTCAAGCTCACGGGTCTTGCTCACCGTTCTTGCTTCCAAGACCGGGTCTTACATAAAAAGTCAACAAGTGAGACAAAGTTACCACAACATCCAACCAATCTTAGATGGTACCACATTGAGCTTAAGTGCAACAATTATGGTGAACTAGGTCGTAGGCTTAACAAGTGTCAGGTAAACATCTTATCCTTTCAAATTCATCGAAGTGTTATATATGTTATACTTAGTGAAAAGTGAGATCCTTTCAAGACATATGGTGACATGCTTTCACATGCATGTGCCTTGGAATGAGGCTTTCTCATGTGCCTTTAAATAATGCTTTTACATGTGAAAGTAGAAAGATGCTTTCACATGTGCCTTGGAATGTTAGATGTGAAATGTGATTCGGAATTCAAATATGAAATGTGGTATGTTTGGCATTACAGTTTAGAACATAAGTACAAAATAGGAATTCAAATTTACAATAGGGTGTAATCTGAAACTTTCAGATGAGTTTAGGGTGTAATATTGAATTAAAATTTACTTATAAGGTGTAATCTGGAATTTTTATTAAATTTAGAGTGAAAACTGTCTCGATCTCATTGAACATTTGACATGCAGGTTCCTATTACAGAGAAGGCTGAGGCTCTGAGGGAGAAAAGAAATGATGACAGGACCCATCCCAATCCCCCCGGGATTAGTGCGGGATGACCCTGCTCCCGTCTGACACGAAGTGTCAGACAAGGGATATTTCCGACCTTTGCCCTCCCGGGCTATCAGAGTACGCCAGGATCCGGAGGAGGCATGAGATATCTCGATCTCTGCTACAGTCCACATCCGCTGTCAACCTGAAGGGTATTAAAAACATTAAAAACTGTGAGTGGACAAAAATAAAGAATTTATAAAAACATTTCCATCAAAGACATTTATACCCTCCACTAAAAAGCATGCATGCATAGTAAAACCATTTATCCAATAATATATGTTAAAACATCCACAATTAGGGTCTCAACCCCAAATTCTGTAAATACAAGTCACACGGGCTCCTGCCCAAAACCAATTTACAGAAAACCAGAACATAGTAAACATGTGTGGGATCTCAGCCCAAATCCATTTATCATCATAAAACACAGTTTTCCCAAACCAATTGAAACCGTGTTTATCCAATATATTCATATCCAGAACCTGTCACGGTAAAATAAAGCTACACGTGTGCTAACCGGGGTCTCAAACCCAAGTCTCTCCAGGGTCCACCCAGGTCAAAGTCCGTAGATCTATGACCCTCCCTGGAGGTAACGAACCATGCCCATCCTGAGAGTAAGGAACCCAACTGGGGGGCGACTCCACTCAGTCAGTGCTCCGTGACTACTCCGGGGTCCACCCAGGCCAACGACCCTCCCCGGAGGAGACAATCATATATAAAGGATGGAATATGAAAACCTTTTGAAATCATTCTTGAAACCTTTCAAGGATTCATGCCCGGCCCCCATAAGCCGTCATGAACCATAAAATCCTTTCATGGGTTCATGCCGGTTCCCATAAACCGTCATGACCCGTAAATCCATTTCAGAGGTTCATGCCGGTTCCCATGAACCGTCATGACCCGTAAAAACCATTTGTAACACATAGCTGGGCACTAGGCCCGAATTCACATAGAAACTGGACCCCCGGTCCGAATCGTAAACCAATTGGGCCTCCGACCCGATTCCGTAAATCAAATGGACCTCAAGTCCGAGAATTACCTTTTCAAATCCAAAACCATTTCATGAAATCATATCCAAAACCACAAGAATGGAAAATCAGTGTAAAACTGGAAAACCTCGATTTACGTGCAAGCACGTAAATCGCCTCGAAATACGTGAAACCATATAATTCACAAATATCCAAATCAACATTATAAAATCATATGCATAATCCATTTGTAAATTCAAAACCATTTCATTTAGACCAATAAAGACATATAGCCCCGTATAGGCACCGTATAGGGCCGAAACCTCGAAATACGTGCCTATACGTAACCACACATCCAAACGCACTCATGGCATCACAAATAAGTATTTAAAACATATAATAAACATTTATGCATGCACCAATTTAGAAAACAAGGTCCACTCACAGACCGTCCGAAGCCGCGTCTCGATACGCGTGCCATACGGCTCCCCGAGCCGATCACCGTCACCGGGACTTCCAAACCTGTCCAAATTAATTTAGAGGGTTACTAACTACTTATATAACCCCTCACTAAAGCCCCGTAATTTTCCCGTATTTTTAACTATTTTTAATCCCGAACCTAAACCTTCCGATGCAACGAAACATATCGAGACGGTGTCCGATCGACTCCAAACCAGTCCCAAAATGTTCGTTACATCGAATAGATAATTTCGTATGTTGACACATCCCCAGAAACCCCACCACGCGCTGCCACGCGCCGCCCAAAGGCCCCTGCGCGTGGGCTCACGCGCCGGTGAACAATGCGTCGTTCCCAGCGATCGAACCGGTCTGGGCCGGCCGGTCTGGTCCGACCTCTGCAACTGGACCGGCGTAACCGGTCCAGGTCTCCTTCTCCCTCATTTTTCATCCGATTTCTTCCATTCCAATTCCTAAATTCCTATTTTTGTGTTTCCTATCTAACCCAATCCTTAAAACCTAAGAAAACTACCCGAAACCCCTTGGTTCGAAATGGACCTCACGGTCCCATTTTTCCGATCGGTCCCCCACGGCTTCTCAGCCGTTAAACCTCACCAAAACCGTCTTAAAACCTTCCTAGCATCCTAATAATCATTCCCTAATCATTTAAAACCACCCATAATGCTCACATCGAAAAATGAGGAAAACGGGCTTACCGGGTACCCGATCGGGTTTTGGGCTCCCGCCACCGCCCACGGCGGTTCCAGCCACCAGCTGCCGTCCTAGTCCTCCTCTCTCACTCTCCTGGTTCCTCAGATCATAAGGGATGAAGGTTTTGGGATTTTGGGTGAAATGAGATCGGGTGAAAATGGTTTGAAATGGAAAGGAATGATCGATGAAGAGGCAGGTGAGATGCATGAAGGAAAAATGATGTCCATTGTAACGACCCGTCTCGAATTTCATGATTAGATTAGTGACTAATCACGATTAGTGAGGCTAATCCGTGATTAGTAGAGCAAAATCGGACGAACGATGCGAAATGACCGTTTTGCCCCTGGTGGTGGCAAAACGTTGACTTTTCAATCGGGCAGTCAAATGGACTTTGACCAATGACCGTGACGTAGTTCGTGACATCACGAGTTCATAGACAGGTGGCACGTTCAATTCCGACGTTCGACGGCGAAGTTACGGTTCACGAAAGTTTCGGGATACTATTCCCAGCGACACGTTTTACGAGGACCATTTGTCTCTAGTGGGCCCAGATATTTGCTGGAGGCCCAATGGATGAGTGACAAGTGTCACCCATCCAATGGACATCATTTTTCCTTCATGCATCTCACCTGCCTCTTCATCGATCATTCCTCTCCATTTCAAACCATTTTCACCCGATCCCATTTCACCCAAAATCCCAAAACCTTCATCCCTTATGATCTGAGGAACCAGGAGAGTGAGAGAGGAGGACTAGGACGGCAGCTGGTGGCTGGAACCGCCGTGGGCGGTGGCGGGAGCCCAAAACCCGATCGGGTACCTGGTAAGCCCGTTTTTCCTCATTTTTCGATGTGAGCATTATGGTTGGTTTTAAATGATTAGGGAATGATTATTAGGATGCTAGGAAGGTTTTAAGATGGTTTTGGTGAGGGCTAACGGCTGAGAAGCCGTGGGGGACCGATCGGAAAAATGGGACCGTGAGGTCCATTTCGAACCAAGGGGTTTCGGGTAGTTTTCTTAGGTTGTAAGGATTGGGATAGATTGGAAATGAGAAAATAGGAATTTAGAAATTGGAATGGAGGAAATCGGACCGAAAATGAGGGAGAAGGAGGCCTGGACTGGTTACGCCAGTCCAGTTGCAGAGGTTGGACTAGACCGGCCGGCCCAGACCGGTTCGATCGCTGGAGCAGGTGACACTGTAGAGGCGCGTGAGGCCCACGCGCAGCCGCTTCAGGCGGCGCGTGCGGGCGCGTGGAGGAGAATTTGAGGAAGGTTCCAACATACGAAATCATCTATTCGATGTAACGAACATTTTGGGACTGGTTTCGTGTCAATCGGACACCGTCTCGATATGTTTCTGGGCATCGGAATGTTTAGGTTCGGGATTAAAAATAGTTAAAAATACGGGAAAATTACGGGGCTTTAGTGGGAGGTTAATTAAGTAGTTAGTAACCTTCTATTACGATTTGGACAGGTTTGGGAGTCCCGGTGACGGTGATCGGCTTGGAGAGCCGTATGGCACGCAAATCGAGGCGGCAGCTCGGACGGTCTGTGAGTGGACTTTGTTTTCTAAATTGGTGCATGCATAAATGTTTATTATATGTTTTATTACTTGTTTGATGATGCCATGGGTGCAATTCTATGTGGTTACGTATACGCACGTATTTCGAGGTTTCGGCCTTATACGGTGCTTATACGGGTCTGAATTTCTGTATTGATTTAATGAACTGGATTTGGATTTCAAAAGGATAAATTCGGGTATGAGACCCATTTGGTTTTGTCTCGGGCATATGACCTCAGATTCCGGGCACGGTGCCCAACTGGTGTCCTATGTTCGGGCACGAGATCCAGTCACTTTACGGTTTTGATTTCAAGTCAGGGAACCTTAAATGGATCCCCAGGTTCATGACGGTTTATGGGAACCGGCATGAACCCTTGTTGGTTTTTACGGTACATGACGGTTTATGGGGACCGGCATGTTACCTGGTTATGTTATTACGGTACATGACGGTTTATGGGAACCGGCATGTTACCTGATTATGGATATTATGGATCATGACGTTTCAGGGGAATCGGTCATGAATGTTTATGTTATGTATATATATGTTCATCTACCTTCCTTTACTTCTATTATCTCCTCCGGGGAGGGTCGTTGGCCTGGGTGGACCCCGGAGTAGTCACGGAGCACCGACTGAGTGGAGTCACCCCCCAGTTGGGTTCCTTACTCTCAGGAAGGCTATGGTTACTATTAACTCGGGTAGGGTCAGTGGTCTGCGGACATTGACCTTGACTTTGAGATGACTCGGATTGAGACCCGGGTAGCGCGCGCGTAGCTTTGGATACCGTGACAGGATTGGTTGTGTGACTTATATATATGTATGTGATGTATATATGATATATGATATGTGGTGTGTACATGTGTGCACAGGATTTGGGCAATGGCCCGTATGGTCGTTTTCATTGTGGTCCTTTCGACCTTGGTTTATATCTGCTTTGGGCTTAGTCCCACATATGATTTGTTTTGGACAAATGGTTTTCGAATGCATGCATGCTTTTTAGTGGAGGGTACAAATGTCTTCCTTATTAAATGTTTTTATAAACTCTTGTTTTGTCCACTCACAGTTTTTAATGTTTTGACTGCCCTTCAGGTTGACATCGGATGTGGACTGTAGCAGAGACCGAGATATCACATGCCTCCTCCGGATCCTGGCGTACTCTGATAGCCCGGGAGGGCAAGGGTCGGAAATATCCCTTGTCTGACACTTCGTGTCAGACGGGAGCAGGGTCATCCCGCACTAATCCCGGGGGGATTGGGATAGGTCCTGTCAGCATGGTATCAGAGCGGGGTTGTCTCTATTCGAGCAACCGTGCAGCTTTTGGAGTATGTACGCAAGTCGAGGATGTGATATCTCAATGGGCTATAGTTCGTGGTCAACCTGATTGTTGGGGTGCCGGTACGATAGTTAGTAGGATTGGCATGCCTTGGTTCGGCATTTGAGGCCGGGGTTGCCATAGTTCTGTCAAGGTTGACAGTGTGGGACCCTACGGAGGGATTAACGTGTTCGTATTCTGGAGTGTGATCGTGAGACAGTTAGTTGGGATCGTCTTCACGATGTCGTAGGATCGGTTCCGACGACTGATTCGATGTTGTGACCATTAGATGGTCAGATTATGTTGAGTTAAATGGATTTACTGCAGTCGGCAGTTGGCAGCCGGATTCGGGGAATCCTTGTTGGCTTGATGGTAGGATTGGATTGACGTCTTTACGATGTCAAGACCGCGGGGTCGGTCAGAGCGTGGATTTTACTGCTTTTCGCAGTTGGGGTCAGCGTGACCATAGGTGTGATCGTGGAACCCTACCTTGGGTGTATGGTTCAGAAATGTGAGTTGATGAGTGGTGTGACTTTGACGACTATTCGGATTTGGGGTTCGTTAGTCGGTCTAATCATGTCATCTTGTGTTGGGACTGCACTTCACAGTCGGGGCTGTACTTACCGGTTAAACCTAGTTAGTTGTCGTGCTACTCAGTTGTGGTTTGGCGCAACTAAGGTCATGGGCGACCTAGTAGACGACATTGGTTTAGTCAAATTACGACTGGTTAGAGATGGTTTGGACAAGTTATCAAGGTTGGTACTTGTCGATGGAATCCCGGAGCGGGGACACGGAGTAGTTGGTACGAGCGGTTGATTCCGTTGGATGCGGAGTTTGTATATCGTGATTCCTGGTAGTTAGGTTTGCACGAGGTTGGGGCAGACGCTACTATCGATGGACGTAGTCGAGTCTTATCACGTCGAGTAGACTCAGGTTACCGTGACGATTATGACGATGGGATTGTCAGTCGTGACGATGATACGGGGTGCGTGAGTAACCCATATGTACGAGCAGTGATTCTGGATTCGACTCGGTTACGGCTGAGTGCAATCGCAGAATGAGTTGGGGACGTTCGGGGAGCGTTTCCTTTTCTCGTATGAGTTGTCAGGGTGACCGTACCCAGAGTTGTTGGGTACGAAGGAGGCAGAGTTCTCCTTTTCGAACAGAGGTACGGGGTCGTCGCTCGGTATGAGCGGAGATCCAGAGTTGTCTGATTGGCACACTTTGTGCTGATGCTGACAGGTGGTGTACTGGTACTAGTGCGAGTGCTGGTGCCGGTGATTGTGATGACGGTGAGTTACGAGTCGGGAGGTGATTCCGACGTGATGGGCTTATGATTGGTATCTGTGGTTCGGGAGTGAATCACGGATAGTGACGGACTGGATAGGATCCAACGGTAGTTGAGACGTGAGGATCGAGTACTGTCATGGGGGACTAGCGACCAGTTGGTCAGTGTTGGCCAGAGTTGGTCAGAATTGGTTAGATATTGTGGTTTGCAGAGATTTGACTGCAGATCACAGCAGGGGTCTGTTGTGACTTTTCAGTAGAGTGGTACATCAGATTAGGATGAATTGACATCCTTTTGGATGTACATATACGGTCGTAAATGTGCATGTGTCCATGACCAGTCTAACGGGGACACGTGGTTGATGTCCGGGTATGTTGTTTCCAACCTGGTTGGAACTTCGAAATCGCGAGAGGTTGCGATTGAGGTGACGAATGGAATGCGGGTTTTCCGCATTGGTAATGGGTATGTCGAAGTCATTTTGGGTGACTTCTCAGATTCTACCATGATTGATGATGGTAGATGATGTAGATGTTATTGATGTTGTTGGTTGCCACTAGTACATTGATCGTGAATTGGTTGGTGGACCCGTGATTGTCTTGGGTCATCAGGTGGAGTGAGTATATCGAAGTTAGGTGACTGAGATTTCTCATTTTCTACTTGGTGGCAGACGATGTTAGGTTACATGACGTGGTGAGTGCAGCGAGTGTTGTTTGCATTCACGTAGGATGGATTATTCGATCATTCTTGATTTTTCCTCGGTGGAATGACAAGGATCGATATGAGGTAATCAGTGAGAACCCACAGTCTCGGCGTGTCTCGTCGTTGACTAATCTATTTAGATGTGGGAAATGGTTGAGGACTTTGGACGTCGTGACGATCGGGGATCGTGACGTCTATGCTCGGTTGACATAGTGTTGGATCTGGATCGTGATTTGGATATCCAGATAGGTGGAGAGTTTATTACTCTTACTTGGATGTTGAGTGAAGCATGATGGGACTGAACTTCTTTTCGAGGTAAATCCCATATGGCTTATTACTCGCCTGAGTAGTTGTCCGATGAGTAGGTGTCTGACGAGGTCGGATTTTGTCTGACCTAGTGTTGTGTTGATGTTGGGATTGACTTCCCTATGAAGTCAATCGATCGTATTGTGGTAATCGGTTGAGCGGGTAACCGATAGGTTTGGTTTTGGTACGTCTCGGTAGACATGAACGATATTTCAGGTTTTGGAATCAGATTTCTTGATGACGATTCAGGATTTGATTTTGGAACTTGAAAGAGGATTTCTAGATTTGAGTTTTGGAATCGGATTCTGGGTGACGATTCAGGATTTGATTCTAGAGCTTGACTGTAGATTTTCTTTTTACGGATTTGGGTTCGGAATGGTTACTCCTAATACTAGTTTACGGAATGATGATTTCGGATTCGAATTTGGACATGATTATGGATATGATTTCTGGATTTGGATTCGGGATTTCTTACGAAATTGCGGATTCGGATTCGGATTTGGAAATGGATAATGGGTCGGAGTTCGATTTGTCTAATACTGGATTGGACAAATGGACTCTATAGTAGAAACGTGATTGGCTATGACCTAGGTGGTTGTAGTCTGATTGATGGGTAGATGTGCGTACCTTGTACGTTGTTCGAGGTACGATACTAGGCAGACTTGTCGCGCCTGGTGACGGTATATAGGTGATACCGGTGGTACGTTGGAGAGCGTGTTGGTAGTCGGCTTGGTTCCGATACCATTGGATTAGTCGTGGTCGTGGACTGGACATTGGATACTGTGCATTGGGTCATAGTGGTTCTGATGAGTCTAGTTACACACAGGTCGAGTGAAATGCTTGTGGTTAGTGTAACCACGAGTGTGTGTCATATCAGTTTGCGACTGACGACTGTCAAGTGGTGACAGTTTGTCGGAGGTGTCAGCGTGGATCGTTGAGTGATTGGTAACTCCCAGTGGGAGTAGATGTCGGGATAGTTAGTGTCTGAGAAAGGAACCGTCGAGTTGCTGTGTCAACGAAAATGGTAGATTTAACCAGTAGTGTCAATTCAGAACGTATGACTACTGTCTTTCGACGTGGTCGAATGTAGACGATGTGACGTGAGCGTTAGTGGTCTATCTAGTTGCAGACGAGTAAGGGTTGTTCTGGTTAGTTGGTGTACTAGTGTACACGTGTTTTGCGGTCGATTCTACTTTCCACGAGGTGGTTGTGGAATCAGGATAGTTGAAGTTTCAAGTATGAAACTAAATTAAGGAGGGAAGAACGGTTAGATTAGGTCGGTTGGAATTTCGAGGACGAAATTAATTAAGGAGGGAAGGTTGTAACGACCCGTCCCGAATTTCATGATTAGATTAGTGACTAATCACGATTAGTGAGGCTAATCCGTGATTAGTAGAGCGAAATCGGACAAACGATGCGAAATGACCGTTTTGCCCCTGGTGGTGGCAAAACGTTGACTTTTCAATCGGGCAGTCAAATGGACTTTGACCGATGACCGTGACGTAGTTCGTGACGTCACGAGTTCATAGACAGGTGGCACGTTCAATTCCGACGTTCGACGGCGAAGTTACGGTTCACGAAAGTTTCGGGATACTATTCCTGACGACACGTTTTACGAGGACCATTTGTCTCTAGTGGGCCAATATTTGCTGGAGGCCCAATGGATGAGTGACAAGTGTCACCCATCCAATGGACATCATTTTTCCTTCATGCATCTCACCTGCCTCTTCATCGATCATTCCTCTCCATTTCAAACCATTTTCACCCGATCCCATTTCACCCAAAATCCCAAAACCTTCATCCCTTATGATCTGAGGAACCAGGAGAGTGAGAGAGGAGGACTAGGACGGCAGCTGGTGGCTGGAACCGCCGTGGGCGGTGGCGGGAGCCCAAAACCCGATCGGGTACCTGGTAAGCCCGTTTTTCCTCATTTTTCGATGTGAGCATTATGGTTCGTTTTAAATGATTAGGGAATGATTATTAGGATGCTAGGAAGGTTTTAAGATGGTTTTGGTGAGGGTTAACGGCTGAGAAGCCGTGGGGGACCGATCGGAAAAATGGGACCGTGAGGTCCATTTCGAACCAAGGGGTTTCGGGTAGTTTTCTTAGGTTGTAAGGATTGGGATAGATTGGAAATGAGAAAATAGGAATTTAGAAATTGGAATGGAGGAAATCGGACCGAAAATGAGGGAGAAGGAGGCCTGGACCGGTTACGCCAGTCCAGTTGCAGAGGTTGCACCGGACCGGCCGGCCCAGACCGGTTCGATCGCTGGAGCAGGTGACACTGTAGCGGCGCGTGAGGCCCACGCGCAGCCGCTTCAGGCGGCGCGTGCGGGCGCGTGGAGGAGAATTTGAGGAAGGTTCCAACATACGAAATCATCTATTCGATGTAACGAACATTTTGGGACTGGTTTCGTGTCAATCGGACACCGTCTCGATATGTTTCGGGGCATCGGAAGGTTTAGGTTCGGGATTAAAAATAGTTAAAAATACGGGAAAATTACGGGGCTTTAGTGGGAGGTTAATTAAGTAGTTAGTAACCTTTTATTACGACTTGGACAGGTTTGGGAGTCCCGGTGACGGTGATCGGCTCGGAGAGCCGTATGGCACGCAAATCGAGGCGGCAGCTCGGACGGTCTGTGAGTGGACTTTGTTTTCTAAATTGGTGCATGCATAAATGTTTATTATATGTTTTATTACTTGTTTGATGATGCCATGGGTGCAATTCTATGTGGTTACGTATACGCACGTATTTCGAGGTTTCGGCCTTATACGGTGCTTATACGGGTCTGAATTTCTGTATTGATTTAATGAACTGGATTTGGATTTCAAAAGGATAAATTCGGGTATGAGACCCATTTGGTTTTGTCTCAGGCATATGACCTCAGATTCCGGGCACGGTGCCCAACTGGTGTCCTATGTTCGGGCACGAGACCCAGTCACTTTACAGTTTTGATTTCAGGTCAGGGAACCTTAAATGGATCCCCAGGTTCATGACGGTTTATGGGAACCGGCATGAACCCTTGTTGGTTTTTACGGTACATGACGGTTTATGGGGACCGGCATGTTACCTGGTTATGTTATTACGGTACATGACGGTTTATGGGAACCGGCATGTTACCTGATTATGGATATTATGGATCATGACGGTTCAGGGGAATCGGTCATGAATGTTTATGTTATGTATATATATGTTCATCTACCTTCCTTTACTTCTATTATCTCCTCCGGGGAGGGTCGTTGGCCTGGGTGGACCCCGGAGTAGTCACGGAGCACCGACTGAGTGGAGTCACCCCTCAGTTGGGTTCCTTACTCTCAGGAAGGCTATGGTTACTATTACCTCGGGTAGGGTCAGTGGTCTGCGGACATTGACCTTGACTTTGAGATGACTCGGATTGAGACCCGGGTAGCGCGCGCGTAGCTTTGGATACCGTGACAGGATTGGTTGTGTGACTTATATATATGTATGTGATGTATATATGATATATGATATGTGGTGTGTACAGGTGTGCACAGGATTTGGGCAGTGGCCCGTATGGTCGTTTTCATTGTGGTCCTTTCGACCTTGGTTTATATCTGCTTTGGGCTTAGTCCCACATATGATTTGTTTTGGACAAATGGTTTTCGAATGCATGCATGCTTTTTAGTGGAGGGTACAAATGTCTTCCTTATTAAATGTTTTTATAAACTCTTGTTTTGTCCACTCACAGTTTTTAATGTTTTGACTGCCCTTCAGGTTGACATCGGATGTGGACTGTAGCAGAGACCGAGATATCACATGCCTCCTCCGGATCCTGGCGTACTCTGATAGCCCTGGAGGGCAAGGGTCAGAAATATCCCTTGTCTGACACTTCGTGTCAAATGGGAGCAGGGTCATCCCGCACTAATCCCGGGGGGATTGGGATGGGTCCTGTCATCCATTGGATGGGTGACACTTGTCACTCATCCATTGGGCCTCCAGCAAATATCTGGGCCCACTAGAGACAAACTGCACTTTTTGTCTCGTAAAACGTGTCGTCGTGAATAGTAACTTGGAACTTCCGTGAACCGTAACTTCGCCGTCGAACGTCCGAATTCGACGTGCCTCCTGTCTACGGATTCATATCGTCCTTATCTACGTAACGGTCTTTTGCCCTCGGCCATCGGACCTCCCGGTCAAAAAGTCAACTTTTGACCTCCTATTCACCCAAATTACCAAAATGCCCCTAAACTTCCGAACGTCATAACTTCCTCCTCGAACGTCGGAATTGAGCGTGCCACCTGTCTATGAACTCGTGACGTCACGAACTACGTCACGGTCATCGGTCAAAGTCCATTTGACCGCCCGAATGAAAAGTCAACGTTTTGCCACGACTAGGGGCAAAACGATCATTTTGCATCGTTCGTCCGATTTCGCTCTACTAATCACGGATTAGCCTCACTAATCGTGATTAGTCACTAATCTAATCATGGAATTTGGGACGGGTCGTTACAAATGAGGCAAAATCTAGGTGGAAAACAAAAGCTGCCTCAACTAGCAGGCAGTCAAGAACCACAAAACCTACAACGGAACCTGCCGCTCCAACCCCTGCATAATCCTTGTCCCAATTTCCTACACCTCAAATGAACTTGAAAAGTCTGCTAGAAACTCGACACAATTATTCACAGCTTATACCACCAACATCTCCCTTACCTCAAGCTTTCCGGCCAAAGAAATTGAGGTTTAAAACCCCAACAAAGAGGAAAAATTAGATGTTTTTCTATTGGTCTACTAATAATGGCCATATGTAGTATGGCCACATTTTTGTGTAGTTTGGCCATGTTTTGTGCAGTTTGACCTTAATTTTTAGTTTAGGTACAATTAGGTTGGCCTACTGTAGACACTAAAGTCTATGCACGTATGCTTCTTCTGGAGTCAATTGAGTTATCTTGTTTTTGCATTCTTTGTAGCATTGTTACTTTGGAATCAATATAGATTCAAGTCATTGCTGCTTTTAGACTCACTGAAAGTTTATTACTTTTTGACTCGATTAAGCTTTATTGCTTTTATACTCAATTTAGCAAAGTAATAGGAAACATAACTTAAAAGAGTTTCATAAAGTCATTCCTTACAACAAAAGAGAAGACAACCTTGTTACAATAATAGATTCTATTAACATTACCCAACAACCTAGAATCTAATACAAAATTGGATTTGTTGGGCATTACACAATTACACAAACATCAAAATCCAAGATACAATGAAAGCTACCCATAGCTTACTTATCCTAGCTCTGCCTTTCTTGAGTTCCTCTTCCAATATTCCAATCTTCCTCAAACTGCCTTCTTGAAAACTTAAACATCTCAAGCCATGATTTAAGTCTTTATAATTATTTATATATATTATATAGAAATAAATAATATATAAAATCATACGATTAATTATTAAATATTGATATAATACATGTAACAACGTATAAATAAGTAAATGATGATGTATGTAAATAATTAATCATTTTTTGAACATTTTCTTATATCCTATATCTCTATATATGTATACATATTATTTTGTATAAAATTGATGTTTATAATCAAGTGAGCAACGCTGCAGCAACGCCAGTATAATTAAGTTTTGGTGGGAGAGATGTGATGCTAAAACAAAGAATTCACTGACTCAATTGGCAATCATTGTGCAAGCCAAAAGTAGAGGGCCGGCTTGGTTTCAGAGATTTTTATGCATTCAACTTATGCCTTGTAGCAAAGCAAGGTATTATCCGAATGGAGAGTTCATGAAGGCTAAGGTGAGTCCAAATATCTCTTCCTGCTGGAAGAGTATTACTGAAGCGTAGAAGTGATGCTCTAGGTGGCGTGTTGGAAATTGGACTCGAATCGGAATTTGACAAGACAGATGGCTTCCTCGAGCCAACCTAAATGTGCCCATATCCCCTGAGCATCAAACATTTGCCAGATCGATTAATATGGCAAGGGGAACATACGGTTTCTTTTACTGTTAAAAGTGCTTACAGAGCAGAATGACCCTCACCCAGATTTCTTTTGAGAGGAATTTCGCAGGGAGTTATAGTAGCGGGAATGAAGGCCAGATGCTATGGAAATTGGAAGGGCTGCCTGTGTTCCCAAAAAGGTCAAGACTCAAGATAGGTGTGTGAAATATTCTGCCTACAAAGATGAATTTGCATCGAAGAAGGATGCCGCTGGATACAACTTGTTCATTTTCTGGAGGCCACCCAGAAACACTAGAACATGTTCTGACGGACTGCTCAGCCTCAGCTGTAAGGTGTTAGGGTGGTTTTCTACTCCTTTGGGTATTCAATTCTTGGCGTCTCATGGAATGCCGATGCACTTTTGGGTGGCTTCTATGGCTTCCAATCACTCAAACTCAAAGGAACGCTTTTGTCTCCTCCTAACGATAATATGGTCTTTTTGGCAAGAGCGGAACAATCTGGTATACAAGGGTGGTACTAAACAAAATCTCTGGATCAGCGGAATGTTGGCTGCTTTCTTTCCACAACCACCACCTTCACAACAAAGGTGCTTCGAATCGTGTTCCTGTGATTTAGAAGAAACCAATAGATCGGTAGATTTGATGGTTCGTTTCTGGAATCAGAAGGGCGACGGGGTAAGCGCGTGATTATTCGGAACTGGACTGTAGCTTTTGTAGCGGTAGCTGCTGGCTTTTAGCAAGGAACTAGCTCAGCGCTGCAACGTGAGTCGGTGGAGCGAGGCGTGCCGTTCAGCTAGCGGTGAGTCTGGGTTTAACATTAACCCAGGTGATTGTTGAGAGGTCTCACGATGGTGTGGCAGCTTCATCACATAAGAAAGATGACCTCTCAATTGTAGGACCGATATACCAAATTGTTTGCTAGGGATTTGGTTGCAGGACCAATTTCTGCACACACGAAGAGAAGGCAACATCATTGCAGCCCACCAACTGGCTCATTTTGGGCTTTCATTGGATCCACAAGTTCTGTGGTTTGAGTTCCAGGGGGCATTGGAAGTGTTGTAAAAAGCCTAATGAAAATAAAGAAGAGATACCGAAACCAATCAATTCATCTTTCAACATCTAAAATTTAATATAATAAGAATTCATTGTTTATTTGTAGATGAACAATTGAAAACATAAAACACATCTAGGTCTAGGTGACTTGATTTTATCACAAACTTGATAACAGATACAATCAGGACAACTTGGAAAACGATATCGAGGAAGAACAAAAAAGAAACGGATGATCTATGATGCCAAAACAAGTAAGCTTTTTCTCTTTTCCTTGTCGGATCAACAGGGTGTCGGGTGAGTGACTTGATTCAAATGACCCAGAAATATTTGCGACGATAACAAGAACATTGGGTACCTAAAAGCCTAATCCTTGTACTTCATATCAACCAGGGAGAAGCCTGGCATGTCAAATGAGGAAGAGAACTTTTCGACATCAGCCTTGAGTTCTTCAATGTCTTTGTTGTTTACCAAACCCTTGTTGAAGTCCTTGAGTAGTTTTCCATGCTCTTTCTGGATTTTCAAAGTCAGAGTTACGGCCCTGTGAAGGAACTCCCCAATCTGCTCAAAGTCCTTCTCAACCAAACCTCTTGAAGTCATGGCCGGAGCACCTGTTTTTATACATCCACACATAATTCAGGACAACTGTAACATTTATAGAATTATTGGATTCTTTGCAGAACTTCGTTTCCCATCAAATTCATTATATTTCTCATCTTGTATAGAAGTACTTACCAACTCTTACTCCTCCAGGAGCCAAGGCACTGCTGTCACCAAAAACAGCATTCTTGTTCACAGTGATGTTGCACAGGTCACAAAGCTTCTCAACCTTATTACCTGAAGAACGTGATCATCACATTATAGTGAAGAATATTATCAAGAGAGAGAAAAATGAGCGCAATCATCACATTATAGTGAAGAAAATTGAATACATTACCAGTCAAACCAA
Source organism: Prinsepia uniflora (assembly GCA_032719365.1). Taxonomy (NCBI): domain Eukaryota; kingdom Viridiplantae; phylum Streptophyta; class Magnoliopsida; order Rosales; family Rosaceae; genus Prinsepia; species Prinsepia uniflora. The sequence continues at coordinate 52,562,879 of CM064861.1, read as the reverse complement.
GGGGCCTCAGATCCCACAGAACAAGATGGTTCTCTGTTCCTCCTGTGACAAGCTTGTAATCCTTGCTCATCAGATAGTTTCCGATGGCAACAGCATTGGCCTTAACTTGTTTAGCATAGGCCTTGAACCCAGGTGTCATGGCCTGCTTAAGAGCAACGGCTAGGGCGCCAATCTGGTGATTGTGAGGACCACCCTGAAGGGAGGGGAAAACAGCAAAGTTGATCTTGTCTTCAAAGTCGTAAACTGCATCCTCGGGCTGGCCTTTCTTGGCTGGCTTAGGTCCCTTCCTGTAGAAGATCATACCAGCCCTAGGACCCCTCAAGCTCTTGTGGGTCGTGGTTGTGACAATGTCACAGAACTCAAAAGGATTCGCAGCTTCCTATACCGAAAGAAAGAGGGGTGAGGTGTAACAGAGTAAGAAGAACAGTCAATATCAGGACGGCAATGTCAGTAACTCATAATCCAAACAAGGCTTTCCACTAGACATGCAATAGGTGATATGCAGATTGAACAATGCACGAATTAACTGAATGCAATTTAGAGTAGAAAACGAAATTAACCCTACCGTAGATCTTTTGTTGAAATTCAATTTTCTTACATTTTTATGAAACTTTATTGTAATAATTATAAAATTAAAATTAAAATGAAACAAAACACAAGTCAATGTCCCATCACAGTAGCCTTGCCATCAGCAGATCCAGAAATTGTGCAAGCAAACAAAAGAAAACAATAAAACGTGCAGTGCGGATCTTTTTCAAATTTAATTAACTAAAAGAGCTTTTGCTTTCCATTTGCAGACCCTAACACATTATAGAAATTGCATCCCCTCTCAAGATTCCTAGTGATTGCTCAACTATTGATCCGAAACTGCAGCACACTGCATGTTCCAGTAATGAGAGGACCAAATTCCCAACGAAAGGAAGAAACATTCCAAAAAATTATCAATGTTTAAAAACCCCGGATCTGCGTACAGAGATTCACAACATAGTGTAAGCATTGAGGAGCACAACAAAAATATCCCAAGAGATTTAGAATGGTTCTTAAGAAACGCAGAGTAAATATAGATAAGACTATAGAAGCCAACACCAGATCTTAACAGCCAAATCAAACAAATATACAAACTCAAGTCATAAACATGAAAATTACACAAACCCATCAGATCGAAAACAAAACCAATCAACTAACACCAGAAAAAGCACATACCTGAGCAGCAACAAGGCCACTAATGTGAGCCATGTCACAAAGCAAAAGTGCACCACACTTATCTGCAACAGCGCGAAACTTTGCATAATCCCAGTCTCTTGGGTAGGCACTGCCACCACATATGATCAACCGGGGCCTGAAATCCAAGGCCTTCTCTTCCAACTTCTCATAATCAATGAACCCAGTTGAGGAATTGACCTTATATGGCAGACTCTCGAAGTAAATCGAAGTCGCCGAGATCTTCTTTCCTCCCGAAGTGTAGTACCCATGGGTAAGGTGACCACCAGAGGGAAGGTCCAATCCCATGATGCGGTCATGGGGCTGAAGCACAGCCGTGTAAGCGGCGAAGTTGGCCGGAGAACCGGAGTATGGCTGAACGTTGACACCCCATTTGGCGGCGTCCAGGTGGAAAGCCTGGAGTGCACGTGAGCGGCACAGGTTCTCGATCTCGTCGATGAACTCGTTGCCTCCGTAATAACGGTTACCGGGCATGCCCTCGGAGTATTTGTTGGTCAAGGCACTGCCCAGAGCCTCTATGACGGCAAAAGATGTGAAATTTTCGGAGGCAATGAGCTCGATTCCTCGGGATTGGCGACGCTTCTCCTTCTCAATGAGGTCATGAATCTCTGGATCCACGGTCTCGAGGGGAGTGTTGCCCCAGGCGTTAACAGGTTCCATTGGGATAAATCGGAGTCGAACAAGAGGAAGTAGAGAATGAAATGGAGGAAAGGAGCAAGGGAATCGTGGTGTGATGGTGGCAAACTGACAACCGCGGGGTTTATAGGACTTGCAGTGCTGGGAAAATACCATTATGTCCTTTTGGTGTGTTTCCGTGGTTGGTTAGATGTAGATTTTGGAGCGGCTTCCATCATTTTAAAAGTTTAATTTTTTTCTTTAATCTGAAACTACACTTAACTAAACCTACACTTGGCGGCGCGGGGCACCCGAGGGCCGGCGCGTGACCGCACTTCCACCGTGTTTTAAACCTGTTCTTTATATGTTTTACGCAAGTATAGGTACATCTTAATTAGATATAGACACGGTGCATATGGATATTGACCATATTGATATTTAAATTATTAAAATCTTAACAACTTGATATGATTTAAATTTTTTTAAATTAGAAATAAAACCGTTTCGATCCAAATCGTTATTAACCATTTGGTTTGAATGGAAACGTTTTGAAACCATTTAGGAATAACAAAAATCAAGGATAAACAAAAAATCAAAGATATAAAAAATATCAGGATAATAAATACTTAAACTTTTGTATATTAATCTTGCAGATGATTGAATTGCAAATATTAACACTATATTGAGATTTATCATACAAACATTACCATTTAATAATATTTTATTATACTCTTATCTGAGTGTGCGTGTATTGATATGTGTATATCTAGGTATCTTTTTCTTTTTTTCTTTTTACTTTGTATAAATAATAGATTTAAAAATCAATATATTCCTTAACCCAATTTGGATTTAACGGATTTCCAAAATGAAAATATAAATTTAAACCATTACTAACGGAGCAGTTTGGATTCTCAAACATTTTGCCTTTTATCCAGTCAAACCTTAAATTGTTGGATAAATAACAGTTTGAAGCGGATCAGTTAGCGATTTTAACGGATTTTTGTTCACCCGCTAATTTTAATCCCATAAACGAGAAAACATGTAAAGACCCGAAAATTTAAGGGAACAAAAAATGACAATTTTGCCCATATATGGTGAAATATTGAATTTTTTTATCTGGACACTTTTTGGACATTTCGTGAGGACTATTACATAGGTCTCAACGTCCTGAGTCCATAGACAGAGAGTATACTAAAATTAGAGGTCGAATGATTTAGATATGGATCTAAAAAATCAAGGCAATTGTGGTAATTTTGGCATAAAGGGTAATTTGATCATTTTACGATTTTACATGTTAATCATGTGTGATGTTGACATGTGTCTAGATTATTCTAGTGTTTTCCCTCCTTTTCTCCCCATTGACATACCGTAAGTATATATATGTGTGTGTGTGTGTGTGTGTGTGTGTGTGTGTGTGTGTGTGTGTGTGTGTGTGTGTGTGTGTGTGTGTGTGTGTGTGTGTGTGTGTGTGTGTGTGTGTGTGTGTGTGTGTGTGTGTGTGTGTGTGTGTGTGTTGTGTGTGTGGTGTCCTCAATGGGTGTGGCCCGAGAAGGAAGGAAAACATGAAATCGTGGAAAAGAAGAGAAACGAATAGAAAGAAAGGGAAATAGTGACAAAGAAGATAAGAGAAAGAAGGAGAGAATGGAGGAGTAAACCAAGAGGAAGAGGAAGGTAAATAGTGGTGAAGAATTGAGGAACGCGTGAACTCCCAAATTGGCTTCTTAGCTCTAGCCTAGAAAGTTTGGAAACAAGCGGTAGGGTTTCCCCTGAAAGTTCTACGATCACTCTGAGACAAGAAGAAACGCACTTAGATGCTGGATGGGCCTCGAAATGGTTAAGGAACCGCAACTGAATGATCAAGTATCAGATCATGTTATTGGGTAAGTTTTTCTTTATTATAAGCTGATAGCTCTCCTTCTAGGCTCAACACGATGAAGATGAGGTATTATAATGTAACGACCCGAACTTTCGTAAATACTATTTTATTATTAAATGACCATTTTGCCCCTAAGGGGGGAAAAAGTTGACTTCTGCCCCGGGGAATATTTATGACTTTGACCCATGATCGTGTCGTAGATTAGGACGTCACCAGTCCGTAGGCAGGCGGCACGTCGAAAACGGACGTACGATGAAAACGTTATGGTCAAGGAAGTAAAATCGATTAACCGAACGAACCGAGGTTTGAATTAAAATATTATTATAATATTAGGATCTGATTTAAAAATCAAATCAATCTGGACCCTTGGATGAGTGACAAGTGTCACTCATCCCACACACCCCTTTTCCCCAAATTCTGGATCTTGTCCCTATTGGCTACATTTTTAAACAATTCTTTTTCCCTAAACAATTTCTAGCCATTCATCTCTGCCTAGGGCTCATCTAGACCGTTCAATTCATTTCCTTCTCTCTTTTTAATCCATCAGACAAATCTCTCTCACTTTCATTTTCTCTCAAGCCATGAACACGAGTTAGGAAGAACAAACACACATCCAGGCTACCCCTCTGCCTTGCTCCACCACCAGACTACCACCAGCCACCACCAGACACCGGCCACCACCACCACAGCCTAGCCTGCAATACCCGAAAAGCCCCAGACCCGAAAGGAAACAAACCAACCTTCAAGCATCCAACCGTCCAAACCTCCACACCAGGGCTCGAACCAACGTAGGCTTAGGTGAACTAGGGCGGCAGGAGGACTGAGGAGCGTACAGGACGACATACAGCGGCGACACAACGGCAGTAAGTCAGAAAACCCGAAAGGTCAAACTTTTTTCCCTGTTTCGAAACGGCTAGTTTTGACGTTAGGTTTCATTGTTCATCTCTGAGACATGTTTTAGGGGCTCAGACGACCAGTTTGGACCAAAGTTCGTGGCTGGAATCAAGGTGACTCGCCGGAGAAGACGACCAGAGCCTGCAGTCGGTTTTCCCTTTGATTCTCAAGTATCTTCTTCAACCTAAAAACTGGTTTTGAATTCATAGAACTGTAGAGGGGGTTGTGACGAGTCTATAGGGCCAAGTCTGATCGAAAATGGTGGTAAAAAACATGATCTGTGATTGGGTCAAGTTGTGGGTCAACGACGACCCGGTTTCTGCAAATCAGGTTGACTCGGTTACTGTAGCTAATGACGTCATCATGCTGACGTCAACAGTGGCGTCATCATGCTGACGTCAGTAGTGACGTCATGATGATGTCATCATGTCAGAAACTGTCAGACCATGGACCAATGGGCATGTGGCATGTGTCCTCTAACACTGTCAGTGCTGACGTCAGCAGTCACATAGTGCTGACGTCAGCAGTGACGTCATGTTGATGTCAACATGTACTGTAGCAGAGTTGACAGACCTTTGACCAGGCACGTGGGGGTGCATGTGAACAGAAACTTTTGTGGGACTAGTACCATTTTTAAGGTTTCAACGATACGAATCCAATGACAGTGGTTTCGTGTCAATCGGAGATCGTTAGGTTGGTTAAATTAGGGTTTAAAGCCTTGGGAAGCGTGTTCGGACGGCTTTCCCGGCCGGTTTCAGTCTCGGGTTTCTTGGTTGTTTAGTAGGGACTTATAGTGACCCTTACGTATGCTTTGGACATAACAGAAATTGTGCAATAGCACTTGGACAAGGTTATACGCTCGGATTTGCAGTGGGATTGTACTGTGAGTGGGCCTTTGATTTCACTAAACCTTAGCATGCATAACTCATTTCCTTTATATATATATATATATATATGATTCAAGCAAAAACATCTAATTATCTTGAGTTGTGATTATGGCACATATTACGATGTTTAGGCATGAGACTCGTTTGGTTAGTTTATGTACTATTTTGAGTCATAAATATGTATATGGATTTCGATGATTATCTTTAGTACTACACTGTATAGATCTACCCTAGTGATACTGTCTCCTCCGGATATGGGTACCCCGGAGTGGTCACGGCGCATTGCCTACGAGGGGTCATTCTACGGAGGAACCGGACCGTAGAGTGGCTCAAGAGTAGGATTGCTATTACTGGACGTCTGGGACGTCAGGCATCTCGGATGCCATACCCAGACTAGGTTCGGGATTTAAACTCGGGATTGAGACGCCAGGTGGCATGCGTAGCCTTGGGACTGTGACCTTATTGGACGTCTGGGACATCAGACATCTGGGATGTCAGGGTTGGGATGTATAATGCAGTGACTGAGGTTATGATTATGTTTATATTATTCTGCTTATGTTTATATGATATGTTATTATGGCTTTTGACACTGATGCATGCATTTCAGAAAACGGAGGGGAAAAACTATGTGTTTTCGATATGGCGAACTATTTTATAAACTTGAGTTTCGACCCACTCACCCTTATTGTTTTACTTACCCCTCCAGGCCGTGCTACTGAGGAAGGAGAGGATCCCGAGAAAGAGGCATAGGTTTATGTTACGCACATGAACCCTACTGCTGGGTAGGTTGGCACGTAGAATGTCTAGAGTTGTGCTCAATAACTTGTATTTGGAAACTATCCCTTGTTTGACACTATTCGTATTCGGATAAAATGTATGACTTAAATTTGGATCTTTATGCATTTAAGTTCCTTTAAGGGTAATTTTGGTATTGTGAGGTCGGGTGTCAGACGGGAGCAGGGCACGTCCCCGGGTGGTCCCAGAGGGATCGGGGCGGGTCCTGTCAACTTGGTATCAGAGCACTAGGTTATGGTCAGCATGCTAGACTAGTGGTCAGTACTCGGTACTTCTGACGGCTTAAGATTTTGTTGTCTAATCTATGCCTCTTAAACAATTGGTTATGCCTCCAAGGAGAATTCCTCAAGCACGGACTGACGAGGAAATAGCTAGAGAGATGGAGTGTGAGTATCGAACGGGCTCAACGTTTGGGAGCCACGCATTTTAGTGGGGGATCAAACCCCGAGGATGGTCACGAATGGATAGCCAAATGGGAGAGGATCTTTACTGTGATGCACTGCCCATCGGAAGAGCGGGTGGCATTGGCTACCTTCGTACTGGAAGGCGGGGCCTACCAATGGTGGTACGGCCTGGAGATGTCGGGTTAGTCTGTCCACACTACTACTTGGGAGGTTTTTCGTGCGAGATTCTTGGACCAGTACTACCCGCGATCCTTTCACGCTGCCGGTGAGGCAGAGTTTTTACGACTTGAGCAAGGCGACATGTCAGTGATGGATTATGAGCATACCTTTGTGAGACTTTCTCGGTTCGTAGCACCCTTTGTGAGCACATAAGAGGATAAATGTCAGAGGTTTGAGCTTGGAATCCAAAGGGATATTCAGGCAGGTATGACAGCGGCCAGTCATGCTACCCTGAGAGACATGGTGGATGCCGCGGTTCGTGTTGAGTCTAGCCTGGTGACACACTGGGCACGACAGTCATCTGGAGAGGGACGACGCGGGGATCGTCCATATCTTGGACCAGTGAGCTATCAAGGATTGAAGGGAGGACACAATAGTGGAACATCATCGTTCTCGCGTGGCTGAGGAGGGTATGGTTGCTTTGGGAGTTCCCAGAGATCGGGGTCGAGATCTGGTTCTAGTCAGCGCATGCCATGGAGTGGTGCATCCAGTGGATCTGATGACAGACCAGGTGTACTTGCTTGTTTTGCAGTGGAGGTTCAAGCCACTATGCTCGGGAGTGCCCAGCTTGGAGCAAGGGGCAACGATACAGGAGGCACCAGTGCAGTGCAGAGTTCGGCTTCCAACAATGTCGGAGGCCGAGGGCAGAGCGGAGCCCGTAGTGAGAATCGTGGAGCACGTGGGCCCGGACAGGCTACCGGACCACGAGCTCGTGTATTTGCAATCACAGAGCAGTAAGCCAGGATGGCACCCGGTGTCGTTACAGGTACTCTTCATATCTCAAATCTTATTGTACGTGTGTTAATGGATAATGGGGCTACCCATTCCTTTATTTCGAGGAGTTGTGCGGGTATGTTAGATTGTGACGTGTCAGCCTTGGATAGTGAGATGGGTGTTGGTACACCGATGAGAGTTGTGTACATAGTGAATCAGGTGATTCGGAGGTGCCCGGTAAGAGTGGAGGACGTGGATTTACTAGCTGATCTAATCCTTATGGATATTCATGACTTTGATGTTATCTTGGGGATGGATTGGTTGACGGATCACGGTTCGCACATCGATTGTTGTAGTAGGCAAGTGATCCTACAGAGTCCGGGTTTGTCGGAGGTTACTTTCTAGGGAGAGCGTGATGATACGCTACCTGAACTAATTTCTTCACTTGCCACTACCAAGCTTCTACGGAAAGGATGCCAGGGTTATCCGGCGTATGTTGTGACGATGCAGATTGACACTACGAGTACCGATGATTTGCCTGTGGTACGAGAGTTTCCGGATGTGTTCCCGAAAGATTTTCCTGGATTACCACCACATCGGGAGATCGAGTTCATGATTGAACTACTCCTCGGTACACAACCTATATAACAGGCACCATATCGAATGGCACCGACTGAGTTGTGGGAGCTGAAAACCCAATTATAGGATTTGGGATTCATCAGACCAAGTACATCATCGTGGGGAGCACCGGTGTTATTTGTGAAAAAGAAGGAGGGGAGCCTCCGCTTGTGTGTGGACTATCGACAACTCAACAAGGTAACGGTAAGGAACTAGTACCCCTTACCCAGGATTGATGATCTATTCGATCAATTGCGGGGAGCACAGTATTTCTCGAAGATTGATTTACGATCTGGTTATCACCAGTTGACGATTACTGAGGAAGATTTTCCGAAGACAGCGTTTCAGACTAGATACGGACATTATGAGTTCCTAGTGATGCCTTTCGGCTTGACGAATGCTCCAGCAGCATTCATGGATCTGATGAATAGGGTCTTTCGATCTTATTTGGATAAATTTGTGATCGTGTTCATTGATGATATCCTAGTGTACTCGAGGAGTGCTAGGGCCCATGAGAAACACCTACGATTGGTGTTAGGGAAGCTGAGGCAGAAACAGTTATACGCCAAGCTGAGTAAGTGCCAGTTTTGGCTAAACAACATTGGTTTTCTGGGACATGTGGTATCAGCATAAGGGATTAGTGTGGATCCCCAGAAGACCGAAGCTGTAAAAAATTAGGCTAGACCGACAACCGTAACTGAGGTACGGAGTTTCGTTGGTTTCGCAGGATACTACCAGAGATTTGTTGAGGGCTTCTCTAGTATCGCCGCACCGTTGACTCGTTTGACCAGGAAAGGAGTAAAGTTTGTTTGGGCCGAACGGTGCAAGCAGAGTTATCAGGAACTAAAACGTCGGTTAACTACCGCACCTGTTCTTGCCTTACCTGATAACAGTGGAGAGTTCGAAGTCTACAGTGACGCATCATTGTAGGGTTTGGGTTGCGTGCTGATGCAGAATGGTAGAGTTATCGCTTATGAATCGAGGCAACTAAAGACACATGAACTAAATTATCCTACGCACGATCTGGAGTTGGCAGGGGTGGTTCATGCTTTGAAAATCTGGAGACATTATCTGTACGGGGTAACTTGCAGGATATTCACCGATCATCAAAGTCTAAAGCATTTGTTCACTCAGAAGGAGCTGAACGTGAGGCATCGACGGTGGTTGGAGCTGATCAAGTATTACGATTGTACAAATGAGTATCATCTAGGAAAGGCGAATTTCGTGGCGTACACACTTAGCAGAAAGTCAGCGGGATCAGTTGTACACCTGAGGATGGTGTACCTTCATTTACTAGTGGAAATCCGAAGGGCTGGAGTTATGATGGGGATGGATGAGCATGGAGATTTGTTAGCCAGTTTTCATGTACGACCTGTGCTAGTCGATCGGATTATCGAGGCACAATTACAGGATCTGACACTTTGTATCTACAGGATCGAGGTCGAAGCGGATGAGAGGCAAGACTTTACCATCCGATGTGATGGAGCTCTGGTAAAACTGGGTCGTTTGTGTGTTCCTGCAGTGGCAGAGTTACGTGCAGAGATTCTTGAGGAAGCCCACAGTTCGGCTTATGCCATGCATCCGGGAGGTACAAAGATGTACCATACCCTCTGAAACCATTATTGACGGGCAGGAATGAAAAAGGATATTGCAGAGTTTGTGAGCAGATGTTTGACCTGTCAGCAGGTCAAGGCAGAGCGGTAGAGACCGTATGGGGCTATGCAACCACTTCCGATTCTCGAATGGAAGTGGGATCACATTACCATGGATTTTATCTTTAAGTTGCCGAGGACTCGGAGTGGATTCGATGGAGTTTGGGTGATTGTAGACCAATTAACCAAGTCAGCTCACTTATTACTGATACAGGAAACATATAAGCCAAACCGACTGGCTCAGCTGTTTGTGAAAGAGATCATTCGACTTCATGGTACCCCGGAGTCGATAGTGTCTGACCGAGATCCGCGTTTCACTTCTAGGTTCTGCCGGAATTTACAGAACACTTTGGGTACGAATTTACATTTCAGTACAGCTTTCCATCGACAGACCGATGGATAGTCAGAGAGGACTATTCAGACCCTGGAGGATATGATGAGGTCTTGTGTACTGCAGTTTCAGGATTCGTGGGATACTCATTTTCCTTTGATGGAGTTCGCATACAACAAAAGTTATCAGGCGAGTATCGGGATGGCAACCTACGAGGAACTGTATAGTCGGCAGTGTAGGACACCTATCTGCTGGATGGAGGTAGGAGAGCGAGTGGCAGTAAGGCTGGATTTGATGGACATGACCCAGGAAACGGTCCGAATCAAGGAAAGATTAAAAACAGCACAAGATCGCCAAAAATGCTATGCTAATCGACGGATTCGAGACTTGGAATTTGAGGTCGGAGATTTTGTGTTCCTAAAGTTATCACCATGGAAAGGGATTGTGCGTTTTGGCTGACGTGGGAAGTTGAGTCCGCGTTATTTTGGACCATACGAGATCACAGAGAGGATTGGACCCCGTGGCATACCGGTTAGCATTACCTTCAGAACTTACCAGAGTGCACGATGTTTTCCATGTGTCCATGTTACGGAAGTACCTACGGGACGATTCATATGCTTTGCCGAAGCAACCATTGGAATTGATGACTGATCTGAGTTTTGAAGAGAAACCAGTGCAGATTCTGGATCAAAAGAACAAGGTTTTGAGAAACCAGACGATTCGATTGGTGAAAGTACTATGGAGGAACCATGACGTCGAGGAAGCCACGTGGGAACCTGAAGACTTAATGAGGGAATAATACCCCTATTTATTTGAGTAAATTTTGAGGACAAAATTTTTGTAAGGTGGGTAGATTGTAACGACCCGAACTTTCGTAAATACTATTTTATTGTAAAATGACCATTTTGCCCCTAATGGGGGAAAAAGTTGACTTTTTTCCCGGGGAATATTTAGGACTTTAACCCATGATTGTGACGTAGATTTAGACGTCACGAGTCTGTAGGTAGGCGGCACGTCGAAAACGGACGTATGATGAAAAAGTTATGGTCCCGGAAGTAAAATCGATTAACCGAATGAATCGAGGTTTGAATTAAAATAACATTATAATATTAGGATCTAATTTAAAAATCAAATCAATCTGGACCCTTGGATGAGTGACAAGTGTCACTCATCCCACACACCCATTTTCCCCAAATTCTGGATCTTGTCCCTATTGGCTACAATTTTAAACAATTCTTTTTCCTTAAATAAATTCTAGCCATTCATCTCAGCCTAGGGCTCATCTGGACCATTCAATTCATTTCCTTCTCTCTTTTTAATCCATCAGAAAACTCTCTCTCACTATCGTTTTCTCTCAAACCATGAACACGACTTAGGAAGAACAAACACACATCCAGGCCACCCCTCTACCTTTCTCTACCACCAGACTACCACCAGCCACCACCAGACACCGGCCACCACCACCACAGCCTGGCCTGCATGACCCGAAACCCCCCAGACTCGGAAGGAAACAAACCAACCTCCAAGTATCCAACCGTCCAAACCTCCACATTAGGGCTCGAACCAATGTAGGTTTAGGTGAACTAGGGCGACAGGAGGACTGATGAGTGTACAGGATGACGTACAACGGCGACACGATGGCGGTAAGTCAGAAAACCCGAAAGGTCCAACTTTCTTCCCTGTTTCGAAACGGCTAGTTTTGACGTTAGGTTTGATTGTTCATATCTAAGACATGTTTTAGGGACTCAGATGACCAGTTTGGACCAAAGTTCGTGGCCGAAATCAAGGTGACTCGCCGGAGAAGACGACCAGAGCCTGCAGCCAGTTTTCCCTTTGATTTTCAGGTATCTTCTTCAACCTAAAAATGGGTTTTGAATAGAGGGGGTTGTGATGAGTCTATAGGGCCAAGTCTGATAGAAAATGGTGGCCGGAAACATGATCTTTAATTGGGTCAAGCCGTGGGCCAACGGCGACCCGGTTACTGTAGCTGATGACGTCATCATGTCATAAACTGTCAGACCATGAACCAATGAGCATGTGACACATGTCTTCTGACATTGTCAGTGCTGACGTCAGCAGTGACGTCATGCTGATGTCAGCATGTACTGTAGCAGAGTTGACTGACTTTTGACCAGGCGGGTGAGGGCGCGTGTGAACAGTAAATTTTGTGGGACCAGTACCATTTTCAAGGTTTCGACGATGGGAATCAAATGGCAGTGGTTTCGTGTCAATCAGAGATCGTTAGGTTGGTTAAATTATGGTTTGAAGCCTTGGGAAGCGTGTTCGGACGGCTTTCCCAGGCCGGTTTCAGTCTAGGGTTTCTTGGTTGTTTAGTAGGGACTTATAGTGACCCATACGTATGCTTTGGACATGACACGAATCGTACAATAGCACTTGGACAGGGTTATACGCTCGGATTTGCAGCAGGATTGTACTGTGAGTGGTCCTTTGATTTCACTAAACCTTGGCATGCAAAACTGTTTTCCTTTATATATATATATATATATATATATATGATTCAAGCAAAAACATCTAATTTTCTTGAGTTATGATTATGGCACGTATTACAATGTTTGGGCATGAGACCCGTCTGGTTAGTTTATGCACTGTTTTGAGTCACATATATGTATATGGATTTCGATGATTATCTTTAGTACTTCACTGTATAGATCTACCCTAGTGATACTGTCTCCTCCGGATGTGGGTACCCCGGAGTGGTCACGGCGCATTGCCTGCGAGGGGTAATTCTACAGAGGGACCAGACCGTAGAGTGGCTCAGGAGCAGGATTGCTATTACTGGACGTCTGGGACGTTAGGCATCTCGGATGCCATACCCGGACTAGGTTCGGGATTTGGATTCGGGATAGAGACCTCGGGTGGCACGCGTAGCCTTGGGACTGTGACCTTATTGGACCTCTGGGGCGTCAGACATCTGGGATGTCAGGGTTGGGATGTATAGTACAGTGACTGAGGTTATGATTGTGTTTATATTATTCTGCTTATGTTTATATGATATGTTATTATGTCTTTTGACACTGATGGATGCATTTCGGAAAACGAAGAAAAAAAACTATATGTTTTCGATATGGAGAACTGTTTTATAAACTTGAGTTTCGGCCCACTCACCCTTGTTGTTTTACTGACCCCTCCAGGCCGTGCTACTGAGGAAGAAGAGGATCCCGAGGAAGAGGCATAGATTTACGTTGCGCACCTGAACCCTACTGCTAGGTAGGTTGGCACGTAGAATGTCTAGAGTTGTGCTCAATAACCTGTATTTGGAAACTATCCCTTGTCTGACACTATTTGTATTCGGATAATATGTATGACTTAGATTTGGATATTTATGCATTTGAGTTCCTTTAAGAGTAATTTTGGTATTGTGAGGTCGGGTGTCAGACGAGAGCAGGGCACGTCCCGGGGTGGTCCAAGGGGGATCGGGGCGGGTCCTGTCATATAATGTGTAATTGGGTCATAAAATGAAGTTTTACGAGTCGTTTCATGGATGCTCGAGTCGGGTCCTATACGTAGGTCCGTAGATCGACCCAACGAAATTTTAGGGGTGACCGTGCGCTGGCGCGTGACGCCCACACGCAGGGAATCTTAGGTGGCGCGTGAGTGCGTGTGCAACCGTCTCTCAGGTTACGCCCAACAGGAATGTTTTAGTTCTTTATTTTGTGAGTTTAATGGGTACAATTTCTAAGTTAATTGGTTATCGTTTGAGTATAGTTTTAAGGGTCCAAAATTTGTTTTATTCATACTTTAAATTCCAAATTAATTTGGGAAAAATTAAGGATTTGACTATAATTCGATTTGGATATTAATATAACTTAAACTACCAATTGTGATAAGATGGAAAGTAAGGCAAAGGACTGTGGTTAAGGAAATTGCTTAAGTATATGATGGTTGTGAATAATTTGTTCTTTTTAGGGTTATCATATTCATCCGAATTATATACTCTTATTATGTTATATGATGATTATATTGATGATGATATGATGATGATGAGTAGGTTGATGAAGATATACTGATCATGGTTATGTTGAGGATGACATGAATATGATGATATGATGACATGATGTTATATATATATATATGATATATGTTGATGTTATGGTTATGATGATTGATGGAAAATATTTGAAAAGAATATGTTTAAAAGGTTGAATGTATGCGGCCATATGTACTTATTTGAATATTACTAAATTTTATAATAACAATAATAATAAATGGTTATAAAGTAAAAATGAATATGGTCTACCACCACTTGTCGGGGCAGGTGGGTTGGACGTGGACGATAACCCTACAACGGTGGGTTAAAGTTGGTTAATATAATAAGATATGGACATAGATAAAATTGGTCATATCCCTTGTCTGATAAGAGTTGTCAGAAGGGAGCAGGACAGGTCTGATTCTCAAGGAAATTAGGGACGAGTCCTATCACTTGATATCCGAGACACGTTACTAAATATTATATATGATGGTGCCTTGTGTATAATTATTTATAAATAATTCTTTGATGATTTTATGAAAACACTTTTTTTTTTTTTTTTTGAGATTTTGGGGCTAAAGTTCGGTCTAAGATTTGGGTTTGACTTGAAAGGCGAGTCAAGATTCATATGTGACAATTATTTGAAATTGATTTTTCAATGAATTGATGATTTTTGGGAATGTTGAAATTGATTTTAAATAATACGTTTTACGAGGTTTTGGCACAAATGGTTGTTTGTGCGTATGCACGATTTTTGAGATATGATTTTTGGTTTATGGAATTGATATGTAAGACCCGTGTCCTGAAGGGAACGGTGAATTATCTCACATTCCTGCGAGGGGGAATGGTCTAGGAGGGGATTGGTGGTATGCCTTAAAAGTGTAAGCACACTCCTATCTAGCACGAGGCCTTTTGGGAGCTCAGTGGCTTTGGGTTCGGTTGGAACTCCAGAGTTAAGCGAGTTGATGTTGGTGCAATTCCATGATGGGTGACCCCCTGGGAAGTTGCACCGTGAGCTCCCGAAAACAAAATCGTGAGGGCAAGGGCAAAGAGGCCCAAAGTGGACAATATTGTGCTAGATGAGCCGGGTCCTAACAGAATGGTATCAGAGCCAGACCCCAACTGGGAAGTGTGCCAACGAGGACACTGGGCCCCAAGGGGGGTAGATTGTAAGACCCGTGTCTTGGAGGGAACGGTGAACGTTCCCACATTCCTGCTAAGGGGGAATGGCCTGGGAAGGGAATGGTGGTGTGCCTTAAAGGTGTAGGCACACACCTATCTAGCATGACATCTTTTGGGAGTTCATTGGCTTTGTGTTCGACTGAAACTCCAAAGTTAAGAGAGTTGAGGCTAGTGCAATTCCATAATGGGTGACCCCCTGGGACGTTGCACCGTGAGCTCCTGAAAACAAAACCGTGAGGACGAGGAGGCCCAAAGCCGACAATATTGTGCTACAGTCGGGTCCAGACCGAGGAGGGTTGGGTCCTGACAGATATGTGCATTAAGTATGTGTGATTTCTATGATATTGACTTGGTTGGGATTTTTATATAAATTTTGACAATTGTACACGTTCTACTAGGTTTTCTTGAATTATGTTTGGGCTTAGGCCCGGAGTTTGCAATGATTTGAATTGGGTTTTCTAATAATGATTATTGATCATTTTGAGACTTTTAAGTATATGTGGTTTTATGGAAATGGTGATTGGACTAAGGTCTAGTTTGAAAAATTTGGTCTGACTTGAATTGAGAGTCATGGTTATTATGTGATTTAGTTGACAATGATTGGAATTTTTTTTTCTTTTTCCTAATGAGCATTGATGAATTATGAGAATTCAATGATTAATGATGATTTTTCATAATTTTGGAATGAATGTATGTGGTAGATGTGACATTGATTTTTGAGTAATTTATATATTATAGATATATGTTTCTTGATATTTGTGTTATTGTATTATGAACGGATTGCTTTTTTTTTTTGAATGATGGACTGTCTCAAACATTCAGCTAAGGCTCTTTTCCTAGGACTGGTATTGTGGTGGACAATCTCAGACGTCGAGCTAAGGCTCTTTCTTGAGATTGGTATTGTGGTGATTACTCAAACATCGGGCTGGGCCCCTTTCTTTATGTATCGACATGTTTCAAACCTACGGGAATAATTAAGAATTAGTCAGGATTAATGGAGGATTAGTGGATGATCATGGTGAAATGACGATTTTGCCCCTAGACGAGGGTAAAAAGTTTGCTTTGACCTAGGAGGTCAATGTCACGTTTATCGAGGTATATTACGTAGATCTAGACGATACGAGTCTGTAAACAGACGACACTTCGAAATCAGGCATCTTATACAAAATTTACGGGTCTAGAACGAATCGTGGTTCGATTGCACGATTTACGAGGCGGGTTCACTTTTGTTTGTAGTGGGCCCAAAATAGAAGGGGTTAAATGAGCCTATTAATGAGTTGTTTTCAAGGGCTGATCATGGGCATTATACCTGGCATATGTATAGGAACTTCAATGAAATACATAAGGGATTAGCACTGAAGTTGTAGTTTGATAAAATCTCAAGGTTAACTACTGTTTCATGGTACAAAAAAATGAAGGTGATCGTAGAATTGAGTCCTACAGCCTATGATTGGTTAATTAAGATGGACACGAGGAAATTGACAAGGTCTCATTTCAGCACATACTATAACGTGGATATTATACTCAACAACCTCAATGATACATTCAACAAGGAAATCGTGTCTTCTAGGACAAGTCAATTATAACTATGCTGGAGAGAATCAGAACTTATATGATGTTTTTTTCAATAAGGAAGTTGGCAATTGTTAATTGGAATGGAGAATTTGGGCCAAGGATAAGGTCTATTTTATAAAATACGAAGAAAGAGGGGAAGTGGTATATTTCAAGACATGCAGGTAATGAAGTCTTTAAAGTGACTCACCAATCTAGGAGGCAATTTCAGGTGGATTTGAAGGCAAAAACGTGTTCATGTAGGGAATGAGATCTTAATGGAATACCATGCATGCATGCTTACTCAACAATCAGTAGGTTGAATAGGCAAGCAGAACAGTATGTACACGAATGATACAACAAAGCGGCCTACTTGAAGTGCTATGAAAGGATTATTGAGCCTATGAGAAGCCATGATGTAACGATTCGACCCGTAAATTCGGGAATTTCAGAAATTATTGGAAATTTTTCCGGGATTTTATGAAAATTATTTAGAAAGTTCGACGGTTTTGCCCCTAGGGTTACTATTGTCTTACTATTTGTGGAAAAGGGCATTTTTGGAAAGAATAAAATTAGGATTTTTTTGGTTGGTTGGATAAGGTTGGTTGGATGAGATTCACTCTCATCTCTCTCCTCTCTCTCCTCTTTCCCATCCAAGCAAACACACACAAAAACCATTAAACGTCCTATCTTTGAATCATGAGTTTGAAGGCTTTTTGAGAGAAAACATGGATGGAAACAAGTCCTAGGGAACCTAAGGATCAAATAGAGCTCAGGTTCGAAGGGAGGAACTACGAGAATAGCACCGTTTGAGAGCTTAGAATCTGGCTGAAACTTTCGAGGCTCATATCATCAAAGCCAGATGCGAATTCTCAATTATGCTTTCAGTCTTGGAATTATTGGCATGAATAGATGAATTTCCATATATATTTTGTAAGATATGGTTAAGAAATGAGGGAGATATAAAGGTTTGAAGTTTCAGGCAAAAATGGGGTTTTCCTATTAGCGAGGAAGTGGAAATGACGGCGGTGCAGATAATCTTCTCCGATGAGTGATGACATCATCATGATGACATGATGATATCACTAGGTTATGTCACGATGGTGTCTTCTGAAACGTGTTAGGTGCCATGTGGCAAAGGTGCCACGTGGCAGGCATTAGTGGTACCTCGTGGCAGGGGATGAGTGGTGCCACGTGGCACATGTTACGAGATGCCACGTGGCAGGTGATGTAACGACCCGTCCCGAATATCGGGATTTAATAATATTTAATTGTGATTCACTAATCTGGGATTAGTTGGGCGATTTCGGACGAATTGTGCAAAATGACCGTTTTGCCCCTAGGCGTGGGCAAAACGTTGACTTTTAATTCGGATGGTCAAATGGACTTTGACCGATGACCGTGACGTAGTTCGGGACGTCACGAGTACATGGACAGGTGGCACGTTCGGTTCCGACGTTCGTGGTGAAAGTTATGATGTACGGAGGTCCAGGGGCATTTTCGTAATTTGGACGATATAAGGGTGAATGTTGACTTTTCGACCGGGATGTCCGATGGCCGAGGGCCAAGGACCGTTACGTAGGTATCGTCGATACGAATTCAATGACAGGCGGCACGCATCAATCGGAGTCCGTATGACCGAGTTACGGGTCAGGATGCGTGAGGGGCATTTTGGTAATTTTCTGCACAAGGGCAGAATTGTAATTTTCTTCACGGGACACTGTTCCATTGAACTGGCCGTGTAAGTGGATGCTTTGTGCGATCGATCCCTTGATTTTTTATCAATTAAATGGCTGGATTGGGACAGTTTGAGGTGGAATTGCACATGGGGATTGAGTTGGCATCAATTGCACAACACGGACACTGGTTTTTCTATTGTTTTCGGGTCAGTGCAGGGGACATTGCGCAGTGGCCGGTGTGGCACTTTTGGATGCTTTTAATGGCTGTTTTGGATTGTTAGAATGGAGAGTGAGTCGAGAGGTTGACTCTGATATTGAGAATGAAAGGAATGGAGTGAAAATGGTGGAGGTTTATCCTGAAACCCGAAACTGTGTTTAACAAATTCAAAAATCCAATTCGAGGTTCTGGGCCAGCCCAGGGCAATTTGATGACTCATTTAGCTCTCTGGGATCATTTCCAGTCGATCCAGATCATTTGGGGCAAGCTTGGGAGCTCCTAGGGCCGTGAACGGACATGGTGGACGGCCGGAAAACTCGAGCTTGAGTTGTGACGATTGAGGTATTGTCGAGTTCAATTAATCATGCTAATTAGTTCGTATTAGTCCTTATTAACTTCCTGTGAAGTTAATTTGATAATGGTTAAGGATTGGAGGAGTTTTGGTGATCGACCCGTTTTGGGTGATCACGGGTTGTTGACTTGATTAGGGAATGGTTGATGCTAATCATGGACACAGAACTGAAATTGGTGGATTGATGATTGTTGTAGGATCAAGAACGGATTGAATTGATATCGAATTGAGGGTGATTGAAACGGATCCTATCGCGGGTAATCAGACCTGTTTACCAGTCATTCGGGTGAGGAAGGAGCACTGTAGCAGGCGCGTGGCTTTCACGCGCAGCCACTCACGGCGGCGCGTGACGGCGCGTGGGCACGAATCTCGAGGTGAGGTCAACATGACTTTTGTCCTATACAATGTAACGAACATTTTGGGATTGGTTTCGTGTCGATCGGATCCCGTTTCGTTATTGTTCGGGATGTCCGAAGGTTTTAAATCCAGTTTAAAAATACTTAAAAATTCGGGAAAATTACGGGACTTGAATAGGATGTTAATTATGAGGTTAGTGATCCTCTAAATTGATTTGAACAGGATTGGGAGTCCCGGTGATAGTGATGTGGCCCGGGAAGGCCTATGGCACGCGTATCGAGGCGCTCGGTTAAACGGTCTGTGAGTGGACATTGGTTTCATAAATTCGATGCATGCATAACTGTTTTATGATTGTTATAATTATGATTAAATGATTTACTTTGGATATCGGTGAATTTAAAATGATTTCACGCATTTCGAGGTGAATTACGTATTTGCACGTAAATCGAGATTTTCTGGATTTTCACCGATTTCCATAAATGTGGTTGGATATGATTTCATGAAACGGTTACGAACTTGAATAATGTAAAATCGGGCCAGGGGCCCAGTTGAACTATGAAATCGGGCCAGGGGCCTAGTTAACATGTGGATCGGGCCAGGGGCCCAGTTAACTTGTGAAATCGGGCCAGGGGCCCAGTTGATTTCTACATGTGATTGCGGGTCGGGGACCCTAAATGGAATTGAATAAATGTTTCCTGGTTTACATTTTATATATGTTCACATGCTGGAATCTATAAATGGTTTTGATGATGTTTCGGTCATGGCACGTTTTACGGTTTTGGGCATGAGACCCGTTTGATGAAATGTAACGATCGGTTCGGATTTTACCTATGTATACCTATATGTTTTGCATGTGGATATCGATAAAATGTATTTAGTACTGCACTGTATAGATCCTTCCATATTATATTGTCTCCTCCGGCGAGGTACCCCGGAGAGGTCACGGGCGTCTAGTACGTCCAGCGTTTATGACGCTAAGCATCAGGTGATGCTGCATCAGGTGATGCTGTACCCGAACGGGGTTCGGGGATTTAACTCGGAAAATTGAGACCCGAGTGGCACGCGTAGCCTTGTGATTGTGACCTTATTGACGTCAGGGACGTCAGACATCAGGGATGTCGGATTGGAGTGTATAGTGCAGTGGCTAAAATAATGATTATGGTTTATATTATATGCCTTATGGTTCGTATTACTGGATTTATGAAATAACTCTTGGATTTACTTTTGGAAATTGGAACTATGCTTTGGTTTCCGGGCTAAGGCCCTAATGGTTATTTCTAAATAAATATGGGATTATTGGTTTTGGTGCATGCATATGATTTTACTGAGGGGCATAAATGTCTTATAAATGTTTTAAACAGACTTGTTTATTTTCGTCCACTCACAGCTTTTGTTTTCAATGCCCTTCAGGTTGATTCCGGATACGACTGCAGCAGAGACTTGAGCATCGCACACTTCCTCCATCGATCCTTACGCACTCTGGAAGCCCGTTTGGGCAATGGCAATCGGTTATCCCTTGTCTGGCGCCTCTTGTCAGACGGGAGCACGTCACATTCCATGGTAATCCTGGGGGGGATTGGGATGGGTCGTGTCAAGTGGTATCAGAGCAGGTTTTGCTCTTTTGTGCGCGAAGGTCGAGGGTGTGATGTCTCTTTGGGCTGCTGTTCCGTTGTCAACCTGATAGATAGTTTTGGGTTTGTATGGTGAATTGGGTGTGTTTGGCTTGATACGCCGTGCATTGTTGCGATTCAACCCAGGTGGGGTTGCATACGATTAACTGGTAATGTGGGACCGTCGGTTCGGTCATGTGATGATGGATTGTTGTGCCACTGGGCACAGCTAGGTTCAGGGAACCCCATTGGAATAATGTTATGGAAGTGCGAAACTCAGTTGAGTATTGGTCTAAGTTTTGGACCCTAGTAGTGTTGGCTAGTGTACGGGGGTTGGTGCATCGGAGTTAGCCGATGACCTTCGTGGTGGAACCCATGATGGAACCCACGTTGAATTGACGATTGGATTGGATTGGACGTCTATACGATGTCAGGACCGCGGGGTCGGTCAGGTTGTGGATTTTACTGCAAAAGGCAGTTGGGTTCGGTGGAACCCTAGGGTGTGATTTTGGAACCCTAATTTATAATTGATGGACCGAAAGGTGAACCTTAAGTGAGAACTTGTGCTGCGACGAGCGGCTGAGGTCATGGATGACCATGTGGATGACTCTAGTGAGTCTTATGGGTTCGATCTATGAATACGGTTGTGAGATGAAATATGGAATCCCGTGTTGGATCGAATATTAGTGTGACGTGTGGGTATGGATCTTGACAACGATGACTGTTGGTCGACAGTTGTGTCGAGATGACTGGCTATCGAGGGTATTTAGTGTGGCTTTCACACTTGGGGATCGGGGGATGTTCAGGGAACGTCCATTATCCTGATGTGCCAGTGGTCAAATTGGAGGTACCCATAGTCCTGGGGTACGAGTGGTGTTACGGGATCGTCGTTCGGAATGAACGGAGATCCAGGGTAACAACTTTGCACACTGTGTGCTAGCATGGATGTTCGTGTGCTAGCATGGGTGTTCGTGTGCTATGTATGGATGTTGGTATGGTGATACCTATATGCCAATACTAGTATGGATGCATGTGTGCTGATACTGGTATTGATGATGGTGCGTTGGTGCTGGTGACAGTAATTGTGATGACGATGAGCCACCAGTTGGGGTGTGACTCTGTCATGATGAACAGATGATTGGTATGTGCGACTCAGTGGTGGTTGAGTCTTGGACTGGATGGGATCCAGTGGAGGTTGTGTCGTGTTGGGATAAGTCCTAACAGATATATGATGACAAGTGATGAATGGATCAAAGGTATGATTGAAAATTTGGGGGAATCTTGGGATGCTGTCCCCTAGGTCATGTGTATTGGTGGACTTGGGGAGTTGTGGTCAACTCCGAGATTGGTAAGTTTGTGTACTGCTTATATCCCCAGGAAGTACAAGGAAATTATTGAAGTTGGAAAAGTCGGGGAAACCATTCGTGGTATTGACGTGTGATTTTGTGATTGTGAATCACTTGGAACCTGAGGATTGAACCTGTTTAAGTTGAGATGTGAGACGGAGGCAGTATGGTATGCACATTCAGGCAAAAATTGGAAATATTCCGTTCGGAATCAGGGTGTGTGCATACATGATTATTGACGGACGTGAGGTCCGAGTAATGAATTGATTTTGGACACGTGGTGGTCCAAGTGAGGTATGGACGTGGGCAGTCCAGTAGTTGGACTTGACATCTCATTGGGAGCATGTCTGTTCCCAACATGGTTGGAACTCCCGTTTCGGGGAGAGATGTGATTGGGAGACGAGAGGAGTGCTCGTTTCCACATCGGTGATTGGTATTCCGAAGTCTTTGGGGTTGACTTCATATTTCCTGCCGTGGCAGATGATGATTGTTGCTACCAGTACGTTGAGTGTGTATTGGTTGGTGGACCCATGTTTGGTTTGGGGTCATTGGACACAAGAAGTTTTGTATGATTTTGGATTTGGTGGTGATATGCGTGGTCATCTTTCCACCAAGGGAAATTTGGCGAAGGATTCAATTGAGGGTGTAAGACCCTACGATCAGCTTCCAGATGGATTGTTAGCTATGTGAGCATGTGTGGATCCCAGGCGGATCTGATTTGTGATGTTGTCGACTTTGGACGATGTGACGATCTAGGATCGTGATGTTGCTTGTCGGGTGACGTAGCGATGGATCTGGGTTGTGATCGTGATGATCCAGATTGGATGAGAGTTATCACTCTTACCTTGGTATGTGAGTCATAAATGACGGGACTGAACTTCTTTTCGGAGTGAAGTCCATATGGTTTGTGACTTGGTTGAGTAGGTTTCCGATGTGGCCGGATTTTGTCAACCTTTGACGTGTGGATATTGGGATTGGCTTCCCTATGAAGTCAATCGAGTGTTTTGGAGAGGCAACCGATAGATCCGGTTACGTTACGTCTTGATGGACGTAAACGAGATTTTGGGTTTTGGAATCGAATTTTTGGGTGACGATTCAGGATTCGATTGCGAAGCTCGAAAATGGATTACTGGATTTGGGTACGGAATGATTATTCCAATGCTAGCTTACGGAGTAATGATTTCGGATTCGGATTTGGACATGGATTAAAAATATGATGTTGGGTTCGGATTCGGGATTTCTTACGAAATTACGAATTCGGATTCGGAATTGGAACTAGATGACGGGTGGAGTTCGTTTTGTCTCATGATGGTTTGGACAAAGGTACTTCATTATTGGAACGTGTATGGCTATGACCTGGGAGGCTATAGTCAGATTGATGGATTGAGGTACGTACAGGGTACGTTGTACGAGGATTGATACTGGTTAGGCTGAGTGGTGCCTAATGGCGGTACATGGGATGTACCAGTGGTGTGTAACTAATGTGTTGGTAATCGGATTGGTTCTGATATCATTTGTTTGGCTGTATTGTGGACTGGACATTGGATACTGTGCGCTGTGCAGAGTGATTTTGTCGGGTTCATTGATTGTATGAGCAGGTGCTCTTGGCCACGGTGGCCAGTGGAACCCCGGTATTGATTGTGTGTTCACTGCTGGGCTGGTATTCAATGTGTTCCAGTTACACCACTTGATGGAGTAAGTTGACGGTATACGTACACTCAGGATGAGTGAATTGGTGGTCAGAGTAACCACGAGTAGCCTTGTGTGACTTGATCACACCGTGATTTCCCAGCGTCTTGGTTCGTTGAGGGAGTCGGCGATTATGGACATTGAGATTAATTGGTGTCGCAGGAATGCGCTTGCGAATTGAGATCATGTGGTTGATCTTACGCTACATCGAGGGTGATGTAGTACGTGGTGTTGTCACGGACGGACAGATGGTTGGGGCCTTACTAGGGTGGTAAAGCTTAGTGGTGACAGTTTGACTGATGGTGTCAGCGTGGACTGACAAATGAGATTTGGTGACTCCCAACGGGAGCAAATGTAAGGATTTATTGATAATGGAAAGGAACCATCTAGCTGAAGGAGTCAGCTAAATGGTTAGGCGATTTTATCGCGGATCAGGTGATCATTTCCACTCGAGGTGGTCGAGTGTTGTTGCTATTATGACGTATGACTGAGATGGTATGTCTGGGTACAACCGAGGCTGGTGTTGACCCAGTGTGTGGGTGTACAAGTGTACACAGTTGTGAGGTCGAATTGTTTTCCACAAGGTGGTTGTGGAATAAGGTTATTGGTAATTTCGAGGACGAAATTCTTTAAGGAGGGAAGGTTGTAACGACCCGTCCCGAATATCGGGATTTAATAATATTTAATTGTGATTCACTAATCTGGGATTAGTTGGGCGATTTCGGACGAATTGTGCAAAATGACCGTTTTGCCCCTGGGCGTGGGCAAAACGTTGACTTTTAATTCGGATGGTCAAATGGACTTTGACCGATGACCGTGACGTAGTTCGGGACGTCACGAGTACATGGACAGGTGGCACGTTCGGTTCCGACGTTCGTGGTGAAAGTTATGATGTACGGAGGTCCAGGGGCATTTTCGAAATTTGGACGATATAAGGGTGAATGTTGACTTTTCGACCGGGATGTCCGATGGCCGAGGGCCAAGGACCGTTACGTAGGTATCGTCGATACGAATTCAATGACAGGCGGCACGCATCAATCGGAGTCCGTATGACCGAGTTACGGGTCAGGATGCGTGAGGGGCATTTTGGTAATTTTCTGCACAAGGGCAGAATTGTAATTTTCTTCACGGGACACTGTTCCATTGAACTGGCCGTGTAAGTGGATGCTTTGTGCGATCGATCCCTTGATTTTTTATCAATTAAATGGCTGGATTGGGACAGTTTGAGGTGGAATTGCACATGGGGATTGAGTTGGCATCAATTGCACAACACGGACACTGGTTTTTCTATTGTTTTCGGGTCAGTGCAGGGGACATTGCGCAGTGGCCGGTGTGGCACTTTTGGATGCTTTTAATGGCTGTTTTGGATTGTTAGAATGGAGAGTGAGTCGAGAGGTTGACTCTGAGATTGAGAATGAAAGGAATGGAGTGAAAATGGTTGAGGTTTATCCTGAAACCCGAAACTGTGTTTAACAAATTCAAAAATCCAATTCGAGGTTCTGGGCCAGCCCAGGGCAATTTGATGACTCATTTAGCTCTCTGGGATCATTTCCAGTCGATCCAGATCATTTGGGGCAAGCTTGGGAGCTCCTAGGGCCGTGAACGGACATGGTGGACGGCCGGAAAACTCGAGCTTGAGTTGTGACGATTGAGGTATTGTCGAGTTCAATTAATCATGCTAATTAGTTCGTATTAGTCCTTATTAACTTCCTGTGAAGTTAATTTGATAATGGTTAAGGATTGGAGGAGTTTTGGTGATCGACCCGTTTTGGGTGATCACGGGTTGTTGACTTGATTAGGGAATGGTTGATGCTAATCATGGACACAGAACTGAAATTGGTGGATTGATGATTGTTGTAGGATCAAGAACGGATTGAATTGATATCGAATTGAGGGTGATTGAAACGGATCCTATCGCGGGTAATCAGACCCGTTTACCAGTCATTCGGGTGAGGAAGGAGCACTGTAGCAGGCGCGTGGCTTTCACGCGCAGCCACTCACGGCGGCGCGTGGCGGCGCGTGGGCACGAATCTCGAGGTGAGGTCAACATGACTTTTGTCCTATACAATGTAACGAACATTTTGGGATTGGTTTCGTGTCGATCGGATCCCGTTTCGTTATTGTTCGGGATGTCCGAAGGTTTTAAATCTAGTTTAAAAATACTTAAAAATTCGGGAAAATTACGGGACTTGAATAGGATGTTAATTATGAGGTTAGTGATCCTCTAAATTGATTTGAACAGGATTGGGAGTCCCGGTGATAGTGATGTGGCCCGGGAAGGCCTATGGCACGCGTATCGAGGCGCTCGGTTAAACGGTCTGTGAGTGGACATTGGTTTCATAAATTCGATGCATGCATAACTGTTTTATGATTGTTATAATTATGATTAAATAATTTACTTTGGATATCGGTGAATTTAAAATGATTTCACGCATTTCGAGGTGAATTACGTATTTGCACGTAAATCGAGATTTTCTGGATTTTCACCGATTTCCATAAATGTGGTTGGATATGATTTCATGAAACGGTTACGAACTTGAATAATGTAAAATCGGGCCAGGGGCCCAGTTGAACTATGAAATCGGGCCAGGGGCCCAGTTAACATGTGGATCGGGCCAGGGGCCCAGTTAACTTGTGAAATCGGGCCAGGGGCCCAGTTGATTTCTACATGTGATTGCGGGTCGGGGACCCTAAATGGAATTGAATAAATGTTTCCTGGTTTACATTTTATATATGTTCACATGCTGGAATCTATAAATGGTTTTGATGATGTTTCGGTCATGGCACGTTTTACGGTTTTGGGCATGAGACCCGTTTGATGAAATGTAACGATTGGTTCGGATTTTACCTATGTATACCTATATGTTTTGCATGTGGATATCGATAAAATGTATTTAGTACTGCACTGTATAGATCCTTCCATATTATATTGTCTCCTCCGGCGAGGTACCCCGGAGAGGTCACGGGCGTCTAGTACGTCCAGCGTCTATGACGCTAAGCATCAGGTGATGATGTACCCGAACGGGGTTCGGGGATTTAACTCGGAAAATTGAGACCCGAGTGGCACGCGTAGCCTTGTGATTGTGACCTTATTGACGTCAGGGACGTCAGACATCAGGGATGTCGGATTGGAGTGTATAGTGCAGTGGCTAAAATAATGATTATGGTTTATATTATATGCCTTATGGTTCATATTACTGGATTTATGAAATAACTCTTGGATTTACTTTTGGAAATTGGAACTATGCTTTGGTTTCCGGGCTAAGGCCCTAATGGTTATTTCTAAATAAATATGGGATTATTGGTTTTGGTGCATGCATATGATTTTACTGAGGGGCATAAATGTCTTATAAATGTTTTAAACAGACTTGTTTATTTTCGTCCAGTCACAGCTTTTGTTTTCAATGCCCTTCAGGTTGATTCCGGATACGACTGCAGTAGAGACTTGAGCATCGCACACTTCCTCCATCGATCCTTACGCACTCTGGAAGCCCGTTTGGGCAATGGCAATCGGTTATCCCTTGTCTGGCGCCTCTTGTCAGACGGGAGCACGTCACATTCCATGGTAATCCCCGGGGGGATTGGGATGGGTCGTGTCAAGTGGTATCAGAGCAGGTTTTGCTCTTTTGTGCGCGAAGGTCGAGGGTGTGATGTCTCTTTGGGCTGCTGTTCCGTTGTCAACCTGATAGATAGTTTTGGGTTTGTATGGTGAATTGGGTGTGTTTGGCTTGATATGCCATGCATTGTTGCGATTCAACCCAGGTGAGGTTGCATACGATTAACTGGTAATGTGGGACCGTCGGTTCGGTCATGTGATGATGGATTGTTGTGCCACTGGGCACAGCTAGGTTCAGGGAACCCCATTGGAATAATGTTATGGAAGTGCGAAACTCAGTTGAGTATTGGTCTAAGTTTTGGACCCTAGTAGTGTTGGCTAGTGTACGGGGGTTGGTGCATCGGAGTTAGCCGATGACCTTCGTGGTGGAACCCATGATGGAACCCACGTGGAATTGACGATTGGATTGGATTGGACGTCTATACGATGTCAGGACCGCGGGGTCGGTCAGGTTGTGGATTTTACCGCAAAAGGCAGTTGGGTTCGGTGGAACCCTAGGGTGTGATTTTGGAACCCTAATTTATAATTGATGGACCGAAAGGTGAACCTTAAGTGAGAACTTGTGCTGCGACGAGCGGCTGAGGTCATGGATGACCATGTGGATGACTCTAGTGAGTCTTATGGGTTCGATCTATGAATACGGTTGTGAGATGAAATATGGAATCCCGTGTTGGATCGAATATTAGTGTGACGTGTGGGTATGGATCTTGACAACGATGACTGTTGGTCGACAGTTGTGTCGAGATGACTGGCTATCGAGGGTATTTAGTGTGGCTTTCACACTTGGGGATCGGGGGATGTTCAGGGAACGTCCATTATCCTGATGTGCCAGTGGTCAAATTGGAGGTACCCATAGTCCTGGGGTACGAGTGGTGTTACGGGATCGTCGTTCGGAATGAACGGAGATCCAGGGTAACAACTTTGCACACTGTGTGCTAGCATGGATGTTCGTGTGCTAGCATGGGTGTTCGTGTGCTATGTATGGATGTTGGTATGGTGATACCTATATGCCAATACTAGTATGGATGCATGTGTGCTGATACTGGTATTGATGATGGTGCGTTGGTGCTGGTGACAGTAATTGTGATGACGATGAGCCACCAGTTGGGGTGTGACTCTGTCATGATGAACAGATGATTGGTATCTGCGACTCAGTGGTGGTTGAGTCTTGGACTGGATGGGATCCAGTGGAGGTTGTGTCGTGTTGGGATAAGTCCTAACAGATATATGATGACAAGTGATGAATGGATCAAAGGTATGATTGAAAATTTGGGGGAATCTTGGGATGCTGTCCCCTAGGTCATGTGTATTGGTGGACTTGGGGAGTTGTGGTCAACTCCGAGATTGGTAAGTTTGTGTACTGCTTATATCCCCAGGAAGTACAAGGAAATTATTGAAGTTGGAAAAGTCGGGGAAACCATTCGTGGTATTGACGTGTGATTTTGTGATTGTGAATCACTTGGAACCTGAGGATTGAACCTGTTTAAGTTGAGATGTGAGACGGAGGCAGTATGGTATGCACATTCAGGCAAAAATTGGAAATATTCCGTTCGGAATCAGGGTGTGTGCATACATGATTATTGACGGACGTGAGGTCCGAGTAATGAATTGATTTTGGACACGTGGTGGTCCAAGTGAGGTATGGACGTGGGCAGTCCAGTAGTTGGACTTGACATCTCATTGGGAGCATGTCTGTTCGCAACATGGTTGGAACTCCCGTTTCGGGGAGAGATGTGATTGGGAGACGAGAGGAGTGCTCGTTTCCACATCGGTGATTGGTATTCCGAAGTCTTTGGGGTTGACTTCATATTTCCTGCCGTGGCAGATGATGATTGTTGCTACCAGTACGTTGAGTGTGTATTGGTTGGTGGACCCATGTTTGGTTTGGGGTCATTGGACACAAGAAGTTTTGTATGATTTTGGATTTGGTGGTGATATGCGTGGTCATCTTTCCACCAAGGGAAATTTGGCGAAGGATTCAATTGAGGGTGTAAGACCCTACGATCAGCTTCCAGATGGATTGTTAGCTATGTGAGCATGTGTGGATCCCAGGCGGATCTGATTTGTGATGTTGTCGACTTTGGACGATGTGACGATCTAGGATCGTGATGTTGCTTGTCGGGTGACGTAGCAATGGATCTGGGTTGTGATCGTGATGATCCAGATTGGATGAGAGTTATCACTCTTACCTTGGTATGTGAGTCGTAAATGACGGGACTGAACTTCTTTTCGGAGTGAAGTCCATATGGTTTGTGACTTGGTTGAGTAGGTTTCCGATGTGGCCGGATTTTGTCAACCTTTGACGTGTGGATATTGGGATTGGCTTCCGTATGAAGTCAATCGAGTGTTTTGGAGAGGCAACCGATAGATTCGGTTACGTTACGTCTTGATGGACGTAAACGAGATTTTGGGTTTTGGAATCGAATTTTTGGGTGACGATTCAGGATTCGATTGCGAAGCTCGAAAATGGATTACTGGATTTGGGTACGGAATGATTATTCCAATGCTAGCTTACGGAGTAATGATTTCGGATTCGGATTTGGACATGGATTAAAAATATGATGTTGGGTTCGGATTCGGGATTTCTTACGAAATTACGAATTCGGATTCGGAATTGGAACTAGATGACGGGTGGAGTTCGTTTTGTCTCATGATGGTTTGGACAAAGGTACTTCATTATTGGAACGTGTCTGGCTATGACCTGGGAGGCTATAGTCAGATTGATGGATTGAGGTACGTACAGGGTACGTTGTACGAGGATTGATACTGGTTAGGCTGAGTGGTGCCTAATGGCGGTACATGGGATGTACCAGTGGTGTGTAACTAATGTGTTGGTAATCGGATTGGTTCTGATATCATTTGTTTGGCTGTATTGTGGACTGGACATTGGATACTGTGCGCTGTGCAGAGTGATTTTGTCGGGTTCATTGATTGTATGAGCAGGTGCTCTTGGCCACGGTTGGCCAGTGGAACCCCGGTATTGATTGTGTGTTCACTGCTGGGCTGGTATTCAATGTGTTCCAGTTACACCACTTGATGGAGTAAGTTGACGGTATACGTACACTCAGGATGAGTGAATTGGTGGTCAGAGTAACCACGAGTAGCCTTGTGTGACTTGATCACACCGTGATTTCCCAGCGTCTTGGTTCGTTGAGGGAGTCGGCGATTATGGACATTGAGATTAATTGGTGTCGCAGGAATGGGCTTGCGAATTGAGATCATGTGGTTGATCTTACGCTACATCGAGGGTGATGTAGTACGTGGTGTTGTCACGGACGGACAGATGGTTGGGGCCTTACTAGGGTGGTAAAGCTTAGTGGTGACAGTTTGACTGATGGTGTCAGCGTGGACTGACAAATGAGATTTGGTGACTCCCAACGGGAGCAAATGTAAGGATTTATTGATAATGGAAAGGAACCATCTAGCTGAAGGAGTCAGCTAAATGGTTAGGCGATTTTATCGCGGATCAGGTGATCATTTCCACTCGAGGTGGTCAAGTGTTGTTGCTATTATGACGTATGACTGAGATGGTATGTCTGGGTACAACCGAGGCTGGTGTTGACCCAGTGTGTGGGTGTACAAGTGTACACAGTTGTGAGGTCGAATTGTTTTCCACAAGGTGGTTGTGGAATAAGGTTATTGGTAATTTCGAGGACGAAATTCTTTAAGGAGGGAAGGTTGTAACGACCCGTCCCGAATATCGGGATTTAATAATATTTAATTGTGATTCACTAATCTGGGATTAGTTGGGCGATTTCGGACGAATTGTGCAAAATGACCGTTTTGCCCCTGGGCGTGGGCAAAACGTTGACTTTTAATTCGGATGGTCAAATGGACTTTGACCGATGACCGTGACGTAGTTCGGGACGTCACGAGTACATGGACAGGTGGCACGTTCGGTTCCGACGTTCGTGGTGAAAGTTATGATGTACGGAGGTCCAGGGGCATTTTCGAAATTTGGACGATATAAGGGTGAATGTTGACTTTTCGACCGGGATGTCCGATGGCCGAGGGCCAAGGACCGTTACGTAGGTATCGTCGATACGAATTCAATGACAGGCGGCACGCATCAATCGGAGTCCGTATGACCGAGTTACGGGTCAGGATGCGTGAGGGGCATTTTGGTAATTTTCTGCATAAGGGCAGAATTGTAATTTTCTTCACGGGACACTGTTCCATTGAACTGGCCGTGTAAGTGGATGCTTTGTGCGATCGATCCCTTGATTTTTTATCAATTAAATGGCTGGATTGGGACAGTTTGAGGTGGAATTGCACATGGGGATTGAGTTGGCATCAATTGCACAACACGGACACTGGTTTTTCTATTGTTTTCGGGTCAGTGCAGGGGACATTGCGCAGTGGCCGGTGTGGCACTTTTGGATGCTTTTAATGGCTGTTTTGGATTGTTAGAATGGAGAGTGAGTCGAGAGGTTGACTCTGAGATTGAGAATGAAAGGAATGGAGTGAAAATGGTTAAGGTTTATCCTGAAACCCGAAACTGTGTTTAACAAATTCAAAAATCCAATTCGAGGTTCTGGGCCAGCCCAGGGCAATTTGATGACTCATTTAGCTCTCTGGGATCATTTCCAGTCGATCCAGATCATTTGGGGCAAGCTTGGGAGCTCCTAGGGCCGTGAACGGACATGGTGGACGGCCGGAAAACTCGAGCTTGAGTTGTGACGATTGAGGTATTGTCGAGTTCAATTAATCATGCTAATTAGTTCGTATTAGTCCTTATTAACTTCCTGTGAAGTTAATTTGATAATGGTTAAGGATTGGAGGAGTTTTGGTGATCGACCCGTTTTGGGTGATCACGGGTTGTTGACTTGATTAGGGAATGGTTGATGCTAATCATGGACACAGAACTGAAATTGGTGGATTGATGATTGTTGTAGGATCAAGAACGGATTGAATTGATATCGAATTGAGGGTGATTGAAACGGATCCTATCGCGGGTAATCAGACCCGTTTACCAGTCATTCGGGTGAGGAAGGAGCACTGTAGCAGGCGCGTGGCTTTCACGCGCAGCCACTCACGGCGGCGCGTGACGGCGCGTGGGCACGAATCTCGAGGTGAGGTCAACATGACTTTTGTCCTATACAATGTAACGAACATTTTGGGATTGGTTTCGTGTCGATCGGATCCCGTTTCGTTATTGTTCGGGATGTCCGAAGGTTTTAAATCTAGTTTAAAAATACTTAAAAATTCGGGAAAATTACGGGACTTGAATAGGATGTTAATTATGAGGTTAGTGATCCTCTAAATTGATTTGAACAGGATTGGGAGTCCCGGTGATAGTGATGTGGCCCGGGAAGGCCTATGGCACGCGTATCGAGGCGCTCGGTTAAACGGTCTGTGAGTGGACATTGGTTTCATAAATTCGATGCATGCATAACTGTTTTATGATTGTTATAATTATGATTAAATGATTTACTTTGGATATCGGTGAATTTAAAATGATTTCACGCATTTCGAGGTGAATTACGTATTTGCACGTAAATCGAGATTTTCTGGATTTTCACCGATTTCCATAAATGTGGTTGGATATGATTTCATGAAACGGTTACGAACTTGAATAATGTAAAATCGGGCCAGGGGCCCAGTTGAACTATGAAATCGGGCCAGGGGCCCAGTTAACATGTGGATCGGGCCAGGGGCCCAGTTAACTTGTGAAATCGGGCCAGGGGCCCAGTTGATTTCTACATGTGATTGCGGGTCGGGGACCCTAAATGGAATTGAATAAATGTTTCCTGGTTTACATTTTATATATGTTCACATGCTGGAATCTATAAATGGTTTTGATGATGTTTCGGTCATGGCACGTTTTACGGTTTTGGGCATGAGACCCGTTTGATGAAATGTAACGATTGGTTCGGATTTTACCTATGTATACCTATATGTTTTGCATGTGGATATCGATAAAATGTATTTAGTACTGCACTGTATAGATCCTTCCATATTATATTGTCTCCTCCGGCGAGGTACCCCGGAGAGGTCACGGGCGTCTAGTACGTCCAGCGTCTATGACGCTAAGCATCAGGTGATGATGTACCCGAACGGGGTTCGGGGATTTAACTCGGAAAATTGAGACCCGAGTGGCACGCGTAGCCTTGTGATTGTGACCTTATTGACGTCAGGGACGTCAGACATCAGGGATGTCGGATTGGAGTGTATAGTGCAGTGGCTAAAATAATGATTATGGTTTATATTATATGCCTTATGGTTCATATTACTGGATTTATGAAATAACTCTTGGATTTACTTTTGGAAATTGGAACTATGCTTTGGTTTCCGGGCTAAGGCCCTAATGGTTATTTCTAAATAAATATGGGATTATTGGTTTTGGTGCATGCATATGATTTTACTGAGGGGCATAAATGTCTTATAAATGTTTTAAACAGACTTGTTTATTTTCGTCCAGTCACAGCTTTTGTTTTCAATGCCCTTCAGGTTGATTCCGGATACGACTGCAGTAGAGACTTGAGCATCGCACACTTCCTCCATCGATCCTTACGCACTCTGGAAGCCCGTTTGGGCAATGGCAATCGGTTATCCCTTGTCTGGCGCCTCTTGTCAGACGGGAGCACGTCACATTCCATGGTAATCCCCGGGGGGATTGGGATGGGTCGTGTCAAGTGGTATCAGAGCAGGTTTTGCTCTTTTGTGCGCGAAGGTCGAGGGTGTGATGTCTCTTTGGGCTGCTGTTCCGTTGTCAACCTGATAGATAGTTTTGGGTTTGTATGGTGAATTGGGTGTGTTTGGCTTGATATGCCGTGCATTGTTGCGATTCAACCCAGGTGAGGTTGCATACGATTAACTGGTAATGTGGGACCGTCGGTTCGGTCATGTGATGATGGATTGTTGTGCCACTGGGCACAGCTAGGTTCAGGGAACCCCATTGGAATAATGTTATGGAAGTGCGAAACTCAGTTGAGTATTGGTCTAAGTTTTGGACCCTAGTAGTGTTGGCTAGTGTACGGGGGTTGGTGCATCGGAGTTAGCCGATGACCTTCGTGGTGGAACCCATGATGGAACCCACGTTGAATTGACGATTGGATTGGATTGGACGTCTATACGATGTCAGGACCGCGGGGTCGGTCAGGTTGTGGATTTTACCGCAAAAGGCAGTTGGGTTCGGTGGAACCCTAGGGTGTGATTTTGGAACCCTAATTTATAATTGATGGACCGAAAGGTGAACCTTAAGTGAGAACTTGTGCTGCGACGAGCGGCTGAGGTCATGGATGACCATGTGGATGACTCTAGTGAGTCTTATGGGTTCGATCTATGAATACGGTTGTGAGATGAAATATGGAATCCCGTGTTGGATCGAATATTAGTGTGACGTGTGGGTATGGATCTTGACAACGATGACTGTTGGTCGACAGTTGTGTCGAGATGACTGGCTATCGAGGGTATTTAGTGTGGCTTTCACACTTGGGGATCGGGGGATGTTCAGGGAACGTCCATTATCCTGATGTGCCAGTGGTCAAATTGGAGGTACCCATAGTCCTGGGGTACGAGTGGTGTTACGGGATCGTCGTTCGGAATGAACGGAGATCCAGGGTAACAACTTTGCACACTGTGTGCTAGCATGGATGTTCGTGTACTAGCCTGGGTGTTCGTGTGCTATGTATGGATGTTGGTATGGTGATACCTATATGCCAATACTAGTATGGATGCATGTGTACTGATACTGGTATTGATGATGGTGCGTTGGTGCTGGTGACAGTAATTGTGATGACGATGAGCCACCAGTTGGGGTGTGACTCTGTCATGATGAACAGATGATTGGTATCTGCGACTCAGTGGTGGTTGAGTCTTGGACTGGATGGGATCCAGTGGAGGTTGTGTCGTGTTGGGATAAGTCCTAACAGATATATGATGACAAGTGATGAATGGATCAAAGGTATGATTGAAAATTTGGGGGAATCTTGGGATG
This sequence comes from Prinsepia uniflora, assembly GCA_032719365.1. Classification (NCBI taxonomy): domain Eukaryota; kingdom Viridiplantae; phylum Streptophyta; class Magnoliopsida; order Rosales; family Rosaceae; genus Prinsepia; species Prinsepia uniflora. The sequence goes on along the minus strand of CM064861.1, from coordinate 52,527,127 downwards.
CTGTCCCCTAGGTCATGTGTATTGGTGGACTTGGGGAGTTGTGGTCAACTCCGAGATTGGTAAGTTTGTGTACTGCTTATATCCCCAGGAAGTACAAGGAAATTATTGAAGTTGGAAAAGTCGGGGAAACCATTCGTGGTATTGACGTGTGATTTTGTGATTGTGAATCACTTGGAACCTGAGGATTGAACCTGTTTAAGTTGAGATGTGAGACGGAGGCAGTATGGTATGCACATTCAGGCAAAAATTGGAAATATTCCGTTCGGAATCAGGGTGTGTGCATACATGATTATTGACGGACGTGAGGTCCGAGTAATGAATTGATTTTGGACACGTGGTGGTCCAAGTGAGGTATGGACGTGGGCAGTCCAGTAGTTGGACTTGACATCTCATTGGGAGCATGTCTGTTCGCAACATGGTTGGAACTCCCGTTTCGGGGAGAGATGTGATTGGGAGACGAGAGGAGTGCTCGTTTCCACATCGGTGATTGGTATTCCGAAGTCTTTGGGGTTGACTTCATATTTCCTGCCGTGGCAGATGATGATTGTTGCTACCAGTACGTTGAGTGTGTATTGGTTGGTGGACCCATGTTTGGTTTGGGGTCATTGGACACAAGACGTTTTGTATGATTTTGGATTTGGTGGTGATATGCGTGGTCATCTTTCCACCAAGGGAAATTTGGCGAAGGATTCAATTGAGGGTGTAAGACCCTACGATCAGCTTCCAGATGGATTGTTAGCTATGTGAGCATGTGTGGATCCCAGGCGGATCTGATTTGTGATGTTGTCGACTTTGGACGATGTGACGATCTAGGATCGTGATGTTGCTTGTCGGGTGACGTAGCGATGGATCTGGGTTGTGATCGTGATGATCCAGATTGGATGAGAGTTATCACTCTTACCTTGGTATGTGAGTCGTAAATGACGGGACTGAACTTCTTTTCGGAGTGAAGTCCATATGGTTTGTGACTTGGTTGAGTAGGTTTCCGATGTGGTCGGATTTTGTCAACCTTTGACGTGTGGATATTGGGATTGGCTTCCCTATGAAGTCAATCGAGTGTTTTGGAGAGGCAACCGATAGATTCGATTACGTTACGTCTTGATGGACGTAAACGAGATTTTGGGTTTTGGAATCGAATTTCTGGGTGACGATTCAGGATTCGATTGCGAAGCTCGAAAATGGATTACTGGATTTGGGTACGGAATGATTATTCCAATGCTAGCTTACGGAGTAATGATTTCGGATTCGGATTTGGACATGGATTAAAAATATGATGTTGGGTTCGGATTCGGGATTTCTTACGAAATTGCGAATTCGGATTCGGAATTGGAACTAGATGACGGGTGGAGTTCGTTTTGTCTCATGATGGTTTGGACAAAGGTACTTCATTATTGGAACGTGTCTGGCTATGACCTGGGAGGCTATAGTCAGATTGATGGATTGAGGTACGTACAGGGTACGTTGTACGAGGATTGATACTGGTTAGGCTGAGTGGTGCCTAATGGCGGTACATGGGATGTACCAGTGGTGTGTAACTAATGTGTTGGTAATCGGATTGGTTCTGATATCATTTGTTTGGCTGTATTGTGGACTGGACATTGGATACTGTGCGCTGTGCAGAGTGATTTTGTCGGGTTCATTGATTGTATGAGCAGGTGCTCTTGGCCACGGTTGGCCAGTAGAACCCCGGTATTGATTGTGTGTTCACTGCTGGGCTGGTATTCAATGTGTTCCAGTTACACCACTTGATGGAGTAAGTTGACGGTATACGTACACTCAGGATGAGTGAATTGGTGGTCAGAGTAACCACGAGTAGCCTTGTGTGACTTGATCACACCGTGATTTCCCAGCGTCTTGGTTCGTTGAGGGAGTCGGCGATTATGGACATTGAGATTAATTGGTGTCGCAGGAATGGGCTTGCAAATTGAGATCATGTGGTTGATCTTACGCTACATCGAGGGTGATGTAGTACGTGGTGTTGTCACGGACGGACAGATGGTTGGGGCCTTACTAGGGTGGTAAAGCTTAGTGGTGACAGTTTGACTGATGGTGTCAGCGTGGACTGACAAATGAGATTTGGTGACTCCCAACGGGAGCAAATGTAAGGATTTATTGATAATGGAAAAAAACCATCTAGCTGAAGGAGTCAGCTAAATGGTTAGGCGATTTTATCGCGGATCAGGTGATCATTTCCACTCGAGGTGGTCGAGTGTTGTTGCTATTATGACGTATGACTGAGATGGTATGTCTGGGTACAACCGAGGCTGGTGTTGACCCAGTGTGTGGGTGTACAAGTGTACACAGTTGTGAGGTCGAATTGTTTTCCACAAGGTGGTTGTGGAATAAGGTTATTGGTAATTTCGAGGACGAAATTCTTTAAGGAGGGAAGGTTGTAACGACCCGTCCCGAATATCGGGATTTAATAATATTTAATTGTGATTCACTAATCTGGGATTAGTTGGGCGATTTCGGACGAATTGTGCAAAATGACCGTTTTGCCCCTGGGCGTGGGCAAAACGTTGACTTTTAATTCGGATGGTCAAATGGACTTTGGCCGATGACCGTGACGTAGTTCGGGACGTCACGAGTACATGGACAGGTGGCACGTTCGGTTCCGACGTTCGTGGTGAAAGTTATGATGTACGGAGGTCCAGGGGCATTTTCGTAATTTGGACGATATAAGGGTGAATGTTGACTTTTCGACCGGGATGTCCGATGGCCGAGGGCCAAGGACCGTTACGTAGGTATCGTCGATACGAATTCAATGACAGGCGGCACGCATCAATCGGAGTCCGTATGACCGAGTTACGGGTCAGGATGCGTGAGGGGCATTTTGGTAATTTTCTGCACAAGGGCAGAATTGTAATTTTCTTCACGGGACACTGTTCCATTGAACTGGCCGTGTAAGTGGATGCTTTGTGCGATCGATCCCTTGATTGTTTATCAATTAAATGGCTGGATTGGGACGGTTTGAGGTGGAATTGCACATGGGGATTGAGTTGGCATCAATTGCACAACACGGACACTGGTTTTTCTATTGTTTTCGGGTCAGTGCAGGGGACATTGCGCAGTGGCCGGTGTGGCACTTTTGGATGCTTTTAATGGCTGTTTTGGATTGTTAGAATGGAGAGTGAGTCGAGAGGTTGACTCTGAGATTGAGAATGAAAGGAATGGAGTGAAAATGGTGGAGGTTTATCCTGAAACCCGAAACTGTGTTTAACAAATTCAAAAATCCAATTCGAGGTTCTGGGCCAGCCCAGGGCAATTTGATGACTCATTTAGCTCTCTGGGATCATTTCCAGTCGATCCAGATCATTTGGGGCAAGCTTGGGAGCTCCTAGGGCCGTGAACGGACATGGTGGACGGCCGGAAAACTCGAGCTTGAGTTGTGACGATTGAGGTATTGTCGAGTTCAATTAATCATGCTAATTAGTTCGTATTAGTCCTTATTAACTTCCTGTGAAGTTAATTTGATAATGGTTAAGGATTGGAGGAGTTTTGGTGATCGACCCGTTTTGGGTGATCACGGGTTGTTGACTTGATTAGGGAATGGTTGATGCTAATCATGGACACAGAACTGAAATTGGTGGATTGATGATTGTTGTAGGATCAAGAACGGATTGAATTGATATCGAATTGAGGGTGATTGAAACGGATCCTATCGCGGGTAATCAGACCCGTTTACCAGTCATTCGGGTGAGGAAGGAGCACTGTAGCAGGCGCGTGGCTTTCACGCGCAGCCACTCACGGCGGCGCGTGACGGCGCGTGGGCACGAATCTCGAGGTGAGGTCAACATGACTTTTGTCCTATACAATGTAACGAACATTTTGGGATTGGTTTCGTGTCGATCGGATCCCGTTTCGTTATTGTTCGGGATGTCCGAAGGTTTTAAATCTAGTTTAAAAATACTTAAAAATTCGGGAAAATTACGGGACTTGAATAGGATGTTAATTATGAGGTTAGTGATCCTCTAAATTGATTTGAACAGGATTGGGAGTCCCGGTGATAGTGATGTGGCCCGGGAAGGCCTATGGCACGCGTATCGAGGCGCTCGGTTAAACGGTCTGTGAGTGGACATTGGTTTCATAAATTCGATGCATGCATAACTGTTTTATGATTGTTATAATTATGATTAAATGATTTACTTTGGATATCGGTGAATTTAAAATGATTTCACGCATTTCGAGGTGAATTACGTATTTGCACGTAAATCGAGATTTTCTGGATTTTCACCGATTTCCATAAATGTGGTTGGATATGATTTCATGAAACGGTTACGAACTTGAATAATGTAAAATCGGGCCAGGGGCCCAATTGAACTATGAAATCGGGCCAGGGGCCCAGTTAACATGTGGATCGGGCCAGGGGCCCAGTTAACTTGTGAAATCGGGCTAGGGGCCCAGTTGATTTCTACATGTGATTGCGGGTCGGGGACCCTAAATGGAATTGAATAAATGTTTCCTGGTTTACATTTTATATATGTTCACATGCTGGAATCTATAAATGGTTTTGATGATGTTTCGGTCATGGCACGTTTTACAGTTTTGGGCATGAGACCCGTTTGATGAAATGTAACGATCGGTTCGGATTTTACCTATATATACCTATATGTTTTGCATGTGGATATCGATAAAATGTATTTAGTACTGCACTGTATAGATCCTTCCATATTATATTGTCTCCTCCGGCGAGGTACCCCGGAGAGGTCACGGGCGTCTAGTACGTCCAGCGTCTATGACGCTAAGCATCAGGTGATGCTGTACCCGAACGGGGTTCGGGGATTTAACTCGGAAAATTGAGACCCGAGTGGCACGCGTAGCCTTGTGATTGTGACCTTATTGACGTCAGGGACGTCAGACATCAGGGATGTCGGATTGGAGTGTATAGTGCAGTGGCTAAAATAATGATTATGGTTTATATTATATGCCTTATGGTTCATATTACTGGATTTATGAAATAACTCTTGGATTTACTTTTGGAAATTGGAACTATGCTTTGGTTTCCGGGCTAAGGCCCTAATGGTTATTTCTAAATAAATATGGGATTATTGGTTTTGGTGCATGCATATGATTTTACTGAGGGGCATAAATGTCTTATAAATGTTTTAAACAGACTTGTTTATTTTCGTCCACTCACAGCTTTTGTTTTCAATGCCGTTCAGGTTGATTCCGGATACGACTGCAGCAGAGACTTGAGCATCGCACACTTCCTCCATCGATCCTTACGCACTCTGGAAGCCCGTTTGGGCAATGGCAATCGGTTATCCCTTGTCTGGCGCCTCTTGTCAGACGGGAGCACGTCACATTCCATGGTAATCCCGGGGGGGGGGATTGGGATGGGTCGTGTCAAGTGGTATCAGAGCAGGTTTTGCTCTTTTGTGCGCGAAGGTCGAGGGTGTGATGTCTCTTTGGGCTGCTGTTCCGTTGTCAACCTGATAGATAGTTTTGGGTTTGTATGGTGAATTGGGTGTGTTTGGCTTGATATGCCGTGCATTGTTGCGATTCAACCCAGGTGGGGTTGCATACGATTAACTGGTAATGTGGGACCGTCGGTTCGGTCATGTGATGATGGATTGTTGTGCCACTGGGCACAGCTAGGTTCAGGGAACCCCATTGGAATAATGTTATGGAAGTGCGAAACTCAGTTGAGTATTGGTCTAAGTTTTGGACCCTAGTAGTGTTGGCTAGTGTACGGGGGTTGGTGCATCGGAGTTAGCCGATGACCTTCGTGGTGGAACCCATGATGGAACCCACGTTGAATTGACGATTGGATTGGATTGGACGTCTATACGATGTCAGGACCGCGGGGTCGGTCAGGTTGTGGATTTTACTGCAAAAGGCAGTTGGGTTCGGTGGAACCCTAGGGTGTGATTTTGGAACCCTAATTTATAATTGATGGACCGAAAGGTGAACCTTAAGTGAGAACTTGTGCTGCGACGAGCGGCTGAGGTCATGGATGACCATGTGGATGACTCTAGTGAGTCTTATGGGTTCGATCTATGAATACGGTTGTGAGATGAAATATGGAATCCCGTGTTGGATCGAATATTAGTGTGACGTGTGGGTATGGATCTTGACAACGATGACTGTTGGTCGACAGTTGTGTCGAGATGACTGGCTATCGAGGGTAATTAGTGTGGCTTTCACATTTGGGGATCGGGGGATGTTCAGGGAACGTCCATTATCCTGATGTGCCAGTGGTCAAATTGGAGGTACCCATAGTCCTAGGGTACGAGTGGTGTTACGGGATCGTCGTTCGGAATGAACGGAGATCCAGGGTAACAACTTTGCACACTGTGTGCTAGCATGGATGTTCGTGTGCTAGCATGGGTGTTCGTGTGCTATGTATGGATGTTGGTATGGTGATACCTATATGCCAATACTAGTATGGATGCCTGTGTGCTGATACTAGTATTGATGATGGTGCGTTGGTGCTGGTGACAGTAATTGTGATGACGATGAGCCACCAGTTGGGGTGTGACTCTGTCATGATGAACAGATGATTGGTATCTGCGACTCAGTGGTGGTTGAGTCTTGGACTGGATGGGATCCAGTGGAGGTTGTGTCGTGTTGGGATAAGTCCTAACAGATATATGATGACAAGTGATGAATGGATCAAAGGTATGATTGAAAATTTGGGGGAATCTTGGGATGCTGTCCCCTAGGTCATGTGTATTGGTGGACTTGGGGAGTTGTGGTCAACTCCGAGATTGGTAAGTTTGTGTACTGCTTATATCCCCAGGAAGTACAAGGAAATTATTGAAGTTGGAAAAGTCGGGGAAACCATTCGTGGTATTGACGTGTGATTTTGTGATTGTGAATCACTTGGAACCTGAGGATTGAACCTGTTTAAGTTGAGATGTGAGACGGAGGCAGTATGGTATGCACATTCAGGCAAAAATTGGAAATATTCCGTTCGGAATCAGGGTGTGTGCATACATGATTATTGACGGACGTGAGGTCCGAGTAATGAATTGATTTTGGACACGTGGTGGTCCAAGTGAGGTATGGACGTGGGCAGTCCAGTAGTTGGACTTGACATCTCATTGGGAGCATGTCTGTTCCCAACATGGTTGGAACTCCCGTTTCGGGGAGAGATGTGATTGGGAGACGAGAGGAGTGCTCGTTTCCACATCGGTGATTGGTATTCCGAAGTCTTTGGGGTTGACTTCATATTTCCTGCCGTGGCAGATGATGATTGTTGCTACCAATACGTTGAGTGTGTATTGGTTGGTGGACCCATGTTTGGTTTGGGGTCATTGGACACAAGAAGTTTTGTATGATTTTGGATTTGGTGGTGATATGCGTGGTCATCTTTCCACCAAGGGAAATTTGGCGAAGGATTCAATTGAGGGTGTAAGACCCTACGATCAGCTTCCAGATGGATTGTTAGCTATGTGAGCATGTGTGGATCCCAGGCGGATCTGATTTGTGATGTTGTCGACTTTGGACGATGTGACGATCTAGGATCGTGATGTTGCTTGTCGGGTGACGTAGCGATGGATCTGGGTTGTGATCGTGATGATCCAGATTGGATGAGAGTTATCACTCTTACCTTGGTATGTGAGTCGTAAATGACGGGACTGAACTTCTTTTCGGAGTGAAGTCCATATGGTTTGTGACTTGGTTGAGTAGGTTTCCGATGTGGTCGAATTTTGTCAACCTTTGACGTGTGGATATTGGGATTGGCTTCCCTATGAAGTCAATCGAGTGTTTTGGAGAGGCAACCGATAGATTCGGTTACGTTACGTCTTGTTGGACGTAAACAAGATTTTGGGTTTTGGAATCGAATTTCTGGGTGACGATTCAGGATTCGATTGCGAAGCTCGAAAATGGATTACTGGATTTGGGTACGGAATGATTATTCCAATGCTAGCTTACGGAGTAATGATTTCGGATTCGGATTTGGACATGGATTAAAAATATGATGTTGGGTTCGGATTCGGGATTTCTTACGAAATTGCGAATTCGGATTCGGAATTGGAACTAGATGACGGGTGGAGTTCGTTTTGTCTCATGATGGTTTGGACAAAGGTACTTCATTATTGGAACGTGTCTGGCTATGACCTGGGAGGCTATAGTCAGATTGATGGATTGAGGTACGTACAGGGTACGTTGTACGAGGATTGATACTGGTTAGGCTGAGTGGTGCCTAATGGCGGTACATGGGATGTACCAGTGGTGTGTAACTAATGTGTTGGTAATCGGATTGGTTCTGATATCATTTGTTTGGCTGTATTGTGGACTGGACATTGGATACTGTGCGCTGTGCAGAGTGATTTTGTCGGGTTCATTGATTGTATGAGCAGGTGCTCTAGGCCACGGTTGGCCAGTGGAACCCCGGTATTGATTGTGTGTTCACTGCTGGGCTGGTATTCAATGTGTTCCAGTTACACCACTTGATGGAGTAAGTTGACGGTATACGTACACTCAGGATGAGTGAATTGGTGGGCAGAGTAACCACGAGTAGCCTTGTGTGACTTGATCACACCGTGATTTCCCAGCGTCTTGGTTCGCTGAGGGAGTCGGCGATTATGGACATTGAGACTAATTGGTGTCGCAGGAATGGGCTTGCGAATTGAGATCATGTGGTTGATCTTACACTACATCGAGGGTGATGTAGTACGTGGTGTTGTCACGGACGGACAGATGGTTGGGGCCTTACTAGGGTGGTAAAGCTTAGTGGTGACAGTTTGACTGATGGTGTCAGCGTGGACTGACAAATGAGATTTGGTGACTCCCAACGGGAGCAAATGTAAGGATTTATTGATAATGGAAAGGAACCATCTAGCTGAAGGAGTCAGCTAAATGGTTAGGCGATTTTATCGCGGATCAGGTGATCATTTCCACTCGAGGTGGTGGAGTGTTGTTGCTATTATGACGTATGACTGAGATGGTATGTCTGGGTACAACCGAGGCTGGTGTTGACCCAGTGTGTGGGTGTACAAGTGTACACAGTTGTGAGGTCGAATTGTTTTCCACAAGGTGGTTGTGGAATAAGGTTATTGGTAATTTCGAGGACGAAATTCTTTAAGGAGGGAAGGTTGTAACGACCCGTCCCGAATATCGGGATTTAATAATATTTAATTGTGATTCACTAATCTGGGATTAGTTGGGCGATTTCGGACGAATTGTGCAAAATGACCGTTTTGCCCCTGGGCGTGGGCAAAACGTTGACTTTTAATTCGGATGGTCAAATGGACTTTGACCGATGACCGTGACGTAGTTCGGGACGTCACGAGTACATGGACAGGTGGCACGTTCGGTTCCGACGTTCGTGGTGAAAGTTATGATGTACGGAGGTCCAGGGGCATTTTCGTAATTTGGACGATATAAGGGTGAATGTTGACTTTTCGACCGGGATGTCCGATGGCCGAGGGCCAAGGACCGTTACGTAGGTATCGTCGATACGAATTCAATGACAGGCGGCACGCATCAATCGGAGTCCGTATGACCGAGTTACGGGTCAGGATGCGTGAGGGGCATTTTGGTAATTTTCTGCACAAGGGCAGAATTGTAATTTTCTTCACGGGACACTGTTCCATTGAACTGGCCGTGTAAGTGGATGCTTTGTGCGATCGATCCCTTGATTGTTTATCAATTAAATGGCTGGATTGGGACGGTTTGAGGTGGAATTGCACATGGGGATTGAGTTGGCATCAATTGCACAACACGGACACTGGTTTTTCTATTGTTTTCGGGTCAGTGCAGGGGACATTGCGCAGTGGCCGGTGTGGCACTTTTGGATGCTTTTAATGGCTGTTTTGGATTGTTAGAATGGAGAGTGAGTCGAGAGGTTGACTCTGAGATTGAGAATGAAAGGAATGGAGTGAAAATGGTGGAGGTTTATCCTGAAACCCGAAACTGTGTTTAACAAATTCAAAAATCCAATTCGAGGTTCTGGGCCAGCCCAGGGCAATTTGATGACTCATTTAGCTCTCTGGGATCATTTCCAGTCGATCCAGATCATTTGGGGCAAGCTTGGGAGCTCCTAGGGCCGTGAACGGACATGGTGGACGGCCCGAAAACTCGAGCTTGAGTTGTGACGATTGAGGTATTGTCGAGTTCAATTAATCATGCTAATTAGTTCGTATTAGTCCTTATTAACTTCCTGTGAAGTTAATTTGATAATGGTTAAGGATTGGAGGAGTTTTGGTGATCGACCCGTTTTGGGTGATCACGGGTTGTTGACTTGATTAGGGAATGGTTGATGCTAATCATGGACACAGAACTGAAATTGGTGGATTGATGATTGTTGTAGGATCAAGAACGGATTGAATTGATATCGAATTGAGGGTGATTGAAACGGATCCTATCGCGGGTAATCAGACCCGTTTACCAGTCATTCGGGTGAGGAAGGAGCACTGTAGCAGGCGCGTGGCTTTCACGCGCAGCCACTCACGGCGGCGCGTGACGGCGCGTGGGCACGAATCTCGAGGTGAGGTCAACATGACTTTTGTTCTATACAATGTAACGAACATTTTGGGATTGGTTTCGTGTCGATCGGATCCCGTTTCGTTATTGTTCGGGATGTCCGAAGGTTTTAAATCCAGTTTAAAAATACTTAAAAATTCGGGAAAATTACGGGACTTGAATAGGATGTTAATTATGAGGTTAGTGATCCTCTAAATTGATTTGAACAGGATTGGGAGTCCCGGTGATAGTGATGTGGCCCGGGAAAGCCTATGGCACGCGTATCGAGGCGCTCGGTTAAATGGTCTGTGAGTGGACATTGGTTTCATAAATTCGATGCATGCATAACTGTTTTATGATTGTTATAATTATGATTAAATGATTTACTTTGGATATCGGTGAATTTAAAATGATTTCACGCATTTCGAGGTGAATTACGTATTTGCACGTAAATCGAGATTTTCTGGATTTTCACCGATTTCCATAAATGTGGTTGGATATGATTTCATGAAACGGTTACGAACTTGAATAATGTAAAATCGGGCCAGGGGCCCAGTTGAACTATGAAATCGGGCCAGGGGCCCAGTTAACATGTGGATCGGGCCAGGGGCCCAGTTAACTTGTGAAATCGGGCCAGGGGCCCAGTTGATTTCTACATTTGATTGCGGGTCGGGGACCCTAAATGGAATTGAATAAATGTTTCCTGGTTTACATTTTATATATGTTCACATGCTGGAATCTATAAATGGTTTTGATGATATTTCGGTCATGGCACGTTTTACGGTTTTGGGCATGAGACCCGTTTGATGAAATGTAACGATCGGTTCGGATTTTACCTATGTATACCTATATGTTTTGCATGTGGATATCGATAAAATGTATTTAGTACTGCACTGTATAGATCCTTCCATATTATATTGTCTCCTCCGGCGAGGTACCCCGGAGAGGTCACGGGCGTCTAGTACGTCCAGCGTCTATGACGCTAAGCATCAGGTGATGCTGTACCCGAACGGGGTTCGGGGATTTAACTCGGAAAATTGAGACCCGAGTGGCACGCGTAGCCTTGTGATTGTGACCTTATTGACGTCAGGGACGTCAGACATCAGGGATGTCGGATTGGAGTGTATAGTGCAGTGGCTAAAATAATGATTATGGTTTATATTATATGCCTTATGGTTCATATTACTGGATTTATGAAATAATTCTTGGATTTACTTTTGGAAATTGGAACTATGCTTTGGTTTCCGGGCTAAGGCCCTAATGGTTATTTCTAAATAAATATGGGATTATTGGTTTTGGTGCATGCATATGATTTTACTGAGGGGCATAAATGTCTTATAAATGTTTTAAACAGACTTGTTTATTTTCGTCCACTCACAGCTTTTGTTTTCAATGCCCTTTAGGTTGATTCCGGATACGACTGCAGCAGAGACTTGAGCATCGCACACTTCCTCCATCGATCCTTACGCACTCTGGAAGCCCGTTTGGGCAATGGCAATCGGTTATCCCTTGTCTGGCGCCTCTTGTCAGACGGGAGCACGTCACATTCCATGGTAATCCCGGGGGGGATTGGGATGGGTCGTGTCAGGTGATGTCCAAAATTATCGGTGCCACGTTAGCATTGACCATCGTTGACTTCTGTTGACCAAAATTTGACCAGTGCATGTGGGCACGTGGGCATGAATTTCAAGGTGAAACCGGTCTTGTTCGAAAGGTTTCGATGTTCTGAATCCAATGAAGGAAATCCTCAGTTCGAAGAGTAAGTGGTGACAGATTCTATAGCTTCCGAGGTTAGGTCACAGGAATGTTGTGGTATGAGAATACAAGACAGAGGTTGGATATGGGAATGAGTGTAACGACCCGAACCGAAAATAATAATATTTTAATGTAAAAAGACTGTTTTACCCTTGGGGGAAAAACTTTGACTTTTTCTCGGGAAATAATTCGGACTTTGACCCATGACTATGACGTAGGTCGGGACGTCACGAATCCGTAGACAGGCGGCACGCCGAAATCGGAGTTCGTATGAAGAAGTTATGGTCAAGGAAGCGTTTTAGCGGAATTTACGAACCGAGAACAACGGAATAAAATATTAATTAATTACGGGAATCCGTGCCACATTAATATTTAATTCAAACCGATGGATTGGTGACAAGTGTCACCCATCCAAAGCCTTACTATTCCAATAAAGCAATTAACACTATTTAATCAATTTTTATATTATTTCTTTTCCCTCCAATTGTTCCTACCCTTTGGATCTGCTGCTCAAGTGAATCCTGGCCTTCCATTTCCTCTGCTTTTTCTGCTTCATGCACGATCTCTGCCTTTGTTTACAAACACACACATCCATTCCCCCTTCACACCCGTGCTTCTCTTCCCATTTTCTCTCAAACCAGGCGATCGAACCAGCCACTCTCACACCACCACCCGATCACCAGCTGCATCACCAACATCTACTAACCATCACCGAGCATCACCGGTAGCCACCACCCCACTTCCCAGCCCCGAAACCACCGTGCAAACTCAGACCCGAAAACCTCAAGGAAACGGGTCCAGGAAGCAAACCTCGATAACCACCTCACCTCGACGCGGGAGGAGCTCCAGTCTGCACCGTGGGGATCCTTGGAGCCTAACTGGACGACGGCGAGGGCTACGGCGGCGTGACGGCGGCGGTAAGACCCAAAACCCGACAAGCCCGTTTTCCTTCCCTGTTCGACCCGATCGTGTTTAATGCTTAGAAATTGATTGTTAGGTGATAGACATGTCCTAGGGTGAGAGACGAGTCGTTTGGGACCGGGTTGGACGACGGAGACGCCGTGGATCACCGGAGACGACGACCGGACCGTGACCGTGAGTTTCAGAGACATTCTGGTGAGTTTCTTCCCACTTTCTTCTTGTTTTGAGGTTGTAGAACCATAGGACAGACCTAGACGATCCCATAGGGATCAACCCCGTCGAAAATGGTGGCCGGAATCGTGTGGTGTAATCGGGTCAAACCGTGGGTCGACGGCGACCCGGTTCCAGTCAAACGGGTCGACCCGGTACTGTAGCATGATGACGTCATCATGCTGACGTCACTTCTGACGTCATGATGACGTCATCCTGTCAGATGTTGTCAGACCAGGGACCAATCAGAACGTGCCACGTGTCACCTGACAAGTGTCAGTGATGACGTCATGCTGACGTCAGCATGACGTCACTGCTGACGTCAGCGGTACTGTAGCAGCGTTGACCCACGCGTTGACCAGGCGCGTGGGGGCGTGTGTGAACAGTAATTTTGGTGGGGCCGGTACCATTTTCAAGGTTTCGACGATACGGATCCAATGGAGGTGGTTTCGTGTCGATCGGAGATCGTTATGTCAGTCAAAATGGGGTTTGAAGCACCGGGAATAGTGCCCGGGATGCGTTTTTGAGGCGGATCTGTTCTAGGGTCTTGGTATTGATATTGTAGGGTCCTTAAGTAACCCTTAGGAATAATAATACAGGTTTATAGAGATCGTTGAGCAGCAAGGACCGAGTATGAGTGGGCTGTTTGATTTATAAAAGGCTTGCATGCATAAACTGTTTTACTATTTCCACTGATGAGTCTTATGAACTGTTTATATATGTTATTACAATGTTTTGGGCATGAGACCCGTCTGGATTATATGTGGATTTTGTTTGGGATGTCCGGGGGACATAGGGTAAACTATAGATTGTTGCGGAGAGGTTTCCAGGGTTACTTGGCTCATGTGGTTGATGTACGAGATACCCCAGTAAGGGCCGAGGACGTACCAGTGATACGAGAGTTCTCAAAAGTATTTCTTGAGGATATACCAGGATTACCACCTCACAGAGAGGTTGAGTTTACCATCGAGCATATCCCAGGTATGCGACCTATCTCTTAGACACCATATCGTATGTCACCTACAGAGTTACAGGAACTGAAGGTGCAGTTACAAGACTTGGTCGTTATGAGATTTATCCAACTGAGCGCATCACCCTAGGGAGCCTCAGTGTTATTTGTGAGGAAAAATGATGGTAGCCTGAGATTGTATAGACTACAGACAAATTAATAAGGTGATAGTGAGGAATATGTATCTCCTACCACAGATTGATGATCTGTTTGACCAATTGAGAGGGGCCAAGCACTTTTCGAAGATTGATCTTTAGTCTGGTTACCATCAATTGAGGGTAAAAGAGGAAGACTGACACGACCCATCCCCAATCCCCCTGGATTAAGGGATAAACCATGCTCTCGTCTAACCCACGTGTGACATGAAGGCTAAACACCCGTTTAACCCTCATGGAACATGCAAGCCAGACAAGGGATACCCAGGTCAACGTACCAAAACTAACTTCCGATTTCCCAGAGTGCGCAGAAACCACTGTGGATCGTGTGTGTGATGTCTCAGTCTCACTAACAACAGCCCGCACCGCATCAATAACCTGGAGAGTATCAAAAACAGAAAAAACTGTGAGTGGAGAAAAATAAATAATAAGTTCAGAAATCCCTGGAGAGCATACCTTCCCGTTCATCGTTCAAAACCATCATTTCCTCCTCTGTCTCCAGCCACCACAGGCCACCTCAGGCCTTCCTTCCAAGCTTGTTCAACTCCCTAAGTCCTCTAGAACCTCACCCAGGCAACCAATATGATCATCAATCAATAGAATTCAACTTACCATAATCAAATTCTAAATAAGCTTCTACGGGAATTCAACCTTACCGTTCATCTCAGGCCTCGAAAGAATGCTTCTTCAACTCACAAGACCTCTAGTAACACAACCCACTTACTATAATCGATTAAAAACGGCTAGAATCAAAGGTACCATTTCGAATTCAAAACAGAATTCCACGGGTTAGCTCACGGGTCCATGGCCACCGTCAACGACTGCACATCCCGGTGGCACCACCACATTTCTCTCCTGCTCTGTTTTCTGTTTGAACCGTGCATCCCTTCACCATTTTTTTAAAACATATAAGCCGGTAGTGAGAATTCCACAACCATCCAGAGAAAGACAGGTGTCCAAATTCCTGTGGACATAAATCCCAATGCAAGCCAAGTGTCCAATTATCATTGGGCACAGATCCCTAGGCAACCAAATGACCAAAATGCCCTTGAGGCTAAATTACCAAAATGCCCCTCAACATCCGAGACCCATAACTTCTTCCTCGAATGTCGGAATTGGACGTGCAGCCTATCTACGGATTTGTGACGTCTAGAACTACACCACAGTCATCGGCTAAAGTCCGTTTGACCGCCCGAACTAAAAGTCAACATTTTGCCCATTTCTAGGGGCAAAACTGTCATTTCTCACAGTTCGTCCGCAATGACTCAACTAATCACTAATTAATCTCACTAATCCTTCATTAACCACTAATCTAATCCTGAAGTTCTGGACGGGTCGTTACAAAGACGTTCCAAAGATAGCATTTCGAACTCGTTCTTGCCATTATGAGTTTCTGGCGATGCCATTTAGATTGACAAACGCACCAGCTGTATTTATGGATTTAACAAACCGAGTGTTCCGACCATATTTGCATAGTTTTGTGATAGTTTTTTTATGACATTCTGGTGTATTTGAAAAGTGCGAAGGCGCACGAGAAGAACTTGAGGATTGTGCTTAATACATTGAGGGAGAACCAACTTTTTGCGAAGTTGAGTAAATGCCAGTTTTGGTTAACTAGTGTTTGCTTTTTGGGACATATGATATCAGCTAAAGGTATTAGTGTGGATCCCCAGAAAAAAGAAGTAGTGGTCAACTAGGAACAACCAAAGACTGTATCTGAGATCAAGAGTTTTTCGGATTGGCTGGATACCATAAACGAGTTGTAGAGGGATTCTCTACAATAGTTGCCTCGTTGATTTGATTGACCAGAAAGGAAGTCAGATTTGTTTAGAATGAGAATTGTGAGCAGTGTTTCTAAAAATTGAAGAGACTGTTGACTTCTGCTCCGATTTTGACCCTTCCTGGCGATAGTGGGGAAATTGAGGTGTATAGTGATGCGTCCCTATAGGGTTTGTGATGTATTCTCATGCAACATAAGAGAGTGAATTCCTATGTCAGCTGAAACCTCATGAGCTTAACTATCCCACACATGGGATTGACTGCAGTAGTCCATGTGTTGAGAATATGGAGACAAGACCTCTACGGAGAGACCTTCAAGATTTTGACTGACCATCAGATTTTGTAGTATCTGTTCACTAGGGGTAGCAATGGGTCGTGTCGGGTCGACTTTTTTAGGACCCGTCCCAATCCCCCAGGGATTAACGCGGGACGTTCTTGATCCCGTCTGAAACGAAGTGTCAGACAAGGGAAATTCCGACTTTAGCCCTCTCGGGCTTCAGAGTACACCAGGATCTGGAGGAGGTATGTGATGTTTCGGTCTCTGCTACAACCTACATCCGTTATCAACCTGAAGGGCAGTCAATACATTTAAAAGCTGTGAGTGGACAAAACAATAATTTATAGAAAACATTTTCATAAAGACATTTTTACCCTTCACTAAAAAGCATGCATGCATTCGAAAACCGATTTATCAAACCATTAGGGCCTTAGCCCAAAATCGTAAATGAAACTAATCATACGGGCCACTGCCCAAATCCATGTGGGACTCAGCCAAAACCAGTACATCATATATCATATAACGTATACATATAAATCACGTAACCAAACCTGACACGGTATCTAAAGCTACGCACGTGCTACCCGGGGTCTCAAAGCCCAAGTCTCCTAAGGTCCACCTAGGTCAATGTCCGTAGATCAATGACCCTCCCTGGGGTTACAATCCAAGCCCTCCTGAGATTCAAGTACCCAACAGGGGCGACTCCACTCAGTTAGTGCTCCGTGACTACTCCGGGGTCCATCTAGGCCAACAACCCTCCCCGGAGGAGACATTCCAAATAAGGAAGGTATATGAATATATATATATAACGAAAACATTCAAGCCCAGTCCCCATAAACCGTCATGAAACTCGAAATCCATTTAAGGTCCTCGACCCGAAATCACAAACGTAAAATAACTGGGCCTCGTGCCCGAACTCATGACTCAACTGGGCATCGAGCCCGATATCTAAGGGTTAGTCACGATCCTGATCGTAGTGATGTGTACAACCATCCGTCCAGGACCGCCCTCAATCCTGATATGTCGCCGTGAATGAATCAACCGACGCGACCACCACTAGATAATGGTGCACACATCACCGATCGATATCCTGAACCGTTAGTACTCCGAAGTTGAGCCTCCATTGGCTGCTCGACGACAGATCATCCATCGTGACCTCTTCGGAAGGAACATATCCCAGTCCAGAGGTGAACGTCGTATCGTCCGTCGCCGTGCACAAAGCACTTGCTGCGACCACGACTCAGACCCGTAGGTCACCAATACATGACCGAGACAAAACCAAATGGGTCTCATGCTCAAGTTTATCCTTTTTAAATCCAAAACCATTTCATTTGAATCATCGTAGAAGTACAAACCCATATAGGAACCGTATAAGGCCGAAACCTCAAAATACGTGCCAATACGTAACCACACACAAATACACTCATGGCTTCGCAAAATAAGTATTAAAACATATAATAAACATTTATGCATGCACCAATTTAGAAAATAAAGGTCTACTCACAGATCGTCCGAGCTGCCGCCTCGATACGCGTGTCATACTGCTCTCTTGGGCCAACCACCGTCACCGGGACTCCCAAACCTGTCCAAATCACTTTAGAGGGTTACTAACTACTTAATTAACCCCTCACTAAAGCCCCTTAATTTTCACGAATTTTTAACTATTTTTAAAGCCGATCCTAAACCTTCGGACGTCCTGAACTATATCGAAACAATGTCCGATTGACACGAAAGCAGTTCCAAAATGTACGTTACATCGAAAGGATGATTTCGTGTGTTAGAAGCATCCCAAAAAGGTGGTCCACGCACGCCCAAGCGTGAAGCCCACGTGCCGGGCACTGTTCATTATCCCTAAACTCTAGCTGGCCTGGTTTAGACCGGTTCGAATCGATTCGGTCCAACTGAACCGGCGGTCACGATCCAACCCTATTTCTCACCTATTTTCAGTCCATTCCTTTCCATTTTTATTCCTAATTGTTCCTAACACTAAACCTAATTAATTTAGCCATTAAAAGAAAGAAAAACGGGTCAAAATCTCACCTTGAAAATCCAAGATTGAACCGGCCACCTGCAACCGATCGCCACCGTGGCCTCCAGCCGTCCTAACCTTGGAAACCAGTCCAGAACGTCCCCTAAGGTCCCCAGAAAGCTAACCCAATAAATGAAAATAACTAAAAACCCCTCAAACTATAACTCGGATTTCAAAACTTGCTTACCTGCAATTTCGTGTTACCCTCCGCCGTGGCCCGTTGTCCATTCCCAACCCGTTCTTAGTCTCTCTCAGTCCTCCATCAGCACATAGAAATGGTTATGGTGATGAGGTGTGTGTGGTTGTTTATTCCAAAGAGAAATGGAGAAATGGAGGGGGGTTCGGGTTGTTTGAAGAAACAGAGAAGATGATGATCAGGTGAGAGAGAAAGGGAAAATGGATGGTGAGGATTGAGGGATTAGATGAGATAGAGGGTTAGGATTGAAAGGTGGGTAGGATTAATTGTAAAATAATCCAAAATATTATTATTTAATTAAACTAGATCCACTTTTTGGGGAAATGACCAATGGGATGAGTGACACTTGTCACTCATCCATGTGTCCCACTAAAATATCTGCCCAATCAGATATCGTCACGTCATCCCCGTCTCGTAATGCGTGCATAGTGAAATCGAACTTCCGTGACCCATAACTTTCTCATTCGAAGTCCGATTTTGGCGTGCCACCTGTCTACGAGTTCGTATTGACATGATCTGCGTAATGATACTCGGCCCTCGGCTAATAGACATCCCGGGTCAAAAGTCAACATTTTTCCCATGACTAGGGGTAAAACGGTCATTTTGCACCGTCCGTGCGATTTTGCTCAACTAATCCCCGATTTACCTTACTAATCCTCGATTATCACTAATCTAATCTCGGAATTTAGGAAGGGTCGTTACAACCTTCCCACCTTAAATAATTTCGTCCTCGAAATTCCAATTGACGTAAATTAATTTCGTCCCCACGTCAATTAATTTCCTCTGCTCGTAACTTAGCATAATCAGTAAGGAAATTCACCCTTACTGATTACCAGACCTCGGTCACTCACCTCAGGCACCCACTTGTCACATCCAGTGACGCCAAATACTTCCTTCTCTTCGAATCACTCAAATTTAACCCACAGCCTAGGTGTTCGGTTCTTACACCCTCTTTGAACACTTAGCTATCACATCACTCCACGTCACCCCACCTAGGGAAGAATCAAGGAGAATCCAAGATGATGACATCAAAATTCATCCAATGTCATCCTCCAGCACCCAACACTATCTACTAAAGAGCAGAAAACGAGAAGTCTCCTTCATTGATTTCGGAATCGAAAGCAGTTGCAACTATGTTGGAAGCATACTCAACTTTTCCAATTACTAGAGCTAGAAGTCCTCCTACTCCAACCTTTCTAACCAACGACGACTGTCGATCACTATTGTAATGACCCATTCTATTTCTCACAATCAAATTTCTCCACAAACTAGCCTACCCGAAACTCAGGAGGTATGGTCAACCGCAGTCCACCATAACCAATTCGAAATGGACTCTCAAGCCCTCAGCTCATCCAGACACCATCCACGTGTCCGTGACTACCGTTTATGCATATCCAAAAGGATGTCAATTTATCCTAATCTGACGTACCGCTCGACTGAAGAGTCACAACAGACTCCTACTGTGATCTGCAGTCAAAACTCTGCATACCACCATATCTGACCAATCGATCGCTAATCCCCATGACAGTACTCGATCCTCACGTCTAAACTACTTTTTGGTCCAATCCAGCCCAACTCCATCCGTGATCCACTCTGGACCACAAATACCGAACATATTCCCATCTCGACGGAGTCACATCCCGACTCGTGACTCATCGTCATCACAATCACCGGTACCAACACCAGCACCAGTACAAGTACCAACACCATCACCAGCACACTAGCATCAACATCCAGTGTTCGAAACAGACAACCCTGGATAATTGCTCATACCGAGCAACGATTCCGTACCTCTACTGAAATTGGAGTAACTCTACCTCCCTCGTACCCAACAATTATGGGTACAGTCACCCTGACATCTCATACGAGAAAAGGAAACGTCCCCGATTCCCAACAGCCGTAACTACAACCACTCTCGGTGGTAGTGCCTGCCACAGACTCGTGCAGACCTACCATCAGACATCGCTATCGAGACTCCACATCCAGCGGAATCAATTGCTTGTACTAACTACTTCGTAGGGTCCCAAACTGCCAACCACGACAGAACTATGGCAACCCCGGCTTCAAGTGTCGAACCAAGACGATCCACGATTCAATCCTACTAACTATCATACCGATATCCTAACTATCAGGTTGATGACGAACTGCAGCCCATAGAGACATCACATCCTCAACCTGTGCTCCACTCTAAGCACAAAACCCCGCTCTGATACGACATGTTAGGACCCGTCCCAATCCCCACGGGATTAACGCGAGACATTCCTGATCCCGTCTGACACGGGGGAGTGTCAAACAAGGGAAATTCCAACTTTAGCCCTCTCGGGCTTCAGAGTACGCCTGGATCTGGAGGAGGTATGCGATGTCTCGGTCTCTGCTGTAGCCTACATCCGCTATCAACCTGAAGGATAGTCAAAGCATGTAAAAGCTATAAGTGGAAAAAACAATAATTTATAGAAAAAAATTTCAAAAAGACATTTGTACCCTTCACTAAAAAGCATGCATGCATTCGAAAACCGATTTATCAAACCATTACGGCCTTAGCCCAAAATCATAAATGAAACTAATCATACGGGCCATCGCCCAAATCCATGTGGGACTCAGCCCAAAACCAGTACATCATATATCATATAACATATACATATAAATCACATAACTAATCCTGTCACGGTATCTAAAGCTACACGCGTGCTACCGGGGTCTCAAATGTAATGACCCGTCCCGGAAACCGGGATTAGATTAGGGGTTAATGACAGATTAGTGAGATTAATCGGTGATTATTTGGATGCGTTCGGACGGACGGTGTAAAAATGACTATTTTGCCCTTGGAATGGGCTAAAATGTTGACTTTTTGTTCAGACGGTCAAATGGACTTTGACCAATGACCATGACGTAGTTCGGGGCGTCACGAGTTCGTAAACAGGTGGCACGTCCGATTCTGACATCCGAGGAGGAAGTTATGATGTTCGGAAGGTTAAGGGCATTTCCGTAATTAGGTTAAAAGGGGAGAATTTCGTTGACTTTTTGCATGACAAGTTTTCCTCATGCAAACCGAGGACCGTTGGGTAGGTCTCAACGTCTTGAGTACAACGACAGATGGCACACCTTCATCGGACATCAGAAGGTTAAGATACGGGTCAAGGAAATTGAAGGGCAAAATGGTAAATTGTCCTTGAGGGGTATTCTGGACATTTCCTGCATTGGAATTTGTGCCCAATCAGCAATGGACACTTGGCTTGCTTGGGAGGTATGCCCACCAGGATTTGGACACCTGGCAGGGTCTGGATGGCTGTAGAACTGTCTTACAATTGGCTCTCAATGGTTTAAATGGTTGCACGGCTATGAGAAAACAGATAGAAAACAGGAGACCGTGAGCCCCTTTCCCTTTGATTCATTCGACCTTCATCAATTGATCATGGGGTGTGAATGAGAGTGCGAAAGGCTAGTGAATGGATGAAGTTGATGGTTACGGCGGCGCCTACGACGGCGCTGCGAGGAAGAAAACCGAGAAGCCCTGAAGTCTAGGAAGAGAAATTGTAATCGTGTTTCTTGACGGCTTGATTGATTGTAATGGATGAGAGAGGCTACTAGACGACTGGAGAATTAATTAGACTCCTTTTCGAAACTTGGGACGGACGGTAAGTGCACCTTCCATGGCATTTTTTTTTTAATTCAAACATGGTAAATTTGGTTTTGATGACTGATAAGTGGAACGGTTATTTGGTTGCGGTTTTGGACATCACAAGGAGGCTTTTGGACGAAAAAATTGGGGACTGGGTTGATTGGAACCATAGAAACAGAGAAGAGACTTTTTGGAGGATTTTACTCAATCGAGAAGGTATGGTCTCATGCCTAGATTAAGGTTTTGACATAGTGGATTTATAGGAAACACTTAGAGGAAGCTTTAGGGTTAAACAAAATTGAAAACGGAACAAAAATGGACGACTTAGAAGGATGAACCGCCCTTGCCGGTTCAACTGGACCGGCCTGAACCGAACTGATCTGGACCCGGTTCGGCAGAGGTTGAAGATGAACAGTGCTGGGAGCGTGGCTCCCACGCGCATCCCCTTTGGACGGCGCATGAGGGCGCGTGGGGACCATTTTGGGGAAGGTTCCAACACTGCTTTTAAAGTATTCGATGTAACGAACATTTTGGCGCTGGTTTCGAGTCAATCGGACATCGTCTCGATATGTTTTAGGATGTCGGAAGGTTTTACGGCTCGGTTAAAAATAGTTAAAAATTCGGGAAAATTACGGGGCCTTAATATGATCATTGTGAAGTAGTTAGTGACCTTGTTATGATATTTGGACAGGATTGGGGAAGCCGAGGATAGTGGTTTGGCCGGGAACGGCATAGGTGCGCGTGTATCAAGGCGACGACGCTATGGTCTGTGAGTGGGCTTTGCTTTCTAACTCTTGATGCATGCATATATGGTTTTATATGTTTTCTATACGTGTTTCTATGATTTTGATTATGCTCTCAATGAGTTACGATTTTGCACGTTTTTCAAGGTATTTTGCGAAATTTCACGTTTTACGAGGTTTCGATTTCTCTTGTGATTTGACTGTGGTTTTAAAGATTTGATTTCGGGATTTGAACTATAATTTGATTTCAATGATTTGAAATGGATTTTAGAAAAGTGAGTTCAGGCTTGGAGCACTGTTCATGAGCTTTCGGTTTTAAGACTGGATTTTGGAAATGAGATTTCGAATTTGGTTTTTGAGATTTGGAAAGGAAGTCTGGACTTGGGTTCAGGACAATGGTTACGGATACCGGCTTACGGAATCATCGTTGTGAATTCGACTGTGGATTTTCTGTGGTTTTCACTGATTGGTTGAAAAATGATTTTGGGTTTAAAGACCCGGAAAAAGAGAAAAACCCACTGGATCTGGTTTTGAGTTTAAAGACTCGGATTGTTTGAGGGGGGGGGGGGGGGGGGGGAGGGCCTTGGATTGATATGTTTTGAGTTTAATGACTCGGTGATTGTGATACCCCCCTGAGGCCTGTGATTGTGTTTTTAGTTTAAAGACTCGTTGATATCCCAGGAAGGCCTGGTTATTTGTGCATGGTTTTGAGTTTAAAGACTCGGGCGCACTTGAGATCTAGTAAACTTGTATGATTGATGTTTTTCATTGGTTTTTCACTAGTTTTGTGAAGTAGCCCGGATGAATTGATTTGATGAGTTTTGGGACTGAGTTCCCGTACTTGAGATCGATTTGTGATTTGAGGCTAAGGCCTGGATTTGAATAGTGGATTTGATTCGGGTTTCCAAATGGTTTTCAATGATGGTTTTTGATATGAATGGTTTTCATGACTTGGATTTGATATGCATGCAGTGGTTTTTTGCGTGGAGGGTAAAATGTACTTGTTTTATTGAACTCTTTTTGAACTATACTTTATTTTTTTCCACTCACAGTCTTTTGTGTTTTCGATACCCTCCAGGTTGTTGCAGTGCGGACTGTCGGTCGAGAGAGACGGAGACATCACACGTACGATCCACAGTAGACTCTGCGCACTCTGGGAAGTTTGGAAGTTCTTGGACTGTCGGATCAAAAAATCCCTTGTCCGACTTATTTGTCACATGGAGGTTGGACGTCCGTTTAGCCTTCGTTCCATGCGTAAGTTAGACGGGAGCAGGGTTTAGCCCTTAATCACGGGGGATTAGGGGTGGGCCCTGACATCAAAGCCCAAGTCTCCCAAGGTCCACTTAGGTCAATGTCCGTAGATCAATGACCCTCCTTGGGGTTACAATCCAAGCCCTCTTGAGAGTAAGGTAACCAATGGGGGTGACTCCACTCAGTTAGTGCTCCGTGACTACTCCGGGTTCCACCTAGGCCAACGACCCTCCCCGGAGGAGACATTCCAAATAAGGAAGGTATATGAATATATATATATATATAACGAAAACATTCATGCCCAGTCCCCATAAACTGGCATGAAACTCGAAATCCATTTAGGGTCCTCGACCTGAAATCACAAACGTAAAGTAACTGGGCCTCGTGCCCGAACTCATGACTCAACTGGGCATCGAGCCCAATATCTTAGGGTTATTCACGATCTCGATCGTAGTGATGTGTTCAACCATCCGTTGAGGACCGCCCTCAATCCTGATATGTCACCGTGAACGAATCAACCGACGCGACCACTCCTAGATCATGGTGCACTCATCACCGATCGATATCATGAACCGTTAGCACTCCCAAGCCGAGCCTCCTTCGACTGCCCAACGACGGATTGTGCATCATGACCTCTCCAGGAGGAACATATCCCAGTCCAGGGGCGAGCGTCGTATCATCCGTCACCGTGCACAACGCACTCACCGAGACCACGAAATCACAAACGTAAAGTAATTGGGCCTCGTGCCCGACCTCTTGACTCAACTGGGGATTAGGGGTGGGCCCTGAAAATTGGTATCAGAGCGAGGTTTCGTGTGTTCTGCACGAGGTTTGGTTCCCAGAGTCGTTGGTTTGTCAATTTGGGTGGTGTGATGACACGACCCATCCTAATCCCCCCGGGATTACCGTGGGATGTGTCATGCTCCCGTCTGACACGAAGTGTCAGACAAGGGATAACCTAAAGTCACTACCCCAACGAGTTTCCAGAGTGCGCAAGGATCGATGGAGGAGGCATACAATGTCCTAGTCTCTGCTGCAGTCGCATCCGTGATCAACCTGAAGGGCATTAAAAACAACAAAGGCTGTGAGTGGACGAAAATAACTAAGTTCATAAAACACATTTCACAAACATATTTATGTCATCCATGTAAAACGTATGCATGCATCAAAAATCAGTAAGCAAACTATTTATTAAAAACAACCATCGGGGCCTTAGCCCATAAACCATGACTCAAGACCAATTGTGGGAACTCAGCCCAAAACCGTAAAACCAAATTTCCATTCCAAGTGGGCTACCACCCAAAACCATAGCCATAAATACCATTCGAGAGAAACATGTTTAAACCATCCTGGGCATCCCAGATGCCTAGCGTCCCAGACGTCATATCTCACGGTATAAAGCAACGCGTGCTACCTAGGGTCTCACCGGGTCAATATCTCTGACATCCCACATGTCTGACGTCCCAGACGTCCAATCATAGCAATCCTGCACCTGAGTCATCATACGGTCTAGTAGCTTCGTATAATGACCCCTCGCAGACAATGCACCGTGACTTCCCCAGTGTCCCAGATACCTGGAGGAGACCATCACATATCCTCATATCAAGGTGGTTTATGGAAAACAGTTTATCAATCATTTCAAACATCTCAAGGGCCCTGCCCGAAATTTCCATAAAACCATCACAAGTCCAAACATCTGATTTCTCAAATCCAAAACCTTTTATTCAAATCCATTTAGGGTCCACGGCCCTAAATCACATTTATAACCAACTAGGCCTCATGCCCGATTTCGTAAACCAACTGAGCCCACGGCCCAATTTCGTAAATCAACTGGGCCCTTAGCCCTATTATATAACTAAAATGGGTCTTAGCCCGATTTCGTAAATAACTAGGCCTCTGGCCCGATTTCGTAAAGCAATTGGCCCCCCTGCCCAATTACGTAACTCAATAGGACTCCAAGTCCGAGGTTTCCAAAACAATTGGGCCTCATGCCTGAGTTTATCTTTCCAATTTCAAAACCATTTCATGAAATCATATACAAAACCATAAGTATGGAAAATCAGTGTAAAATCGAAAAAACCTCGGTTTACGTGCAAGCACGTAAATTGCCTCGAAATGCGTGAAACCATATAATTCACCAATATCCAAATCAACATCATATAATCACAATCATAATCCATATAAAATAGTTAGGCATGCATAAGATTTATAAAACCAAAGTCCACTCACAGACCGTCCATAATTGCTTTTTTTTTCGCGCTGCACGCGTTCTTGTAAATTCCGACATTTTCCAGAAATCTCGAATCCTGTCCGAAATCATTCTTTAGTGTCACTAAGGGCTCAAATAACAGCATACTAATTTCCCATAATTTTTCGGGAATTAAACGTTAGTTATAAACGTAACATAAACCTTCGGACCCTCGAAACAACATCGAAACGGTGTCTGATTAATTCGAAATCAATGCTAAAATGTTCGTTACATTGCATAGGACAAAAGTCGTGTTGAGCTTACCTCGAGAATCGGGCTCACGCGCCCTCATGCGTCGCCGTGAGTGGCTACGCGTGAAACTCACGCGCCTGCTACAGTGCTGCTACAGTGTATTCCTCACCCGATTCACCTGGTAAACGGGTCTGCGACCCGCGTGTTCGACCCGGTTCAATTCCTGCCATAATCAACCTAATTTCCTCAATTGATCCATCAAGTAGAATCACAAATACTTAATTAAGGGTCTGTGGTAATCATTCCAATCAACACGGCCTAAAACCAACTCAATTGAACTCAAGTTCTAATCGAAGCTCACCGTCCCAGTTTCACTAAACAACCACTGTTTTCATCAATTGAATAGTTAGGGAGCATCGCAGGCTTACCATAGAGAGGATTTTGTGACCAATTCCAATACAACTTACATCCAAAATCACGACTCAATGCTCGATTTTTCTGAAACTCTGTCGTGTCTGTCCATGGCTCCCAGGGCTTCGAGCTTCGAATTCTTGATCTGTATCGACTAAGTGAGGTCCCAGAAGACTGATTCGAGCCTCAAATTGACTTGGGCTGGCCTATATTTCAAATTCGGATTTGAATTGTCCAAAAATGAGTTTCGGGTTGCAGTGTATGTTCTCACTAAGTCCTCCCATTTTTTCCTCTCTATTTCGTCTCTCTAATCTCTCCAGTTCTCTGTCCCTCTCCAACCGTCCCAAGAATTGATCAAACAACTCCAATTAATCCATCCAATGCGACCAGTGCTCTGCTCAAAATTCTCAAATGAATACATCAATTCAGCCCGTGCACTGCACCTCACCGTCCCAAAGCATGCTGCTTCCCACTCAGCCCCAATTGCCACTGATTCCAGCCCCGTTAGTGACAATTGTCACTTGATTGCTCAACAAAACACTAAGCAGATTAAACAAGTCACTCACTCTGTTCAACAAAGTCCCACTCACGGCTGTTTCAAATGTCAACAGCCAAATAACCATTTTGCCCTTCCTTTGGCAATTTACCAAAATACTCCTCAGCGTTCTAGACCCTTAACTTGTCCGTCCGACGTCCGTTTTCTGCTTGCCGCCTTTCTATGGACTCAGGGCATCGAGATCTACATAACGGTCCTCGAATTGTGTGAAAATTAGTGGTCAATCAAAAAGTCAACATTTTCCCCTTTTCGTCCGGATTACGAAAATACCCCTCGACTTCCGAACGTCATAACTTCTTCCTCGAATGTCGGAATCGAACGTGCCACCTGTCTATGAACTCGTGACGTCCCAAAATACGTCACGATCATTGGTCACAGTCCATTTGACCGCCCGAACTAAGAGTCAATATTTTACCCACGCCCAAGGGCAAAATGATCATTTTGCACATTTCGTCCGATTTCATTCAACTAATCCCAGATTTGTCATTCTAACCCATAATTAATTAATATTTAATCCTGATATTCGAGACGGGTCGTTACATGTGATGCTACTGCGGATGTGATGTCTCGACGTGGAACAGCCCGTTAGCTTAGGGCTGGAACGGTTAGTGCGTTGGCACTAGTTTTGCTTGATGGATGGACCATAGGATCGGACATACGCCAGCAGGTTAACCTGGCTGGTAGCCGGTGAGCTACGGATGAGTAGGTTGGTCAGCCTGTGGGGCCCGAGGGTAGCCCGTTGAGTAAGTGAGATGCGTGGGCTAATGAGGCCAGTTGACAGTGGCCGGTTGGGCCAGATAGTGTTCGATGTTGACAGTATGGATTGGAGACCTCTTGGTGAGTTGGGTTGAGTTTGGATTGGCGCGGCTACGAGTAGCCGGATGCCTTGAGTGGCAGGGTTCCTCAAGGATGATTAGTCTGGAATATGAGTACCTGAGTAAGAAACCCGAGGGCAAGTGCTTTATTGGGAAACCGTGAGTTAGGGTTTGTGGTCGGTAGTCGTGGTGGTTGGGCCGACTTACGACCCAGATTGGAGATGTTGCCGCTAGGTCTAGCCTAGGTAGTTAATGACTCTAGACGAGTCCAATACGAGTGCGGCGTGGGTTGAGTATTTGGTTGCTCAAAGTTACGGATTACGACAAGGGATGTTAGTTTCCCCGACAGAAGTGAGATGCTAGTGTCAGGAAGATGTGTTGACGATTGGTAGGTCATGTTTCGGGACGAATGGTCAAGATGCCGTTAAGTGATCAAAGTAGCGCAACAGAAGCACGGTGGACCAAGGCTTCGTGTTAGATCAGGCTAGGTTGGAATGGTCGGGTTTGACCATTCGTGAGGTTTGTTTTAGTGGACTTCCCCTAATGTGTTGGTTTATATCAGCAAGCGACTTCGAGGGTGGTAACTGGGAAGTCCGATGGCAGTGATTGTTGATTGAGGATTTCGAGACTTGGTGACTCGTATTTCCGTGAGTGCTCAGAGTTGAACTTTGGGAAGGTGGGGATGCGATCATCAGAAGGAGTGATGATTGACATCCTTTTAAAGGTGCATACATGGTGTTCATCGATAGGAAAGTTGATCGGTGATTAGGTTTGGTTGGGTTACGGGCAAGTGGTTGTGATCCACAAGAGGTGTGGGCTTTTCTAAGTCCCGTAGAGGAGTTGATGTTTGGATAGTTAGTCCGGAGGTGGTATACTTGGAGCTGTAAACCCCCCTTGATCATGGACCCTTGTGATGGTGTTCAGGAGTAGAGAGAGGACTTAGTGACGAGATTTTGGGCATGAGTGGCGAGTGTCATGGGTTTGTATTCAGATGGATTGAGATCACATGGTTGAGGACCATTGTGTGTTCCGCTGAAGGAAAACGAAAGGAAATGGAGAAAGGAGTGACTATAACTGATCGATATGAGGTTATTGAAGAGAACCCACAATCTAGATGTGCCTTTAGACGTGCTGAGTATTTGAACGATTTGCTCCGACGTGGTGGTTCGATCCGTGGGAAGTGAAGGTGAAGTAGTGAGCCAGTAGGTGAGATCCACTTAGGAGTGAGTGGATCGGGACTGGATCGCTTATGACTCAAGATGGAGATGTTGTGGACCAGGAGGATCGTCGGCCAGACAGAGGTTGGATATCTTGACCATTTTCGAGGTGTGCAAGATGTGTGTGGTCCATCTCGTATATGTCTGGGTTTGGGCTTGGATTTAGTGCTAGGTCTGCCCTATGTAGGCACTGTTAGGATATTCTGGATTGGCAGGTGCTGTGCACCGGGTAGGAGACCTAGGTGTGAGACCAGTTAGATTTCCCCCAATTAGTTACGAACGTACAAGATTCGGAATTTCGGGGACGAAATTCTTTAAGGGGGTATATTGTAACGACCCGTCCCAGAAACCGGGATTAGATTAGGGGTTAATGATGGATTAGTGAGATTAATCAGTGATTAGTTGGATGCGTTCGGATGGACGGTGTAAAAATGATTATTTTGCCCTTGAAATAGGCCAAAATGTTGACTTTTCACTCGGACGGTCAAATGGACTTTAACCGATGACCGTGACGTAGTTCGGGACGTCACGAGTTTGTAGACAGGTGGTACGTCCAATTCTGACATCTGAGGAGGAAGTTATGATGTTCGGAAAGTTAAGGACATTTCCGTAATTAGGTTAAAAATGGGGGAATTTCGTTGACTTTTTGAACGACAAGTTTTCCTCTCGCAAACCGAGGACCTTTGGGTAGGTCTTGACGTCTTGAGTACAACGACAGGTGGCACGCCTTCATCGGACATCGCAAGGGTAAGATACGGGTCAAGGAAATTGAAGCGCAAAATGGTAATTTATCCTTGAGGGGCATTCTGGACATTTCCTACATTGGGATTTGTGCCCAATCAGCCATGGACACTTGGCTTGCTTGGGAGGTGTGCCCACCAGGATTAGGACACCTGGCAGGGTCTGGATGGTTGTAGAACTGTCTTACAATTGGCTCTCAATGGTTTAAATGGTTGCACGGCTATGAGAAAACAGAGAGAAAACAGGGGAGACCGTGAGCCCTTTCCCTTTGATTCTTTCGACCTTCATCAATTGGTCATGGGGTGTGAATGAGAGTAGGAAAGGCTAGTGAACGGATGAAATTAATGGTTACGGCAGTGCCTACGACGGCGCTGCGAGGAAGAAAACCGAGAAGCCCTGAAGTCTGGGAAGTGAAATTGTAATCGTGTTTCTTGACGGTTTGATTGATTGTAATGGATAAGAGAGGCTACTGGATGTCTGGAGAATTAATTAGGCTCCTTTTCAAAGCTTGGGACAGACGGTAAGTGCACCTTCAATGGCATTTGTTTTTGAAATTCAAACATGGTAAATTTGGTTTTGATGACTAATAAGTGGAATGGTTATTTGGTTGCGGTTTTGGACATCACAAGGAGGCTTTTGGAGGAAGAAATTGGGGACTGTGATGATTGCAACCATAGAAATAGAGAAGAGACTTTTTGGAGGATTTTACTCGATCGAGAAGGTATGGTCTCATGCCTAGATTAAGGTTTTGACATCGTGGATTGATAGGAAACACTTAGAGGAAGCTTTAGGGTTAAACAAAATTCAAAACGGAACAAAAATGGATTACTTAGAAGGATGAACCGCCCTTGCCGGTTCAACTAGACCAGCCTGAACTGAACCGGTCTGGACCCGGTTCGGCAGAGGTTGAAGATGAACAGTGCTGGGAGCTTGGCTCCCACGTGCAGCCCCTTTAGGAGGCTCGTGAGGGCGCGTGGAGCCCATTTTAGCGAAGGTTCCAACACGACTTTTAAAGTATTCGATGTAACGAACATTTAACGCTGGTTTCGAGTCAATCAGACATCATCTCGATATGTTTCGGGATGTCCGAAGGTTTTAGGGCTCGGTTAAAAATAGTTAAAAATTCGAGAAAATTACGGGGCCTTAATATGATCATTGTGAAGTAGTTAGTGACCTTGTTATGAGATTTGGACAGGTTTAGGGAAGCCGAGGTTAGTGGTTTGGCCGGGAACGGCATATGTGCGCGCGTATCAAGGCGACGACGCTATGGTCTATGAGTGGACTTTGCTTTCTAACTCTTGATGCATGCATAGATGGTTTTATATGTTTTCTATATGTGTTTCTATGATTTTGATTATGCTCTCAATGATTTATGGTTTTGCACGTTTTTCAAGGTATTTTGCGGAATTTCACGTTTTACGAGGTTTCGATTTCTCTTGTGATTTAACTGTGGTTTTAAAGATTTGATTTTGGGATTTGAACTATGATTTGATTTCAATGATTTGAAATGGATTTCAGAAAAGTAAGTTCAGGCTTGGAGCCCTATTCATGAGCTTTCGGTTTTAAGACTAGATTTTGGAAATAAGATTTCGAATTTGGTTTTCGAGATTTGGAAAGGAAGTCTGGACTTGGGTTCGGGACAATGGTTCCGGATGCCGGCTTACGGAATCATCGTTGCGAATTCAACTGTGGATTTTCTGTGGTTTTCACTGATTGGTTGAAAAATGGTTTTGGGTTTAAAGACCAGGAAAAAGAGAAAAACTCACTGGATCTGGTTTTGAGTTTAAAGACTCGGATTGCTTGACGGTGGGGAGGGCCCTGGATTGATATGTTTTGAGTTTAAAGACTCTCTGATTGCGATACCCCCCGAGGCCTGTGATTGTGTTTTGAGTTTAAAGACTCGTTGATATCCCGGGAAGGCCTGGTTATTTGCGTATGGTTTTGAGTTTAAAGACTCGGGTGCACTTGAGATCCTGTAAACTTGTATGATTGAAGTTTCACTGGTTTTGGGCAGTGCCCCGGATGAATTGATTTGATGAGTTTTGGGACTGAGTTCCCTTACTTGAGATCGATTTGTGATTTGAGGCTGAGGCCTGGATTTGAATAGTGGATTTGATTCATGTTTCCAAATAGTTTTCAATGATGGTGTTTGATATGAATGGTTTTCATGACTTGGATTTGATATCCATGCATTGGTTTTTGCGTGGAGGGTTAAATGTACTTGTTTTATTGAACTGTTTTTGAACTATACTTTATTTTTGTCCACTCAGAGACGGAGACATCACACGTACGATCCACAGTAAACTCTTTGCACTCTCAGAAGTTCGAAAGTTCTTGGACGGTCGGATCGAAAAATCCCTTGTCCGACTTACATGTGACATAGAGGTTGGACGTCGTTTAGCCTTCGTGTCATGTGTAAGTTAGACGGGAGCAGGGTTTAGCCCGGGGGATTAGGGGTGGGCCCTGACATCAAAGCCCTAGTCTGTCAAGGTCCACTTAGGTCAATGTCCGTAGATCAATGACCCTCCTTGGGGTTACAATCCAAGCCCTCCTGAGAGTAAGGTAACCAATGGGGGCGACTCCACCCAGTTAGTGCCCCGTGACTACTCCGGGGTCCACCCAGGCCAACGGCTCTCCCCTGAGGAGACATTCCAAATAAGGAAGGTATATGAATATATATATATATAACGAAAACATTCATGCCCGGCGTAACGACCCGTCCGGAGAGTCAGGATTAGCAAAGTGATTAGTAACAGATTAGTGAGTTTAATCGGTGTTTAGTTGGCTATTGTTGGCCCGTTAGTGTATAATGACGATTTTGCCCCTAGTTAGGGCAAAATGTTGACTTTGAGTTTGGGTGGTCAATCAGACATTGACCGATGACCGTGACGTAGTTCGGGACGTCACGAGTCCGTAGACAGGTGGCACGTCCGATTCCGACATCTGAGGAGGAAGTTATGATGTTCGGAAGGTTGAGGGCCCTTTCATAATTTGGTCAAAATAGGGGGAAAAGTTAACTTTTCGTACGATCGGGTTTTTACACGTAGACCGAGTACCGTTAGATAGGTCTCGACGTCCTGAGTACAATGACAGGCAGCATGTCTTCATCGGACATTAGACAGGCGAGATGCGGGTCTAGAACGGTGAATGTTATAATCGTGCATTTTGGTGACACGTGTACAGTGGAGATTGGATATTTTGAGTTTGGCCCTTGGGATGGTGACATGTGCCCTATGTCTAGTGGGTTCTAGGCGTGTGCACGGTCCCAATTATTTGGGCTGTGTAGTCGTGCATTCGAGAGGAAATAGAGTGAGGTTTGAGAGGGAAATCGATCAGGTGACGGGAGTGTGTGAGTTGTTGTGATCTGGTGAGAGTGAACAGAGATGAAGGGAGAACAGATGAGTGAGTTGGAGTGAGAGATTTGTGGGGAAAACTGGTGTGAGGTGATGGGTGAGTTCTCAGGGAAACAGAGAGGGTGTTCGGTGGTGGTGTAGCCATGCTTGGTCAAACGGGGCTGGTGGTGGTGTCCAGAGGACGGAGGAGGATTAGAAAGGTCGCATAACCACCGCAGAGCTCACGGCGGCGGCCTGAGCACAGGTAATTTCTTCAACCCGTTTAGATGCTCTGTTTTTCCATAATTTTTCAAAATGAAAGTCGTGAAGTTAGAGGCTGAGTCGAGGGTTCTGTAAGGTCTATTTAGGTTCAGTAGGGTCCTAGGTAGCTGCTGGTTGTGCAGCCGTGACGGGGGGAAACTCTGGTGGCCGGAAACCGAAACAGGGGTTTCGGGTAGTTTTGATTCGAGCTTGAGGACGATGGCTTAGAGGCTTTGATTTCTAGATTTTATGATTTGAAATGGTCGCTGGGAAAGGGACGAAACTAATGGGATTGAAAGGACTGTTTTTGAGCAGGAATTGAGGGAGAACCGATCACGTCGGTTCGGTTCAGCCAACTCTATTTGAACCGGCTGGACAGAGGTTGACGATGATAATGTAGCAGGCGCGTGAAGCCCACTTGCAGCCACTTTGGCCGGCGCGTGAGGGTGCGTGGGGAGGAATCTGAGGAACCTTCCAACATGGTTTTGCGTCTAGATGTTATAACGAATCTTTTGAGATAGGTTTCGGGTTAAACAGACGTTGTTTCGGGTTCGTTCCGCGAGGTCGAAGGTTTAGGGTCTCGGTTCCTTACGTTTAGAATCCAGGGATTTTTGTGGGGAATTAGGAGAACCTTCGTTACCATGTTAGTGACGTGTTTTGGTGACTTGTGACAGGATTGGGAATCCCCGAGGAGGTCGAGGAACGTGCAGGACATTCGGGACGCGAGTGACGTACCCGGTATCTGTGAGTGGACCCCTTCTCTATAACTGAGCTTGCATAATTTCTTTTAATTACTTGTTTTACGATTTTATATGTGATTTGATGTTTACTGAATATGCTATAACTATTTTACTTAATTGTACATTTTTCGAGAAAGTACGGTTTTCAGCACGTTTTACGAGAAAAGTTTGACTTCTGATTATGATGCTATGGTTTTGGGATTTCACACGGTAAGGGTTTTCAACGATTATAAAGGGGTTTTAGAACATGATTTCGATGATCAAGGTTTTCAGTTTTAGAATCGGATTTCGGAAGTCGAGATTTGGTTTAAAAGTTGAAAAGTGGAATTTCGGATTTGGGTTCGGAATGACGATTCTGGATGTCGGAAGGGCTTCGGGCCAGTGATTTCAGATTTGGGTTTGGATATGGATTTAGAAAAGGTTTTCAAATGGTTTTGGATTGGATTTTCTGGATATGGTTATTGGGTTTAAAGACCCGGATATTCTGATTGATGGGGGACAGGCCCGGATTGGGTTTAAAGACCCGGATTGAGTTTAAAGACTCGGATATAATGATATTTCCCCCGTAGGCCTGTTGAGTTTAAAGACTCGGATTATTGAGGCCTGGATTGAGTTTAAAGACTCGGATAGGTCCAGCAGGTTTGATCGGATAATGATGACTTGGATTTATGTTTTATCGTACTGTTTTCATGATGCCTATTTTGTGAATCATAAATGTTTTATGATGATTTCTTAGGCGATTATAACTGTTTCGAAAAATGGGTTATGCATGTATGTTTTCAAAACGGAGGGCCAAACCCTGGTTTGTTTATGAAATGGTTTTTGAACTTTTATTCTTTATGGTCCACTCACACTTTCTCGCTTTTAATTGCCCTCCAGGTCGTGGAGCTAGCGCGGGGGTTGGCGTTGAGGCAGCGTCGGAGGCATAGAGTACTCGAGAGTCTTTCCGGAGTGGTTTACATTTTCCGTTGTGCGTGTACTCTGTGTATCGGTTTTTGTTTTCTTAGTGTGGTACTATGCTCTGTATAACTGCTGACTTTGGGATGTTTTAAATTGTCCTACTTCTGACAATGTAATTTGTGGTTTTCATGAGGTTGTTTCGGTCTTTCGTTTTTGGGTTGTCAGACGGTAGCAGGGTTTAGTCCCTAATCTTGGGGGTTTAGGTGTGGTCCCTGACAATTGGTATCAGAGCATAGGTTTGTGGTTTGTGTCTGTTGCGAGGTTGTGTCTAGGTTGTTTCAATGTTTCTATGCCTCTTTCAGCGGACGATTGACCATGCCTCCGAGACGTGAACCACATGCTCGACCTGAAGACGAAGCGGTGAGAGGGACCGAGAGTGCTACGATTGAGCGAGCCCAGCGGCTCGGGGCTACGACTTTAAGTGGTGGGGGAGATCCTGAGGAAGCCCAGAGGTGGATCACGCGACTTGAGCGGATTTTCCCAGTGATGCATTGCCCACCGGAGGATCGATTGTTATTGGCTACCTTTTTACTGGATGGTGCGGCGTACGAGTGGTGGTATACCCTCGAGTTGTTTGGTTGGGACGCCCACTCAGTGACCTGGGAGACGTTCAGGGAGCGAATTCTGGATTAGTATTACCCTCGTTCTTTTCGTGATGCCAAGGAGGCTGAATTTCTGTAACTCCAACAGGGGAGTATGAGTGTGGCTGAGTACGAACAGAAGTTTCAGATGTTGTCTCGTTTTGCTCCTGCGTTTGTGGCCACTGAAGCTGAGAAGTGCCGTAGGTTTGAGTTGGGCCTGCGAGGTGAGATACGAGCCATAGTGACGGCTGGATCGTTTGCTACCCTTTGAGAGTTGTCGGATGCTGCTGTGAGGGTTGAGGCTAGCTTGCCGGTACGACGCAGGGAGCCACCTTTTTCTGGAACTTTGAGCCAGAGGGTACAGAAGAAGGGTAACTACAGTGGAGCATTGTCGGCGGGCGATGATCGTTTCGGTAGACCTGGTAGTTTCTAGAGTTCAGGGTTCCGTGGCTACCGAGCACAGCCGATTCCGCAAGCGAGTGCGACGTCTGTTGCGCCCACCAGGAGACCGAGTGGTGGACCAGGTCGGAATGTGTGTTACTACTGTGGGGAGCGAAGTCACTTCCAACGTGATTGTCCACTGTTACCACAGGAGGGTGGTGTAGGCCGAGGAGCGGCGGAGCCTGGAAGGAGCACGACGTCAGTGTCAGGGATAGCAGGCGCCGGGGTAGGTGGTGGTGCCACTAGTAGTTCGAGGGGACGTGGTAGATCTTCTGGACCCCAGGCCCGAGTGTTTACGATGACTCAGCAAGAGGCTCAGTCAGCACCCGGTGCCGTGACATGTACTTTTACTATCCTTGGTTGAGTTGTACATAGTTTCGTTTGGTTTCAGGGTAGAGGCTAGGACTTTCCCTAGGCGACTAGGAGTGACTATAACTGATCGATATGAGGTTATTGAAGAGAACCTACAATCTAGGATTGCCTTTAGGACTTTGTGGTTTATTCTAACAAAGTGGTCGAAGTCATTGAGGTGTAAGCCGGTAGGTATGATTCCTTTTTCGACTAGATTGTTTCTGGGTTAGGATTTGAGTTGGGTTCCAGAAAGTGTAGGTGGTAGTACGTGAGGATGTACTCTATGAATTCTATTGGGTACTCTACATGAGGTATTTTAAAATACCTTTGTTTTCTGTTCATAGAGTTTCCCTTGCGTACACCACGAAGTTCTAGTCGTAATGAGAGCGAGTTAGAAGTGTTGAACAGTAGGGGTGTTGTGAAATACCCAAGGTGGAGATGAGAGGTTGGCAACTTTTTAGAGTAGTTTTTTTGGTGAGAGCTGCTTGCCGGGTAAGAGACCCCAGGTGTCGGGAACGATCTGTGGAATTTCAGGACGAAATTCTTTTACGGAGGGTAGGTTGTAACGACCCGTCCCGAGATCCGGGATTAGCAAAGTGATTAGTAACAGATTAGTGATTCTAATCGGTGTTTAGGTGGTTACTGTTGGCTCGTTAGTGTAGAATGACGATTTTGCCCCTGGTTTTGGCAAAATGTTGACTTTGAGTTCGGGTGGTCAATTGGACATTGACCGATGACCGTGACGAAGTTTGGGACGTCACGAGTCCGTAGACAAGTGGCACATCCGACTCCGACACCCGAGGAGGAAGTTATGATGTTCGGAAGGTTGAGGGCACTTTCGTAATTTGGTTATAATAGAGGGAAAAGTTGACTTTTTCGTACGATCGGGTTTTTACACGTAGATCGAGGTCTAGTTAGGTTCAGTAGGGTCCTAGGTAGCTGCTGGTTGTGCAGCCGTGACAGGGGGAAACTCTGGTGGTCGGAAACCGAAACAGGGGTTTCGGGCAGTTTTGATTCGAGCTTGAGGACGATGGCTTAGAGGCTTTGATTTCTAGATTTTATGATTTGAAATGGTTGCTGGGAAAGGGACGAAACTAATGGGATTGAAAGGACTGGTTTTGAGCTGGAATTGAGGGAGAACTGGTCACTCCGGTTCGGTTCAGCCAGCCCGGTTTGAACTGGCTGGACAGAGGTCGACGCTGATGCTGTAGTAGACGCGTGAAGCCCACGCGCAGTGACAAGACCCGCCCCGATCCCACTGGGACCACAAGGGGACGTGCCTTGCTCCCGTCTGACACCCAATAATTCATACCAATTTTAACCTCAAAACATCAAATGCATAACTAACCAAATTAAAGTCATACATCAAATCCGAATTAAACGAATGTCAGACAAGGGATGAAATCCAAAATTACAAGTTGCGAGCACGACTCTATAGTAAACCTGCGGGTACACCACCCAACAGGGGTTCAGGTACGCAGAAGTAGATCTATGCCTCAGCCTCAGGTTCCTCCTCTACCTCAGTATCACGACCTGGAAGGGTTACCAAAAACATTAAGGGTGAGTGGACCGAAACTCAAGTTTATAAAATCATTTGATGAGTAAAACATATAATTTACCCCTCCGTTTTCCAAACATGCATGCATCCGTAATTAAAACCATCAATCATATAATATGAACCATAAGGCATATAATAAAACCATAAGTATAATTTTAGTTGCTGCACTATACACTCCAATCCCGACATCCCTGATGTCTGACGTCCCTGACGTCCAATAAGGTCACAATCACAAGGCTACGCGTGCCACTCGGGTCTCAATTCCGAGTTCAATCCCCGAACCCCGCTCGGGTACAGCATCCCCGATGCTTAGCCTCATAGACGCTGGACGTACTAGACGTCCGTGACCTCTCCGGGGTACCTCATCCGGAGGAGACAATGTAATATGAAAGGATCTATACAGTGCAGTACCAAATACATTTTATTGATATCCACATGCAAAGCATATATATACGTAGATAAAATCCGAACCAATCATTAAGTTCCATCAAACGGGTCTCAAGCCCAAATACCGTGAAACGTGCCATAACCATATTTTCCATATCATCAAAGCCATCATTGTTTTTAGCATGTGAATAAGTATAATAAACCAGAAAACATTTATGCACGCAAGGGTTTAAGAAAATGGCCCACTCACAGTACAATCCTGCTAGAAACCGAACGTATACCCTCGTCCTGGTACAAATGTACAATCCCTGTCAAGTCCAAAGTATTCGCAAAGGTCAATTTAAACCCCTAACATTCAACCATGAAATCCTAGGCTGAAACCGGTCCGGAAAAGCCGCCCGAACGCGCTTGGATCCGGATCGTCGAAACCTAAAGAATGGTGGTGGTCCCACCAAAAACACTATTCACACACGCCCCCATGCGCCGGTCAACATATCGGTCAACGCAGGAACAGTCCATGCTGACATCATCGCTGACGTCACTGCTGACGTCAGCATGACGTCATGTTGATGTCATCTGACAGCTGTCAGGTCTAACATGTCAGACTCTGACAGGTGCCACGTGTCAACATCCGATTGGTCCACCTCACTGATCTGTCAAGCCACTTGACAGATCTGACATGTGCCACGTGTCAGCACGGCACTGGTCCACGTCACTGACATGTCAGTGACACGTGGCAGTTCCTGACTGGTCCACGTCGCTGACATGTCAGTGCTGACTGTGTACTGACATGTGACACGTGTCGGCTCACGGTTGGTCCACGTCACCTGACAGTCTGACAGGGTGCCACGTCATCACCTCTGTCCTCAGACGGGTTGACCCGTATTTCTGCAACTCGGGTCGATCAGACCCGCGATCATGACCCGGTCACCATTTCTTCCACACTCAACCATTTCAGTCCTAGTTTGTTCCTAGATGCTCGTCTGAATCCCAGAAAGGGTTCTACCTATTTAAAATCAATCAACAAGGACTGAATCGAAGACTTACCTCGATTGCACAGTCCTGGTTCCCGTCGCCGTTTGTCCTCTGTTCAGGCCACCTCAGACCACGAAAACGAGCCCTCTAGGTTCCTAACAGTCCATAGAACTGATTAGGGTCAATTTAACACAAAATTATGCGTTGGAATTTAAATTACCAAAATCTGGGTTTTTGAAACCGTTTCGGGTTTTGGAACCGGCTCACCTCGCCGCCGTCTGCCGCCGTCCGCCGCCGTGCCTCAGTCCCTCCCCGTGAGTCCAGCAATACACAAACACAAAAACCAGGTGCAATGCATCAGTGCTGGATCGATGGACAGTGAGTGAGGGTGTCGGGTGAGGATTATATAGAAAATGGAGGGAAATGGATGGTCGGCCCAGATTGAATCTCAGGAATGAGATCAAGGGCTGAGATCAGATCTAGAGGTTTCAGATCAATGGGTGGAATTAAAAGTTGGTTTTAATGGTATTTAAACCCATAGTGGATCTGATCCAATCTAGCCAATGGGTGAGTGACACTTGTCACTCACCAGGTGTCCTCCAATCAGATTTCCAGAATAAAATATTTGGCACGCAAACCGAGACACGAACCTACCGATTTCACGTCTCTGATCATAACTCCCTCGTACGAAGTCCGATTTCGACGTGCCGCCTGTCTACGGACTCAGGACGTCGAGACCTACCTAACGGTCCTTGAGTCTCGTGAACATTAATTGTCAAATGAAAAGTCAACATTTTCGCCCCAACCGTCAAAAATACGGTAATGCCCCTGAACTTCCGATAGTCATAACTTTTTCCCTGATCGTCCGAATTGGACGTGCCACCTGTCTATGAACTCGTGACGTCCCGAACTACGTCACGGTCATAGGTCAAAGTCCGTTTAATTCATCAATGAAAAAGTCAACAATTTGGCCATACCAATCACAAGGGTAAAAGCGTCAAATCACACATTAAATTACAATATTGAAATCCTCGAATTTCCGGGGTGTTACAACCTTCCCCCCTTAAGAAATTTCGTCCCGAAATTTCAAAGAAACAAATGAGGAAATTGATCTCGCATCTGAGCCTCAGGCTCCCATGTGGCTTCTTCCACATTCTGGTTTCTCTAGAGAATCTTCACGAGAGGGATCGTCTTTCGACGTAGTACCTTGTCCTTCCGATCCAAGATCTGTACTGGTTGTTCATCAAAGCTCAAATCCTCCCGTAGTTCGACAGGTTGTTCCCCAAATACATGAGAAGCATCAAGTACGTACTTCCGTAGCATCGATATGTGGAAAACATCGTGAACTCTAGATAGTTCTGGAGGTAGTGCCAATTTGTAAGCAACTCTGCCAATCCTCTCCACGATCTCATAAGGTCCGATAAAACGCGGACTCAGTTTCCCCCGTCGACCAAATCGAATAATCCCTTTCCACGGAGATAACTTCAGGAAGACAAAATCTCCCACTTCAAATTCCAAGTCTCGAATCCGTCGATCGGCATAACTCTTCTGGCAATCCTGTGCCGCCTTCAATCTCTCCT
The DNA here is from genome assembly GCA_032719365.1 of Prinsepia uniflora. Taxonomy (NCBI): domain Eukaryota; kingdom Viridiplantae; phylum Streptophyta; class Magnoliopsida; order Rosales; family Rosaceae; genus Prinsepia; species Prinsepia uniflora. Next base: position 52,485,424 of record CM064861.1, on the reverse strand, counting down.
TGATAACACGAACAGTCTCCATGGTTAAGTCCATCAATTCCGGACCTACTGCCGCTCGCTCTCCTATCTCCGTCCAGCAGATAGGTGTCATGCACTGTCGACCATACAGTGCCTCATAGGGTGCCATCCCGATGCTTGCCTGATAGCTGTTGTTGTAAGCGAATTCCATCAATGGCAAATGAGTATCCCAAGAGTCCTGAAACTGTAGTACACATGACCTCATCATGTCCTCCAGGGTCTGAATGGTTCTTTCAGACTGTCCATCGGTCTGTGGATGGAAAGCAGTACTGAAACGTAGGGTTGTTCCCAGAGTAGCTTGCAAACTCCGCCAGAACCTGGAAGTGAAACGCGGATCACGATCGGACACGATCGATTCCGGCGTACCATGCAATCGTATGATTTCCTTCACAAACAACTGAGCCAGTCGGTTAGGTTTATAGGTCTCCTGAACTGGCAGAAAATGGGCTGATTTTGTTAGCCGGTCCACGATCACCCATACTCCGTCCACTCCACTCTGAGTCCTCGGTAACTTAAAGACGAAGTCCATGGTGATGTGATCCCACTTCCACTCGGGAATCGGAAGTGGCTGCATAGCCCCATACGGTCTCTGCCATTTCACCTTAACCTGCTGACAGGTTAAGCATTTGCTTACGAACTCGGCAATATCCTTCTTCATTCCTAGCCACCAATAATGGTTCCGGAGGGTACGGTACATCTTTGTACCTCCCGGATGCATAGCATAGGCCAAAATATGGGCCTCCTCAAGAATCTCGGCTCGTAACTCCGCCACTGCAGGTACACACAAACGGCCCAATTTCACAAGTGCTCCATCGTCCCGGATGGTAAAATCCTGTCTCCCATCCGCATCGACCTCAATTCTATAAATACAGAGTATCGGATCCTGAAGTTGTGCCTCGATGATCCGATCAATCAGTACTGGTCGTACATGGAAGCTGGCCAACAAAGCTCCATGCTCATCCGTACCCAAGATAACTCCCGTCTTCCGGAGTTCCACCAGTAAGGGAAGATACACCATCCCCAGGTGTGCAACTGATCCCGCTGATTTTCTGCTGAGTGCATCAGCCACCACATTGGCCTTACCCGGATGGTACTCGATCGTACAGTCATAGTCCTTCAGCAGCTCCAACCATCTCCGTTGTCTCATGTTAAGCTCATTCTGAGTGAATAGGTATTTAAGACTCTGGTGGTCGGTGTATATCCGACACATTGCGCCGAACAGGTAATGTCTCCAGATTTTTAGAGCATGAACCACCGCCGCCAACTCCAAGTCATGGGTAGGGTAGTTCAACTCATGAGTCTTCAGCTGCCGGGATGCATAGGCGATAACCTTGCCAGTCTACATCAACACGCAGCCCAGACCTTGCCAGTCAATCGATCTTTCAATTCTTGAAAACTCCGATCGCACTGCTCGTCCCAGATAAACTTCACTCCCTTCCGAGTCAAACGAGTCAATGATGCAGCAATTTTGGAGAAACCCTCCACGAATCTCCGGTAGTAACCTGCTAACCCGACGAAACTCCGCACCTCGGTCACTGTTGTCGGTCTAGCCCAGTTGGTCACCGCTTCTGTTTTCTGGGGATCCACGCAAATCCCATCCGTCGATATCACGTGTCCCAGAAAACCAATACTGCTCAGCCAAAACTGACACTTGCTCAGCTTGGCGTACAATTGTTCTTGTCTCAGCCTCTCCAAGACCAACCGTAGATGTTCCTCATGTGCACGGGCACTCCTCGAGTACACCAAAATATCATCGATGAACACAATCACGAACTTATCCAGGTAGGGTCGGAAGACCCGGTTCATCAGATCCATGAATGCTGCTGGAGCATTCGTCAAACCAAATGGCATAACCAGGAACTAGTAGTGTCCATAACGGGTTCGAAAAGCAGTTTTCGGAATATCCTCCTCCGAAATCCTCAGTTGGTGATATGTAACAACCCATCCCGAGAGCCGGGATTAGTAGAGTAATTAAGGTGTGATTAGTGAGGTTAATCGGCGGTTAGGTGGTTCCGAAAGATCCGTGAGCCTAGCATGCCGATTTTGCCCCTGGTCCGGGAAAAAATGTTGACTTTTATTTGGGTGGTCCATTGGGTATTGGGCAGTGACCAGGACGTAGTTGAGGACGTCACGAATCTGTAGACATGAGGTACGTTCGATTCCGACATCCGAGGAGGAAGTTGTGATGTTCGGAAGGTTGAGGGCTTAACCGTAATTTGGGTAAATTAGGGGGAATAGTTGACTTTTTGTACGAATGGGTTTTAGTAGGTTGACCTAGGATGGTTAGGTAGCTTTCGTCGTCCTGAGTTCGATGACAGGCGGTACGTATTCATCGGACTTACGAGGCGAGAGTTACGGGTCTAGGAAGTTTTGACAAAACCGTAAAAATGCGTAAAACTGGAGGGTATTTTGGTCTTTTTAGCATCTGGGGATTTGTGCAGAGAAATCAAAATGGACGGCTGGGGTTTAACCAGATGGGACAAGGGTTGAGTGGATGGTGACACTTGGCAGGGGGCGAGAGGATTCTGGTGAAATCCTGTGTAGTCACGGTCCTAAATAATTGGGTGAAACCGTGTGTGCGTGGGGGATGTTCTTCGACAAACACAGAGAAATAGAGGGTGGAAGATTGAGAGCAATTGAGTGATTCAGTGCAAGGGTGAGTGAAGCGTGAGGGGTGAGAGTGACAGGGAGGTAAGAGTGAGCTGGTGGTGGTGATTTGGAGCTGTAATCGTGCACGGCGGCACGGTGGTGGTGCGGTGGAAGCGTGAGGAGAACAGGAAAGCCGTGAGTTCGTGGTGGTGGCTACGCCATGAGGTGGCTCAGACTAAGGCAAGGGGAGCTGTAGGAGGTTGCACAGAGTCCAACGAACACCGTGGCACGCAGCGGTGCGCACGGCGGAGCTGAAATCGAAGGGTAAGTTTTCCTGCTCTGTTTTCCCGTAAACTTCATCTGGAAAGTTGTGAGTTTTGGCTTAGAGTCGAGAGGATTGAAGGTCAGGGTGATGTTCAGGGAGGTCCTAGGAGTGGTTTGTGATGGTCGCCGTGACGGGGGCGTACACGGCGGAGCTCAGTCGACGGTGAGTGTTTGGTGCTCTGTTTCGGCCGTGAACATCAAACCCAAAGTCGTCGAGTTTGGGGCTGAGTCGACGGTATAGAAAGGTTGGTCTAGGTTCAGTGAGACCCTAGGAAGAGTCTGGTGTCGCTACCGTGACGGGAGGTGACCGGAGTAGAAGGATCGTGAAACAGGGGTTTGAGGGCCGTCTGCTTCGAGCTTCAGTCGTGAAGCTGGGAGTCGAATCGAACCAAAAGGAGTTGAGGAATGGATTCTTGGTGTTTGGACGAAGCTGTGGGTGAAAGAAGGGAAGGAAATGGTGGCCGGACGGTGGAGAATGCTTCTCGCCGGTTCAATCCACGGCGGCCGGTTCAGCACAGTGAGGTCGAGGTTGATGGTGCTACTGTAGCTGGCGCGTGAGGGCCACGCGCAGCCACTTTGGGCGGCGCGTGGGGGCGCGTGCGGCGGCGATGGGCAAAACGGTCAACATGGTTTTTGGTCCAGGAGTTGTGGTGAGTTCAATGGAGTTGGTTTCGGGTCAATCGGAAGTCGTTTGAGTTTGGTTCCGCGAGGGTGAAGGTTTAGGGTCCCGGATTATTACGTTTAGGATTCGGGGAATTTTGAGGGAATTTAGGTGAACTTTCGTGAAAGTGTTAGTGACGTAATTTGGTGATTGTGGACAGGATCGGGATTTCCCGAGGAAGCCGAGGAACGTGCTGGACGTTCGGGACACGATTGAGGGCTTGGTACTGTGAGTGGACCCTTTCTCTAAACTCGAGCATGCATAACTGTTTTCTATAATTGTTTTATGGTTTTAATTATGATTTTATGTTTATCGGATATGCCTTGTTGATTTTACATAATTGCACGGTTTTCGAGAAAGTTCGGTTTTCAATACGTTTTAAGAGAAAAGTGTGATTTCTGAATATGAGGTTATGGATTTGGGATTTCAGTGGATAAGTGGTTTAAATGTTTATAAAGGGATTTCGAACTATGATTTGGTGATTAAAGTTTTCGGTTTTAGAATCGGATTTCGGAAACGGAATTTGGTTTTAAAGTTGGAAAGTGGATTCCGAATTTGGGTTCGGAATGACGGTTCTGGATGCCGGAAGGGCACCGAACCAGTGATTTCGGATTCGGGTTTGGATGTGGATTGGTACATGATTTTCAAATGATTTTGAGATTGGATTTGCTGGATCTGGATATTGGGTTTAAAGACCCGGATATATGTGACGGGGGACCGGCCGGATTGGGATTAAAGACCCGGATTGAGTTTAAAGACTCGGGAGTTTAAAGACTCGGATATATTGATTTCCCCCGTAGGCCTTGAGTTTAAAGACTCGGGAGTTTAAAGACTCGGATATTAATAAGGCCTGGATTGCGTTTAAAGACTCGGATAGGTCCAGCAGGTTTGATCGGGAAATGATGATTTGAGCTTTGTGGTTTATGATACGGTTTCTGATACTCATGCTATGGTTTCCATAACTGTTTTATAGTGTTTCTGTTTCTTATGATGTTTTATGAGAAGTGATTATAACTGTGTTAACAATGTTGGTTATGCATGTGGTTTTCAAAACGGAGGGTTAAACTCAGTTTTTCTGATAAAGGATTTTAGAACTTTTCTTTTATTATGGTCCACTCACATTTTCTGTTTTTAACTTGCCCTCCAGGTTGTGGAGCTAGCGCGGGGTCTTGACGTCGAGGCAGTGTCCGAGGCATAGAAGTGACGTGGGGGAATCCCAGAATAGTTTAAAGTCTTCCGTGTGCGTGTAATTTATCGGTTTTTATTTTCCTTGTATTTTCGTACTATGCTCTGTACATCCGATAAAATTGGAACATTGTTACTCCTGCGTCTGACTGGGTTGAGTGAATTTTACTTGCGTGTTGTGTCGGGGAGTCAGACGGGAGCGGGGTTTACCTCGGGTTTCGGGGTGAAACCGGGGTGGGTCCTGACATGATACCCAGACCGCAAATCAATTTTCGAGAAGCACTGAACTCCCCGCAACTGGTCAAAAAGGTCATCGATCCTGGGTAGAGGATACTGGTTCCTCAGTGTCACCTTGTTGAGTTGTCGATAGTCGATACACAAACGGAGACTTCCCTCCTTCTTCTTTACGAACAACACTGGTGCTCCCCACGGTGAAGTACTCGGTCGGACATATCCCAAATCTACCAACTCCTACAATTGAGTCTTGAGTTCTCGTAACTCGGCCGGCGCCATTCGGTATGGTGCCTGGGATATAGGTCGGGTACCAGGGAGTAGTTCAATTGTAAACTCGATCTCCCGAGAGGGTGGCAATCCAGGTAAGTCTTCCGGGAATACATCCGGAAACTCGCATGCCACCGGTATTTCGTCGATACCCAGAGTATCAACCTGTTCCGACACGACATACGCCAGATAAGCCTGGCATCCCTTCCGTAGAAGTTTGGTAGCAGTAAGTGACAAAATCACTTCAGGAGGCAAACCATCACGTTCCCCCTGAAAGATAACCTCCGGCAAACCTGGGCTCCGCAGAATCACTTGCTTGCTACAGCAGTCGATGAGCGATCCATGCTCCGACAACCAATCCATCCCTAGGATTATATCGAAGTCGTGGATATCCAGAATAATTAAGTCTGCTGGTAAATCCACATCCTCAATTCTTACCGGGCACCTCCGAATCACCTGATTCACAAGGTACACGATACCCATCGGGGTGCCTACACCCATTTCGCAATCTAAAGCTGATACCACACAATCAAGCATACCAGCACAACTCTTCGAAATAAAAGAGTGTGTAGCCCCCGCATCCATCAATACACGTAGAAGAAGGTTTAAAATATGAAGTGTACCTGTGACCACGCCTGGGGTAGTCCTCGCCTACTGCTGGGTCATTGCAAATACTTGGGCCCTCGGCCCTCCGTTCCGTCCGCGCCCGCGCGCGCCACGCCCAGCACCACGGTCACCTCCTTGACCGCGACCTCCATTAGTGTGGGAAGCCGTGCTCTGCACCACACTAGAGCCCCCAGCGTCGTTGTTCTTGGACAACTGCGGGCAATCACAGGCATAGTGGCCCTCCTCTCCGCAAGCAAAACAAGTTACTGGCCTTGGCCTATCCGAATGCCCACCAGAAGCACCGCTCCAAGATGAGCGCTGCCCATAGTTGTATCCTGATCCTCTGCCCTGAGAGCCTCCGCGTCGACCTGACCAGCCACGACCCTTGAAGGATGAGGGTGCTCCCCTGTAGCCCCCTCCCTTCATGTTCTTCTGGCCTGATGGCCCACGATGTGGACGATCCTGTCGTCGCCCCTCGCCCAAAGGCTGTCGTGTCTGGTGTGCCGCCAGACTGGCCTCGACACGCACCGCAGCGTCGACCATATCTCTCAGAGAAGCATGAGTAGTAGCAGTCACACTTTCCCGGATCTCCCCTCGGAGTCCAAGCTCGAACCTTTGGCATTTGTCCTCCTTCGTGCTCACGAATGATGCAGCGAACCGGGAAAGTTTCCCGAAAGTTTGCTCGTAGTCCGCAACGGACATATCACCCTGCTCCAGCCACAGGAACTCAGCCTCCCGTGCCGCGCGGAACGATCGCGGCTAGTACTGGTCCAGAAATCTGGAACGGAAAGCTTCCCAAGTAGTGGTATGGACAGACCACCCAGACATTTCGAGTCCGTGCCACCACTGGTAGGCTCCTCCTTCCAGCAAGAAGGCCGCCAAAGTTACCCGTTCGCCTGGAGGGCAGTGCATCACCGAGAAGATCCTCTCCCACTTGGTAATCCAATCATGAGCATCCTCGGGGTTTGATCCCCCGCAGAAAGGAGTGGCTCCCAACCGTTGAGCCCTTTCAATGCTCGCGCATTCCATCTCCCTTTCTAGATCCTCGTCAGTTCGTGTATGAGGAATTCTCCTAGGAGGCATAACCAATTGTCAAGAGGCATAGATCAGATAACAATATTCTTAAAGGTCGAAAAGTAACTAGTACTAATCGCAAGTCTAGCATGCTGACCATAACCTAGTACTGACCACAACCTAGTGCTCTGATACCAAGCTGACAGGACCCGCCCCGATCCCACAGGGACCACAAGGGGACGTGCCCTGCTCCCGTCTGACACCCAATAATTCATACCAATTTTAACCTCAAAACATCAAATGCATAAATAACCAAATTAAAGTCATACATCAAATCCGAATTAAACGAATGTCAGACAAGGGATGAAATCCAAAATTACAAGTTGCGAGCACGACTCTATAGTAAACCTGCGGGTACACCACCCAACAGGGGTTCAGGTACGCAGAAGTAGATCTATGCCTCAGCCTCAGGTTCCTCCTCTACCTCAGTATCACGACCTGGAGGGGGTTACCAAAAACATTAAGGGTGAGTGGACCGAAACTCAAGTTTATAAAATCATTTGATGAGTAAAACATATAATTTACCCCTCCGTTTTCCAAACATGCATGCATCCGTAATTAAAACCATCAATCATATAATATGAACCATAAGGCATATAATAAAACCATAAGTATAATTTTAGTTGTTGCACTATACACTCCAATCCCGACATCCCTGATGTCTGACGTCCCTGACGTCCAATAAGGTCACAATCACAAGGCTACGCGTGCCACTCGGGTCTCAATTCCGAGTTCAATCCCCGAACCCCGCTCGGGTACAGCATCCCCGATGCTTAGCGTCATAGACGCTGGACGTACTAGACGTCCGTGACCTCTCCGGGGTACCTCATCCGGAGGAGACAATGTAATATGAAAGGATCTATACAGTGCAGTACCAAATACATTTTATTGATATCCACATGCAAAGCATATATATACCAAGATAAAATCCGAACCAATCATTAAGTTCCATCAAACGGGTCTCAAGCCCAAATACCGTGAAACGTGCCATAACCATATTTTCCATATCATCAAAACCATCATTGTTTTTAGCATGTGAATAAGTATAATAAACCAGAAAACATTTATGCACGCAAGGGTTTAAGAAAATGGCCCACTCACAGTACAATCCTGCTAGAAACCGAACGTATACCCTCGTCCTGGTACAAATGTACAATCCCTGTCAAGTCCAAAGTATTTGTAAAGGTCAATTTAAACCCCTAACATTCAACCATGAAATCCTAGGCTGAAACCGGTCCGGAAAAGCCGCCCGAACGCGCTTCCCAAGGCAATAAACCTCATTTTGACCAACTTAATGATCTCTGATCGACAACCACCGCCATTGGATCCGGATCGTCGAAACCTAAAGAATGGTGGTGATCCCATTGCTGGATCTGGTTATTGGGTTTAAAGACCCGGATATTGTGATTGACGGAGGACGGGCCAGGATTGGGTTTAAAGACCCGGATTGAGTTTAAAGACTCGGATATATTGATATTTCCCCCGTATGCCTGTTGAGTTTAAAGCCTCGGAGTTTAAAGACTCGGAGTTTAAAGACTCAGATTATTTAGGCCTAGATTGAGTATAAAGACTCGGGAGTTTAAAGACTCGGATAGGTCCAACAGGTTTTATCGGATAATGATGACTTGGATTTATGTTTTATCGTACTGTTTTCATGATGCCTATTTTGTGAATCATAAATGTTTTTATGATGATTTCTTATGCGATTATAACTGTTTCCAAAAATGGGTTATGCATGTATGTTTTCAAAACGGAGGGCCAATGTAACAACCCGTCCCGAAAATCGGGCTTACTAGAGTGATTAAGGTGTGATTAGTGAGGGTAATCAAGGGTTAGGTGGTCCCGAGGGGTCCGGGAACCTAGAATGACGATTTTGCCCCTGGGTCGGGCAGAAATGTTGACTTTTATTTCGGGTGGTCAATTGGGGATTGACCAGTGACCAGGACGTAGTTCAGGACGTCACGAATCCTTAGGCAGGTGGCACGCCCGATTCTGACATCCGAGGAGGAAGTTGTGATGTTCGGAAGGTTGAGGGCTTAACCGTAATTTGGGTAAATTAGGGGGAATAGTTGACTTTTTCTACGGACGAGTTTTGGTACGTTGACCTAGGATGGTTAGATAGATCTCGTCGTCCTGAGTTCGATGACAGGCGGCACGTATGCATCGGACTTACGATGAGTGAGATACGGGAATGGGGCGTGTGGGAGTGCTTGGATGGGGGGTGGTGACACATGGCAGGTGTGTAGAGGATTCTGGTGGAATCCTGTACGTGCGCTATCCTAATTATTTGGGGTGCACCTGTGTGTGCCCGTGTGTTTGTTCTTCGACACAGACAGAAACAGAGTGTGAGGCATTGGGAGAGAGTGATCGATTTTGTGCAAGGGGGAGTGAGGAGTGGTTTGTGAGAGTGACAGAGAGGAGTGTATGAGCTGGTGGTCGTGAATTGGTGGAGGAATCGTGCACGGCGGCACGGTGGAGGTGCGGCAAAATTCTGGGGAAACAGGGAGGCCGTGAGATTGTGGTGGTGGCTACGCGGTGAGGTGGCTCAATCCAAGGTAGGGGGAGCTGTAGGAGGTTGCAGGGGACCCAACGAACACCGTGGCACGCTGCGGTGCGCACGACGGAGCTGCAATCGAAAGGTGAGGTTTCCTGCTCTGTTTTCCCGTGAAATTTCAGTTCGAAAGTCGTGAGTCTAGGCTTAGTGTCGATGGGATTGAAGGTCAAGGTTATGCTCAGGGAGGTCCTAGGTGTCGACTGGGATGGTCCCCGTGACGGGGGGGTGTTCACGGCGGAGCTCGGTTGAAGTGGAGTCTCTATTCCTCTGTATAGCCGTAAACTTCAAACGGTGAGTCGACGAGTTTGGAGGTGAGTCGAAGGTAATGGAGGTGTGGTCTAGGTTCAGTGAAGTCCTAGGATGAGTTTGGTGTAACCACCGTGAAAGGAGGTGAGCTGGGTGGCTGGATCATGAAGCAGGGGAGTTTGGGGCTGTCTGGTTTTGAGTTCAGTCGACGGGCTAGGGACGGTGTCGAGGTGAACGAAGTTGGGGATTGGATTCGTGGTGTCTGGACGAAGCTGCTGGTGAAAGAAGGGACTGAAATGGTGGCGGGACGGTGGAGAATGCCTCTCGCCGGTCCAAGCCACGGCGGCTGGTTCAGCACAGTACGGGAGGTTGACGATGGTACTGTAGCTGGCGCGTGAGGGCCACGCGCAGCCACTTTGGGCGGCGCGTGGGGGCGCGTGCGGCAGCGGTTGGGAAAACGGTCAACTTGACTTTTGGTCTAGGAGTTGTGGTGAGTTCAATGGAGTTGGTTTCGGGTCAATCGGAAGTCATTTGAGTGTAGTTCCGCGAGGGTGAATGTTTAGGGTCCCGGGTTTTAAGTCTTTGGCTCGGGGAATTTTAAGGAAATTAGGTAGTTGTGTCGTAGACGTATTAGTGACATAATTTGACGGTGTTTGACAGGATCGGGATTTCCCGAGGAAGCCGAGGAACGGGCTGGACGTTCGGGACGCGAGTAGGGCTCAGTACTGTGAGTGGACCCCTTCCTTATATTTAAGCATGCATAACTGCTTTTCTATAATTGTTTTATGGTTTTACATGTGATTTTATGATTATTGACTTTGCTATGTTGGTTTTACGTATTTACACGTTTATCGAGGAAGTTCGATTTTTAGCACGTTTTACGAGAAAGGTTTTCGGTTTTCCGTATTTACATGTGATTTGAATTCTGATGTCGATGCCATGATTTGGGATTTCAAATGACAAAGGGTTTTCAATGATTATAAAGGGGTTTTGGAACATGATTTCGATGATCAAGGTTTTCGGTTTTAGAATCGGATTTCGGAAGCGAAATTTGGGTTTAAAGTTGAAAAGTGAATTTCCGGATTTGGGTTCGGAATGACGGTTCAGGATGCCGGAAGGGCATCAGACCAGTGATTTCGGATTCGGGTTTGGATGAGGATTTGGTAAATGGTTTTCAAAATGGTTTTGGGATTGGATTTGCTGGATCTGGTTATTGGGTTTAAAGACCCGGATATATGTGACGGGGGACCGGCCGGATTGGGTTTAAAGACCCGGATTGAGTTTAAAGACTCGGGAGTTTAAAGACTCGGATGTATATTGATTTCCCCCGTAGGCCTTGAGTTTAAAGACTCGGGAGTTTAAAGACTCGGATACGATAAAGGCCTGGATTGAGTTTAAAGACTCGGGAGTTTAAAGACTCGGATAGGTCCAGCAGGTTTGATCGGAAAAAGTGGTTTGATGTTTATGCTCTAGTTTCTATATCAGTTTTATAGTGTTCTATTTCTTATGATGTTTTATCACGATTATTTTATAACTGTGTTCATAACTGTTGGTTATGCATGTGGTTTTAAAACGGAGGGTTAAACTCGGTTTTCTTATAAAATGGTTTTCGAACTTTCCTTTTACTCTGGTCCACTCACACCTTCTGTTTTAAATTGCCTTCCAGGTTGTGGAGCTAGCGCGGGGTCTTAACGTCGAGGCAGTGTCCGAGGCATAGAAGTGACGTGAGGGATCCTAGAAGAGTTTAAAGGCTTCTGTGTGCGTGTACTTTATCAGTTTTTATTTTTAGTTCCTTGTAATTTAGTGCTATGCTCTGTAAACGATAAGGTTGGGATATTTTGTTTAATTACTCCTGCGTCTGACTGAGTTGCGTGAGTGTTACTTGGGTGTTGTGTCAGGGAGTCAGACGGGAGCGGGATTTACCTCGGGTTTCGGGGTGAAACCGGGGTGGGTCCTGACTGCCAAACCCTGGTTTGTTTATGAAATGGTTTTTGAACTTTTATTCTTTATAGTCCACTCACACTTTCTGGCTTTTAATTGCCCTCCAGGTCGTGGAGCTAGCGCGGGGGTTGACGTTGAGGTAGCGTCGGAGGCATAGAGTACTCGAGAGTCTTTCCGGAGTGGTTTATATTTTCCGTTACGCGTGTACTCTGTGTATCGGTTTTTGTTTTCTTAGTGTGGCACTATGCTCTGTATAACTGCTGACTCTAGGATGTTTTAAATTCTCATGCGTCTGACAATGTAATTTGTGGTTTTCGTGAGGTTGTTTCGGTCTTTCGTTTTTGGGTTGTTAGACGGGAGCAGGGTTTAGTCCCTAGTCTTGGGGGATTAGGGGTGGGCCCGGACACCCGGTCCCCATAAACCGTCATGAAACTCGAAATCAATTTAGGGTCCTCGACTTGAAATCACAAACGTAAAGTAACTGGGCCTTGTGCCCGAACTCAAGACTTAACTGGGCATCGAGCCCAATATCTCAGGGTTATTCACGATCCCGATCGTAGTGATGTGTTCAACCATCCGTCGAGGACTGCCCTCAATCATGATATTTCGCCGTGAACGAATCAACCAACGCGACCACCCCTAGATCATGGTGCACTCATCACCGATCGATATCCTGCACCGTTAGCACTCCCAAGAAGAGCCTCGTTCGGCTGCCCAGCGACGGATCGTGCATCGTGACCTCTCCAGAAAGAACATATCCTAGTCCGGAGGCGAGCGTCGTATCGTCCGTCGCCATGCACAACTCACTCGCCACGACCACGACTCAGACCCGTAGGTCACCAATAGGGCTACATGCCCGAGACAAAACCAAATGGGTTTCATGCCCGAGTTTATCCTTTATAAATCGATAACCATTTGATTTGAATCACCGTAGAAGTAAAAATCCGTATAGGCACAGTATAAGGCCGAAACCTCGAAATACGTGCCAATACATAACCACACACAAATGCACTCATGGCATCACAAAACAAGTATTAAAACATATAATAAACATTTATGCATGCATCAATATAGAAAACAAGGTCCACTCACAGACCGTCCTAGCTGCTGCCTCGATGCGCGTGTCATACGGCTCTCCAGAGCCAACCACCATCACTGGGACTCCCAAACCTGTCCAAATCACTTTACACGGTTACTAACTACTTAATTAACCCCACTCTAAAGCCCCTTAATTTTCCCGAATTTTTAACTATTTTTAAAGCCGATCCTAAACTTTCGGACGTCCCGAACTATATCGAAACGATGTCCGATTGACATGAAACCAGTCTTAAAATGTTCGTTACATCGAAAGGATGATTTTGTGTGTTGGAAGCATCCCCAAAAGGTAGCTCACGTACACCCACGGTGACCAGAAGTCCCTGCACGTGAAGTCCACACGCCGGACACTGTTCATCACCTATAACTTCTAGCAGGCCGGGTTCAGACCGATTGGAGTCACGGTCCAACCCTATTTCTCACCTGTTTTCAGTCCATTGCTTCCCCATTTTATCCCTAAATGTTCCTAACACTAAACCTAATTAATTTAGCCATTAAAAGCAGGAAAAACGGGTCGAAATCTCACCTTGAAGGTCCAAGATTGAACCGGCCACCTGCAACCGATTGCCGCTGTGGCCTCCGACCATCCTAGCCTTCGAAACCGGTCCAGAACTTCCCCTAAGGTCCCCAGAAAGCTAACCCAATCAATGAAAACAACTAAAAACCCCTCAATATAAAACTCGGATTTCAAAACTTGCTTACCCGCCATTTCGGGTTTCCCTCCGTCGTGGCCATCGTCGTGGCCCATCGTCCATTCCCAAGCCGTTCTTAGTCTCTCTCAGTCCTCCACCAGCACATAGAAATTGTTATGGTGATGAGGTGTGTGTGGTTGTTTGTTCCAAAGAGAAATGGAGAAATGGAGAAATGGAGGGGGGGTTCGGGTTGTTTGAAGAAATAGAGAAGATGATGATTAGGTGAGAGAGAAGGGGAAAATGGATGGTGAGGATTGAGGGATTAGATGAGATAGAGGGTTAAGATTAATTATAAAGTAATCCAAAATATTATTATTTAATTAAACTAGATCCATTTTTTGGGGAAATGACCAATGGGATGAGTGACACTTGTAACTCATCCATGGGTCCTACTAAAATATCTGTCCAATTAGATATCGTCACGTCATCTCCGTCTCGTAATGCGTACATAGTGAAATCGAACTTCCGTGACCCATAACTTGCCCGTTCGAAGTCCGATTTCGGCGTGCCGCTTGTCTACGAATTCGTATCGACCCGATCTACGACGGTCCTCGGCCCTCGACCATCGGACATCCCGGGTCAAAAGTCAACATTTTACCCAGGATCAGGAGAAAAAAGGTCATTTTGCACCGTCGGTGTGATTTCGCTCAACTAATCACCGATTAACCCCACTAATCCTCGATTATCACTAATCTAATCCAGGAATTCGGGACAGGTCGTTATAGTGTTCGTGTCGTGTCATGAATTTTGTTTTACCCATTTATGCCCAACCCGAATCCGACCCGTTTAATAATCGTGTCAAGAATTTCCAACCCGAACCCGGCCTGTTAATGACCTGTGTAACCCTTTTAACCCATTTAATAAACAGGTCATACTCAAAACTTAATTAACCTATGACCCGTTTAACCCGTTTAACATGTTTAACCTATTTAAATTATAAGATTTAATAGATATTTAGGTAGGAAAATGGGTAGATATATGGGTTAGTAATGACACGTTTATTAAATGGGTCAATATATAAGACAATATACGGGTTAACCTGTTAACCCAAAATCTACCCATTTATTAAACGGATTAACAGGTCATTATACGGGTTAACAGGTTGACCCGAAAATGACCCGAAATTTTAATCGTGCGGGTTGACCCGAATAAATTTCTTACGGATTTCGAATCGTGTCAAAAATTGCCACTTTTACTGTTCACTCAGAAAAGGCTTAAATCTAAGATAGAGACTATGGTCGGAGTTGATCAAAGATTACGACTACACTGTCGAGTATCATCTGGGGAAGGCTAATGTGGTAGCAGATGCCCTAAGTAGGAAGTTAGCAAGTTCTATAGTTCACTTGAGGATGGTTTATTTACCATTACTGATATAACTCCACAGGATTGGAGTTATTCTTGAGGAAGATGATCAGGGAGCCTTGTTGGCTAGTTTCTATGTGTGGCATGTTCTAATAGATGATATTATTGGAGTCCAACTTCAAGATCCTACGTGGTGTGTTATGAGGATTGGAGTTGAGACTAAGAAACTAGCATGACTTTACTTTCAAAGATGATGGAATTTGGGTGATCGTGAACAAACTCACGAAGTCAGCCCATTTATTACTAAGAGAGAATCTTAGAATGGTACAGTACGCTAAGTTGTGTATTGATGAGATTATCTGATTGTGTGGGACTCTAGAGTCGATAGTTTCAGACTAAGACGCACGATTTACATTGGGGTTTTACCAGAGTCTGTTGAGAGCCCTAGAGCAGATTATTCAGATTTTGGAGGATATGATGAGAATTTTCATACTGCAATTCTAGGATACTTGCAATTCATAGTTACCATCGATGGAATTCGCCTACAAAGATAGTTTTCAGTCAAGTATTGGAATAGCTCCGTTTGAGACACTGTATGGACGACAGTGCATGGTGCTAGTTGTTGGACCGAGGTAGACGAGAGGGCATTGTCGATACCTGTGATGGTAGACATAAAAGAAGGAAAGACTAAGATTATTAGAGTTAGACTAAAGGTTGCTTAAGATCATCAGAAAATTCATACTGACTATCGGGTCAAAAGCCTAGAGTTGAGGTAAGAAATTAAGTATTCTTGAAAATAACCCCTTGGAAAGGTATGATGCGAATTGGCCAACGCGGGAAGTTGAGTACCTGCTTTATTGGGCCTTATGAGATCAAAAAGAGGATAGGCCCTGTTGCCTATAGTTTGGTATTACTCTCAAAACTTTCCAGAGTTCATGATGTATTTCATGTGTCGATGCTTCAGAAGTATGTTTATGATGAATCTCATGTACTAGAAGAGCAACCTATCGAACTCAAGGAAGATTCAAGCTTTGAAGAGCATCCACTACAGATCTTGGACCGGAAGGACAAAGTGCTTCGTTAGAAGACCATTCCCTTAGTAAAGCTTTTGTGGAAGAATTTCAATGTGGAGGAAGCCATGTGGGAATCCGAGGCACTAATGTGAGAGCATTATCCATATATGTTTACTTGGATTTCAGGGATGAAATTCTTTAAGGGAGGTAGATTGTGACAACTCGGAAATTCAAAAAAGGAAATTTCGAGAATTTGACATGGAAATGACATTTTTGACCTTCTGAATATAGTGGTCAAAGTTGACTTTTTAATTGGAATAGCTTTTGCATATTTTTCGAGGACCGTTGTGAAGGTCTCGAAACATTGAGTCCGTAGACAGGCGGCACGTCGAAATCGGAGTTCGGGTGAGTACGTTACGGGTCTAGAAAGAGCCAAGGGCATTTTGGTAATAATGTAAGGAAGGAGAAAATGGTAATTTGGTTGAATTTTTGCTGAGTCACTATGTATGTAAGATTGTGACATGTGTCACTTTACTAACTAGATTACTGGCAACCCGTGTCTTCAATTCAGGTTGCTAGATGGTTATTCAAATCAAAGTTCAAACGTGTTCTTTACAAAAACCAAAACAAAACTCACCTTTTATTTTAGGGATTAAATTTCAGTAATCATTGAGAGACCAGAGAAACTGGGAAATTGAGAGGAATCAAGAGAGAATAACGAGAAAGAAAAAGAGAAGAGAAAAGGGAGAGAAACCTGTAAAACCTGAAACCCAACCCCACAAATTTGAAAATTTTGGTGAATTTGAATTTGGAATTTTTGAGGGTGATTGATGGAACCAAGCTTAGTTTAAACTTCCTGAGGTCCTTGTGAATTAAACCAACACAAAATCGATACTAATTTCCCAGGTTTAAGCCCAAAATGGACCCAGACCCGAAGCCTGAAAATTTGGAAAATTTGAGAGGTTAAATTCCAGTTTTAGACTTCGACGATAGAAAATAAGATTGGATCGAGTTTTTTGTGGAACACAAGAGTCAAACCATCATTGAATTGAAGGGAATTGATCAGGACGGATCTCAGAATAGAGGCTGCGAGTTCGAATTATTAAGTTGAAATTGGATTGGTTCGAGGTAACAATTCACGGAATTGAGACCATGTATCTTTAATTGGAATCGATTATATGGATTTGGATGAAAGAATTGAACAAATTGATGCAGATATGAGCGAGAACGAACTAGGTCAAGCTGTAGGTCAAACGACCCGTTTTGCAGAAAACGAGTGAGGAAGACGACACTGTGGAAGTCACTGTAGCAAGCACGTGGGTTTCAAGCACATGCGCTTTCAAAGGCACGTGGAGGCGCGTGGTCATGATTCCCGAGGTATGGTCAACATGATTTTTAATGTATTCAAGGTAACGAATACTTTGGCACTATTTTCGAGTCGATCGAACACCGTTTCGATATAGTTTCGAAGGTCTGAAGTGTTATGTCACGTTTTTTAATGCGTATTTTATCCTGGAAAAATTAGGGATTTTAATGTGAGATTATTTGGGGTGTTAGTGACCCTTGATAGTAATTGTTGATAGGATTCATGATTCCAGGAAATGATGGAAAAACGTACGGCTCGGAATCGAGCAGCTTGGATGGTGTGTGAGTGGACTTTTGTTTTATAACTGTGATGCATGCGTAAATGTTTCAAATGCGTTATCGTATGATTTGAATGATGATTTGATATCATTGCATGATGATTTTTTGGATTTAATTATTGGTTTATGAATGATTTTACGGATTTACGTGAAAATTGTATTTTGGGCTTGCAACCCAATTGGATAATGATTTTAACTTGGATTTGGAGTCAAATATGAATACATGACTGAATTTATGGTTTTTGGATTTATGAAATGATATTTTAGGCTTGAGACCCTGTTGGAAATATTTTTGACTCAGAGTGTGAGTCCATGTGAATTTGAAAGAAATATTTTAATTTGACGTGATTTGGATACCGATTTGGTATGGATGATTTGGTGAAATCTAGATTTATGAAATGAGTTATGGACACTATTTTATGATGGTTTTGTGAAAATTGTTTTGTGAAAGCTATGTCTTGGGTATAGACCCTGTTGAAATGTTTTTACTTGATTTGACATATAAATGGTTTTAAAATGAATTTGCTGGATTCGATGACTGTGATATTGAGTTTAAAGACTCGTTGACCCGAGAGGCCTGATGTGATATTCAATTTAAAGACTCTGGAGTTTAAAGACTCGTTAACCGGGGAGGCCTGATATGATATTGAGTTTAAAGACTCGAGTGTTTCAAGATTTGGGAGGTTAAAGCCTCAGATTCTGATGTGTGATTACTTTGAAATCCATCTTTTTTGATTTATCGATATTTGTGTCTAGATATTTCATATCATGATTTGATTGGTGAACATGAGTTGGGAAATCGTGGGTCATCGAAATTTTGAAACATGTTATGATATCGGTCTGCTGTTTATATTTGATTCGATTTCACACTATTACACATGTGTTATGATATGCATGCATGTTAGTGAAAGTAGAGGGTAACATAGATTTTCCTCAAATGTGTTTTCAAATGATATTATTTTTGTCCACTCACACCTTTGATATTTTTATTAACCCTTCAGGCCATGACACGATGATTGGGGCTGATCGAGAGGCGGAGACATGAATGAGAATCAATGCGATTATCTCTTGTCTAGAAAGTACTGAGGGTATTTTCGAAAATTCAGTTGACTTGTCAAACGGGAGTAGGACCAGTCACAGTTATCAAAATCCTTTCAGGACGGGTCCTATCAAATCATAACTAACATTCTAGAAATAATTTAGCAATTAATCCTAGTTCTCACACACACACATCAATCATATGCACCCAGCAGGAATCACAATCACACATAGGCAAGCACTCAGAGGCCCTATTAATGTAGGCAGCCTTGTGCTACTTCTAAATGATTGAATATGAAATCAAGAAGGTTCAACAATCAATAACAATAATACTATATCAGATCAAAATAAATTGAACATTGAAATTTTTGTTACCTAGAAATCTTCCTCTGGCCAGGCAATCCAATAAAATTAAATGTTCATTACAAAGTATATCATGCTCATATTTTCTAGCCTTGATCGAACTAAGGATGTAGCCATACCTCATGCAACCGTGACTCTATCCAAATAAGTTATGCATCTTAGCTAGTACAATCACATTAGTGGAGCAGTGGAGCACGAGAGAACACCAAAGTGAGAGCAGAGATAGGTGAGAAGGCGTGATAAACTAAGGGAACCGCGAACATGCTTAGAGAGAACATGAGGCATCATATGCCAAGCAAGGGTACTAGCAAACCATGTGACATAGCAATAGTTACCCATCAAGCTAACTGAGTCGAATTAGCATTGTTGGTAGTTTAAAGAATATTATGGCACAACAGAGTCTAAAGCACACGTTGAACAATAGATAAATTAGTTTTGCTAGGCTTCTAACCAACACCAATGGGCACAACTGGATAAGAATAAACAGAGCCTTGTAGACATCAAAAGTAATAAAAGATATATGCTGATTAAATCAACAACTTTATCGAAAGAACATTTAGGGTTCGAACCAAGAGTAGGACTAATTGAGGCAACTGTGAAAGGACTAGCAATGCCACGAACCACAACTCGAGAGTCCCAAGAATGAGTCTCAGTAGGAATGTTGACATAGAACTCATGAACCAAGGACAAATTATATGAATGTTGTGAAGACACAAGACCATGGAACACATACTGATCAATAATGTCCAACTGTTGAAGACCATCAAGAAGCGGACAGTCTTCAAAGACAAAATTACATTTAGACACAAGTGAGCGACAAGTGAGAGACAGAGAGGAAGACATGATGGGAGGAGAAAAAAGGAAGCAAGAGAGTGTGAGGAGAAGGTGAAAATAGAGATTGATGAAGTACAATAAATAGAATTAAAAGAGGAAGAGGATTTGTCAAGGGTAATGGCATTGTAATAAAGATAGAATTAGCCATAAGGAGGGATAGAACTCAAAGTAGCATTAAATGTGCGTAGATACTAAAACGAACACCAATGTCATGACAAAAACACATAAACCAAATTCCCGAACCATACTAGCAAGACTCGTCATAGAAAAAGAAACAGAAAAGCAAAACCAATCACTCAATAAACCCGTGACTACTTACTAACACAAACAAGGAAAGCTAAAAGGCTTCCCCTAAATTAAAAGTATATCTTGAAAAAATGTTATTTTTCACTCAAATTCTAAGAAGTTGAAGTATGATTATTGAAAAGTAATTGAGATAATCCCAAAAAGAGTCATAAAGCCAAAAGAGTACCAAAGACTTCAGAAGAAAAATCAACACAAAGAGAAGAGTTTGAGTAACACTCAAAAACAAACAAAACACAGGGAATTTTTCTTTATTTTTTTCTTTATTTTTCTTTATTTTTTCAGATTATTTTTTTACTTCTTTTGGCCCAAGAAAATTAGCTTTGTCCTAAATCAACAAAGATGCCCTTATAGCTCCATAGGTCCGTGACTTTTTTGTCACAGTTCAATAGTACCCTTGTGAACCCAAGACCAAAAAAATCAGCATCTTTACCTAGGATCGCAATTAATTTAATCACACTTCAAACATACAAAAATAAAAGACCTACAAGTGTGTGTTGAGAGTAGAACAAACAAATTCCAAGTAACTGAAATATTATCATAAACTGAACATTAGGAGACTTAGCCAATGAAATTAATAATAAATACAAGAATCACTCATATCAAGAATCCTATCTAGGGGGGTCGTCTTTAGAGATACTCCTACAGGAAAAATATAAACAACAATCTGAAACACATTTGGTATGTGGTATAATGTCATCTAACCAGTCATATACATATAAGAAACAAAATGTGCATATGTAATCGAAATATTTGATCTTAAATGTATTTTCTTTTGAAATATTGTCTTTTAATTAAATTTTGTTGAATTGTTTCTTGTATAATATTTCAAGAGAAGTCCAAAGTAAGAAACTTACAACATTCCATGGTCATACCGACAATCTCTCAAGTGGAACTAGCTTTTTAAACATGATTGCACATCACGAGGGAAACGGGAAAAGAAGGTATGTTTTGGTGGTTGGTGAGATATATAGTTCATATATGATTGACTTAAAAAGAGATGGTTCATATATCAATAGTGCGCTACTAAGATGTGAATTATAAAAGTAATACCCTTGATTTTTAGATTGATTTATTCAAATATTGAAGAAAGTTCTCTCTTATGATCCAACCAATTAATGAAGGAAATTATGTTGTCACCGTGTCATTGAAAGAGTTGGTGGGTGTTAGGGTGATGGAGAGGTTTGTCTCTTTGTGGGTTGGTGATGGGCAATTTGGTCAAATTCTACGCATACCAATTACCAACCCCGCAGATGTGGACATCTTCCTTGCCGCAACTTGTGTAGGTGTTGGGTGTTAGTCCACCTTCAATAAATATACTGAAATCTTTTACCTATAGACTTGAGACTTGAGAGACAGAGTTCCACCTGCAAGCTTTGTTGACCAGCACTAGCAAGCAGCAGCCCATTTCGACTTTAACATACTCCACTCGTAAGGCAGCCACATGCAATAATGAACTATAATAATATGCATTATTCTTTACCGTATAAAAGTAAAAGTGAGTTTATTCAAAGAAGATGAATTTTCTTTTGCAATCCAAACATTAAAAAACTAGTAGTGGAGGACATTAAGCGGCAACTCACCAAACCTACACCAACACCCCCTCACTAGTCATAGTACCTTCAGCAAGGCCGGAATATAAGAATATTAATATATGTGAATCAATGAATTTTTACTTTCTTTTTTTAATTAGGCCCTCGCATTAAAAATAAAAATGATTAATTAAAGGCCAAAGTTAAGTTGAAATATTCATGTTGCCAACAACAAAAGCTTCAATTCGATGTTGACACTATAGTAGTGTATGGATTTCAGCTAAACCTTGAAAAGATTAATGGATTTATAGTCGTAGTGGTACCAAGAAGAATGAAGATATTGATTTAGTACTAAATTAATTACAATGCAACAAACTAATGAAAAGGTAAATTAGTTATCATAAGAAATCTTGAGTGGAGATTTCAATTAGACACTTGAATTATATTTCAGCTTTCCACATCAACTTAGTCATGTCCTTTTTCATCACAACAGACCGAAATTTTATTTTTGGTCTAAATAATAACATTGGATTAACAGGAGATACATATTTACCAAAATTATACTCCAAGGAGAAAGCCAAAATACACCCACCCGACTAATAATAAACCAAGAGAGCAAGCTATAGCGAGAAAACAAGAACTCCCCAAAGTTATACTGTATTACAACTAATTCAAAATGAACTAGGGACAAGGTAAAACAAATTACCCCTAATTAAGCAAGGTACAGACAACTCATGGCCTGGAAATAATTGGTGTAAACCAAAGCTAATGCACATCAAAGCCCAGATCAAGTCCTGAACCATTGCCATCAATGGTGGCAAAGGGACTGCAATGTCGCTGCAACGTCATAGACTCACCAAAGAGCCGTAGTAGCTGTGTTGCCACAGCAACGCAGCAGCTGTACCGATGTGGACCAAAAAATAAATCAAACTTGTAAATTATTTGAGGGAAGATGATTTTTCCCTTGAGAGACAGGGAATTCGAGAATCACTTTTCGTATGGAAAAACTTTAGGAAGTTTTTCTTGAAGTTTTTATTGGACCGTTTCATAGGTCTAAAACTCATGAGTTCGTAGTCAAAATTCATATGAAAAAGTTACGGGTCGAGAACCTAGAAGGAAATTTTGGTAAATTTAGTATATCGGTGTATTGAAACACCCTCAATTTCTCTCTCCTAATGGGATTGGCCAATCCCATCTCTCACTTCACGGCTTATTCTTTTTCTTCCCCTCCGTGAAGCACTGAGAAGCTATCCCTAAACATGACAGTTACGGATGTTGACCCACTAGACCATCACCGCTAGGATCGTCCCGACAAAGCGAGCTCAACTGTACCCATCTCATCGATTAGCGACTGTTATAACATAAGCTTCAAGGAGAAACACTGACGGCGGTTTTCGTACCTTCTCGGGTGTATTCCAGCCACCACATGTTAGATTTTCCACTTTGGATGATAGGACCTTTCTCAAAATCATTTTGATAACCGCGAAAGGTACTCCCCTTCCTGTAGATAAAGTTCCAAAATGCACCAAAGACCTTTAAATATAAAATCTATACAGAAAACCGACAAACCTTTTGTAACGACTTGGAAATTAAAAAATAGGTAATTTTAAATTTTTAAAAAGAGAATTGACGAATTTGCCCTCGTATGTCAAAAGTTGACTTTTAGCTTCGGGTATTTTCTGGATTTTTCGCGAGGACTGTTGTGTAGGTGTCGAAGTCCTCACTTTGTAGCTAGGTGGCATGCTAGAATCAGAAATTGTATGAAGTTGTTACGAGTTTGAAATTACTAGGGGCATTTTGGTAATTTGGCATTAGGGGCATTTTGGTAATTTGGTATTAGCGGCATTTTGGTAATTTCACAAGTGAAGATGTTATCTGATTTTAGTAAGATGGTGACAAGTGTCTTTAACACTTTTATGCTTTCTTTGTGCACCAACATAGTAAGAAGGAAACCCAGTAAACTCGAGGACCCGCGAAAACCCAAAAAACCGAAATTCGATTGTTTGAGTCATTTGCAGTTTTCAAGCTTATAACCAAGCTTACTAACAACTAGGTTGAGTCCCTGGGATTGGTTTGAGTTGAAATGACACAACCCATCCCAATCCCCCTGGATTATCGTGGGATGCACCATGCTCCCATCTGACACAACGTGCCAAACCAGGGATAAAATCGTAACCCGGTTAGGGTTACCCGAGTGCGCAGTGACTTGTGGAGTTCGTAGCAGCATGTGATGTCTCGGTGTTTACTACAGCCCGCATCCGCGAACAACCTGAAGGGTATCAAAAGGCAAAAGTTGTAAGTAGGCAAAATAAAAAGTTTGAAAACAATTTAACGAAAAGACGTTTATGCCCTTCACGTAAAAGAATGTATGCATCATAAAACAGTATTTTTAAATATTGTCTTAAAAGCAAATCATATTGCGTTTCAAATCAAACACGGTGAAAATATGGCTCAATCAAAGCCATTTCCTAAGTAGGGTCTCAGCCCAAAACCAAATCATGTAGGGACTCACCCAAATCAAAACCATGTGGGATCTCAGCCCAAAACAATTCTCATAAATCATCTCAATAGGACTTCTGCCCGAACGCAGACTCACATCTGGAGTCTCATGAAAACATGTTCACCAATCATCTTTATCTAATATCCAATCATCTCACACCATCACCAGTTATGATATCAGCACTACGCGTGCGACTTCAGATTAGACATCCGAATATACACCAGGCTCGGAGCCCGTGGCTCGACGTCTAGGTGCTCTAACTCGAAAGGATCACATATCACACATGATGGTCTACATCTGAGCAATGACATCTACAGGATCACACATCACACAAGATGGTCGATCTGTAAAATGTCTATCTCTAACACTTCTGCAGGCAGTGTCCCCGTGACCTCTCTAGGATCACACATGCCACACGATGTCAACGTCTAAAGGCTATCATCACATCATAGAGGATGGTCGTGTGGAAAAAATTTCACATCATCGCAAAAAATCTCAAAGCAGTCTACGCCCGGACATAATTTCATCAAATCAGTATCCATTAAACCATCGTAAAAACATTGTCTAGAAACACTTCATAAATCCAGGATTCCTCGAATCCTATCAAATCCACAAATGGGTCATATGCCTGAAATATCTTTCATAAATCGTAAACAGGGTCACAGCCCGATATATCATTTCCTCGCGTTTGAATATACTCTAAGACAAACCATAAATCAAATGAGACACAAGCCTGAACACATTTCGAAATCCGAAAACCATTTCATTATTCAAATAATTTTTCCAAATCACCTTTGACTGTGATACAAGTCAAAGTCCATATCCCACAGGAACTCAAACCCGAATATCGATTCCACACATCTCCGTGAAATCAATCAAAATTGATAGTCAAATTCTCGATCTCACACCTCTCCGTTAAACCATCAAAATAATATTGTAACGACCTGTCCCAAATTTCAGGATTAGATTAGTGACTAATCATAATTAGTGAGGTTAATCGGTGATTAGTTAGGCAAAATCGGATGAACGATGCAAAATGACCGTTTTGCCCCTAGGCGTGGGCAAAATGACCGTTTTGCCCCTAGGCGTGGGCAAAATGTTGACTTTTCATTCGGGTGGTCAAATGGACTTGACCGATGACCGTGACGTAATTTGTGACGTCACGAGTTCATAGACAGGTGACACGTTCAATTCTGACATTCGAGGAAGAAGTTATGACGTTCGGAAGTTCAAGGGCATTTTGGTAATTATGGTTAAAAAGGGGAAAAATGTTGACTTTTTGACCGAGATGTCCGATGGCCGAGAGTCGAGGACCATCACGTATATCGGGATGATACGAATCGGTAGACAGGCGGCACGTCGAATTCGGACGTTCGACGACGAAGTTACGGTTCAAGGAAGTTTCGTGGAACTATTGCACGAATTACGAGACGACCTGACTTTTGGACTCTAGTGGGCCCAGATATTTTATGGAGGCCCAATGGATGAGTGACACTTGTCACCCATCCACATGCCACCCAAACTAATACATGCATCGATCATTCTTTCTTCATTTCAAACAACCCGATCTCAGTTTGAACCCAAACCCATCCAACCCTTTCCATCTGATCTTGAGTGAGACCAGAGAGTGAGAGAGAGGCTGAGGAAGCTAAGGAAGGTGGATGGGAGTGTCTGGACCGCCGCACACGGCCGTGAAGGCCCAGGTAACCCGATTACACGACCAATGCTCATTTTTCCATTATTTTCGAATAGGACATTATGGTTAGTTGTGGGTGATTGGGAGACGATTAGGGAGTTGCTAGGGAGGTTTTAAGAGATTTTGGAGGTTGGTTCACAGTGGAAGAGGCCGTGAGGATGGCCGGGAAAACAGTGAGCATGGGGGACAAAGTGAAATCGTAGGTTCTAGGGAGTTTTAAGGACCGTAATTTATATGTTTAGATTCGTAAAGATGCAAGGGAGATTATAGGATTGATTTGGGGTTGAATCAGACAGAATTAGGGGAGGAAAAACCGTTGGACCGGTCACGCCGGTCCAGACCGGTTCAGTGTACGAAAAACCGGTTCGGCCAGAGGTTAGTGGTGGTGCTACAGTGCGACACGTGATCTCACGCGCAGCACCTTCATTGGGCGCGTGTCCCACTATTTGGGAATATCTTCAACACGTGAAATCTTCTATTCGATGTAACGAACATTTTGGGACTGGTTTCGTATCGATCAGACAACGTCTCGATAATGTTCGGGGCATCGGAAGATTTCAGATCGGGATTAAAAATATTTTAAAATACCGGAAAATTACGGGGCTTTAGTAGGAGGTTAATTAAGTAGTTAGTAACCTTCTATTACGATTTGGACAGGTCTGGGAGTCCCGGTTGTAACGACCCGTCCCGAATATCGGGATTTAATAATATTTAATTATGATTTACTAATCTGGGATTAGTTGGGCGACTTCGGACGAATTGTGCAAAATGACCGTTTTGCCCCTAGGCGTGGGCAAAACGTTGACTTTTATTTCGGATGGTCAAATGGACTTTGACCGATGACCGTGACGTAGTTCGGGACGTCACGAGTTCATAGACAGGTGGCACGTTCGATTCCGACGTTCGTGGAGAAAGTTATGGTGTTCGGAAGTGCAAGGGCATTTTCGTAATTTGGCATATTAGGGGCCAAATGTTGACTTTTTGTTCGGGATGACCGAAGGTTTTGAATCCAGTTTAAAAATACTTAAAAGTTCGGGAAAATTACGGGACTAGAATAGGATGTTAATGATGAGGTTAGTAATCCTCTAATGTGATTTGAACAGGATTGGGAGTCCCGGTGATAGTGGTGTGGCCCGGGAAGGCCTATGGCACGCGTATCGAGGCGCTCGGTTAAACGGTCTGTGAGTGGACATTGGTTTCATAAATTCGATCCATGCATAACTGTTTTATGATTGTTATAATTATGATTAAATGATTTACTTTGGATATCGGTGAATTTAAAATGATTTCACGTATTTCGAGGTGAATTACGTATTTGCACGTAAACCGAGATTTTCTGGATTTTCACCGATTTCCATAAATGTGGTTGGATATGATTTCATGAAACGGTTACGAACTTGAATAATGTAAAATCGGGCCAGGGGCCCAGTTGAACTATGAAATCGGGCCAGGGGCCCAGTTAACATGTGGATCGGGCCAGGGGCCCAGTTAACTTGTGGAATCGGGCCAGGGGCCCAGTTGATTTCTACATGTGATTGCGGGTCGGGGACCCTAAATTGGAATTGAATAAATGTTTTCTTGTTTACATTTTATATATGTTCACATGCTGGAATCAATAAATGGTTTTGATGATATTTCGGTTATGGCACGTTTCACGGTATTTGGGCATGAGACCCGTTTGATGAAACGTAACGAATGGTTCGGATTTTATCTATGTATACCTATATGTTTTGCATGTGGATATCTATAAAATGTATTTGGTACTGCACTGTATAGATCCTTCCATATTATATTGTCTCCTCCGGATGAGGTACCCCGGAGAGGTCACGGACGTCTAGTACGTCCAGCGTCTATGACGCTAAGCATCGGGGATGCTGTACCCGAACGGGGTTCGGGGATTGAACTCGGAAATTGAGACCCGAGTGGCACGCGTAGCCTTGTGATTGTGACCTTATTGACGTCAGGGACGTCAGACATCAGGGATGTCGGATTGGAGTGTATAGTGCAGTGGCTAAAATTATGGTTATGGTTTATATTATATGCCTTATGGTTCATATTACTGGATTTATGAAATAACTCTCGGATTGACTTTTGGAATTTGAAACTATGCTTTGGTTTCCGGGCTAAGGCCCTAATGGTTATTTCTAAATAAATGTGTGATCATTGGTTTTTGGCGCATGCATATGATTTTACTGAGGGGCATAAATGTCTTATAAATGTTTTTAACAGACTTGTTTATTTTCGTCCACTCACAGCTTTTGTTTTCAATGCCCTTCAGGTTGATTCCGGATACGACTGCAGCAGAGACTTGAGCATCGCACACCTCCTCCATCGATCCTTACGCACTCTGGAAGCCCGTTTGGGCAATGGCAATCGGTTATCCCTTGTCTGGCACCTCTTGTCAGACGGGAGCACGTCACATTCCATGGTAATCCCGGGGGGATTGGGATGGGTCGTGTCAAGTGGTATCAGAGCAGGTTTTGCTCTTTTGTGCGCAAAGGACGAGGGTGTGATGTTTCTTTGGGCTGCAGTTCCGTTGTCAACCTGATAGATAGTTTTGGGTTTGTATGGTAGATTGGGTGAGTTTGGCCCGATACGCCGTGCATTGTTGCGATTCAACCCAAGTGGGGTTGTATACGATTAGTTGGTAATGTGGGACCGTCGGTTCGGTCACGTGATGATGGATTGTTGTGCTACTGGGAACAACTGGGTTCAGGGAACCCCATTTGAATAATGTTATGGAAATGCGAAACTCAGTTGAGTAATGGTCTAAGTTTTGGACCCTAGTAGTGTTGGCTAGTGTACGGGGGTTGGTGCATCGGAGTTAGCCGATGACCTTCGTGGTGGAACCCACGATGGAACCCACGTTGAGTTGACGATTGGATTGGATTGGACGTCTATACGATGTCAGGACCGCGGGGTCGGTCAGGTTGTGGATTTTACTGCAGAAGGCAGTTGGGTTCGGTGGAACCCTAGGGTGTGACTTTGGAACCTTAATTTATAATTGATGGGCTGGAAAAGTGAACGTTATTTGAGGATTTGTGCTGCGGCGAGCGGCTGAGGTCATGGATGACCATGGGGATGACTCAAGTGAGTCTTATGGGTTTCGATCTATGGATACGGTTGTGAGATGAAATATGGAATCCCGTGTTGGCTCGAATATTAGTGTGAGGTGTGGTTACGGATCTTGACAACGATGACTGTTGGTCGACAGTTGTGTCGAGATGACTGGCTATCGAGGGTATTTTGTGTGGCTTTCACACTTGGGGATCAGGGGATGTTCAGGGAACGTCCATTATCCTGATGTACCGATGGCAAAAATTGGAGGTACCCATAGTCGTGGGGTACGAGTGCTGTTACGGGATCGTCATTCGGAATGAACGGAGATCCAGGGTAACAACTTTGCACACTGTGTGCTAGCATGGATGTTCGTGTGCTAGCATGGGTGTTCGTGTGCTATGTATGGATGTTGGTATGGTGATACCTTTATGCCAATACTAGTATGGATGCCTGTGTGCTGATACTAGTGTTGATGATGGTGCGTGGTGCTGGTACTAGCACTGGTGCTGGTACCGGTGTCGGTGATTGTGATGACGAGGAGCCACCATTTGGGGTGTGACTCTGTCATGATGAACAGATGATCGGTATCTGCGACTCAGTGGTGGTTGAGTCTTGGACTGGATGGGATCCAGTGGAGGTTGTGTCGTGTTGGGATAAGACCCAACAGATTTATGATGACAAGTGATGAATGGATCAAAAGGTATGATTGAAATTTGGGGAATCTTGGGATGCTGTTCCCTATGTCATGTGTATTGGTGGATTTGGGGAGTTGTTGTCAACTCCGAGATTGGTATGTTGGTATACTTCTTATATCCTCAGAGAGTACAAGGAAATTATTGAAATTGGAAAAGTCGGGGAAACCATTCATGGTATTGATGTGGGATTTTGTGATTGTGAATCATTTGGAACCTGAGATTGAACCTGTTTAGGTTGTGATGTGAGACGAAGGCAGTATGGTATGCACATCCAGGCGGAGTTGTGGATTTCTGTTCGGAATCGGGGTGTGTGCATACATGATTATTGACGGACGTGAGGTCCGAGTAATGAATTGATTTTGGACACGTGGTGGTCCAAGTGAGGTATGGACGTGGGCAATCCAGTTGTTGGACTTGACATCTCATTGGGAGCATGTCTGTTTCCAACATGGTTGGAACTCCCGTTTCGGGGAGAGTTGTGATTGGGAGACGAGAGGAGTGCTCGTTTCCGCATCGGTGATTGGTATTCCGAAGTCATTAGGGTTGACTTCATATTTCCTGCCGTGGCAGATGATGATTGTTGCTACCAGTACGTTGATCGTGTATTGGTTGGTGGACCCATGTTTGGCCTTGGGTCATTGGACACAAGTTTTTGTGTATGATTTTGGATTTGGTGGTGAAATGCGAGGTCATCTTTCCACCAAGGGAAATTTGACGAAGGATTCAATTGAGGGTGTAAGACCCTACGATCAGCTTTCTGATGGATTGTTAGCTATGTGAGCATGTGTGGATCCTAGGTGGATCTGATTTGCGATGTTGTCGACTTTGGTCGATGTGACGATCTAGGATCGTGATGTTGCTTGTCGGGTGACGTAGCAATGGATCTGGGTTGTGATCGTGATGATCCAGATTGGATGAGAGTTATCACTCTTACCTTGGTATGTGAGTCGTAAATGACGGGACTGAACTTCTTTTCGGAGTGAAGTCCATATGGTTTGTGACTTGGTTGAGTAGGTTTCCGATGTGGTCGGATTTTGTCAACCTTTGACGTGTGGATATTGGGATTGGCTTCCCTATGAAGTCAATCGAATGTTTTGGGCAGGCAACCGATAGATTCGGTTACGTTACGTCTTGATGGACGTAAATGAGATTTTGGGTTTTGGAACCGAATTTCTGGGTGACGATTCAGGATTCGATTGGGAAGCTCGAAAATGGATTACCGGATTTGGGTGCGGAATGATTATTCCAATGCTAGCTTACGAAATAATGATTTCGGATTCGGATTTGGAAATAGAATAAAATATGATGGTTTGGACAAAGGTACTTCATTATTGGAACGTGTTTGGCTATGACCTGGGTGGTTATAGGCAGATTGATGGTTTGATGTACGTACAGGGTACGTTATACGAGGATTGTTACGGGTTAGGCTGAGTGGTGCCTAATGGCGGTACATTGGATGTACCAGTGATGTGTAATTAAACGTGTTGGTAATCGGCTTGGTTCCGATATCATTTGTTTGGTTGTGATTGTGGACTGGACATTGGATACTGTGCGCTGTGCAGAGTGATTTTGTCGGGTTCAGTGATTGTATGAGCAGGTGCTCTTGGCCACGGTTGGCTAGTGGAACCCCGGTATTGTTATGTGTGATCACTGCTGGGCAGGTATTCAATGTGTTCCAGTTGCGCCACTTGATTGGGTTGATAGACGGTATACGTACACTCAGGATGAGTGAATTGGTGGTCTGAGTAACCACGAGTAGCCTTGTGTGACTTGATCACACCGTGATTTCCCAGCGTTTTGGTTCGCTGAGGGAGTCGGCGATTATGGACATTGAGATTTATTTATGTTGCAGGAATGGGCTTGCCCTGCGAATTGAGATCATGTGGTTGATCTTACGCTACATCGAGAGTGATGTAGTGCGTGGCGTTGTCACTGACTGGCTGATGGTTGGGGATTTATCAGGGTGGTAAAGTTTTGTGATGACAGTTTGACTGGGGGTGTTAGCGTGGACTGACAAATGAGATTTGGTGACTCCCAATGGGAGCAAATGTAAGGATATATTGATAATGGAAAGGAACCATCTAGCTGAAGGAGTCAGCTAAATGGTTAGGCGATTTTATCGCGGATCAGGTGATCATTTCCACTCGAGGTGGTCGAGTGTTGTTGCTATTATGACGTATGACTGTGATGGGATGTCTGGGTACAAACGAGGCTGGTGTTGTCCCAGTATGTGGGTGTACAAGTGTACAACGATGTATGGTCGAATTGTTTTCCACGAGGTGTTTGTGGAATAAGGTTGTTGGTAATTTCGAGGATGAAATTCTTTAAGGAGGGAAGGTTGTAATGACCCGTCCCGAATATCGGGATTTAATAATATTTAATTATGATTTACTAATCTGGGATTAGTTGGGCGACTTCGGACGAATTGTGCAAAATGACCGTTTTGCCCCTAGGCGTGGGCAAAACGTTGACTTTTATTTCGGATGGTCAAATGGACTTTGACCGATGACCGTGACGTAGTTCGGGACGTCACGAGTTCATAGACAGGTGGCACGTTCGATTCCGACGTTCGTGGAGAAAGTTATGGTGTTCGGAAGTGCAAGGGCATTTTCGTAATTTGGCATATTAGGGGCCAAATGTTGACTTTTTGTTCGGGATGTCCGAAGGTTTTGAATCCAATTTAAAAATACTTAAAAGTTCGGAGAAATTACGGGACTAGAATAGGATGTTAATGATGAGGTTAGTAATCCTCTAATGTGATTTGAACAGGATTGGGAGTCCCGGTGATAGTGGTGTGGCCCGGGAAGGCCTATGGCACGCGTATCGAGGCGCTCGGTTAAACGGTCTGTGAGTGGACATTGGTTTCATAAATTCGATGCATGCATAACTGTTTTATGATTGTTATAATTATGATTAAATGATTTACTTTGGATATCGGTGAATTTAAAATGATTTCACGTATTTCGAGGTGAATTACGTATTTGCACGTAAACCGAGATTTTTTGGATTTTCACCGATTTCCATAAATGTGGTTGGATATGATTTCATGAAACGGTTACGAACTTGAATAATGTAAAATCGGGCCAGGGGCCCAGTTGAACTATGAAATCGGGCCAGGGGCCCAATTAACATGTGGATCGGGCCAGGGGCCCAGTTAACTTGTGGAATCGGGCAAGGGGCCCAGTTGATTTCTACATGTGATTGCGGGTCGGGGACCCTAAATTGGAATTGAATAAATGTTTTCTTGTTTACATTTTATATATGTTCACATGCTGGAATCAATAAATGGTTTTGATGATATTTCGGTTATGGCACGTTTCACGGTATTTGGGCATGAGACCCGTTTGATGAAACGTAACGAATGGTTCGGATTTTATCTATGTATACCTATATGTTTTGCATGTGGATATCTATAAAATGTATTTGGTACTGCACTGTATAGATCCTTCCATATTATATTGTCTCCTCCGGATGAGGTACCCCGGAGAGGTCACGGACGTCTAGTACGTCCAGCGTCTATGACGCTAAGCATCGGGGATGCTGTACCCGAACGGGGTTCGGGGATTGAACTCGGAAATTGAGACCCGAGTGGCACGCGTAGCCTTGTGATTGTGACCTTATTGACGTCAGGGACGTCAGACATCAGGGATGTCGGATTGGAGTGTATAGTGCAGTGGCTAAAATTATGGTTATGGTTTATATTATATGCCTTATGGTTCATATTACTGGATTTATGAAATAACTCTCGGATTGACTTTTGGAATTTGAAACTATGCTTTGGTTTCCGGGCTAAGGCCCTAATGGTTATTTCTAAATAAATGTGTGATCATTGGTTTTTGGCGCATGCATATGATTTTACTGAGGGGCATAAATGTCTTATAAATGTTTTTAACAGACTTGTTTATTTTCGTCCACTCACAGCTTTTGTTTTCAATGCCCTTCAGGTTGATTCCGGATACGACTGCAGCAGAGACTTGAGCATCGCACACCTCCTCCATCGATCCTTACGCACTCTAGAAGCCCGTTTGGGCAATGGCAATCGGTTATCCCTTGTCTGGCGCCTCTTGTCAGACGGGAGCACGTCACATTCCATGGTAATCCCGGGGGGATTGGGATGGGTCGTGTCACCGGTGATGGTGATTGGCTCGGGAGAGCCGTATGGCACGCAAATCGAGGCGGCATCTCGGACGGTCTATGAGTGGACCTTGGTTTTCTAAATTGGTGCATGCATAAATGTTTATTATATGTTTTAATACTTGTTTGGTAATGCCATGGGTGCATTAGGTTGTGGTTACGTAAAAGCACGTATTTCGAAGTTTTGGCCTTATACCGTGCTTATATGGGTCGCTATTTCTTTAATGGTTTAAATGAAAAGGTTTTGGATTTCTAAAAGGATAAACTCGGGTATAAGACCCATTTGGTTTATCTCGGCATATGACCCTATTGATGACCTACGGGTCCGAGTCGTGGTCGCGGTAGATGCTCGGTGCACGGCGACAGACGACGTGACGCTCGCCTCTGGATTGGGATGTGTTCCTTCCGGAGAGGTCACGATGCACGATCTGTTGTCAGGTAGCCAATGGAGGCTCGACTTCGGAGTGCGGACGGTTCAGGATATCGATCGGTGATGAGTGCACCATGATCTTTTGGTGGTCACGTCAGCTGATTCGTTCACGGCGACATACCAGGATTGAGGGCGTTCCTGGAGAGATGGCTGCACGCATCACTATGATCGGAGTCGTGACTGGCCTTGAGATACCGGACACGGTGCCCAGCTGATGTCATACGTTCGGGAACGAGACCCAGTTACTTTACGGTTATGATTTCGGGTCAGGGACCCTAGATGGATTTCCAAGTTCATGGTTGTTTATGGGAACCAGCATGAACCTTGGAAAGGTTGTGGTACATAACGGTTTATGGGAACCGGGCATGGAGGATGTTTGTAACGACCCGTCCCGAATATCGGGATTTAATAATATTTAATGGTGATTTACTAATCTGGGATTAGTTGTGTGATTTCGGACGAATTGTGCAAAATGACCGTTTTGCCCCTGGGCGTGGGCAAAACGTTGACTTTTATTTCGGATGGTCAAATGAACTTTGACCGATGACCGTGACGTAGTTCGGGACGTCACGAGTTCATAGACAGGTGGCACGTTCGATTCCGACGTTCGTGGTAAAAGTTATGATGTGCGGAAGTTCAAGGGCGTTTTCGTAATTTGGACGATATAAGGGGAAATGTTGAATTTTTGATCGGGATGTCCGATGGCCGAGGGCCAAGGACCGTTATGTAGGTATCGCCGATACGAATCCAATGACAGGCGGCACGCATCAATCGGAGTCCGTATGACCGAGTTACGGGTCAGGATGCGTGAGGGGCATTTTGGTAATTTTCTGCACAAGGGCAGAAATGTAATTTCACGTGGGTCACTGTTTCATTGAACTGGCCGTGTGGTGGATGCCTTGTGCGATCGATCCCATGTTTGTTTATCAATTAAATGATGGAATTGGACCGGTTTGGGTGGAATTGCACATGGGAATGAGTTGGCATCGATTGCACGACATGGGCACTGGGTTTTCTATGATTTTCTGGCCAGTGCGGGAACTTTTGCACAGTGGAAATTGGACACTTTTGGATGCCTTTAACGGCTAAATTGAATTAAAGGAATGAAGAGTGAGTCGTGGGTAGTTCACTGAGATTGAGAGAGGGAAAATTGGAGTGGAAATGGTGGTGGAATGCTCAAAAACCCGAAACTGGTTTTCTGGGAAATTCAAATTCGAACTTCCAGTTTTAGGCCAGCCCAAGCCTAATTGATGATGGATTAAGCTTTCTGGAACTTCAACGCGTCGAACCAGATCAAATGGGGCAAGCTTGGGAGCTCCTAGGGCCGTGAACGGACATGGTGGACGGCCGGAAAACACGAGCTTGAGTTGTGACGATTGAGGTATTGTCGAGTTCAATTAATCATGCTAATTAGTTCGTATTAGTCCTTATTAACTTCCTGTGAAGTTAATTTGATGATGGTTAAGGATTGGAGGAGTTTTGGTGATCGACCCGTTTTGGGTGATCACGGGTTGTTGACTTGATTAGGGAATGGTTGATGCAAATCATGGACACAGAACTGAAATTGGTGGATTGATGATTGTTGTAGGATCAAGAACGGATTGAATTGATATCGAATTGAGGGTGATTGAACCGGATCCTATCGCGGGTAATCAGACCCGTTTACAAGTCATTCGGGTGAGGAAGGAGCACTATAGCAGGCGCGTGGCTTTCACGCGCAGCCACTCACGGCGGCGCGTGACGGTGCGTGGGCACGAATCTCGAGGTGAGATCAACATGACTTTTATCCTATACATTGTAACGAACATTTTGGGATTGGTTTCGTGTCGATCGGACACCGTTTCGTTATTGTTCGGGATGTCCGAAGGTTTTAAATCCAGTTTAAAAATACTTAAAAATTCGGGAAAATTACGGGACTTGAATAGGATGTTAATGATGAGGTTAGTGATCCTCTAATGTGTTTTGAACAGGATTGGGAGTCCCGGTGATAGTGGTGTGGCCCGGGAAGGCCTATGGCACGCGTATCGAGGCGCTCGGTTAAACGATCTGTGAGTGGACATTGGTTTTATAAATTCGATGCATGCATAACTGTTTTATGATTGTTATGGTTATGATTAAATGATTTACTTTGGATATCGGTGAATTTAAATGATTTCACGCATTTCGAGGCGATTTACATATTTGCACGTAAATCGAGGTTTTCTGGATTTACACCGATTTCCATAAATGTGGTTGGATATGATTTCATGAAACAGTTACGGATTTGATAAATGGAATCGGGCCGGGGGCCCAGTTAATTAATGAATCGGGCCAGGGGCCCAGTTAACTTATGAAATCGAACCAGGGGCCCAGTTAACTTCTACATGTGTTTGCGGGTCGGGGACCCTAAAACGGAATTGAATAAATGTTTTCTGGTTTACATTTTATATATATTCACATGCTAAAAACAATAGTGGTTTTGATGATATGGAAAATCTGGTTATGGCATGTTTCACGGTATTTGGGCTTGAGACCCGTCTGATGAAACTTAATGATTGGTTTGGATTTTTATCCATGTGTATATATATGCCTTGCATGTGGATATCGATAAAATGTATTTAGTACTGCACTGTATAGATCCTTCCATATTATATTGTCTCCTCCGGCGAGGTACCCCGGAGAGGTCACGGGCGTCTAGTACGTCCAGCGTCTATGACGCTAAGCATCAGGTGATGCTGCATCAGGTGATGCTGTACCCGAACGGGGTTCGGGGATTTAACTTGGAAAATTGAGACCCGAGTGGCACGCGTAGCCTTGTGATTGTGACCTTATTGACGTCAGGGACGTCAGACATCAGGGATGTCGGATTGGAGTGTATAGTGCAGTGGCTAAAATAATGGTTATGGTTTATATTATATGCCTTATGGTTCATATTACTGGATTTATGAAATAACTCTTGGATTTACTTTTGGAAATTGAAACTATGCTTTGGTTTCCGGGCTAAGGCCCTAATGGTTATTTCTAAATAAATATGGGATTGTTGGTTTTGGTGCATGCATATGATTTTACTGAGGGGCATAAATGTCTTACAAATGTTTTAAACAGACTTGTTTATTTTCGTCCACTCACAGCTTTTGCTTTCAATGCCCTTCAGGTTGATTCCGGATACGACTGCAGCAGAGACTTGAGCATCGCACACTTCCTCCATCGATCCTTACGCACTCTGGAAGCCCGTTTGGGCAATGGCAATCGGTTATCCCTTGTCTGGCGCCTCTTGTCAGACGGGAGCACGTCACATTCCATGGTAATCCCGGGGGGATTGGGATGGGTCGTGTCAAGTGGTATCAGAGCAGGTTTTGCTCTTTTGTGCGCGAAGGACGAGGGTGTGATGTCTCGTTGGGCTGCAGTTCCGTTGTCAACCTGATAGATAGTTTTGGGTTTGTATGGTGAATTGGGTGTGTTTGGCCCGATACGCCGTGCATTGTTGCGATTCAACCCAGGTGGGGTTGTATACGATTAACTGGTAATGTGGGACCGTCGGTTCGGTCATGTGATGATGGATTGTTGTGCCACTGGGCACAGCTAGGTTCAGGGAACCCCATTGGAATAATGTTATGGAAGTACGAAACTCAGTTGAGTATTGGTCTATGTTTTGGACCCTAGTAGTGTTGGCTAGTGTACGGGGGTTGGTGCATCGGAGTTAGCCGATGACCTTCGTGGTGGAACCCACGATGGAACCCACATTGCGTTGACGATTGGATTGGATTTGACGACTATACGATGTCAGGACCGCGGGGTCGGTCAGGTTGTGGATTTTACTACAAAAGGCAGTTGGGTTCGGTGGAACCCTAGGGTGTGATTTTGGAACCCTAATTTATAATTGATGGACTGGAAAAGTGAACCTTAAATGAGAACTTGTGCTGCGACGTGCGGCTAAGGTCGTGGATGACCATGTGGATGACTCTATTGAGTCTAGTCAGGATTATGGGTTTCGATCCACGGATGCGGTTATGAGGAAATATGGAATTCCGTGTTGGATCGAATATTAGTGTGATTTGTGGTTACGGATCTTGACAAGCGATGACTGTTGGTCGACAGTTGTGTCGAGATAACTGGCTATCGAGGGTATTTAGTATGGTTTTGACACTTGGGGATCAGGGGATGTTCAGGGAACGTCCATTATCCTGATGTGCCGATGGTGAAAAATTGGAGGTACCCATAGTCGTGGGGTACGAGTGCTGTTACGGGATCGTCGTTCGTAATGAACGGAGATCCAGGGTGACAACCTTGCACATGGTGTGCTAGCATGGATGATCGTGTGCTATGTATGGATGTTGGTATGGTGATACCTATATGCCAATACTAGTAAGGATGCCTGTGTGCTGATACTGGTATTGATGATGGTGCGTTGGTGCTGGTACTAGTGCTGGTGCAGGTGACAGTAATTGTGATGACGATGAGCCACCAGTTGGGGTGTGACTCTGTCATAATGAACAGATGATTGGTATCTGCGACTCAGTGGTGGTTGAGTCTTGGACTAGATGGGATCCAGTGGAGGTTGTGTCGTGTTGGGATAAGTCCTAACAGATATATGACGACAAGTGATGAATGGATCAAAAAGTATGATTGAAACTTGGGGAATCTAGGGACGATGTTCCCTATGTCATGCGAGTTGGTGGATTTGGGGAGTTGTGGTCAACTCCGAGATTGGTAAGTTTGTGTACTGCTTATATCCCCTGAGAGTACAAGGAAATTATTGAAATTGGAAAAGTCGGGGAAACCATTCGTGGTATTGATGTGGGATTTTGTGATTATGAATCACTTGGAACCTGAGGATTGAACCTGTTAAGGTCGAGATATGAGACAAAAGCAGTATGGTATGCACATCCAGGCAGAGTTGAGAAAATTTCCGTTCGGAATCGGGGTGTGTGCATACATGATTATTGGCGGACGTGAGGTCCGAGTAATGAATTGATTTTGGACACGTAGTGGTCCAAGTGAGGTATGGACGTGGGCAGTCCAGTGGTTGGACTTGACATCTCATTGGGAGCATGCCTGTTTCCAACATGGTTGGAACTCCCGATTCGGGGAGAGTGGTGATTGGAAGACGAAAGGAGTGCTCATTTCCGCATTGGTGGTTGGTGTTCCGAAGTCATTGGAGTTGACTTCTTATTTCCTGCAGTGGCAGATGATGATTGCTGCTACCAGTACGTTGAGCGTGTATTGGTTGGTGGACCCATGTTTGGCTTGGGGTCATTGGACACAAGCAGTTGTGTATGATTTTGGATTTGGTGGGAAATGCGAGGTCATCTTTCCACCAAGGGAAATTTGGCGAAGGATTCAATTGAGGGTGTAAGACCCTACGATCAGCTTTCAGATGGATTGTTAGCTATGTGGACATGTGTGGATCCTAGGTGGATCTGATTTGCGATGTTGTCGACTTTGGTCGATGGGACGATCTAGGATCGTGATATTACTTGTCGGGTGACGTAGCAATGGATATGGTTTGTGATCTTGATGATCCAGATGGGTGGAGAGTTTATCACTCTTACCATGGTATGTGAGTCGTAAATGACGAGACTGAACTTCTTTCCGGAGTGAAGTCCATATGGTTGTTACTCGGTTGAGTAGGTTTCCGAAGTGGTCGGATTTTGTCAACCTCTGACGTGTGGATATTGGGATTGGCTTCCCTATGAAGTCAATCGAGTGTTTCGGACAGGCAACGGATAGGTTCGGTTTTGTTATGTCTTGGTGGACGTAAACGAGATTTTGGGTTTTGGAATCGAATTTCTGGGTGACGATTCAGGATTCGATTGCGAAGCTCGAAAATGGATTACTGGATTTGGGTGCGGAATGATTATTCCAATGCTAGCTTACGGAATAATGATTTCGGATTCGGATTTGGAAATGGATTAAAAATGTGATGTTTGGGTTTGGATTCGGGATTTCTTACTAAATTGCGAATTCGGATTCGGAATTGGAACTAGATGACGGGTGGAGTTCGTTTTGTCTCATGTTGGTTTGGGCAAATGTACTCCATTATTAGAACGTGTTTGGCTATGACCTGGGTGGCTATAGTCAGATTGATGGATTGAGGTACGTACAGGGTACGTTGTACGAGGATTGATAGGCTGAGTGGTGCCTAATGGCGGTACATGGGATGTACCAGTGGTGTGTAACTAATGTGTTGGTAATCGGATTGGTTCTGATATCATTTGGTTGGCTGTATTGTGGACTGGACATTGGATACTGTGCGCTGTGCAGAGTGATTTTGTCGTGTTCATTGATTGTATGAGCAGGTGCTCTTGGCCACGGTTGGCCAGTGGAACCCCGGTATTGATTGTGTGATCACTGCTGGGCTGGTATTCAATGTGTTCCAGTTGCGCCACTTGATTGGGTTAATTGACGGTATACGTACACTCAGGATGAGTGAATTGGTGGTCTGAGTAACCACGAGTAGCCTTGTGTGACTTGAACACACCGTGATTTTCCCAGCGTTTTGGTTCGCTGACGGAGTCGGCAATTATGGACATTGAGTGTATTTCGGGTCGCAGGATTGGGCTTGCCGTGCGAATGGTGATCATGTGGTTGATCTTGCGCTACATCGAGAGTGATGTAGTACGTGGTGTTGTCGCGGACAGACAGATGGTTGGGGCTTTACTAGGGTGGTAAAGCTTAGTGGTGACAGTTTGACTGATGGTGTCAGCGTGGACTGACAAATGAGATTTGGTGACTCCCAATGGGAGCAAATGTAAGGATATATTGAAAATGGAAAGGAACCGTTTAGCTGAAGGAGTCAGCTAAATGGTCATGCGATTTTATCGCGGATCAGGTGATCATTTCCACTCGCGGTGGTCGAGTGTTGTTGCTATTATGACGTATGACTGTGATGGGATGTCTGGGTACAAACGAGGCTGGTGTTGAACCAGTATGTGGGTGTACAAGTGTACACAGATGTGAGGTCGAATTGTTTTCCACAAGGTGGTTGTGGAATAAGGTTATTGGTAATTTCGAGGACGAAATTATTTAAGGAGGGAAGGTTGTAACGACCCGTCCCGAATATCGGGATTTAATAATATTTAATGGTGATTTACTAATCTGGGATTAGTTGTGTGATTTCGGACGAATTGTGCAAAATGACCGTTTTGCCCCTAGGCGTGGGCAAAACGTTGACTTTTATTTCGGATGGTCAAATGAACTTTGACCGATGACCGTGACGTAGTTCGGGACGTCACGAGTTCATAGATAGGTGGCACGTTCGATTCCGACGTTCGTGGTAAAAGTTATGATGTGCGGAAGTTCAAGGGCGTTTTCGTAATTTGGACGATATAAGGGGAAATGTTGACTTTTTGATCGGGATGTCCGATGGCCGAGGGCCAAGGACCGTTACGTAGGTATCGTCGATACGAATCCAATGACAGGCGGCACGCATCAATCGGAGTCTGTATGACCGAGTTACGGGTCAGGATGCGTGAGGGGCATTTTGGTAATTTTCTGCACAAGGGCATTAATGTAATTTCACGTGGGTCACTGTTTCATTGAACTGGCCGTGTGGTGGATGCCTTGTGCGATCGATC
Organism: Prinsepia uniflora; assembly: GCA_032719365.1. NCBI lineage: Eukaryota > Viridiplantae > Streptophyta > Magnoliopsida > Rosales > Rosaceae > Prinsepia > Prinsepia uniflora. Next base: position 52,443,839 of record CM064861.1, on the reverse strand, counting down.
CCATGTTTGTTTATCAATTAAATGATGGAATTGGACCGGTTTGGGTGGAATTGCACATGGGAATGAGTTGGCATCGATTGCACGACATGGGCACTGGGTTTTCTATGATTTTCTGGCCAGTGCGGGAACTTTTGTACAGTGGAAATTGGACACTTTTGGATGCCTTTAACGGCTAAATTGAATTAAAGGAATGAAGAGTGAGTCGTGGGCAGTTCACTGAGATTGAGAGAGGGAAAATTGGAGTGGAAATGGTGGTGGAATGCTCAAAAACCCGAAACTGGTTTTCTGGGAAATTCAAATTCGAACTTCCAGTTTTAGGCCAGCCCAAGCCTAATTGATGATGGATTAAGCTTTCTGGAACTTCAACGCGTCGAACCAGATCAAATGGGGCAAGCTTGGGAGCTCCTAGGGCCGTGAACGGACATGGTGGACGGCCGGAAAACTCGAGCTTTAGTTGTGACGATTGAGGTATTGTCGAGTTCAATTAATCATGCTAATTAGTTCGTATTAGTCCTTATTAACTTCCTGTGAAGTTAATTTGATGATGGTTAAGGATTGGAGGAGTTTTGGTGATCGACCCGTTTTGGGTGATCACAGGTTGTTGACTTGATTAGGGAATGGTTGATGCTAATCATGGACACAGAACTGAAATTGGTGGATTGATGATTGTTGTAGGATCAAGAATGGATTGAATTGATATCGAATTGAGGGTGATTGAACCGGATCCTATCGCGGGTAATCAGACCCGTTTACAAGTCATTCGGGTGAGGAAGGAGCACTGTAGCAGGCGCGTGGCTTTCACGCGCAGCCACTCACGGCGGCGCGTGACGGCGCGTGGGCACGAATCTCGAGGTGAGGTCAACATGACTTTTATCCTATACATTGTAACGAACATTTTGGGATTGGTTTCGTGTCGATCGGACACCGTTTCGTTATTGTTCGGGATGTCCGAAGGTTTTAAATCCAGTTTAAAAATACTTAAAAATTCGGGAAAATTACGGGACTTGAATAGGATGTTAATGATGAGGTTAGTGATCCTCTAATGTGTTTTGAACAGGATTGGGAGTCCCGGTGATAGTGGTGTGGCCCGGGAAGGCCTATGGCACGCGTATCGAGGCGCTCGGTTAAACGATCTGTGAGTGGACATTGGTTTTATAAATTCGATGCATGCATAACTGTTTTATGATTGTTATGGTTATGATTAAATGATTTACTTTGGATATCGGTGAATTTAAATGATTTCACGCATTTCGAGGCGATTTACATATTTGCACGTAAATCGAGGTTTTCTGGATTTACACCGATTTCCATAAATGTGGTTGGATATGATTTCATGAAACAGTTACGGATTTGATAAATGGAATCGGGCCAGGGGCCCAGTTAATTAATGAATCGGGCCAGGGGCCCAGTTAACTTATGAAATCGGGCCAGGGGCCCAGTTAACTTCTACATGTGTTTGCGGGTCGGGGACACTAAAACGGAATTGAATAAATGTTTTCTGGTTTACATTTTATATATATTCACATGCTAAAAACAATAGTGGTTTTGATGATATGGAAAATCTGGTTATGGCATGTTTCACGGTATTTGGGCTTGAGACCCGTCTGATGAAACTTAATGATTGGTTTGGATTTTTATCCATGTATATATATATGCCTTGCATGTGGATATCGATAAAATGTATTTAGTACTGCACTGTATAGATCCTTCCATATTATATTGTCTCCTCCGGCGAGGTACCCCGGAGAGGTCACGGGCGTCTAGTACGTCCAGCGTCTATGACGCTAAGCATCAGGTGATGCTGTACCCGAACGGGGTTCGGGGATTTAACTCGGAAAATTGAGACCCGAGTGGCACGCGTAGCCTTGTGATTGTGACCTTATTGACGTCAGGGACGTCAGACATCAGGGATGTCGGATTGGAGTGTATAGTGCAGTGGCTAAAATAATGGTTATGGTTTATATTATATGCCTTATGGTTCATATTACTGGATTTATGAAATAACTCTTGGATTTACTTTTGGAAATTGAAACTATGCTTTGGTTTCCGGGCTAAGGCCCTAATGGTTATTTCTAAATAAATATGGGATTGTTGGTTTTGGTGCATGCATATGATTTTACTGAGGGGCATAAATGTCTTACAAATGTTTTAAACAGACTTGTTTATTTTCGTCCACTCACAGCTTTTGTTTTCAATGCCCTTCAGGTTGATTCCGGATACGACTGCAGCAGAGACTTGAGCATCGCACACTTCCTCCATCGATCCTTACGCACTCTGGAAGCCCGTTTGGGCAATGGCAATCGGTTATCCCTTGTCTGGCGCCTCTTGTCAGACGGGAGCACGTCACATTCCATGGTAATCCCGGGGGGATTGGGATGGGTCGTGTCAATGTTTTCTCTATATATATATATATATATGAATAGCATGGATGCTATAGATCATGACGGTTCAGGGGGACTGGGCATGAATATTTATGTTATGTATATATATGTATTCATATATCTTCCTTTACTTCTATTATCTCCTCCGAGGAGGGTCGTTGGCCTGGGTGGACCCCGGAGTAGTCACGGAGCACCGACTGAGTGGAGTCACCACCCAGTTGGGTTCCTTTCTCTCAGGAAGGCTATGGTTACTATAACCTCGAGTAGAGTCCGTGGTCTGCAGACATTGACCTTGACTTTGAGAAGACTCGGATTAAGACCCAGGTAGCATGCACGTAGCTTTGGAAACCGTGACAGGATTGGTTGTGTGACTTATATATGATATATGATATGTGATATGTGGTGTGCACAGGTGTACACAGGATTTGAGCAGTGGCTCGTGTATTTGGTTTAAGTGTGGTTTTGGTTTTGGGCTGAGTCCCTTATTAGTTTCCTATGGATTTGGGCAGTGGCCCATATAGTCTATTTCATTATGGTTTTGGGCTTAGTCCCACATATGGTTTCTTTGGTTAAACGGTTTTCGAATGCATGCATGCTTTTTAGTGAAGGGTACAAATGTCTTTCTTATGATATGTTTTTATAAACTCTTTTTTTGTCCACTCAAAGCTTTTAATGTTTTGACTGCCCTTCAGGTTGACAGCGGATGTGGATTGTAGTAGAGACCGAGATATCACATACATCCTCCGGATCCTAGCGTACTCTGATAGCCCGAGAGGGCAAAGGTCGGAAATATCCCTTGTCTGACACTTTGTGTCAGACGGGAGTAGGGTCATCCCGCATTAATCGCGGGGGGATTAGGATGGGTCATGTTAGAGTGGTATCAGAGCGAGGCTGGCTTATATCAGGGCTCAGCTAGCTCATATCAGAGCGAGGTTGTCTCTATTCGAGCAACCGTGTAGATCTTAGAGTGATGCGCATGTCGAGGATGTGATATCTCAATGGGCTACAGTTCGTTATCAACCTGATGGTTAGGGTGACGGTACGATAGTTAGTAGGATTGGATCGTGGAATGTTTTGGTTCAGCATTTGATGCCGAGGTTGCTATAGTTCTGTCGAGGTTGATAGTGTGGGATCCTATGAAAGGATGAACGTAACGGTACTTTCGAGTTTTGATCGTGAGACGGTTAGTTGGGATCGTCTTTCACGATGTCGTAGGATCGATTCCGACGACTGGTTGGCAATTATTACCATCGATGTTCAGATATTGTTGAGTTAGATGGATTTACTGCTGTGAGTAGCCGGATTGTGGAGTGTGCTGCGGTTGGCAGTTAGTAGTCGAGTTTGTGTAACTCTAGTTGAACTTATGGCAGTTAGCAGTCGGATTCGAGGAATCTTGGTTGAATTGACGTCTTTACAATGTCAAGACCACGTGGTTGGTCAGATTTTGGATAGTACTGCAGTTAGCAGTTGGGCTCAAGGAGACCCTAGAGAATGATCGTGGAACCCTACCTTGGGTTCCTATGAAAGGATGAACGTAACGGTACTTTCGAGTTTTGATCGTGAGACGGTTAGTTGGGATCGTCTTTCACGATGTCGTAGGATCGGTTCCGACGACTGGTTGGCAATTATTACCATTGATGTTCGGATATTGTTGAGTTAGATGGATTTAGTGCTGTGAGCAGCCGGATTGTGGAGTGTGCTGCGGTTGGCAATTAGTAGTCGAGTTCGTGTAACTCTAGTTGAACTTATGGCAGTTAGCAGTCGGATTCGAGGAATCTTGGTTGGATTGACGTCTTTACAATGTCAAGACCACGTGGTTGGTCAGATTTTGGATAGTACTGCAGTTAGCAGTTGGGCTCAAGGAGACCCTAGAGAATGATCGTGGAACCCTACCTTGGGTGTATGGTTCAGCAAGGTGAGTTGGCGGATGGTTTGACTTTGATGACTTTTCAGAGTCGAGACTGACCGGCGGTCATGTCAGACCTGGTCATGTCATGTTCGGCCGAGTCATGTCAGCTTAGTGTTGGGACTGTACTCCGCAGTCGAGGTTGTACTTATCGGTTAAACCTAGTTGGTTGTCATGCTACTTTAGCTGTGATGGATTGTTGGTGCAACTAAGGTCATTGACGACCTAGTAGACGACATTGGTTTAGTCGAGTTACGCCTGGTTAGAGATTGGTTAGACAGGTTATCAGGGTTGGTACTTGTCGATGGAATCCCGGAGTGGGGATACGGAGTAGTGGTATGTGCGGTTGATTCCGTTGGATGCGGAGTCGAGATATCGAGATATCTGGTGTTTAGGTCTGCACGAGTCTGTGGCAGGCACTACTACCGAGAGTGGTTATAGTTACGGTTGTTTGGAATCGGGGACATTCGGGGAACGTTTTCTTTTTTTTTTTGTATGAGTTTTCCGGATGACTGTACCTATAGTTGTTGGGTTCGAGCAGAGGTACGGGATCGTCGCTCAGTATGAGCGGAGATCCAGGGTTGTCAATTTTACACACGGGGTGCTGATACTGATGTTGATGTCTGTGTGCCGATGCTGATAATGATACGGGTGTTAGTGTGCTGGTACTGGTGCTGGTGCTAGTGCCGGTGATTGTGATGACATTGAGTCACATCTGTCGACTTAGGTTTATATTCGGTATCTGTTGTTCTAGAGTGGATCATGGATAATGATGGACTAGATAGGATCCAATAGTAGTTGAGACTCGTGGTACGAGATGCGAGTGTTGGATGCCGTTTAGGCACATTCGTAAATAGTATACAAGGTTTAATCTTGAGTTGCGTGAATTCTACATAAACGGTGTGAATCGATAGGCGAGATGGTGTACCAAGTTCTCTTGGTTATGGACACGTGGTTGATGTTCAAGTGTGTTGTTTCCAATCTTGTTGAAACTTTGGAATCACGAAAGGTTGTGATTGAGGTGACGAGTGGAATGCAGGTTTTCCGCATTGGTAATGGGTATTTCGAAGTCATTAGGGTGACTTCTCAGGCTCTACCGTTGTAGATGACGGTAGATGACGTTAGATGATGGTTGTTGTCACCAGTACATCGGTTGTGTATTGGTTCGTGGACCCGGGATTTGTCTTGGGTCATCAGGTGGAGTTGAGTATATCGAAGTTAGGTGACTGATATTTCTCATCTTCTACTTGGTGGCAGATGATATTGGTTTACATGGCGTGGTGAATGCAGCGAGTTTTGGTTGTATTCACTTAGGATGGATTTTGTTGTCATTATCTTGGATCATCCTTGGTTTTTCCTAGGTGGAATGACAAGGATTGATACGAGATAATTGGAGAGAACCCACAGTCTCGACGTGTTTCGTCGTTGGCTAATCTATTTAGATGTGGGAAATGGTTGAGGACCTTAGGCGTCGTGATGATCGAGGATCGTGACAGTTATGATCGGGTGACGTAGTGATGAATCTGGAATGTGATCTTGATGATCCAGATAGGTGGAGAGTTTATCTCTCTTACTTGAGTGTTGAGTTGAGGATGATTAGGACTGAGCTTCTTTTCGAGGTGAATCCCATGTGGCTTATTACTCGGGCGAGTAGTTGTCCGACGAGGTTGGATTTTTGTCAGCCTTAGAGGTGTTGAGTTGGGATTGGGTTCCCTATGATATCAATCGAACGTATTGAGGTAATTGCTTAAGCGGGTAACCGGAAGGTTCAGCTTTGATGCGTCTCAGTAGAAGTGAACGATATTTTGAGTTTTGGAATCGAATTTCTGGGTGACGATTCAGGATTTGATTCTGGAGCTTAACAGTGGATTTTATTTTATGGATTTGGATTCGGAATGGTCATTCCTGATACTAGTCTACGGATTGATGTTTTCGGATTCGAATTTGGACATGATTATGGATATGATTTCTGGGTTTGGATTCGGGATTTCTTACGAAATTGCGGATTCGGATTCAGATTTGGAAATGGATGATGGGATGGAGTCTGGGGTTGTCTGATGCTGGATTGGACAAATGAACCCCATAATTGAAACGTGATTGACTACAACCTAGGTGGTTGCAGGCTGATTGATGGGTAGATGTACGTACCTTGTACGTTGTTCGAAGTACGATACTGGGCAGACTTGTCGTGCCTGGTGACGGTATATAGAATATACCAGTAGTAGGTTGGTCATCATGTTGGTAGTCGGCTTAGTTCTGATACCATTGGATTGGTTGAGATCGTGAACTGGACATTGGATACTGTGCGTTGCGTCATGGTATTTCTGATGGGTCTAGTTACACACAAGTCGAGTGAATTGTTGGTTAGTGTTCACTCAGGTTGAGTAAGTTGGTGGTTAGCGTAACCACAAGTGGTATAGTGTCAGTTTTCAACTGACGACTATCAAGCAGAGACGGTTTGTTGGAGGTGTCAGCCTGGAACGGCTAGTGAGGTCTGATGACTCCCAGTGAGGTCTGATGACTCCCAGTGGGAGTAGACGTCAGGATAGATTGAGATTGAGGAAGGAACCTTTGAGTTGTTTGTGTCAGCGAAATGGTAAGTCTGACAAGTGGTTAGCTCATAGGATGCTTGGGCTGCTCTGATACTGACAAGTGGTGTCAGTTCGGAACGTGCGATTACTATCATTCGACATGGTCGAGTGTAGTCGATGCGACGTAAGTGTTAGTGGTACGTCTGGGTGCAGACGAGTTTGCTCTGGTTAGTTGGTTTACGAGTGTACACGTGTGGCAAGATCGGATTTGCTTTCCGCTAGGTGGTTATGGAATCAGAATATTTCGTATGCATATCCAAAAATACGTATAAATATGGAAATCAAAATTATCACAAGTCATAATCATAATCATAGAAATCATAGAAATATTTATGCATGCATTAAATTTTGAAAGCAACGTCCACTCACACACCGTCCATAACGTCCGTTTTCGCGCTACATAACGTCCATAACGTCCACTCCCAGAAGACTGAATTGAGCTTCAAATTGTCTTGGACTGGCCTACATTTGAAATTGGAAATTTGAATTTGTTCAAACGTGGTTTCGGGTTTCCAGTGCAATCTCTCACCCAGCCCATCTGTTTCTCCTCCCAACTCGTCTCTTTGGTTCTCATTAGCTCTCTGTCCCTCTCAAAACATCCCAGAGTTGATTAAACCATCCAATTAATCCACCCAAACGACCAGTGCTCTGTTCATCATTCTCAAGGGAATCAACAATCAGCCCGTGCACCATTCCAGGCACGTTTGTTTCCCCCTCAGATGCATAAACAATTCCCTCACTCCATTAGCACCCAGCCCAAGAAATTGATTCATAAACAATTGGACCCGTGCTCTGTTTTATGAAGAATTCTCAGAATCCCATACACAGATGTCTCAAGGTGCAGCAGCCAAATTACCATTTTGCCCTCACTTGACAAATTACCAAAATGCCCCTCACTCATCCAGACCCGTAACTTGGTCATTCGAACTCCGATTGACACGTGTCGTTCGACTACGGACTCAGGGCATCGAGACCATCTTAACGGTCCTCGGCCCTTGGCCATTGGGCCCCCAGGTCAAAAAGTCAACATTTTCTCCCTTTTCGTCCAAATTACGAAAATGCCCTTGGTCTTCCGAACGTCATAACTTTCACCTCGGACGTCGGAATCGATCGTGCCACCTATCTATGAACTCGTGACGTCCCAAACTACATCACGGTCATCAGTCAAAGTCCATTTGACTGCCCGAATTAAAAGTCAACGTTTTACCCACGACTAGGGGCAAAACGGTCATTTTGCATCGTCTGTCCGATTTCACCCAACTAATCACCGATTAACCCCGCTAATCATGATTAGTTACTAATCTAATCCCGTATTCTGGGACGGGTCGTTACAACCTTCCCCCCTAAAAGAATTTCGTCCTCGAAATTTCGAATTATCCTTATTCCGCATCCACCTCGTGGAAAACATTTTGACCTCGCAACACATGTACACTCGTACACCAGCTAAACTCATCTGTACTCCGAGGTCCCATCACAGTCTCATGTCGTACCGACCACACTCGACCACCTCGAGTGAAATTGATCACATGATCCGTGTTAATATCGCTTGTCATTTTCACCATTTAGCTGACTCTTCAGCTTGTCGGTTCCTCTCAATCACTAATATACCTGACGTCTGCTCCCACTGGGAGTCACCAATTCTCACTTGTCAGTCCATGCTGACGCTACCAGGCAAACTGTCACCACTAAGCTTTACCACCCTAGTAAAGCTCCAATCATCAACCAATCGGTGTCATCACCTCGTACTACAACTCACTCAATGTAGCGTAAGATCAACAACATGATCTCATCTCGTAGGGCAAGCGCAATCCTGCGACATATATCAAGCTCAATGTCCCTAACTGTCAACTCCCTCAGCGAACCATCACGCTGGGAATGTCAAGACGTGATAACATCATGCAAGGCCACTAGTAGTTATACTAACCACCAACTCACTCGTCCTGAGTATACGTATACCGTCATCTTACACAATCAGGTGGTGTAACTGAAACACATTGAGTACTAGCCAAGAAGTGATCACACATCTCCACACTAGTGGTTTTGCTAGCCATCCGTGGCTAAGAGTACCTGCTCCAAGATCACTGAACCCGAAAAATTTTCCTTGCCTCGAGCATAGTACTCAATGCCCAGTTCAAGCTCACAACCAAATCCAATGGTGTCGGAACTAAGTCGATTACCCACACGTTCAACCACACACCACTGGTACCTCCCATGTACCGTCGCCAGGTACCACTCGGCCTGTCCAGTGCCGATTCTCGTACATCGTACAGGGTACGTACATCCATCCTCCAACAAGTCTACTACAAGGTTCACAATCAATCACAATATGACATTGGGGTTCCTCTCTCCAATCCCAAACTAAGCAATTCGATCATTCCATCTCATCATCCATTCTGAGTCCCGTGGTCACCCGACTAGTAACATAACATCTACTCCCAAACACGTCATCCAAAGTGTACCAATCCAAGCACGCTCACCAAGGCGTGTACAGTCATGCCAAAAGGGCATCTAGCCTCACTCACATCTACTGAGGCGCACCAACTCTGAACCTATGGGATACTCGCTCAACAATTACAACGTCACATTCGATTGACTTCGAAAGGAAGCCAATCCCATCGTTCACGAGTCAAATCCTCGAGTCATTTATGAACATTCCAACTTGCTCGAGTACGGATTAACTTCGAAAAGAAGTTCGGTCCAACTGTTCCCAAATCCAAATATTTATGACAGAACGATGGGCTCAACACCTAACCTGATCAAAATGATCATCATTCAATCCGTCACCACGTCACCCGACTGGTATCACCACGATCCTAGATCGTCACCATGTCCAATGTCCACAACATCACAATCCAGATCCACCTAGGATCCACACATGCTCACATAGCTAGCAATTCACCTGGAATCCGATCGTAGGGTCCTACACCCTCTTGAATCCTTGGTCAACCACACAACACTCCTAAACTATTTCAACATCCAAACATTCATTCAACAAAGAAACACATCAAAACGGCGGGTCTTCTCCAATTACCTCATATCGATCCTTGTCATTCCACCTAGGAGAAATCAAGGATGATCCAATATGATGTCATCAACATCCATCCGAGGTGAGTGCAACAACAACTCCCTGCACCCACCATGCTAAGTAATCCAACATCGTCTGCCACCAAGCAGAAAATGAGAAATCTCATGTACCTAACTTCGAGGTACGCTACTCCTCCTAATGACCCCAAAACACACATGGGCCCACCAACCACCACACGCTCAACGTACTGGTAACCACAATCAACGTCTACCAGGGCAGAGAATAAGAAGTCAACCCTAATGACTTCAGAATACCTATTACAAAAGCGGAAACGAGCACCCTCTCGTCCCACCATCACAACTCTCCTTGAAACTAAGATTCCAACCACGTTGGGAACAGAAGCGCTCCCATTGAGATGTCAAGTCTAACTAATGGACTCCCTACCTCCTCAATTCACTTGGACAACCACGAATCCGTAATCAATCCAAAACTCAGACCTCATGTCTGTTAATAACTATTTATGCACATACACCGATTCCGATTGGGAAATACACTCTTGTCACCTCATCACTGTCGGGACTTATCCCAATACCTCACAATCTCCGCTGGATTCTATCCAGTCCATGACTCAACCCCTACTGAATCCCAAATACCAAACACATGTCTATCTCGATAGAGTCACATCCCAATTCATGGCTCATCGTCATCACAATCACCGACACCAGCACTAGTGCTAGTACCATCACCAACATACAAACATCCACACTAGCACACAGTGTGCAAAGTTGATAGCCCTGGATCTCCGCTCGTACCGAGCGGCGATCCCGTATCATTACTCGTACTCCACAACTATGGGTACCACCATTCTGACAATCCACATATCGACTCCTCTCGAGTCCAATCTCATACCAAATCAATCATGTCATCACTGACATGTCCAGTCCCCAAGCAATTTCCAATGCTCAACCATATCCTATACGACCAATAAGGCCTAAGAGATAGTGCAACTTGCCCAATTATGCAGCCCTTCGATCCACTCGTTTCACTCGTCCCTGCGTCCCACGTAATTCTATGTCTAACAAATAGTAGTCACGGTGTACACTACATGAAACCTGACCCTCAATCCAGGGTCAATCTCATCCGAGATCTATCACGAGGTCCCATACACCCTCGTCTACCCGTCTCACTACCAGGTCGCGCACGAGGCTTACACTTCGGAGGCATGATGTGGCAACAGACTCAGCAACCTAGTGCTCTGATACCAAATTGACAGGACCACCCGCAGAGGGACATTGATAATAGTGCCCGGTCCTGCTCCCGTCTGGCAGGTCGACTGAAATTCCCAACTTACCCTTAGTGCTTGCCAAAACAGGGATAGCCACAAGCGTACTTACTCATGCCTCTACCTCATGATCAGCCTCGATCAACGCGCCACGACCTGGAGGGTCAATAAAAACACAAAAGGTGTGAGTGGACAAAAATAAATCAGTTATAAAACAGTTACAGAAATACATTTCTACCCTCCGCCTAAAACCAATGCATGCATTCGAAAAGCATTTCGCAATCCGTTACATTTTCATCATAAGAAAACCGTGTACGAAAAATCAAAATCCTTTTTCTTAACCCTCGGGTCTTAGCCCGCAATCACAATACAGGGCCTCAGCCCAAAACCATGAATCAAATCCAAGTACACAACATAATCCAAATCCATCAAATCTTATAAACCGGGCCACTGCCCAATACATCCGAAACATCAGAAATTAAAAATAAATCACAAGTCAATCAGTTTTCTGGATATCAAGTGCACCCAAGTCTTTAAACTCACAACCATACGCATAATCAAGCCTTCTCGGGATATCAACGAGTCTTTAAACTCAGAACATAATCAATAGGCCTCGGGGGTATCGTACCGAGTCTTTAAACTCAAAACAGTAACCGAGTCTTTAAACTCATTAAGGGCCCTCCCCAGTCATCAATTAAACGAGTCTTTAAACTCAAAATGTGCTCCAGCAATAGCACCAGGTCTTTAAACCCAAAATAGTTTTCAACGGGTCTTTAAACCCAAACCATTTGTCAATCACAACAACTCAGGATCCATCATGATCTAAATTCCAAGACCCAAACGAGATCACATTTTGTTCTAACAGGACTCATGTCCGAATTTCACATTCAATCTCCAAAATCTTACTTCACAAAACATAAACAAATCATCATTAAAAACGGGACATGTATAATCATATCAAATCACTTTATCAAACCGTCATCCATTTCCGAATTCAAATTCGCAATAATGATTCCATAAGCCGGAATCCGGAAACATCATCCCGAACCCAAACCAGAAATCCATTTTAAACTTCTAAAACCGAAATCTCGTTAATCAAAATTACTTTTATGCCCTGGGCACCAAGCTCGAAATCACCTTTTTCAAAATCCGTTTTCAATCCTTGAAATCACATCATATTTCAAATCCAAAGGGCAAAGCATCAAAACCATAATCAAATCACCAAAATCATGGTCAAACCACAACATACTCGGAATCTCGTAAAACGTGTAAATCCGTGTCATTCTCGAAATACGTGTCAAAATCGTAAATCATAGTCACAATCATAATCGAAACATCATTAAAACAAGGTACGCACAAATCATATAAAATCATTCATTAACCCATCATCAAAGCATACGAGAGACCATAGTCTCGAAATACGTGTAATTTCGTATGTATATCCAAAAATACATATGAATACGAAAATCAAAATTATCACAAGTCATAATCATAATCATAGAAATCATAGAAATCATAGAAATATTTATGCATGCATTAAATTTTGAAAGCAACGTCCACTCACACACCGTCCATAACGTCCGTTTTCGCGCTGCATGCATTCCCGTAATTTCCGACAATTTCCAGAAAACTCGAACCCTGTCCGAAATCACTTTTCAGGGTCACTAAGGTCTCAAATAACATCATACTAATATCCCATAATTTTTCGAGAATTAATCGTTAATTAAAAACGTAACATCAACCTTCGGACCCTCGAAATAATATCGAAACGGTGTCCGATAAATTCGAAACCAATGCTAAAATGTTCGTTACATTGTATAGGACATAAGTCGTGTTGAACTCACCTTGAGAATCATGCCCACGCGCCGTCACGCACCGCCGTCAGTGGCTACGCGTGAAACTCACGCGCCAGCTACAGTGCCAGCTACAGTTCATCTTCTTCACCCGTTTCCCTGGTAAACAGGCTATTTCACCCGCGTATGGACACGATTCAATCCCTGCAATAAACCATCTAATTTCTTCAATTGATCCATCAAGTAGACTCGCAACACACTTAATTAGGGGTCTGTATGACTCATTCAAGTCGACACGGCCTAAAACCAACTCAATTGAACTCAAGTCTTAACCGAACTTCATCGTTCCAATTCATCACACAGTCACTGATTCATTCAATTGGTTAGTTAGGAAGTATCATAGACTCACTTTAAGGATGATTTCGCAATCAATTTCACCAAAACTTACCTCAAACACCACGACTCCAAGCTCGATTTTTCTAAAGTTTTGTCGTCCTTGTCCATGGCTTCGAGGGCCTTTCAGCTTCGTAGTCATGACCTGGATCGACTCAGTGAAGTCCCAGAAGACTGAATTGAGCCTCAAATTGGCTTGGGCTGGCCTACATTTGAAATTGGAAATTTGAATTTGTTCAAACGTGGTTTCGGGTTTCCAGTGCAATCTCTCACCCAGCCCATCTGTTTCTCCTCCCAACTCGTCTCTCTGGTTCTCATTAGCTCTTTGTCCCTCTCAAAACATCCCAGAGTTGATTAAACCATCCAATTAATCCACCCAACCGACCAGTGCTCTGTTCATCATTCTCAAGGGAATCAACAATCAGCCAGTGCACTGCACCTCACCATTCCAGGCACGTTTGTTTCCCACTCAGATGCATAAACAACTCCCTCAGTCTATTAGCATCCAGCCCAAGCAATTGATTCCATAAACAATTGCACCCGTGCTCTGTTTTTTGAAGAATTCTCAGAATCCCATACACGGCTGTCTCAAATGCAGCAGCCAAATTACCATTTTGCCTTCACTTGACAAATTACCAAAATGCCCCTCACTCATCCATACCCGTAACTTGGTCATTCGAACTCCGATTGACGTGTGCCGCCCGCCTACGGACTCAAGGCATCGAGACCAACGTAACGGTCCTCGGCCCTCGGCCATTGGGCCTCCGGGTCAAAAAGTCAACATTTTCCCCCTTTTCGTCCAAATTACGAAAAATGCCGTTGGTTTTCCGAATGTCAAAACATTCACCTCAGACGTCGGAATCGAACGTGCCACCTATCTATGAACTCGTGACGTCCCAAACTACGTCACGGTCATCGATCAAAGTCTATTTGACCGCCCGCATTAAAAGTCAACGTTTTACCCACTACTAGGGACAAAACGGTCATTTTGCATCGTTCCTTCGATTTCTCCCAACTAATCACCGATTAACCCCGCTAATCATGATTAGTTACTAATCTAATTCCAGGACGGGTCGTTACAGCGGCGCGTGATCTCACGCGCAGCACCTTCATTGGGCGCGTGGGGGCACGTGTCCCACTGTTTGGGAATGTCTTCAACACGTGAAATATTCTATTCGATGAAACAAACATTTTGGGACTAGTTTCGTGTCGATCGGACACCGTCTCGATAATGTTCTGGGCATCGGTAGGTTTCGGATCGGGATTAAAAATAGTTAAAAATACCGGAAAATTACGGGGCTTTAGTAGGAGGTTAATTAAGTAGTTAGTAACCTTCTATTACGATTTGGACAGGTTTGGGAGTCTCGGTGATGGTGATTGGCTCAGGAGAGCCGTATGGTATGCAAATCGAGGCGGCAGCTCGGACGGTCTGTGAGTGGACCTTGGTTTTCTAAATTGGTGCATGCATAAATTTTTATTATATGTTTTAATACATGTTTGGTAATGCCATGGGTACATTTGGTTGTGGTTACGTATAAGCACGTATTTCAAGGTTTCGGTCTTATACGGTGCTTATACGGGTCGGTATTTCTTTAATGGTTTAAATGAAAAGGTTTTGGATTTATAAAAGGATAAACTCGTGGTCGCGGCAGATGCTTGGTGCACGGCGACAGACAACGTGACGCTCGCCTCCGGATTGGGATGTGTTCCTTCCGGAGAGGTCACGATGCACGATCTTTTGTCGGGTAGTCGATGGAGGCTCTACTTCGGAGTGCGGACGGTTCAGGATATCGATCGGTGGTGAGTGCACCATGATCTTGTGGTGGTCGCGTCAGCTGATTCGTTCCCGATGACATACCAGGATTGAGGGCGGTCCTGGATGGATGGTTGCACGCATCACTATGATCGGAGTCGTGACTAACCTTGAGATATCGGGCACGGTGCCCTGCTGATGTCATATGTTCGGGAACGAGACCCAGTTACTTTACGGTTATGATTGCGGGTTAGGGACCCTAGATGGATTTCCAAGTTCATGGCGGTTTATGGGAACCGGCATGAACTCTGGAAAGGTTGTGGTACATGACGGTTTATGGGAACCTGGCATGGAGGATGTTTTCTCTATATATATATATATATATATATATATATATGAATAGCATGGATGCTATAGATCATGACGGTTCAGGGGGACCGGGCATGAATATTTATGTTATGTATATATATGTATTCATATACCTTCCTTTACTTCTATTATCTCCTCCGGGGAGGGTCGTTGGCCTGGGTGGACCCTGGAGTAGCCACGGAGCACCGACTGAGTGGAGTCACCCCCCAGTTGGGTTCTTTACTCTCAGGAAGGCTATGGTTACTATAACCTCGGGTAGGGTCAGTGGTCTGCGGATAGTGACCTTGACTTTGAGAAGACTCGGATTGAGACCCGGGCAGCACGCGTGTAGCTTTGGAAACCGTGACAGGATTGGTTGTGTGACTTATATATGATATATGATATGTGATATGTGGTGTGCACATGTGTGTACATGATTTGAGCAGCGACTCGTGTATTTGGTTTGAGTATGGTTATGGTTTTGGGCTGAGTCCCGTATTGGTTTCTTATGGATTTGGGCAGTGGCCCGTATGGTCTATTTCATTATGGTTTTGGGCTCAGTCCCACATATGGTTTCTTTGGTTAAACGGTTTTTGAATGCATGCATGCTTTTTAGTGAAGGGTACAAATGTCTTTCTTATGAAATGTTTTTATAAACTCTTGTTTTGTCCACTCACAACTTTTAATGTTTTGACTGCCCTTCAGGTTGACAGCGGATGTGGACTGTAGCAGAGACCAAGATATCACATACTACCTCCGAATCCTGGCGTACTTTTAAAGCCCGAAAGGGTAAAGGTCGGAAATATCCCTTGTCTGACACTTCGTGTCAGACGGGAGCAGGGTCATCCCGCATTAATCCCGAGGGGATTAGGATGGGTCCTATCACATATAATCACAAGCTCGTAGAATACTCGGCCTAACCCCAAGTATCATATAAAACAGAAATCTTGAACTACGTGCAATATCACATTTTCTAGGAAAATGCCAAAAAAATCATGTTTAAATCATATGCAATCTATGCATATCAAATCAAGTTTATAAAACATATAAACTAGTTAGGCATGCATCATTTCATAAAAAAAGTCGACTCATAGACCGTCCATGCTGCGTGCTTGAAATCTGCGCCGTAAGCCACTCCAAGGCTAATCCATACTTTTGGGGACATCCGGACTTATACAAATCACATCCAAAGGTCACTATCAATCTATACAAGTCCATATAAAAGAGCCCTAAATATTCTGGAACAGCACAAGTGTCTCGAACACACTTTTCGAGGCTAAAAACCTCTAAATGACCTATCAAATGATCTTTGATTGACCTGGAACCACCAAAATTGGATTCAGAATGTTGAAACCTTTCGAACAAGATTGCTTTCACCTCGAAATTCGTGCATATACGTCCTCACGCGCCGATTAAAGTTCACAAGTGCTGGTCAACGGCGGTCAATGCTAACTTCACGTCGGTCAACGTTGACGTCAGTCTGACAACTCTGACATCTGACACCTCTGATAGGCTGCCAAGTGGCACACTCTAATTGGTACCATGTGTCCTGCCACATGTCACTGACAAGTCTTACACATATGGCACCACCCCATTGGTCCACGTGGTCTGACATCGCTGACGTGGACATGCCACATCAGCTTCCACATCACCTAACAACTCCTAACACTAAGCCACATGGTTCCATCTCACTATTCCACGTGGTCGGACAAGTCTGACGTGGCACTACCACGTCAGTTGCTAACTGAACTAACACCTAGCCACGTGTCGTCATCTGGTTGGCCACGTGGCCTAACATGATGATGTGGCATGCCACGTCATCGGCTTTAACCCTCAGACGAGTCGACCAGTTTGGCTGTAGCAGGTCGTTTGACAGGCGACCCTGACCGTCGCTCAGCCAAATTCGACCGTTCTTTCACCAATCTGATCGTCTTCTTCCTCGGAAGAGACTCTTGACCTCAAAACCAAGAAACAAGGAGTGGAACTCGCCTGTCAAATTTGAATCCTCACGAGCTAGTTTCAAACCTCCACCAAAGCCACCCAAGACGTCCTCAGCCTCTCCTGTTTGTCCTTACTGGCTCGTGTGAGCTCAATAAACTTAACCATGGCATCAGAACACACAAACAAGGGCCCAAACTCCAAACCCGAAATTCAAACTTAAAATGGTGGTTTTACCTTTTCTAAGGTTCCTCAGGCCACCGCTGTGGCTCAGTCACCTCCACTGTTTTTGTCTCTCCCTCTCGACTCACTCTCGGTCCCTCTCACATAGAACCAGGAAAAAAAAGGAAGAAAATGGGGGAAAGGTTTCGGGTAGGATCAAAATGAAAGGAAAATCAAGGATGTATGAATTAGGGAAAATGGGCTAATGGGATGAGTGACACTTGTCACTCATCCATTGGTCCAGAATGTATATTTTGGGTTCCATCCAAGACAAGCTACAATTTTAATTCCTCAAAAATTGTGCAATTGTTAAACTCAATCGAACTTTCCGTGACCCGTAAGTTTCCCGTACGATGTCCGATTTGAACGTGTTGTCTGTCTAAGTACTTATATCGTCTCGATCTAGGTAATGGATTTCGTTCCACGCGTCATTAACCTCCTGGGTCAAAAGTTAAATGTTCACCCTTTCTACAGGAAAAATCATAATTGTACCCCCATCGTCCATTAATCCTCAATTAATCCTTACTTAATCCGTAATTAATTCTTGTTAATCACGAAATTTGGGACGAGTCGTTACAATCTACCCTCCTTAAAAAATTTTATCCTCGAAATTCACCTTACTCCAAATCCACACTGCGAATAACCAATCATGCCTCCAACCCGAGGGTCCTACATGTATACATACATGTCCAAAATCCATCCACAATTGTAACACCCCGGAAATCCGAGGATTTTAATATTGTAATTTAATGTGTGAATTGACGCTTTTACCCTTGTGATTGGTATGGCCAAATTATTGACTTTTGATTGGTGAATTAAAGGGACTTTGACCTATGATCGTGACGTAGTTTGGGACGTCACGAGTTCATAGACAGGTGGCACGTCCATTTCGGACGATCAGGGAAAAAGTTATGACTATCGGAAGTTCAGGGGCATTACCGTAAGTTGGACTTTACGGTCGAAAATGTTGACTTTTCGTTTGACAAATAATTTTCACGCGACTCAAGGACCGATAGGTAGGTCTCGACGTCCTGAGTCCGTAGACAGGCGGCACGCCAAAATCGGACTTCGTATGGCTAAGTTACGGGTCTAGGAAGTGAGGGGTATTTTGGTAATTATTGAACCAGGGGCATTTTGGTCTTTTTGCCCTGGTTACTGTAGCAGGCCGCAGGGGACAAGGGAGGCACCACCATGTGCGGTGGTTCAAACGTGCAATTGGTTGTGCGATTGTGTGTTGGAAAGTTAGGAGTGTCTGGTGCTTTAGACCGTGGTCTGTTGCATCCACCGTGCACGACCCTATTAATTATTCAAGTTCAAAGCTTTTCGGGGGACATTTTTCAGTGGACAATTGGACACCCACGAGCCTCTGGGACGGCTTGAAATTAATTAAAACTGATTGTGTAGTGTGTGAGCTTCACTCTGGTATCGAAAGGACTGAAAATAAGAGAGGAACCAGAGAGAAACCATTTCGGGAATTTTTGGAGGGAAATCGGGTTTTTGATTTCTACGGTGTGTTGGGCCAATCTAATCGTAGAGTAAGCTTTCTGGGAGCATTTGGAACACAACCATATCAAAATCAAAGGCAACCAGCCACGGGTGAGTTGGGACGGTGACTGCCGTGTTCAGAGGAATTTCAGAGGTTTGGACGGCTACTTCCAGGTGAGTGTTGATTCAATTGAGTGTGTTTTCCAGTTCGTTGTGATACTATGATGCTTCATGTAAGGTTAATTTGATTTCGGTTTAGAAACCAGTGAGTTCTGGTGATTGACCCGTTTGGATGATCACGGGTCGAGGGGCCATTTCAGGATTGGTTTTGGATAATTAATAACTCAGAACTTAAATTGAATGTTTAATTAACATGTTATGATCAAATTGGTTTGAAATCGAGTACGAATTGATGGGTAATTAACCGGGTCAAGTCGCGGGTGGCAGGCCCGAATTACAGACAAACGGGTGAAGGTGCTGACACTGTAGCTACAGTGTCAGGCGCGTGACTTTCACGCGCAGCCACTTTCGGCGGCGCGTGAGGGCGCATTGGGGCTTATCTCCGATCACGATCAACATGACTTTTATTCCTCTCATCATTCTGAACATTTTTGGTGAATTAACCATGTTGATCTGAGATAGTTTTTGATGGGTCAGTTTAGGGCCGGGTGCCTCGGGAAACATGTAGGACGACTTCCCCGAGCCAGTTTCTATTTCGGACTTTGTGGTTAAACGTTTAAGACTTGTAGAGACACTTACATGTGATTTGGACTGACAGGAATTGTACGATAATCCCGGTACAAGTTCGTACGCGCAGGTTCACCGCGGGATCGTACAGTGAGTGGGCCATTTTCTTAAACCCTTGCGTGCATAAATTTTTTCTGGTTTATTATACTTATTCACATGCTAAAACAATAATGGTTTTGATGATATGGAAAATATGGTTATGACACGTTTCACGGTATTTGGGCTTGAGACCCGTCTGATGAAAACTTAATGATTGGTTCGGATTTTATCTATGTATATATATGCTTTGCATGTGGATATCAATAAAATGTATTTGGTACTGCACTGTATAGATCCTTTCATATTATATTGTCTCCTCCGGCGAGGTACCCCGGAGAGGTCACGGACGTCTAGTACGTCCAGCTTCTATGACGCTAAGCATCAGATGATGCTGCATCAGGTGATGCTGTACCCGAACAGGATTCGGGGATTTAACTCGGAAATTGAGACCCGAGTGGCACGCGTAGCCTTATTATTATTGTGACCTTATTAGGCATCAAGAACGTCAAACATCAGGTGATGTCAGGATTGGAGTGTATAGTGCAGCAACTAAAATTATACTTATGGTTTTATTACATGCCTTATGGTTCATATTATATGACTTATGATTTTAAATACGGTTGCATGCATGTTTGGAAAATGGAGGGGTAAATTATATGTTTTACTTATCAAATGATTTTATAAACTTGAGTTTCGGTCCACTCACCCTTAATGTTTTTGGTAACCCCTCCAGGTCGTGATACTGAGGCTGAGGCATAGATCTACTTCTGCGTACCTGAACCCCTGTTGGGTGGTTTGCCCGCAGGTTTTATTTTAGAGTCGTGCTTGCAACTTGTAATTTTTGATTTCATCCCTTGTCTGACATCTGTTTAATTCGGATTTGATATATGACTTTAATTTGGTTATTTATGCATTTGATGTTTTGAGGTTAAAATTAGTATGAATTATTGGGTGTCAGACGGGAGCAGGGCACGTCCCCTTGTGGTCCCTGTGGGATCGGGGCGGGTCCTGTCACAATACTCATCTCGGATTCAGACGTCACAAGACGTCAACTGCAATCCAATGGTCAATGCTGCCACTCAGCTCAATCTCCATGACCGCATCCGATAGTAACCAACTGTTACTAAAAATCTCCAATGCCCAATATCAAGTCTCAAAAGAGACATCGACACTCATCGATCTCACTTGTCACCTACGCAGGTGTGTTCAGAATCCAAAATGAGAATCTTGCTCTACCAAGCTGACATTCGGCTCAGCAGGAGCATCACAAGTCGTCTCTCACCGAGGGTTCCAATCGTAAATCACACTCACGACACATCGTCACGTCCAGCTGGTAACCCATCGGCTCCACTATCACCACTTGAATCACTATCGTCCAGCTGGTAACCCATCGGCTCCACTTGAATATATTTGGACCTCATAGAATACTTTCTCTAGCCGAGACAATCACAATCATAATCACTAGGGTTCCTCTACCCTATCATGGCCCTGAACTCCATGCTCACATAACAACAGAACCCTCTCACAATCACTCTGCACTTGGCACAGTATTTGATGTCCAACCCTCGTACTCAATGTAAAATCAACAATGGACCCCTTCCAATTACCATACCATGTCCATCTCAGACTCAATCTGATGACCGTACCACATCACTCAAATTAATCAATACTCAGTAATCTCGCAGTCAACCGTGTACCACTCACAAGTGCACTCTAATCACGCTATCACATCGACCTTACTCATACACCTGCTTAAGGGCTACACTCACACATCGTCCGAGCGTGTACCAATATCCACAATAAAGTCCATATACACCCACACTATCCTAGATCTAGTCCGTCTACTATATGGTTACCATGCCAATCATGATCCAACACCAGAATCTGTCTGTCTGATCTCATATGTCTATCATAGGACCATACACTATACTTACGTCCTCTCTGACTCTTCTCGGTCACCTGACCAACACTAGAGACGTGTCTCACACATACTCCTTAAGAACTCAAAAATCTAACTAACTCACGTCTACCAAAACGTACCACTTCAAACCTCGACACCAAGATGGGGGTCAGATTCTGAAGTTGTGTTCTCAACCTCTAATCCAGCCTATGTATCTCACAGGATTATTATCCAATCACATTTCATGGTCGTCGATTACTAGCACAATACCTCCAACTATAAATCAGAGATAATGAGGTTGCACACATCCTACTTGAGGCATCGGCTTCTAGACTCATTTTTCCCGAATGGTACTCAATGTATCCTCAACATCCGTGAACCAGCTCCAACCGCCTCCTCTGCTTTGAGTTCCACTCCGAGGGAGCACCAACACATAAGGGTCCATGATCTCTAAGATCCTGCACATCTCTCGGGGGGATAATGAATCCAACTCTCATGCCCAAATGCCATTGTGGGAAACTCCCATTAGATTGACCCCCTTCTGAGTCAATCCCATCAACAGATTGCAATCACAGGGATAACCTCCACTCGAAAAAGAATGACATTCATCTAGTCTGAGTGAATCCAATCTCAACTGTCACGGTTGGCCGATGCCAATCCAACACTATCTCTATCCTCTCGATCCATAACCAAATCAATCCTTAACAGTCTCGACTCACAACTCCCGATCCTCGGTGGATCCATCCTAGCTCTCTAAGCCATCGTATCATGACCAATAACACCAACACGATCCACCAAATCTGATACTCACTCATCTCGTTAGGTGATGGTGTCACCTTCCATTCTTCAACTCATTCAAATTTGACCCACAACCTGGGTATTAAGTTCATACACCCTTTTTGAACCCCAAACCTGGAAGTCTTTTCTGCTTCTTGATAAGGACTTCTAACCAACCCTTACTATCTATTGGTAGCTATTGTAATACTCTTCCTACAGTCGTATCAATCCTCAAATCAGCTCCACTTTTACAAGCTTATACATCCTTGAGTGATGAGAAGTTCACTAAGAACTTCCAGGACAAGGAAGTATATTTACATTGTCTAGCTGCCTTTTCATATCTAACTCTCGAAGTTCCATCGAATTTCGACAAGGAACATTGGTTTTCCCATCAGTGACAATCCAAGTCAGCTGAATCCCAATTTCACTATGTTCCATTACAGGACTTAGGTGGAAATGGCTCATCGGGAAACTCGGCACAACCATCTCACTCTAAGCTCACTGAGCTAACTTGGGACATCACAACATGTGTCCCATATCCCAAACAGTTATCCCATAGTATCTTCCCGGCCTCGAAGCCGTCCCCTACTCGGACATCAACCGCGTGTCTTGGAAACCAATCTGTCTTAAGGTAAAAAAAAAAATATGATCTGTCTTACCACCTTATCCAACCCAAAAAATCTCGGTTTACCAAACTACACCCAACTTAGTACTGGTCAGAGTACTCGCTCGCATGTCCCAATCCTAGGGAATCAACTCCTGCACCTAACACTCGTGCACATTTTCCAAGGTAAGACAAAACACCTGCTTCTGCTCTAGGTGTAGTATGTGTGTCCAATAGTCCATCCGAACTCGAAAGATATTTGTAATCTGAACATGACCTCTCGAGAACCTCTCTGTCCCTCTCATCGATCACTGCATCTGGAATAATATGATCGCTGATGAGATTCTGTCCATTAATCTCGATCGCTGTTGGATTCCATCCAACTCATCTCAGTCATTTCCATTGGGTTTCAATCAATCATATCTCAGTCGTCTCAGTCACTACTGAGATTCCATCAATTCATCTCCACTTAGATGTCACAATCGTCACCGCCCAAGGCTCATCGTCTCTATCGTCGTCGCACACAGTACGAACTGAGATAAAACCCAAAATGTCTGCTCGTACCGAGCAACAATCACATACCTTGCACCAAATGCCAGAATCTCACCTCTCGGCAACCCGACATGACTGACGAATCCTCATTGCCTTAGTCATCGCTGGAACACTAGCATACCAAGATCGATATGACTCATCCATATTATGGATAACATTGTTTGCCACAAACCTCGTGCAGACCAATCCAAGAAACACTCTGATATCGAGGCTCCGCACTCATGCGCGCAACTCACCGCCTGTACCAATCGCTCATAACAACGACTCATCACTCACTCGGGCATCGATAATAAGCACTCGAGTTGCCGCCCATCGTTATCGAGCTCAAGTACTTGTACATCCAACCCATCGCACGTACACTCCATTCAAAGTGTAAGCCCCATTGATCGGTTCACCCCGGGATCTGATCCACAAGTACCACTCTCCCGGTAACTTATCCAAACAATCTCAACTCGGGACATCCACGACCTCGGCAGCTACCAGCAGCACATCCATCTTGACCATCATCGGTCACGACTCTGCAAAGTTGTCATACTCAGCCTTCATCGTGATCTAACATGCTGAAACATGGCATACTATGTCAAACAGAATCTATCTGGGGTTTATTCCCACTTAACTTTCTTATTCTTACCCTCTCTACCAGGTTGATGATAGGATGACAACAGCCCAGAGACATCACATCCGACACATGCGCAACACCACACGAGCAACCTAGTGCTCTGATACCAAGCTGACACGACCTATCGCAATCACCCTCGATTATCGTGGGATGTGCCATGCTCGCATCTAACACCACGTGCCACAACCAGAGATAAAACTGTAACCCGCTCAAGGTTACCCCAGTGCGCAGTGACTTGTGTACTTTGTATTGGCATGTGATGTTTCTTTCTCTGCTACAGCCCGCATCCACGATCAACTTGAAGGGTATAAAAAACATAAAAGCTTTGAGTGGAAAAAATAAACTGTTCAAAATAATTTTAAAAAAAAGACATTTATACCCTTCACGTAAAAGCATGCATGCACCAAAAAATAGTATTTTTAAATACTTTATTAAAAGCAAATCATATTACTTTTCAAATCAAACACAGTGAAAACATGGCTCAATCAAAGCCATTTCCTCAGTGAGGTTTTAGTCCAAAACCAAATCACGTAGGGTCTCATCCCAAATCAAAATCACGTGGGATCTCAACCTAAAACAATTCTCATAAATCAACTCAACAGGACCTCTGCATGGACATAGACTCACATTCGGAGTCTCATGAAAACATGTTCACCAATGCACTTTATCCAATATCAAATCATCTCAGATCATCACCAGTCACGACATCAGCGCTACGCGAGCGACTCGGGATTACACATTCGAATATACACCAAGCATAGATCCCGTGGCTCGACGTCTAGGTGCTCTAACTAAGGATTACACATCACACAAGATAGTCGACGTCTGCAAAATGTCCATCTCTGACACTCCTATAGGTAGTGCCCCCGTGACCTCTCCAAGATCACATATCCCACTAGATGGTTGACGTTCGGAGGCTATCATAACATCATAGAGGATTGCCGTGTGGAAAACATTTAACATCATCTAAAACATCTCAAAGGGGTCCATGCCCGGACAAAATTTCATCAAATCAGCTTCCATAAAACCATCGTAAAAATAGTGTCTAGAAAAACTTCATAAGTCCAGGATTCCTCGAATCCTATCAAATCCATAAATGGGTCAAATGCCAGAAATATCTTTCATAAATATGAAATAGGGTCATAGCCCGATATATGATTTCCTTGCGTTTGACTATACTCTAAGTCAAACCATAAATCAAATGGGACACAATCCCGAACACATTTCTAAATCAGAAAACCATTTCATTATTCAAATCATTTTTCCAAATCACCTTTGACTGTGTTACAAGTCAAAGTCCGTATCCCACTGAGACTCAAGCCCGAATATCAATTTCACGCATCTTCGTGAAATCATTCAAAATCAATAGTCAAATTCTCGGTCTCATGCCTCTCCTTGAAACCATCAAAATCAAATTCTCAATCTCACGCCTCTACGAAAATGCCAAACAAATCATGTTTAAATCATATGCAATCTATGAATCTCAAATAATGTTCATAAAACATATAAACCGGTTAAGCATGCATCATTTCATAAAACAAAGTCCATTCACAGATGGTCCGTGATGCGCGGCTGCAATCTACGTCGTAAGCCCTTGCGAGGCTAATCCATACGCTCTGGGACGTCCTGACCTGTCCAAATCACATCGAACGGTCACTATCAACCTATAGAAGTCCATATCAAAGACCCCTACTATTCTGAAAAAGTACACGTATCCTGAACACGACTCCCAAGGGTAAAACCTCTAAATGACCCATCAAACAATCTCTGATTGACCTGAAACCACCATCATTTGAATCAAAACGTCAAAACCTTTCGATCAAGATCAATTTCACCTCAAAAATTTTTCCCACGCGCTGGTCAAAGTTCACACACCCCGATCAATAGTGGTCAACACTAACATCACGCCAGTCAACGTTTACACCAGCTGGTGATGTCATCTGCTGACGTCAGTCAAACAACTCCGACATCTTACACCTCAGATAGACTACCACATGGTACACCTTGATTGGTACCACGTGTCCTGCCACGTGTCACTGATAGGTCTGACACCTATCTAACACCCTGCCACATGGCACCACCCCACTGGTCCACATGGTCTGACATCACTAACCTAGACATGCCATGTTAGCTGCCACGTCACTTGATAGCTTATAACACTAAGCCACGTGGCACCATCTCACAAGTTCATGTGGTATGAAAAGTTTGACGAGGCACTACCATGTAAGCTTCTTACTGGACTGACACCTAACCACGTGTCGTCCTTTGGCTAGCAACGTGGCCTGACATAATGACGTTGCATGCCACTCCATCATCTTCAACCCTCAGACGGGACGACCCGTTTTACTGTAACAGGTTGTTTGACCCGCGACCCTAACTCGACCTGAACTCAGTCGTTTCTCAGCAATATTCGATCATTCTTCACTAATCTGATCGTCTTCCTCCAAGGAAGAGATCCCTGACCTCAAAACCAAGAAAAAAAGGCATTGAACTCACCTGTCCAATTCGAATTCTCACGGGACAGTTTCAAACCTCCCCCAAAGCCACCCCAGACGTCCTCAACCTCTCATGTTTATCCCTACAGGCTCGTATAAGCTCAATAAACCTAACCATCACATCAGAACACCCTTACAAAGGCCCAAACTTCAAACTCGAAATTCAAACTTAAAAGGGTGATCGAGTTTTACCTTTTATGAGGTTCCTCAGGCCACTGCCGTACCTTAGCCACCTCCACCGTCTCTCAGTCCCTCCCTCTCGACTCACTCTCAGTCCCTCTCACACAGAACTAGGAAGAAGAAGGATGAAAATGGGGGAAGCGTTTCAGGTAGGATCAAAATGAAAGGGCAATGGGGGATGAATGAATTAGGTGAAATGGGTCAATGGAATGAGTGACACTTGTCACTCAACCATTGACCCAGAATGGATATTTTTGGTTCCTTCTAAGACAAGCTACAATTTTAATTCCTCAAAAATCGTACAACCGTAAAACTCAATCGAACCTTTCGTGACCCATAACTTTCCCATACTATGTCTGATTTTGACGTATCGCCTGTCTACAAATTTTGTATCATCTCGATCTACGCAAGGTACTTCAGTCTATGTCTCATTCACCTCCTGGGTCAAAAGTCAACTTTTCACCTTTTCTAGGGGCAAAATTGTTATTTTACCCTGATAGTCCGTTAATTCTCAATTAATCCTGATTAATCCTTACTTAATCCTTAATTAATTCTTTTTAATCACGAAATTCGAGATGGGTCGTCACATGAAAACATAGAAGGTTGGACGCGGGAAAGGCTTAATACAAGGAACTCATTATAGGCTGAACATGTCGGCGGTTATTGTGAAACATCAAGGTGAGTTTTTCGTGTTTAGACATCATAATTCTCTTTATACAATTTTGTAGTTGAAATTTGGTTATTAAAACATAAAAAATGAATGAAAAATGATGGTTTAGGAGTCGGATCAACCGTCGAATCGTGAAAACCAAATTGCAGGAAATGGTTCACCCGCTCAAGGTAGAAGAATATGAATAGTCCTAGCGAGTGAGGCCAAAAAATAGACGGTGAGAGGCGCGTGGGGGCGCGTGCCAACCTACCTCAAAATGCGATGTAATCAACATTACGATCACATTGGCACACCTTTCTAGTCGATCTATATCATCTCGGGGTAGTTTTGAGTATTTGAAGTGTTAAGACTTAGGTTTTTTAATTCGTACTTAATTAGAAAAATTATAGGACTTTAATGTAAGATTATTTGTGACGTTAGTAACTCTTGGTGGTGATTTATGACAGGCAGTACCACTCTTGATATCACAGAGGAACCCCCGTTTGGGATTAAGCTGTTAGGATGGTGGGTGAGTGGACTTTGTTCTTATAAATTATGATGCATGTATAGTTAAATATTTTAATTGTTTTATTGCATGATTTATGGTGCAATGGTTTGATTATGATTTTGAAATGATTGTGTATTGATTTTCTTTTGGATTTATTGATTGATTACTATGCATGTATTTTGTGGTATTTGTGGAATCTGTTTTTTGGCCATAGGACCGACCTTAGAAGTGTTTTTAACTTGGTTTTTAGTCAAAAAATTGTGTTAAATGAGTTTTCCCATTTTTTTTGGGACTATTATCCACAGCTAATCATCCTAGGATATAATTAGCGCTCAGACATCCAAAGCACAACTCTAGTTTCCTAAGGTTGGAGATTTTATTAGTTCTCAAACGTCTAGTGCATGGCTCGATTTTCTTGAGACTAGTGATGTGATTAGGACTCAGATAACCAGGGCATAGTTATGTTTTCCTGAGTCTCTACTCAGGCATCCAGAGCTCAGCTCTATTTCTCTAACTTTGCCTACACGTAGTGCGGTTTCCTTATTGAGGATGGTATTCAAGTATCAAGGATTGGTTGGTTGTGTTTGGTTATTGATACTTGTGTTACGATTGTCTTTACATTGGTTGGTTTGATTTACTGATATTACATTGGTTGGTTTGATTTACTATTATTGGATTAGTTGGTTTTAATTTACCTTATCGATATTGTGTCTAGATAATTTTATATGATTTGATGATCATAGATTTCTAGAAAATATGGGCCATGGGTTGGTTGGATACCAATTATCCATGTATGACGACTTTCAGAGTCGTGACCGTCCACTAGTCTCGATAGATGTGCTGCAGTGAGCAGCCAAGGTCATCGACGACCTGAGTTGAGATTAGTTGGACAAGTTACCAGGAGATTGGTACTTATGGATCGGATCACGAGGCGACAGATCAGTGGATTATACGCGTTAAGTGGATGGTAGAGGTAGTGAGTTGCCAGCACTCATGCAGAGTCTCGATGGCGGAGTTTTCTTGGATTGGTCTTGAGAGGCGAAGTACTGAGCTACTTGCCTCACCTCTTGAGGTTCCTGCATTTTATGTAGAGGTATGTGAGATCGTCGTCGCTCACGGGAGATGATGATGGACACGATAATAGGAAATAATGGGCTTTGGTCGGTGGCGATTGTGTCGGGATATCACACTATCCCAGTGAAGATGACCTAGATGACTGAAATGACTGAGATGAGTGAGACGAGTTGGATGGAATCCAACAGTAACCAAGATGAGTTGACGAAATCTCAGCAGCGACCGGATCATTCTGGGGTACGCCGAGGGCGTCAAGAGGATGTGATTACTATTGCAATGATCGCAGAGCAGGACATAGAGGATCCCGAGTGGCTCAATGAGATTCTAGTATCCAACCAAATAATGAGTGGGCTTAGATTATTGGAGGCACTGAGCATGTGTGAAGTGGTACCTATTACCCTGGCTAGTTGTGGTCGGATTGCACGTTCGGATTGCACGAGTGCGGTGTGTAGTAGGAGTTGATCCCATCGAGTTTAGACGTGCGAGATAGTACTTTGACTGGTACAGTGGTGGAGCCACCTAATTGTGGGATGAAAGACAGATTGGTTCCTAGAGCATGTTATTGATGTTCCGAGTGAGTGACGGCTTGGAAGCTGAAGGTTAATATAGAATGATTGTTTGGGAGATGGGACACTTGTTACGATGTCCTTGAGCTGGAGTAGTCAATTGGAGGAGTAAGTGGAATTGGGGTTAAGTTGATTTGGAATGTCACGGATGAGAACCCCTGTCAGGACCCGACCCTCCTCGGTCAAGACTTGACTCATCTAGCACCATATTGTCTGCTTTGGGCCTCGCCCTCACGGTTTTGTTTTCGGGAGCTCATGGTGCAACTTCCCAGGGGGTCACCCATCATGGAATTGCACCAGTCTCAACTCGCTTAACTTTGGGTTCCAATCCCCCCCAAAGCCACTAGAGCTCCCAAAAGGCCTAGTGCTAGATAGGTGTGTACCTACACTTTTAAGGCACACCACCAACCTTTCCCAAACCATTCCCCCTCGTAGGAATGTGGGATCGTTCACCGTTCCCTCCAGGACACGGGTCTTACAAGCCACCCCCCTTAGGGCCCAGCGTCCTCGCTTGCACACTTCCCGGTAGGGGTCTGGCTCTGATACCAAATTGTCTGCTTTAGGCCTCGCCTTAATGGTTTTGTTTTCGAGAGCTCATGGTGCAACTTCCCAGGGGGTCACCCATCATGGAATTGCACCAGCCTCAACTAGCTTAACTTTGGGGTTCCAATCCCCCCCAAAGCCACTTGAGCACCCAAAAAGCCTAGTGCTAGATAGGTGTGTGCCTACACCTTTAAGGCACACCACCAACCTCTCCCAAACCATTCCCCCCTCGCAGGAATGTGGGATCGTTCACCGTTCCCTCCAGGACACAGGTCGTAAAACCCCAATGTTCCTTGTCGATGTTCAATTGAACTTTAGTAGCTGATTATCAAGAGACAGCTAAACGAGGAAGTTGAGCAGAACTAAGAATCTTTATCCTGAACGTTCCTAGTGAACTTATCATAACTCATAGATGTATAATTTTGTACAAGTTGAGCTGCCTTGAGGAGCGGAAGGTGCTTGGTGTCACCGGACGTGATGTGTGAGCACCAGATTTGGATGGACCCGTGTCGGTGATATGGATCACATTATGAGATAATGGAGAGGAGTGTGGATTGAGACCCTCCAGGATCAAGGGTTGAGGACCGCTTTTCTTTATGAATCGCGATGATCGAGAGGATAGAGGTAATGTTTGATTGGAGACGGCCAACCCTGTATACTGAGACTAGATTAACTCAAACTAGATGAGTGTCATTGACTCCCTTCCGAAGTCAATCTAATGTGAGATAATCATTGAGTGAGAAGCAAATTAATTACTGCTCTAGTTCACTATCTTGGACGATAATGAAGATCTTTAGATAGGACATCGATGTATCTATATGTGGGTACAGATTGCATGCTGATGCTACATGTGGAGGTTTTGAAAGACACAAGTCAGATTGGTACGTGAGGTTCGAGGTAGGTAACTGACATGACTTTTCATTCAGACTAGTACGTCTTGGAAGATGTAAGTCTGTTAACCTTTGGAGTTACCCAAGAAATGGGATTGGTTAGGGAATGGTTGGATTATTTCTGGTGTTGGTGGAGTGACCAGAAGAACTCAGAATAGAACGTAGAGTAGGCCGTTGAGTATAGTTTACGGTTTTTCCAAAATAAAGATTGGAACATACAGATTCCAGTATCGGATTTCGATTAGCATGGTAGCCATGCAGTGGACGGACCAAATTTCGAGTACTATGCTCTAAATGTGAGGGACTTTTAGAGGATTCAGTGTTGTGTGAGCTTGAAGCTCAAGGCCATGGTAGTGGGCTAGAGGAACCCTAGTGAAATTGAGTTATGATTATCGTTGCTAGAGCAAGTATTCGATGGGGTCCAGTGATCCTCAAGATGAGTGAGATAACAGTCGAGACTCGTACGGAGTCAAGATCAAAGCGTTGGTCATTGAGGTTGTACAAGGTATCCTGATAGGAATATAGAGCGAGTCAAGATTAAAGTTGTGCATAGTAAGCATAGCGAAATCACGAGTTGCCAACAGGACACGACAATGTGTCTTGAGTGTGTTAAATGTTTGGAAACCGTCTTGCGAGACAGGACGTGTGATGTAAATTTGGTGCAGTAGGATCAGTAGCACGATTTCCAGATAAGATGTTAAGTAGAATCGACAGATTGAATACTTAACGAGATGTCAACCTGGATTGTCAGAAGAGCTGGACGGTAAGATTGACTATCAGATTGAACTCTGAGAACACCTAGGTAGGTGACAGGGGGGAATCGACGAGTGTCGATGTCCCATTCGAGATTTGAGATTGAACAGTGGAGATTCCAGTGATAGTTGGGTCACTCGTTTGTCGGACAAGGTTACCGTTGGAATGTAATGACGTCGAGTGACGCTTGCTTTTGGTATAAATACCGTGGTTACATTTTGGACGTGTACGTATACACACACACACACACATACACACACACACACACACTCACACACATAGAGAGAGCCTTGGGATGGAGGTAGATTAGATTTACGCAGTTTGGATCTGGAATTGAGTAAGTTTGAATTTCCAATACAAAATTCTTTAAGGGGGGAAAATTGTAATGACCCGGCCCCAATCTATGGGATAAATTAAGGATTAACCGAGATCAATCGAGGATTAGTGGACGATCATGGTGAAATGTCAATTTTGCCCCTAGACGAGGGTAAAATGTTGACATTGGACCCGGGAGATCAAATGCATGTGGACCAAAGTCCATTACATAGATAAAGATGATACGAGTCTATAGATAAGTAGCACGTAAATATCAAACATCGTACAGAAAATTTACAGGTCTAGAATAAATTGTGGTACGATTGCATGAGTTACGAGCCAGGTTCACTTTTGTTTGTAGTCGGCCTAGATATTTATTTTCAGATCTAATGGATGAGTGACACTTGTCCCTCATCCATTGATCATTATCTTTCATTCATGCATCTCCCATTCCTTCCTATTTCATTCATCAAACTTGAAACCCGACGCCAAAACCTCCATCATCATCTTCTTCTGCTGAGACCAGAGAGAAAGAGAGACAAAGAGTGAGTGAGAGACGGGGAGACGGCAAAGGACGAGGCTGAGCCTCCGTGGATGGTTGAGGAAACCAGCAAAAGGTAAACCTGTAATCCATTTGGTTCGAAATTTGGAATTTGAGTTTTAGGAAGTTTGGGACCCATCATGATGCCCTGTTTATGTTCCTTGAGTTGAGACGAGGTTGTAGGATAAAAAATAAAATGAAATGGACGCTTGAACTGGCACTAGGACGAGGTGGAATACTGGTTGTGAAGGTTTAGATTCGATAAGTAATTTATAGACCCTGTTCTCTTGATTTTGAGGGCATAGAAATGTTTCTGGGTGAGAGACAAAGTGATTAGTGAAAGAATGGCGGATTTTGGTGAAGAAATAAGGGAGATACGACCAGGTCGATTCGTGGACCAAGTTAAACGAGTCGACCCGTTATAGACAAATGGGTTGACCCGTATGAAGGAAGATGATGATGACATGGCAGTCCCCATCATCATCTGTCAGGAATGTTAGGCCACGTGGCCAGTTAGAGGACGACATGTGGCCAGGTGTCAAGTCTAGTCAGCAGCTGACGTGGCAGGCCCACGTCAGCCATATCAGACCATGCAGACCATTTGAGTTGTGCCACGTGGCAGGGTGTCAGGACCTGTCAAGCCCACGTGGTAGCAGACATGGTAGGTCCAGCTAGCACTATTAGAACACGTTGATCAATAGGGTGGTGCCACGTGGCAGTATGTCAGAGGGCTGTTAGAGGTGTTAGAGACACATGGTAGGACACGTGGTACCAATCAAGCAGGGCCACATGTCAGGTCGATCGGGGTTCGTTTGATAGCTCATTTTGAGGTTTTTAGCCTCATGAAGCGTGTTCGAGACAGTTGACTGTTCCGGGATGTGTGAGGGTATTTGATATGGACTTGTATAGGTTTATAGTGACCTTTGAGTATGATTTGGACAGATCCAATCATCCCAAAGAGTATGGATTAGCACCAGAGTGGCTTATGGCGTGGATTTCAGAGCGTGCAACACGGACTATCTGTGAGTGGCTTTGTTTTATGAAATATGAAGCATGCATAACTGTTTTATGTCTTATGAACATGATTTGAGATATATTGAGTGCATATGTTTTATATAATTTAGATGATTTCACGGAGAGGCGTGAAACCGAGAATTTGACGATCGATTCTGAACGATTTCA
Source organism: Prinsepia uniflora (assembly GCA_032719365.1). Classification (NCBI taxonomy): domain Eukaryota; kingdom Viridiplantae; phylum Streptophyta; class Magnoliopsida; order Rosales; family Rosaceae; genus Prinsepia; species Prinsepia uniflora. The sequence continues at coordinate 52,409,788 of CM064861.1, read as the reverse complement.
CTGAGATACGTTGTAACAACCCGTCCCAAATTCTTGGGATTAATTAAGAATTAATTATGGATTAGCTAGGCTAATCAGGGATTAGTTGAGGATTATCGGACGTTCGGGGTGAAATTACGTGTTTGCCTCTAGATGAGGGCAAAATGTTGACTTTTAACCCGGGAGGTTCATTGCCCGTGAACCGGGGACCGTTACGTAGACCGAGTCGATACGAGTCCATAGACAGCGACACGTCAAAATCAAACATTCAAAGGAAAAGTTACGGGTCACGGAAGTCCCGAGGTACTATTGCACGCTTTACGAGACGGGTGAACTTTTTTCCTGAGTGGGCCCCAGATATTTAGTTCAGGCCCAATGGATGAGTGACAAGTGTCACTCATCCATTTCACACCTAACACATATACATGCATCTGCACCTTCCCATTTTGTTCGTTTCAAACCGAGACCCTTCCCCATTTTCAATCCACACCCCATCATCTACTTGAGGAACCCTATGAGACTGAGAGTGTGGTTGAGGGTGAGACTGCGACAGTATGGAGATGGCTGAGCCGCAGTGGATGGCGGAGGGATCGCGGGAAACAGGTAACCCGAAACCACCTTTTAGTTTTTGAAATTCGAATTTCTTGATTTGGACGTTGAGGATGTTTTCTGATGATTGGGGGTATTTGCTGGGTTTGTAAGAACGTGTGGGGAAGGTTTTGTATGGAGGTTGACGACTGAGCAGCCGAGACAGACGACTAGAAAACTGGGCTGTGAAGATTAATCATGGAAGGTAAATTCTTAGCCTTGTTTCACGCTCTTGAGTCCGTGGGTCGATAAGGAAGGACTGGACGAACCTATAGGAATGAACTAGGTCGAAAATGGTTGAGATTTGAGGGAGAACCAGCCTCAACGGTTCGCCGGTCCGGTCAAACCAGATTTACAGTGAACTGGGTTCACTCGAGGACAGAGATGACATTATTCACTAGCGCGTGGGTTTCACACGCAGTGGCTTTGGGTGGCGCGTTAGGGCGCGTGGGTATGATTTTCGAGGCACGATCAACAGGTTTTTTCATCTTTTCGATGTAACGAACATTCTGTGGTAGGTTTCGAGTCGATTGAATACCGTTTCAGGGTAGTTTTGAATGTCCGAAGGTTTAGGGTTTATGTTAAATATGTTTAAAAATCCCGTAAAAGTGAGGGATTCAATCTTAGCCTAGTTGAGGTAGTTAGTAACCCTTGGGGTGTGGTTTGATAGGTCTGGGAGTTCCGGAGATGATTATTTAGCTCGGGGAGGCTTGTGGCACGTGTATCGAGTCGGAAGTTTGGACAGTCTATGAGTGGACTTTGTTTTATGAATTTGATGCATGCATAAATATTTTATATGTGTTTATGAACATGTTTTGAGATGCCATGAGTGCATGTGATTTAAATATAATTTATTGGGTATTTTCGGAGGAAAATGAATTAGTGCATGTAGTTCGAGATTTCTGCTTGATGTGATTCTTGGGCTTTGGTCGAGTGTGCTACGTGCTTGTGTTTTATGTGAAATCAAAATTTCACGGGGATGAGTGTAATCGAGATTCGGGCACAAGTCCCAGTTGTACTATGATTTGAAGGTGTTTTGGAAATGAGAACTGGTTTTCAGATTTGGAAATATCTTTCGGACATATGGCCTAGTTGATTTGAGGTTTGACTTAGAGTACAGTCAAACGCGAGATAAGTCGGGCAGAGACCCAGTTATGTGTTTTACAAAAGGTATTTCATGCATGCGACCCAGTTGTGTATTTGATAGGATTCGCGTAATCCTGAGATGTGAAGTGTCATAGGTTACTGGACTTTCAGGTTGTGACCCATTTAATGATGTTCTGTGCTTGATGCCCTATATATGATGATAACATTAGAGTTCGTAGGAGTGCGATGTGTTCCTTCTGGAGAGGTCATGATGCACTGCCTGTTGTCGATGAGACCTTGGAAACAATGACCGAGGGAGGCTCAACGTAGGAGTGCTGATGAGATATTATAAGATCGATCGACAATGTGTTCGCGATGATCTAGAGATAGTCGCGACGAGCAATGTGTTCACGACCACATGCTAGGATTATGAGCGGTCCTAAGTTGTATGCACATTTGCTAGCATGAGAAACGTGAATGATATTGGGATGACTTCCCATGGGATGTGTTCCCACGTGTTCTTTGGAGCGGGCCGAGGTTCTGCGTATGTTTTCTGTTTGGCTGAGACCCTTACTTGTTTCTGTGATCTGGTTTTTGGGCTGAGACCCTACTGAGATGATGGCTTCGGTTGAGAGGCAGTTTTCACTATGCTTTGATTTAGGAAGCAATACATCTTGCTTCCGAGAAAGTATTCGAAATAACTCTTTTACGATGCATGCACGCTTTTACGTGAAGGGTATAAATGTGTTTTCAATATAAATGATTTTTATAAACTGTTGTTTCATCCACTCACAGCTTTTATGATTTTAATACCCTTCAGGTTCGCAGTGGATGTGGGTTGTAGCAGAGATCGAGATATCACATGCCACCGTCGATCCTGGTGTACTCTGATGGACTCTGAGTGGGTGACGAGTTATCCCTAGTCTGACACGCGGTGTCAGACGGAAGTGTGCACGTCCCACGATAATCCAGGGGGATTTGGGACGGGTGCTGTCATACGTGAAATCGGTATTTGGGCATGAGTACTAGTTAAAAATCCCCTTTGACTGCTTGGAATTTGGAAAATGATTTGAATAACGAAATGGTTTTCAGATTTGGAAATATGTTTCAGGCTTGAGTCCCAGTTGATTTATGGTTTGACTTCAAGTATAGTCACATACGAGGAAATGATATCGAGTTGTGACCTAGTTATGAATTAGGAAATATATTTCAAGCATGAGACCCATTTGTGGATTTACTAAGTTTATCCGGGCATAGACCCTATTGAGATGATTTTGGGCTGAGTCCCTACAAGATTTGGCTACTATTTTCACTGAGACCTTCCTCTTGAGATTGATATGGTTGAGGGTCTCCGGTAGGAATGTGTTTCCATGGAGAAGTCCTGGTGATAATGCTCGCCTCCGGGATGGGATATGTTCACCCAGAGAGCTCACAAAGCATGCCTATTGCTGTGCAGCCGAGGGAGGCTCAACATAGAAGTGTTGGTATTATATGGAGATCAATCGGTGATGTGTTCATGACGATCTGGAACGTCGGTCCATGATGTGTTCACTGTGACGTTCTCCGATTCGAGTAGTCCTAGAGCTATTGGGCACATGTTGCTGGGATATCGTGTCTGGTGTGGGATACGAGGATTGGCTATGTTTGTTTTCGATGGGTGTTGTGTGCATAGAGATTTTCACTGATGTGTTATGAGATGTGACAGATGTTTTTCACTAGTTGATTTGAGAAGCATTTTTCACTAATGATTGATTTGAAAGGCCAAATGATTTGATTTGAAAAGCAATACGACTTGCTTTTAAAAAAGTATTTGAAATACTATTTTCTTATGTATGCATGTTTTTACGTGAAGGGTATAAATGACATTTTTGTTAAATTATTTTTATAAACTGTTTATTTTTTCCACTCATTGCATTTGTGGTTTTCGATATCCTTCAGGTTAATTGTGGATGCGGGCTGTAGCAGAGACAGAGACATCACATGTCGTAGTGCACACCACAGATCTTATAAACTGTTAAATTATCTCTTGTCTAGCACGTGGTGCCAGACGGGAGCAAGAACATCCCACGATAATCTAGGTAGATTAGGATGGGTCCTGTTAGTTTGGTATCAGAGAACTAGGTTGATTTTGTGTGTTGCGCATGTGCTGGATGTGATGTCTCAACGACGAAAAGTGCCAGTCATTAACCTGATAGTGAGGATACGAATAAGAAAATGACGTGGGGAGGAACCCCGAATAGATTCTTTTGGGCATGGTATGCCATGTTTCAGTGTGTTTGACCGTGAGGAGTTATGAGTGATTGAGATCCTCATATTGTAGTTACTGGTTCGTGACCATCCATTGGTCTTGATAGATATGCTGTAGTGAGTAGTCGAGGTCGTGGACAACCTGAGTTGAGATTAGTTGGACAAGTTACCAGGAGATTGGTACTTGTAGATCGGATCACGAGGTGACCGATGAGTGAATTATACATGTTATGGTACATGTAGGGATTCTCGATGGCGGAGTTTTCTTGGATTAGTCTTGAGAGGCGAAGTACTGAGCTACTTGCCTCACCTTTCTAGGTTCCTGCATTTGATGTAGAGGTATGTGAGATTGTTGTCACACACGAGAGACAATGATGGACACGATAATATGAAATGACGAGCTTTGGTTAGCGGCGATTGTGTCAGGATGTCACATTATCTCAGTGAAGATAACCTAGATGACTGAGATGACTGGGATGAGTGAGACAAGTTGGGTGGGATTGCTATTGCAATGATTGCTGAGAGGGACATAGAGAATCCTAAGTGGCTCAGTGAGATTCCAGTATCCAACCCTATTAGAGAGTGTGCGGAGATTATTGGAGGCACGAGGAATGCCTAGAGTGGTACATGTTACCCTTTCTAGTTGTGGCAGGATTCCACAAGTGCGGTGCGTAGCAGGAGTTGATCCCATCGAGTTAGGACATGTAAGATAGTACTTTGATTGGTATGGTTGTGGAGCCACCTAATTGAGGGATGAAAGACAGATTGGTTCCTAGGGCACGTGATTGATGTTCTGAGTGAGTGACGGCTTGGAAGCCGGAAGGTTACTATAGAATGACTGTTCGGGACATGGGACTTGTTGCAATGTCCTTTACTTGGAGTACTCAATTTCAATACTAAGTGGAATTGTGGTTAAGTTGATTTGGAATGCCACAGATGAAAACCCCAATGTTCCTTGTCCAAGTTCGATGGAACTTCGAGAGCTGGTTATGATGAAACAACTGAATGAGGAATTTGAGCAGAACTAAGAATTCTTATCATGGAAGTTCCTAGTGAACTTCTCATCACTCATAGATTTATAAGTTTGTACAAGTTGAGCTGTCTTGAGGAGCGGAAGGTGATTGGTGTCACCGGACGTGATGTGTGACCACCAGATTTGGTTGGACCCGTGTCAGTGATATGGACCATGTTAAGAAAGAATCAAGAGGAGTGTGGATCGAGACGGTCGAAAATCAGAGGTTGAGGACCGCTTTTGTTTATGGATCGAGATGATCGAGAGGATAGAGATAGTGTTGGATTGGCGACGACCAACCGTGACGACTGAGATTAGATTCACTCAGACTAGATGAGTGCCATTGACTCCCTTCCAAAGTCAATCTATTGTGAGATAATCATTGAGTGAGCATAAGATTAGCTACTGCTCTAGTTGACTATCTTGGACGTTAGTGAGGATTTTTGGACAGGATAGTGATGTATCATACGTGGGTACAGATTGCGTACTGATGTTACAAGTAGAGGTTTTTTAAGACGTAAGTCAGATTAGTACGTGAGGGTCGAAGTAGGTAATCGACATGAATTTTCATTGAGACTGGTATGCCTTGGTAGACGTAAGTCTGTTGACCTTTGAAGTTACCCATGAAATGGGATTGGTTAGTGAATGGCTAGATTGTTTCTGGTGTTAGTCGAGTGATTAGTAGAACTTAAAAATGACGTTGAGTAGGCCGTTGAGTATAGTGTACGGCTTGCCCAGAGCAGAGATTGGAATAGACAAGTTCAAGTATCAGATTATGATTGGCATGGTAGCCATGGAGTAGATGGACCAGATGCCAAGTACTGTACTCTAGGGGGGAGGGACTTTTAGAAGGTTAAGTGTTGTATGAGCTTGAAGCTCAGGGCCGTGGTAGTGGGCTAGAGGAACCCTAGTGAAGCTAAGTTGTGATTATATCTACTAGAGCAAGTATTCGATAGAGTCCAGTGATCCTCAAGATGAGTGAGATAACAGTCGAGCCTCGTGAGGAGTCAAGATCAAAGCGTTGGTAGCTGAGTGGTACGAGGTATCTTGATAGGACTCTAGAGCGAGTCAAGATTAGAGTTGTGCAACCGAAACGTAGAAGAACTGTGAGTTACAAGCTGGACACGACGATGTGTCGTGAGTGTGTTGGACGTTTTGAAACCGTCTTACGAGATTGGACATGTGATGTCAATTTGGTGCAGCAGGATCAGAAGCACAATTGCCAGATCAGATGTTAAGTAGAATCGATAGATTGAAACCTGAACGAGATATCAGCCTGGATTGTCAGCAGAGTAGGATGGTAGGATTGAGTTTCATATTGGACTTTGAGATCACCTGTGTAGGTGACATAGGAGATCGACAAGTGTCAATGTCCTATTCGAGACTTGAGATTGAACATTGGAGATTCCAAGGATAGTTGGGTCACTCGTTTGTCATACACGATTACCGTTGGAATGTAATGACATCGAGTGACGCTTGCTTTTGGTATGAGTACCGTGGTTAGGCGTTAGATGTCTACGTACACACACATATAGAGAGCCTCAGGATAGATGCAGATTAGATTTCCACAATTTGGATATGGAATTGAATTAGTTTGAATTCCGAGGATGAAATTCTTTAAGAAAAGAAGATTATAAGGACTCGTCCTGAATCTACAGGATTAATCGGGATCAATCAAGGATTAGTGGACGATCATGGTGAAATGACAATTTTACCCCTAAATGAGGGTAAAATGTTAACATTTGACACAGGACGTCAAATGCACATGAACTGAAGTCCATTACACAGATCGAGACGATACAAGTTTATAGACAAGTGGCATCTTAGAATCAGACATCGTATTGGAAAGTTTCGGGTCTGGAAAAAATCATGGTACGATTGTACAAGTTACGAGGTAGGTTCACTTTTGTTTGTAGTGAGCCCAAATATTTATTTTAATATCCAATGGATGAGTGACACTTGTCATTTGTCGATTGATCATTATCTTTCATTCTTGCATATCCCATTCTTTCTATTTCATTCATTAAACCTGAAACCCACCCTCAAAACCTCCATCATCATCTTCTTTAGCTTGGAACTGAGGGTGAGTGATAGACGACGAGACGGTGTGGGACGAGGCTGAGACGCCTTGGACGGCTGAGGAACTAGCAAAAGGTAATCCCAAAAGCCATTTGGTTTGAAATATGGAATTTGGGTTTTACGACGTTTAGGAGCCACCATGATGCCTTATTTATGTTCCTCGAGTTGAGACGAGGTTGTAGGATCGAAAATCGAAGGAAATGGATGCATGAACTGGCTCTAAGACGAGGTGGAATACTGGCCGTGAAGGTTTTGATTCGACATGTAATTTCTTGACATGTTCTCTTGATTTTGAGGTCATAGGGATGTTTCTGGATGAGAGACGAAGAGATTGGTGAAAGGATGGTGGATTTTGGTGAAGAAATGAGGGAGATACGACCAGGTCGAGTCAAGGGTCAAGTTGACCCGTTACAGTAAAACAGGTTAACCCATCTGAAGGAAGATGATGAAAATGGGTTAGGCCACGTCATCATCTGTCAGGCTACATGGCCAGTCAGAGGACGATAGGTGGCCAGGTGTCAGGTCTAGTCAGCAACTAACGTGGCAGGTCCACGTCAGCCATGTCAGACCACGTGGACCAATTAGGTGGTGGCACGTGGCAAGGTCTCAGGACCTGTCAGACCTATGTGGTAGCTAACGTGGCAGGTCCAGTCAGGTACACGTGGACCAATAGGGTGGTTCCACATGGCAGGGTGTTAGAGGGCTGTTAGAGGTATCAGGTACACGTGGCACCAATCAAGGAGTGCCACGTGTCAGGCTGGCAGACCTAATAGTTGGCAGACCTGTCAGGCTTACTTTAGCATGATGTCATGATGACAACAGTCATTGACCGTTGACCGATGACGTCAGCGTTGACCGTTGAGTTTTTGGTTCACCAGACTTTGACCAACGCATAAGGGTGCATGGGCATGAATTTTGAGGTTAAACTAGTCTTGTTCGAAAGGTTTTGATGATTTGAATATAATGGTGGTAGTTTTAAGTCGATCTTAGATTTGGTAAGCGTGTTCGGGACACGTTGACCGTTCGAAGAATGGGTGTGGGTCTTTGATATGTACTTGGCTAGGTTGATAGTGACCTTTGAGTATGATTTTAACAGGTTTGAATGTCTCGGAGAGTATGGATTAGCCCTAGAGTGGCTTATGGCGCGGATTTCGGAGCGCGCAGCATGGACGGTCTGTGAGTGGACCTTGTTTTATGAAATATGATGCATGCATAACTGTTTTATATGCCTTATGAACATGATTTGAGATGCCTTGAGTGCATAGGATTTATATATGTTTTATATCACATTTTCTACGATATTACACGTAGTTTGAGATTTATATTTTATATGATATTTGAGCTGAGGCCGAGTAATTTACGTGCATGTGTTTTATGTGATTTTGATAGTTTCACGGAGAGGAGTGAAACTGAGGATTTGACTATCGGTTTTGAACGATTTCACGGAGATGCGTGAAATCGGTATTCGGGCATGAGTCCCAGTTGGAAATCCCTTTTGACTGCTTGGGATTTGCAAAATGATTTGAATAACGAAAAGGTTTTCAGGTTTGGAAATATCTTTCAGGCTTGAGTCCCAGTTGACTTACGGTTTGACTTAGATTATAGTCAAACACCAGGAAATGATATCGAGTTGTGACCTAGTTATGAATTATGAAAGATATTTCGGGCATGAGACCCAGTTGTGGATTCAATATGACACGACCCATCCCAATCCCCACCCCCCCCCCCCCCTCCGGATTATCGCGGGATGTGCCATGCTCTCGTTTGACACGACGCATCCCAATTCCATATTTCCAAATCCAAAATCATAACATTGAACTATTATTAAAACCATAAACCTTGATATACGAGCAAATACAGAAAATATCTCGAAATACGTGCAAATATATAAATCACCAATACCACAATTATATTCATAGAAATCATATATATAAAACATATAAAACATTTATGCATGCATCACGATTTAAAAATCAATGTCCACTCACAGACCGTCCTACGATGTCGCCCCGATATGTGTGCCATAAACCTCCCCGGGCTAAATCACCGTCCTCAGAATATTTGAACCTATCCAAATCATACTAGAGGATTACTAACCACTTCATTAACCTCTCATTAAAGCCCCGTAATTTTTCCGAATTTTTAAACTTATTTAAACTCGATTCTAAACCTTGGGACACCCCGAACTATATTGAAATGATGTCCGATCGATACGAAATCAGTCCCAAAATGTTTGTTACATTGAATACTTAAAATTACATGTTGAACATGCCTCAAAAAGAGGGCCCACACACCCTCATGTGCCACCCAAAAACACTGTGTGTGGGAGCCATGCGCCTGCACTGTTCACCATCCTTGTCCTTGGTTAAATCGGTCTGAACAGGTTCTCTGCAAGTTCGGTTCGACGGAACCGTCTTGGTCGGTTTTCCCCATTTTCCCCATCTTTTTCAGTACTTTTAATTCCTATGCCTTCATTTAGACCTAACTAGAAGTTCTATGGATTTCAAAACACGAAAAAACGTCTAGGTTCATACCTTCATCACCAAACCTGTGGGCCTTTTTTCCCTCTCCATTTCAATGCATTTCCGGCCACCCCAGCCACGATACCAGAACCATTCGACTTGTCTCGACCTCAGGAACGTCTGACAGGACCTCGTCCCAACTAGACCTCAAAAACCGTGTCGGTCCTGCTCCCGTCTGACAAGTCAACCAAGGGTCCGAAACTACCCTTCAGTGTTTGCCAGACAAGGGATGTTTGCGCTGATTTCTGCTGCTGCCACTGCCTCACGATCAGTCCCGAACGTCGTACCACGACCTGCAGGGTCACAAAATAGAAAAGGTGTGAGTGGACAAAAATGACCTCTTATAAAAACATTTTCCAAAATACATTCTTACCCTCCAGTTTTCACAAACTTGCATGCATATCGTAAAACATGAGTAATAGTATGAAATTATTCAAGTATGAACCGTGGACCGATAAAATCAAAACATATTTTCCCATGGTCCGTAAAACTCATGTTCACCAAATCAGTTCATGTTATAAAACATCAAACCCCGGATCTCAGGCCAAAACGTGTGAAAACATAATCACCTGGCCACAAAGACCAAAAATCCATACTCAATACCAGTACGTCATCACAAACAACATCAATCAGCACTAATCACAAGTGCACAATAAATATATCAATCCAAACAATCCGCACTACTCACAAGTGCACAAACTATCACAATCACATCTGCACTACTCACAAGTGCTCAATCAATCAAACTGCACTACTCACAAGTGTGACACTACGCGTAGGCCAATATAAATCACTCTCTCGGGAACAAATACCTCTGGGCTCAACCCTCGGGCTCAGTCACATCTGGGCGAACACATCCCTAGGCTCAGACCCATCCGAGTGGTACATCCAGGCTCAGTCACATCCGAGAAGCTGATTACCATAGGATCAACTCATGATCCTACAATCACATCCCCCAAGCTCCGGTCGTCTGGGTAATCCCCCCCAAGCTCTGACCGTCTGGGTATTTCTCAATCACAATGAAAACCATCTCGGGAATTACATCTCAAAACATTTCAATCAAATCTTGTCTTCATACAAAGTCAAGATTATTCCCGACTGGGTCTCAAGCCCCAAACTACCATTTACACAAAAACCGGTTAAAAGCACATTTTAAAATAATAAAATAATCCAGAAATCATCGTTGACTCACCAACTAAGTCAAAATATCATTTTAGAAATCATTTAGACTTCGGGCCTAGCCCAAAACATCATTTGCACGTTCCTCGTAAAACGTGCCCGAAAGACTGATTAAAATAATCATAAAATCATAATAAATCATTAATTTCATCAAATTCACAAGTGACTCCAAAACCGAGTTAAAATCACTATTCACTTGGGTTCTCACGCCCAAAATATCATTATCACGCAAATCCATGCGTTCGTGTCACGACCTGACCCATCTAACACAATATTGTCCGCTTTGGGCCCAGCCCTCCCGGTTTTGTTTTTGGGAGCCCACGTGCAACTTCCCAGTAGGTCACCCATCATGGGATTGCACCAGCCTCAACTCGCTTAACTTTGGGGTTCCAATCCCCCCCAAAGCCACTGAGCTCCCAAAAGGCCTTGTGTTAGATAGATACATGTCCACACATATAAGGTACTTCACCTTTCCCTCCCCGACCGATATGGGATCGTTCACCGATCTTACCTTTCCAAGCTCACGGGTCTTGCTCACCGATCTTGCTTCTCAAGCTCACGGGTCTTGCTCACCGTTCTTACTTCCAAGACCGGGTCTTACAGTTCGCAACCTTAGTTGCCATTTTCATGTAAATCCATGAAATCAACCCTTGACTCATTCTCGAGTCAACACATTATTCTCAAACCATGACTCATAAACCGAGTCCAAACATTATTTTCAATCAATTTCAATCCCGGACTCATAAACCAAGTCCAAACATTATTTTTAACCAATTTCATAATTTCTCGAAAATGGTGCCAAATATAATAATATAATAATCCATAAAATCGAGAAATTACCAGATTGAAACGTCAATCATGCCAAAGCATAAAAAATCATATAATAAAGCATTTAAATCATATATGCATGCATCACGGTTAGAAAACAAAGTCCACTCACACACATCGTCCAAAACGGTTTGTTTCCGAGCTGCACGTTTTTCCGTAAATTCTGGAAATCGCAACTCCTGTCCAAAATCATTATAGAGGGTTACTAACATCTCAAAATGCTTCATATAATTTTCGCCAATTTTTCCGGAATTTAAATACGTATTTTTAACGTAAAACAAAACTTCGGATACGCGGAACATTAACGAAACGATATCCGATTTCCTCGAAACCAGCGTCAAAATGTTCGTTACAATGAGAAGATTCAAAGTCATGTTGACCTCACCTTGAAACTAGGCCATACGCGCCCTCACGCGCTGCCGTGAGTGGCTGCGCGTGAAACCCACGCGCCTGCTACAGTAACCGTCGTCCTCACCCGTTTAACTGATAAACGGATCCTGCAACCCGTGAGACGACCCGGTTCAAATCCTATCAATTCGATACCAATTTCAACAATTGAACATTCAATCAGCTTCGATTCAAGTCTAATTAAAGTTCTGAAACATCAATTACACGAAACCTTACCTTAAACCTTAAGATCAAAGATGAACATTCGAAGAACACCCCGAACACTGTTCATCTTCGAAAGTCGTCAATGTCAAACGTTTTCCTTCAATTGATGCAACCAGAAGCTTCAATGGACTCCGTTAAACTCTTTCCCCAACTCAATTGCATCAATCCAAGGCTCAAACTCCACGACTCAAACTCGAACTTGCACACTGTTACCAGACCCAGTTCAGAGCCAATTAGGCCTCAATTCTCCTCGTTTTTGATCTGAAACAACTCGTCACAACCTTAGGAGGCTAATTCCAATCTCCATTTCGATCCTCAAAGCTCACGGTTCAAAATCCGAATTCCCCCTCCCCCTTCCCAAAATTCGAAAATTCGAATTTCCAAATTGAAGCTCACTCTCAATCCCTCGTGTTTCCTTGTTAATTCAATCTTTCAAAACTCTCAGTTTCTTACTCTCTTGCTCAGAAATGGAGGGGAAATGGTGGACAATTTCGAACTCTCCATTCTCCGCTTCTCAGTTGTGCACGAGTAAGAAAACACAAAGAGATTAATGGAAAAAATAAAAGGATTAATCAATTAATTAAAAAAATAATAAAACATCATAATGATGTTTTCCCTCAGACAAGGATTCTGGTTTTAAGCCTTAATTTAAGGGATGAGTGACACTTGTCACTCATCCAGGTGTGTTCAGTCACCGGGTACTGTTCATAATAAAATAATAATATTTTAATCCTGGTTCGTTCGGTTAATCGAGTCTGTTCCCGTGACCATAACTTCGTCGTCGAATCTCCGATTTCGGCATGCCGCCTGTCGTTGGATTCGTATCGACGAGACCTACGTAACGGTCCTTGGCCCTCGTCCATTGGACTTCCCGGGTCAAAAGTCAACATTTGACCCCTTTTTAGCCAAATTACCAAAATACCCCTCAACTTCCGAACGCCATAACTTTCTCCTCGAAAGTCGGAACCGAACGTGCCACCTGTCTATGAACTCGTGACGTCCCGAACTACGTCACAGTCATCGGTCAAAGTCCGTTTGACCGCCCGAACTAATCCCTAGTCATTTTGCACAATTCATCCGATTTCACTCAACTAATCCCCGATTAGTCATTCTAAACCATAATTAATTAATATTCGATCCCGACACTCGGGATGGGTCATTACAACGTCACACAATCCACCAAAACGAACAACAATCAATAAAACGTGGATTGCCATTTTCGAGCCAAAACAAGGTCCTCGGGGAAAAACTCATACCTCCGCCGTGGTCACCACCGTGACCGCCTCACCATCCCCAATCATCTTCTTTTATGGTTTCCAAGCATTTGGTGAGGTTTACAAGGTTTATAGTGGGGGTTGGGTGTTCGAGCTTGAAGAAGAAAGGAAATGAAGAAGATGAAGGCTGATGTGCTTGGGAGGGAGAGATAAATGTGTGATAAAATTATAAAATAATATAAAATATAATTATTAATAATTAATTAATCTCCCCAATCAAAGAAGATCCCCATTTTAGGGAAAGCCACCAATGGGATGAGTGACACTTGTCATTCATCGAAGGGCCCCACACAAAATATCAGCCAATCAGATTTTTAGGTTTATTTAATTCCAATCCCGAGACGTAAGTTCCTGATTTTGATCCCGTGACCATAACTTGTCCGTTCGACGTCCGATTTCGACGTGTCGCTTGTCAACGTACTCGTAATGTCCCAATCCTGGGTCAAAAGTCAACATTTTGCCCAATTTTCGGGGGCAAAACGATCATTTTACACCATCTGTCCGATTTCACTCCACTAATCCTCGATTAATCATTCTAAATTCATAAATAATTAATATTTAATCTCGATATTCGAGACGGGTCGTTACACAATAGGATTCGAGGAATCTTGGATTTATGAAGTGTTGCTAGACATTGTTTTTATGTGGAAATTGATTTGATGAAATTATATCCGGGCATAGACCCTATTGAGATGATTTTGGGTTGAGTCCCTACGAGATTTGGCTACTGTTTTCACTGAGACCTTCCTCTCCGGTAGGAATGTATTCCCCCGAAGAGGCCACGAAGCACCACTTGTTATCATGCAACCTAGGGAGGCCTGGCTCAGGAGTGCTAGTATTATATGGAGATTGATCAGTGATGTGTTCAAGATGATCTGGAACGTCGGCCGTTGATGTGTTCACGGTGATGTGCTCGGATTGGAGCAGTCATAGAGCTATTGGGCACGTGTTGCTGGGATATCATGACAGATGTGGAATACAAGGATTGGCTATGTTTGTTTTAGATGGTTGCTGTGTGCACAGAGGTTTTCACTAATGTGCTATGAGATGCGATAGATGTTTTTCAATGGTTGATTTGAGAAGCATTTTTCACTGATGACTGATTGGAAAAGCCAAATGATTTGATTTGAAAAGCAATACGACTTGCTTTTAAGAAAGTATTTGAAATATTGTTTCCGATGCATTCATGTTTTTACGTGAAGGGTATAAATGTCATTTCTGTTAAATTGTTTTTATAAATTGATTATTTTTGTCCACTCATAGCTTTTATGGTTTTTGATACCCTTCAGGTTGATCGCGAATGCGGGCTGTAGCAGAGATGGATACATCACATGGCACAACGCACACCACAGATCTTGGTGTAATCTACATAAGCTCGAGTGAGTTACAGTTTTATCCTTTGTCTAGCACATGGTGCCAGACGTGAACAGGCACATCCCACAATAATCCAGGGATATTGGGATGGGTCTTGTCATGGCAGCCCAAATAGATTTCAACAAGCACCTGCTGAACCATTAAATCAGACCTCAGCGCGCACCTCTCAAACCTGCATTACCATCTTCGGCCCACGTGCACCGAATTGGTTCCAGCCTTGCCTGCACGTTGACCAGCCATTTAACCACCGAAATTCTTCCCAATTTTCAGCAGGCTTCCACCGAAATGCTTCTTGAACATTTATTACAAGATGTAGGCATATTTTGGGATAATTCCAACTTACTTTCACACTTATTCTCCATATTGTATAAGGATTTCAATTCTATTTCCTTTTATAATATTATTTTCACTCCTTTTACTTGCAGGAAAGGTTTTTAATTAGATTTCTTAGATATCTAGAAAACGTTTTCCTTGTAGAATAAATTGTAAACATCTATTTATTTGAGGATTTATTTTCTCCTATAAATAGGGAGGCTTAGGCTAATTGTAAAGTGTCACTCCCTTTGCACCAAAACTCTGCAAAAACCAATTCTTCGTTTCCCTTAAAGCGAGATTTCTTGTTCAAAAGTAAACTACACCATTCTTCACAATTCACCATCCTCCATTGACATATAAGGCATATTCCTGAGTGTCTCACCAAAGAGTGTCGAACCACCAAACATCTGTAGGGAGTATTCTCAAGGAATCAAAGCGTAACTCAGCCTATTTACTCTGTAGTTTTATCTTTGTACTTGAATATCATATATATTGGATTGATCATTAAACTTAGTATGTTTCTATATCTTGTATTGATTTCAATAATCTTCCATGTTATGTTTATGCTTGATGCTTGATTAGATATAGGGCGTATTCCCGAGTCTAGATCATTGAAAGTGTATAGGGCATATTCTCGAGCACGTACTTAAGATAATATACATGTATTTGATTAAACTAAGGTTTTGGAATTTAGTTGATTATGGAAATTGGTATAACATATAAATGAGTTAGGCAAGAAGATGAGTTGACCATGTAAATAATAGACTAGGTTAGTTTAGGTTAGTTAATTAACGCAGGACCTTAAAATCAATCAATCTATATCCCTAATTAATCAATCCAATGACAATCATGCTTAGGTACCCTCAATCCCCGGTCCAGAACGATCCCTATTTACCAATACTACATCAACACAAAAAGGGTTTTAAATTACATACGTTTTCATTAAGTATTGAGTGTGACTTTGTGTTTACTTTAAAGCTTGATTTTAGCATATCAATCTTTGGAACTGTTGCTGGGGATTGAAATAATCTCTTGTATTATTTCATTTGTGTAAATATGTTTATTTTGTACATATCATACTTGTTTATAACATCATATTTGAAAATAACATCTTTCATTCATGCATTAGTCTCGACTATATGTGGATCACTTATGCTTCGAAGTTTAGATTTTGACCTTTAAGGGAATAGGTGAAGTTTATCTTGGAATGAGCACTTATCCATCTTAAGTAAGAAATTTTTTAAAGTGATGTCTAGGCCATGAGACGATACTGGTGAGAGGTATCGAATTTGAGAAGTAGAACTTCAAGCTCCAAAATAATCCTAAGATTGAGAAGTAGAACCCCTGAGTGTTCAAAAATTATCCTAGGAGTTGTGAAGTAGGACTTCGGAGCCGACCTCTTATGTGTATTCTCTCCAACTTGATCACTGTTGAACTTGCCCAAAAGGATGGATAAAGGTTTGAAATCTAGGATATCGACTTGGGCCGCACGGACGTAAAAGTCTTCATCTAATTTTTGAAGCTATGTGAACCATATATATCTTTGACTTCCCCAACATGTAAATATTGTTTGCTATTAAATGTTTTAGAGTTGCATGAATCTCATAGACCTTTTTCTTCAAAATCTTACTTTCGAGAATACGTAGTGCCCATTTTGGTTACTTTCTCCTTAACCCTACATGATGTGTGGAATTCATCACCACACATCGTAGTCTCGAATCTATAGGCATGAGGTTGTGGGCGGAGTTTGTAAACACATGGGATTGGTAAATCCAATTTGAAACCTTCCATCGGTTTTTTATGGTGTCTAGAAGAGTTATGACTAGTGACAAGTTTTGGATCTAAGAAAGAGAACTCCAAAGGTGTACATACCCTGGCTAAGTTAGCCTTGGGGTGTTCTCAAAATTAGCCCTTGCTTCTCACGTTACATCTATCTAAATGGACATGATTAACGTTTAATGGTGGAAGTGATTGAAGTGTGGTTTATTAGTACGCACAGGCCGTAAGCCCAGGAAAGTATTATGATAAGCAAAGGGGAAAAGTTATTTATGTTACTCTAAGACTCTATTTAGTGCATTATTAGATTGCATATCCTCCCTAAGGTTTCATGATGCTCGAATTCCATCACCGTGCCCCCTAGACTAAGTGAATCTAGGGAAGTGGGATCAATGGTGTAGACCATTCTTTTCATGCATTGTCACATAACTCTTATGTCTTGTGAAGGTTCTAAAGATTTCCCTCTTATGCATTCACACCATTCTTAATGTAAATCCTTATGTGTTGCATCAATTTGGAAGTTTATTGAAACTGGTACATTTGCATGCCATTTTTGTGACGTTACCTTGCATATTCTTAAAAGTATTTCTACTACTTTATTTTTCACATATATAATCCGTTCTTTGTACATACAATTTTGTTTTGTGTATATTCTTTTCTATATCTTGTCTCTTTCATGTACATATTCTCACCTAACTCTCTTGAAGGAACACTCAATATGAAATTCACTTAATCTAAGGTCCATGAACTATAATTGGGGACGCCCTTGTCAAAGAGTTGGCAAATGAACTTGTCCTACAGATTCAAGATGGACTGAAGCCTTACCTAGAGGCCATTAGAGAGCACTATGTGAAGTTCGAAAGAGTGAACAGACCTCACATTGTAGAAGTTGATTGAAGCATTTTGTCTAGGTTGAAGACGTTAAAATCAAGCGCTTATTGAGAAGCAACCCAATATGTTTCAGAGACGTGGAAGAGCCATCAAATGAAGATTTGCTTTCTTTAACCTTTCACTCTCTTTACTTTAGTTACTTTATGTTTCTACTATTTCCTTTTCGTGAATCATTCCTCCTTACTTAGATTCTATGCTTTCATTTTCATCCATTGAGGACAATGTCGAGTTTAAGTGTGGTGGAAGTATTTACAACTTTTGTTGAGTCTTATTCCAAAAACAAAACAAAAAATTCAGAAAAAAAGATTTTGCATGTCCTAGTCTCTAGTTTTGAGTCTTTTTGTTAAAGTCGAGTAGATTAGCGAATTTAATTCTAGAAAATGGACAAAAATTGGAGGAACATGTGTAGCCCCCTCCCTTGTTGTTCTTCTGGCCTGATGGCCCACGATGTGGGCGATCCTGACGTCGCCCCTCGCCCGAAGGCTGTCGTGTCTGGTGTGTAGCCAGACTGGCCTCGACACGCACCGCAGCGTCGACCAAATCTCTCAGAGAAGCATGAGTAGCAGCAGTCACACTTGCCCGGATCTCCCCTCGGAGACCAAGCTCAAACCTTTGGCATTTGTCCTCCTCCGTGCTCACGAATGATGCAGCGAACTGGGATAGTTTTCCGAAAGTTTGCTCGTAGTCTGCAACGGACATATCACCCTGCTCCATCCGCAGGAACTCAGCCTCCCGTGCCGCGCGGAATGACCGCGGGTAGTACTGGTCCAGAAATCGGGAACGAAAAACTTCCCAAGTAGTGGTATGGACAGACCATCCAGACATTTGGAGTACGTGCCACCACTGGTAGGCTCCTCCTTCCAGTAAGAAGGCCGCCAAGGTCACTCGTTCGCCCGGAGGGCAGTGCATCACCGAGAAGATCCTCTCCCACTTGGTGATCCAATCATGAGCATCCTCGGGGTTTGGTCCCCCGCAGAAAGGAGTGGCTCCCAAACGTTGAGCCCTTTCAATGCTCGCGCAATCCATCTCCCTTTCCAGATCCTCGTCCGTTCGTATATGAGGGATTCTCCTAGGAGGCATAACCAACTGTCAAGAGGCATAGATAAGATAACAATATTCTTAAAAGTCGAAAAGTAACTAGTACTAATAGCTAGTCTAGCATGCTGACCATAACCTAGTACTGACCACAACCTAGTGCTCTGATACCAAGCTGACAGGACCCGCCCCGATCCTACAGGGACCACAAGGGGACGTGCCCTGCTCCCGTCTGACACCCAATAATTCATCCCAATTTTAACCTCAAAACATCAAATGCATAAATAACCAAATTAAAGTCATACATCAAATCCGAATTAAACAGATGTCAGACAAGGGATGAAATCCACAATTACAAGTTACGAGCACGACTCTAACATAAACCTGCGGGTAAACCACCCAGCAGGGGTTCAGGTACACAGATGTAGATCTATGCCTCAGCCTCAGGTTCCTCCTCTACCTCAGTATCATGACCTGGAGGGGTTACCAAAACATTAAGGGTGAGTGGACCAAACTCAAGTTTATAAAATCATTTGATAAGTAAAACATATAATTTACCCCTCCGTTTTCCAAACATGCATGCAGCCGAATTTAAAACCATCAATCATATAATATAAACCATAAGGCATATAGTAAAACCGTAAACATAATTTTAGCCACTGCACTATACACTCCAATCCCGACATCCCTGATGTCTGACGTCCCTGACGTCCAATAAGGTCACAATCACAAGGCTACGCGTGCCACTCGGGTCTCAATTCCGAGTTCAATCCCCGAACCCTGTTCGGTTACAGCATCCCTGATGCTTAGCGTCATAGACGCTCGACGTACTAGACGTCTGTGACCTCTCCGGGGTACCTCATCCGGAGGAGACAATATAATATGGAAGGATCTATATAGTGCAGTACCAAATACATTTTATTGATATCCACATGCAAAACATATATGTATACATAGGTAAAATCCGAACTGATCGTTACGTTTCATCAAACGGGTCTCATGCCCAAATACTGTGAAACGTGCCATAACCGAAATCTCAATATCATCAAAACCATTTATTGATTCCAGCATGGGAACATATAAGTAAATCAGAAAACATTTAAGCATGCAAGGTTTTAATGAAATCGGGCCCACTCACAGTACAATCCTGCTAGGAACCGAACGTATACCCTAGTCCTGATACAAATGTACAATCCCTGTCAAGTCCAAAGTATTCGTAAAGGTCAATTCAAACCCCTAACATTTAACCATGAAACCCTAGACCGAAACCGGTCCGAAAAAGCCGCCCAGACACGCTTCCCAAGGCAATAAACCTTATTTTGACCAACTTAATGATCTCCGATCGACCCGAAACCACCGCCATTGGATCCGGATCGTCGAAACCTAAAGAATGGTGGTGGTCCCACCAAAAGTATTGTTCACATGTGCCCACACGCGCCAGTCAACGCGTCGGTCAACGTAGGAACAGTCACTGCTGACGTCAGCATGACGTCATGCTGACAGCTGTCAGGTCTGACATGTCAGACTCTGACAGTGCCACGTGTCAACACCCGATTGGTCCACCTCACTGATCTGTCAGGCCACGTGTTAGATCTGACATGTGCCACGTGTCAGCACGGCACTGGTCCACGTCACTGACATGTTAGTGACACGTGGCAGTCCCTGACTGGGCCACATCACTGACATGTCAGTGCTGACTGTGCACTGACATGTGACACGTGTCGGCTCACGGTTGGTCCACGTCACCTAACAGTCTGACAGGGTGCCACGTCATCACCTCTGTCCTCAGACGGGTTGACCCGTATCTCTGCAACTCGGGTCGATCAGACCCGCGATCATGACCCGGTCACCATTTCTTCATTTCTCAACCATTTCAATCCTAGTTTGTTCCTAGATGCTCGTCTTAATCCCAGAAAGGGTTCTATGGAATCAAAATCGATAAACACAGATAGGATCGAAGGCTTACCTCGATGAACAGACCCGGTTCCCGTCGGCGTTTATCCTCCGTTCAGGTCACCTCCGGTCACGCAATTGAGTTCTAGAGGTTCCTAACAGTCCATAGAAGTGAATAGAGTCAAAAGGAAATGCAAACAAACGCTGAACAACAAGCTTCCATTTCTGAGTTTTTGAAACCGTTTCGGGTTTTGAAGCCGGCTCACCTCACCGCCGTCTGCCGCCGTCCACTGCCGTGCCTCCGTCCTTCCCCGTGAGTCCAACAACACACAGACACAGAGACGGGGTGTAGTGCGGGTGTGATGGATGAAATGGGCAGTGTGTGGGTTCGGGTGAGAAATATATACAAATGGAGGGAATCTGATCAAATGGAACGGATGGTCCATATTTGATCTCAAGGATGAGATCAAATGCTGAGATCAGATCTGGGGGTTTCAGATCAATGGCTGGAATTAAAAGTTGGTTTTTAATGGTATTTAAACCCATAGTGGATCTGATCCAATCTAGCCAATAGTGAGTGACTTGTCACTCACCAGGTGTCCTCAAATCAGAAATTCCAGAATAAAATATTCTACACGAAAAACCGAGACACGAACCTCCCGATTTAACGTTTCTGACCATAACTTCCTCGTACGAAGTCCGATTTCGGCGTGCCACCTGTCTACGGACTCAGGACGTCAAGACCTACCTAACGATCCTTGAGTCGCGTGAAAATTAGTTGTCAAACTAAAAGTCAACATTTTCGCCCCTAACGTCCAAATTACGGTAATGCCCCTGAACTTCCGATAGTCGTAACTTTTTCCCTGATCGTCCGAATTGGACGTGCCACCTGTCTATGAACTCGTGACATCCCGAACTACGTCACGGTCATAGGTCAAAGTCCATTTAACCCACCAATCAAAAAGTCAACAATTTGTCCACACCAATCACAAGGGTCAAAGTGTCAATTCACACATTAAATTACAATATTAAAATCCTCGAATTTCTGGGGTGTTACAGATAGACTCCAGAATTGAAACGTGATTGACTATGAGCCATGTAGTGGACTGGCTGGTGGATGGATGTACGTACAAGGTACGTTGTGCGAGTAACGATACTGGATAGGCTTGTGGTGCCTGGTGACGGTATATGAGATATACCAGGGGTATTTTGGTGAGCATGTTGGTAATCAGCTTAGCTCAGATATCATGGGATATACGAGGACCGATGACCGTGACGTAAATCGAGACGTCACAAGTCCTAGACAGGCGGAATGTCAAAGTCGGACATCGAATGGAGAATTTATGATCACGGGATCGAAATCCATGATTTACGTCTCGGGAATTGAAATATATATTATTTTAATCAGTTGGCAGATATTTATGTGGAACCCATGGATGAGTGACAAGTGTCACTCATCCCATTGGTGGCTTCCCTAAAAAGTGGATCTAGTTTGTGATTGGGGGATTAATTAACCATTAATTAATATTTTTTATTCATTTTCTCTCAATTCTCTCTCTTCTTCCCCGCACATCATCTTTTTCATTTCTCTCCAACAAACACACATACATAATCCCACAAACAACCCTCAATCTTGATTCGTTGTTGTTGGGCCTTGAATGAACATGAGAGAAGAGACTGAGATGAGTCGAATGATGGCAACGACGTAGATCGCCGTGGATGGTGGCTGGAAACCCGAAACGGTAAGCTTTTGGTTCACTTTTCAAATTCAATCTTTGGGGGGTTTTAGGGGTTTTCCTTGATTGGGACTTGTTCCTTGGGTCATGGCGAAGCTGAGAGCCAAGAATGGGAGACTGAGGTGGTCGGAATCGTTGGCACGATGCAGTTGCAGGTGCCTGATCTTCGTTCCTCCATGAACATGTATGAAAATGGTCTCTTTACTCTATTTTGAAATCACTGATCGATGGGGATAAATGAGACGAGGGTGTAGCCCCGTCGAGAATGGAGACCGAAATTCAGAGAATTGGCCGGGTCAGTCTGTCGGTTCGGCTGAATCGGACCGAACCAGTGAACTGGGTTCACCCCGAGCTTAAGGGTGACACTGTTCTGACGCGTTGGCTACACGAGCAGCCGCTTGCGACGGCGTGTGGGGGCGCGTGTGGGTGAGTGGGGGCGCGTGGGGCACTTTTGGGTCATGTGTTGACAGGACCCATCCCAATCCCCCAGGGATTAGTGCGGGATGACCCTGCTCCCGTCTGACACGAAGTGTCAGACAAGGGATATTTTCGTCCTTTGCCCTCCCGGGCTATCAGAGTACGCCAGGATCCGGAGGAGGTATGTGATATCTCGGTCTCTGCTACAGTCCACATCCGATGTCAACCTGAAGGGCAGTCAAAACATTAAAAACTGTGAGTGGACAAAACAAAAGTTTATAAAAACATTTTAACGAGAAGACCTTTGTACCCTCCACTAAAAAGCATGCATGCATTCGAAAACCATTTATCCAAAACAAACCATATGTGGGACTAAGCCCAAAGCAGATATAAACCAAGGTCGAAAGGACCACAATGAAAACGACCATACGGGCCACTGCCCAAATCCTGTGCACACCTGTACACACCACATATCATATATCATATATCCATCACATACATATATATAAGTCACACAACCAATCCTGTCACGGTATCCAAAGCTACGCGCGCGCTACCCGGGTCTCAATCCGAGTCATCTCAAAGTCAAGATCAATGTCCGTAGACCATTGACCCTACCCGAGGTAATAGTAATCATAGCCCTCCACTAAAAAGCATGCACGCATTCGAAAACCATTTATCCAAAACAAACCATATGTGGGACTAAGCCCAAAGCAGATATAAACCAAGGTCGAAAAGACCACAATGAAAACGACCATACGGGCCACTGCCCAAATCCATAAGGGACTCGGCCCCAAACCATAAAGAAACCAATTACACGAGCCACTGCTCAAATCCTGTGCACACCTGTGCACACCACATATCATATATCATATATACATCACATACATATATATAAGTCACACAACCAATCCTGTCACGGTATCCAAAGCTACGCGCGTGCTACCCGGGTCTCAATCCGAGTCATCTCAAAGTCAAGGTCAATGTCCGCAGACCACTGACCCTACCTGAGGTAATAGTAACCATAGCCTTCGTGAGAGTAAGGAACCCAACTGGGGGGTGACTTCACTCAGTCGGTGCTCCGTGACTACTCCGGGGTCCACCCAGGCCAACGACCCTCCCCGGAGGAGATAATAGAAGTAAAGGAAGGTAGACGAACATATATATACATAACATAAACATTCATGACCGGTTCCCCTGAACCGCCATGATCCATAATATCCATAATTAGGTAACATGCCGGTTCCCGTAAACCGTCATGTACTGTAATAACATAACCAGGTAACATGCCGGTTCCCATAAACAGTCATGTACCGTAATAACCAACAAGGGTTCATGCCGGTTCCCATAAACCGTCATGAACCATGATACCATATTAAGAGTTCATGCAGGTTCCCATAAACCGTCATGAACCGGGAAATCCATTTAAGGTTCCCTGACCTGAAATCAAAACCGTAAAGTGACTGGGTCTCGTACCCGAACATAGGACACCAACTGGGCACCGTGCCCGGAATCTGAGGTCATATGCCCGAGACAAAACCAAATGGGTCTCATACCCGAGTTTATCATTTTGAAATCCAAATTCAGTTCATTTAAATCAATAAAGAAATACAGACCCGTATAAGCACCGTATAAGGCCAAAACCTCGAAATACGTGCTTATACGTAACCACATACAAATGCACCCATGGCATCATCAAACAAGTAATAAAACATATAATAAACATTTATGCATGCACCAATTTAGAAAACAAGGTCCACTCACAGACCGTCCGAGCTGCCGCCTCGATTTGCATGCCATTCGGCTCCCCGAGCCGATCACCATTACCGGGACTCCCAAACCTATCCAAATTTTAATAGAAGGTTAATAACTACTTAATTAACCTCCCATCAAAGCCCCGTAATTTTCCCGAACTTTTAACTATTTTTAAGCCGACCCTAAACCTTCCGACACCCCGAAAACTATCGAAACGATGTCCGATTGACGTGAGACCAGTTCCAAAATCTTCGTTACATCGAATAGAAGATTTCCCGTGTTGGACACTTTCCCAAATTACTGTTCACGCGCCCTCACGCGCCCCAAGAAGGTCGAAAATACTGTTCATCGGCTCCAACCTCCAGCAGACCGGTTTTACTGTTCATGGCCGGTTCACCTGGTTTGGCCGGTCCAACTGGACCGGCGTGACCGGTTCACAGCCCTAGACACCCCATTTGTCATCCTAGTTCTTCCTTTTCGATTCCTTTCTTCCTATTTTGATGTTTTCCATCCATTTCAATCCCTAAAACTACCTAAAAACACCTAAATCCTAAGGTTTGATTTTGAACCAAATGGTTCAAAATTCTCAAAATGCAGCCATGGCTTCACAGCAGTCCCTATCTTCCTAAAACCTTCCTAACATGTCCCTAGCAACTCAATGGACTCATTAAAATCATTAGAAATGAACCATAACATCAAAAATGTAAAAATGGATCAAAAGGGCCTCACCGTGAACCTCACGGGTTCTTGTCCCTCTCGCCGCCGTGGATGGTAGTTCTGGCCGCCCAGCCACCTCCTCAGTCCCCTCTTCCATCCCTGGTTGCTTGAATGAAGGATGGATGGGTTTTGGGTTGCACAGATGGAAGGATGGTGGATGTGAGATCGGGTAGTTTTGTGTGTGTGTGTTTGAAATGAGGAAGAATGGAATGCACGGTGCATGAAGGAAAAGAGAGGGCATGTGGATGGGTGACACTTGTCACTCATCCATAGGGCAGGTATTAAATATCTGGGCCCCCACTAAGTCCAAAAGTTAACTCGTTTCGTAATTCGTGCAATAGTGCATTTGAACTTCCGTGAACCGTAACTTTGTCGTCGAACGTCCGAATTCGACGTGCCGCCTGTCTATGGATTCGTATCGTCCTTATCTACGTAACGGTCCTCGGCCCTCGGCCATTGGACATCCTGGTCAAAAAGTCAACTTTTGACCCCATTTAACCAAAATTACCAAAATGCCCCTAAACTTCCGAACGTCATAACTTCCTCCACGAACGTCGGAATTGAACGTACCACCTGTCTATGAACTCGTGACGTCACGAACTACGTCACGGTCATCGGTCAAAGTCCATTTGACCGCCCGATTGAAAAGTCAACGTTTTGCCACCACTAGGGGCAAAACGGTCATTTCGCATCGTTCGTCCGATTTCGCTCTACTAATCACGGATGAGCCTCACTAATCGTGTTTAGTCACTAATCTAATCATGGAATTTGGGACGGGTCGTTACATGTGTTCACCATGAAAAATCATACTTTCGATGTAACGAACATTTTGGGACTAGTTTCGTGTCGATCGTACATTGTTTCAATATAGTTCGGGACGTTCGAATGTTTAGGATTGAGTTTAAAAATAGTTAAAAATTTAGAAAAATTACGAGGCTTCAATGAGAGGTTAATGAGGCAGTTAGTAACCCTCTAGTATGATTTGGACAGGTTTGGGAGTCCCGGAGAGGTCGGATTAGCCTGGGGAGGCTTATGGCATACAAATCGAGGCGGTAGCGTAGGACGGTATGTGAGTGGACCTTGATTTCTAAACTGTGATGCATGCATAAATGTTTTATATGTTATATATATATGATTTCTATCATGATGATTATGGTATTGGTGATTGACATTATTACACGTATATCGAGGTGATTTACGTATTTGCACGTATATCAAGGTTTACGATTTTACACTAATTATACGTGCTTATGGTTTCGATAATGGTTTAATGAAATGGTTTTGGATTTGAAAAGATAAACTCGGGCATGAGACCCATTTGATTTGGAATCCTTCGGACTGGAAGTCCATTTTAGTTACATTATCGGGTCAGGGGCCCAATTAGTTCGTGAATTGATTTCGGATTTGGAAATATGGAATCGGGCATGAGACCCATTTGATTTACGAACTCTCGGACTTCGAGTCCATTTGATTTAATAAGGCATCAGGCCAGAGGCCCATTTGGTTTACATGTTCGGGCTTGAGGCCCAGTTGGTTTACATGATCGGGCTTGAGGCGCAACTGGTTATGATATCGGGCATGAGTCCCATTTATGGTTTATAAAGGTGATTTCGGGTTCGGAGACCCTAAATGGATTTGGATTTGGAAACATGGATTTCTAGTTTCATAACAGTTTATGGGGACCGGACATGGATCCTTTGAAAGGTTTGAAAGGTTTTGAGAATGATTTCGAAATGGTTTTCATATACCATCATTTATTTATGGATTGTCTTCTTTGGGAAGGGTCGTTAGCCTAGGTGGACCCCGGAGTAGTCACAGACCACTAATTGAGTGGAGTCGCCCCCGTGGGGTACCTTACTCTCAGGAAGGCATATATGGATTATAAGCCCCAGAGAAGGTCATTGATTTGCGAACATTGACCTAGGTGGACCTTGGGGAGACTTGGGATTTGAAAACTCGGGTAGCACGTGCGTAGCTTTGGAAATCGTGACAGGACTGGTTATATAATATTTAGTAAACATGGTTTGTTGGATTTACGAAATGGTGATAGGTCCTCAAATAAGCATTATTTTATATTATTTTATACCCTTTATACTTGACTTTTAATATTAAAATATTAAATAAATAGATAAATTAATTTATTTTGTGTTATTTTTATTTAAATAAATAAAGTTTGTAATTTGGAGTATTTTGGCGAAATAATCGTCCCGATCGAAATTATAACGAATAAATTATGGACGAATTTCGGGGAAATATTACTAATTAATTATTTAATTAATTTTGCAGCCCAAACCATTTTTTCATTCTTCTGCAGCCCAAAGCAAGTAGCAGCCCAGCTCCAGGCCCAACCTGCTTCAGCTCCAGGCCCAACCTGCTTCAGCCTTCAGCCCAATCTACAGTGCAACCAACTCAGCCCAAATCCTGCACAGCCCAACATGTTCAACCCACTCCAAAACTGCTCCACTTTCTCATATTTTTCTGATTTTTCAAGCCACTTTCCAACCCAATTTTTCAACTTTACAACTCAAACCACTTCTAAACATCATCACAAATCTTTATTACTCATCATTCCATTATTCCACATTTTTTATTTTATTTCTATATTATTTTTGATAGCTTTTTTCACCTATAAATAGGGATTCAATTCTTGTATTTTGGGGGTCCCCAATTAGTTTCATTCTTCCATTTCTTTCATTTTTCTTAGTTCTAGTTCTTAGTTAGTTCTTTTGTTTCTCTCTTTTGAGAGACATTTTTGGGGATCATTTTAACTTCTTGTAGATTTTCTTATTAATTAGCTTTCTTTTAATTCTTGTTCTTAATTTATGTTATTTTTATTTTTCTTAATTTCATTTCTTCTTTACTTTGCTCTTGTGATATTTCTTTGAGATCTCTTAAACACATTTTTATGCTTTCCTTAAGAAATACCTAGGCCAAGTAATTCTAAGGCAATTCAAGAGTTTTAAGACCGAATTCCTCGTATTTCTTCTTCCATCTTCACAAGTTTCCTGCCGCTGTTCGGTGATTCTTGTGAAAATCCATACTTCTCTACTTAAATTCTTGTTATTGTTATTGGTTTTACTTATAATTCAATATATGTGTTGGTATTTTCTTTCTAACATTTGTAAGTAAGAATGCAATCTCCATGTGTTTTACTTTTTGAGTTTCTTTTACTTCATATGTTTTAGTACTTAAACTTCAATTCGAAACTAAATGTTGATCCGCTGTTCGGGGCATTTAGAATAGAGTTGAAGAGATTTAATGTTTGATCGCTGTTCGGCGCATTAAATCACTTACTTAAGGTGGATCATATTGTAAGTAATAATCCGTTGTTCGGTGCATTTATAATATGAAAAATGTATGCATGTATTTGAGATGATTAAGGTAAGATTTCGTGATTGGTTCCATATAAGCATGATGTTAGAGTGTTGGTAAAAATATTTGTTTGAAGAAAGTTCACTAGTACAAAGGTTAAAATAGAAGTAAAATTAAGTATTTAATTATTTTTACTTGTTTTCTTTATTTTTATATTTACAACTCTTTTCAAAAACCCCCCTTTTCAATTCTTTATTCTTTATTCTTTAATTCTTTAATTCTTTTATTCTTTTATTCTTTTTTATTCTTTATTCTTTTATTATTTTATTCTTCTATCCTTTTTATTCTTTATTCTTTTATTCTTTTATTCTTTTATTCTTCTTTTATACTTTTAGTTTATTATTCTTTGATTCTTTCATCTCTTTATTCTTTTATTCTTTAATACTTTTAGTTTATTATTCTTTGATTAATTAATTCTTTAATTCTTTAATTCTTTAATTCATTAATTCTTTAATTTGTTAATTCTTTAATTATTTAATTCATTAGTTTATTCATTATTCATTTATTCATTACTCTTTCCCACTAACACATTATTAATGTTCCCTAATTTCCCCGGTTAAGAACGATCCCTATTTACCAATACTACATCTACACAAAAAGGGTTTAAATTGCACAATACTCAAATTACGTGTTTAATTTAATGCGTAATTTGGGCATAGTCAATTTTTGGCGCCGTTGCCGGGGAAATTGAAAATCATTTTTAATTTGTTGTGTATGTATATAAATTGTGCATATTATACTTGTTTATAAATTTTACTTTTGTTAATATCATATTTGTTTATAACATTTACTTACTTGTTTATATTTTATTTATCCATCTTATTTTTGTTCTTATTATTTTTGTTTATAATGTTCATACTTTACTTATTCATAGTTTCTAATTTATACTTGTTCATAAATGTTCATAATTTTTTTTACATATTTGTTCATATTCAAATTGTTTATGTAAATTTAAAATTCTATCATACTTGTTCATAATTTAATTTAATTTGTACTTATCATAAATGTATATTGTACATATTCACTTTTCCTTACTTTTAATTTTTTTTCTTTACACTTTCTAACTTTTTCTTTAATCCATTAACTTTAATTTTATTCCATAAACTTTTTCTTTATTCCTTTAACTTTAAATTTATTTCATTAACTTTTTATTCCACTAACTTTTTATTCCACTAACTTTTTATTCCATTAACTTTTATTCCATTAATTTTATTCATTAACTTTTTATTCCACTAACTTTTTATTCCATTAACTTTTAGTCCATTAATTTTATGCATTAACTTTTTATTCCACTAACTTTTTATTCCACTAACTTTTTATTCCATTAACTTTTATTCCATTAATTTTATTCATTAACTTTTTATTCCACTAACTTTTTATTCAATTAACTTTTATTCCATTAATTTATTTCATTAACTTTTTATTCCACTAACTTTTTATTCCACTAACTTTTTATTCCATTAATTTTTATTCCATTAATTTTATTCATTAACTTTTTATTCCACTAACTTTTTATTCCATTAACTTTTATTCCATTAATTTTATTCCATTAACTTTTTATTCCACTAACTTTTTATTCCATTAACTTTTTGATTACACTTATTTTATTCTTATGTAATTATTTATTTGGTTATGTCTTGATAAAATTTAAATTTAAATTTTTTTTAAAAAAATTCGAAATAAATAAAAAATTTGAAAATAAAAAAAAAAAATCTTATCTTAGCTTTATGTTAGTGTTAATTCATACTTGTAAATAAATGTTGTATATATGTTACTTGTTACCTTTTATACTTGTTCATAACTTTTATATTTCATAGTATACATGCATACTTGTTCATAATAGAATTTCATTTATATTTGTTTATAATTTTCTTACTTGTTATATTATTCTTGTTCATACTTGTACATAATGTTCATTCTTTTTAATTGTTCATAAATGCTTATGGTAAATATTCACTTTTCCTTATTTTTATTTTTATTTGTAATTAAAAAAAAACATAAAATTCGTAAAAAAAAATTAAAAAATAAAAAAATTCTTCATTTATTTAATTTTTAAATTCCAAAAAAAAAATAATTATAAAAAAAATTGTTCATACGTAAATAAATTATTTTCTTTTTCTTCATTTATTTAATTCTTAACTTGCATTTCATCTTTCATTCTAACTTGCATTTCATCTTTCATTTAACCTGCATTTTCATTTAACTTGCATTTTCACTTAACTTGCAACTTTCATTCTAACTTGCATTTCACATTTCATTTAACTTGCATTTTTAACTTCACTTGCATATTTAGTTTAACTTGCATTGCACTCTTCCTCTAACTTACATCTTTAACTCACATTGCATCCTTAAACTTTAATTTGCATTTCTAACTTGCATTCTTAATTAACGTACATCTCTGACTAACTAACTTGCATCTCTGTCTAGGCTGGATGGACGTTAAACTTCAAGCGCTTGTTGGGAGGCAACCCAATGTGTTCTCGGGATGTGAAGGAGTCATCAATACAGATTTGCTATCCTTTTACCCTTCACTCTCTTTTATTTTGTTTATTTAATGTTTTCCTATTATTTTCGTAAATCATCTTCCTTACTTTGATTCTATGTTTAATTACTTCGTATTTTCCTACATTGAGGACAATGTAGAATTTAAGTGTGGGGGAATGGTTTACAATTTTGAATGTTCAAAAAAAAAATTAAAAAAATTAAATAAAAAATTAAATAAAAAAAATTGGCAAAAAAAAAAATTACTGTTTTGAATCTTTTTGTTTTAACTTAGTATTTTTATGAGGTTTTTTTTTTATTTGTGCAATTGAAATTTTTTTTATTAAGTATTTCTTACGGAAAAAAAAAACAAAAAAAAAATTAAAAAAAATAATAAAAAAATATAAAAAAAAAAGGTGAAAAAAATGAAAAAAATAAATTTGTTTTCTTGAATCTTTTAACTTAGTGTTTTTATGAGTTTTAAGTTGCCATTTAACTTGTCAATGACATAAATGAACAGAAAGGAATATGTTATGGCCATAAAGATAATCACTACAACTTGAATTTGTTTGTTAATATTTTGTGATTAAGTGTTATAACTTGAAGATAATGCATGTAAATTGGCACATAAACGAGCATGATAAGATAAGTATGAATCATATGAACCTTATGTGAGCTTTAGAACTTTATATACATCTTTGATGAGTGATTCATAAGTTCTTTGTTTAAATTAATATACATATGCCTCATAACTGCTTGCCATAGATTTTAATGAACTCTAGAGTACTAGAACTTATTCTATGTGATTTTCAAAGCTTTTAAGTCAATAAACTCTCTGATTTTGGAAATGATTAAGGCATTAGGGTTAACACCACAAATTCAAACATCCATGTTACCTATTTTGTGCGCACAAGTTGCGACCCCCCTAGTTTTAACCCTTTCGAGCCCACATTAAGCCTTTCTTTCATCACCATGATTATCTAAACACTTGAGCTTAGTATAGACATCATTTACCCTTGTTCCAAGAACTCGGTTGAAGATATAAAGATTGTGTAAGGAGAAAATAATGATGTTGAAAAGACTTTTATGTGAATTATTTGGATTTACCGACTCAAACTTTGTTGTATTGTTGACACATGTTATTACCTTGATATAAAAAAAAGAAAAAAAAAGAAAAAAAAAAAGATGAGTCTCGATCAAGGTAATAAGGTTTGGTTATGTAATGTTTGAGTTAAATCCCTTACATTTGTAAATCCAACACAAAGAATGACTATGAGGCCCAACATGATGAAATTAGGCCTATGTTCGAAAGGATGGATTACTGACATCACTGCACTAAGGTTGGGAAGCTATGATACGTTTTGGGAGTCTATTGAGTCTTGGAACGAATTGAGCACCACTTGTCCTATATTTTCCTTGCCTCGAATCTTAGCCCCATTACAATCTTCGTAAAGACCTTATGATCCTTAAGATGGTAAATTTTGATTAGTTGAGTTAATCACTTGAGTAAGCTTATGGTTTTGGTTCATTTGCGCAAGTATGTGTTTTTTTTATCTTGAGGTGTTTGTTTGAGATTTTGCAAAAGTACTTCATTTCGATTATGTGAGTAATTCTCACATACTTTGAGTGCAAACACAAACCCTCACAAATTGAGTGAACTTATGAGTGCATATCCTTGTGAATTGATTCATACTTGTTTTATTCATGTTGAGATCCATTTCACCATATTTACTCATTATCTTACATGTTAAAACATTTTGTTACAATGTATTAACTCTTGAATTCCATATGCTTAAATGTTTTAAGTGAAAATCTTTTATGCCATGATTGTAATAATGAAATATTGAGACAAATGGTTAAAGGTTACTTGTTTTGAATTTGTATTTTAATTTTAGTATTTGCTAAGGGACTAGCAAAGTTTAAGTGTGGGGGTATTTGATAGGTCCTCAAATAAGCATTATTTTATATTATTTTATACCCTTTATACTTGACTTTTAATATTAAAATATTAAATAAATAGATAAATTAATTTATTTTGTGTTATTTTTATTTAAATAAATAAAGTTTGTAATTTGAAGTATTTTGGCGAAATAATCGTCCCGATCGAAATTATAACGAATAAATTATGGACGAATTTCGGGGAAATATTACTAATTAATTATTTAATTAATTTTGCAGCCCAAACCATTTTTTCATTCTTCTGCAGCCCAAAGCAAGTAGCAGCCCAGCTCCAGGCCCAACCTGCTTCAGCTCCAGGCCCAACCTGCTTCAGCCTTCAGCCCAATCTACAGTGCAACCAACTCAGCCCAAATCCTGCACAGCCCAACATGTTCAACCCACTCCAAAACTGCTCCACTTTCTCATATTTTTCTGATTTTTCAAGCCACTTTCCAACCCAATTTTTCAACTTTACAACTCAAACCACTTCTAAACATCATCACAAATCTTTATTACTCATCATTCCATTATTCCACATTTTTTATTTTATTTCTATATTATTTTTGATAGCTTTTTTCACCTATAAATAGGGATTCAATTCTTGTATTTTGGGGGTCCCCAATTAGTTTCATTCTTCCATTTCTTTCATTTTTCTTAGTTCTAGTTCTTAGTTAGTTCTTTTGTTTCTCTCTTTTGAGAGACATTTTTGGGGATCATTTTAACTTCTTGTAGATTTTCTTATTAATTAGCTTTCTTTTAATTCTTGTTCTTAATTTATGTTATTTTTATTTTTCTTAATTTCATTTCTTCTTTACTTTGCTCTTGTGATATTTCTTTGAGATCTCTTAAACACATTTTTATGCTTTCCTTAAGAAATACCTAGGCCAAGTAATTCTAAGGCAATTCAAGAGTTTTAAGACCGAATTCCTCGTATTTCTTCTTCCATCTTCACAAGTTTCCTGCCGCTGTTCGGTGATTCTTGTGAAAATCCATACTTCTCTACTTAAATTCTTGTTATTGTTATTGGTTTTACTTATAATTCAATATATGTGTTGGTATTTTCTTTCTAACATTTGTAAGTAAGAATGCAATCTCCATGTGTTTTACTTTTTGAGTTTCTTTTACTTCATATGTTTTAGTACTTAAACTTCAATTCGAAACTAAATGTTGATCCG
Organism: Prinsepia uniflora; assembly: GCA_032719365.1. Taxonomy (NCBI): domain Eukaryota; kingdom Viridiplantae; phylum Streptophyta; class Magnoliopsida; order Rosales; family Rosaceae; genus Prinsepia; species Prinsepia uniflora. The sequence goes on along the minus strand of CM064861.1, from coordinate 52,375,507 downwards.
CTGTTCGGGGCATTTAGAATAGAGTTGAAGAGATTTAATGTTTGATCGCTGTTCGGCGCATTAAATCACTTACTTAAGGTGGATCATATTGTAAGTAATAATCCGCTGTTCGGTGCATTTATAATATGAAAAATGTATGCATGTATTTGAGATGATTAAGGTAAGATTTCGTGATTGGTTCCATATAAGCATGATGTTAGAGTGTTGGTAAAAATATGTGTTTGAAGAAAGTTCACTAGTACAAAGGTTAAAATAGAAGTAAAATTAAGTATTTAATTATTTTTACTTGTTTTCTTTATTTTTATATTTACAACTCTTTTCAAAAACCCCCCTTTTCAATTCTTTATTCTTTATTCTTTAATTCTTTAATTCTTTTATTCTTTTATTCTTTTTTATTCTTTATTCTTTTATTATTTTATTCTTCTATCCTTTTTATTCTTTATTCTTTTATTCTTTTATTCTTTTATTCTTCTTTTATACTTTTAGTTTATTATTCTTTGATTCTTTCATCTCTTTATTCTTTTATTCTTTAATACTTTTAGTTTATTATTCTTTGATTAATTAATTCTTTAATTCTTTAATTCTTTAATTCATTAATTCTTTAATTTGTTAATTCTTTAATTATTTAATTCATTAGTTTATTCATTATTCATTTATTCATTACTCTTTCCCACTAACACATTATTAATGTTCCCTAATTTCCCCGGTTAAGAACGATCCCTATTTACCAATACTACATCTACACAAAAAGGGTTTAAATTGCACAATACTCAAATTACGTGTTTAATTTAATGCGTAATTTGGGCATAGTCAAATGGTAATTGGATTTCAGAAATGGTTTTCTGTGTTTTATGAATTTGGGCATTGACCCACATACTCGGATTTACGGTTTGGGCTGAGTTCCCACATATGATTGATATGTTATGAATTTGTGTAAATGGATTTGGGCAGGAGCCGTATGATTTGGATTTATGGAATTTGGGGCTGAGACCCTAATAATGGTTATTTGAATATATGGTTTGATAAATGGTTTCATATGCATGCATGCTTTTTAGTGAAGGGCATAAATGTATCTTTATGAAAGGAGTTTTTATTAAACTATTTATTTTCGTCCACTCACAGTTTGTAATGGTTTTAATCCCCTTCAGGCTGATCACGGATGCGGGTTGTAGCAGAGACCGAGACATCACACTCATCCACCAGATCCTGACGTGCTCTGAAAGCCGGTCGGGCTAAAGGTTTTGAATTATCCCTTGTCTGGCACTTCATGTTAGACGGGAGCATGGCACATCCAGTGATAATCCGGGGGGGATTGAGATGGGTCGTGTCATGTTCCCAAACGGCTGATGGCCATGATTATTGTATCCCAAGTAGCAGAAGTTAGGGGTGGTCCCAGACGGCTGATACTTAGAGCTATTGTTATGGTTATTGTGATTGTTTCCAAGCAGCTGAACCTCGTGGTATTTCATAGATGGCTAATGCTTGAAGGAGTAGATGATTGGCTATTGATTGATGTCCATGTTTTCTCATATAAATAAAGGAGGATTTTAGGGAAATGTGGGCCACATGATTTTGATATGGCTTATGATTTGTGGGTCCCAAGGTTTTTGGTGTGATTTGATTTCAAAATCGGTGGTTTATGTTTCATTTTATGAGTGCATGTTTTATATTTGGAGGGTAAAGTATATTTTATCGAAATGTGTTTTCAAATACTTACTTTTGTCTACTCACACCTTGAATGTTTTTATTAACCCTCCAAGATATTGCCCGAAGATTGAGACTAATCAAGAGGCGGAGACATTAGCGGCACATCAATACAGCTATCCCTTGTCTGACAAATGCTGAGAGTATTTCAGTACCTTGATTTATTTGTTAAAAATGAGTAGGACCATACACGGTTATCTAAGCATTTCGAGCAATGATCCTGTCAATTTGGTATCATAAAATTGTGGTACAGATCTGTATTTCGTTTAGCTAACGTCATGCCTCCAAGACGTGAGTCCCGTGCACGACCTGATGATGAGACGGATATACGAGGAGTACATGTGATTCGAGAATAGATTTAGGGATGGGACGGACTCGAGAGTACTTGGGTTGGATATTGGATACTGTATTCTAGTATAGGAGGATTTTTGTGGATCCGGATAGCGAGACTCGGCTAAGGTCTTATCATGAGACGACCCCTGTCTTTCATGTCAAAGACTAGCCTTAACTCACCAAAAATCACTTGAACCAAAGCTCGACTTGAACTGGTTAGGATAATATCATCGACATCAAGCAATAAAACAATAATATCTGAACCTTCATGTTGATTACTATTCTTTTTTCTATGCCATGTGGGCTTTATAAAGTCAGCAATTATAAAGCTTTTGGGTATTCAATATTGACAAAACAAAGATAATTGCAATAGATTTCTTCTTTCAAATTTTTCTCTCTTTCACAAGTATCTCTCATTATCTTCTCCTCTGTTTTCTTTTCACCATCATCCATATACTTAGCAGATACTAGTGCCATCATTTTCAAGAAGCAGTTGCAGCTCACTCCTGCAAGTTGTGGACCCCAACCCTAAAATGAGACTTGAGAGAGAAAGAGGAAAAGGAAGTAGGAGCAAGCCAGGACATGGGGTGGCAGGGGTTCATCAAGATAAACCACCAGATGGTAAAGATCTAGAGGAGCCCTCACTTTGAGAGAAGTGAAAGGAAAATATGAGAAAGATATATGTACAACAATAGGCGTATAATATTAACACAACTAATTAAAGAGATCCTATAAATAAACTATTGATAATGGTGTCTCGAATATAAATAAAGCCGAATTAAGTTGATACACCTTCATATAACATCTCTTTACTGATTACCCGTCATCTTTTTCCGACTTTTGGATCCTTTCCCTGCAACGGTCTACCCAGCCTTTATTGAAAAAGGGTGTCATGCATTCTTCTTGGCCAAAGAGAAATGCACCATTTGCATCTAATGGTGCCACCATTTTAAGAGTAATGCTACTCTTAAAAGTAAAATGCATATTACTTTTAAAAATTATTATTATCATTATTTTAAAAAAAAAATTTATTTTATTTTAATCACTACTAATTTTTAAAAAAAAATAATACCAAAAAGGATTCAGCATCAACACCAAGACTCCTAAATTTAATATGAGGTCATGGATGAAAAAAATCGGTAATTATCGATGAAATTTCGCTAAAATTGGCTGGCGGCACATAAAAGGGGGGAAAATTTGAGCGAAATTTTAAAATTTTGTCCTATGTAAAACCCATAGATCTCATTATTTGATTAAAACGATCGAGATATGGCAACAATTCATGAAAATCGGACATAAAAGAAGTGATTTTCAATCGAGTCATGCCGTCGGGTCGAAAAACCCAAGTCGCCGACCCACGGGAGGAAGAAGATGACTATTAAAAGTGTTATTTTGTATACTTTATAGATTATACGTTGCTTATGTTTTCAATTAGGCTGGGCCAACTGAGTTGGTTGTGCACTTGTGCCCTTTGCCTCAAAAGCTGAGGTTCCTAGGTTCGAACCCCAGGTTGCACCCTTTGTTTATTTTTTTTTTCCAAATTTTCAATATTTTTTGTTTTTTTTTCCAATTTTAAATATAATAAATTCTTTCCAATTTTTCAACAAAGATTTACTCTATATTTTCATCCTTTTTTTCCAATTTTAAATATATATACTCATTTTATAATTTTCTTCCATTAAAATTTTTTTAGGCATATTGTTATGTTTTTAATTATATTAACATTCAATTATAATAATTCACTTCAATTTATGTTTATGTTTAAAATTTTATATTATTAGTCATCGACAGAACCCTATTGTATCATATTATTCATCATATATTTATTATATCAAATTCATTTTATAGTTTTTATTAGTCCTATATAATCATCATTGAGTACTTAAGTTTTTCCCAAAATTTAATTCCAAATTTCCAGCTTTTAGACCGAATTTCCATCTTTTTTTTTACCATAAACGATATCGATATCGATGTCGATATTTGAGACGAGATATCCGTAAATTTGACTAGCGATATATCTGTCGATATTGATATTTTTATCTTGTATGAGATTTTAGTGTGAACATATCCCCACCTACATATCCATCTTCTGCACCCTAAGATGCAAAGCTGTCAGTGGGCCCCAACACCCCAACAATCTCATGATCCGACTCACGATCCATTGTTATTGTTTTACTTAAAACAGATGTCTTCTAATTAATTACAAATTATATTTACATGTACAAATGCAGCTTATGAGAAATGAAGTAAAACTAGCGTAGTAAAAGTATCTGTTTTATTAATACCATAATACTAATTTTTAGATTAATTATGCTTTAATAATATTTTTTTAATTGGTTGACTATCTATAATTTATGTGTATTATATAATTTTGGGAGGTCCCTCTTATATTTTGACTTCTGCTGCCATTTCCCCTTAACCACTGACGCTTTCTTTTTTTCGATATTATTTTTCCTTTTTGTTATTATAATAATTTTCGGATGTTGGATCCAATGCAAATTTATCAAAAAAGAAACCAACAGAGGTGGATCCAAAAAAGGAAAAAAATCTTAGGTGCATCATGCAGAATTATATGAATAATGTACTTTTCTTAGAATATCTATAGGAGAATAGTCAAATTTAATTTTTAAACAAATTTAACTAAAATTTATCCAAAATTATGAAAATGAGCATGCACCAGATTATATAAATTTATTCTAAAATTTAACTTTTCTATTGGTACTAACTACTAGTACCTAGCTTCTTCCGCTAGCTATTTCTTCATCTCATTTCTCTCTTCTCTGTCCTTCATCCTTTTCATCATCTCTTCTTCACAAACTCTTTTCTTCATTCTCAAAACTCACCATCTTTGCATTCACAAACTCTAAAATTTTGCGGATTATCCAAAAATTCAGAGAAAATAAAACGAATTTTCAATTTTTTTTTTTTGTTTTCGAGTCCTTAATTGACTCGGACTATTTATAGGTTGTAAAAAGTTTTATTTTTTCCAATATTTAGGAAATGGAGGTTTTGATGTTTCACAGCTAATAAGTCAACTTGTACAACAAATTGTAGTGGATTCCCATTTGGTGTTCCAATATTTGGATATGATAATTTTTAACACATTCAACGACTTGAAACTTAGGGTTGTTACTCTCATTTCCTCTTGAGATGGATTTCCATCTGAAATTTAACAATTGTGTTTGGCTCCGAATTCGTTCTATCCAATTTCACCATTAAAATAGATATATTTATTTGAACTATTAAAAAAACTAGCTATATATGTAGTGAATTGCCCAAATTATAGGCTGGATCGATTTTGTACCCAAAATAGACATATTTATTTGAGTCATTAAAAAACTACGTTAAAAACTAGCCGTTGTAAAAAAATATGTTGTTATATATTTAAATTTGAAAAAAATGAATTTAATATTCAAAATTGGTGAAAATATAGAGAGTTTGATTTTGGTAACTGTAAAAACTAGTTCGTTATTGATAAATTTTGGGTCATGTTAAGTTTAATAAGTTAAAAAATTTAGCTAGTTTGATGTGGATACTCTTATAATATATAAACCTCCCTTACATTTTATACCACCTCTATGCCATCTGAGCCTATCCTATTGTGAAATATAAGGTATATACACTTGTCTACTCAAGATATTCACCTAAAAAAGGGAATCATGTTGTGGCATAGATGTAGTGCTAACTCTACTAGTTGCATCACAGTTGTTGTATCATGTGACTTGTGCGCCAGTAGATGGAGGGCCTTTTTGAATGGTAAAAAAATTTCATGATCTTACAGGAATTTTTTTTTTTTTTTGTAAAGAGTACTTGAATGTACCGTGATGATGATGATGAAGTCATCGGTGGTAAAAGGACCACGACTCGTGTATGATGATGATGGGTCAGTACCAAACAGTGTGATGATGATGATGATGATGATGATGATGATGATGATGATGGGTCAGTTGGTATGATTGATTGGTTCTGCCTGACTCGTACAGTGTGATTAGTTTGGTGTGATCTTTGTGCATGTGCATTTGGTATGATTGTGTATGTGTTGGTATTTGATATGGTTTATGGTTGCCTGGCTTATTTTGTCACTGGATTTCTTATTATTGCATGTACTTTGAGGTTTTCGTGTTTTTTTTATCTGTTTATTGGGATTAAGAATTTCTTTTCAGGCATGCGTAGTTTTTTCCAAAACAGAGGCCAATGACTACGTTTTATGAAGTCGTTTTCAAAAATGTGTTTAAAGAATATTCTTTTTAGGTCCACTCACACTATTTTCTAGTTTTGAAATCCTCTACGACCATTACACGAGAATCGAGGTTACATGAGAGGTAGAGGCATGAGCTAGTAGGTTGTTTTGTATCCTTTTTCTGACAGGGTTCCAAGGGAAATTTTGGTATCTCGGTTACCTGTCAGACGAGAGTAGGGCCAGGTATACTGTTTATGGTATTTTCCTGGTTGGATCCTGTTAGCTTGGTATCAGAGCTTGGGTTCTGATATATGCTTGAAATTATCATGCCTCTGTGATGTGAACCTCGTGCACGGCATAGTGGTGAGACGAGAATAGTAGCTCCGAGGTAGTTTTGAGGCTGGACTCGAATTGGTTATATATGATATGTTTTGTTAGTACGATTCTCCCGGATTAGTTGAGGTGTTATATGTATTGTATGACAGTGTGTTTACCCAATATTCGTGATGTTGGATTGGATTAGAGGTGTGACCAGTGAAGACACGCACTGAAAATGGGGATAGTTGTATGACTCTAAACAATAAGTTAATTCACTAGTATAATTTAGTGTACTTGTTGGAATATTGGACTTGAGAAGGTTGAATATGTTTCCCCGATTGGATTAAGTGTTTGAGGATTAGTGTGATGGAAGGTCTCTTGTCGGATCCGACGTGTATGGTAATGTGTTAGCCAAAAATTAGAGGTAACAAGAATTGTCTAATTGGGAATATCAATTGGAACCCCACTAGGAGTTCGGTTATCTAGTTATAGTTTGGTGCTAAATTGTGTTGCCAGAATAAGATTTACGAAAATCCAGAAGGCGCATATGCTTTGTGATCGAGTATATCGTGACAAGACTCATCCTAATCCTCCTGAATTATCGTTAGATTATCCCGTCTGACACCACGTGCTAAACCAGAGATAAAATCGTAACCCGCTCGGGGTTTCTAGAGTGTGCAGTGACTTGTGGAGTCCGCAGCGGAATGTGATGTCTCGTTCTCTGCTACAGCGCGCATCCGCGATCAACCTGAAGGGTATCAAAAACATTAAAAGCTGTGAGTGGACAAAAATATATAGTTTATAAAACTATTTGGTGAAAAGACATTTATACTCCTCACGTAAAAGTATGCATGTGTTAGAAAACAGTATTTTAAATACTTTCTTAAAAACAAATCATATGGCTTTTCAAATCAATACATAGGGAAAAATGCTTATCAATCAAAGCCATTTCCTCGAAAGTGTCTCAGCCCAAAACCAAATCACGTAGGGTCTCGGCCCAAACACTCTCATAAATCATCTCAATAGGGCATCTGCCTGAACACAGACTCACATTCGTAGTTGTATGTAAACATAAGTAACACATACTCTTATCATCTCATATCACCACTAGTCACATATCAGCACTACGCGTGCACATAAGCTCCAGGACTTCTCAATCCAAGCATGTTGCCATGAACACATCACATGTTAACGTTCTACATATGAACGTGAGCATATCAACGATCGATCTCATATAACATCAGCACTCCTGAGTCGAGCCTCCCTTGGCTACACAACAACATGCAGTGCATCGTGAACTCTCCAGGATGACACATAACACAAGATGGTCGACGTCCGGAGGCTATCATCACATCCTCTCCAGGATCACACATCACGCAGAATGGTCGACGTTTGGAGGTTATCATCACATCCTCTCCAGTCTCACGTTTGACAATCCTCTAGTTAAACCACAAATCAGCAAGGGCACAATCCCGAGACATTTTTCCAAATCCAAAAACCATTTCATTATTCAAATCATTTTCTAAATCACCATTGACTGTCTCCGAGTCAAGGTCAACTGGGACTCAAGCCCGATATGTTAATTTCACGCATCTCCGTTAAATCACTCAAAATTGATAATCCAATCCTCTGTTTCACGTCTCTCCGTGAAACCATTCAAACCACATAAATCACATGCACGTAGAATACTCGGCCTAAGCTCAATTATCATATAAAAATAGAATTCTCGAAATACGTGCAATATCACATTTTCTACGAAAATGCCAAATCATCAACATAAATCATATTTAAATCATATGCAATCATTGCATCTCAAATCATGTTCATAAAACATATAAAACATTTATGCATGCATCATATTTAAAAATCAAAATTCCACTCACAAACCATCTGTGTTGCGCGCTCACAATCTGCACCGTAAGCCACTACGAGGCTAATCCACAATCTCCGGAACGTCCGGACCTATCCAAATCATACTCAAAGATCACTAACCATCTATACAAGTCTAAACAATAAACTATAAAAACTCCCGGAATAGTCAACGTGTCCCGAACACGCTTCCCGAGGCTTAAAATGACAGGACCCATCCCAATCCCCATGGATTATCCCGAGATGTGTCTGCTCTCATTTGGTACCACTTGCCAGACAACCTGAAGGGTATCAAAAACATTAAAAGCTGTGAGTGGACAAAAATAATCAGTTATAAAAATAATTTATCGAAGTGTCATTTATACCCTTCATGTAAAAGCATGCATGCATTTGAGAAAAGTATTTCAAATACTTTTCTCAAAAGCAAATCATTTTACTTTTCAAAACAAAACATAGTGAAAAATCAAAGCCATTTCCTTAGTATGGACTCAGCCCAAAACCAAATCACACAGGGTCTCAGCCCAAAAAAAAATCATGTGGGATCTCAGCCCAAATATCAAACCGTGTGGGATCTCAGCCCAAATATCATACCATGCGGGGTCTCAATCCATCATCATCAGTCACGATTCCAATCCCAGCAACGCGTGCCCATAAGCTCAAGGACTGCTTTGATCTAAAGCATGCCGCCGTGAACACATCGCCAGCTGACAATCTCCAGATCGTCATGAACATATCATGGATCGATCTCATATATCGCACTCCTGAATCGAGCCTCCCACGGCTGCTCGACAGCAGACGCATCATGACCTCTCCGTACCTCAGAAGCAAGCATTATTTCCAAGGTGCTCACCGGGGAAACATATTCACAACCGGAGACCCTATCCGAGTCTTTAAACTCCCGACTCCTTAAACTCAAATCATAATCATTATTTGGAAAATAGTGGAAACATTCAATAGGGACTACATCAGGCTATAATTCATCAAATCAATTTCCACAAAACCATCATAAATACAGCGTTTATCAACACTTCACAAACCCAAGAATCCTCGAATCCTATCAAATCCACAACTAGGTCTCATGCCCGAAATATCTTGCATAAATCTCATAACTGGGTCACAGTCCGATATATCTCATGCTTGACTATACTGTAAGGTAAACCATAAATCAACTGGGTCATACACCCGAAAGAGATTTCTCAATTCAAATACCATTTCATTACTCAAATCATTTTACAAATCCCAAGAATCAAAGGGGATTTCCAGCTAGGACTCATGCCCGAATCTTGATTTCACGCATCTCCGTGAAATACTTCAAAATAGTAAATCAAATCATCTGTTTCACGCCTCTTCGTGAAACCTTCAAATCATATAATTACATACACGTAGTGTACTTGGCCTAAGCTCAAATATCGTATAAAACATAAATCTCTAACTACATGCATTATCGTAGAAAATGTGACATACAACATATTTAAATCATATGCACTCAAGGCATCTCAAATCATGTTCTTAACACATATAAAACAGTTATGCATGCATCATATTTCATAAAACAAAATCCACTAACAGAATTTATGTGTTGCGCGCTCTAAAAACCACGTCGTAAGCCACTCCGGGGATAACTCATACTCTTCGGGACGTCCGGACCTGTCCAAATCATACTCAAAGGTTACTATCAAGCTATACAAGTTCATATCCAATACCCTCACACATCTTGGAATGGTCAACGTGTCCTAAACACGCTTCCCGATTCTAAATACCTCTAAATGACCTACCAAACGAACTCTGATCGACCTGAGACCACCACCATTGGATTCAGATCGTCGAAAAATTTTGAACAAGACTAGTTTGACCTCGAGATTCGTGCACATGCACCCCCAAGCGCGAGTCAAAATTTCGATCAATGCTGACGTCAATAAAGTCAACGCTAACGTAATTCTGACGTCATCTGCTGGACAAGTCTGCTAACCTGCCGCATGGCATACCCTGATTGGTGCCACGTGTCACCCTCTGACACTGACACGTCTGCTCTGACAACCTTTGGGCACCTCCTTGTTGGTCCACGTGGTCTGACAATACTGACGTGGACTTGACACTCTAACAGGTTACCACGTGGCTCCACACCACTGTTCCATGCGTCATCTGACATGACTGACGTGCTCCTACCACGCCAGCTGCTAACTAGACCTGACAGCTTCTGATAACTCGCCATGTGGAACCACCTAATTGGCCACGTGGCTTGATAGGTCTGACAGATGATGAACAAATGGAATGGGTTTGGGTGATGGGTATCGGTTGAATGAAACAATGAAAGGGAATAGGGGAATGATGCATGTATATACGGGTTTGGACCAAAGGATGAGTGACACTTGTCACTCATCAATTGGTCCAGGCCAAATCTTTTGGGCCTACTAAGGACAAGCCCAAAAGTCAACCGTCTCGATTTTCCTACAACCGTAAATAGTTCCTTGAACCTTCTGGACCCTTAACTTTCCCTTACGATGTTCGATTTCGACGTGCCACTTGTCTACGGACTTGTATCGTTTTGATCTATGTAATGGTCCTTGGTCCACGTGCATTTGACCTCCCGAGTCAAAAGTCAACTTTTTACCCTTTTCTAGGAGCATAATTGTCATTTTACCCAAATCGTCCGCTAACCCTCGATTAGTCCTTAATTACTTCTTGATAATCCATCGTTAATCCTTAATTAATCTCGTTGGTTCGGGACGGGTCCTTACATATAACCACCACCATTGGATTCAGAACGTAGAAACCTTTCGAACAAGATTAGTTTGGCCTCAAAATTTGTGCCCACGCGCCCTCACACGCTGGTCAAAGTTCACACGCGCCTGTCAATGGTGGTCAACGCCGGCCAACGACGGTCAACGCTGACGTCACGTCGGGCAACGTTGACGTCAGCTGCTGATGTCAGACTGACAACTCTGACATCTATCAGCTCTAACAACCTACCATGTGGCACACCCTTATTGGTGCCATGTTCTGCTACATGTTACTGACACCTCTCACAAGTCTCTGACACCTTGGAACGTGGCACCATCCTACTGGTCCACGTGATTTGACAATGCTGACGTGGACGTGCCACATCACTTGACATACCCTAACATCCTGTCATGTGGCACCCTCTGACGGGTCCACGTGGTTTAACAAGGCTGACGTGGACCTGCCACATCAGCTGCTGATTGGACTGACACTTGGCCACATGTCACGCCCTGGTTGGCCACATGGCATGACAGGTGATGGCATGGACTCCCACATGATCATCGTATTCCTTCAGATGGGCCGACCCGTTTGACTATAATGAGTCGTTTGACCTGCGACTCGACCCAGTTGTATCTCCCTTATTTCTTCATCGAAATCCACCATTATTTCACCAATCTCATCGTCCTCAACCCAGAAACAACCCTACGATCAAGGATTAAAATATCATTATCGACGGATATATCGTTAGTCAATTTTACGAATATATCGCCCCAAATATCGATATCGATATTGATATCGTTTACGGTCAACAAAAATGACGGAAATTTGATCTAAAAGTTGGAAATTTGTAATGAAACTTTGGAAAAAACTTAAGTACCCAATTGTGGTTATATAGGACTAATAAAAACTATAAAATAACTTTGTTATAATAAATATACGATGAATAATAAGATACAATAGAGTTCTCTCGATAACTAATAATATAAAATTTTAAATATAAATATAAATAAAATGAATTACTATAATTGAATGTTAATATAATAAAAAATATAACAATAAGCATACAAAAATTTTAATGAAAGAAAAATTATAAAATGAGTAAATATATTTAAAATTGGGAAAAAAAGGATGAAAAATTGGAATTAATCTTTGTTCAAAAATTTAAAAGAATTGATATATTTAAAATTGAAAAAAAAAATTGACAAATATATATATATATATGCAAATTTGAAAAAAAAACAAAAAAATCCAAAAAACACCCAGCAGCCGCGTGCTGCTGGGTTTGAACCTGGGACCTCTTCATTTTAAAGAGGAAGACAAACAGCAACAAACCAACTCATCTAGGCAAGCCCAATTGTAAACATAAGCAACCAAATAATATATAAAGTATACATACAGTAACCTGTAACAGTCATCTTCAACCTCGCGCGGGTCTGTGATTCGGGTTTTTTGACCCGCGCGACATGACCCGACTGGAACTCAATGGTTTTATGTCCGATTTTCATGAAATTTGGCCCTATCTCGATCGTTTTAATGAAATAAGGAGATCGATGGGCTTAAAATAAGGAAAAATGTCGATATTTCGCTCAATTTCTTTCCCCCCTCTCTTACATGTCGCCGGCCAAATTTCCTGATATATCCACCGATATATCGACGATATTGTCGATATTTTCATCAATGCCTGCGATGCTGAAGGTGAGAAAACGTACCTGAAAACCTTGAGCCAAGTTGATCCTTCATGGGTCAAATTCAAATGTCCACCCAGGGCCATTCCAGCCTCCTTCCTACCATTTTCTTGGCCCTACATGCTCATAATGACTCAAAGAACAAGAAAGGGATCAAAATCCAGGGCCTCAACGTTCCAAAACTAAAACCCAATTTGCCACATTTTTCAGGTCACGGGTTTATCTGATTTCCAGGTTTTTCTGGCCAACCACCTTGACTCTCGTCTGTCCTCCGTCCCTCCCAGTCTCTCCCACACTCCCAATCTCCCTTAAAAGAAAGGCAGATCGTGAGGATGACAATGATAATGGTTGGGGTGGGTTTTCAGGTTATTCAAAATCAAAGGGAGAAGGGAGATGTACAAGGATGTGGGGTGATGGGCCAATAGGATGGGTGACACTTGTCGCTCATCCATTAGTCCAGAACTAATATTTTGGGTTCCACTAAAGTCAAACCCAAAATTCAACCGTTTTCAAAATACGTCCACCGTAAAATCCGATCGAACCTGCCATGACCCGTAACTTTCCCGTACGATGTCCGATTTGGACGTGTCGCTTGTCTACAGACTCGTATCATCTCCATCTATGTAATAGATCTCAGTCCCAATTCAAAAGTCAATATTTTACCCTTCTATGGGTAAAATCGTAATTTTTCCTTGACTAATCTTGATTAGCCTTGGTAATTCTCAATAATCCGGTAAATTTGGGATGGGTCGTTACAATCTTCCCCCCTTAAAGAATTTTGTCCTTGAAATTCAAGGCGACTCCAATCCACACCAAAACTGCGGAAATCCAATCATGTCTCCAATTCAAGGTACACGTGATAGTCTCTATCCACAATATGCACCACATCACGTCACTCGGCGTTAACTATAAACCAATGATCAATGTTGAAACTCAACTTAATCTACATGACTATATCCAACAAACGCGTAACCAATTGTCACTGAAAATATCAACACTCCAATGCTCAGTCTTGAGTCTCAAATTTCAAGTCTCGAGTATCCAAAAGTCAACCCTCAAGTCTCACATTTCAAGTCTCGGGTGAGACATCGATACTTGTCCATCTAACCTATCACTCACGCAGGTATACTCAGAATCCATGCTAATAATCCCACTCAACATCCAATCTAAAAATCATGCTCCTACTGAGCATCACAAGTCCTCTATCTCACTCAAAAGCCTCTAATCGTAAATCACACTCACGACACCCCATCGTGTCTAGCCAATAACTCACGACTCCACTATCACCACTCGAATCATTAACTGCACACTCGACTCGCTCTCGAGTCCAAAACTATCACCTCACTCATCCTCTCAATACACTCAGGATGTATATGGACCCCATTGAATACTTGCTCTAGCCGAGGTAATCACAATCACTAGGGTTACCCTGGCCCATCATGGCCATGAGCTCTATGCTCGTACAACACTGAACCCTCTCAAGCCACTTTGCACTAGCACACAGTATTCAATGTCTGGTCCTCGTACTCAATGTACGATCAACATCGGACCCCGCCTGATTATCATATCATGTTCATCTCATACTCCATCTGATGATCGTACCACATTAGTCAGACTAATCAATACTTAACGATCACATTATCTAACATGCACTACTCACAGATGAATCCACATCACATCAATCATATTGGAACTACTCATAGGCCTGCTCAAGGACTGTACTCACACAACGTTCAAGTTGCGTACCAATATCCACATACCACAACAATCTCGGGTCTAATCCTTCTATTACATGGATTTCATGCCAATCATGGTGTCGGACCACGACAAATCATATACTAGCTCCACTCTTCGCGGAGTTCTCCTGGTCACTCGTCCAACACTAAAGACGTGTCCAACACATACTCATCGAGAACTCCAAAGACTAACCAACTCACGTCTACCAAGATGTATCGATCTGACCTTTGACCCCCATCCTGACGATACGAAGGGTCGGATCCTGCAGTGTACCATAACCATCAATCCAGCAACACTCTCAAACGAAAAAACAAATTGACTCTCTCTCGAGCTGATCACATCAACGACTACAAGCACGGGGATAACCTCCCGGTAATCAATGACACTCATCCAATTTGAGTGAATCCAATCTCAACTGTCATAGTTGGCCGATGCCATTCCAACATTATCTCTATCCTCTCGATCCACCAATCCATAACCAAATCGATACTCAACTCCTAATCCTTGACCGTCTCAATTCACACTCATCTCGATCCTTAACCACAACAATCCACCTCTATCTTAATCCTCCCAATCCATATCCATTTCGACCCTCGGTAGATCCATACTAGCTCTCTGAGCCAACACAACATGACCCATAACACCATCACGGGTCCACCAAATCTGATACTCACTCATCACATTAGGTGAGACCAAGCACCTTCCACTCCTCAACTCAGCTCAACTTTTACAAGTTTATTCATCCATGAGTAATAAGAAGTTCACTAAGAACTTTCAGGATAAGGATTTTTGTTCCGCACGATTACCTCGTTCAACTGTCTTGTCATAACTGACTCTCGAAGTTCGATCGAACTTTGACAAGGAACATTGGGTTTCCTAACAGTGAAATTCAAAGCCAACTGAACCCCAAATCCATTAAGTTTAGTTATAGGACTCTCAATAATCTCAACCCTGTTAGTACCTTCCGACAAGGTGGTTTCGAACTAAGTTACGATCTGTCTTCTATTCAATCGATAGATGGTTCCATCACTGTACCAGTCTGAGTACTAGTTCGTACGTCCCAAATCTATAGGATCTACTTCCTCGAAACACGCGGCATCCTATACCAATAGAACCCTAAACAAGTGCATCTCGTGCCAAAAGTAATCTAACTAGGATTCAATTCCACAGAATCCTCCTACTCTTACCCTAACTATCAGGTTGATGACGGGTTGTTACCACTATAGAGACATCACATCCTCGACCTACTCGTCCCTCTAAGAGCAAAACCTGCTCTGATACCACCTGTCAGGACCCGTCCCAATCCCCCCGGGATTAACGTGGGATGCGCCTGATCCTATCTGACACGGAGTGTCAGACAAGGGAAAATTCCGACTTTAGCCCACTGGGGCTTCAGAGTACGCCAGGAGCCGGAGGAGGAGTGTGATGTCTATGTCTCTGCTGCAGCCCGCATCCGCGATTAACCTAAAGGGCATTAAAAATATTAAAAGCTGTGAGTGGACAAAACAAAGAATTTATGAAAACATTTTACAGAAAAGACATATTTATACCCTTCACTAAAAAGCATGCATGCATTCGAAAACCAGTTATCAAACCACTAGGGCCTTGGCCCAAAATAGTAAATGAAACCAATCATACGGGACACTGTCCAAATCCATGTGGGACTCAGCCCAAAACCATTATATATCATATATCATAACATATAAATCACATAACCAATCCTGTCACGGTTTCCAAAGCTACGCGCGTGCTACTTGGGGTCTCAAATCCCAAGTCTCCCTAAGGTCCACCAGGTCAATGTCCGCAGATCAATTACCCTCCCTGAGGGTTATAATCCATAAGCCTTGCCGAGAGTAAGGTACCCAACGGGGGCGACTCCACTCAGTTAGTGCTCCGTGACTACTCCGGGGTCCACCCAGGCCAACGACCCTCCCTAGAGGAGAGAATCCATAAATAAGGATGGTATATGAAATTCAATTTCGAAAACAATCTTAAAACCTTTCAAAGGATTCATGCCCGGCCCCCATAAACCGTCATGAAACCAAAAATCCATTTAGGGACCCCGACCCGAAATCATAAACGTAAACCAACTGGGCCTCAAGCCCGAACTCAAGACTCAACTGGGCATCGAGCCTGATATCTCAAGGTCAGTCACGATTCCAACCGTAGTGATGCGTGCAACCATCCATCCAGGACCGCTCTCAATCCTGGTATGTCACCGTGAACATATCAACCGACGCGACCACCCCTAGATCATTGTGCACACATCACTGATCGATCTCCTGAACCATCAGCACTCCGAATTTGAGCCTCCAGTGGCTGCTCAAAAACGGAATGTGCAGTGACCTCTCCGGAAGGAACACATCCCCAGTTTGGGGGTGAGCGTCGTATCGTTCGTCGCCGTGCACACAGCACTCGCGACCACGACTTAGACCCGTAGGTCATTAATAGGGTCGCATCCCCGTGAAAAAACCAAATAGGTCTCATGCCCAGTTTCACATTTCTAAATCCAAAACCATTTACTTAAATCAAAACCACAAACACATATAAGCACCGTATAAAACTGAAAACTTCGAAATACGTGCAAATACGTAAACACACACAAATGCACTCATGGCATAACAAAACATGTATATAAACACATATAAAACATTTATGCATGCATCAATTTAGAAAACAAGGTCCACTCACAGACTGTCCAAAGCCGCCTCGATATGCACGCCCTACGCCTCCCCCGGGCCAATCACCTTCACTAGGGTTCCCTAACCTATCCAAATCGTAATAGAGGGTTACTAACTACTTAAATAACCCCTCATTAAAGTCCCGCAATTTTTTAGAATTTTTAACTATTTTTTAAACCCGATCCTAAACCTTCAGACATCCCGAACTATATCGAAACAATGTCCGATTGACATGAAACTAGTCCCAAAATGTTCGTTACATTGATTAGATGATTTTATGTGTTGAACACATCCCCAAAAAGTGGGCCACACGCCCACATGCGCCGCCTGAGTGCCCTGCGTGTGAAAGCCACGTGCTGGGAACAGTAGCCATCTTCAACCTCGCGCCAACCAGTCTGAATCGGTCCGCCTGCTACGCCGGTCCAACTGAACCAACGGTATCGGTTCGAGTCCATTCCTTACGCTTTTTTCGTTCTTTTTCTTCCCTTTCAATTCCTACACCATCCTAACAACATTTCCTATCATCCTATGTCATTAAATCCCAGAAACCAACCCTAAAACCTTTTGGTTCAGAAAACCATTTTAAACCCAAGCTTTCACCCTAGGTTCTGGGCACTTCTAGGGGTCCAACCTTCAACCTAATGGTTCCAATAGGTTCCTAGGATCCCTAAAAACATACAAGGAGGTTCGATTTGGATTATCATGGCCGGAATTCAAATTCGGCGGGCAGCCACTGAAAACTTCCAGGCCGCTGTTCCGGGCTGTTCAGCCAACTTTCACTTTCCAAAACTACCTCCTAGTCATCCTATCAACCTCCTAAACACTTCCTAATCAACATCTAACCTCCCTAACGTCAAAAACCCGAATTTAGAATTTGAAACAATACAGGGGGTTCGAGTTTTTACCTTTTCCCTGGGCCAACGCCGCCGTCCACGGTGGTCATGTCTTCATCCAGCCACCAACCACTCTCTCACGGCCCTCAGTTACTCTCTGTTTCACTCTTAGATCGAACCAGGCGAGGGGAAGGGATTTGGGGGTCGTGTTCGAAGGGGTTCGGGTTTGGTGGGAATGGAACAAACAAAGGGATACAGATGCATGAAAGAAGGGAAGGGGGCAATGGATGGGTGACACTTGTCACTCATACATTGGGCCACTTCAAAAGATCTGGCCTCACTTGAGGACAAAAGTCCACTATTGACTCGAAAAACGTACCATCATGAATAGTACCTTGAAACTTCCGTGAACCATAATTTTCCCATCGAACGTTCGATTTCGACGTGTCGCCTGTCTATGGACTCGTATCGACCCGATCTACGTAACGGTCCTCGTCCCTCGGCCATCGGACCTCCCGAGTAAAAAGTTAACTTTTTGGCCTCTTTTAGGGGCAAAATCGTAATTTCGCCTTGAACGTCCGTTAATCCTCAGCTAATCCCTGATTAGTCTCGCTAATCCGTAATTAAGTCTTAATTAACACCTAAACTCAGGGGCGGGTCGTTACACCACCTCTTTCGTATCTTGATAAAACTGGGGCGAAAATAACGTGAGAACGTTCCTCGAATGTCATCCAACTCTCAATAGTGTCATCCATGCCAGTCGATAGCAATGTATGCCACGAATCTCGTGCATACCAATCCAAGAAGTTCATTTCTATCGGTACCAAATGCTCATAACGGAGACTCACCGCTATCGAGGTTACTCACCCAAGTGGTAACCCATCGCTATCAAGATCGCGCAATGGTACAGGCAATGGGTATCCATCGTAAGCGTAAGATCCACTGATCAGTTCACCCCGAGATTCGATCCACAAGTACTACTCTCTTGGTAACTTGTCTAACCAATCTCAAACTAGGGTCATCAACGACCATTGCTACTAGTCTTGGCTGCTCCTTGCAACACATCCATCCTAATCGTCCATTGATCTCGACTCTGAAAAGTCATCATGACACGACCCACCCTCAATCCCCCGGGATTAAGGGATAAGTCATGCTCCTGTCTAACTCATGTACGACACGAAGGCTAAACACCAGTTCAACCCTCGTGGAACACGTAAGCCAAACAAGGGATACCCAGGTCAACGTACCAAAAACCAACTTCTATTAACCAGAGTTCGCAACCTTACTGTGAATCGCGTGTGTGATGTCTCCGTCTCTCTCCCCACAGCCCGCACCACCTCAACAACTTGGAGGGTATCGAAAAACATAAAAGACTATAAGTGGAAAAAAAATAAGTTCATAAAACACTTCATAAGAAAAGACATTTATACCCTCCACATAAAATCAATGCATGCATTCGAAAACTAGTTCATTTTCAGGATAATAAAAACCATGTATGAAAACTGAAATCATTTCTTTTTTTCAAAACCCGGGCTTAAGCCCAAATCCATCCAAATCTATATCATCCGGGTCATAGCCCAAAATATTTGAAAACCATCAGTGTATCACAGAAATCCAAAACACATTTAAAACACCTTTCCATCAATCGAACCTGCTGGATCTATTCGAGTCTTTAAAGTCAATATATGTCCGAGTCTTTAAACTCAACAGGCCTCAATATCAATCCGAGTCTTTAAACTCCCGAGTCTTTAAACTCAAAAGGCCTACGGGGGGAATCACAATATCCAAGTCTTTAAACTTCCAAGTCTTTAAACTCAATCCGGGTCTTTAAACCCAAAATCTAGGCCCGCCCCCATCACACATCATATCCGGGTCTTTAAACCCAATACCAGATCCAGCAAATCCAATCCAAAACCATTTTCCATTCCAAATCCAAAGCCATAAATCCATGTTCAAATCCGAATCTGAAATCACCATTCTGAATCCCAATCTGAATTTGAAATCATCATTCCGAATCCAAATTCAGAAATCACGGTTATCGAAGTATAAACCATTGAAATCAAATCATAATGCAAATCCCGATATCATATCATCGAAACCGTTATCAAATCATAGCACAAAAGCATTATCTCTTAATACATAAATATCTCGAAATACGTGCAAGTCATAAATCATAGATATCACCATCAAAATCATATAAATCACATATGGAAAATATATAAAACATTTATGCATGCATCATAATTTAAAAACAAAGTGCACTTACAGACCATTCCCGTTGTCGCCTCGATACAGCTGCAAGTACGTTTTCCTAGCTAAGCCACTATCACCAAACTTCCTGAACCTGTCTATATCACATTATAGGGTCACTAACCACTCCAATATACTTCCACTAAATCCCCGTATTTTTCCCGAATTTTTAACTATTTTTTAACTATCCCTTAAATCTTAGGAAATCCTGAATCAGATAGAAACGATGTCCGATCGACTCGAAACCAGTCCCAAAATGTTCGTTACATCCAAATAAGTAAGTTTCATGTTGAACTCACCTTGGGAGGAAGCACCAAGCACCCTCATGGTCCGCCGCAAGCGGTTGCGCGTGAGAGCCACGCTCCTGCTACAGTTCACCTTCCTCGCCCGTTTCTCTGTTAAACAGGTCCTGCAACCCGCGACACAACCCGATTCAATCCCTGTCAATTTCAACTCTATTTCTTTAATTTATTCAGCTAATAGCATTGTTATGCATCTAATTATGGTTCTGTAACCTCAATTACATTAGAACTTACCTCAATCCAATCGAATTCGAATTCGAAATTTCGAAGAACATGTGAGCACTGTTCATCCTACAATCCATTCGAATTCAATCTGTTTCTTCAATTTGATTCACTCAGAAGCTTCGTAGGATCCGTCCAAACATACTTCCAGTCACAATTGTAACTTTAATTCCTTCCAACCATTTGAACTCAACTCAAATTTCCTTAAACGAATACAAGGTCTGTCTGGGCTTGCCTCTTCAACATTTTCCTCAATTTAGATCCCAGTCGACTTGTTTAAGTCTCCATAAGCTCATCCTCATCTCTATATCCCTCAATTAATCACAAACTTCCTACTTCAATCCCAAGTTTCAATTCAAGGTTTCGGGTTCCCTAGGCTGTCCTTCCCCTTCTCCTTTCGATTTCCTCACGATGTCACACTCTCAATTCGAATGGAGCCTCATGATTTCATTTTAGGGAACTGATGGTTGCCTTGGATCAATTATACCCATCCTCCCCATCCTCTGTTTTGTTTTTGTCTCAACTACACCTGCACGGCTACTTTACCGATGACTTGAATTTTTTAATTCATCCACCGCTTATCTCAAACACTAATAGCACCCTTAGAGTGACAGATGTCACTAATTGAACTAAATGAGTCACCAATTAATTGATTCATCAACACTAGAAAAAAGACAAATTTGCCCCTTCTTCACATAATTACGAAAATGTCCTTCATGGTTCTAGACTCGTAACTTTTCCATCCGGACTCTGATTTACGCTTGCTAGTTGTCTACGAATTTAGCGTCCCGAGACCTACCCAACGGTCTCTTCGGAAAGTCTACAAAGTGTTCCAAATAAAAAGTCAACTTTTACCCCCTCCTTCAATGGCAAAACAATCATTTTGCATCGCTCGTCCGAAACTACTTGACTAATCACCGATTCATCTCACTAATTCGTCATTAATTACTAATCTAATCCCAAAATTAGGGACGGGTCGTTACACATCATACTTGGATAGCTGGTATCCAAGAAACCCGTAACTACTATCCCAGAATCTCAACCACTCGTAACTCTACGGCCTCCCACTTGACCTTTCTATTCTTACCCTCACTATCAGGTTGATGACGGACTGTTTTCATCGTAAAGACATCATATCCAGCACATGCGCTACACCACAAGAGCAACCTAGTGCTCTAATACCAAGTTGACAAGCCCCATCCCAATCCCTCTATATTATCGTGGGATGTGCCCTGCTCCCGTCTGACACCACATGCCAGACCAGGGATAAAATTGTAACCCGTTCGGGGTTTCTAGAGTACGCAGTGACTTATACAGTCCGCTATGACATGTGATGTCTCGGTCTCTACTACAGCATGCATCCACCATCAACCTGAAGGGGATAAAAAAAATTAAGAGCTGTGAGTGGAAAAAATAAACAGTTTATAAAACTATTTAGCGAAAGACATTTATACTCTTCACGTAAAAGCATGCATGCATCAGAAAATAGTATTTTAAATACTTTCTTAAAAGAAAATCATATGGCTTTTCAAATCAATACACAGTGAAAAATGCTTCTCAATCAAAGTCATTTCCTCGATAGGGTCTCAGCCCAAAACCAAATCATGTAGGGTCTCAACCCAAAACACTCTCATAAATCATCTCAATAGGGCTTCTGCCCGAAATATATTTTCATCAAATCCTTTTCCACAAAACCATCATTAAAAAAAGTTTCTAGAAACACTTTATAAATCCAGGATTCCTAGAATCCTATCAAATCTATAACAAGGTCATATGCCCAAAATCTCATGTTTAACTATTCTCTAGTCAAACCACAAATCAGCTGCGGCACAAGCCCGAGACATTTTTCCAAATTTGAAAACCATTTCATTATTTAAATCATTTTTCCAAATCACCATTGACTGTATTCGAGTCAAGGTCAACATCCAACTGTGACTCAAGCCTGATATGTTGATTTCACGCATCTCCATGAAATCACTCAAAACCGATAATCAAATCCTCTGTTTCACGTCTCTCCGTTAAACCATTCAAATCACATAAATAACATGCAAGTAGAATACTCGAGCTAAGCCCAAGTATCATATAAAAATAAAAATCTCGAAATACGTGCAATATCACATTTTCTACGAAAATGCCAAATCATTAACATCAATCATATTTAAATCATATGCAATCACTGCATCTCAAATCATGTTCATAAAACATATAAAACATTTATGCATGCATCATATTTATAAATCAAAAGTCCACTCACAGACCATCCGTGTTGCGCACTCAAAATCTGCGCCCTAAGCCACTCCGAGGCTAATCCACAATATTCGAGATGTCCTGACCTATCCAAATCATACTCAAAGGTTACTAACCATCTATACAAGTCCAAACCATAAACCCTCAAAACTCTCAAAATAGTCAACGTGTCCCGAACGCACTTCTCGAGGCTTAAAACCTCCAAATAACCTATCAAACTATCAGTTTGACATCAAAATTCATGCACACGCGCCCTCATGTGACAGTCAACGATGACGTCATACTGGTCAACGCTGTTGTCGTCACTTATTGATGTCAGCCTAATAATTCTAACATCTATCAGCTCCGACAGCCTACCACGTGGCACAACCTGATTCGTGCCACATGTCCTACCACGTGTCATTGACACCTCTGACACCCTACCAGGTGGCACCATCCTACTAGTCCACGCGATCTGACAATGCTGACATGGACCTGCCATGTCAGGACCCACCCCGGTTTCACCCTGAAACCCGAGGTAAATCCTGCTCCCATCTGACACCCCGACAGTACACAGTCAGACACAGGAGTAAGTACTCAATAAAATATCCGAAGTCAAAGTTCACAGAGCATAACAACAAATAAAAACCGATTATATTTACACGCACGCGGAAGAAAATGTAAACACTCCGGGAACCCTCACGAAACGTCTATGCCTCAGACGCTACCTCGACGTTAAGACCCCGCGCTATCTCCACAATCTGGAGGGCAATTTAAAACAGAAGATGTGAGTGGACCATAAGAAAAGAAAAGTTCTAAAACCATTTATCAGAAAACCGAGTTTAACCCTCCGTTTTGAAATCACATGCATAACCCAGTTATTAAAACAGTTAGAAACCAAAGTACCATAAACCACATCATAAGAAACAGAAACACTATAAAACAGTTATAGAAATCACAGCATATGTATCATAAAACTGTATCAGAAACCATAAACATCAATTCAATATTTTCCGATCAAACCTGCTGGACCTATCCGAGTCTTTAAACTCCCGAGTCTTTAAACTCAATCCAGGCCTTAATAATATCTGAGTCTTTAAACTCCCGAGTCTTTAAACTCAATGGCCTACGGGGGAAATATCAATATATCCGAGTCTTTAAACTCCCGAGTCTTTAAACTCAATCCGGGTCCGTCCCCCGTCAATCAATATCCGGGTCTTTAAACCCAATAACCAGATCCAGCAAATCCAATCCAAATCATTTGTAAAACCATTGTCCATTTCCATATCCAAACCCGAATCCGAAATCACTGGTCCGATGCCCTTCCGGCATCCCGAACCGTCATTCCGAACCCAAATCCGGAATCCACTTTTCAACTTTAAACCAAAGTTCGCTTTCCGAAATCCGATTTTAGAACCGAAAACCCTTGATTATCGAAATCATGTTCCAAAAGCCATTTGTAATCATTAGAATCATTTATCATTTGAAAACTCAAAACTCTAACATTCTAATCAGAAATCAACCTTTTCTCGTAAAACGTGCCAAATACCGTATTTTCTCGAAAAACGTGCAATTATGTAAAATCACATCATAAATCCAACAATCATGAAATCACATATATAAAACAAGTATAGAAAACAGTTATGCATGTTCGAGTTTAAGGAAAGGGTCCACTCACAGTACTGAGCCCTACTCGCGTCCCGAACGTCCTGCACGTTCCTCAGCTTCCTCGGGAAATTCCGATCCTGCCAACAACCGTCAAATTACGTCACTAACACGTCTACTAAAGTTCACCTAAATTCCCTCAAAATTCCCCGACTCCTAATCGAACCGAAACGGAACCCCAAACCGTCACCCTCGCGAAACTATACTCTAACGATGTCCGATGGACCCGAAACCACTTCCATTAAACTCGTCAATACAGTTAGAACAAAAACCCTGTTGACCACTTTCCCCATCGCCGCCGCACGCGCCTCCACGCGCCGCCCAAAGTGGCTGCGCGTGGCCCTCACGCGCCAGCTACAGTGCACCATCAACCTCGAGCAGACCCGGTTCAGTACAGTAGTCTGCAACTCGAACCGGCGTCAGCGGTTCACCGCCGTGCCTGAACCATTTTCCTCCCTTTCTTCACCAGTCTCATCGTCCAGGCCTTCCCTAATCATTCCCCAACTCCATTCACCTCGATTCATCCCCTACATCGTCGACTCAAGCTCGAGCCAGACGGCCCGATAGCCCCTGTTTCACGATTCAGCCATTCCGATCACCCCCCGTCACGGTGACTGTCCCAGACTCTTCCTAGGGCCTCACTGAACCTAACCCAACCCTCCTAGATCTTCGACTCAGCCCCAACCTTCACGACTCGCCGTTTGAATTCACGGCCAAAATAGAGCACCTTCGTCGTCTCGCCTCCGCCGTGCACCACCCATCACGGCAGCACACACAGTCGACTCTTGGGACCTCCAGGAGTCTCACTTTAACCTCCAATTCCCTCGACTCTCCCCCTAGGTCCACGATTTAGCTTCGGAATCCAAACGACAAAACAGAGCAAAGAAACGGTGTTGCGGATTTACCTGTCCTCCTGTCACCGTCGTGAGCTCAGCCGTGAGGTAGTAGCTCCTCCTGCTTTCCTCCGTCCTCTGAGCACTTCCACTGACCTCGAGTGATCGTTCACGGCTTCACCACCACCCAACTTCTCTGTTTTCCTCCCTAAGTTTCCTCCCTGGTTCCCGTGGCTCACTCTCCTCACACACACGGCCACCGTGCTTCCCTGTCTCCTCCCAACCTCTCATTCACTCTCCGGTCACTCCTCACTCGCCAATTCACACCACCACATACCATCACCATCCCCTTTTCTCTTAGTCTCCCCCTCTCTGTTTCTCTCTGTCTGTGTCGAAGACAAGCACGGCACACACATTTGCACCCAAATAATTGGGACCGCGCATACACGAGATCCAACCAGAACCCTCTAGTCATGTGCCACATGTCACCAATCTCTCAACTCCTCTCCCACCTGGTTCAATCTCAGCCTTCCATCTTCTCTTCTCTCTGCACAAATCCCCAGGTGCAAAAACAAAAAGACCAAAATACCCTCCTTCTTAACTCATTTTTACGGTTTTGCCACCATCTTTCTTGACCCATATCTCTCGCCTCGTAAGTCCGATGAATACGTGCCACCTGTCATTGAACTCAGGACGACGAGATCTACCTAACCATCCTAGGTCAACATACCAAAACCCGATTAAGCAAAAAGTCAACTATTCCCCCTAATTTACCCAAATTACGGTTATGCCCTCAACCTTCCGAACATCATAACTTCCTCCTCGGATGTCGGAATCGGGCGTGCCACCTGCCTACGGATTCGTGACGTCCTAAACTACGTCCTGGTCACTGGTCCACGCCCAATTGACCCCCCCCCCCGGCCTAAAAGTCAACTATTTGCCCAAACCAGGGGCAAAAGCGTCATTGTAGGCTCCCGGACCTATCGGGACCACCTAAACACCAATTAACCTCCCTAAGCACACCTTAATCACTCTACTAATCCCGGTGCTCGGGACGGGTTGTTACATGCCACGTTGGCTACCACGTCACTTGACATACCCTAACATACTGCCATGTGGAACCCTTTCACTGGTCCACGTGGTCTGACATGGATGATGTGGACCTGCCACATCAGCTGCTAACTGGACTGATGTAACGACCAGTCCTAGAAACCAGGATTAGATTAGTGGTTAATGACAGAGTAGTGAAGTTAATATGTGATTAGTTGAGTGATTTCGAACGGACGGTGCGAAATGACGATTTTGCCCCTAGAATGGGAAGAAATGTTGACTTTTTGATCAGGCGGTCAAAAGGACTTTGACCGATGACCGTGACGTAATTCGGGATGTCACGAGTGCATAGACAAGTAGCACGTCCAATTCCGACATCTGAGGAGGAAGTTATGATGTTCGGAAGTTCAAGGGTAATTTGGTAATTTAGTTAAAATGGGGCACTTTTTTTACTTTTCAAACAACATGGACTTTTCACGTAAATCGAGGACTGTTAGGAAGGTCTCGATGCCCTGAGTACAATGACAAGCGGTATATCATCATTGGACTTCAGATGAATTAGTTTTGGGTCTAGGAACGGGAGGGGAAAAATGGTAATTTGTGCCGCAAGGGGCAATTTGGTCATTTCCTGCATTTGGATTAGTGCCCAGTGATCAGGGGATACTTGGTTGCATCAAATGTGTGTGTCCATCAGGTTTTGGACACCTGGGTTCCTCTAGATGGGTATGGAAGCCTCTTCACCGTCTCTCCCAAAATTTAAAAACAAGTGAGTGCACGGGTTTGAAGGATTAAAAACAGAGCATAGTTGAAACCGTGAGAATCCACTCAGACAAGTCCTTCAATCCTTCATCTATTGCCCTTACTATCTGAAAGGAAATGAGAGAGGGATCCTAAACAAGACGACTGGTGGCCACGGCGAGGGTCGACGGCTGAGGACGACGGTGGAAGATAAGGAAACCCGAGAGGCCCCTGTTTGTGTTTGACCTTGAGGAAGTTGGGCTTTTGGGCTAAGGATCGAATTGATTAATTGGGTCGTGTTGTTGAGATCGTTAGGAAGCCTTCGAGCTTGGTTTTGAGGTCTACAAAGGGAAGGTAAGGTGAGTTCCAGAAAACCTTCGTTGGAATTCAAAAATGGTAGAGCTTGTTTTCGTGCTAATTGATATGTTTGGGTTATTAGAATTTCCTTTGGAGGTTAAGACAAAGCTAAAGAGCTTGGAAGTAAGAGGAATGGTGGTCGGGGAAGTGGACACTGGAAACTGGGAAAAATCTAATCTTATGCCGACTTGGAAGGTATTAAACCGACCCTAAATCCACGATTTAACTAGATAACTTGATTATTGTGATCCCGAGAGTTGGTTATGAGTGTGATGGTGGTGCTCAGGATTGAACCTCAGAAAGGTAGGGATGCGATCATCAGAAGGAGTGACTATAACTGATCGATATGAGGTTATTGAAGAGAACCCACAATCTAGATGTGCCTTTAGACGTGTTGAGTACTTTATCGATTTGATTCGACGTGGTGGTCTGATCATTTGTGGGAGGTGAAGAGGCAAAGTAGTGAGTCAGGTGGTGGGATCCACTTAGGAGTGAGTGGATCAGGATTAGATCGTTTCTGGCTCAGGTTCAAGTTGTTGTGGATCACGAGGATCGTATGTGAGGCATAGGTTGGATATCTTAACCGTCTTGGAGTTGTGCAGGACGTGTATGGTCTGTCTCGCCTACGATTGGGTTTTGGTTTTGGAGTTTGTGTTGGGTGTAACGACCCATCCCAGGAGTCGGGATTAGGGAAGTGATTAGTGGTGGATTAGCGGAGTTAATCGGTGGTTAGTGGGTTACTTTTGGACCGTGAGCGTAGAATGACGACTTTGCCCCTAGTTTGGACAAAAAGTTGACTTTGAGTTCGGGTGGTCAATTGGACATTGACCGATGACTGTGACGTAGTTCGAGACATCACGAGTCTGTAGAAGGGTGGCACGCCCGATTCCGACATCCGGGGAGGAAGTTATGATGTTTGGAAGGTTGAGGGTACTTTTGTAATTTGGTTAAAATAGGGGGAAAAGTTGACTTTTCATACGATAGGGTTTTTACACGTAAACTGAGGACCGTTAGGTAGGTCTCGTCATCTTGAGTACAACGACGGGCGGCATGCTTCCATCGGACGTAGGACGAGTGAGTTACGGGTCTAGAACAGCGAAGGGAGAAACGGTAATTTGGGCAGCAAGGGGCATTCTGGATATTTTCTGCCTTGGGATCTGTGCCCAATGGAAGTGGGACACTTGGCTTGCTTTTAATGGTGTGTCCACATGTTTTGGACACCTGGCAGAGGCTGGATGGGTGTAGAAGGCTCGATGGGTCTTTAAATTGTGCACGGGTTGGCCGTGAAGAGAAAATAGAGAGGTCGTGTAAGCCGTGAACTTCCATTCCAATTAACCCATTAATCTCCATCCTTTGCCTTAAAGAATGAACGAAAAAGGAAGAAGGAAGTGAGAGGGTTGTTTTGGTGTGATCACGGCAGTTCGCCGTGGATGGTGGCCACAATACCAGAGGAAACAGAGTGGACAGAAATCGTGAGGAAACCAGGATTCAAGCACCCAACTGAGGACTTAAACCCATGATTCTTGATTGGAAAATGGTTGGGAGCTTGCAAGGAGCTTCACAAGTTGGGAGTTGAGACTTTTAAAAGACGGTAAGTGGAAGTTCCATAAATTCCGTTTTTTAAATTCGAAAATAGTGACTTATGTTTTGGGGATTATTAATGAAATTGAACGATTGAATGAAGTTTTGGAGGTCCTAAAGAGTTGATTGAGCTTGGAAGCACGAATTTTGGAGACCGGGATCGTGCAGGAGCATGGGTCGAAGATGGCCGGTTTTTTTTGTGTGACCAGGAAGGTACAAAACTCGTGGTTTTGTTACATTTTAATCATGTATGAGATTAGGAGGAGAAGGAAGAATGACAGGACCCGCCTCAATTCCCTCGTGATTAGCGTGGGACGTACCTGCTCCCGTCTGACACGAAGTGTCAGACCAGGGATAATTCCGTCTTTTGCCCAACCGGGGCTATCAGAGTACGCCAGGATCCGAAAGAGGAATGCGATGTCTCATCTCTGCTACAGCCACATCCGCGATCAACCTGAAGGGCATTCAAAACATAAAAGTTGTGAGTGGAAAAAACAAATATTTTATTAAAACATTTCATAAAAGATCTTTATGCCCTTCATTAAAAACATATGCATGCATTCAAAAACCATTTCTAGGGTTCATGCCCAGTTCCCATAAACCGCCATGAACCATCAACCGTTTGGGCCATAGCTCGAACTCAGTCAAATAATACATGGGACCTCCACCCAAACCAAAACACGTGGGAACTCGTCCCAAAATCATCTCATATGGGTCTCAGCCCAAAACCAATACGTGTGGGTCACAGCCCAACGCCATCTCAGTGAAAACCTGTCCACATATACATATATACATATATAACCCATCCTAGGCACTTCCGGAGAAGATGCCATCTCGGGGCACACAGCCCCAAGGGAACACATCCCCGATATAGTCACGATGTCATCATATCTATCTAGTGTGCACACTACTCGGGGTCTCACTCCGAGTCTTCTCCCAGGAATCTCCATCTGGGAGGCTCAATCTCTAGATCTAGTCCGAGCTCTCTCTCTCTGGATCTAGTCCACATCTCTCCGGAATCTGGTCCGAGATCACAACATCATAAGTAACCTCTACTCCTAGAACGGGATCCCTATGGGAATACCCACTTTGGTCTGTGGATCGTGACTCTCCAGGTCGACGTCTGGAGGAGACCAATCAATACGCTCATAAGGAGGGTATATAGATACTCGTATACAAAACCATAAAAATGGGACTCACGCCCGATAACATAAAGAAACTGGGCCTCCAGCCCGAACATACGACTCAACAGGGCCTCTCGCCCGATTTCACAATAATTGGGCCTCGAGCCCGAACTCAAATCAACTGGGCATCGAACCCGATATCTCAGGGTCAGCCACGATCCCGATCATAGCGATGCGTGCAACCATCAATTCAGGACCACTCTCAATCCTAGTATGTCACCGTGAACACATCACTGCCGCGACCATCTTGGGACCATGGTGCACAAGTCGCCGATCGATCCTTTAAATCGTCAGCACTCCGAAGTCGAGCCTCCAGTGGCTGCTCAACAACGGGACGTGCATTGTGACCTCTTCGGAAGAAACGTATCCCAATCTGGAGGCGAGCGTCACGTCGTCCATCGCCGTGCACACAGCACCCGTCGCGACTACGACTCAGACCTACGGGTCATCAATAGGGACTCATGCCCGAGTCAAATCCAAATCCAAATGGGTCTCATGCCCGAATAATCAAGACCACATGGGTCGTTTTACTTTTCAAAACCGTTTCATGAAAACCGAAAACCGCGAAGTACATACCCATACGTAAACACACACCAAAATGCACTCAAGGAATCTCAAAACACATATTAAAACATATATAAAACATTTATGCATGCATCGATTTCAGAAAGAAAGTCCACTCACAGACCGTTCGCGCTACTGCCTCGATATGCGCGCCGTACGCCTTTCCGGGTCAACCGCCGTCTCTGGGATTCCCAAACCTGTCCAAATCACTTTAGAGGGTTACTAACTAGTTAATTAACCTCTCACTAAAACCCCTTAATTTTCCGGGATTTTTAACTATCTTTAAACGCGTACCGAAACCTTCGGACAGCCCGAACTATATCGAGACGATGTCCGATCGACTCGAAACCAGTCCCAAAATGTTCGTTATATCGAATAAATGATTTGACATGTTGGAAACTTCCCCAAATTCTCCCGCACACGCCCGTACGCGCCGCTTGAAGTGGCTGCGGGTGGGAGCCACGCGCCAGTGAACAGTGTCGTCTTCTTCCTCGGGACGACCGGTCTGAACCGGTCTGGTCCGGTTCGCTTGCAACTTGGACCAGCGTGACCGGTCCAGGTCCATAACTGGTCCAATATTCACTGTTTATTATTCTAATCGATCCTATTCTTCATATAATCGTCCTAGGAACCTAACCCAATTAATTAGGATCCCTAAAACCCAAGAAAACAACCCGGTCCAATTTAACCCCTCACGGTTCAAAATCCCAAAACCTTCCCCAGTGCTCCTCAACGTCAAACCACCCTCAAAACCTCTCTAACAACGTCCTAACAACATATTTAGTTCAAACCAATCATCCAAACAAGCCCATAATAACTAGAAATCGAAAAATGGATTAAAATGGGAAAACCGATTACCTCGTGCGGTTTCCTCCTCCGCCGCCCACGGAGGCTCTGCCTGGCCAGCCACCACGTCCACCGCTCCTCCTCTCACTCTGTCCTCTCACAAATGGGTTTAGGGTTGAAGGGTTTGGATTTTGGGTGAGAAATGGGATCGGGATGGATTGGGAAAAATGGAAAATGGATGCACGGGGAATGGTTTGGTGCATGAATGAAAATGATGGGGAATGGATGAATGACATCTGTCATTCATCCATTGGGTCTGAGAGAAATGTTGGGGCCCACTAAAGTCCAAATAAGCGTCCGTCTCGAAAAACGTGCAATAGTGCACTCGAACTTCGGTGAACCGTAACTTCGCCGTCGAACGTCCAAATTCCACGTGCCGCCTGTCTACGGATTCGTATCGTCGTGATCGATGTAACGGTATTCGGCCCTCGGCCATCTGACCTCCAGGTCAAAAGTCAACTTTTGGCCCTTATTCAACCAAATTACCAAAACGCCCTTGAACTTCCGAACGTCACAACTTCTTCCTCGAATGTCAGAATCGAGCGTGCCACCTGTCTATGAACTCATGACGTCCCGAACTACGTCACGGTCATCGGTCAAAGTTCATTTGACCGTCCGAACGAAAAGTCAACATTTTGCGCTTTCTAGGGATAAAATCGTCATTTTGCACTGAACGTTCGATAATCCTCGTCTAATCCCCGACTAGCCTTGCTAATCCATCATTAATCCTTAATTAATCCCGTTAATTTGGGACGGGTCGTTACAAAGAAACTAATAGGCTAATTAGGATGAAAAACGGGACTAAATTAAGCAAGAAAATGGGTGAACTGTCCACGCTG
The DNA here is from genome assembly GCA_032719365.1 of Prinsepia uniflora. Lineage (NCBI taxonomy): Eukaryota > Viridiplantae > Streptophyta > Magnoliopsida > Rosales > Rosaceae > Prinsepia > Prinsepia uniflora. The sequence continues at coordinate 52,342,789 of CM064861.1, read as the reverse complement.
GTCCGGTTTAGCTGGACCGGTTTGTCCCAAGGTTGAAGATGAACAGTAGCCGCGCGTGAGGCCCACGTGCAGCCCCTTTGGGCGGCGCGTGTGGGCGCGTGGTACGGATTCCGAGGAAGGTTCCAACATGACTTTTAAAGTATTCGTTGTAACGAACATTTTGGCGTTGGTTTCGAGTCAATCGGACACTGGCTCGATATGTTTCGAGCTGTCCGAAGGTTTAGGATCGGTTTAAAAATAGTTAAAAATACGGAAAATTTTCGGGGCTTTAATAGAAGCTTAATTAAGTCGGTAGTGACCTCGTTATGGGCTTTGGACAGGTTCGGGAAAGCCGAGGATAGCGGAATGGCCGGGGACGGCGTAAGTGCGCGCGTATCGAGGCAACGTCGTAATGGTCTGTGAGTGGACTTTGCTTTCTAACTCTTGATGCATGCATATATGTTTTTATATGTTTTCTATACTTGATTCTATGATTTGATTTATGATTGTGATGGTTTACGATTTTGCACGTTTTTCGAGGAAATTACGGAAATTTACGTTTTACGATAAGTTGATGGATATTGTGATTTGAACCTGGTTTTAATGATTTGATTTCGGGATTTGAAATCTGATTTGAATTCAAAGAAAGTAAAAGGAATTTGGAAAGTGTTTTCGGGCTTGAAGCCCAGTTCAGAAAAGTGGTTTTAAGAAACGTGAATCGGATTTCAGGATGACGATTCAGAATTTGATTTGGAACTTGAAATGGATTTTTAGGTTTGGGTTCGGAATGGTTATTCCGGATGCTAGCTTACGGAATGATGGTTGCGGACTCGGACTTGGAAAGGAAATGGATAAAGGTTTTCAAACGGTTTTGGATTGGATTTGCTGGATCTGGTTATTGGGTTTAAAGACCCGGATTATATTTGACGGAGGACGGGCCCGGATTGAGTTTAAAGACTCGGGAGTTTAAAGACTCGGATATTGTTATTTCCCCCGTAGGCCTGTTAAGTTTAAAGACTCGGGAGTTTAAAGACTCGGATTATATTGAGGCCTGGATTGAGTTTAAAGACTCGGGAGTTTAAAGACTCGGATAGATCCAGCAGGTTCGATGAACGGAAATGTGGTATGCTTTTCAATAATGGTTTTCGATGGTTTTGGGCTGAGGCCCGGGATTGAAGAAAAAGGAAAATGTGTTTGGTTTTTGTACATGGTTTTATGACATACCTTTGATATGCATGCATTGGTTTTTGAAATGGAGGGTATAAATGTAATTGTTTTATTCACCTGTTTTCTAAATTATACTTTATTTTTGACCACTCACAGTCTTTTCGTGTTTTCGATACCCTCCAGGTTGTTGCGGTGCGGGCTATTGGTCGAGAGAGACGAAGACATCACACCCGCGATCCACAGTAGTTCGGTACACTCTGGGAAGTCCGGTTACCTTTTTGGATGGCTGGCTTCTAGAATCCCTAGTCCGACTTACGTGTCACATGGAGGTTAGACGTCAGTCTGGCCTTCTTGTCATGCGTATGTCAGACGGGAGCAGGGTTTAGTCCCTAATCCTGGGGGATTAGGGGTGGGCCCTGACATTGGGTCTGCCCTGTGTACGTAGTTGAGATGTACATGGAGCTCATATTGGTCGGGAGACCCAAGAGACCGGGAGATTTGGAAGGGATTTGAGTTGGACTTTCCCGGAAGACGTGTAGTTCAATCTAGAGGTAGGATCGACTAATGGGCTTCAAAGGTGAAGTGTGTTTAACTCGTGGTCAGGTGGTAATCCATATGGTTACGAGGATGTTTGTGTGCCCTGGAGAAACACTGTGAGGGTGACGGGTACACTATGATGTTGTTGGTTGGACTTTGGATGTTGTAGTGCGTGGTTGTTGCCACTGTCGTAAATTAGTGGACGCGCCATAGGATGACGTTGGAAGTGAATATACGCTACGAGCTGCGTTTGAGGTATTCTAAAATATCATTATTTTATTTATGTTCGTAGGGTAGTCTTTGCGTGTGTTTTGTGGTATGTACTGTGATTTTGGTTGGTTGTGATTAATACATGTATTTGAGACGTGTCCCGATGCGTTTGGACGTGCATCATGATGTTTTGGTGGAAATTTTGGTGATCGGCTTGGTGCCGAGATATGTTGTTGGTTGTCTTGGTGAATCCGTACCGTTTTGATGTGATTAAACGATTGAGATGTGGACTGGATCAGGGTGATCCTGAGTGATTAATTGGTCATGGCAGGAGTCAATTCTGACATGAGCTGGAGGCTCAGAGCCATGAGTGGCTGGTAGGACCCTGATATTAAGATGTGTGATTATGGGTTGATTAGTATGTGCTAGGGTCTAGTTGCAGACAGGTGGTGTAGGATGTGGATAGTGTTTCCACAGGAAAAGACCGTGTTGGTGGTTAGGGGTACCACCGATGAGATGATTGTGTTGCGTAGTGTTGCGACGCCAGTAGGGTCAGCGTGAATCCCTGACGGAAGTATCACGGATCGTACTACCGAAGTTAGTAGATGTCGTCTTGAGAATTTGTTTACAAGATAAGAAGTGTACTTATTGACGGTAAACTCGCATGATGTACTGGGACGAGGTACTAGGTACGCACGACTCGAGATTGAGTCGAGGTTGATATGACTAGTAGTCGTGCATCACAACCGAGTGTTAGTTGAGCCGTGAGTGTCGGCTGGTGCATTGTTTGAGGTACAACAGTTACGAGTTGAACAGTGTTAACCTCGGAGAAAAATCAATGGATTACAAGATGGATTGGAAGTTGGTTGAGTTGGCTTACTTGGCCGAGTTATGGTGAAAGTCTGGGAACTGTCTGTATAAGTTGAAGAGGCAGGTGCTAGACGCCGAGTAGGAGACCCAGGTGTGAGATTAGTTGGATTCCCCTAGTTACTTACGGAATTACGAGATTCGGAATTTCGGGGACGAAAATCTTTAAGGGGGGTAGATTGTAACGACCCGTCCCAAAAACTGAGATTAGATTAGTGGTTAATGACGGAGTAGTGAAGTTAATCTGTGATTAGTTGAGTGATTTCGAACGGAGGGTGCGAAATGATGATTTTGCCCCTAGAATGGGCAGAAATGTTGACTTTTTAATCAGGCGGTCAAAAGGACATTGACTGATGACCGTGACCTAATTTGGGACGTCAAAAGTGCATAGACAGGTGGCATGTCCGATTCCGACATCCGAGGAGGAAGTTATGATGTTCGGAAGTTCAAGGGTAATTTGGTAATTTAGTTAAAATGGGGCACTTTGTTGACTTTTCAAACGACATGGATTTTTCACGTAATCAAGGACTGTTAGGAAGGTCACGATGCCCTGAGTACAATGACAAGCGGTACATCGTCATCGGACTTCGAATGAATTAGTTTTGGGTCTAGGAACGCGAGGGGCAAAATGGTAATTTGTGCCGCAAGGGGAAATTTGGTCATTTCCTGCATTTGGATTAGTGCCAAGTGATCAGGGGACGCTTAGCTGCATCAGATGTGTGTGTCCACCAGGTTTTGGACACCTGGCTTCCTCTAGATGGGTATGGAATCCTCTTCACCGTCTCTCTGAAAATTTAAAAACAAGTGAGTGCACGGGTTTGAAGGATTGAAAACAGAGCATAGTTGAAACCGTGAGAATCCACTAAGATAAGTCCTTCAATCTTTCATAGAAGATAAGTCCTTCAATCTTTCATATATTGCCCTTACCGTCCGAAAGGAAATGAGAGAGGGAGCCTAGACAAGACGACTGGTGGCCACGACGAGGGTCGACGGCGGAGGACGACGGTGGAAGCTGAGGAAACCCGAGAGGCCCCTGTTTGTGTTTGAACTTGAGGAAGTTGGACTTTTGGGCTAAGGATCGAATTGATTAATTGGGTCATGTTGTTGAGATCGACAGGAAGCCTTTGAGCTTGGTTTTAAGGTCTACAAAGGGAAGGTAAGGTGAGTTCCAGAAAACCTTCGTTGGAATTCAAAAATGGTGGAGCTTGTTTTCGAGCTAATTGATATGTTTGGGTTATTAGAATTTCTTTTGGAGGTTAAGACAAAGCTAAAAAGCTTGGAATTAAGGGGAATGGTGGCCGGGGAAGTGGACACTGGAAACTGGGAAAAATCTGATTGTATGCCAACTTGGAAGCTATTAAACCGACCCTAAATCCACGATTTAACTAGAAAACTTGATTATACATGTTTGAACAAACCTAATAGACTAAAAAGGAATGAAAATGGACCAGAATTGGACGGTTTAAGACATTGGACCGCCTGCGCCGGTTCGATTGGACCGGGCTGAACCGAACCGGTTTGGACCCAGTTCGGCGTGAGGTTGAAGATGACCTGTTGAGGCACGTGCGGCCCACGCGCAGCCCCTTTGGGAGGCGCGTGGGGGCGCGTGGTACTTCTTTTGAGGACGGTTCCAACATGACTTTCAAAGTATTCGATGTAACGAACATTTTGGCGCTAGTTTCGAGTCGATCGAACATCATCTCGATATGTTTCGGGATGTCCGAAGGTTTTAGGTCTCAATTAAAAATAGTTAAAAATTCGAGAAAATTATAGGGCTTTAATATAAGATTTATGAAGTAGTAAATGACCTTATTATGGGATTTGAACAGGTTTGGGAAAGCCGAGGATAGTAGACTAGCTGAGAACGACGTAAGTTCACGCGTATCGAGGTAGCGGCGAAACGGTCTGTGAGTGGACTTTTCTTTCGAACTTATGATGCATGAATATATGTTTTTATATGTTTTCTATACGTGATTATATGATTTCATTTATGATCTGATGGTTTACGGTTTTACACGGTTTTCGAGATATTTACGGAATTTCACATTTTACGAGATTTCGATCGATGTTGTGATTTGACTATGATTTGATTTCGGGAATTGAAATATGATTTGATTTCAAGGATTTGAAATGGATTTTTGGAAAAGCGATTTCGGGCTTGGAGCCCTGTTCATGAAATTTCGATATACGAGATTTTGGTTTTGAAACAGGATTTTGGAAATGAGATTTTGGATTTGGTTTTAAGACTTGGAAAGGAAATCTGGATTTGGGTTCGGGATGATGGTTCCGGATGCTAGCTTACGAAATCATTATTGCGAATGCGGAGATGGATTTTCTATGGTTTTCACTGTTGATTGGAAAAATGGTTTTGGGTTTAAAGACTCGGAAAAACCGTTGGATCTGGTTTTGAGTTTAAAGACTCGGTTCATTCACAGGGGAAGGGCCCTGGATTGATGTGTTTTGAGTTTAACGACTCGGTATATGTTTTGAGTTTAAAGACTCGTATATGATACCCCCCGAGGTCTGTGATTGTGTTTTGAGTTTAAAGACTCATTGATATCCTGGGAAGGCCTGATTATTGAGCATGGTTTTGAGTTTAAAGACTCGGGCGCACTTGAGATCTAGCAAACTCGAACAATTAATGTTTTTCACTGGTTTTCCGATGTTTTGGGCTGAGGCCTCGGATTCGAATTGCGGATTTGAGGAAAGAAATGATTCTGGTTTTTCATTAATGGTTTTGGATATAAAATGATTTCATGACATGAATTGTATATGCATGCATTGGTTTTAAATGGAGGGTATAAATGGTGTTTTCTGATAACTGTTTTTGAACTTATACTTTATTTTTGTCCACTCACAGTCTTTTCATGTTTTCGATACCCTTCAGGTTGTTGCGGTGCGGGCTGTTGGTCGAGAGTGACGGAGACATCACACCCGCGATCCACAGTAGTTTCGGTGCACTCTGGGAAGTCCAGATACTTTTAGGACGGTTGGATCGAAAATCTCTTGTCCGACTTACGTGTCACATGGAGGTTGGACGTTAGTTTAGCCTTCGTGTTATGCGTAAGTTAGACGGGAGCAGGATTTAGCCCTTAATCCAGGGGGATTGGGGGCTGGTCCTGACAACTGACAGATGGCCATGTGTCACACCCTTGTTGGCCACATGGCTTGGCAGGTGATGTCGTGGACTACCATGTCATCATTTTCTTCCTTCAGACTGGTCGACCTGTTTGACTGTAATGAGCCGTCTGACCCGTAACCTGACATAGTCGTATCTCCCTCATTTCTTCACCAAAATCCACCATTCTTTCACCAATCTCATCGTCCACAACCTAGAAACAACCATACGATGCTAAAAGTGAGAAAACGTACCTGAAAACCTTGAGCAAAGCTGATTCTTCAACTTCAAATGTCTGCCCATGGCCATTCCAGCGCCCTTCCTTCCATTTTCTTGGCCCTACATGCTCACAATGAGTTAGAGAACAAGAAAGGGATCAGAAACCAGGGCCTCAACGTCCCAAAACTAAAACCCAATTTCCTACATTTGTTGGGTCCCGGGTTTACCTTATTTCCATGCTTTTAGGCCAACCACCGTGACTCCCGTCCATCCTCCATCCCTCCCAGTCTCTCCCTCACTCTCAGTCTCGCTCAAACGAAAGGCAGATGGAGAGGATGACAATGATAATGGTTGGGGGTGGGTTTTCAGGTTGTTCAAAATCAAAGGGAGAATGGAGATGTACAAGGATGTGGGGTGATGGGCCAATGGGATGAGTGACACTTGTCACTCATCTATTGGTCGAGAACTAATATTTTGGGTCCCACTAAAGACAAACCCAAAAGTTAACCGTTTTCAAAATACGTGCATTGTAAAATTCGATCGAACCTTCCTTGGCTCGTAAGTTTCCCGTACGATATCCGATTTTGACATGCAACCTATATACAGACTCGTATCGTCTCGATTTATGTAATGGATCTCGGTCCACGTGCATTTGACCTCTCGAGTCAAAATTCAACATTTTACGCTTCTAGGGGCAAAATCGTAATTGCACATTGACTAATCCCGATTAGTCTTAATAATTATCAATTAAATCTCAATAATCCCGTAAATTTGGGACGTGTCGTTACATATCGGATGTCTTGATTTTGTGTAGTTTGGAAACAATGGTAGTACAAAAGAAATACCCATATCTTGGATAAGTGATGTGTTTTCATGGATTAAATAAGTTTTGATGACTGATCGGTGATTTTCAAGTGGATTAAAGAAGGGAAAGAGTTCCAAAATAGACCTTCTTATGAGTAGGGTTATAATATGTTGGTAAGGTTGTTGTTTGGATTAACTCATGCCTTTTAATGTTTAGTGAAGTAGTAGGGGTATATTGGTTGTCTTCGACTTGATTGATAATGCGAAAAGATGGTACACATACCGTGTAATTTTTGTTGAAGGGAACTTGAATATAAGGAGAAACAAAAGTCCTGGTCCCTAGGATGGATTGCCTTATGTTTGGGGCCAATATCTACAAATGTACGATTGTTAGTACATGCTGAGAACAGAGCGTGTGATGGTTGCTATGGCCTCATGATCCATGACTTGTACAATGTGGAAATCAATTGTTGTTGTTTTAACATATGGTTACGCTTGTACCTTAAGAAATAGACTACTTTATCTAGGAGCTAGAACGGTAGATTGGATTGGTGATAGTGATATCGTATTTGAACTCTCGCTATTTTTGTGAGTATGTTATTTGGTGTTATCTAAAGAAGAATGAAAGAGTTGGAATATATACTTTGTTACGCCAAGATGTAAGGTATGTTGTAATAGAAGTTAAATGAGCGTGGTAGTTACCTTCAAGTCATATGAAGATGTGGGAATTGTTAGTGGGGGAACTGGCACTCTAGTATTGAATATCCAAGGGAATGGTAGTGAGATATTAAGGATTGGGTATGTTTATGATTATTTATATTTGTGTCCTAATATTTTCCTTATGATTAGATTGAATTTTTTTGATATGATTTGATGAATTCTGGATTCCAGAAATGATTTATGGAAACTGTTTCATGATGGCTTGATGGAAAATGTTTCTAGAAAAGCCATGTTTGAGCATAGACCCTGCCGAAATGTTTATGGGAATTAGTGTATTGGATTTCATGGTTGTTTTTCACATGAACCATTTTTTAGTATGATGTTTTTTCCTCTAGATGTCTGTTGATTTCGAAGAGGTCGAGATTACGTTGCCTAGTGATGAGTAGCTCCGCGTGTAACAACCCGTAACTTTAGGAAGGGTATAAATGTAATTTGGTAAAAGTTTGTGTAAAAGGACGGTTTTGCCCTTGTGAATAGTGTGTCAAAAGTTGACTTTTTGATTTACAGGTTGGATGAGTGTAGACCATTGACCGTGACGTAGTTTAGGACGTCACGAGTCCGTAGGCGAGGTGGCAAGTCCGGTTTGGACAATCGGAGAAAAAGTTACGATGTTCGGAAGATTAAGGGCGTTACCATAATTTTGATTAATTAGGGGAAAATGTTGAATTTTTAGTGGACTTTTGATTTTCGTGTAGACCTAGGACCGTTGGATAGGTCTCGACGTCCTGAGTACAACGACAGGCGGCACGCTGTCATCGGACGTCGGACGAAATAGTTATGGGTCTGGAAAGTTTGAGGGTAAAATGGTAATTTTAACTCTAGGGGCATTTTGGTCTTTTTGTCTTTAGGGCCAATTAGATAAGGGCAAGTGGCATGAATGGTATTGGATATTTTGTGCTGGTGACCATGGAGAAGGGGACACGTGGATTAACACTAGAGGATTCTAAGGTGTTAATTATACACACGGGCACATATTGATTAATTTCAACTGTGCAAATTGGTTTGAAAAGCATAAAACAGAGTGGTGAGGCGGTGGTGAGTGTGATCGATTCTGTGCGTGTGTGAGAGTCCTGTGAGTTCTGAGAGTAACAGAGAAAAGAAGAGCGACTGGTGATCGGGTTTTGGACTTGAAATCGTGCAAGGAACACGGCGGTGGTGAGGTTCGATGTTCAGGGAAACAGAGAGAGTTGTGGGACAGAGGTGGTGGTTGTGCCGTGTTGTGGTTCAATCCAAGCTAATAGGAGGCTAGGACGACTGCAGAGGACTCAGTGGACACCGTCGTATACGGCGGTGCAGACGGCGGAGGAAGAATCGAAGGTATGACTCGAATCCCATGTTTTTCCCGTTTGATTGTTTTCAAAAGTCGTGGACTTTGGGCTAGAGTCGAGGGTTTTGGAGGTTAGGGTGAGACTCCTGAAGGTCCTAGGAGTCGTCTGAGGTTGGTGCCGTGACGGGGGATGACCTAAGTGGCCGGAGACCAAAACAGGGCAAACGGGCAGTTTGTTTCAGGGATGAAGACGATGGGTTTTAGGCTTCGATTTCTAGATTTTAGGACGGGAATAGATTGCAAGGAACTGGACGAAGCTTGTAGGATTGAAATGGTGGAAATTTGTGGAAGATTGGAGGAGAACCGGCCACGCCGGTTCAACACAGTTGAACCGGGTGACTCGAGGTAGACGATGCACTATAGCAGGCGCGTGAGGCCCACGCGCAGCCACTTTGGGCGGCGCGTGGGGAGGATTCTGAACAAACCTCCAACATGGTTTTTGTTCTAAATGTTCTAATGAATCCATTGGTGTAATTTTCGGGTTAATCGAACGAGATGTTACGGGATAATTCGAGGATTTGGACGGTTTAGGGTTTAAGTTTAAATTATGTATAAATTCCCGGAAATTTGGGGAAATTATGGTTAGCATATTTGACGTATTTGTGACCCTATTTGGTGCTTATTGATAGGACGGGAGACGCCTGAGACGGTTGAAGAGTGCACAGAGCGCGATTGATACTTTCGGATTCGTGAGTGGACCCTTTCTTTTTCTTACGAGCATGCCTAGCTGTTTTTATTTATGTTTTATGATTTTAAGTATGTTTTATGCTTGTTGATGATGATTATATGTGATTGATATGTTTGCACGTTTTTCGAGACCTTTTCGGGTTTTCGCACGTTTTTCGAGTAAAAGCTGGATTGCTGATTTTGATGTTAAGCTTCCATGTTTTCAATCTATAATTGTTTTCTGATGGTTATAAGTGGATTATGAAATATGATTTTGGTAATCAAGGTTTTGGTATTGAAATCGGATTTCGAGAAACGAAATTTGGTTTTAAAATCGAAAAAGTGGAATTCCGGATTTGGGTTCGGAATGACGGTTCTGAATGCCGGAAGGGCATCAGACCAGTGATTTCGAATTCGGGTTTGGATAAGGATTTAGAATTGATTTTAGAATTGGTTTTGGATTGGATTTGCTGGATCTGGATATTGGGTTTAAAGACCTGGATTATATTTGACGGGGGACGGGCCCGGATTGAGTTTAAAGACTCGGGAGTTTAAAGACTCGGATATTTATGATATTACCCCCGTAGGCCTGTTGAGTTTAAAGACTCGGGAGTTTAAAGACTCGGATTACATTTGAGGCCTAGTTTGAGTTTAAAGACTCGGATAGACCCAGCAGGTTTAATCAGACTTGGATATTGGCGGATTTGGATTTATGATATGATCTTGTTATACTGTTTATTGTGTGGTTTTCCTGGTACTTAGTTAGGCATGCATATTTTAAATGGAGGGAAAAATATTATTGTTTTCCTTAAGCTTTATTCTTAACTTGCGTTTTAAACCTTTTATTTCTTTCAGTCCACTCACACTTTTGGTTTTAATTTACCCTCCAGGTCGTGGTGATAGCGCTGGGGTGAACGTTGAGGCAGGGACCGAGGCATAGAGCTTACAACGTTCTTCCGTTGCGAGATTAGCCTAGTAGGATTTTGTGCCTGTTTTGTAATAACTATGCTCTGAATTACGGTTGTATTATAGTTCTCCCTTGTCTGATAGTTATGCTTATGGTTGTGTTGAGGTTATTTTGGTACTTTAAGTGTGATTGTCAGACGGGAGCAGGGTTCGTCCCGGGTATCGAGGTGATATTTGGGATGGGTCCTGACACCGCGGGAGACTTTATCTCGAAAGTGTTAGGTTATGACATCGCCCGAATGTCATTAATTCTAGGGATGTACTCGAATGTGAAGATCCTGAGTTTCTACACATAGCACCAATATCATGACTGATGTTTGATGTTAACGATTGAAGATTAATTAATAAATCAAGTCAACTACATGAAGTTGTAACAGTAAATGTGTTAGTTGGAATTGTTGGAAGGTTAGGGTGAATGGATATAGTTGGTATTACTCTGATGGATGTGGGCGTTAACTCCGTAAGAGTAGATTTAAGTTGGTTAATTTAATAAGACATGGACATGGGTAAAAATTGACAAGAATTTTCAGACGGGAGTAGAATCGGTCCTGTTTTCACGAAACTTAGGGACGAGTCCTGTCATTTTCAGCCATTCTGCGTGTCAAACTTAGTTATTTTTCATCGTTTGAGTTCCTGGGAACTTGCAGAAGCTAAAAGAACTCTCATACTCGAAGCTAAACCCCTAAACCCAACTAAGTGCTCACTGTGCAACATTTCTAGTTTTTGGGTTTGTTCTTGGCCGCAGAGCTTAGGGTATTTCAACCTCACCATTCCCTCTTTCTAGCTTTCCTTTCCTCCTCTCTTTTCCTCCTCCTCCTTTCTTCCTCTTCTCTCTTTGACAGGACCCGCCCCGATTATCGCCTCGATAATCGGGAAGCATCCTGCTCCCGTCTGACAGTCGAACACAAAAGACTAGAAAACCAAATAAAATTACATCACACCCACTGTCAGACCAGAGAGATTAAATAATACAACTGACTGGACTTCAAGTCCATAGTTTCACAGAGCCATAATATTACAAAACAAGATAAGTTCAAATCCTACTCTGTGAACTAACTACTCCGCAACTGCAAACTTTATGCCTCTGCCTCTGCCTCGGCGCTAGCCCCCGAACTTGTACCACGACCTGGAGGGCATTTAAAACATCAAAGTGTGAGTGGACTAAAATAAAAGTTTACAAAAAACAGTTTAAAGAAATCGGAGTTCGCCCTCCAGTTTTATAATACGCATGCATAACCGGATATTCAAAAACCGCCTACTAAACATTCGAAATCCCTTTTTCCGTATCATATGGAAAACATTACAGCAACAGTTATAAACTCGTATGAAATGATATAATATTATCAAAAACCAGCAATCGTCTTTTCGAAACATTAACCAAACCAAAATCATGTAAAACTGAATTAATAATCACAATCAAGCCGTTGGATCCATCCGAGTCTTTAAACTCAATATCAGGCCTTCCCGGGATATCAACGAGTCTTTAAACTCAAAACATAATGAATAGGCCTCGGGGGTATCACATTAACCGAGTCTTTAAACTCAATCCGGGTCTTTAAACCCAATTTCGAGCCCAACCCCATCATCAATTAACCGGATCTTTAAACCCAAAACTAGATCCAACAATCATACCGGGTCTTTAAACCCAAAACCATTTTATAAAGCACAATAAACCAGGATCCTTCGTGATCCGTTTTCCAAACCCATTTCGAAATCACATATCGTCATAATAGGACTTATGTTCGGATTTCACATGCAATTTCCGAAAATTACTTCACAATTATAATCAAAACATCATAAATACGTAACATGCATAATCATCTCAAATTACTTCATCAAACCATCATTCATGCATAGGAGAAACCCGTAACCTCGAAATGCGTAAAATACGATAATTACCTCGAAAAGCGTGAAATTACGTAAAACCGAAATATCATGATTTTCAACATAAATCATATATGAAAACATAAACAAAGGAGTAAAAATAGTCATGCATGCACAGTTGAAAATCAAGAGTCCACTCACGGTTTTCGGACGCGTCAATCGCGCCCCGCGTGCCCTCGGTAGCCTCGGGAAAGTTCGGGCCTGTAAAAAGGTGCAAGAAGGGTTACAAACATCCCCAAAAAGCTCGAACTAATTTCCCTAATTTTTCCGGATTTTTCGACGTAATTAAACTTAAAGCCTAAACCTTCTGAACCCTCGAAACTATCCCGAACGACACCCGATCAACTTGAACTTTAAATCAAAAATGTCCAAAACATTAAAAGGAAGAAAACTCCAGTTGACCTTGACTAGAGAAGAGGTCACACGCGCCGCCCAAAGTGTCTGCGCGTGAAGGCCACGCGCCTAGCACTGTAGCTACAGTGTCACCATCTTCACCAGCGAGTCTAATAAACGGGCCTTCAACCCGCGACTCGACTCGGCTAATTACCCTTCAATACTCAATCAATTCCTTTCGTTTTTTATCCTAAATTCTTCTATAACCATTTAATTTAAGATCTGTGTCAATGATTTCCCTCGACAAGCACTAAATCGATCAATCCAGACTCAAACAGTCGAAGGGGTCGACGTCTGGAACTCACCCAACACTGTTCCATTCTCAAATTAACTTAGACAGGAGCTTAAGGAGACCTAAAAGAACACTCTAGCACCACCAATTGAACAAGCTGTTACCTGGAAGTAGTCGTCCTCAACACTGCGATTTTCCAGAAACTAGAACTTGAGTTCCTGGGCAACCCATGATCAAACTCCTTTGATTTTTGCACGGTTGTGTTTGTAATGGACCCAGAAGACTAATCCCATTCACTGTTTAGCTCAACTCACCTCAAAACTCAACCTTCGAATTTTCCCTCCAAATATCCGAAATGGTTTCCTCACGGTTCTCTCTAGCTCTCAGCCCTCAACTGATTCGAAAATGAACCCTCTCACTCCCAACATTCAATTAATCGATCAGTACAGCCAGCAGCCCGTGGGAATCCATCTGAATTCCCCTGTGGAATTTGTTTCCCCCAAACAGAAACCATAGCCAATTTTTTAAACCCAGCCCGTGCTCTGTGTGGTTTCAGTCCACCAGCCTTGTTTCCCACTGCCTCAAAGGGCTTAAACAAATCACTCTGGCCCTCCACAATCAAGATTAAACAATGAAATCGTGCAGGGCACTCACGACATGGCCGTGCACACGCTGTTCCACGGTGGTGAAGAGTAACCGCCGTGCAGAATGACCAAAATGCCCCCAGTTGACAAATTACCAAAATGCCCTTTATCTTCCGTGACCCGTAACTTGGTCATTCGATGTCTGTTTGACGCGTGCCGCCTATCGTTGTACTCAGGGCATCGAGACCTACCTAACGGTCTTCGAGTCGTGTGAAAATCAGTTTTCAAACAAAAAGTCAACATTTTCCCCCCTAATCGTCCAAATTACGAAAATGCCCTTGAACTTCTGAACGTCATAACTTTTTCCCTGTTCGTCGGAATTGGACGTGCCGCCTGTCTATGGACTCGTGACGTCCCGAACTACGTCACGGTCATCGGTCAACGTCCGTTCGACCTACCAATCAAAAAGTCAACAAATTGACCATAACAATCATAGGGGTAAAAACGTCATTTTATTCATTATTTTACAAAATTACATTTTTCGAATTTCCGGGGCGTTACACTCTTTCTACCTAGACTTCTCCCTCACTGTTTGTGAGTTTTCCTTTTTTCGACCTCAACACACCGAAAGCCCGAAGTCACACCCAAACATACACATATATAACAAGCTATATCGATCGGAAATTAGGGAGGGAATAGTCCAGAATTTTCTGGACAAATGTCACCATCCAAGAATATCTTTAAAGAAAAATAACCAAAATACCTTTTGGTGCTAAAATGACCATATTGCCCTTAATCGTTTTTTTACCCGTATCGAAACTTTCCAAAGTCTGTTTTCAACATACTTCTTGTCTATAAATTTAGGAGTCCGAGACCTTCGTAATAGTCTTTAAAAACGTCCAACAAATGCCCGAGGTCAAAAAGTCAATATTTAACTTTTTCAAGGACAAAATCGTCATTTCCTTTTATTTTTTTTCAAATGTCTAAGTTGTTACAGACTATCATTTTCACTAACACTAAGTATTGTCTTCATTTTGCATGTTAAATAAGAATAACATTTCTACCAAACGAGCAACACTGTTACACTAAGTTTCAGCACTATGATTAGGATATTTTTAACTTACTCTTTATATATTTAGTTAAATTTAACTTTAAATTACTTAAAAGTTATTATAGTTATTCAATTTTTATGCTAATAACATCAAAGATCTCGACATCTCAAAAATAGAATTGAAAATTTATCTAAAAGCATCTCAAGCAAACAAACAAGTTTGACTCAAAATTTGTTCAAAAAATATTATAACTGCTTTACTCTCTCCTTACTCTTTTGGATAAGTTTGAAGTTAAATGTAAGGAGTATATTGTAAGGCTATTTCAATGCTTTTGAAATCTACATTCGAAGAGTATTATATGAATGCTCTTAGATTTAATAATGTCCGAATAATAAGTTTTTCGATTCAATTGCAAAAACATTGTATGTCAATATTACAAAATAAAAAATATTTATTTTCAATTCTCATCTATAAAAAGAATAAAAACAAATAAAAAGTCTCAATGCTCTTATCTTTCGTAGTTTATTAGACTTTTTTTTAAAAAAATATTATTTTTCCAAAAGTTCTGTAGAATTTGAAGTTAAATGGGGTAAATATTATTTTTCAACGAATCCAAAAATGTCCCTGCTTAACATTTTTTAGAAGGAACATGAAAATAACATGAAAATTTATTAAATGGGGTAAATTAGTAAAATATAAAATTTTATCCCTAAAACATCCTTAACAAATAAACAAACATCAATTATAAAAAGAGAAATTAAATCATAGGTCCTTATTAACATATAAATTTATTCAAAAACTTGCATACAAAAAAATTAAACTCATAGGTCCTTTGACTAGTCAAAGGACTATACTACAATTTAAAATAGACTATAGTTTTTATATAAATTATAACTAATGTCATCTAATTGTATACTAGTCTAGCAACAATCTAAAAAGTACTTACCAAAATCTATCATGATTTCAACATGACTTTTTATTTTTATTTTTTATTATAAGATTATATTGAGGATTATGAAAATATTACTCCAATTTATAATTTTTTTTTCACTTGCTCATTTTAAAAGTAATATGAGACTCTAATCTAACTTAAAGTATGACAATTAAAAACAATAATTTTTCAAAAATACTTTAAAATTAAAAAATTATTTATTTTCCGATATTAAATAATTTGGTTAATTTTGTATAATTTAGGGTTTAATTATTAAATTTTGTGCCAAAATTCAAGAATTATACCATACATCGTACAATTTTCCACCACCATCTTCCCCCCCCCCCCCCCCTCCCCAAAAAAAAAATTCTATACCCTATCGTTGAAGCCCAGACAATACGGACTTTATTTTTTAATATACAATATATATATAGTATACATATATAATATTTATTATATGCATAATATAATAAAGGGTCCAAAAGACTAAAGAAATCAAACGGTAAGGGGCACATGAGGTAAAGATGATAAAAAAAAAAGGTTATTTTTAATTGTTTAAAGGAATTCTCAATAATTTACTCATTCTCTTTATTGAGATATAAAAGGGTAGATATGAAATTTATTAGTTATAAATTCTATTTAGGGACTTTTGAATAAAAAAATGTTTGAGATAAAGTCTTATTTTGTTTAATATACAAGCATTAAAGGTTTTCAATAAAAGTAAAAATTATTAAGAATGTAACACTGATCTAATCTTATAAAAATCTTATTAACGAAGGATATAATAGTCCTTGGCTCACCCTTGAAGAATCAACTACACATCCTACGGTTTCATGATTCACAAATCTCACACAACTGCAAACATTAACGTTGTGATACGGGACAACGTTGTTGGGAGTCTTCCGGTGGTGTCCTTTGCGGTGGGAGGGGTGGGGACGCGGGCAAGGTCGCGACAACGTTACTGGGGACACTTCCGGTGGTGTTCTTTGCGGCGGGAGGGGTGGCGACCTTCGAGCGAGAGAGTGAGAGCCTTCAGCCGCAGAGAGAGCGAGAGAACGAGAAAGCATGCGAGAACGAGAGAGCGTGCGAACGAGAGAGCGTGCGAGCGAGAGAGAGCCTCTAGAGACAGACATAGGCCTCATCGATCGCCGGCTTCAGATATGTGTTTTTTTAAGGATTAAAATCTTTTAGGTCTGGATTCATCAATTTTCGATGGGTTTTGTCACTTAATTACTGGGTTCATAGATTGAAGGGAGAATTCCAACAAATATCTACATTTCTAATTCTTCAGTTTGGGTTCAAATTACTTACGATTTTCCATCAGAGTTTTTCATCTTGCAGGCTCGAATTCGGACTGAAGAATTTGGGGGGTTTTGGGTTGTAGAGATTACAGAGGTAATAATATCTCTCCGAGCTTTATTTTGTTTTGTTTTTTTGAATTCGTTAATTTAGTTTTGTTCTTGCTATTTTGGATATTTCCCATCTTCATAAATCGTAAATGTCGTATTCGGTTAGAATTAGTGTTTCCTATCATTTTGATTCTTCTGGGTATCTTTTTTGATGATAAACAACAGATGTAATGCCAATTGAAAATCAAGGTGGAAGAGTTACCATGCTCCTATTCTATTTTCACCCCAACATTGTCTAGCTATTGATTCGATTCATTTCTTGCATGGAGGACATACAAAATTTAGAGATTTTAGGAGGCGGACGATTCTGAGGTTGGTTGATGTGAGTTTATGTTTTTTCATTCCAATTTTTCTTAATTTCATTGGCTGATCTTTTGGGTTCAGGAAATTGAATGTCTAAAACTCCCCTCAATATGTCGTCACTTTTAGGTTCGTTCATGAATTTATTTTCTAATTTTTCTGCATATATAACTGTGTGTTTAGTATTGTGGCTGTCGATTTTACATGGATTGATTTTGTTTGCGTTATGGGATGACTATCGTGAATGCAAAATGATTGAATTGGTTTAGTATCAGGCAAGTAGATAGTAAAGTTTTGCTTAGTATTAGGTTGGTTTATGTGAGTCTTTATGTTTTTTCATTCTAATTTTGCTTAATTTCATTTTCTGATCTTTTGGGTTCGGGAAATTGAATGTCTAAAACTCCCCTCAATACGACAGCACTTTTAGGTTCGTTCATGAATTTATTTTCTAATTTTTATGCATATATAACTGTGTGTTTAGTATTGTGGTTGTCGATTTTACATGGATTGATTTTGTTTGCGTTATGGGATGACTATTGTGAATGCAAAATGATTGAATTGGTTTAGTATCTGGCAAGCAGATAGTAAAATTTTGCTTAGTAATTTATGTGGTTCTGACAACTACTCAAATGCCAACACAAACGTACTCTTCGTTTTCGGAGCAAAAACATCTCTCTAAACTCTCAACATTGGCATGAGGTATCGTTATTTTTCTCAGCTTCAGCTTTTCTTAATTAACAAAACTCTGTTCATGCAAATTATAGTCATTTATATACGTCTGCTTCGAGATTGTAATTTGTTTTTTTTTCTTTGCCTTTTATTAATTAATAAAAATCTGTTTCTGCAAATTATAGCCATTTATAAAAGTTCGTGTTTTGATATTGGAATTTGTTCACAACAAATGCGATTCATTATAATTCTACAACTTTTTTCGCCTTTTATTAATTAATAAAACTCTGTTTCTGCAAATTATATCCATTTATAAACGGTTATAATTATAGACTTTTATTAAATTATCAACGTTTATCAATGGTTTAACCATTAATCAATCTATATTGTATATAGTTATTGATAATCAGAGATTTTAATTAATTATGAATTGTTTTTCTTTGCAAAGTTATAGAAATTTTCTTCATATTATTTGTTAATACTTTCTCATCAGTGGTATTTTTATTTCTAATGTAATTGATATGATTTTTGGCTTCATTTTTGGGTACATATATTGATTAATTTTTATTTCTAATGTAATTGATTCGATTACTCACTTTATTGATTAATTTTTTGTTTTATCAACAATAACAGTGCATAATTGAAAATAAACGATTTTGTTAAGAAGAACACCGAAAAGGATGACAACTTTTTGGGTTGTGTTAATTGTCAAACAGATCCTGGAACTGGATCCTGCAATTGGAATATCATCTTCCAATTTTTTTCCCACATTTTCTTTCCGTAACAGATTAGAGTTCTCCGGTTTGGTAATTTTTTTTCCACTTTTATTTATTTATTTTTCGTAGTAAAATATAATCAAGCCATGGGTTGCTTAGTAGGCGACTTTGCTGGTGTGGGACCATAGGGGATCAATGTGATCACGGTGTTGCACTTGATGCAATGGGGCTAATGTTTTTTTGGTTGCTCAGACGTTGGGGCGCATGGTGTTATCATATTGGAGAAAGATTCAAAATGCAATAACCACTCAAATTATACCTTTGGACGAAACTAACAACATTATACCTTTGGACGTATCAAATTGCCTCGAAAGCGTAACCACTCATCATAAAAATTGTACCATTAGATTCAAAATGCACTAAGGAAGACTTGCCATGTTAATTGCAGTCAGAGATTCTCCTCCATGAATCGCCATGGGCCTATAGCCAGCGGGGCAATGAATTCCCACGAGCCCCATGCACCTGCTACAGTATCGTCTCCTTCATTGAGTGGGTCGACCCGCGTACTTGCAATGGGTCCCCGACCTAGGAATCAAACCCGATGCTAATTTCCTCGATTCTTCTCCATTTTTGACAAATTAAACACCCTACTTACTCTAATTAATCCAAGAACTGTATTTCCATCCTCAAAACGCATAAATTTCACCATAAGGCCTTACTAGGACGGTTGAATTCACGATCATGGGTTGACCCGAGTCCCAACTATCCCTATTGCACGACCACGTACTGAAAACAACACCATTTAGCTTGAAAAACTAAGAATAATATTTACAAGTCCTTGATTTCTATCGAATCGAGCTTTAACCTTTCATCCTTCCTTGGGAATCACAATTGCCTCTTCCAATCTTCAATTCTATCCCTGTTGTTGTCAACGACCTTCAACGCAACCTACTCTCGGTCAAAAAATTGAATAGAATCACCCCTTTTCCATTTCCAGTGTTGTGTCACCGTCGTACCACGGGGAGAATAACTCCCCTGTGTTTTCGATGGTTTCCCCCCAAAATTACCTTGCCCATAGGCCCTCCTGTAATGACCCGTCCCGAGTATCGAGATTGAATATTAATTAATTATGGTTTAGAATGACTAATCGGGGATTAGTTGAGTGAATTCGGACGAATTGTGCAAAATGACCGTTTTGCCCCTAGCGTGGGCAAAATGTTGACTTTTAGTTCGGGCGGTCAAACGGACTTTGACCAATGACTGTGACGTAGTTCGGGACATCACGAGTTCATAGACAGGTGGCACGTTCGATTCCGACATTCGAGGTGAAAGTTATGGCGTTCGGAAGTTGAAGGGTATTTTGGTAATTTGGCTAATAGGGGGCCAAATGTTGACTTTTGACCCGGGAAGTCCAATGTACGAGGGCCAAGGACCTTTACGTAGGTCTCATCGGTGCGAATCCAACGACAGACGGCATGCCGAAATCGGAGATTCGACGACGAAGTTATGGTCACGGGAACGGACTCGATTAACCAAACGAACCGGGATTAAAATAATATTTTAATATGAACAGTACCCGGTGACTGAACACACTTGGATGAGTGACAAGTGTCACTCATCCCTTAAATTCAGGCCTAAACACATATCCATGTTTTGGGGAAAACATAATTATGATGTTTTATTATTAATTAAATTTAATTATTTTTAAATCCCTCCATTAATCCTCTCTGTTTTCTTAACCGTGTACAACCAAAAACACAATTCCTTCCATCCTTAATCTCCTCCCTATCAGCTGAACTTGAGAGTGCAAATTGGAGAGAATTCAGAGACTGATTGAGTGAGGGAAACACGGGGGATTGAGAGGGAGAAAGAAACTGAGAATCGAAAATTTGGTTTTTGGGAGGGAAATTCGAATTGGAAGCTTTGAGCCTTGTTGATCGAAATTGAGTTCAGTTTTAGTCTTCTGGGATTGCCACGATCAGTTTCATCGAAAGAACGAAGGTAATTGAGGTCCATTTGAGGTAGAACAGAGCATTGTAGTTGCAGAAATTTCGAGCTTGAGTCGTGGGAATTGAGGCTTGGATTGATGCAATTGAGTTGGGGAAAGAGTTTACCTGAGTCCATTGAAGCTTCTGGTTGCATCAATTGAAGGAAATCGTGTGACATTGAAGGACTTCGAATGATGAACAGTGTGCAGGTGTTCTGTTCATCTTCGAGTTGTGTGATTTGAGGTAAGAATCTGAGGAATTAACATTACATAACTCTAATTAGACTTGAATCAAAACTGACTGATTGTTTAATTGCTGAAAACGATGTAGAATTGACGGACATTGAACCGGGTCGTCTCGAGGGCAAAAGGGACCCGTTTATCAGACAAACGGGTGAGGAAGACAGTGACTGTAGCAGGCGCGTGGGTTTCACGCGCAGCCACTCACGGCGGCGCGTGAGGGCGCGTACGGCCTAGTTTCAAGGTGAGGTCAACATGACTTTTGATCCTCTCATTGTAACGAACATTTTAACGCTAGTTTCGACGAAATCGGATATCGTTTCGTTAATGTTCCGCGTATCTGAAGTTTTGTTTTATGTGTTAAATACGGATTTAAATTCCGGAAAAATTGGGGAAAATTATATGAAGTATTTTGAGATGTTAGTAACCCTCTATAATGATTTTGGACAGGAGTTGTGATTTCCAGAATTTACGGAAAAACGTGCAGCTCGGAAACGAACCGTTTTGGACGGTGTGTGTGAGTGGACTTTGTTTTCTAACCGTGATGCATGCATATATGATTTAAATGCCTTATTATATGATTTTATATGCTTTGGTATGATTGACGTTTCAATCCGGTGATTCTCGATTTTATGGATTATTATATTTGGCACGATTCTCGAGAAATTATGAAATTGGTTAAAAATGATGTTTGGACTTGGTTTATGAGTCCGGTATGGAATTTGATTGAAAATAATGTTTGGACTCGGATTATGAGTCATGGATTGAAAAATGATGTTGTGTCTCGGGAATGAGTGAAGGGTAAATTTCGTGGATTTACGTGAAAATGGCAACGGAGGTTGCGAACTCATGGATTTGCGTGATAATGATATTTTGGGTGTGAGAACCCAAATGAATAGAGATTTTGACTCGGATTTGGAGTCACTTGTGAATTTGATGAAATTAATGATTTCTTGTGATTTTATGATTATTTTAACCAGTCTTTCAGGCACGTTTTACGAGGAATGTGCAAATGATGTTTTGGGCTAGGCCCGGAGTCAAAAGGATTTCTAAAATGATATTTGGACTTAGTGGGTAAGTCAATGATGATTTCTGGATTATTTTATTGTTTTAAAATGTGATTTTAAGGGTTTATGTGTAAATGGTATTTTGGGCTTGGAATGATCTTGACTTTGTATGAAGACAAGATTTGATTGACATATTTTGGGATGTAATTCCCGAGATGGTTTTCATTGTGATTGTGAAATGCCCAGACGGTCGGAGCTTGGGGGGGATTACCCAGACGACCAGAGCTTGGGGGATGTGATTGTAGGATCGGGAATTGATCCAATGGTAGTCAACTTCTCGGAGGTGACTGAGCCTGGATGTACCACTCGGAGGTGTCTGAACCTGGGGATGTGTTCGCCCAGACGTGACTGAGCCCGAGGGTTGAGCCCAGAGGTGTCTGTTCCCGAGAGAGTGGCTGGATATTGGCCTACGCGTAGTGCCGCACTTGTGAGTAGTGCATTTGATGGTTTGTTTGTGCACTTGTGAGTAGTGCAGATTGATTGGATTGATATATTTATTGTGCACTTGTGATTAGTGCTGATTGATGTTGTTTGTGATGACGTACTGGTATTGAGTACGGGTTTTCGGTCTTTGTGGCCAGGTGATTATGTTTTCACATGTTTTGGCCTGAGAGCCGGTATTTGACGTTTTATAATATGAACTGATTTGGTGAACATGAGTTTTACGGACCATGGGAAAATATGTTTTATTTTATCGGTCCACTGTTCATACTTGAATGATTTCATACTATTACTCATGTTTTACGATATGCATGCAAGTTTGTGAAAACTGGAGGGTAAGAATATGTTTTGACAAATGTTTTTATCATAGGTCATTTTTGTCTACCCACACCTTTTCTGTTTTGTGACCCTCCAGGACGTGGTATGACGTTCAGGACTGATCGTGAGGCAGTGTGTAACGCCCCGAAAAATCCAAAAATTGTAAAATATTAAAATAATGCAAAAATGACGTTTTTACCCCTTATGGCTAAAAGTTGACTTTTTGTTTGGTATACTGTTTGTATATTTTGCTTGTGCCATTGTGTAGGTCTCGGAACGCTGAATCCGTAGACAGGTGGCACGTCGAAAACGGAGTTCGGATGAAGAAGTTACGGGGTTGTGAAGTGTAGGGGTAAAATGGTAATTGTGCTTAAGAAGGGTAAAATGGTAAATTTGTGTGGATTATACTTGGACGGTGGAGGGATTAGTACAACTCCACTTGGTTGCTGATTCATGCCAATTATATGACTCAGGCAAAGTTGGGAGTGACACATGTCACTCACAAATTAGGATTAGTGGCATATCATGTTAATTAATGGAATTCAATTACTGTAGCATGTGTTTACTACAGTCGACTAAATACACAAACACAGAGAACATCTTCTTCTCCCTTGATCGATCCAACAACACAGAAATTAAGAGTGAGTATTAGAGAACAAAAGGGGGAGGAATTCAGTGAACATTTGAGTAAAATCGAGAGGAAATTGGACCGGGACTAATACTGAGTTTACCCGAAAATTCATTCAAAATCTCCATTTTCGAATTTGGAATTTCAGACGGTTTCGTTCTAATTGGACGTGAGATTAAGCTTCCTGGGAACTCAACGACTCGAACCCAATCAATTGGAACGAGAATTGAAGGTGAAACTGTGACGATCAGACGCTGCAACTGTTTGGAAAAATCGAGCTGATTCGAGTTACTTAGAGGTAAAATTTCATGGCATTGATCTTGATTTCATGTTCATTATGGTCTTATGATGCTTCTGATGTGAATAATTGAAGAAAACAGGTCGATTTGAGGTCAAACCCGAATAAAGATCCGATAAGTGTTCGTCGTGAGTCGAGCTGTTTGAGGGTTTGATTGGTTCAATTGAAGGCACAGACCTATTAGTTAGATTGAATATGTATTAATGAGTGAAAGAACGAGATGAATTGAGTTGGAATTAAGGGGAAACGAGTCGGGTCTGATCGCGGGTCTACAACCCGAATACCAGAGAAACGGGCGAGAGAGAACTGTAGCAGCTACTGTTCACGGCGCGTGGCTGTCACGCGCAGCCGCTTGCGGCGGCGCGTGAGGGCGCGTGACCGGGAATCTGAGGAAGGGTCTAACATACTTTTTAATGTTCTCGAGGATATGGACCTATTGGCATTAGTTTCGGGGCAATCGGAGATAAATTGAGGATAGTTTTACGTATCCAAAGCGTATAGGTCCCGTTTAAATAATATTATTTTATTCCGACAACACGGAACTTCGTATCTAAGAGAATATGAGATTTTAGTAACCCTATATTACATGTTTGACAGGCCAAAATATTCTCGGGACAGCGGACGAGAACGAACAACTCGAATCCGAGCAATCTGGACGGTGTGTGAGTGGGCTTTTGTTTTCTACCCTAAATGCATGCATATACGTTTTAACTGCTTTTAAATGCTTATAATATGATTTAAGTTGATTTGCCATGATTTATGATGTGATATGATAATTTCCGGATTTTGGGAATATTATATTATTATTATATTATTTGGGTATGAATTTCGAGAAAATTATAAAATTGTGATTTTGGGCGATGATATGAGATTTGAGATGACTTTTGACTTTGCAACTAAATTATATGATTTAATTGACGAAAATGGCTTATAAATGATCTGTTAGACATGAAATTATGGAATTTACTTGTGCTGTGTAAATGCTATATTTCGGGCAGAGACCCTGTTGAACTATTGATTTGATTTTGAGATTTAAATAGTTTTAAAATGAGATTCTTGATTTGTGGTATCATCCTCGGTGATTTGATGGTCTCCTCCAGACGTCGTAGATCCTGGAGTAGTCACGATCCACTGCCTGGAGATGAGTAGCTCCGAGGGGAGGCTCAATCTCAGGAGTGTGAGTTTATATTGATATCCTCCAGACGTCGTCGATCCTGGAGATGATATCACCCCAGACGTCGTTGATCCTGGGGAGGTACTCGGACTTGAGACACCCGAGTTTGCACGCGTTGCATTGATATCGTGACGGGTTATTGGATATTGAGATTGGATGTTGAGGCTGATGGTATCATGATTGATTTTGAATTAGATTAACTGTTTTCTTTTATTTTGATTTATATAACCTATGTTTTATATGATATGCATGCATGTTTGTGAAAACTGGAGGGTAAGACAATTTTAATAAATGTATTTCTAAACCTTTCTTTTTGTCCACTCACACCTTTACTGTTTTGTACCCTCCAGGCCCGTGCACAGGTACCGAGGCTCGTACTGAGGCAGAAGAATAAGCAAACCGCTGCATACTCGAGTTCTGACCGCGTAGGACTTTAATCCTTGTTTGTAAATATTTCTTATGCTCTGTAAACCGGTTGACGACTGAGATAGTCAACGGTCCTAACGATATACCTATCCTTGGTCTGACTATGTGGGTTGTTGGTTATGTTATATTATGTACTTATGTATATTTAGTTAGACTATTTTTGGTCGTTTAAATTCATAGTCAGACGGGAGCGGGATCATTCACGATTATCGAGGAATAATCGGGATGGGTCCTGTCAAATTGGTATCAGAGCATAGGTTTGCGGTTTGAGTTCGGCACACGGTGTGCATGGGTTGTTATACTAATCTGTTTTTGTTTACAGCTACCATGCCTCCACGACGCGAGCCTCGTGCACAGCCTGGTGAGGAGATAGAGGGTCCCGATGTCGAAAGAGCTCAACGATTAGGAGCCACTAGCTTTACGGGCCAGACCAACCCAGACGAAGCCTATGAGTGGATTACCCAGCTGGAGAGGATTTTTGAGATTATGCGATGTCCACCCGGAGATATGGTTCCCCTAGCTACATTTATGTTGAGTAGTCAGGCATATAGATGGTGGCGCGGTTTACAGTTGACGGGATTAGATGCTAGCACTCTGACTTGGGAAGATTTCAAGCATCGTTTTCTAGATCAATTCTATCCTCGTTCCTTTCGTAATGCGAAGGAAGTGGAGTTTCTTCAGCTGCAACAAGGAAATATGTATGTGGCTGATTATGAACAGAAGTTCCTGAACCTAGCTAATTTTGCACCTCTGTATGTGGCAAGTGAAGAAGATAAGTGCAGAAGGTTCGAACAGGGGTTACGGAATGAGATCCGTGGTGCTGTAACCGTGGGATCGTTTGCTACTTTGAGGGAATTATCTGATGCTGCTGCTAGAGTTGAGGCAACATTACCAGTACGACAGCAGTTCTCGAGTTTCGGCCGGCGCCGAGAGCGATCATATCAGGGAGCCCCAAACCAAAGATGGCCAAAAAGGGGTGGTTTTAGTTCTGGATCTTCTGGTGGTACTCGATCGAGTTATAGTAGTGGAGGAGGTACGCAGAGATTTGGTGTTCGACCTCAGGCAACAACTCAGTCCAGTGGAACATCTGTGGGATCTACTGCGAGACAGAGTGAGAGATCTAGTCGGCCGAGTTCAGTGACTTGTTTTTCTTGTGGAGAGCCTGGACACATTATAAGGAACTGCCCATACCGGTCAGGTAACAGTGCTACAGGTCGGGGAACAACAGAGCAGAATTTGAATACAGCCTCGACTTCTGACGCAACTGGAGGAAGCGGAGTTGGTCGCGGACGTGGTGGATCACGGGGACGTGGTCAGACTTCAGGACCACAGGCTCGAGTGTTTGCTGTAACCCAACAGGAGGCCCGAACAACTCCAGGAGTGGTGACAGGTATGCTTCCTATTTTTGGTCATGATGCACGCATCTTAATAGACCCGGGAGCTACGCATTCTTTTGTTTCTTGTACTTATGCAACCTTAGCTGATAGAGAGATTTCTGCACTCGGTTGTGATATGGGAGTCGGTACGCCGACCGGTGAGGTTTATGTAGTTAATCAAGTGATACGAGATTATCCTATATTGGTTGGGGGTGTGCACCTAGTAGCTGACTTAATATTGTTAGACTTGTGTGATTTTGATGTTATCCTTGGAATGGATTGGCTGACAACCCATCATGCCTCGATCGAATGTTTCGAGAAGAAGGTACTACTCCGGAGCCCAGGGTTACCGGAGGTGGTATTTCAGGGAGATCGGAGAGCGTTACCCGCCAAAATCATATCCGCTCTCACAGCAGAGAAATTGTTGAGGAAGGGTTGTCAGGGCTATTTAGCACAGGTGATTGATGTACGAGATTCACCAGTTAAGGCCGAGGATATTCCCATAGTATGTGAATTTCCAGATGTATTTCCTACGGATTTGCCAGGGTTGCCACCACATAGGGAGGTGGAATTCACGATTGATTTGATCCCTGGTACACGACCCATTTCCTTGACTCCTTATCGTATGGCCCCAGCTGAATTGAAGGAACTGAAGGTGCAACTGCAAGATCTAATTGACATGGGGTTTATCTGACCGAGCGTATCACCATGGGGAGCCCCCGTGTTGTTTGTAAGGAAGAAAGAAGGCAGTTTGAGATTGTGCATGGATTACAGACAGCTTAATAAAGTCACAATCAAGAATAAGTACCCTCTGCCCAGGATTGATGATTTGTTTGATCAATTGAGGGGGGCTAAGTATTTCTCGAAGATCGATCTCCGTTCTGGTTATCATCAGTTGAGGATTCGGGAAGAAGATATCCCAAAAACAGCATTCCGAACTCGGTATGGTCATTACGAGTTTCGAGTAATGCCGTTTGGGTTAACCAATGCACCGGCGGCATTTATGGATCTAATGAACCGAGTATTCCGGAAATATTTGGATCAGTTTGTCATTGTATTTATTGATGATATTTTGGTGTATTCCAAGAGTAAAAAGCTGCATGAGAAACACCTGAGATTTGTGCTTGAGACACTGAGGGAGAACAAGTTGTATGCGAAGTTGAGTAAATGCCAATTTTGGCTAACCAGTGTGGGATTTCTGGGGCATGTGATTTCTGCAGAAGGTATTTGTGTTGATCCCCAGAAGATTGAGGCAGTCGCAAAATGGGAACAACCGAAGACAGTACCCGAAGTGAGAAGCTTTTTGGGATTGGCTGGTTATTACAGACGTTTTGTCGAAGGATTTGCTACTATTGCTGCTCCACTGACCCAATTAACCAGAAAAGGAGTTAAGTTCATTTGGAGTGAAGCTTGTGAGCGGAGTTTTCAAGAACTGAAGAAGCGATTGACATCCGCTCCGGTGTTAGTTCTTCCGGACGATAGTGGTGAATTTGATGTGTATACGGATGCATCCTTGCATGGATTGGGGTGCGTGTTGATGCAACATGGTAAGGTCATTGCTTATGCCTCTCGACAATTAAAACCACATGAACACAATTACCCTACCCACGATCTCGAACTGGCAGCGGTGGTGCATGCACTCAAGATCTGGCGACACTATTTATATGGTGCCACTTGTAGACTTTTTACGGATCACAAGAGTTTAAAGTACTTTTTCACGCAAAAAGAATTAAATGTGCGGCAAAGAAGATGGCTGGAATTGCTTAAAGATTATGACTGCACGATAGAATACCATCCAGGGAAAGCAAACATAGTGGCAGATGCGTTGAGTAGGAAGTCAGCACATTCTATAGCTCATTTGCAGATGGTACATTTACCCTTATTGGTTGAGCTTCGTCGGACCGGTGCTATATTGAAACTGGATAACCAAGGTGGTTTGGTAGCAAGTTTCCAGGTTCGACCAATTCTACTTGCTCATATAATTGAAGCTCAGTTCCAAGACCCTATCTTATGTATCCTCCGGATTGAAGTGGAAGCCGGGGAACGACAGGATTATGCAGTGAGTGAGGATGGAGCCTTGACAAAGGAAAGCAGATTGTGTGTTCCTGCTGATGCTGTGTTAAAGAAGGAAATTTTGGATGAAGCTCATAGTTCAGCATACGCTATGCACCCAGGAGGAACGAAGATGTACCGTACGCTCCGAGAACATTATTGGTGGCCTGGGATGAAACGAGAAATTGCTGAGTATGTAAGTAAATGTTTGATATGCCAACAAGTAAAAGCCGAAAGACAAAGACCTTATGGAACACTGCAACCGCTTCCTATCCCAGAATGGAAATGGGACCATATAACCATGGATTTTGTGTTTAAACTTCCGAGGACGCCCAGAGGCCACGATGGAGTTTGGGTGATTGTGGACAGACTTACTAAATCAGCGCATTTCTTACCTGTTAAGGAAGATTTTCAGATGTCCCAGTATGCCAATTTATTTATTAATGAGATCATCCGATTACATGGTACACCTGCCTCTATTATTTCAGATCGAGATCCACGATTTACTTCTAGATTTTGGCAAAGTTTACAGGAAGCTTTTGGGACGAGATTGCATTTCAGTACGGCGTTCCACCCTCAGACAGACGGACAGTCAGAACGAACTATCCAAATTTTAGAAGATATGATGAGGGCATGTATTTTGCAGTTTCAGGGAACTTGGGAGTCTCATTTACCACTGATGGAATTCGCCTATAACAATAGCTATCAGGCGAGCATTGGGATGGCACCTTATGAAGCTTTATATGGGCGACAATGCAGGACTCCTTTGTGCTGGACAGAAGTGGGCGAAAGAAAATTGTCTATGTCTGAATTGATTGATCTAACGACAGAGAAGGTCAAGCTTATCCGAGAGACCGGCAAAAGAGCTACATGGACCGACGGACGAGGGATCTTGAATTTGCCGTTGGAGATTGGGTTTTCCTGAAGTTATCACCTTGGAAGGGCATAGTACGATTTGGCAGACGCGGGAAATTAAGCCCCCGTTTCATTGGTCCTTATGAGATTATCGAGCGGATTGGCCGAGTGGCTTACAAATTAGCATTACCCTCAGAGCTTTCCAGAGTTCATAATGTCTTTCACGTGTCAATGTTGCGAAAGTATGTGTATGACGAGTCCCATGTACTAGAACAGCAACCTATTGAGCTCAGGGAAGATCTAAGCTTTGAGGAACAACCTGTGCAGATCTTGGATCGAAAAGATAAGGTACTCCGCCGGAAGACAATTCCCCTAGTGAAAGTGCTTTGGCGAAATCAGAATATAGAAGAAGCTACTTGGGAACCCGAAGCTCAGATGCGAGACCTGTATCCGTACTTATTTCCGTGAAATTTCGGGGACGAAATTTCCCAAGGGGGGGAGATTGTAACGCCCCGAAAAATCCAAAAATTGTAAAATATTAAAATAATGCAAAAATGACGTTTTTACCCCTTATGGCTAAAAGTTGACTTTTTGTTTGGTATACTGTTTGTATATTTTGCTTGTGCCATTGTGTAGGTCTCGGAACGCTGAATCCGTAGACAGGTGGCACGTCGAAAACGGAGTTCGGATGAAGAAGTTACGGGGTTGTGAAGTGTAGGGGTAAAATGGTAATTGTGCTTAAGAAGGGTAAAATGGTAAATTTGTGTGGATTATACTTGGACGGTGGAGGGATTAGTACAACTCCACTTGGTTGCTGATTCATGCCAATTATATGACTCGGGCAAAGTTGGGAGTGACACATGTCACTCACAAATTAGGATTAGTGGCATATCATGTTAATTAATGGAATTCAATTACTGTAGCATGTGTTTACTACAGTCGACTAAATACACAAACACAGAGAACATCTTCTTCTCCCTTGATCGATCCAACAACACAGAAATTAAGAGTGAGTATTAGAGAACAAAAGGGGGAGGAATTCAGTGAACATTTGAGTAAAATCGAGAGGAAATTGGACCGGGACTAATACTGAGTTTACCCGAAAATTCATTCAAAATCTCCATTTTCGAATTTGGAATTTCAGACGGTTTCGTTCTAATTGGACGTGAGATTAAGCTTCCTGGGAACTCAACGACTCGAACCCAATCAATTGGAACGAGAATTGAAGGTGAAACTGTGACGATCAGACGCTGCAACTGTTTGGAAAAATCGAGCTGAGTCGAGTTACTTAGAGGTAAAATTTCATGGAATTGATCTTGATTTCATGTTCATTATGGTCTTATGATGCTTCTGATGTGAATAATTGAAGAAAACAGGTCGATTTGAGGTCAAACCCGAATAAAGATCCGATAAGTGTTCGTCATGAGTCGAGCTGTTTGAGGGTTTGATTGGTTCAATTGAAGGCACAGACCTATTAGTTAGATTGAATATGTATTAATGAGTGAAAGAACGAGATGAATTGAGTTGGAATTAAGGGGAAACGAGTCGGGTCTGATCGCGGGTCTACAACCCGAATACCAGAGAAACGGGCGAGAGAGAACTGTAGCAGCTACTGTTCACGGCGCGTGGCTGTCACGCGCAGCCGCTTGCGGCGGCGCGTGAGGGCGCGTGACCGGGAATCTGAGGAAGGGTCTAACATACTTTTTAATGTTCTCGAGGATATGGACCTATTGGCGTTAGTTTCGGGGCAATCGGAGATAAATTGAGGATAGTTTTACGTATCCAAAGCGTATAGGTCCCGTTTAAATAATATTATTTTATTCCGACAACACGGAACTTCGTATCTAAGAGAATATGAGATTTTAGTAACCCTATATTACATGTTTGACAGGCCAAAATATTCTCGGGACAGCGGACGAGAACGAACAACTCGAATCCGAGCAATCTGGACGGTGTGTGAGTGGGCTTTTGTTTTCTACCCTAAATGCATGCATATACGTTTTAACTGCTTTTAAATGCTTATAATATGATTTAAGTTGATTTGCCATGATTTATGATGTGATATGATAATTTCTGGATTTTGGGAATATTATATTATTATTATATTATTTGGGTATGAATTTCGAGAAAATTATAAAATTGTGATTTTGGGCGATGATATGAGATTTGAGATGACTTTTGACTTTGCAACTAAATTATATGATTTAATTGACGAAAATGGCTTATAAATGATCTGTTAGACATGAAATTATGGAATTTACTTGTGCTGTGTAAATGCTATATTTCGGGCAGAGACCCTGTTGAACTATTGATTTGATTTTGAGATTTAAATAGTTTTAAAATGAGATTCTTGATTTGTGGTATCATCCTCGGTGATTTGATGGTCTCCTCCAGACGTCGTAGATCCTGGAGTAGTCACGATCCACTGCCTGGAGATGAGTAGCTCCGAGGGGAGGCTCAATCTCAGGAGTGTGAGTTTATATTGATATCCTCCAGACGTCGTCGATCCTGGAGATGATATCACCCCAGACGTCGTTGATCCTGGGGAGGTACTCGGACTTGAGACACCCGAGTTTGCACGCGTTGCATTGATATCGTGACGGGTTATTGGATATTGAGATTGGATGTTGAGGCTGATGGTATCATGATTGATTTTGAATTAGATTAACTGTTTTCTTTTATTTTGATTTATATAACCTATGTTTTATATGATATGCATGCATGTTTGTGAAAACTGGAGGGTAAGACAATTTTAATAAATGTATTTCTAAACCTTTCTTTTTGTCCACTCACACCTTTACTGTTTTGTACCCTCCAGGCCCGTGCACAGGTACCGAGGCTCGTACTGAGGCAGAAGAATAAGCAAACCGCTGCATACTCGAGTTCTGACCGCGTAGGACTTTAATCCTTGTTTGTAAATATTTCTTATGCTCTGTAAACCGGTTGACGACTGAGATAGTCAACGGTCCTAACGATATACCTATCCCTGGTCTGACTATGTGGGTTGTTGGTTATGTTATATTATGTACTTATGTATATTTAGTTAAACTATTTTTGGTCGTTTAAATTCATAGTCAGACGGGAGCGGGATCATTCACGATTATCGAGGAATAATCGGGATGGGTCCTGTCACAGTGGCAGCAGCAGAAATCAGCGCAAACATCCCCTGTCTGGCAAGCACTGAAGGGTAGTTTCGGACCTTTGGTTGACTTGTCAG
The DNA here is from genome assembly GCA_032719365.1 of Prinsepia uniflora. Taxonomy (NCBI): domain Eukaryota; kingdom Viridiplantae; phylum Streptophyta; class Magnoliopsida; order Rosales; family Rosaceae; genus Prinsepia; species Prinsepia uniflora. The sequence goes on along the minus strand of CM064861.1, from coordinate 52,309,960 downwards.
ACGGGAGCAGGACCGGGCACGGTTTTTGACGTCCAGTTGGGACGGGTCATGTTACCTCCCCTCTCTCTAGTTTGTACAATCCTTTAAAACCATTTGACAAACGGTGAATGACACCTTCAGTCATACTTAAGTGGCACTTGTCACTTGAGGAATTGTCCACCAATATGTTGGTGACTCATCAAACAAGCCTTGTAAAATTACTAAACTAACCATGGTATCAAAATTACTAAAATACCCCTGGGACATTTAGACCCATGACTTCTTCATGCGGTCTCTGTTTCCCGCGTGCCGCTTGTTTAAAGAGTCAGGACTCCGAGAACAATATAATGGTTCTCATAAAATGTCTAATTTGTACCTCGAGAAAAATGTTAATGTTTGACCCACAAGGGTAAAATCGTCAATTCTCAAATTAATATCTGAAACTACCCCAATTTCTGAAACAGTTCGTTACAATCTTCTCTCCTTATGGGAAATTTATCCTCGAAATTTATGCAGGCGAATCAAGGCACGAAAATGATACACAACATTATCAAAATACAACAAAATACTTAAATCTCAGGAATTCGACATCCGAAGTTAACTCGACAATTTCACATCTGAAGCATCTCGGGTATTACACATCTAGAACATCCCACCACATCTGAGGTCATCTCGAGAATTACACATCCAAGGCATCTCATCTCATTTATTACACATTTGAGGCATCTCGAGAATTATACATTCGAGGAATCTCATCTCAAGTATTACACATCTGAGGCATCCCGGGAATTACACATCCAAGTCATCTCATCTCAGGAATTACACATATGAGGCATCCTGTGAATTACATGTTCAAGGTATCTCATCTCAAGAATTACACATCCATGCATCCCAGGAATTACGCATCTGAGGCATCTCATGCATTACACATCTGTGACATCCTGTGAATTACAAATCCGACATATCTCGGAAATTACACATCCGAGGAATACTGAACATGAATTCAAAGCATTAATCTGAAAACAAATCTTTGACTCCAAACTAAGTCAAAACACCATTTCCAAACTGGCTTGAACCCTAAACACAGTTTCCACAATACCACCGTAAACTACGTGTTCAGAAATTATTAGATAAATCCGAAAAAATCATCCTACAATCATTTCAGATCATTACTCAAATCGTTACAATCATCTCATGCAACAAAGCATTCATTTCATTTAACTATGCATGCATCACAATTATAAAACAAATGTCCAATCACCGTGCTTTGAACAATCTTACCGAGCTCTGATACGAAATTGACGTTACCCGCTCCAAAAGAGTTTTGATAATCGTGCCTAATCATGCTCCCGTCTGACGCCTTAGTCAATGTACCTGCAATACCCTGGGCACTTTTATACACAAACAAAGAATCCGTCAAACAAGGGATATATATATATATATATACATATACTAACTTTATCAGAATTACTATCTTGATATACAAACCAAACAAAATTCCTTGCAAGGCCATCACCTACATCCAACCCTTCGGCCCCACCAAGTAGTAAAATCTGTCAGTTCGACTTATAATTCAATTAGAGTCTCCTATGTACGTTCCTACCACATAGAGAATATATGACTAACTTTTTGGAATCACGTAAAGTTCATGGACATCGAAACTAACAACATTATACCTTTGGACGTATCAAACTTCCTCAAAATTATAACCATTCATCATATAAATTGTACCATCATATTCAAAATACAAAAAGGAAGACCTTTCATGTTGACTGCAGTCGAAGATTCTCCTTTATGCGTCGCCACGCGCCGACGGTCGGTTAGGCAGCGAATTCCCATGCGCCACAAGTTCATGCTATAGTATTGTTCCTCTCTTTGAGCGTGTCTAGCCGCAAACCTACAACGGGGTCTCGACCCGGGAATCACACCCAATGATAATTTTCTCAATTACTCTCCATTTTTGACGAATTAAACACCTAGATTACTATAATTAATCCCAAAATAGTATTTCCATGCTCAAAACGCATCAATTTCACCTTAAGGCCATACTTGGATAGTCGAATTCACGGCCATGGGTCGACTTGAGTCCCATCTACCCCTGTTGCACCACCTCGCACTGAAAACATCATTGTTCAGCCCGGAAAACTGAGAATAATATTTACATGTCCTCGATTTCCAACAAATTGAGCCTTTATTTTCATCCTTCCATGGGAATCACAGTTCCCTCTTCCAATCTTCAATTATCTCCCTGATACCGTTAATGACCCTCGATGCAAGCTACTCTTAGTCAAACAATTGAATAGAATCACCTCTTCTACAGTTCTAGTGTTGTATCACCCTCGAACCACGAGGAGAATAACTCTCATGTGTTTTCGATTTCCCCCGAAACTTCCATGCCCGAAGCCCCCCTTCCCCCTCCTCCCTTTGTCTTGTTTGTTTAATCCTTTAAAACCATTTGAAAAACAATGAATGACACCTCCTTTCATACCCAAGTGACACTTGTCACTTGAGGAACAGTCCACCAATATGTTGGTGACTCATCAAACAAGCCATGTAAAATTACTAAATTGCCCCTGGTATCAAAATTACTAAAATACCCATGGGACATTTAAACCCTTAACTTTTTCATGCGGTCTCTGTTTTCCGCATGCCACTTGTCTACGGGCTCAAGATTTCAAGACCTATGTAATGGTTCTCACGAAAAGTCCAGTTTGTACCCTGAAAAAAGGGTCAACTTTTAACACACAAGGGTAAAATCATCAATTCTCAAATTAATTTACGAAACTACCCTACTTTCTTGAACAAGTCGTTAGAAATAATAATAATAATAATAATAATAATAATAATAATAATAATAATAATAATAAATAGTCGTAATATTAAAATAAGAATGATAATTATAATAAATTCATAATTCATAATTATTAAATAAATTGTAATAGTAGTATTAATAATATTAATACTTAATTAAAATAAATAATAATAATATACATAATTAATGTAAATGATTAATTTAAATAAATAAATAATAATAATATACATAATTAATATTTATAATAGGTGATTGGGATGATGATATTGGTACTTATGATTTTTTTGATTGTATATACTCGGACGTTGAGCGAGGCTCTGTATTTCGAGTAGGCATGGATATGACTGCCCATGGGGCAGAGGTTTACAGAGAGATATGTCCCGATGTTGGCCTAGTGATGGGGACTATATTATTGAGGTTCCATAAGTTTGATTTGGACTAATATCTGGTTTGGTTGAACCAGAAGGGATGCGATTGATTGTGTTTCTGGTTCACATACCTATGCGATTGATTATGGATATGATTATTATGGTACTACTGATTGGAATTTCGAGGACGAAATTCCTTAAGGGGGGAAGGTTGTAACGACCCGGAAATTCGAAAAAGGAAAATTTGGAAAAAGTTGAAGGAAATGACGATTTTACCCCTAGAATTGGGCGAACGGTTAACTTTTGGTTTGAACAGTCAGACGGACTTTAACCGATGTCTGTGACGTAATTCGGAACGTCACGAGTTCATAGACAGGTGGCACGCCCAATTCCGACATTCGAGGAGAAAGCTATGATGTTCGGAAGGTTAAGGGTAATTTGGTAAATTAGTTAAATAGGGGTCATTTGTTGACCTTTTGATCGGGATCGTGTTTGGACTTTTCGTAAGTACCGTTGGATAAGTCTCGGAAATCTGAATCCGTAGACATGCGGTATACATCAATCGGAGGTCGAATGTGAAAGTTATGGGTCGAGAATTGCGAGGGGCATTTTGGTAATTTGTTATGATAGGGGTAAATTGGTCTTTTGCCAATCTGATGACTCGTCAGGGGAAATTATCCTTAAATGGACATATGTCCATCACTGATTCGGATAAGAGTGAGTTACTTGGTGACATCTGTCACCATTAAGGCTGAATTAGTGGCAATGGTGATAAGGTTGAATTAAGGATATGTTTGTACAAGGAAAAAAAAAACAGAGACAAGGCTTACTTGATCGATCTCAACAGCAGTAACCACAACCCAATTGAGAACTGGGGATTGAGAGGAAAACAAAGAGAAGTAATTGGCCCTTGAACTCAGCTAAAACCCAACTTAGAAACCCAGAAAACCCGAAAAACAATTAAAGAACCTTAGGATCGAATTCGAATTCTTAGACGTTTATGAATGAAATTGATCATGAATTTAGCTCCCTGGGCTTGAGACGAGTCGAACCCAATGATAATTGACATGAATTACGGTCGTTTTGCCCTAGAACAGAGAAGGGGAAGACTTGGAATGTTTGAGCTTGAGTCGAGGAAATTGAGACATGGAATGATGAAATTGATCCTGGAAATGTGTTTATTAGGACCCCACGATACTTTCTGATGCATCAATTGAAGGAAAACGATGGCGAATGATGACCTGCGAAGACTGCACAGTGTTCTGTGTTCTTCCCGAAATTGAGTTCAAGTCAATGGGATCAAGGTAAGATTTTATATAATTGGATTGACAGAACCTAAATTGGGCCTATAACGATGCTAAAGGACGATTGAATTGTAGGAATTGATGTCGAATTGATAGCAATCGAACCGGGTCACCTCGCGGGTTGCAGGACCCGAATGACAGAGAAACGGGTGAAGGTGGTGACACTGTAGCAGGCGCGTGACTTTCACGCGCAGCCACTCACGGTGGCGCGTGACGGTGCGTGGGTACGAATCCCAAGGTGAGTTCAACATGAAACTTGTCCTATTTAATGTAACGAGCATTTTGGCACTGGTTTCGAGGAAATCGGACACCGTTTCGATATTGTTTCGAGGGTCCGAAGGTTTATGCTAGGTTTAAAATACGTATGTAAATCTCGAAAAAATTGGGGAAAATTATATGATTTAGCACGAAAAAACGTGCAGCTCGGAAAGCAAGCGATATGAACGGTGTGTGAGTGGACTTTTGTTTTCTACCCAGAATGCATGCATATATGTTTTAAATGCTTTGTGATATGATTTGAAATGATTTAGCACGGTTGATGTTTCATGGGATGATTTCCGGATTTTGGGAATATTATATTATTTTATTTTGGGCACGATTTTCGAGAAAACTGTGAAACTGTAATTTTGGACCAAGACCCGGGATTTGAGATTGGTTTTGACTTGGGGTATGAGTCGGGAAATTGATTTGATGAATTTGTACTATTTTCTGGATATATCTTATGGATTTATGTGAAAATGGCAACTAAGGTTGCGGTTACGCGGATTTGCGTGAAAGTGATATTTGGGCGTGAGACCCAATGTAAATGTGATTTTGATTGGATTGATATTTCCATGTGATTACATGATTATCTTGATGGTTTTCGGATTTATGAAATAATCGGGACTCTAGTTTTACGAATTATGTTTTGGGCTGAGACCCTGTGATGAAAATGGTTTTGATTTCAAATGCAATTGTTTTTCACTGGTTTTCATGATGATGATATGTTGTAGATATTAGGGCTTCTAGATGGGAATGTGTTTCCCTAGAATGGACCCTGGAGATAACGCTTGCCTCCGGGATGGATGTGTGTACCCAGGAGAGGTCACGTAGCATGGTCTGTTATCGTGCAGTCGAGGGAGGCTCGGCTCAGATCAGATGTGCTGGATTATATGGAGATCGGTCGGTGATGTGTTCACGACGATCTGGATTTCCGGCTGGTGATGTGTTCACAGCGGCGGATGCTCGAATTTTGAGCGGTCCTTGAGCCTATTGATTTGCACGCGTTGCAGGGATAACGTGACTATATGAGATTGGATATGGAAATGAGTCCCATGGTTTTTATTGTTCATGATTTGTGATTTATAAATGTTTGTGCTCAGATTTATTTTACTCATGATTTAAGCATGCATGTTTGTGAAACTGGAGGGTAGGAATGTAGTTTGATAAATGTATTTCTAAAAGTTTCTTTTTGTCCACTCACACTTTTTCTGTTTTATTGACCCTTCAGGTTGTGGCGCGATGATCGAGGCTATTCGAGAGGTGGAGGCATGAGTGGGCACATGTACGATTATCCCTTGTTTGGCAAGTGCTGAGGGTACTTTCAGAACTTCAGTTGACTTGTCAGACGGGAGTAGGATCGGGCACGGTTATCTATGTCCTTCGGGGACGGGTCCTGTCACTCAAGGTTATTGTCCCTTCTTTGTTTGAAATTTTTGTGGAGCTGGGGAAGGGTAGGGGTGAATAGAGCAATTAGTTTGTACATTAGTTTCTTTATACTTAATGTTGTGCGAGTGGACTAGTGCCTCAAAATATGTTGAAAGGAAACTTAAAAACTGGAGATGGCGTCCATGAAATCTTCTTGAGACTAACCACACTGCGGGTGGCTCCGCACCCACGCGAGGCTCATCAGCGCATTATGTGCGTCATTTTTCGTTACTCAAGATTACATTATTTCCTATTTACAATTCTCAAGTATAAAAATTACTAAATTATATAATAAAATTGAATTATGTACAAACTAAATTTACATAACAAATATGTCTAGTTAGTGAGATTTTGAATTTTCTTTTACATAAAAAATAGCCTACATAAAAAATGAAAAATTCAAAATCTCTCTAACTAGGCATATTTGGTATATAAATTTAGTTTGTACATAATCCAATTTTATTATATGATTTAGTTATTTTTATACTTGAAAATTGTAAATAAGAAATAATGTAATTTCAGTTAAGAAAAAATGGCGCTTAGAGTGCATCAAAGAGTCTCGCGCGGGCGCAAAGCCGCTAGCAAGGAGGCTAGCAATAAGTTTAATGGGTAATTTAAGTCACGTGTTGAGGAGGTGAATCCCAAATCTGCCGTTGGTGGATGTCATGGAAGATAACCATGACCGAAACCAATATGGGTCCCGCATCGTCTTCCGTCTACTACGCCAAACTTTTCATTCTCATTTACCAGATCCACCAGCTCCTCCTACCCCAATCACCACCGTCCATCTCACGACTCCTCTCTATTTATACCCCTTCATTCTCTCACTCAACCCTCGCACTAATCCCTCACTCGCCACAAACCCTATTTTGCAGAGAAGCAAAAGAGTGAGAGAGATAATCAATCCTTGCCATGGCTCTTTCCGTTGAGAAAAGCAGCAGTGGTCGCGTATACAAGGTTAAGGACATGTCCCAGGCTGACTTTGGCCGCCTTGAAATCGAGCTGGCTGAGGTAGAAATGCCCGGTCTCATCTCCTGCCGTACAGAATTCGGCCCCTCCCAACCCTTCAAAGGGGCCCGCATCACTGGATCCCTCCACATGACCATCCAAACCGCCGTCCTAATCGAAACCCTCACCGCCCTCGGTGCCGAGGTCCGCTGGTGCTCCTGCAATATTTTCTCCACCCAGGACCACGCCGCCGCCGCTATCGCCCGCGACAGCGCTGCCGTCTTCGCTTGGAAGGGAGAGACCCTCCAGGAGTACTGGTGGTGCACAGAGCGCGCCCTCGACTGGGGCCCCGGCGGTGGACCCGATCTGATTGTGGACGACGGTGGTGACGCCACTCTGTTGATCCACGAGGGTGTCAAGGCCGAGGAGGAGTTTGAGAAGAGCGGGACTCTTCCCGACCCGTCCTCCACCGATAACCAGGAGTTCCAGCTCGTTCTGACCATTATCAGAGATGGTTTGAAGACCGACCCAAAGAGGTACCACAAGATGAAGGGCAGGTTGGTCGGTGTTTCTGAGGAGACCACCACCGGTGTTAAGAGGTTGTATCAGATGCAGGCTAGTGGAGCTTTGTTGTTCCCTGCTATCAATGTCAATGACTCTGTCACCAAGAGCAAGGTATGAATTCCTTGATCTGGGCTTCATTATCTATTTTGTTTTAGATCTGATTGCTTATTTGATTTTTTTTTACCTTTGGGTTCTGCTGATTTAGATTTGACTAGGGCTTTCATTTTGTATTTGTTCCTTGTGAAAAATACAATTAACTGGGAAGAACGGATTATGAAGCTAGTTTTCTAAGTTGGTAAACTTTTTCTTGTAGTGATGATGGTTTTGTCAATTCAGCTTCATTAATTGATTGACATTTTCACAATTGAATGAATATTTTGGTTTGATTTGTTTTGTGTATCGCAGTTTGATAACTTGTACGGATGCCGTCACTCTCTTCCTGATGGTTTGATGAGAGCCACTGATGTCATGATTGCCGGAAAGGTTTCTGTTGTCTGTGGTTATGGAGATGTTGGAAAGGGTTGTGCTGCTGCCCTCAAGCAAGCTGGATCTCGTGTCATTGTGACTGAGATTGACCCCATCTGTGCCCTGCAGGCTCTTATGGAAGGCCTTCAGGTTCTTCCTTTGGAAGATGTTGTTTCTGAGGCTGATATCTTTGTTACCACCACCGGTAACAAGGACATCATCATGGTTGACCATATGAGGAAAATGAAGAACAATGCTATTGTTTGCAACATTGGTCATTTTGACAATGAGATTGACATGCTTGGCCTTGAAACATACCCAGGCGTGAAGCGTATCACCATCAAGCCCCAAACCGACAGGTGGGTGTTCCCGGAGACCAACACCGGCGTCATTGTGTTGGCTGAGGGCCGTCTCATGAACTTGGGATGTGCCACTGGACACCCCAGCTTCGTGATGTCCTGCTCTTTCACCAACCAGGTGATTGCACAACTTGAGTTGTGGAATGAGAGGAAGTCAGGCAAGTATGAGAAAAAGGTGTATGTTTTGCCTAAGCACCTTGATGAAAAGGTTGCTGCGCTTCATCTTGGCAAGCTTGGAGCTAAGCTCACCAAGCTCAGCAAGGAGCAGGCTGACTACATCAGCGTGCCGGTTGAGGGTCCTTACAAGCCAGCTCACTACAGGTACTGAGGGGAAGATTGTCAAGTGGACAAGAGAAGTGTTATATTTTGGACGGTGGGTTGTCTTCTAAATTTGATTCCATTTTGTTTATTTTACATTTTGATGAACCATGGTAGATCTAGGGTTTTTTTGGCTTAGGATTTTGTGTTGTGACTGGGGAGGGTATGGGAGGGAAGGAAATGGATGGTTAGGTCTCGTTTGATGGCCATTTGAGTTTGAATAAGGATGGATGGGGGGTTGTGTGGGATATATCTGCTGCTGTAGCATCATGTGTGCGCAGCATGAGTTAATTGTCAATTTTGTTTTTCTAGCAAAAAAAAAAAAAACCAAAAATTGAAAATTTTCTACCGTCATTTTCAAATTTGGTTAAATCCGTCTCTTTTCTTCTTAATCAACCAATGAAGTTTTTCATTAGATGGTAGAAATAAATACAACGGCAAAAGAAGTCGAATAAGAAAAAAAAAAACTTAAAAGATATTTCTTAAAAGACCTTTATATCATTCATTAAAAAACATGCATGCATAGGAAAATCATCTATTAAGCCACATATGTTTCAATAACCAAATCCATACGGAGCCCTTCCCTAAACCATTTACAGAAATACGTAACATAATAAACATATGTGGGATCTCAGTCCAAATCCATTTATTATCCATAAAACACAATTTTGCAAAATCAAGAAATCATGTTTATTATATATTTCATATAATCAATCCTGTCACGGTATCTAGAGCTACGCGCGTGCTATCCGGGGTCTCAAAGCCCAAGTCTCCCCAGGGTCCACCCAGGTCAATGTCCGTAGATTAATGACCCTCCCTGGGGGTTATAATCCATAGCCTTTCTGAGAGTAAGGAACCCAACAGGGACAACTCCACTCAGTCAGTGCTCTGTGACTACTCCAGAGTCCACCTAGGCCAATGACCCTCCCCGAAGGAGACAATTCATATATAAAGGATGGTATACGAAAAACTTTTTGAAAACATTCTCAAAACCTTTCAAGGGTTCACGCCCGGTCCCCATAAACTGTCATGAACCATAAATCCATTTATGGGTCCCCGACCCGAAATCACAATCTTAAAACATAATTGGGCCCTAAGCCCGAATTCACCTACAAACTGGGCCTTGTGCCTGATTCGTAAACCAATTGGGCCACGTGCCTGATTTCGTAAACCAAATGGGCATCGTGCCCGATATCGTAAACAAAATGGGCCTTGTGCCCGATATCATAAACCAAATGGGTCTTGTGCCCGATACGTAAGTCAACTAGGCTCCAAGTCCGATTTGTAAACCAACCGGGCCTCGAGCCCGATACGTAAATCAACTGGGCCTTCGGCCCGATGCCTCGTTAAATCAAATGGACTTTAAGTTCGAGAGTTCGTAAATCAAAGGGGTCTCGTGCCCGATTCCATATTTGCAAATCCGAAATCGATTTAAGAATCAATTGCGTCTCTAGTCCGAGAACATAATTAAATGGACTTCGAGTCCGAGGGTTTCCAAAACAAATGGGTCTTGAATCCGAGTTTACGTTTTCAAATCCAAAACCATTTCATGAAATCATTTCCAAAACTATAAGCACGGAAAATCAGTGCAAAACCGTAAACCTCGATTTACGTGCAAGCACGTAAACCTCGATTTACGTGCAAGCACGTAAATCGCCTCGAAATACGTGAAATCATGTAATTCACCAATATCCAAATCAACATCATAGAATCATATCCATAACACATATAAAACATTTATGCATGCATCACAGTTTAGAAATCAAGGTCCACTCACAGACCGTCCTAAATTGCCGTCTCGATTTGCGTACTGTAAGTCTCACCGGGCTAATCACCGTCATCGGGACTCCCAAACCTGTCCAAATCAATCTAAAGGGTTACTAACTACCTAATTAACCTCTCATTAAAGTTCCGTAATTTTCCGAATTTTTAATTATTTTTAAACTCGATCCTAAACCTTCGGATGTCCCGAACAATATCGAGACGGTATCCGATCGACACGAAATCAGTCCCAAAATATTCGTTACATTGAATAGATTAAAAGTCATGTTGAAGTCATCCCGAAAGAATGCTTCACGCGCCCCCACGCGCTTGCTACAATGTCATCCCCTACATCCAGCGAATTCGGTTCGCCTGGTTCGAACCGGACCGGACCAGTCTGGACCGGCGTGATCGGTTCACTGTCTAATCTCTCCTATTTTCGATCCAATTCAGTCCATTTTGATTCCTAAAGGTCCCTAACATCAAACCTAATCTACTTAGATATTAAAAACATAAGAAAACTAGAAGGAACCATACCTCCCAAGATCAAACCGAAAGCTTGATCTTCAAGCCCAGTTTCTTGACCTTCTAGCCATCCACTTCCATCCAAATCGATTCTCATCGAGTTGTCTTGGTCCCTAGGTCACATTAGAATCGAATGGGACACCAAACATCAAACAAATCTCAACTTTCGATTTTTGAAATAAAATTGGGCTCTCGGGTTTTTGTTTAACTCACCTCCCGCCGTGAACCGCCGTGAGCCGCCGTCATTGTCATTCTCAGTCTCTCAAAATCCTTCACACGGACATATGGGTGTAGTATGATGATGGTGTGATGTGGTGTGTTTGTTTGTTCAATGGGAATGAAGAATGGAGGGGCTCGGGTTGTGAGAGGAAACAGAGAAGGATGATGATCAGGTGAGAGGGAGAAAGAAGATGGACAGTCAGGATGAATGGGATGGGTGAAGATTAAGGGCTAAGATGAATGGTGGGTGAATATATATATATATATATATATATATATATTTTATTCCAAGTGGACCAATCACACTTGAGATCCAGAAAATGGGGTTTTTGGCCAATGGGATGAGTGCCACTTGTCACTCATCCATGGGTCCCACACAAAAAGTCAACCAATCAGATATTGCCACCTAATCATCGTCTCGTAATGCATGCATAGTGTAATCGAACTTCTGTGACCCATAACTTTTCTATCTGACGTCTGATTTCGGCGTGCCGCCTGTCTATGGATTCGTATGCACCCGATCTACGTAACGGTCCTTGACCCTCGGACATCGGACCTCCCGAGTCAAAAGTCAACATTTTACCCACGACTAGGGGCAAAACGGTATATATATTTTATTCCAAGTGGACCAATCACACTTGAGATCCAGAAAATGGGGGTTTGGGCCAATGGGATGAGTGATACTTGTCACTCATCCATGGGTCCCACATAAAACGTCAACCAATCAGATATTGCCACCTAATCATCATCTCGTAATGCGTGCATAGTGTAATCGAACTTCCGTGATCCATAACTTTCCCGTTCGACGTCCGATTTCGGTGTGCTGCCTGTCTATGGATTCGTATCCACCCGGTCTACGTAACGGTCCTTGACCCTCGGACATCAGACCTCCCGAGTCAAAAGTCAACATTTTACCCACAACCAGGGGCAAAAAGGTAATTTTGCGTCGTTCGTTCGATTTCGCTTAACTTATCACCGATTAACCTTACTAATCCTTAATTGATCACTAATCTAATCCTGAAATTTGGGACTAATCGTTACAGCACTGGTAAGGATTGACAAGGAGATTAAGAGGCAAAATGAATGATGTTTGAGATGGAGATGAAAGTTTATATCCGAGGAGACGTTGGGAGTTTCCATAGAAGAAGCAAAAGAAAATGACTTAGTTTTTTGCACAATAGAGATGAGAAAGGGGAGAGCGCAGTAGTTTATTCTTTTTCCCGCTGAATTGTGTTCAATTTGTCTTATGATTGGTTTTTTTTTACAAGATATGATTTTTGTTAGTACCTTTTCACAAGATATGATTTTTGTTAGTGTAGTATGTAAACGTTTCAATAACTCTCGTTACTTCAACTGACGGCTGACCGACACATTTCTCATCATTAATAGCCTAATTTCTTTTCAATGGTTTGGTAATAGGTCGTGTTGGGATTCATGTCGTGTCATGAAAATAGTTTTACTCAAATATGCTTAATTTGAATCCGATTTGTTTAATAATCATGTGAAAAATGTCAAACTCGAATATGATATATTAATGATTCAGGAAACCTGCGTAACTCATATTAATGGTGATGCGCTCCACGCTTGGATATGTCAAACTCGAATCCGACTTGAAATTCAATTAATTTATGATATGTTGAACTCGTTTAATATATTTAATTTATTTAAATTATAAGATTTAATAGTTAAATAAGTGGATATATGAGTTAGTAATTCACATTTTTATTAAACGCGTTAATAAATAGTTCTTTATACAGTTAACAGGTTGACATAAAATTTATCAGTTTATTAAATAGCTTAATAGATTGATTCAAAATTTATCTATTTATTTAACGTGTCATAACGGAGACAAAAAAAAAATGACATCAAATTTTAATCGTACGGATTGACCCGAATAAATTTCATACGAATTTCAAGTCGTATATTGATTCGTGTCCAAAATTGCCACCCTCAATTTGATGTCATAGTTTAACCAATAACCACACTAGCGTAAATGGAAATTTATCCAAGTCCAAATTAGTTTTTTATTTATTTATTTTTTTCTAGAAATTACCTAGGATGACAATTTTTACCTTTACTTAAAAACATTTTGGGTCATTATTATTGAAAATTAGACTCATTCTTACGTTATTAATTTTTTATTTTTAAATTTATTGTTTATAATTTTTTTAAAAAATAATGATAAATGAAAATAAATTCAAAAAATAGAATAACAAAAAATAATAAGTTTGAGTGACCACTCAATCTTTCATTAAAATGTTTATTTTTAGTTTTTTTAATTTAAATATTTCTTTTTGTGAAAACGAAGGTATCCCTTGAACATATACGAGGATTAATCCTCAAGCTGCATAAAACCCCAATACGGAGGAAAGTTTCTCTAATGTTGGTTATTACATTCACAAAGCTCTTAATTTAAATATTTAGTTTTACTATTGTATCCTTATTTATTTAATATAAATGTTATTGATATTAGATATTTTTGTCAGAAAAAATCATTGAAACTTTTTGACTTTCTCGATTTTATAATAATAAAGATGACAAGCCCTTCACTTACTCCATTTTTGAATTTATTATTTATAATTTTTAAGAAGTTAGAAGAAATGAAAATAAATTTAAAAATTAAATTAAATAAAAAAGAAGAAGTGTTAGAGTAATTTTCAGCTTCCCTACTAAAATGTTTATTTTTATTTTTTAAAATTTAAATGTTTAGTTTTACTATTATATCTTTATATATTAACTATAAAGGTTATTAATTTATTTTGACCCTCCAAGCTTTATAATAATTGAGATACCCCAGTTATGCTAAGAGGTATCAACATACGATAATATAGTCAAATTCTTCTTGTTTTATGAGTTTATTTTTGATTGAAGAATGAGAGATTTTAAAGTTTGATATTGTGGACTTTGCAATAATTTTTGGACTAGTTAATGATGAGTAAATATCCTGTGTTTTTTTTTTCAAAACCAAGAATGATTTTGGTGTCATTTGAGGTTTAATAGTAGATTATAGAAAGTTTTAAGGAAGGGTGTGGGCGAGGTGGTTGGGTATCAGATGATGAAGATTTTTAAAATTTAAAGTTTAAAAGTATATTTGAATTATTTATACTCTTCATAATCTATATATATATAAAGCCAATACTTAAATTTGGTTAAATTTTCAACAAATCCTAAAATGTCCCTGCTTAATATTTTTTAGAAGGAACATGAAAATTTATTAAATGGGGTAAATTTGTAAAACATAAAATTTTATCCCTAAAATATCCTTAACAAATAAACAAACATCAATTATAAAAATCTTATTAACCAAGGATATAATAGTCCTTGGCTCACTTGAAGAATCAACTACCACGTTCTACGGTTTCACGATTCACAAATCTCACACAACTACAAACATTAACGTTGTGGTGCGGACAACGTTGCTGGGAGTCTTCCGGTGGTGTGTTTTGCGGTGGGAGGGGTGGGGATGCGGGCAAGGTCGCGACAACGTTACTGGGGACACTTCCGGTGGTGTTCTTTGTGGCGGGAGGGGTGGCGACCGTCGAGCGAGAGAGTTAGAACCTTCAGACGCAGAGAGAGCAAGAGAGAGAGCCTCCAGAGACAGACATAGACCTCATCGATCGCCGACTTCAGGTATGTGTTTTTTTTAAGGATTTTCATTCTTTTAGGTCTGGACTCATCAATTTTTCGATGGGTTTTGTTACTTAATTACTGGGTTCATAGATTGAAGGGAGAATTCCAACAAATATCTACATTTCTAATTTTTCAATTTGGGTTCAAATTACTTACGATTTTCCATCAGAATTTTTCATCTTGCAGGCTCGAATTCGAACTGAAGAATTTGGGGGGTTTTGGGTTGTAGAGATTATTACAGAGGTAATAATATCTCTCCAAGCTTTATTTTGTTTTGTTTTGTTGAATTCGTTAATTTAGTTTTGTTCTTGCTATTTTGGATATTTCCCATCTTCATAAATCGTAAATGTCATATTCGGTTAGAATTAGTGTTTCCTATTATTTTGATTCTTCTGGGTATCTTTTTTGATGATAAACAACAGATGTAATGCCAATTGAAAATAAAGGTGGAAGAGTTACCATGCTCCTATTCTATTTTCACCCCAACATTGTCTAGCTATTGATTCGATTCATTTCTTGCATGAAGGACATACAAAATTTAGAGCTTTTAGGAGGCGGACGATTCTGAGGTTGGTTGATGTCAGTTTATGTTTTTTCATTCCAATTTTGCTTAATTTCATTGGCTGATCTTTTGGGTTCGAGAAATTGAATGTCTAAAACTCCCCTCAATATGTCATCACTTTTAGGTTCGTTCATGAATTTATTTTCTATTTTTTTTGCATATATAATTGTGTGTTTAGTATTGTGGCTGTCGATTTTACATGGATTGATTTTGTTTGCGTTACGGGATGACTATCGTGAATGCAAAATGATTGAATTGGTTTAGTATCAGGCAAGTAGATAGTAAAATTTTGATTGATTGATTAATTGATTGATTGTGCACTTGTGAGTAGTGATGTTTGATGTTGATTGTGATTACGTACTAGTATTGAGTACGGGATTCTGGATTATGTTTTCATATGTGTTGGCTTGAGAGCCGGGATTTGATACTTGTTATGTGTTTTGGCTTGAAAGCCGGTGATTCATGTGTTTTACCCTATGCATGCATGGTTTGATAAACTGGAGGGTAAATGATGTATTTTGAAATGTGTTTAAAATGATATTATTTTTATCCACTCACACCTTTTCTGTTTTGATGACCTTCCAGCCCGTGGCACGAAGTTCGTGGCTGATCGAGAGGCGGAGGCATGAGCGGAAATCAGTGTAGTTATCCCTAGTCTGACAGGGGCTGAAGGATAGTTTCGGGACTTCAGTTGACTTGTCAGACGGGAGCAGGACCAGACACGGTTATCAAATTCCAGTTGGGACGGGTCCTGTCAAATTGGTATCAGAGCATTGGGTTACTAATTTTCCATCCCTCCGAGATACGAGCCCTGTGCGCGGCCTGGTGATTAGACGGGATATGAGGGTGTCGGAAACCCTTGGACTGATTATGACCTTGGATTGGGGATCAAACATTGTGTCATGTATTTTGGTTGTGTCGGACTTGTAATGGTCCGGATGGTTGTTTACGATAATGACATGGTATATGGATGGGCATGTTGGGCCCAGGATAAACTTGACCCGAGGATAAGGGGTAATGAGACTCAGAGTGACAGGACCCATCCCAATCCCCCCGGGATTACCGTGGAATGTGCCCTACTCCCGTCCAACAAGGGGTGTCGGACAAGGGATAACCAAGAGCCACTGCCCAACGGGGCATCCAGAGTGCGCAAGGATCGATGGAGGAGGTGTGCAATGTCTCAGCCTCTGCTGCAATCGCATCCGTAATCAACCTGAAGGACATTAAAACCAAAAGCTGTGAGTGGACAAAACCAATAAGTTTATTAAACACATTTATAAGACATTTATGCCCTCCAATAAAAACGTATGCATGCCACAAAAACCAGTAACCAAAACGTTTACTCAAGCGAGCCATTAGGGCCTTAGCCCAAAAACCGTTAACCAAAAACCAAGTGTGGGAACTCAACCCAAAACTGTGGAATACCGCAACTATACATAAACAACCATGTGGGTCACCACCCACGACCATAAATGAACATCAATCTATTAAAATCATATATCACAAATCCACCCGGAAAGCCATTTCATTAATTCGTATTTTACCATTACCATCACCAGCATCCCTGATGCTAGACGTCCCTGACGTCATATCTCACGGTTTCATAAGCTACGCGTGCTGGCGGGGGTCTCTCCGGGTCCATATATCTGACATCCCTGATGTCTGACGTCCCTGACGTCAATCATAGCAATCCTGCTCCTGAGTCATCATACGGTCCGGCTGCTCCGTATAATGACCCCTCGCAGGCAATGCATCGTGACTTCCCTAGTGTCCCAGACATCTGGAGGAGACAATCATATATCCTTGTATCCAGATGGTATATGGAAAACAGTTTTATTAAATCCTTTTATCACATCATTACCATTGGGCCCTGCTCGAAATTTCCATAAAACCATGTAATTCCATTTAGGGTCCCTGACCCAAAATCACAATTATTAAATATAGGGTCTCTGACCCGAAATCACCATTATAATCCAATTGGGCCTCCTGCCCGATTTTATGAACCACTGGGCCCACGGCCCGATTTGTAAACCAACTGGGCCAGCATCCAGACTTATAAACCCACTGGGCCCACGACCCGAATTCATAAATCAACTGGGCCCCTGGCCCGATAACATAACTCAAATGGGTCTCAGCCCGATTTCATACCAACTGGGCCCCTGGCCCGATTTCATTAACCAACTGGGCCCCCGGCCCGATTTTCAAATGGACTCCAAGTCCGAAATTTCCAACATAATTGGGCCTCAAGCCCGAGTTCATATTTCCAATTTCAAAACCATTTCATCATATTATATCCAAGTCATAAATATGGAAAATCCATGTAAAATCGAAAAACCTCGATTTACGTGTAAGCACGTAAATCGCCTCGAAATACGTGAAACCGTACAATTTACCAACAACCAAACCAACATCATACAATCACAACCATAATCCATATAAAACATTTAAGCATGCATAGAATTTATAAAACCAAAGTCCACTCACAGACCGTTTTAACGGTATGCCTCGATACGCGTGCCACCGGCTCTCCCGGGCCACACCACTATCACCGGGACTCCCAATCCTGTCCAAATCACATTAGAGGGTTACTAACCTCCACATTAACATCCTATCAAAGTCCCGTAATTTTCCCGAATTTTTACTTATTTTTAAACTTAATTTAAAACCTTCGGACATCCCGAACAATATCGAGACGGTGTCCGATCGACACGAAACCAATTCCAAAATGTCCGTTACATTAAATAGGACAGAAGTCATGTTGACCTCACCTCGAGATTTGTGCCCACGCGCCGTCACGCGCCGCCGTGAGTGGCTGCGCGTGAAACCCACGCGCCTGCTACAGTGCATCGTCCTAACCCGTATCTCTGGTAAACGGGTCCAATTCACCCGCGATACAACCCGGTTCAATGTCCATCAATTCAGCCTTAATTCCTTCAATTAACCATTCAGTTAGTTTCGTTTTAGGTTTAATTACAGGTCTGTAACATCAATGACACGATAAATTACCCAAATTCTCACGATTCGATGATGAACACCAAGAACACTCCGAACACTGTTCATTCATGGAATCCCTTCAATGGCTGCAGGTTTCATCCAATTGATGATCCCAGAAGCATCAACGGACCCTAAGGAACAATTCCCCCACATCAATTGCATCAATCCTGTGCTCAATCGTCACGACTCAAGCTCGAGCACCGTCACTGTTCAGCCATGGAGTTCTGTCAACCACAGCCGTTTTCTTTCAATTGATGAACCCAGAAGCATCGTGGGATCATGAGAAGTAGTTTCCCCACCTCAATTTCGTCCATCGAAGCCTCCAACTTCACGACTCAAGGTCGAATTTCCTTCTCTGTCACCAAGTGTGATCAGAGCCAAAACAGCACCATTTCATCTCGTTTCTTCGACAATTATGATCGTTGTGATCCCAGGAAGCTCGAAGTAATCACCAATTCAATCATCACGGCTCAAACCCTCCAATTCGAATTTTCCCCCCAATTTTCCCGAAATCCAAAATCCCAAATTCAGCACTCTCACAAACCCTCGTGTTTCCCCGTTAATTCAATCATCTTCGTCTCTCAGTTTTCTCTCAGGAACGGCAGAGAGAGGGAGCCAATTCTCCCAATTCTCCCACACTGATTTTTGAAGGTCCACGGGTAGAAACAAAGAAGAAGAAAATGGGGGAAAAGATGGAGAAGGAATGATGATGTTGTAATGATGGTGTTGGGAGGGAAACATGGAGCTGGAAACAAGGGATGGGTGATAGGACGTTAAATAAGCATTATTTTATATTATTTTATACCCTTTATACTTGACTTTTAATATTAAAATATTAAATAAATTGATAAAATAAATTATTTTGTGATTTTTATGTTTAGAAAAATAAAGGTTGTAATTTGGAGTATTTTTGGCGAAAGAATCGTTTCGATCGGAATTATAACGAATAAAATATGGACGAAATTCGGTGGAATAATTAATTTAGTTATTAATTATTTAACTAATTAATTCTGTGCAGCCCAACCCACTTCTAAGAAAATCAAGCCCAGCCATTCAGCCCAAAACCGGCAGCCCAAGCCCAGCCGTTCAGCCCAAAACCGGCAGCCCAAGCCCAGCCGTTCAGCCCGCGTCCGTGCGGCCCAGCCCAGACAACCAGCCCAGGCCCAATCCGCTCCAGCGTGCTTCTGCCTTGCCCCTGCGAGTTCGGCGCGCGCCTGCCGAGTCCCTGTTGTCACGTTCGGCGCGCGCCTGCCGAGTCCCTGTTGTCACGTTCGGCGCGCGCCTGCCGAAGTCTCCACCCTCTCTTCAGCAGCCTGCAGCCGAGCTGCAGCCCTCCTCTTCAGCACCGCCCAGCCGAATTTTCTTCCCTATTTTCCAGCAGACTTCCACTCAATTTTCAGCCACTTTCCAACAACTTTCCAACCCAATTTTACAACTTTACAACTCAAACCACCTCTAAACATCATCACAAATCTTTATTACTCATCATTCCATTATTCCATTTTTTTTATTGTATTTTTATATTATTTTTGGTAGCTTTCTCCACCTATAAATAGGGTTTCAATTCACTTGTTGAAAGACACCTTCTTTGAGGCACACATTTGAGCCTTCTTTGAGAGAAACTTTGGCAAAGTATCTCCAATACAAAGTTTAGAGTTTGAGTTCATATTTCCCAAGTTTATTTCCTCCATCTTCATAAGGTTCCGTCCGCTGTCGGAGAATCATATGAATAACAATCCATTGTTTTCATCCATCTTGAAAGTGTAACAATTACTCTCCATCTACTCAAACTCTCATTTTTGTTATTGGTTTTGATTATAGTTCAATATATGTGAGGTTTTTCTTACTAATATTTGTAAGTGTTAAATGCAATCTCCATGTGTCTTACTTTATGAATTTTAGTTATTTTATACATTTTAGTGCTTCATACTTCAATTCAATGTTAAGTGTTTTATCCGCTGTCGGTGCATTTAAAGTAGAATTGAAGAGACTTAATGTTGATCGCTATCGGCGCATTTAGTCAAAAACAAAAGGTGAATCATATTGTAAGTGTTGTCCGCTGTCGGTGCATTTATAGTATTGAAAAATGTATGAAGGTAATTAAGACGATTAAGGTAAAACTTCGTGATTGATTTAATATTTGCAATTATTAGAGTGTTGGTAAGATTTGTGTTTTAAGAAGATCACTTGTACATGAATTAGAATAGAAGTAAAATTAGTTTATCTATGCTTTTACTTATTTACATGATCACAAACCTTTTCAAAACCCCCCTTTTATTCTTTATTCTTTTATTCTTTTATTCTTTCATACTTTTAGTTTATTAGTCTTTGATTCTTTCATTTCTTTATTCTTTTATTCCTTTACTCTTTAATTTATTGATTCTTTGATTAGTTAATTCTTTAATTCTCTATTCTTTTATCTTTAAGTAATTAATTCTTTAAATTGTTAATTCTTTGATTATTTAATTCTTTGATTATCTAATTCTTTAATTCATTATTCTTTTATTCATCTCCCACTAACACATTATTAATGTCCCTAATTTCCCCGGTTAAGAACGATCCCTATTTATCAATACTACATCTACACAAAAAGGGTTTAAATTGCATAACACTCGAATTACATGTTTAATTTAATGCGTAGTTTGGGCTTAGTCAATTTTTGGCGCCGTTGCCGGGGAAATTGAAAATCATTTTAATTTGTTAGTGTATGTATATAAATTGTGCATATTATACTTGTTTATAAATTTTACTTTTGTTAATACTATATTTGTTTATAACATTTACTTACTTGTTTATATTTTATTTATCCATCTTATTATTGTTCTTATTATGTTTGTTTATAATGCTCATACTTTACTTATTCTTAATTTCTAATTTATACTTGTTCATAATTTTTCTTTTAATATAAATATATTTGTTCATAATAAATTTGATACTTGTTCATAAATGCATATTTTATATGTTCACTTTTCTTTACTTTTACTTTTATTTATTCCATTATACTTTATTCCATTAACTTAATATTCACACTTTTACTTTATACCATTAACTTAATATTCACACTTTTTCTTTATTCCCTTAACTTTAATTATATTACATTAACTTTATTCCATTAACTTTCTTTTAATTTTATTCCATAACCTTTATGTTCCACTAACTTTATGTTTACACTTATTTTATTTTTATGTAATCAATTATTTGTTTATGTCTTGTTAAACTTTAAATTTTAAATGAAAAAAAAAGAAAATTCGGAATAAATAAAAAAAATTAAAAATTAAAAAAAAAAAATAAAAAAAAATTAAAAATTAAAATTAAATTTTTTTTTTTTTTTTTATGAAACTTTATTCATCTTTGAATTTCCTAAAGTGTAAGTATTGTTTCCTATTAATTGTTTTAGAGTTGCATGAATCTCTTAGTCCCTTTGTCTTCAAAATCTTACTTTCGGGAACAGGTAGTGCCCCTCTTATTTACTTTCTCCTTAACCCTTCATGATGTGTGGATTTCATCACCACACACCATAGACTCGAATCTATGGACATGAGGTTGGGGCGGAGTTTGTAAACACTAGGGTTTGGTAATTCTCTACGTCATCATTTGGATTAATTATGGTGTCTAGGAGAGTTATGACTGGTGACAAGTTTTGGATTTAGAAAGGGAACACCAATGGAGTATATGCCAAGCTAGCCTCGGGGTGCTCTTAAAATTATCCTTGCTTCTCGCGTTACATCTATCTCAACTGGCCATGATTAATGTTGAATGGTGAAATGGTGGTTATCAGTACGCGCAGGCCGTACGCCCAGGAAAGTACTATGAGAAGCGGAAGGAGAAAGTTATTCATGACACTCTAAAACTCTACTTATTGCATTATTAGTTTGAATTTGGAACTTGTGCATTTTCTTTCCATTTAACGTAACTTTTTGTTAATCCTGGTTTCCATTTATGTGATACTTTATGCAAATCTCTACTATCTTACACTTATTATCTTTTCTTGTGTATACTTGCCTTCTAACTTAGAGTTTTGTTTTCATAGAGGTACGAACTTATGAATGCGTGCTCATCAATCTAAGCTTGATCGGCTGAGAAGACAACTTGACATCTCACCAAGCAACGCCACATTCAGAGACGCACTTAAGCAAACCAGTTCGTTCGAACCTCCATCCCCAATATTCGGTGAGTCCAAAAGCGAGAAGAGTAATTCAGAAGAAGAACAGATTTTCGGAACACCGATAACCATGGCACGAAACCTGAGTATCCGGGAGCAGACATGTGCAAACACAAATGGCACTACAGACTTCTGCATCCAGTATCCCGAGCCTCGAACCAACAAGAAAGATATTGAGCTTAAGAGTGGAGTTCTTCATCAACTACCCAAGTTCCGTGGAATCAGAAATGAAGATCCACACAAACACTTAACGGAGTTCCAATTCATCATTAGTAGTATGTGTCCGGATGATGCGGACTTGGAAATCATGAAGCTGAAAGCTTTCCCATTGTCCTTGGAAGAAAGAGCACGGGTATGGCTTTTAAGTCTCCCACCCAATCATATTGACTCTTGGGAGAAGTTGGTTCAGGAGTTTCTTACCAAGTACTTCCCTGCCTCAAAGATTACGGTCTTAAGAAAAGAGATCACTGGAATCAAGCAGAAAGAACATGATGAGAATTTCAGCCAGTACTATGAGAGGTTTAAGGAACTTTGTGCTTCATGCCCTACTCACGGGATCACAGAAGGCTATCTTTTAACCTACTTTTATGAAGGACTCAAAGGTTGGGATAGAGGACTGCTCGATGCTGCAGCTAATGGAAGTTTCTTAGCTCGGAGCCTAGTAGATGGTCGTGCACTACTTGAAAGCCGTGCACTCAATGATGCACAATACGAAGGTGCCGATCCTATTTCTAGAAAGGTACATGAGGTAAGTTCCCATGCTATAAATGATTCTAAGTTAGATAAGATCACCTCTATGCTTTCAAATATGCTTGAGCTAAAGAAACAGGTAGCTCCAGTTTGTTCCATATGCTCTCAAGGCCATCTTGAGGAACAATGTCCCTACACTGCAAGGGAGGAAGACTCCGGAACTGAAATGGCACACGCCATTGGAGGCTTTCAAGGAGGGCCAAGGACCCAAGGTTACAGTTGGAGAGATCCGAACAATGTCCTAAACCCTCAGCACATGTCGACTGGGCCAAACCGTGTCCCAGACCAGTTCCCAAGGCCCACATGGCAACCAAGGCCCACATGGCAACCAAGGCCTCCGGTCCCATTTTCTAACTTTTCTCATAATCATGCAAATAATCATACTTCTTCATCTTCTAATCCTGATTATGATAAAATGCTGGCTGCTCTTTCCCAAGGGCAGCAAACACTAATGGCGTCAACTCAGGCTCTTGTCACAGGTCAGCAAAATCAACAAAAAGTCATCGCTGATCTCAAGGACCAAATGGGCAAGGTCGTGGACTTCATGGGTAAGATCCAAGCTAGCGGGGTGCTTCCACCTCAACCTACACCCAACCCAAATGTAAGACCTGAAGCCAATGCAATCACCACTCGAAGTGGTAAAGTGCTCGGAGAAATAGAACCAAATCCAGCCGTTTCTGAGGCTGAAAAGCACAAGGTGGCAACTAAGACCACCATGACACAACCGCCAGTTCAACCTACCCACACACAAGGTAATAACCCAATCCCTTCAAGTTCGGTTGTTACTAATTCCCCGTTTGTGCATGCACCATTTCCAAGTAGGCTTGCCAAATCTAAGAAGAATGAATCCGATGAGGAAATCTTGGAGATCTTCAAAAGGGTGCAAATCAACATGCCCTTGATCGAGTGCATCAAACAAGTGCCGAAATACGCAAAATTTCTGAAAGAGTTATGCACTCCAAGGCGCCAGACGAGGGAGAAGGAGGTTGTGATGGTGAGTGAAACAGTTTCTGCTGTAATCCAGCGTCGGCTACCCCCAAAGTTGAAGGATCCAGGGAGTTTTTCTGTTCCCTGCGTGATTGGTAACAAGTCATTTGATAAAGTCATGCTAGACTTAGGAGCATCCATTAATGTTATGCCATATTCACTATATGTTGCCCTAGGTCTAGGTAAATTACAGCATGACGATATTATCATTCAGTTAGCCGATCGCTCTAATGTGTATCCTAAGGGATACGTCGATGATGTTCTTGTGCAGGTTAACCAGCTCATTTTGCCCGCTGACTTTTATGTCCTAGACATGGAGGATTCCCCTACGAATCGAGCTCCACTAATGCTGTTGGGAAGACCATTCATGAGAACTGCCAAGACAAAGATTGATGTGTTCAATGGAACATTAACTATGGAAGTAGACGGAGAGGAGATTGGCTTCAACATTTTTGATGCCATGAGGTACCCTAGTTCCGCAACTCATACTACTTTTTCTGTTGACGTGTGCACTTCTCTCGCAGAGAAACATTTTGATTTAATTCGAGAAGACACACTCAACATGATAATCCAGAAAGGAGTTGGCCTAACGCAATCAGGGGACGCCTTGGTTGAGGATACGGATTACGAACTAGAACCTCGAATTTGGGATGAAGTCATGACCCTAAATGAGACCCCCAGAATGGTGAATCATCAGGTACCCTCGTCATTTCCAATTAGTACTAATGCCACTCCTCCTTCAGTGATTCAGGCCCCAGTTCTTGAGCTCAAAGTTTTGCCTGACCACCTGAAGTATGCCTATCTTGGCTCGGACGACACTCTGCCCGTCATAGTGTCTTCTGCACTAACCGAGTCACAGGAAGATAGACTGGTACAGGTCTTGACAAAGTACAAGACAGCCATTGGATGGACTCTGTCAGATATCAAGGGAATCAGCCCTACAACCTGTGTGCATCGAATCTTACTAGAAGATGATGCAAAGCCCTCTCGCGAAGCCCAACGTCGCCACCATCCTCCGATGATGGAAGTCGTGAAACAAGAGGTCATCAAACTCTTGGACTGTGGTGTCATCTACCCAATTTCAGACAGCAAATGGGTCTCACCAGTCCAAGTAGTCCCAAAGAAAAGTGGAGTCACAGTTGTTGCGAACAGTGAAGGAGAGCTAGTGCCCCAACGAACAGTGACCGGATACAGAGTCTGCATCGACTATCGACGCCTGAACAAAGCAACTAGGAAGGATCACTTTCCTTTGCCCTTCATTGATCAAATGCTTGAAAGGTTAGCAGGTCACTCCTATTATTGCTTTCTTGATGGTTATTCCGGCTACAATCAAATCTGTATCGCTCAAAATGACCAAGATAAAACGACTTTCACTTGTCCTTTTGGCACTTTTGCCTACCGAAGAATGCCTTTCGGTTTATGTAACGCCCCAGGTACTTTCCAAAGATGCATGCTTTCTATTTTCTCTGAATACGTCGAAAAAATAATTGAAGTATTTATGGACGATTTTAGTGTCTTTGGGGATAGTTTTGATGCATGCTTAGAACACTTAGCACTTATCTTACAAAGGTGTGTCGAAACTAATCTGGTACTTAACTGGGAGAAATGCCATTTCATGGTTAGACAAGGGATAGTCTTGGGCCATATTGTCTCTGAAAGAGGAATTGAAGTCGATAAATCTAAAGTTGATACTGTGCGCCACTTACCCTCTCCCACTTCGGTGAGAGGAATCCGTTCATTTCTTGGTCACGCAGGATTTTACAGAAGATTTATCCAAGACTTCTCCCACATTGCAAGGCCCTTGTGCCGACTGCTTCAGAAAGAGACACCCTTCGTCTTTGATGCAGACTGTCAGGAAGCTTTTGAGAAGCTTAAAAATCTCTTAACCACTGCCCCCATTCTTTGTGCCCCTGATTGGTCCTTACCCTTTGAACTAATGTGCGATGCCTCTGATTATGCAGTTGGAGCCGTACTCGGACAAAGGCGGGATAAGAAGCCCTACGCCATCTACTATGCATCCAGAACCTTAAATGATGCCCAGATGAACTACACCACTACAGAAAAGGAGTTGCTTGCTGTTGTATTTGCTTTAGATAAATTTCGCTCTTATCTACTTCGAACTAAAGTCATTATTTACACTGATCATGCAGCACTGAAGTATCTCCTAGCCAAAAAAGAAGCGAAACCAAGACTGATCCGATGGATTCTTCTTCTTCAAGAGTTTGACATCGAGATTAAAGATAAGAAAGGCGTAGAGAACGTGGTGGCGGATCATTTGAGTCGCATTGCACATGAGCGAGATCCTGTGGAGATTCAAGAGATGTTTCCAGACGAACAACTCTTCAGAATCGAGGGAGGTACTCCTTGGTATGCTGATATTGTCAATTATTTAGTCACCAAACAGTTACCCACCACCCTCTCCCGTGCACAAAAAGATAAACTTAAAAAGCATGTTAGGCACTATATTTGGGATGAACCTTATTTGTGGAAACACTGTGCAGATTTATTGATTAGGAGATGTGTCCCTGATATTGAACATAGGTCAGTCCTAGAGTTCTGCCATAGCCATGCTTGTGGAGGCCACTTTGGATCTAGGAAAACTGCACTCAAAATCTTAGAATCTGGACTATATTGGCCCACACTTTTTAGAGATGCACATTCATTCTGTTTAGCCTGTGATAAATGTCAGAGATCAGGAAACTTAGGACGAAGGGATGAAATGCCACAACATTATGTTCTTACTGTTGAAATATTTGATGTTTGGGGTATTGATTTTATGGGTCTGTTTCCTCAATCTAATGGCTATCTCTATATCTTACTTGCTGTTGATTATGTATCAAAATGGGTGGAAGCTAAGGCCACCAGGACTAATGACTCTAAAACTGTTGCAGATTTCCTCAGAACTAACATTCTTTCCAGGTTTGGGATCCCGCGGGTCCTAATAAGTGATGGAGGAAGTCATTTCTGCAACAAGACCATTGAAGCTTTAATGAAACGGTATGGTGTCACTCATCGAGTCTCTACACCTTACCATCCTCAAACGAGTGGAATGGCGGAAGTCAGTAATAGAGAGATCAAGAAGATATTAGAGCGAACTGTGGGCCCTAATCGTAAGGATTGGAGCCAACGGTTGGATGATGCACTTTGGGCATACAGGACGGCATACAAAACACCTATAGGAATGTCTCCCTATAGGTTGGTGTACGGAAAAGCATGTCACCTTCCGGTGGAACTAGAGCATAAAGCATGGTGGGCCGTCAAAACTTTCAACATCAAGCTAGATGACGCCGGTCTGCATCGAAAGCTCCAGCTGAGTGAGCTTGAGGAAATAAGAAATGATGCATTTGAAAGCACTCTGATCTACAAGGAAAAGGCAAAGGCATTTCATGGCAAACAGATCAAGAGTAAAGCATTTGACATTGGCCAGAAAGTTTTGTTGTTCAATTCCCGACTTAGACTCTTTCCAGGTAAATTATTCTCCAGATGGGTAGGTCCTTTTGTTGTTACTAATGTGTTTGCCCATGGAGCCATACAGATCAAAAGCATTGAAACGGGAAAAGAGTTCAAGGTAAATGGCCACCGATTGAAGCCTTACATCGAGGCAATTGGAGGACACGATGTGGAGTCAGACAGAGTACTTCTCCGTCCCATCAGATAAAGAATTTGGTCTAGGCTGGATGGACGTTAAACTTTAAGCGCTTGTTGGGAGGCAACCCAATGTGTTCTCGAGTGTGAAGGAGTCATCAACACAGATTTGCTTTCTTTCAACCCTTCACTCTCTTTTACTTTGTTTATGTTTTTCTTTCTTACTTCACTTTCTTAAATCATCTTCCTTACTTTGATTCTATGTTTAATTATTTCGTATTTTCCTACATTGAGGACAATGTAGAATTTAAGTGTGGGGGAATGGTTTACAAATTTATTTGTGCATTTGAAATTGTTAAGTCTTTCTTAATTTGCAATTGTTTTATTTCTTTCTTACGAAAAAAAAAAATAGAAAAAAAAATTACTGCTTTGAATCTTTTTGTTTTAACTTAGTATTTTTACGAGTTTTTCTTATTTGTTCATTTGAAATTGTTTTATTAAGTCTTTCTTAACGAAAAAAAAAAATTAAAAAAAAAAACAAAATATTGCTTTCTTGAGTCTTTTTGTTTTAACGTAGTGTTTTTACGAGTATCAAGTTGCTCTTTAACTTGTCAATGATATAAATGAACGGAAATGAATATGTTATGGCTATAAAGATGATCACTACAACTTGAATTTGTTTGTTAATATTTTGTGATTAAGTGTTACTACTTGAAGATAATGCATGTAAATTGGTACATAAATAAGCATGATATGATAAGTATGAATCATTTGAACCTTATGTGAGCTTTAGAACTTATATACATCTTTGATGAGTGATTCATAAGTTCTTTGTTTAAATTGATATACATATGCCTCATAACTGCTTGCCATAGCTTTTAATGAACTCTAGAGCACTAGAACTTATTCTATGTGATTTTCAAAGCTTTTAAGTCAATAAATTCTCTGATTTTGGAAATGATTAAGGCATTAGGGTTAACACCACAAATTCAAACATCCATGTTCCCTATTTTGTGCGCACAAGTTGCGACCCCCTTAGTTTTACCCCTTTTGAGCCCACATTAAGCCTTTCTTTCCTCACCATGATTATCTAAACACTTGAGCTTAGTATAGACATCTTTTACCTTTGTTCCAAGGACTCGGTTGAAGACATAATGATTATGTAAAGAGAAAATGATGATATTGAAAGACTTTTATGTGTATTTTGTGGATTTACTTACTCAAACATTGTTGTATTTTTGACACATGTTATTACCTTGATAAATGAAAAAAAAAAGAAGAAAAAAAGAAAGAAAGATATATTGAAGTTTTTATCAAGGTAATAAGGTTTGATTATGAATGTTTGAGTTAAGTCCTTTACATTTGTAAATCCGGCACAAAGAATGAATTCGAGGCCCAACAAGATGAAATTAGGCCTATGTTCGAAGGGATGGATTACTGACATCATTGCACTAAGGTTGGGAAGTTATGATACGTTTTGGGAGTCTATTGAGTCTTGGAACGAATTTGAGCACCACTTGTCCTATATATTCCTTGCCTCTAAACTTAGCCCCATTACAACCTTCGTAAAGACCTTATGATCCTTAAGATGGTAAATTTTGATTAGTTGAGTCAATCACTTGAGTAAGCTTATGGTTTTGGTTCATTTGTGCAAGTATGTTTTGTTTTTATCTTGAGGTGTTTGTTTGAAATTTTGCAAAAGTACTTCATTTCGATTATGTGAGTATTTCTCACATACTTTGAGTGCAAACACAAACCCTCACAAATTGAGTGAATTTATGAGTGCATATCCTTGTGAGTTGATTCATACTTGTCTTATTCGTGCAGAACTCCATTTCACCATATTTACTCATTATCTTACTTGTTGAACATTTTGTTACCATATATTAACTTTTGAATTCCATTTGCTTAAATGTTTTAAGTGAAAATCTTTTATGCCATGATTATAACAATGAAATTTGAGACAAATGGTTAAGGGTCTACTTGTTTTGAATTCGTAGTTTGATTTTAGTATTTGCTAGGGACTAGCAAAGTTTAAGTGTGGGGGTATTTGATAGGACATTAAATAAGCATTATTTTATATTATTTTATACCCTTTATACTTGACTTTTAATATTAAAATATTAAATAAATTGATAAAATAAATTATTTTGTGATTTTTATGTTTAGAAAAATAAAGGTTGTAATTTGGAGTATTTTTGGCGAAAGAATCGTTTCGATCAGAATTATAACGAATAAACTATGGACGAAATTCGGTGGAATAATTAATTTAGTTATTAATTATTTAACTAATTAATTCTGTGCAGCCCAACCCACTTCTAAGAAAATCAAGCCCAGCCGTTCAGCCCAAAACCGGCAGCCCAAGCCCAGCCGTTCAGCCCAAAACCGGCAGCCCAAGCCCAGCCGTTCAGCCGCGTCCGTGGGCTTAGTCAATGGGTGACACTTGTCACTCATCCGGATGTGCATAGTCAACGGTCACTATTCACTATTATATTATTATTTTAATCCGAGCCTCGGTTCGTTAGTTCGTTTCCTTGACCATAACTTCGTCGTCGTAACTCCGATTTCGGCATGCCGCCTGTCGTTGGATTCGTATCGACGATACCTACGTAACGGTCCTTGGCCCTCGCCCATCGGACCTCCCGGTCAAAAAGTCAACATTTGGCCCCTAGTATGCCAAATTACCAAAATACCCCTCAACTTCCGCACACCATAACTTTCTCTACGAATGTCGGAATCGAACGTGCCACCTGTCTATGAACTCGTGACGTCCCGAACTACGTCACGGTCATCGGTCAAAGTCCATTTGACCGCCCGATCAAAAAGTCAACATTTTGCCCACGACCAAGGGCAAAACGGTCATTTTGCACATTTTGACCGATTCCGCCCTACTAACCACCGTTCAACCTCACTAATCAAGATTAGTCACTAATCAAATCCCGGAATTCGGGACGGGTCGTTACACAGAGGGAGTCTGGAGTATAGAGTGTGTTGAGAGATCCTGACTAGGATGTGGTTTGCCTAGGGGTGTTCGCTAGGTGACCTGATATGCCAGTGGTGGAATTGATGTTAGTAAATGATGAATTCAGACTCGAGAGGAGTCGAGACATTGGACCTGGACTCAGTAGGAGTCAGGAGTTGGTTTAGGACTCGAGATGAGTCATGATGTGATATGAGGGCTCCGAATGAGCCGGGTAAAGATGGAAAAAAGTGGTTATGGTTGCACATAACGAGTGAGGGTTCATGTGGGAACCTGAGGCATTGATATGGATATGAATTAAATCTTAATGATCATTGTTGGAGAGGTACATTTCAATTTTGAGGATGAAATTCTTTAAGGGGGGGAAGGTTGTGACGACCCGGAAATTCGAAAAAGGAAAAGTTGGAAAAATTTGAAAGAAATGATGATTTTACCCCTGGTCATAAGGGCAGAAAGTTGACTTTTTGACTGGGACCTTTTTGGACTTTTCGAAAGTACCGTTGGATAGGTCTCGGGACGCTGAATCCGTAGACAGGCGGCATGCGTCAATCAGAGTCCAAATGGAAAAGGTATGGGTCTCGAACGGTGAAGGGTATTTCGGTAATTATGCAAGGAAGGGCAAATTGGTAATTTAAGGCAGCCGGGTTAATTTAGGCGGTTAATTTGGCTGAGTCAATGTGGGGGTGAGTCACTTATGTGATCAAGTGACACCTGTCACTGTGCAAACAACAATTAGTGTAAAGTGTGGTTTGAATATTCAAACATGATAACAACAAAACGGTTTTGTTGAGAGATGATCGATATATTTGAATGCATCAAATTAACACCAGGAACAGAGAGATTGAAGGGGAAATTTAGAGAGGAAAATAAAGGAAATTAAACAGTGAGTCATGAACTTCAAACCTAGCTGAAACCATACTGAGAAACCCGAAAACCTTTGATGGACCTAGGATCGAATTTGAAATTGTGGACATGTTTGAGTGAAATTGACCTTGAAATTAGCTTCCTGGGATTGAGACGAGTGGAACCCAATTAAATTTGAATGGAATTGGTGTTCATTTGGCTCTGAACAGACCTAGTGACAAAAAGGAATTTTGAGGTTTGATTCGTGATTCTAGAGGGATTAAACGATGCAATTGGACTCGAAAACAGGTTTATCATAGTCCAACGAAGCTTATTGATGCATCAATTGAAGGAAAACAATCGATTTTGAGTGAATTGAAATGATGAACAGTGCTTGGTGTTCTTCGAATTATCGAGTTCGAACTAACGGATTCAGGTATGTTTAATCCAAATTGATGTTACAGACCCATAATTAAGTTGTTTAGGAAGCTAATAGAATGTTCAATTGCTGAAATGGATGTCGAATTGATAGGAATTGAACCGGGTCACCTCGCGGGTTGTAGGACCTGAATGACAGGAAATCGGGTGAAGATGTTGACACTGTAGCACGCGCGTGAGTTTCACGCGCAGCCACTCACGGCGGCGCGTGAAGGCGCGTGGGCCCGATTCCCGAGGTGAGGTTAGCATGACTTTTGTCCTATTTAATGTAACAAAAATTTTGGTTTTGGTTTCGAGTCGATCAGACACCGTTTCGATATGGTTTCGAGGGTCCGAAGGTTTATGTTACGTGTTTAATTAATATGTAATTCCCGGAAAATTATGGGGAATTAGTATGATGTTAATTAAGTTGTTAGTGACCCTGAGTAATGATTTTGGACAGGATTCAGGATTCCTAGAAAATGTTGGAAATTACGGAAATGAGTGCAGCTCGGAAAGCGAGCGGTTTGGACGGTGTGTGAGTGAACGTTTGTTTTATAAACCATTATGCATGCATAGTTAAATGTTTTAAATGATTGATTGCATTATTTGAATTGCAATGATGTCTTGATGATGTGGCATGGTTATTTGTGATTATATGATTATTTTAATTGGTCTTTCGGGCACGTTTTACGAGAAATGTGCAAGTGATATTTTGGGCTAGGCCCGGAGTCAAAAAGGTTTCAAAAAGGATATTTTGACTTAATTGGTGAGTCAATGATGATTTTTGGATTATTTTAATGTTTTCAAATGTGATTTTACGGATTTACTTATAATTGGCAATTGGGATTCAGACCCTGTCAGAAATGCTTATGACTTGGTTTGAAGTCATGGATATGATTGATATATGTTGTGGTATGGATCATGTTCTGGATGGTACGAGTGCAGTCCCTAGACGTGACTCAGATGGTGCGTGAGTGCAGTCCCCGAGTATGTGGTACGTCTAGATGATGCGTGTGCAGTTCCCAGACATGACTGACATTACTCGGATGGTGCCTGAGTGTCGTTCCCGAGGTTGGCCTACGCGTAGTGCGGATGTGACAGTGTGATTGTTTGAGCACTTGTGAATAGTGCAGATGGATTGATTGATTAATTGATTGATTGTCCACTTGTGAGTAGTGCTGTTTGATGTGGATTGTGATTACGTACTGGTATTGAGTACGGGTTTCTGGTATATGTGGCCAGGTGATTATGTTTTCATATGTGTTGGCTTGAGAGCTGGGATTTGATATTTGTTATGTGTTTTGGCTTGAAAGCCGGTGATTCATGTGTTTTACCCTATGCATGCATGGTTTGATAAACTGGAGGGTAAATGATGTATTTTGAAATGTGTTTCAAATGATATTATTTTTGTCCACTCAAACCTTTTCTATTTTGATGACCCTCCAGGTCGTGGCACGACGTTCGGGGCTAATCGAGAGGCAGAGGCATGAGCGGAAATCTGTGCAGTTATCCCTGGCCTGACAGGTGCTGAAGGGTAGTTTCGGGACTTCAGTTGACTTGTCAGACGGGAGCAGGACTGGGCACGGTTATCAAAGTCCAGTTGGGACGGGTCCTGTCACATTGTCTGATCTTTTGGGTTCGGGAAATTGAATGTCTAAAACTCCCCTCAATATAACAACACTTTTAGGTTCGTTCACGAATTTATTTTCTAATTTTTCTGCATATATAACTGTGTGTTTAGTATTGTGGCTATCGATTTTACATGGATTGATTTTGTTTGCGTTATGGGATGACTATTGTGAATGCAAAATGATTGAATTGGTTTAGTATCAGGCAAGCAGATAGTAAAATTTTGCTTAGTAATTTATGTGGCTTTGACAACTACTCAAATGCAAACACAAACGTACTCTTCGTTCTCAGAGCAAAAACTTCTCTCTAAACTCTCAACATTGGCATGAGGTATCGTTATTTTTCTCAGCTTCAGCTTTTCTTAATTAACATAACTCTGTTCATGCAAATTATAGCCATTTATATATGTCTGCTTCGAGATTGTAATTGATTTTTTTTCTTAGCCTTTTATTAATTAATAAAACTCTGTTTCTGCAAATTATAGCCATTTATAAAAGTTCGTGTTTTGAGATTGCAATTTTTTCACAACAAATGCGATTCGTTTCACAAATGCAATTCATTATAATTCTACAATTCTTCTTCACATTTTATTAATTAATAAAACTTTGTTTCTGCAAATTATAGCCATTTATAAAAGTTCGTGTTTTGAGATTGCAATTTGTTCACAACAAATGCGATTCATTATTATTCTACAATTTTTCTTCGCCTTTTATTAATTAATAAAACTATGTTTCTGCAAATTATAGCCATTCATAAAAGTTCTTATTTTGAGTTTGTTCATAACAAATGCGATTCATTATAATTCTACAATTGTAATGAATTTTTATTACTGTTACCATTACTTCTATTTGGGTTAATTTTGATTGATTTCACATTCTAGAAAATTGACTCTCTAATTTCTTATGGTAACTTTTTTTTTTAACAATTTGGGTTTTAACTATTCTGCATTTTGTACTATTGACTTATGTGTGCTTCCTCTTTTATCTCCTATTCAATTGAACATTTTTCTTTACATTTGTTAATGTTCTCTGATACAAGATTTCCATCTTTTTCAATATGATCACCAATTTCCAGGTTTTTTTGTCTTTCTGAAATTTGCAGAATCCCCATGGATTTCATGAATGTTTTATGAATGTCTAAAACTCCCCTCAATATGACAGCATTTTTAGGTTCGTTCATGAATTTATTTGCTAATTTTTCTGGCATATATAAGTGTGTGTTTAGTATTGTGGCTGTCGATTTTACATGGATTGATTTTGTATGTGTTATTGGATGACTAACGTGAATGCAAAATGATTAAATTGGTTTAGAGAAGATCTGGATTCATTTTTTCATTGTTTGATTCCATCTCTGATTGCATTTTTTGGGGAAAGACTAGGTCTTTTTTGCTATTTGAACTGGATTCCTTCTCCTAATTTGTTAAATTATCAACGTTTATCAATGGTTTAACCATTAATCAATGGGCAATTAACTCATAGGTCCCTACTAACATGTAAATTTATTCAAAAACTTGCATATAGAAAAATTAAACTCATAGGTCTTTTGACTAATCAAATGACTATACAATTTAAAATAGACCATAGTTTTTATATAAATTACAACTAATGCCATCTAATTGTAAACTAATCCAACAACAATCTAAAAATCACTTACCAAAATTTATTATGATTTCAACATTACTTTTTATTTTTTTATTATAAGATTATATTGAGGATTATTAAAATATTACTCCTATTTATATATTTTTTTCCACTTGAGCAATATGAATATCTAATCTAACTTAAAGTAAGATAATTAAAAGCAGTAACCCTCCCCCCCACAAAAAAAAAAAAAAAAAAATTCTATACCCTACCGTTGAACCCCAGACAATACGGATTTTATTTTATTTTTTTCTAGAAAAAAATTCAATCGTAACTATATACAATATGTATATATATATAAAATATTTATTATATGTATAATATAATAAATGCTCCAAGAGGTCAAAGAAATCAAACACTAAGGGGCACATGGGGTAAAAAGGACAAAAAAAAACAAAAAAAGGGCACATGTGGAATTTCTTACTTATAATTTCTGTTCAGGGGCTTTTGAATAAAAAAAGTTTGAAGTAAGGTCTTATTTTGTTTAATATGCAAGTATTAAAGGTTTTAAATAAAACTAAAAGTTATTAAGGATGTAACAATGATTTACTCTTAATCAATCTATATTGTATATAGTTATTGATAATCAGAGATTTTAATTAATTATGAATTGTTTTTCTTTGCAAAGTTATAGAAATTTTCTTCATATTATTTGTTAATACTTTCTCATCAGTGGTATTTTTATTTCTAATGTAATTGATATGATTTTTGGCTTCATTTTTGGGTACATATATTGATTAATTTTTATTTCTAATGTAATTGATTCGATTACTCACTTTATTGATTAATTTTTTGTTTTATCAACAATAACAGTGCATAATTGAAAATAAACGATTTTGTTAAGAAGAACACCGAAAAGGATGACAACTTTTTGGGTTGTGTTAATTGTCAAACAGATCCTGGAACTGGATCCTGCAATTGGAATATCATCTTCCAATTTTTTCCCCACATTTTCTTTCCGTAACAGATTAGAGTTCTCCGGTTTGGTAATTTTTTTTCCACTTTTATTTATTTATTTTTCGTAGTAAAATATAATCAAGCCATGGGTTGCTTAGTAGGCGACTTTGCTGGTGTGGGACCATAGGGGATCAATGTGATCACGGTGTTGCACTTGATGCAATGGGGCTAATGTTTTTTTGGTTGCTCAGACGTTGGGGCGCATGGTGTTATCATATTGGAGAAAGATTCAAAATGCAATAACCACTCAAATTATACCTTTGGACGAAACTAACAACATTATACCTTTGGACGTATCAAATTGCCTCGAAAGCGTAACCACTCATCATAAAAATTGTACCATTAGATTCAAAATGCACTAAGGAAGACTTGCCATGTTAATTGCAGTCAGAGATTCTCCTCCATGAATCGCCATGGGCCTATAGCCAGCCGGGCAATGAATTCCCACGAGCCCCATGCACCTGCTACAGTATCATCTCCTTCATTGAGTGGGTCGACCCGCGTACTTGCAACGGGTCCCCGACCTAGGAATCAAACCCGATGCTAATTTCCTCGATTCTTCTCCATTTTTGACAAATTAAACACCCTACTTACTCTAATTAATCCAAGAACTGTATTTCCATTCTCAAAACGCATAAATTTCACCATAAGGCCTTACTAGGACTATTGAATTCACGATCATGGGTTGACCCGAGTCCCAACTATCCCTGTTGCACGACCACGTACTGAAAACAACACCATTTAGCTTGAAAAACTAAGAATAATATTTACAAGTCCTTGATTTCTATCGAATCGAGCTTTAACCTTTCATCCTTCCTTGGGAATCACAATTGCCTCTTCCAATCTTCAATTCTATCCCTGTTGTTGTCAACGACCTTCAACGCAACCTACTCTCGGTCAAAAAATTGAATAGAATCACCCCCTTTCCATTTCCAGTGTTGTGTCGTCGTCGTACCACGGGGAGAATAACTCCCCTGTGTTTTCGATGGTTTCCCCCCCAAAACTTCCTTGCCCATAGGCCCTCCCCTCTCTCTAGTTTGTACAATCCTTTAAAACCATTTGACAAACGGTGAATGACACCTTCAGTCATACTTAAGTGACACTTGTCACTTGAGGAATTGTCCACCAATATGTTGGTGACTCATCAAACAAGCTTTGTAAAATTACTAAACTAACCATGGTATCAAAATTACTAAAATACCCCTGGGACATTTAGACCCATGACTTCTTCATGCGGTCTATGTTTCCTGCGTGCCGCTTGTTTAAAGATTCAGGACTCCGAGAACAATATAATGGTTCTCATAAAATGTCCAATTTGTACCTCGGGAAAAATGTTAATGTTTGACCCACAAGGGTAAAATTGTCAATTCTCAAATTAATATCTGAAACTACCCCAATTTCTGAAACAGTTCGTTACAATCTTCTCTCCTTATGGGAAATTTATCCTCGAAATTTATGCAGGCGAATCAAGGCACGAAAATGATACACAACATTATCAAAATACAACAAAATACTTAAATCTCTGGAATTTCACATCCGAAGTTAACTCGACAATTTCACATCTGAAGCTTCTCGAGTATTACACATCTAGGACATCCCACCACATATGAGGTCATCTCGAGAATTACACATCCAAGGCATCTCATTTCAGTTATTACACATTTGAGGCATCTCGAGAATTATACATTCGAGGAATCTCATCTCAAGTATTACACATCTGAGGCATCCCGGGAATTACACATCCAAGTCATCTCATCTCAGGAATTACACATATGAGGCATCCTGAGAATTACATGTTCAAGGTATCTCATCTCAAGAATTACACATCCAAGCATCCAAGAAATTACGCATCTGAGGCATCTCATGCATTACACATCTGTGACATCCTGTGAATTACAAATCCGACATATCTCGGAAATTACACATCCGAGGAATACTGAACATGAATTCAAAGCATTAATCTCAAAACAAATCTTTGACTCCAAACTAAGTCAAAACACCATTTCCAAACTGGCTTGAACCCAAAACACAGTTTCCACAATACCACCATAAACTACGTGTTCAGAAATTATTAGATAAATCCGAAAAAATCATCCTTCAATCATTTCAGATCATTACTCAAATCGTTACAATCATCTCATGCAACAAAGCATTCATTTCATTTAACTATGCATTCATCACAATTATAAAACAAATGTCCAATCACCGTGCTTTGAACAATCTTACCGATCTCTGATACGAAATT
The DNA here is from genome assembly GCA_032719365.1 of Prinsepia uniflora. Lineage (NCBI taxonomy): Eukaryota > Viridiplantae > Streptophyta > Magnoliopsida > Rosales > Rosaceae > Prinsepia > Prinsepia uniflora. The sequence goes on along the minus strand of CM064861.1, from coordinate 52,271,268 downwards.
GACGTTACCCGCTCCAAAAGAGTTTTGATAACCGTGCCTAATCATGCTCCGGTCTGACGCCTTAATCAATGTACCTGCAATACCCTGGGCACTTTTATACACAAACAAGGAATCCGTCAAACAAGGGATATATATATATATATACATATACTAACTTTATCAGAATTACTATCTTGATATACAAACCAAACAAAATTCCTTGCAGGGCCATCACCTACATCCAACCCTTTGGCCCCACCAAGTAGTAAAATCTGTCAGTTCGACTTATAATTCAATTAGAGTCTCCTATGTACGTTCCTACCACATAGAGAATATATGACTAACTTTTTGGAATCACGTATAGTTCATGGACATCGAAACTAACAACATTATACCTTTGGACGTATCAAACTTCCTCAAAATTATAACCATTCATCATATAAATTGTACCATCATATTCAAAATACAAAAAGGAAGACCTTTCATGTTGACTACAGTCGAAGATTCTCCTTTATGTGTCGCCACGCGCCGACGGTCGGTCAGGCAGCAAATTCCCATGCGCCACAAGTGCATGCTATAGTATTGTTCCTCTCTTTGAGCGTGTCTAGACCTACAACGGGGTCTCGACGCGGGAATCAAACCCAGTGATAATTTTCTCAATTACTCTCCATTTTTGGCGAATTAAACACCTAGATTACTATAATTAATCCCAAAATAGTATTTCCGTGCTCAAAACGCATCAATTTGACCTTAAGGCCATACTTGGATAGTCGAATTCACGGCCATGGGTCGACTTGAGTCCCATCTGTCCCTGTTGCACCACCTCACACTGAAAACATCATTGTTCAGCCCGGAAAACTGAGAATAATATTTACATGTCCTCGATTTCCAACAAATCGAGCCTTTATTTTCATCCTTCCATGGGAATCACAGTTCCCTCTTCCAGTCTTCAATTCTCTCCCCGCTGCCGTTAATGACCCCCGATGCAAGCTACTCTTAGTCAAACAATTGAATTGAATCACTTCTTCTCCATTTCTAGTGTTGTATCACCCTCGAACCACGAGGAGAATAACTCTCATGTGTTTTCGATGGTTTGCCCCCGAAAATTCCATGCCCGAAGCCCCCCTTCCCCCTCCCTCCCTTTGTCTTGTTTGTTTAATCCTTTAAAACCATTTGAAAAACAGTGAATGACACCTCCTTTCATATCCAAGTGACACTTGTCACTTGAGGAACAGTCCACCAATATGTTGGTGACTCATCAAACAAGCCATGTAAAATTACTAAATTGCCCCTGGTATCAAAATTACTAAAATACCCATGGGTCATTTAAACCCTTAACTTTTTCATGCGGTCTCCGTTTTCCGCATGCCACTTGTCTACGGGCTCAAGATTTCGAGACCTACATAATGGTTCTCACGAAAAGTCCAGTTTGTACCCTGAAAAAGGGTCAACTTCTAGCACACAAGGGTAAAATCATCAATTCTCAAATTAATTTATGAAACTACCCTAATTTCTTGAACAAGTCGTTAGAGATAATAATAATAATAATAATAATAATAATAATAAATAGTCGTAATATTAAAAAAAGAATGATAATTATAATAAATTCATAATTCATAATTATTAAATAAATTGTAATAGTAGTATTAATAATATTAATACTTAATTAAAATAAATAATAATAATATACATAATTAATGTAAATAATTAATTTAAATAAATAAATAAATAATAATAATATACATAATTAATATTTATAATAGGTAGATATTTCTTCTCAACTAGATAAGTGGTTCGTGGGATTGATGTGAGGGGGGTAGAGATGGCTATATTTCTAGGAGAAAACTCCAAGCGAATATGAAGCGAATGGATACAAGTTATGCCTTGGAATGACAGACAATTCCGAATCTACTTTGTCTACAAACAAGGAACCTATAAGTAATTCAACTATGAATCTCATAGAGAGTTCGATCTTGGCTTAGGATGAACTAGTTTATTATAATGCGTCAAATTATAATGTAATTCACTTTTTTTATTCAGTAAAGTCTCAAACATATGATTACATAATCAATCAATACGATAGGCATATTAGCCTATCTGACTGAAATGATTAGTACAATATGAGCTATCAAACAAGGCATTAAACGTTTTTTGTTTTCCTAGGCGATTGTAGTGTTTAACATAGGCACATGTTTGCCAAATACTTGATCAGTATGAAGACTTAAGATGTTGTATAAAAAAATTAAATAAAATGTGTGCTTGGACTTAATTTTTTTTAAATTTTCCTATTACAATAAGAAGCAAATGATTTTATATTTATAAAAAAATTTGTGAACTCGCACTGTGCACAGTACAACATAACCAGCTAATATAATATAATATGTAACGACCCGTCCATGAAAGGCATTTTCGAATGGACGGATTTATCCCTATCTTTATTGAAGGCCTAAAAGTCATTTTAAACTCGGGAAGCTTCTTGGAAGTTTTGATTGGTTCGTTGTGTGAGTCTCGAGCTTGCGAGTTCATAGATGGATGGCAGGTAAAAATGGAGACCGTATGGATAAATTACGGGTTTGAACATTCAAGGGTATTTTGATAAATTGGGCATACTAGGGGAATTTTTATAATTTTACCTGAGCTATTTTGGGTGAGTCGCCAAGAGGTTTAGTGGATTACTAATAAGGTGACAAGTGTTACTTTAGGATGGCTAGGGGTATCATCCATCGCCTGGGATTTTTTGTTTTAAAGACAAGGAAGGAAAGAAAATGGTATAGGGGGAGGAGAGGCCTCACGGGTTTTCTGCAGGAGAGGATAAAACCTCCACCATGATCATTTGGGAGGTAAATGAATAAGGAGAAATCAAGCCAAGGGTTTCTTCACCTCGGAGCCATAAGTGGGACAATGCCTGTTTGAGGTATGGCCATAGATGGTGGTGGTGGTTCTGGGAAAAACAGAAGAAAAAATAAGGGAAACTTTGTACCCGTAAATGTATTGCATTGGTTTTAATTCAAAGTCAAGGAATACGAGATAGCATCAGGTTTCCCTCACTTCCACTACTAGGAATATCAAAGTTTGATGGTTTGAGGCCTCAGAAATACCCAGAATGGAGAGGAAATTAGATACCCAAAGCTTCCCTTTGAAATTCCAAGAAATTCAGGTATGTTCTTGTGGATGTGATATTAAATATGGATTTTTGGGATTGAATAAATGAACTTCCATATTTAAATTGTGTAATTTGGATGAGAATTGAATAATTAGGACTGGGTTGAACAACTAGGGTCGAGACTCATTTTAGACCCACGGGTCGACTTGGCTAGTGGTTAGGGGTGACATGCCAGTGCAGCACATGAAACGCATGAATCCCAGTCATAGGTCGTCCACTAGCGCATGGCGGCTCCCCTCCGGCTCCTATCAACATGAAAATTTATCATTCTTTAATGATGAATCCATTGGTATAATTTTCAAGAAAATTGGATATTATTTTATGGTAATTTAATGCGTCCGAAGCAACGATGTTTCTAGGTTAAGTATATATGGGAATCTCAAGATTTTAGGAGATTGGATATGGATTCCTTATATGACTAGGATGTCGGGACAAGACTCCAGAAGCGTCAGATATCATGTAGGGACTCAAAAAGTTTCCAGTTGTTAGTTTAGGTCTAAAAAAGAACCAATGTGTCGAGTGGGTTGGTGTTAAGCATGAGAATTTTTGGCACAACTCGAAATCCGCACAAAATTTATCCAGGTCAACTTGCGCGACTACAACTTTGGTCATTTTCGAGTCAACCTGTTATGACATGTTTAATAAATGAGTGGATTTTGAATCAACTCGTTAATCTATATAATGACATATTAACCCATTTAATAAAAATAGACTTCGGGTCAAATTCTTAACTCGCATAATGACCTATATATTAACCTATTTAATAAATGTGTCAATTTAATAACCATATATCTACCCATTTACCTATGTATATACCTATTAAATATTATAATTTAAATATTTTAAACATGTTAAACAAGTTAAACGGGTTAAATATGTCATAAATTAATTGAATTTCGAGTATGACCTGTTTATTAAATGGCTTACACGGGTTGGATTCAAGTTGGACATCCTTAACATGATTATTAAACAGGTTGGGTTTGGATTGGACATTTGGGTAAAACATAGTTCATAACATGACACGACCCATTGCCAAGCCTAGTTTGTAGGGGAACTTACCCTAGGAGAACGATATAGATTTCATTCGTGTAATAAGAAAATAATTCTAACATGTTTGGTGTTCATCGCTTGTCTCTTAAAGTCCTAATGGTAAGTTAGGGATATTAGTTGAGTTGTCAAATGGGAGTAAGACCTTGTATGTTTATTAAAATAGTTCAATTTGGTATCAGAGCAAACCAGATTACTTTGTTACGAGGATTTGTGAAAAAGGTATAGTATGGGATTGAGATCATTTGAATGTGAGGATAGTGGAATTTGTTTTATAAATTGTGGTGCAGGCATAGTTAAATGTTTTCAATGTTTTTTTTGCATGAGATTGATTGCTATGGACTGAATAAATGATTTCAAATGTATTTTTTTTGGTGATTTTCTAAATTTAGAATATTTATTTAGAATTTGATTGATTCAAGACATAGGTTTTACGATTTTGTAGAAGTAGTGTTCTGGGCTTAGGCTTGGTTTGCAAAACATTTTGACTTGGATTTGGAGTCAAGGATTTGTGATTTGGATATATTCCATGACTGTTTTCCACTATACTCGAGTATTTGTTGGACATTCTGCAAAGACTGTTATGATGATCTCGGACTCTTGAGTTCGTAGACAATTGATTTGCCGAAATTAGAGGTTGAACGAGTTTTCTGCGGGTCAAATTCGACTAGGGGCATTATGGTAATTTTTGAATGAAGGGTATTTTGGTAATTTTTCACAAGACATATTGTTGATGGTGACATTGTTCTAGAAAGACCTGATATTTTTCTCCCTCCACTTCCTCACCGACTTACAAGTTTATATATATGTTTTCAGTGTGTGTGTGTGTGTAGCTTTGGTGGGGAAAGGCCAAAAATGAAGAAAATGAGAAATTAGAGGGAAAAGAGGAAGGAGGGGGAATAAGAGGAAATGAGAAGAACGCGAGAGAGAGAGAGAGAGAGAGAGAGAGAGAGAGAGAGAGAGAGAGAGAGAGAGAGAGAGAGAGAGAGAGAGAGAGAGAGTGACAGGACCCGCCCCCGAAGGACATAGATAACCGTGCCCGGTCCTGCTCCCGTCTGACAAGTCAACTGAAAGTCCGAAACAACCCTTCAGCACCTGCCATACAAGGGAATTTTGCGCCTGTGCCCACACATACCTCCACCTCAGGAATAGCCTCGATCAACGCACCACGACCTGAAGGGTTAATAAAACAGAAAAGGTGTGAGTGGACAAAACAAGGTTTGATAAAAACATTTACCAAAATATATTCTTACCCTCCAGTTTTCACAAACTTGCATGCATATCGTAAAACATGAGTAATAGTATGAAATCATTCAACAGTGGACCGATAAAATCAAAAACACGTTTTCCCATGGTCCATAAAAACTCATGTTCACCAAATCAGTTTAATATCTCAAAAAGTTCACAGTTTTCTTAAATTATTTTAACCGCTAAACCACGGTTTCCTCAAAATCATTTTCCATAATCCACGGGACTTATTTCCATATCCAGTTGCTTAGAGTCACGTTTATCCCTGCAACGCGTGCAAATCAATAAGCTCAAGGACCGCTCAAAATCCGAGCATCCGCCGCTGTGAACACATCACCAGCCGGCAATCCAGATCTAGTGAACACATCACTTACCGATCTATGTATATCCAGCACATCTGATCTGAGTCAAGCCTCCCTCGGCTGCTCGACAAAGACCGTGCTACGTGACCTCTTCGGGGTAAACACTTCCATCCCGAAGGCGAGCGTTATCTCCAGGGTGCACTCCGGGGAAAAAACATATTTCCACCCGAAAGCCCTAATTATCCGCAACATATCATCATCACAAAAACCAGTGAAAACCAGTTGCATTTAAATCAAAATCATTTTCAATACAGGATCTCAGCCCCAAGTCCCGATTTACTTTATAAATCCGAAAATCATCAATATCATCATGTAATCACATGGAAATACAAATCCAATCAAAATCACAATTCCATTGGGTCTCAAGCCCAAAATATCATTTTCACGCAAATCCGTGCAACCGTAAACCCGAGTTGTCACGATCACGTAAATCCATAAAATCAATCACTGACTCATAATCCGAGTCCAAATATCATTTTTAATTCCCTGACTCATAACCCGAGTCAAAACATCATTTTCAATCTGGGCCTAGCCCAAAACATCAATTTCACAATTTCTCGAAAATCGTGCCAAAATATAATATAATAATCATAAAACCGAGAAAATCGAGAAATCACCGAAATCAAAGCATCAATCATGTCAAATCATAGAAAATTATATAAATAATCATTTTAAACCATATATGCTAATTTTTTCGGAAAGGTCAACGTGTCCCGTACACGTTTCCCGAGGTAAAAACCGTCAATTTGACCAACTTAACGATCTCCGATCGACTCGAAACCACCGCCATTGGATCCGGATCGTCGAAACCCTTAAAATACTCCTTGTCCCACCTAAAAATACGCTCCCACGAGCCCCCACAAGCGGGTCAAAGTTTTAGTCAAATGGTGACCAAAAAGTCAACGCTGATGTCATCAAAGTCAATGCTGACATCATCATGAACAGTAAGTCAATGGTCAAAAGTCAACGAGTCAACTCGCCGGTCAACGAGTCAACTCGCCGGAGACCGAGTCAACTCGACGGCAACTCGCCGGAATTTCTCGCCGGAAAACTCCATTGATGCCCCAAACTTCAAACTTCGATATCTCACTTGTTTCTCAACCAAATTCGACGTTCTACCTATGTAAATCCATCTACTCGAGCCAAGGATTCCAAATATCAACCCAGAAAATTCAGAAAGTACCTGGATTTTAAGTTATGGCCAATCAAAGTTTCGGCCAGATTTCCAATCATCATTTCGTTCACCTCCAACGTCCAAATTCGTCCCAAATTGCACCTACAAGCTCGTGAGAGCTCAAAGGACATCATCCTAAGCTTAGAATCGATCAACACCATCAAAATCAAAAACCCAAAATTTGAATCCTACGGTTTTACCTTCCAAAATTCCGGCCACCGTGAACAACGGTCCTTACCGTGGCCACCATTGGGTTCGTCTCAACATCCTCTCCAACTTTCGTTCACGGGTCATAAGCAATGGATGATGATTGAGAGGTGTTTGTGTAGGATTGAGGTATATGGTTTTGAAGAAAATAAATGAAGAAATGAAGATGACGGATGATGAAGAATGCATGATAAGGAATGATTAAAAAATATGGATTAATGGGAAACATGTTCCACAATTTAGGGCCTCAAAACAAGGGATGGGTGACACTTGTCACTCATCCAAGTGTTCAAAAACTCTGATCACTATTCACTATTTAATAATATTTTAATCGAAATCCCGGTTCGTTCGGTTACTCGATTTCGCTCCCGTGACCACAAATTCGTCGTCGAATCTCCGATTTCGGCGTGCCGCCTGTCTATGAATTCGTATCGACTCGACCTACGTAACGGTTCTTGTCCCTTGTCCATTGGACTTCCCGGGTCAAAAGTCAACATTTGGCCCCTTTTTAGCCAAATTACGAAAATGCCCTTGAACTTCCGAACGTCATAACTTTTTCCTCGAATGTCAGAATCGAACGTGCCACCTGTCTATGAACTCGTGACGTCCCGAACTACGTCACAGTCATCGATCAAAGTCCGTTTGACCGCCCGAACTAAAAGTCAACATTTTGCCCACGCTAAGGGCAAAACGGTCATTTTGCACAATTCGTCCGATTTCACTCAACTAATCCCCGATTAGTCATTTTAAACCATAATTAATTAATATTCAATCCCGATATTCGGGACGGATCATTACAGAGAGAGAGAGGGGAGAGAGAGAGAGAGAGAGAGAGAGAGAGAGAGAGAGAGAGAGAGAGTGTGTGTGTGTGTGTGTGTGTGTGTGTGTGTGTGTAACGACTCGGAACTTGAAGAAAAACCAAAATGACGATTTTTCCCCTTATGAGTCAAAATGTTGACTTTTTGATCTGAAAATTTTTTGGATGATTCAAAAAGCTGCTGTAAAGGTCTCGGCCTTCTAGGTACGTAGACAGGAAGCATGTCAAAAACAGAGGTGGAATAGGTTTGCAATGAGCCAAGGAAGACTTAGGGGTATTTTGGTCATTTGGTAAGAAAGACCTAGCAGACTCTAGGTCTCTCCTGATTTCTCTCCTAAATATCTCTACTGACTTACTCACCAATAAATATGTGTGATTGTTTGAGAATAGAGATCAGTGGAGTGGCACCGAAATGTAGAAAAAAAATGATAAAGATGATGAATGTGATGGAAACTAGGGAAAATGGTGGAGTGAATGCCAGATAAAGGATGGGAAGAAAGATAAAGAAAATAAGAAGGGGAAAATAGGGATGAAGGGAAGCCTCAGGCTCGAAAAACGTGTGAGGAAAACTGAGGAACCCTTAGGACCCTATGTCGGGTTTTGGGTTCAGGACCAGAAAAGGAACCAACATGCATGCTAGTGTGCTCATGGAGGTCGTACGACCCTTCTGAGTCAAGAAGGAATGATTTTGGACGTGGAGAAGCTAGGAAGCTGCTCTTGGAAGTCATGTGACAGGACTCGTCCCCTGAGAACATTGATAACCGTGCCCGATCCTACTCCCGTCTGACAAGTCAACTGAAGTTCCAAAATTACCCTCAACACTTGCCAAACAAGGGATAACCATACATGTGCCCACTCATTCCTCCACCTCTCGATCGACCTCCATCATCGCGCTACGACCTGGAGGGTCAATAAAAACATAAAAGGTGTGAGTGGACAAAAATAAATAAGTTTATAAAACATGTTACAAAAAAAGACATTTCTACCCTCCACGTAAAACCAATGCATGCATTCGAAAATCATTTTGTTCCACGATCAGAAAACCACTTACGAAAAATCGGAAATCATTTCATATCCAAAACCATAAATCAAATCCAAGTTCGGGAACTCAGTCCAAATTCGTAAATCCAAAACATTCAGGCCACTACCCAAAACATTTGAAAACATCGAAAATAAACAGTAAATCACAAGTCAATCAATCTACTGTATCTCAATCACCGAGTCTTTAAACTCAAAACCACATATATCAGGCCTTCCCGGGATATCAACGGGTCTTTAAACTCAAAACACAATCAATAGGCCTCAGGGGATATCACAATAACCGAGTCTTTAAACTCAAAACGTATCTGAGTCTTTAAACTCAAAACGTATCAATCAAGGGCCCTCCCCCGTCATCAATCAACCGAATCTTTAAACCCAAAACCAGATCCAGCAACATCAATGGGTCTTTAAACCCAAAACCATGTGTAAATCATAGAAAATTCAGAATCCATCGAAATCCAAATTCTAAAACCAAATCCGAAATCATATTTTATCGAAATGGGTCTCGTGTTCGAATTCACATTCAAACCCAATGTCACATCATCAAATCATTATCAAAACATGATACGTATAAACCATATAAAATCATCCATCAAACCATCATCAAAGCATAGCATAAACCATATTCTTGAATATTTCATATCAAAATGCGTGTAAATATAGAAATCGTAATTACCATAATCATAAGCATAGAAAGCTTAGAAAACAATTATGCATGCATTGAAATTTAGAAAGCAAAGTCCACTCACACACCGTCCAAACTGCCCGCTTTCAAGCTGCACGTTTTTCTGTAATTTCCTAGAGTCATGATTCCTGTCCAAAATCATTCTCGAGGGTCACTAAGACTTCAATATATTTCATATAATTTTCCCCAAATTTCTGGGATTTAAATACGTATTTAAACTATAATATAATGCTTCAGACCCTCAAACTATATCGAAACGGTGTCTGATCGACTCGAAACCTGTGCCAAAATGTTCATTACATCAAAAGGAACAAGTTTCATGTTGACCTCACCTTGAGATTGTGGCTCACACGTCCCCACGCGCCGTCGTGAATGGCTGAGTGTGAAGCCCGCACGCTGCTACAGTGCATGACACTATTCATCGTTCTCGCTCGAATTCTGTAATACGGGTATGTTAGCCTGCGTGTTCGACCCGTTCAGAACTCCCATCAATTATGCATAATTTCAACAATTAAAACGTCCATTTGCATCGTTTAATTCTCAATTAGAGATCTATGATTTCGGTTAGACCATTCCTTACCTCAATCCATTCGATTTGAACTCGAATTCGAAGAACTGCTGAATACTGTTCATCATTCAAATTCCCTTAGTTTTATCTGTTTCCTTTCAACTGATTCATCAAGAAACTTTGTAGGATCCTTCTAAACAGGTTTCCAACCTCAATTACGACTTTAACTCCCACCAATTGATCGAACTCAGAGGTGGATTTTCGACCTAAAACCAGAGTCTGTCTAGGCTTATTCCTCCCCAATTTTCTTTGATTTTTGATGTCATTCGACTCATTTAGATCCCCATAAGCTCATCCAAATCTTTGTTTCACCAATTACTCACACATATCGAATTCAATCCCAAGCTTTCAATCAAGGAATTCCAGTGGGGGTTTCGGGTTTCCTGTACAGTTCCAGATGATCAATCTTTTCTAATTCCTAGTTTTCCCTTTCTCTAACCTTCCCAATTCGATCGATCAAGTGAGGCTCACTGATGCCTTTGTGTGGGGTGAGTATGAAGTCTTTGTTGGTCCACTGCTGTTTCTGTTTTTCTTCTCCCAACAATATCCTTGTGTAGATAAAAATGAGGTTAAGCGGTCAGTGCCACACATCTCTCCTGCTAAGTGATAGATCTCACTCACAAAACATATGACACAGCAAGATGGCTGAATCATCAATTCTCAGCCCAAAATTACCTTTTTACCCTTACATCACATAATTACCAAAATGCCCCTCATAAACATATGACTCACTAAGATGGCTGAATCATCAATTCCCAGCACAAAATTACCTTTTTGACCTTAGATCACATAATTACCAAAATGCGCCTCATAGTTCTAGACCCGTAACTTCCATGTCCAAACTCCGATTGACGCATGCCGCCTGTCTACGGACTCAGCATCTTGATACCTACACAACGGTCCTTATGGAAAGTTCAAACAATGTCCCAGTCAAAATGTCAACTTTTGGCCCTTATAACTAGGGGCAAAATCATCATTTTCTTCAAATTTTCCAAATTTTTCTTTTTCGACTTTCCGGGTCATCACATCGTGGCCGAAAGATGGTAAGGTCGAACGTGAGTTCCTGCTAGTATTTCTCCCTTTTAACCTCATAGATCGTTTCCTTAGCTAGTTAGATAAATTTTGAGGTTTAGAACGTCGAAAATGGACGTGAAATGGCCGAGATACGTCTGGGACTCGATCCCGGGTTGAACGACCCGAATAATAGCAAAACGGGTCATAGCCTGATGTTGACGATGACACTGTTCATGACACGACCCATCCCAATCCCCCCCTCCCCCCCCGGGATTAACGTGGGATACGTCATGCTCCCGTTTGATACGAAGTGTGAGACAAGGGATAATACTTACCTCAGCCCATACGGGGCTCCCAGAGTGGGCCATGATCGGTGGAGGGTGCGATGTCTCGGTCTTTGCTACAGCCCGCATTCGTGATTAACCTGAAGGGCAATAAATCTATTGAGAATTGTGAATGGACGAAAATCAATAAGTTCATAAAAACACATTTCATAAAGATATTTATGCCCTTCACTAAAAAGTATGCATGCATTGAAAACCATTAATCAAAACATTTACTGAAATAAACCATTAAGGCCTTAGCCCAAAAACCATAAATCCAAAACCAAGTGGGCCACCGCCCAAATCCATAAGCACAAATCCGACCCTCCTCGGCATCCCAGATGCCTAGCGTCCCAAACTCTTGACGTCCCAGACGTCATATCTCACGGTAATAAGCAACGCGTGCTACCCGGGGTCTCTCTGGTTCAATATATCTGACATCCCAGATGTCTGACGTCCCAGACGTCTAATCATAGCAATCCTGCTCCTTAGTCCGGTAGCTCCGTATAATTACCCATCGCAGGCAATGCACCGTAACTTCCCCATTGTCCCAGACACCTGGAGGAGACCATCATATATCCTCGTATCAAGATAGTATATGAAAAACAGTTTTACAAGTCATTTCAAAACATCTCAATGGGCCCTGCCCTAAATTCTCATAAAGCATCACAAATCCATTTAGGGTCCTCGACCCTAAATCACGTTTATGAAACATAGGGTCCTAGACCCGAAATCACATTTATAAAACTCAATTGGGCCTCATGCCCGATTTTGTAAACCACTGGGCCCCCGGTCCGATCACATAACTCAAAAGGGTCTCAGCTCGATTTTGTAAACCAACTGGGCCCCTAGCTCGATCACATAATTTTAAATGGGTCTCATTCCCTAGTTCATCTTTCCAAAACCAAAACCATGCTATAGAACCATTATTAAACTCACAATCACATAACAATAGAATAAACTCGTAAACCTCGAAATACTTGTAAATACAGAATTACCTTGAAATACGTTCTATCATGTAAACCACCAGTGAAACAATCATCATCCTAGAAATCAGGTATGTAAAATATATAAAATAGTTACGCATGCATCATAGTTTAGAAAACGAAGTCCACTCACAGACGGTCCTACGCTGTCGCCTCGATACGCGTGCCATAAACCCTCCCGGGCCACACCACTATCACCGGGGCTTCCAAAACTGTTCAAATCATACTAGAGGGTCACTAACCTCTTCATTAACCTCCCATTAAAGTCTCGTAATTTTTTCCGAATTTTTAGTTATTTTTAAACTCGATCCTAAATCTTCGGACACCCCGAAACATATCGAAACGATATCCGATCGACACGAAACCAGTCCCAAAATGTTTGTTACATCGAATAGATTATTTCACATGTTGAAGTCATCCCCAAAAGACCCCTCACGCGCCCTCCACGTGCCTCCCAAAGGCGCTACGCGTAGGCCTCACGGGCGAGTGAATAGTGTCACCATCAACCTCTGGTGAACATGGTTCTGAACCTGTTCAATGGTTTCGACCGGACCAGACCAGCGTTCCTGGTTTTTTCCATTTCCACATATTTTCAATTCCATTTATTCCTATAGGTTCGTTCCACTGATTCTAATAGATTAATGACGTCAAAACCTAAAATGAGGGACTGGAGATTACCTCCCCGATCGACGATCCAACCTTCCATTTTCCTCCGCCGTCTCCGGCCACTACAAGCCACCTCAGGCCCTGAAACCAATCTCAATCAACTCATGGCAATTCCCAGATGCTCACCTAAACAACCAATTAGATCAACAGTGACCAATTTACGATTTTCCATTTTCGAATTCAAGATAGAATTTAACGGGAAAAATCTTACCTTCGCCGTCGTACATCGCCATGGCCACCACCAACCTCGTCCCATCCTCCAAAGCGTCAAACAAACCGTCAAAATAGTCCATCATTAGTAGAACCCGACTCACCATTTTCAAATTCTAAAAATAGGGCACACGACCTACCTGCCTGCTTCTGCCACCATACACGGCGGCCCTCCATGGTGGAACCATTACGTTCCTCATCATCCACTCACACTTTTCCATTCACACACCAAGGCCAAAAGATGAAGATTGAAGGAATTGGGTGGAAGGATTCTCACAGTCGAGTAGAAATGGTGTGGATTCTCGATGATGATGGTCAGCTGAGGGAAAATAAATGGTGAGAATGAGAGGATTGAGGGAAATGGACCAATAGGAACAAGATCCACAATTTATGGGTCTCAAGCCATGGGATGAGTGACAGTTGTCACTCATCCAAGGGCCCCGCACAAAATATCAACCAATCAAATTTTTAGGTTCATTTAATTCGAATCCCGAGACGTAAGTTCCCGATTTTGATCCCGTGACCATAACTTTTCCGTCGAACGTCTATTTTCGACGTGCCGCCGGTCAACAGACTCGTGACGTCCCAAACTACATCATGGACATCGGTCCTCGTACATTTGACTCCCCGAGTCAAAAGTCAACATTTAATCCAAGATTAGGGGCAAAACGGTCATTTTACACTGTCTGTCGGATTTCACTCAACTAATCCCCGATTACTCTCACTAATCCTTCATTAGTCACTAATCTAATTCCGGAATTCGGGTATAACGCCCCGGAAATTCGAAAAAGGAAAATTTGAAAAATGTGAAGGAAAATGACGATTTTGCCCCTGGAATTGGGCGAACAGTTGACTTTTGGTTTAATTCGTCAAACGGATTTTTACCGATGACCATGACGTATTTCGGGACGTCACGAGTTCATGGACAGGTGGCACACCCGATTCCGACATTCGAGGAGAAAGTTATGATGTTTGGAAGTAAAAGGGTAATTCAGTAAATTGGTTAAAAATGGGCCAATTGTTGACTTTTTGATCGGGACCGTGTTTGGATTTTCCGTAAGTAACCTTGGGTAGGTCTCGAGACGCTGAATCCATAGACAGGCGACATGCGTCAATCGGGGTTCGGATGAAAAAGTTACGGGCCCGAGAACATGAAGGGCAATTTGGTAATTTCTCCAAGAAGGGTATTTTAGTCAATTGTGCTTTAACGGTGCAGAATTGTCCTTTTGTTAAGATTGATGACTCAGTAAATTGAATGACCTATGCAGCTCATTAAGTGACATGTGTCACTATAAGAAGAAGATTTGTGGCTGAATTGGATGAAGGGGCACATATGATGGACGGTGTGGATTGAAACTGGGAAAAACAAATAAATCGTGTGTGTGTTCATGTAAATCTGTGTGGGTGTTTTGGAAAAACAGAGAGTACCCTATAACTCCACACAAAACCCAATAGTCTCTTCTTCTCTGATTGATCACCACTAAGAACGGATGAAAGGGGAAAACTGGAAAAGAATGGAGAGGATGAGATTGGGAGGAAAACGAAAGAATAAGAGGAAGGAAAAGCCAAGAACCCGAGACCCTTCGAATTGTTTCAAAAATTTGATTTAATCTTTATAGCTCGAGATGCTGCAAACTGAGATTGAAATAAGTCCTCTGAGATCATTCTGACTGGAAACAACTCAAATTCGACAACAATTGGTGTCGTTTGGGCCTAGAACGGACATGGCGGACTTCGGACATTGTCGAGCTTGGGTTGAGTAATTGGAGGCCAGTCCTTATGAAATTGATTGCGAAATCAACATTACCACGAGCCTACGACGCTGTGTGACTCGTTAATTGAAGGGTTGGATGATGGTTTGAAGAACTCGACGATGAACAGACTCGAACCCGTGAGACTTGATCGAATAGACTGAGGTAATTAGTGATGAAATTAACATTACAGATCTCCAATTAAAGGTAAAACGATCCTATTAGCTTAATCAATTCAAGAAATTGACTCAAGATTGTGCAGGATTAAACCGGGTCACCTCGCGGGTAGCAGGATCCGTTTACCAGGTAAACGGGCGAAAAAGACACTGTTCATGGTACTGTAGCTGGCGCGTGGCTTCCACGCGCAGCCACTAACGGTGGCACGTGCGTGGAAATTTCGAGGTGAGGTCAACATGAGTTTTGTCCTATTTAATGTAACGAGCATTTTGGCACTGGTTTCGAGGAAATCGGACACCGTTTCGATATTGTTTCGAGGGTCCGAAGATTTATATCATGTTTAAAATATATATTTAAATACCGAAAAAATTGGAGAAAATTATGGGAAATATATTGAGATGTTAGTGACCCATGATAATGACTTTGGACATGAATGATGACGTTCGGAATTTACGGAAAAACGTGCAGCTCGAAAAGCGAGCGATATGGACGGTGTGTGAGTGGGCTTTTGTTTTCTACCCTAAATGCATGCATATATGTTTTAACTGCGTTTAAATTCTTTATGATATGATTTAAATTGATTTTCTATGATTGATGATGTGATATGATGATTTCTGGATTTTGGGAATATTATATTATTTTATATGTTTTTGGGCACGATTTTCGAGAAAATCATAAAATTGTGATTTTGGGCGATGGCCTGAGATTTGAAATGGATTTTGACTCGGATTTGAAGTTACGTGATTTAATTGATGAAATTGAAATGCTTTTGACTATCATTTATGGATTTGCGTGATTATAATGGATTTTGTGGAACGTGCTTTATGAAATGTGATATGAAATGTTTTTGATTTGATTTAAGATATAAATGATTTTAAAATGAGATTGCTGGATTTGATGATTGTTCCACATGTACCATCCACTGTGATTTGATGGTCTCCTCCAGACGTCGTAGATCCTGGAGTAGGCACGATCCACTGCCTGGAGATGAGTAGCTCCGAGGGGGAGGCTCAGTCTCAGGAGTGTGAGTTTATGATGATATCCTCCAGACGTCGTTGATCCTAGAGATGATATCACCCCAGACGTCGTTGATCCTGGGGAGGTACTCGGACGTGAGACACCCGAGTTGCACGCGTTGCATTGATATCGTGACGGGTTATTTGGATATTGAGATGTGATATTGAGGATTGGTGGTCTTATGATTTATTGAGATTTGTTTCCAGATACTTTATATTGCACTGATTTGAGAAACATGAGTTTTATAGACCAAGGGGAAACATGTTTTGATTTTATCGGTCCCCTGTTTATACTTGATTATGTTTTATGATATGCATGCATGTTTACAAAACTGGAGGGTAAGACTGTTATTTGAGAAATGTATTTCTAAAACTTTCTTTTTGTCCACTCACACCTTTCTGTTTTATTGACCCTCCAGGTCGTGGCGCGATGATCGAGGCTATTCAGGAGGTGGAGGCATGAGTGGGCACATGTACGGTTATCCCTTGTTTGGTAAGTGCTGAGGGTAATCTCGGAACTTCAGTTGACTTGTCAGACGGGAGCAGGACTGGGCACGATTATCGATGTCCCTCGGGGACGCGTCCTGTCATCGGGAATGGTCGTTACAACCTTCCCCCTTTAAATAATTTCGTCCTCGAAATTCCAACTATCTAGGTTCCACAACCACCTCGTGGAAACAATTTGGTCTCACATCATGTGTACACTTGTACACCCATTAACCAGATCAGTACTTGTCTACAGCCAGACGTTCCATCACGAACTCACATCGCATCGATTACACCCGACCACGTTGAGTGACAGTAATCACACGTTCCGAGTTGATACCACTTGACAATTCCACTATCATGCCGACACATTTAGGGTTCTATTAGCCATCCACGGCTCTGAGTACCAGCTCATACAATCACTGAAACCGTAAAAATCACTCTACCCAGCGCATAGTATTCAATATCCAGTTCACGTCCTCAACCAATCCAATGATATTGGAACTAAGCCGACTACTAACACGCTCAACCACACACCACTAGTACATCCTATGTACTATCACCAGGCACCACTCGGCCTATCCAGTATTGATCCTCGCAAAACGTACCCTATACGCACATCCGTCCTCCAACCAGTCCACTACATGGTTCGTAGTCAATTACGATTTAATACTGGGGTTCATCTGTCCAATACCGTACTAGAAAAATCGATTACTCTAACTCATCATCCATTTTAAGTCCCATGGTCACCTGACCAGATCACAACGTCTACTCCCAAACACGTAATCTAACACGTACCAATCTAACTCACGCCTACCAAGGCGTACTCATACATGCCAACAGAGTATCCAATCTCATCATTCACACTCCTAAGGCTGACCAAATCCGACCCCGTCAGACACCTACTCGTTCGATTAATACACTATATGGGATTAACCTCGAAAAGAAGTTCAGTCACAACATCCTCATGTCCAAATATTTACGATAGGGCATTGAACTCTCCACCTAACCTGATCAACAAGATCACGATCCAAATCCATCACCACGTCACCCGACCAGTAGCATCACAATCCTAGATCGTTACAATGCCCAATGTCCACAACATCACAATCCCGATCCACCTAGGATTCGCACATGCTCACTCAGCTAACAATCCTCTTGAAATCTGATCACAGGGTCTTACACCTTATTAAATCCTTTTTCAGTCACAACACTCCTCAACCAATTCTCAAATCTAAACAGATCAGTCAACGACGAGACATGTCGAGACTGTGGGTCCCTTCCGATTACCTCATATCAATCCTTTTCATCCCACCTACGGAAATCAAGAATGATTCCAGACGGTGACATCAAAATTCACCCTACGTGAGTGCAAACACAGATTCACTGCACCCACCACACCATGTAACCCAACATCGTCTGCCCCTAAGCAGAAAATGAGAAATCTCATTCACCTAACCTCTAAATACCCACTCTTCCTGATGACCCCAAAACACAACACGGGTCCACCAAATACAGGCTTAACGTATTGGCGACAACAACCATCATCTGCCATGGGTAGAAAATAAGAAGTCACCCCAATGAATCCAGGATACCCATCACCAATGCTGAAACAAACACTCCTCTCGCCTCCTCAATCACAACTCTCCTCGGATCTGAAGTTCCAACCATGTTGGAAATAGATATGCTTCCAACTAGATGTCAAGTCCAACCACTGGACTTCCCATTTCTTCAACTCACTCGGACAACCACGTGTCCGTAACCAATCTATTTCTCAGACCACCTGTTTGTTTTCACCGTTTATGAACATCCAAAAGGATGTAATTCATTACTATCTCGTTCTCACATCTCAACCTTTACAGGCTCAACTCTCGGGTCTCCATGTTATTCACAATCACAAAATCACACATCAACACCACCATTGATTCTCTTTGGCTTCATCCAATTTCAATGAATTCTTGTATTTCCTTGTGATATTAGAAACACACAACCACTCAATTTTCGGAGTTTATGACAACTCCCCGAATCTACTAATTTCTGTGACGTCCCCTGCGTCATACAAAACTTCTCATGTCTCAATCATACCTCTTCATCCATTCATCACTTTGTCATCTCAAAATTGTTGGGACTTATCCCAACACATCATAACCCCTGCTGGATCCCGTCTAGACCAACTCATCTACCACCGAAACTCAGATACCGAACATATGCCCATCACGAAGGAGTCACATCCCAACTCATGGCTCATCGTCAACAAGATCACTGGCACACAGTGTACGAATTAGACAACCTTGAGTCGTTACTTGACAGGACCCGTCCCAACTGGACTTTGATAACCGTGCCCAGTCCTGCTCCCGTCTGACAAGTCAACTGAAGTGCCGGAAGTACCCTTCAGCACCTGTCAGACAAGGGATAACTGCACTGATTTCCGCTCATGCCTCCGCCTCTCGATCATCCCCGAACGTCGTGCCACGGCCTGGAGGGTCATCAAAACAGAAAAGGTGTGAGTGGACAAAAATAATATCATTTAAAATACGTTTGAAACACATCAGTTACCCTCCAGTTTATCAAACCATGCATGCATAGGGAAAAATATATGAATCACAATCACCGGCTTTCCAGCCAAATCACATAACAAGACAAATCCCGGCTCTCAGGCCAAAACATATGAACACATAATCACCTGGCCACACAGACCAAAAACCCGTACTCAATACCAGTACGTAATCACAAAACATCAAACATCACTACTCACAAGTGCACAATCAATCAATCCGCACTATTCATCAAACAATCACACAGTCAAATCCACACTACGCGTAGGACAACCTCGGGAACTGCACTCAGGTACCATCCGAGTCATATCAGTCATGTCTGGGAACTGCACACGCACCATCTAGACTTACCACATACTCGGGAACTGCACTCACGCATCATCCAAGTCACGTCTAGGAACTGCACTCGCACCATCCAGCACATGATCCAGTATCCACAATCACAAACACAATTCATACCACAAACATATATCAACCATATCATTGACTTCAAACCAAGTCAAAAGCATTCCCGACAGGGTTTCAAGCTCAAATACGAATTATACGCAAATTCGTACAATCACATTGAAAACATTAAAATAATCCAGAAATCATCATTGATTCACCAATTAAGTCAAAATATCCTTTTCAAAACCTTTTTGACTCCGGGCCTAGCCCAAAATACCATTTGCACATTTTCTCGTAAAACGTGCCCGAAAGACCGATTAAAATAATCATTAAATCAGACATAATCATACAACATCATCAAGACATCATTGCAAGTCAAATCATGCAATAAATCATGTAAAACATTTAACTATGCATGCATCACGGTTTATAAAACAATCATCCACTCACACACCGTCCAAACTGCTCGCTTTCCGAGCTGCACACGTTTCCGTAATTTCCGACAGTTGCCAGGAATCTCGAATCTTGTCCAAAATCATTATCCATGGTTACTAACAACTCAATTTACATCATATCAATCCCCCCCTAATTTTTTCGAAATTTAAATATTATTTTAAAAGATAACATAAACCTTCGGACCCTCGAAACCTTATCGAGACGGTGTCCGATTGACTCGAAACCAACGCTAATAGGTCCGTATCATCGAGAACATCAAAAAGTATGTTGGACCCAAAGCCAAAAGCCCAGCCACGCGCCCTCACGCGCCGCCGAAAGCAGCTGCGCGTGAAAGCCACGCGCCGTGAACAGTGTCATCCCTATAACCCGGTTTCTCTGTATACGGGTCTGCAACCCGCGGTGCAACCCGATCTGTTCTCCATCAATTCGGACCCAATTTCTCTATTTCTTTCACTCATTTCCATCCATTCCATGTTTATTAGGAGTATGTAGCATCAATTTCATGAACTGAACCCTAGAATCCCTCGACTCAAAGTGGACACCCGACGGGTCCTAAATCGGGTTCTACCCAAAATCGAGCTGTTTCAAGCAATTTATCAAACAGGAAGCAACCTATGTCCATTCTAAATACAAATTTAAAATCAATTTCAAGGTTTCTTACCTCCAAGTAGTCGAACTAAATCTCCAAAATTCAACAATATCGCAGGGGCTGTTCTTCGTCAAATCACCACCAATTTCCTTCTCAATCGGTTTGGTTCGATTCGTTTTGCTCCCAGAAGGCTAAATACCAAGTCAATTTTATTCCAAACCATCTAAACAATCGAATTCGACATTTGTTTTCTTGGATGGTTTTCGGGTTTTCTCAGTACAGTTTCGATTGGGGCTTTCTTTGTTTCCCTCTCGGTTGTTCACTCCAAATTGCACGTAATTGTTTAATGAATTAACACTTGCTTCCTTGTTCTGCTGAGAATTGATCAAAGTGGAGGGGAATTGTGTTCTCTGTTTTTGACGAATACTAAAACCATATGAATTCAAAAGTTGGATTTAATCAGATAATTGTACAAACGGCAACCAAGTGCCACTAATCAGTTCAATTCAAGTGGCAAGTGTCATATTCTGAGCTAAAGTGGGCTGAATCAGCCAATTGAACCATTTAATATCAGCTAATTGCACCGTTAAATACTTTGGCTACCCAAATTACCGTTTTACCCTTCATGTCACAATTGACCATTTTGCCCCTGAACTTCCCAGAACCGTAACTTTTTCATCCGAGCTCCGATTGACGCATGCCGTTTGTCTACGGATTCATCGTCTCGAGACCTATACAAAGGTCTTCCTGGAAAGTCCAAACAATGTCCTAATAAAAAAAAGTCAACTTTCGGCCCTTATAACCAGGGGCAACATCGTCATTTTCCTCAAATTTTCCAAATTTACGTTTTTCGAATTTCCGGGTCGTTACAACCTTCCCCCTTTAAAGAATTTAGTCCCCGAAATTAGGTCACGTTTTTTATTAAACAAAGACACAACAGTACAACTGTCAAACACACAACAGTGTGTACAACTGTACAATATGAAACAAACACACAACAGTACAACTGTACACTAACTTAAACAACATAACAGCATATAATAATAATCACAACATCTACAGTCACACCAAGATCATGCAACACTCTATTACAGTTTTCAATGTCTACATTCGTGAACTCGAAGGCCGACCACGACCTGGTCGCCCAGTTCTGGCACTACTAGTTCCTGTCGACATTGGTCCTTGGTGTCTACCCACAGCTGTACGGTCTGTCGCCCCTTGATCCGACCGGTAGGGACATTCTCTCCTAATGTGACCACGCTCTCCACAATGAAAGCAAGTTATTAGTGTACGCTGTGATGGCGATGACATTGAAACGCTATCCGATTGTTCTGAGGTAAGGGGCCGTGACATACCTCCTCGAGTATCTTCTGGGTTATCTCCTTGACTCGTACTTCTGGTGCTCTGATGCTCTCGGTAGCGCCCCGAACTTCTATCGCGCTCTCGAATGGGTAAAGTCGCCTCCACTCGAGTAGCAGCATCTGATAATTCTCTTAGGGTAGAATATGAGCCTATCGTCACAGCGCCCCGTATTGCATTCCTCAATCCCTGCTCAAACCTTGAACATTTATCTTCCTCAGTTGCCACATACAGAGGAGCGAAATTTGATAAGTTCAAGAATTTCTGCTCATACTCGGCCACTGATAGATTCTCCTGCCTCAAGTGAAGGAACTCAACTTCTTTAGCATCTCGGAAGGATCGGGGGTAAAACTGATTTAAGAAACGATCTCGGAAAGCCTCCCACGTCAAAGTATGAGCAGTTATACCAGTCATCTGTAATCCACGCCACCATCGATAAGTATTACCACTCAACATAAAGGTGGCTACTAGGACCATATCCTCTGGTTGACATCTCATAACCTCGAAAATTCGCTCAAGGTGAATAAGCTATTCGTAGGCTTCTTCTGTGTCTGTCTGGCCAGTAAATCTAGTGGCTCCTAGACGTTGGGCTCTCTCAACGTCTGGACCCTCGAGCTCATTATCAGGCCGTGTACATGGCTCGCGTCTTGGAGGCATGACAGATCAGTAACCCAATGCTCTGATACCAATTTGACAGGAACCGTCCCAACTGGACTTTGATAACCGTGCCCAGTCCTGCTCCCGTCTGACAAGTCAACTGAAGTCCTGGAAGTACCCTTCAGCACCTGTCAGACAAGGGATAACTGCACTGATTTCCGCTCATGCCTCCGCCTCTCGATCAGCCCCGAACGTCGTGCCACGACCTGGAGGGTCATAAAAATAGAAAAGGTGTGAGTGGACAAAAATAATATCATTTAAAATATATTTGAAACACATCAGTTACCCTCAAGTTTATCAAACCATGCATGCATAGGGAAAAATATATGAATCACAATCACCGGCTTTCCAGCCAAATCACATAACAAGTCAAATCCCGGCTCTCAGACCAAAACATAGGAACACATAATCACCTGGCCACACAGACCAAAAAACCGTACTCAATACAAGTACGTAATCACAAAACATCAAACAACACTACTCACAAGTGCACAATCAATCAATCCATCAATCAATCCGCACTATTCATCAAACAATCACACAGTCATATCCGCACTATGCGTAGGCCAACCTCGGGAACTTCACTCAGGTACCATCCGAGTCATATCAGTCATGTCTGGGAACTGCACACGCACCATCTAGACTTACCACATACTCGGGAACTGCACTCACGCATCATCCGAGTCACGTCTAGGAACTGCACTCGCACCATCCAACACATGATCCAGTATCCACAATCACAAACACAATTCATACCACAAACATATATCAACCATATCATTGACTTCAAACCAAGTCAAAAGCATTCCCTACAGGGATTCAAGCTCAAATACCAATTATACGCAAATTCGTAAAATCACATTGAAAATATTAAAATAATCCAGAAATCATCATTGATTCACCAATTAAGTCAAAATATCCTTTTCAAAATCTTTTTGACTCCGGGCCTAGCCCAAAATACCATTTGTACATTTTCTCGTAAAACGTTCCCGAAAGACCGATTAAAATAATCAATAAATCACACATAATCATGCCACATCATCAAGACATCATTGCAAGTCAAATCATGCAATCAATCATGTAAAACATTTAACTATGCATGAATCATGGTTTATAAAACAAACCTCCACTCACGCACCGTCCAAACTACTCGCTTTCCGAGCTGCACGCGTTTCCGTAATTTCCGACATTTGCCAGGAATCTCGAATCCTGTCCAAAATCATTATGCAGGGTTACTAACAACTCAATTTACATCATATCAATTCCCCCTAATTTTTTCGAGATTTAAATTATTTTAAAAGATAACATAAACCTTCGGACCCTCGAAACATTATCGAGACGGTGTCTGATTGACTCGAAACCAACGCTAATAGGTCCGTATCATCGAGAACATCAAAAAGTATGTTGGACCCAAAGCCAAAAGCCCAGCGACACGCCCTCACGCGCCACCGCAAGCGGCTGCGCGTGAATGCCACACGCCGTGAACAATGTCATCCCTATAACCCGGTTTCTCTGTATACGGGTCTGCAACCCGCGGTGCAACCCGATCTGTTCTCCATCAATTCGGACCCAATTTCTCTATTTCTTTCACTCATTTCCATCCATTCCATGTTTATTAGGGGTATGTAACATCAATTTCATGAACTGAACCCTAGAATCCCTCGACTCAAAGTGGACACCCGACGGGTCCTAAATCGGGTTTTACCCAAAATCGAGTTGTTTCAAGCAATTAATCACACAGGAAGCATCCTATGTCCTTTCTAAATACAAATTTGAAATCAATTTCAAGGTTTCTTACCTCCAAGTAGTCGAACTAAATCTCCAAAATTTTACAATATCGCAGGGGCTGTTCTTCGTCAAATCACCACCAATTTCCTTCCCAATCGATTTGGTTCGATTCGTTTAGCTCCCAGAAGGCTAAATATCAAGTCAATTTCATTCCAAACCGTCTAAACAATCGAATTCAACATTTGTTTTCTTGGATGGTTTTCGGGTTTTCTCAGTACAGTTTCGATTGGGGCTTTCTTTGTTTCCCTCTCGGTTGTTCACTCCAAATTGCACGTAATTGTTCAATGAATTAACACTTGCTTCCTTGTTCTGATGAGAATCGATCAAAGTGGAGGGGATTTGTGTTCTCTGTTTTTGTCAAATACTAACACCATATGAATTCAAAAGCTGGATTTAATCAGGTAATTGTACAAACGGCAACCAAGGGCCACTAATCAGTTCAATTCAAGTGGCAAGTGTCATATTCTGAGCTAAAGTGGGATGAATCAACCAATTGAACCATTTAATATCAGCTAATTGCACCGTTAAATACTTTGGCTGCCCAAATTACCGTTTTACCCTTCATGTCACAATTGACCATTTTGCCCCTTAACTTCCCAGACCCGTAACTTTTTCATCCGAGCTCCGATTGACGTATGCCGCCTGTCTACGGATTCAGCGTCCCGAGACCTATCCAGCGGTCTTCCCGAAATGTCCAAACAAAGTCTTAATAAAAAAGTCAACTTTCGACTCTTATAACCAGGGGCACATCGTCATTTTCCTCAAATTTTCCAAATTTGCGTTTTTTGAATTTTTGGATCGTTACACTTCTGGTGATTGCTGGTGTGAGGAATGTTAGTACATCAAAGTTAGCTGATGAGCTTAGTGGTGGAACCTTAGTTGCGTTGATGGTAGGATTGGATTGACGTCCATTCGGTCAGACTGTAGATTGTATTGTAGAGAGCAGTTAGGTTCAGAGAAACTCTAGGGTGTGATTGAGGAACCCTAATTTATGATGGATGGACTGGAAGGGTGAACCTTATTTGTGATTGATGAATTGGAGTTGTGAGTCCGTAGTTGTTGTGGATTGGACGACTTTCCGAAGTCGGGGTGGTCTGTCGAGTCGAACCTAACATTGTGACTGTTGCATTGGATCTTGTGCTGCAGAGAGCGGTTGAGGTTGTGGATGACCATGTGGACGATTTTAGTGAGTCTAGTCAAAACTATGGAGATTGATTGGCCCGACACGAAGGGAAATGATGGGATTCGATCCACGAGTACAATTTTGAGATAATATATGGAATCATGAGTTGGATCGGATAATAGTGTCATGTGTTGATACGGATCTCGATGATGAGGACTGTTAGTCGACAGTCGTGTAGTGTAATGACCCGTCCCGAATATCGGGATTGAATATTAATTAATTACGAATTAGAATGACTAATCGGGGATTAGTTGAGTGAAATCGGACGAAACATGCAAAATGACCGTTTGGCCCCTGGCGTGGGCAAAATGTTGACTTTTAGTTTGGGCGGTCAAATGGACTTTGACCGATGCCTGTGACGTAGTTCGGGATGTCACGAGTTCATAGACAGGTGGCACGTTCAATTCCGACATTCGTAGAGAAAGTTATGATGTTCGGAAGTTGAGGGGTATTTTGGTAATTTGGCATAGTAGGGGCCAAATGTTGACTTTTTGGCCGGGAAGTCCAACGGACGAGGGCCAAGGACCGTTACGTAGGTCTCGTCGATGCGAATCCAACGACAGGCGGCATGCCGAAATCGGAGATTCGACGACGAAGTTATGGTCACGGAATCGGGCTCGATTAACCGAACGAACCGGGATTAAAATAATATTTTAATGTGAACAGTACCCGGTGACTGTGCACATCCGGATGAGTGACAAGTGTCACCCATCCCTTGTTTCCAGCTCCATGTTTCCCTCCAAACACCATCATCACCCCTAATCATCATGTTCTCCACCATTTTCCTTTATTTTCTTTGAAATTTCTTCAAACCGTGCACATTTTGGGGAGGGATTGAACTGGGAGAATTGGCTCCCTTTCTCTGCCATTTTTGTGAGAAAAATGAGAGTTGGAATGACTGGACTAGCAAGGGAAACACGAGGGGTTGTGACTGTGAGGAATTCTGGGTTTCGAATTTTAGAAATTTTGGGGGGAAAATTCAATTGTTGCGAATTGAGCCGTGAGGAGTAAAATTGAAGCTCGAGTTAGCTTCCTGAGATCAGTACGAGTTGATCCACATCGAAAACACGAAGAATTGGCAACGTTTTGGCTCTGAACACACTTGGTGACAGAGGAGGAAATTCGAGATTGTGTCGAGGAATTGGAGGCTTCGATGGATGAAATTGAGCTGGGGATTACGTTCCTGAGGATCCCACGATGCTTCTGGAAGGATCAATTGAAAGAAAACGGTTGTAATTGGCTGAACTCCATGGTTGCACAGTGTACGGATGTTCGAGTTTGAGTCGTGAAGATTGAGCAATGGATTGATGCAATTGAGTTGGGGGAAAGGTTTACCTGAGATCAATGAAGCTTCTTGATTAATCAATTTAGGAAAATCATGTGGAATTGAGGTAGTTCGAATGATGAACAGTGGCCGGAGGTCCTTCGATTGTTCATCCTTGATCGTGAGGATTGAGGTAATGTTTCAAGTAATTGATGTTACAGAACCCTAATTAAACTTAGAATGAAACTCACTGAATGTTCAATTGAAGGAATTAATGTCGAATTGACAGGATGGGAACCGGATCGTGTCGCGGGTTAAACGACCCGTTTACCAGACAAACGGGCTTGAACGACGACACTGTAGCTGGCGCGTGGGTTTCACGCGCAGCCACTCACGGCGGCGCGTGAGGGCGCGTCCGGCCTAGTCTCAAGGTGAGGTCAACATGACTTTTGATCCTCTCAGTGTAACGAACATTTTGACGTTGATTTCGGTGAAATCGGATATTGTTTCGATAATGTTCCGCGTATCCGAAGTTTTGTTTTACGAGTTAAATACGTATTTAAATTCCGGAAAAATTGGGGAAAATTAGATGATGTATTTTGAGATGTTAGTAACCCTCTATAATGATTTTGGGCAGGAGTTGTGATTTCCAGATTTTACGGAAAAACGTGCAGCTCGGAAACGAACCGTTTTGAACGGTGTGTGTGAGTGGACTTTGTTTTCTAACCGTGATGCATGCATATATGATTTAAAATGCTTTATTATATGATTTGATATACTTTGGCATGATTGGTATTTCAATTCGGTGATTTCTCGGTTTTGTGATTATTATATTATTATATTCTGGCACGATTTTTGAGAAATCATGAAATTGGTTAAACATGATATTGTGGGCGTGAGAACCCAAGTAAATAATGATTTTGACTCGGATTTGGAGTTGCATGTGAATTTGATGATTTTTGGTATCCTCGTGATTTTGTGATTATTTTAATCAGTCTTTCGGGCACGTTTTACGAGGAACGTGCAAATGATGTTTTGGGCTAAAGCGCGGATTGAAAATGATGTTTTGACTCGGGTTATGAGTCAGGAAGTTGAAAATGATATTTGGACTCGGATTATGAGTCAGTGATTGATTTCATGGATTTACGTGATCGTGGTAACTCGGGTTCACAGTTGCACGGATTTACGTGATATTGATATTTTGGGCTTGAGACCCAATGGAATTGTGATTTTGGTTGGAATTGTATTTCCATGTGATGACATGTTGATATTAATGATTTTCGGATTTATAAAGTAAATCGGGACTTGGGGCTGAGACCCTGTATTGATATATGATTTGGTTTTTAATGCAACTGTTTTTCACTGGTTTTTGTGATGGTGATATGTTGCGGATATTTAGGGCTTTTGTGATGGTGATATGGTTTTTGTGACCCTGAACTTCCCAGACCCGTAACTTTTTCATCCGAGCTCCGATTGACGTATGCCGCCTGTCTACGGATTCAGCGTCCCGAGACCTATCCAATGGTCTTCCCGAAATTTCCAAACAAAGTCTTAATAAAAAAGTCAACTTTCGGCCCTTATAACTAGGGGCACATCGTCATTTTCCTCAAATTTTCCAAATTTCCGTTTTTTGAATTTTTGGGTCGTTACACTACTAGTGATTGCTGGTGTGAGGAATGTTAGTACATCGGAGTTAGCTGATGAGCTTAGTGGTGGAACCTTAGTTGCGTTGATGGTAGGATTGGATTGACGTCCATGTGATGTCAGGACTGTAGGGTCGGTCAGACTGTAGATTGTATTGCAGAGAGCAGTTGGGTTCAGAGAAACCCTAGGGTGTGATTGTGGAACCCTAATTTATGATGGATGGACTGGAAGGGTGAACCTTATTTGTGATTCATGAATTGGAGTTGTGAGTCCATAGTTGTTGTGGATTGGACGACTTTCCGAAGTCGGGGTGGTCTATCGAGTCGAACCCAACATTGTGACTGTTGCATTGGAACTTGTGCTGCAGAGAGCGGTTGAGGTCGTGGATGACCATATGGACGATTCTAGTGAGTCTAGTCAAAACTATGGAGATTGATTGGCCCGACACGAAGGGAAATGATGGGATTCGATCCACGAGTACGATTTTGAGATAATATATGGAATCATGAGTTGGATCGGATAATAGTGTAATGTGTTGATACAGATCTCGATGATGAGGACTGTTAGTCGACAGTCGTGTAGAGATGGCTGGCTATCGAGGGAAATTAATGTAGTTGTGGTAGTTCAGAATTGGGGGACGTTCATGGAACGTTCAATATCTTGTTGTGAGTTGTCAGGGTGATTGTACCTAGAGTTGTGGGGTACGAGGGAGGCAAAGTTCCTTTAACCTGAGCGAATGTACGAGGTTGTTGCTTGGTATGCGTAATGTCACGACCTGGCCCATCTAACACAATATTGTCCGCTTTGGGCCTAGCCCTGACGGTTTTATTTTCGGGAGCTCACGTGCAACTTCCCAGTAGGTCACCCATCATGGGATTGCACCAGCCTCAACTCGCTTAACTTTGGGGTTCCAATCCCCCCCAAAGACACTGAGCTCCCAAAAGGCCTTGTGTTAGATAGATACGTGCCCACACATATAAGGTACTTCACCTTTCCCTCCTTGAGCAATGTGGGATCGTTTACCGATCTTACCTTTCCAAGCTCACGAGTCTTGCTCACCATTCTTGCTTCTCAAGCTCACGGGTCTTGCTCATCGTTCTTGCTTCCAAGACCGGGTCTTACAATCCACCCCCCTTGGGGCCTAGCGTCCTCTCTGGCACACTTCAGGTCGGGGTCCGGCTCTGATACCATTCTGTCACGACCCGACCCATCTAACACAATATTGTCCGCTTTGGGCCCAGCCCTCACGGTTTTATTTTCGAGAGCTTACGTGCAACTTCCCAGTAGGTCACCCATCATGGAGTTGTACTAGCCTCAACTCGCTTAACTTTAGGGTTCCAATCCCCCCCAAAGCCACTGAGCTCCCAAAAGGCCTTGTGTTAGATAGATACGTGACCACACATATAAGGTACTTCACCTTTCCCTCCCCGAGCGATGTGGGATCGTTCACCGATCTTACTTTTCCAAGCTCACGGGTCTTGCTCGCCGTTCTTGCTTCTCAAGCTCATGGGTCTTGCTCACCGTTCTTGCTTCCAAGACCGGGTCTTACAAGTAGGGCTCACTTCTCAGACCACCACTCAAATGGGGTTCCCCGGTTCCAACTACTCCTAGTAGAATATCAATCTAACATCACATGACCGAACTAACAGTCCCACATTACCAGTTCGTCACATACAACGCCACTTGGGTCGAATCACACTAACGCATGGTGTATCGGGCTGATCACACTATATCCACTATTCAATCTCAAAAACTATCAAAATGGCATCCTACTATTAGGTTGATAACAGGTTGACCACGTAGAGACATCACATCCTCGACCTATGCGTACCATAAGAACTACACAGTTTGCTCGAATAACGACAACCTCGTTCCAGGGATCCACACAATGCTATGTCTATAGACGGTGTATACTAATTTACAAATAACCCTCAACCCAGGGTCAATCTCATCCGAGATCTCTCACGAGGTCTCATGTACCCTTGTCTATCCGGCTCACTACCAGGTCGAGCACGAGGCTTATGTTTCGGAGGCATGATGTGGCAACAGAATCAGCAACCTAGTGCTATGATACCAAGTTGACATGACCGTCCCCGAAGGAACATGGATAACCGTGCCAGATCTTGCTCCCATCTGGCAAGTTGACTGAAGTTCTAAAATTACCCTCAGCACTTGCCAAACAAGGGATAACCATACCTGTGCCCACTCATGCGTCCACCTCCCAATCAGCCTCGATTAACCTACCACGGCCTAGAGGGTCAATAAAACACAAAGGGTATGTGTGGACAAAAATGAATTAGTTTAAAACATGTTAAGGGAAAGACATTTCTACCCTCCACGTAAAACCAATGCATGCATTCGAAAATAAGTTCACAATCCATTTCATTTACTATATAAGAAAATCATGAACAAAACTCAAAATCATTTTCCTTTTTCTCAAACCGCGGGCCTTAGCCCGAAACCATAAACACAGGGCCTCAGCCCAAAATCATGAATCAAAATCCAAGTACGGAACATAACGAAAAAAATCCATCGAGTCATATAAACTGGGCCATTGCCTAACACATCCGCAACCATCGGAAATCAACAGTAAATCAAAAGTCAATCAATTTTCTTGATCTCAATCATCGAGTCTTTAAACTCACATATATTAGGCCTTCCCGGGATATCAACGAGTCTTTAAAGTCAAAACATAATCAATAGGCCTCGGGGGGGGGGGGGGGGGGGGGATATCACAATAACCGAGTCTTTAAACTCAAAACGTATCAAGGGCCCTCCCCCGCATTAATCAACCGGGTCATTAAACCCAAAACAGGATCTAGTAATAGTACCGGGTCTTTAAACCCAAAACATATGTAATTCACAACCAATCCAGAATCCATCGAAATTCAAATTCCAAAACCGAATCCGACATCACGTTTTATCAAAATGGACTCATGTCCGAGCTTCATATTCAACTCAAATCATATCCACCATCCATTTCCAAATCCGAGTTCGGAACCATTATTCTGTAAGCTGGCATCAGGAATAACCATTCCGAACCCAAATCCAGAAATCCACTTTCACATTTCCGAAACTCGAAATCTCGTTCCTCAAGACCACTTTTACGAACTGGGCATCAATCTCGAAATCACCTTTTATCAAAATCCTTTTAAATCTTTGAAATCAAATCATATTTCAAATCCCAAATTCAAAGTATCAAAACAATGATCAAATCACAATACACTCGAAATCTCGTAAAACGTGCAAATCCGTAATAATCTCGAAATATGTGTCAAAATCGTAAATCATACTCACAATCATAATCATAATCAAAACATCATCAAAACCATGATACGTACAAACCGTATAAAACATTCATCACACCATCATCATAGCATAGGTGAAACCAAAGTCTCGAAATACGTGCAATTACGAATTGCATATTGAAATACGTATAAATATGAAAATCGTAATTGCTATAAGTCATAATGTAAAAACTCGTCCCGAATTCCTAGATTAGATTAATGACTATTCAGGATTAGTGAGGTTAATCCGTGATTAGTTAGGCGAAATCGGACGAACGATGCAAAATGACCGTTTTGCCCCTGGGCATGGGCAAATTTCATTCTGGCGGTCAAGTAGGCTTTGACCGATGACCGTGACATAGTTCGTGAAGTCATGAGTTCATAGACAGGTGGTACGTTCAATTCTGACATTCGAAGAAGAAGTTATGACGTTCAAAAATTTAAGGGCAATTTGGTAATTTTGGTTAAAAGGGGCAAAATGTTGATTTTTGGACTGGGATGTCCGATGGTCGAGGGCCGAGGACCATTACATAGATCGGGATGATACAAATCCGTAGACAGGCGGCACGTTGAATTCGGACGTTCGACGATGAAGTTACGGTTCACGGAAGTACGAAAGTACTATTGCACGAATTACGAGACAAGTGACTTTTGGATTCTAGTGAGCCCCAGATATTTAGTTCCTGCCCAATGGATGAGTGACAAGTGTCACCCATCCACTGGTTGTAACGACCTGTCCCGGAATTCATGATTAGATTAGTAACTTCCTTGACCGTTTTGCCCCTAGTTGTGGGTAAAACGTTGACTTTTAATTCGGGGGGTCAAATGAACTTTGACCGATGACAGTGACGTAGTTTGAGACGTCACGAGTTCATAGACTGGTGGCACGTGCGATTCCGACGTTCGTGGTGAAAGTTATGACGTTCGGAAGCCCAAGGGCATTATCGTAATTTGGACGTTATAGGGGGAAAAAGTTGACCTTTTGTTTACAAATTGATTTTCACACTACCCGAAGACCGTTAGGTTCGTCTCAATGCCCCTAGTACAACGACAGGCGGCACGCGTGGAACGGACATCGGATGACCGAGTTACGGGTCAAGGAAGTTGGAGGGGATTTTGGTAATTTTTCAACTGAGGGAAAAATGGTAATATTGTGCAGGGGTTACTGTTCAAACAACCGTGAAAACAGAGCCTGCACGCCGTGCTGGGTGGTGCTCTGATCAGGCTATTGTTTAAACGGCTTAGTGGACTGAACATTGAATTGTTTAAGAGTTTTCAGGTATTGGACAACATGCTGGCATGGGCTGATGCAAAACCAGAGCACGGGCAACCATTTTCTTCTTCGTTTTTGGGTTAGTGCGGAGGACAATTCACAAAGGAGCCAGAATGAATTCCCACGGGTGTTGGGGTCTTGTTCGATTATCAGAGTGCTGGAAGTGTTGCTGTGATTCATTTTGGAACCAGAGAGTGAGCTGAGCGTTGAGTGAACCAGCTCTGGGAAAAATCGAAAAATGGAGGGAAAATTCCAAATTTAATCTGTGAGCTGAGTTGAGCCAAACAGAGGTAAAGATTAGTGTTCTGAGTTCATTTCGAACTCGACCATACGAAAATTGAAGGGAACTGATCACCGTATGGCCATGAACGGAGGCCCCTGGTTTCAGAGATTTTCGAGCTTGAAGTCGACAACCTCCAGGTAATATTCCCTGAAATTGACAATGCTAAAGTGTTCCTTTAGGTCTCTGGAAACTCCTGTCTAAGTTAATTTGGGAATGGGGTCGATTTGGGTGAGTTTCGTACTTCGACCCGTTTGGATGTTCGAGTTCGAGTTGATCGATTTAGGGCTAATGGAAGATAATTAATGAATGGGATCCTAAATTAACCTGATGAGAAATGATTTAGGTGGATTGAGGGGAGGAATCGAGTGAGTTTTGATAAGGATTTAACCGGGTTGTGTCGCGGGTTGAACAACCCGTATTGCAGGCTTGGCGGGTGAGAACGATGAACTGTGCAGGGGTACTGTAGCAGGCGCGTGGAATCACGCGCAGCCACTCACGGCGGCGCATGAGGGCGCGTGGGTCTGATTTTCGAGGTAAGTCCAACACAACTTTTATCCTATACAATGTAACGAACATTTTAGCATTGGTTTCGAATTTATCGGACACTGTTTCGATGTTATTCCGAGGGTCCGAAGGTTTAGGTTACGTTTTTAATTAACGAATAATTCCCGGAAAATTATGAGGAATTGGTATGTTGTTATTTGAGACCTTAATGACCCTAGAATGTGATTTCAGACAGGATTCGGGTTTTCTGGAAAATGCCGGAAATTACGGGAATGCGTGCGGCGCGAAACCGATCCTTAAGAATGGTGTGTGAGTGGACGTTTCTTTCAAAATTTAATGCATGCATAAATATTGCTATTATTTCTATGATTATGATTATGAACTGTGGTTGATTTCAATTTCCGAATTTTTACGTAGTTTGAATATGCTATGCGAGATTCCACGTGTTTCGAGACTAGTTTCTCGTATGTTTTGGATGATGGGTTAACGACTGAATTTACAAGAAATGTGCATATGATGTTTTAAGAATGTTATTTATGGTTGTGAGTGTTATTCATGTTGTTGACACGATTTTAGAGATTTCTACGGTTTTGTACGTTTTACGAGATTTTGGTTTTATAGTGATTTGATCATTGTTTGATGTTTGAATTTGGAATTTGAAATGAGATTTGTAACTTTGAGGATTTTAAAATGGATTTTGAATAAGGTGATTTCGGGCTTGATGCTTGGGGCAGAAAAGTAATTTTAACGAACAAGATTTCTATTTTCGGAAGTTTGAAAATGGATTCTTAGTTTGGGTTCGGGATGATGCTTCCGGATGCCGGCTTACGGAATCATTATTGTGAATTCGAATTCGGGAATGAAAAAGGGGCTAATAAAGTGATTTGATATGATTATACATGCCCCGCGTTTAACGATGATTTGACTATGTTTGTGAAGTGTGATTTGGGGAATTGAATGTGGAAATTCGGACCATGGGTCCCGTTGCGAAAAATGTGATTTCGGGATGGATCCCGCATTGTTGTGATTGAAAAATGTTTTGGGTTTAAAGACCCGTTGAAAACTGTTTTGGGTTTAAAGACCCGGGTGCAATTGCTGGAGCACGTTTTGAGTTTAAAGCATCGGTTAATTGATGACGGGGGAGGGCCCTTAATGAGTTTAAAGACTCGTGAGTTTAAAGACTCGGTTATTGTGATACCCCCGAGGCCTATTGATTATGTTCTGAGTTCAAAGACTCGTTGATATCCCGGGAAGGCCTGATTATGCGCATGGTTTTGAGTTTAAAGACTCGGGCGCACATGATATCCAGCAAAATGATTGACTTGTGATTCATTGTTAATTTCTGATGTTTCGGATGTGTGGGGTAGTGGCCCGGTTTTATGGTTGATGGTTTTGGATTATGTTGTGTTCTTGAGTTTGATTCGTGGTTTTGGGCTGAGGCCCGGTGTTTATGATTGCGGGTTAAGACCCGATGGTTGAGAATGGAAAAATGATTTTGAGTTTCATACGAGTTTTCGTTATGTTGGAATTTGACACACGAGTTTTCTTATGTTGAAAATGTTAACCGACTGCGAAATGATTTTTTTGTATGCATGCATTGGTTTTACGCGGAGGGTAAAAATGTCTTTTGTAACTGTTTTTATAAGCTGATTTATTTTTGTCCACTCACACCTTTTGATTTTTATTGACCCTCCAGGTCGTGGCGCGTTGGTCGAGGCTGATCGAGAGGCGGAGGCATGAGTAAGCACGTGTGGCTATCCTTGGTCTGGCACGTACTAAGGGTAATTTGGGGGATTTCAGTCGTTTTGCCAGGCGGGAGCAGGACCGGGCACGGTTGACAATGCCCTATTTGGGGGCGGTCCTTTCAATTTGGTATCAAAGCGCTAGGTTGCTGATCCTGCTGCCACATCATGCCTCCGAAGCGTATGCCTCGTGCGCGACCTGGTAGTGAGACGAGTAGGCGAGGGTGTTTGGGACCTCGTGATAGATCTCGGATGAGATTGACCCTGGCTTGAGGGTCAGATGTCGGTTGGTGTACATTGTGAGCTGCGATTTGTTAGACATAGAATTGCGTGGGTCGCAAGGACGAACGAGACCGGTGGCAAATTGTACTATCTCTTAGGCCCTATTGGTCGTATAGAATGTGGTTGAGCATTGGAAATTGCTCATGGACTGGGTATGTTGGTGATGACATGATTGGGTTGGTATGAGATTGGACTCAGGAGAAGTCGCGGTGTGGATGTGGGACTCACGATGAGTCAGGATTTTGGGTTAAGAACGTGAGATGAGTCATGATAAGGTGTCAAGACTCGAGAAGAGCCAGAAAGGCTGAATGAGGACCGGTTGGCACTTAGGATGCCATGGACCAGTTTATGGTCAGGTATTGAATGAGTTAGGAGATTATGGCTTGGTTTAGTGGAACGGTGGTCTTGTGGAGTTAGCTGATTGTCGTGGGTACGTGGTGTAGTGGTAGTGGTTGAGAATCAGGGAGCGTTCAGGGAACGTTCATTATCCTGGTGTAGATTGTCACAATGGTGGTACCCATGGTTGCGGGGTACTAGTGATGATGCGGGATCGTCGCTCGGTATTAGCGGAGATCCAGGGCTACCCACTTTGCACACAGTGTGCTAGTGTGGATGTTTGTATGTTGGTGCTGGTACTAGCGCTGGTGCTAGTGTCAGTGAGTGAGATTGTGTTGAGCCACGAGTTAGGGTGTGACTCTGTCACGGACTGGATGGAATCCAGCGGAGATGGTGATGTGTTGGAATAAGTCCCAACAATAATGATTGATTAGTTGGGTGGATTAAACGGTGTATGAGAGACATGAGGAAAATCTTTGGTGATTGGTATTCGGAAGTCATCGGGGTTGGCTTCTTATCCTCTGCCCTGGTAGATGTTGATCCCGGATACCAGTACGATGAGCGAGTATTGGGTGGTGGACCCATGTGTGTTTTGGGGTCATCGGGTGGAGTTGCGTTTCTAGAGGATGGGGTAAACGAGATTCCCATTTTTCTGTTTGGTGGCAGACGGTGTTGGATATTTGGTACGGTGGGTGCAGTGAGTTGTGTTTGCACTCACATAGGATGGATGTTGATGACATCGTATTGGATCATCCTTGGTCTCTCCTAGGTGGAGTGGTAGGGATCAATATGAGGTAATGGAGGGGAATCCACATAGTGGATGTGTTACGTGGTTGAGTGAATATTTGGATGAGAAAATAGTTATGGAATGTTTGGTGGTTGACAAGAAATCTAGTGGGTGTGAGACGCTACGATCAGGTTCCAGGTGGATCGCTAGCTGTGAACATGTGTGGATCCTAGGTGGATCTGGATTATGATGTTGTGGACCTTAGACGTGGTAACGATCTAGGATCGTGGTGTTACCAGTCGGGTGACGTGGTAACGGATTTGTATTGTGACTGCCTTGTTCCGGCTAGGTGAAGAGCTTATCGCTCTGTCATAAATGATTAGATATGGGAATAGTGGGACCGAACCTCTTTTCGAAGTTAATCCGTACTCGAGCGAGTGGGAACGTTTATGATTTGGACTCGAGGCTTGACCTGTGGATGAGTGGATATCCAACAGGGTATAATTGGTCAGTCCTAGATATGTGCGATTGGGATTGGCTTCTTTTCGAAGTCAATCGGATGTGATGTGGTAACCGTTTGAGCGGGTATCCGACAGATTCGGGGTTGGTGCACCTCGGTATTTGAGAATGAGATTAGATGCCCATTTGGCATGACTGTTTATGCCTTGGTGAGCGTGCATGGATTGGTACATCTTGGATGACGTGTTTGGGAGTTGATGTTGTGTTACTGGTTGGGTGACCATGGGATCTAGAATGGATGATGAGTTGGAATGATTGATTTGTCTAGTATGAGATTGGATAAGAAACCCTAGTGTCAGGTTGTGATTGACTGTGAACCTTGTAGTGGACTTGTTGGAGATGGATGTACGTACCCTGTACTGTGTACGAGGATTGGTACCGGACAGGCCGAGTAGTATCTAGTGATGATACGTGGGAGGTACCAGTGGTGTGGTTGTACGGGTTGGCATTCGGCTTAGTTCCGACACACTTGGAGTTTGTTGTGAACTGGAATTTGAGCTTGATATATGCCGCGGGGTTGGGCCTGCCCTGCGAGATGAGATCGTGTTATTGATCTTACGCTACTTTAAGTGACACCAATTGGCTGTTGATTGCCGCTTTGCTAGGGTGGTTTAGTGGTGACAGTTTGGCTGGTAGCGTTGGCACGGACTGACAAGTGAGATTTGGTGACTCCCAGTGGGAGCAGACGTCAAGTAATCATTTTCACTCGAGGTGGTTGAGTGTGGTCGGTACGACGTGAGACTGTGATGGGACGTCTGAGTACAGATGAGTTAGTTGGTGTACGGGTGTACACGTGTTGCGAGGTCGAAAAGTTTTCCATGAGGTGGATGTGAAATAAGGATAATTGGAAATTTCGAGAACGAAACTGGTTTTAGGAGGGAGGAACGGTTGTGTTTTGATCGGTTGGAATTTCGAGGACGAAATTCTTTAAGGGGGGAAGATTGTAACGACCTGTCCCGAAATTCGGGATTAGATTAGTAACTAATCATGATTAATTGGGGTTAATCGGTGATTAGTTGGGTGAAATCGGATGAACGATGCAAAATGACCGTTTTGCCCCTAGTTGTGGGTAAAACGATGACTTTTAATTCGGGTGGTCAAATGGACTTTGACCGATGACCGTGACGTAGTTTGGGACGTCATGCGTTCATAGACAGGTGGCACGTTCGATTTCGACGTGCGTGGTGAAGGTTATGACGTTCGGAAGCCCAAGGGCATTATCGTAATTTGGATGTGATAGGGGAAAAAGTTGACTTTTTGTTTAACAATTGATTTTCACGCTACCCGAATACCCTTAGGTTAGTCTCGATGCCCCGAGTACAACGATAGGCGGCACGCGTGAAACGGACACCGGATGACCGAGTTACGGGTCACGGAAGTTTGAGGGCATTTTGGTAATTTGTCAACTGAGGGCAAAATGGTAATTTTGTGCAGGGGTTGCTGTTCAAACAACCGTGAAAACAGAGCCTGCACGCCGTGCTGGGTGGTGCTCTGATCAGGCTATTGTTTAAACGACTTAGTGGACTAAACAGTGAATTGTTTAAGAGTTTTGAGGTATTGGACAACATGGTGGCATGGGCTGATGCAAAACCAGAGCACGGGCAACCATTTTCTTCTTCGTTTTTGGGTCAGTGCGGGGGACAATTCACAGAGGAGCCAGAATGAATTCCCACGGGTGTTGGGGTCTTGTTCGATTATCAGAGTGCTGGGAGTGTTGCTGTGATTCATTTTGGAACCAGAGAGTGAGCTGAGATTTGAGAGAACCAGCTCTGGGAAAAATCGAAAAAT
Source organism: Prinsepia uniflora (assembly GCA_032719365.1). Lineage (NCBI taxonomy): Eukaryota > Viridiplantae > Streptophyta > Magnoliopsida > Rosales > Rosaceae > Prinsepia > Prinsepia uniflora. The sequence continues at coordinate 52,231,725 of CM064861.1, read as the reverse complement.
GGAGGGAACATTCCAAATTTAATCTGTGAGCCGAGTTGAGCCAAACAGAGGTAAAGATTAGTCTTCTGAGTTCATTTCGAACTCGACCATACAAAAATTGAATGGAACTGAGCACCGTATGGCCATGAACGGAGGCCCCTGGTTTCAGAGATTTTCGAGCTTGAAGTCGACAACCCCCAAGTAATATTCCCTGAAATTGACAGTGCTAAAGTGTTCCTTTAGGTCTCTGGAAACTCCTGTCTAAGTTAATTTGGGAATGGGGTCGATTTGGGTGAGTTTCGTACTTCGACCCGTTTGGATGTTCGAGTTCGAGTTGATCGATTTAGGGCTAATGGAAGATAATTAATAAATGGGATCCTAAATTAACCTGATGAGAAATGATTTAGGTGGATTGAGGGGAGGAATCGAGTGAGTTTTGATAAGGATTTAACCGGGTTGTGTCGTGGGTTGAACAACCCGTATTGCAGGCTTGGCGGGTGAGAACGATGAACTGTGCAGGGGGTACTGAGCAGGCGCGTGGACTCACGCGCAGCCACTCACGGCGGCGCATGAGGGGCGTGGGTCTGATTTTCGAGGTAAGTCCAACACAACTTTTATCCTATACAATGTAACGAACATTTTAGCGTTGGTTTCGAATTTATCGGACACTGTTTCGATGTTATTCCGAGGGTCCGAAGGTTTAGGTTACGTTTTTAATTAACGAATAATTCCCAGAAAATTATGAGGAATTGGTATGTTGTTATTTGAGACCTTAATGACCCTGGAATGTGATTTCGGACAGGATTCGGGTTTTCTGGAAAATGCCGGAAATTACAGGAATGCGTGCGGTGCGAAACTGAGCCTTAAGAATGGTGTGTGAGTGGACGTTGCTTTCAAAATTTAATGCATGCATAAATATTGCTATAATTTCTATGATTATGATTATGAACTATGGTTGATTTCAATTTCCGAATTTTTACGTAGTTTGAATATGCTATGCGAGATTCCACGTGTTTCGAGACTAGTTTCTCGTATGTTTTGGATGATGGGTTAACGACTGAATTTACAAGAAATGTGCATATGATGGTTTAAGAATGTTGTTTATGGTTGTGAGTGTGATTCATGGTGTTGACACGATTTTCGTGATTTCTACGATTTTGCACGTTTTACGAGATTTTGGTTTTATAGTGATTTGATCATTGTTTGATGTTTGAATTTGGAATTTGAAATGAGATTGTAACTTTGAGGATTTTAAAATGGATTTTGAAAAATGTGATTTCGGGCTTGATGCTCGGGGCATAAAAGTAATTTTAACGAACGAGATTTCGACTTTCGGAAGTTTGAAAACAGATTCTTGGTTTGGGTTCGGGATGATGCTTCCGGATGCCGGCTTACGGAATCATTATTGCGAATTCGAATTCGGGAATGAAAAAGGGGTTAATAAAGTGATTTGATATGATTATACATGCCCCGCGTTTAATGATGATTTGACTATGTTTGTGAAGTGTGATTTAGGGAATTGAATGTGGAAATTCGGACAATGGGTCCCGTTGCGAAAAATGTGATTTCAGGATGGATCCCGCATTGTTGTGATTGAAAAAGGTTTTGGGTTTAAAGACCCGTTGAAAACTATTTTGGGTTTAAAGACCCGGGTGCTATTGCTGGAGCATGTTTTGAGTTGAAAGACTCGGTTAATTGATGACGGGGGAGGGCCCTTAATGAGTTTAAAGACTCGTGAGTTTAAAGACTCGGTTATTGTGATACCCCCGAGGCCTATTGATTATGTTCTGAGTTCAAAGACTCGTTGATATCCCGGGAAGGACTGATTATGCGCATGGTTTTGAGTTTAAAGACTCAGGCGCACTTGATATCCAGCAAAATGATTGACTTGTGATTCATTGTTAATTTCTGATTTTTCAGATGTGTGGGGCAGTGGCCCGGTTTTATGGTTGATGGTTTTGGATTATGTTGTGTTCTTGAGTTTGATTCGTGGTTTTGGGCTGAGGCCCGGTGTTTATGATTGCGGGCTAAGACCCGATGGTTGAGAAAGGAAAAATGATTTTGAGTTTCATACGAGTTTTCCTTATGTTGGAATTTGGCACACGAGTTTTCTTATGTTGAAAATGTTAACCGACTGCGAAATGATTTTTTTGTATGCATGCATTGGTTTTACGCGGAGCGTAAAAACGTCTTTTATAACTGTTTTTATAAGCTGATTTATTTTTGTCCACTCACACCTTTTGATTTTTATTGACCCTCCAGGTCGTGGCGCGTTGGTCGAGGCTGATCGAGAGGCGGAGGCATGAGTAAGCACGTGTGGCTATCCCTGGTCTAGCATGTACTAAGGGTAATTTGGGGGATTTCAGTCGTTTTTTCCAGGCGGGAGCAAGACCGGGCACGGTTAACAATGCCCTATTTGGGGGTCGTCCTGTCACTGGCCCTTAATTCCCATTCATGCATCTCCCCATTGCATTCATCATTCATTTTCTTCCTTCTTCCTAAACAACCCGATCTCACCCAACCATTCAAACTAATCCAACCCAACCCCAGATGAGCGTTCCTGAGAGACCAGAGAAGGTTGTGAGAGACTGAGGATGGCTGCTGGACGGCTAGAACCGCTGTGAACGGCGGCGTGCAGGAGAAACCCGAAGGTATGGCTCGGTTTTGGTTTTTCGATTCATTTTTCGATTTCGGTTGTTATGGGCCTGTTTGGATGTTTGGTTTGAGTTATTTAGGTTTTTAGGGAGTTTTTAAGATGGTTTTGAGGGTGGTTAGATGTCGAGGAAGTCGTGGGATGGTTTTGAAAATTTTGAACTGTGGAAGAGTTTTGGACTGGTCAGGTTTTAGAAGTTTTAGGAGTTGTAATTAATTGGGTTAGGTTCCTAGGACTAATTAAGGAATTTAGGGATTGATTAGGGACAAAACGGACGAAGAATGAGGATTGTATGGGCCTGGACCGGTCACGCCGGTCCTGTTGCAGAAAAAGACCGGACCGGCCGGTCTGAACCGGTCGTCGCAAGGTTGATGGTGATGCTACAGTACTGCTCGTGGAGCCCATGCGCAGTGGCATCTCGGGGCGCGTGAGGGTGGGTGACCCACATTTCGAGGAGACTTCCAACATATGAAATCTTCTATTCGATGTAACGAATATTTTGGGACTAGTTTCGTATCGATCGGACACCATCTCGATTATGTTCGTGGCATCGGAAGGTTTCGGATCGGGATTAAAAATAGTTAAAAATTCTGGAAAATTACGTGGCTTTAGTGGGAGGTTAATTAAGTAGTTAGTAACCTTCTATTACGATTTGGACAGGTTTGGGAGTCCCGGTGATGGTGATTGGCTCGGGAGAGCCGTATGACATGCAAATCGAGGCGGCAGCTCGGACGGTCTGTGAGTGGACCTTGTTTTCTAAATTGGTGCATGCATAAATATTTATTATATGTTTTAATACTTTTTTTTGATGCCATGAGTGCATTTGGATGCGTGTTTACGTATATGCACATATTTCAAGGTTTCGACCCTATACGGTGCCTATACGGGTCTGTATTTCCCTATTGGTTTAAATGAAATGGATTTGGATTTCCAAAAGTATAAACTCGGGTATGACACCCATTTGGTTTGGTCTCGGGCATATGACGCTATGGATGACCTTCGAGTCTGAGTCGTGGTCGCGGCAGATGCTTGGTGCTCGACGGCGGACGACGTGACGCTCGCTTCCAAGTTGGGATGTGTTCCTTCCGGAGAGGTCGCGATGCACGATTCGTGGTCGGGTAGCCTGGGGAGGCTTGACTTCAGAGTGCTGACGGTTCAGGATAGTGATCGGTGATAAGTGCAGCATGATCTTGTGGTGGTCGCGTTGGTTGATTCGTTCACGGCGACATACCAGGATTGAGGGCGGTCCTGGATGGATGGTTGCACACATCACTACGATCGGAGTCGTGACTGACCCTTAGATATCGGGCACGATGCCCAGCTGATGTCATATGTTCGGGAACTAGACCTAGTTTACTTGTATTGATGATTTCGGGTCAGGGACCCTAGATGGATTTCCAAGTTCATGGCGGTTTATGGGAACCGACATGAACCCTGGAAAGGTTATTGTGGTATATGACGGTTTATGGGAATCGGGCATGGAAGATGTTATATATATATATATATATGAATGGCATGGATGCTATAGATCATGAAGGTTTAGGGGGACCGGGCATGAATGTTTATGTTATCTCTATTATTATAAAGCCGGGAGGGTTAATGGGCTTCACTAACTTTTTGGACATTTATATCCTTACTTAACAAAAAATTTTGAACGTTATCAATTAAATAGAATGAGGGTAAGATAGTAAGTTGATATTATTTAATTAAAATATTAAATAGCAACTGCTCTTTTTTTCTTTTGTTCGAAGAAATAGCAACTGTTCTGTCCTCCACGAACTCCCTGCTCTCACGAACTCTCTACTCCCATGAACAACAACAGCTCTCTCCTCCACGAACAGCAACCGCTCCATCGTGCATCAGCGACCAAATATGTTGGAGATCAGCATACAAAGAGAGAGAGAGAGAGGCAGTGGCAGTGGTATCGATAAAGGCAGAGGCAAAGCGAGAGAGCGAGAGAGAAAGAGAGAGCGTGAAGGTGAGAGAGATTGTGAATCTTCATCGCTAGCCAATGCTGTCATCAAATTTCCTATGGGTTTTGTTACTTTCTTCACTTTGTCACTTTCAGAATTGTAACATAGTATTGAAATTTTTTCTATCTTGATCTCTTCTGATTTTTTTTCCCTTTTGTGTTTGTTTCAAATTGGTTGTAGATACCACCACAGAATCCCCTGGGAATTGGGTTCTGATTTCGTCAAGGTATTTTTCTTCTGATTTGATATAGATTTCAGATTTCCTATGGGTTTTGTTACTTTCGTCACTTTGTCACTTTCAGAATTGTAACAAAGTATTGGAAATTTTTCTATCTTGATATCTTCTGATTTTTTTTCCCTTTTGTGTTTGTTTCCAATTGGTTGTAGATGCCGCCACAGAATCCCGTGGGAATTGGGTTCTGATTTCGTCAAGGTTTCTATCTTGATATCTTCTGATTTTTTTCCCTTTCGTGTTTGTTTCAAATTGGTTGTAGATGCCGCCACAGAATCCCGTGGGAATTGAGTTCTGATTTCGTCATTTTTCTTCAATTAACTGCAAAATTGCGTTGGTTCTTTTTATTGATTCAAATGTGGGTGAGTGGTCGATAGTTCACCTACTCTGTGCTAATACCGTGAGTCTCTCATTTGATATAGATTTTGGATGTGGTGAATACGTTTTGAAATTTGGGTTTTTTATAATAGCCTCAAATGATGTACAATTGAGGATCCAATTCATTGCAACATAACCTTCTCATATTTTGTGGGTTCAATTGAGGATCCAGTTCCATCTTCGTCCTTTTTGTTTCTTTCTCCGTAAAATTGTAAAGTTTATTATTAGAATGTATGTAATTGTTATCGGGTTTTGTCTTTATGAAGAGTTTATTATTAGCTTGATTTGTATGGCATAAAAATGATCGAGGCCATGAATATGAAGAGTTTAAGTTTTCAATTGTCTTCAAGTGTGGGCGACGAAGCTTGGGAGGAATCCGGTGGTACCTTTTGCTGCGGGAGGGGTGGCAACACGGGAAAAGAAAGCAAACTGCAAAGTTACAGTCAAGGAGTTTCTCACTGCCCTAGGGAGGCGGACAATTCAGAGGTTGGTTGATATAAGCCTTTATGTTTTTTCTTTTCAATTTTGCTTGATTTCATTGTCTGATTCTATCTCTGACTTTTTTGGGTATTCTTTCGATTTTGATTTTGAAATTGGGTTTTCGAATTGGCCATTTGTGGATTTTTCTTAACTTGCGAATTGAAATAATTTTGGTGCTTTGATTTCAACATTTTACTATTGTTTTGAATCAATTCTTGATGAGTTTAGAGTTAATTTCTCAATGGGCTTGCGAGTTTAGGGTTTCCGAGTTTAATTTTTATGAATCAAACTTATGCAGTCAATTGATTCGTTCTATTGTTAGGGCAGTCATATATAGTCTTCATCAATTTGATTCTGGAGCACTACTTAAACTCACACTTCTATATAAATAAAAAAATAGTGTAGAGGGAATTTCCATGATATAATTGTCATTTATAAAAACAAGAACCATCTGTATTGCTGGGAACAAATAGAGAAGATACTGGAAACATGCTTATGCTTCGACTTTTATCTATGTATGGGTTCTTGAGGTAGAGGTTGTTTAGATTTGATGAAATTTCAGATAAAAGTTTGGTTTTTATTGTATTAACTGTCTTTCGAAGCTAATTTTATTTGTCAGTATGTTGGTTTAATATTAATTTTATGTTTACAATCCAATCGCCAAGAATGTCACACTACTAAAGAAATCCAATTCTTTAGATAAAACCCTTTAGTTATTAAATTTTAGGCAGGTTCGAGTTTAATACCCTTTAATTATTAAATTGCATTCTTTATAACTCCCATCGTCCACTGTTGGAGAATTGGATTTTTTTGTTCGTTCACTTGAAATGTGAAAAGATTTTAATTTAGGATAGTGACTTTTTGATTGTTTATTTATTAGATACTGGACTTCTTAGTAATGTGAATAAATTACCTCTAAGCAAAAGGAATAAGTATCCATCTCCATATAAATATAAGTCAAATTAAGTAGGTCTAATTTATATGGATTCTTCAGAGAGTGAGAGAGAGAGAGATCGTGAGAGAGTGATAGAGATACATTTTTCAGAGAGATAGCGAACCTTCATTGTCTCAGATCCTTCACGAACGAGCTTGCGACGGTGGATGTGGGGACTGGAATTGCGTTGCAACACTGTCGAGGTATTGCACGCTTTCTTTCTTGATATCTTTTGATGTTTTCTTTTCTACGTTTGTTGAATTAATTGGTTATATTTTGGAGTGATAATACGCTGATACGATTGGCTTTTGAGGTTGTCAATTGAAGAAGGAGGAGGAGGGAAGTAGTGATGGTGGTTCAATTTCATTGAGTCAAGTGAGTATGGTAAGCAATTTAGAAAGTGTTTTGGGTTGAAGCAAGTGTTTGGTTTCCTGGTCCGATTTTCTCCCTTTCCCTTTCCCTTTCCCTTTCCCTTTCAACTTTGAATTTAATATTTCTTTTCCTTTTCGCAATTTTGGATAATTTTATGCTGAAATTGGTTGGATCAACCAATACTTATCATTTTGAATTGTCTTTCCTCTGGTCGCTTTCTCACTTCGGTTGCTGCCACCCAATTGCCTATTTTTTGTCTCTCATTCTGTAACTGATATGAAATTTGACTTGGTGAATTGTTATGTGCTAAAAGGGTTATGTAAGTGCATTATTATGAGTTTTCTAATATTGCTAAAAGGTTCATGAGCATTACATTATGCAGCTGCAGAAGAAATTACAATTTGAGGAAAGAAAACAGGAAAATCAGAGACGAGTAAATGTTATGAGTCCCATTCTTGCTACAAATTCATGAATTGCTCCTGGAGTGGTCTCCTTTTCCCTTCTTTCTACTTGGTTTTTTTTGTTCATGGTGGAGTCATTTTTTGCTTATGAGATTCTGATGTTTTTTTGGTACTTTGTCAGAAGCCTACACTTTTCCTAAGCTCCATGCAAAGATGCAATACTGTATTTCCAGTGCTATCCATTCCCACATTGTGAGGGTGCGATCTCGGGACAAGATGAGGAACCATGAGCCTCCACAGCGTTTCAGGCGTAAGGTATGCTCTAAATTTATTAGTGGTCAGTGTGAGATTTTATTTCTTTGGTAAATCATGTGATTTCTATTGTTCAACACGGTTTAGTAGAGTTGCATTTAGAGTTGAAACAATATAAATTATATTTTAGAAGGCTTCGATACAAATTTAATATGAAGAGATATTAAGTGAGTGAGTAGTCAATATTTATATTCGCCAATAGTTTTGCTCAGAAGTCAACTGATGTCATTACAAATAGGAGGTTTATTATTAGGAATTGAAATTTAGAATGGATCATATTTAGATTAGAAGCCCTAATTTTAAACCTAAACATTCAGTACATTCTCTAATTTTATGTTCTCTTTTCATTTATGAAGGCTTCATTGTTGTACACTCTAAAGGTCATGTAAGCTTTTGTTTTTGAATTAGTTTTGGTATTCATTTTGGATGGGATTTGATTGAAAAAAGGACAAAGCTATCAAGAGTTGTTGGGTGAGGAACATTATTGAGTAAGTTGTTGTTAGGGATATGCAGGAGGCCTGTGTTTATGAATGTAATTCTCTTTTCTTTCTGCTCAATTTTTTTCCTGTAATATGTGTAATTTTTTTTTTCCATTTGAAATTTTTATTTAATTTTGATGGTTTTGATATTTGTTTTGGGAATTTGTTCTGATATTTCAGAAAATGAACCATCCTTTGGAATCATTAATCAACTTATCGAGGCAATATCTTTTCGCTTCTCAATATTCATGCCTATTCAGTTAATGCCTCGCTTTAACTTCTCAACCATTAATCATTTACTTCAAACAATTGCCTCTAAATTTTCTATTACTGCTGCAGGTTTGAGGGAGCTATCGGAAACAAAATCATGGGCTCGAAGCAAAATTCTTCTGGAAGCAGAACAAGAAGGACATTATCTATGCTTGTTGTGATTGCTCTATATTCCTTCTCTTATACTAACAAACGGAAGAAGCACAATTATGTTTTTTCTTTTTTTCCAATGTAAACAATATTGCAATGTAAATAAAATAACATTGGATCGATTATGTTTGCCTCTCTTTGCTTTTCGTTTCGTTGGCTTTTCTCTACTTATATTCGGTTGTTATATTCGTATGGGTTTTCATTGTGTAAACTACTTGGAGGAACATGATTCAAGAGAAGGAATATTGTATTATAATTTTTAAAACATTAATTTGTACTCTTATTATTGAATTATTCGCATCATATAAAGAGGAAACCTCCCTTTGTTTAGCACATTCTTTGACAAAATTGGCCATTATATCCCTTCGTTTCTAAACCTCCACGTGTCAAGAGTGGCTTGCACGTTTTTTTAATTAAGAATTAAGCGGCTCCTACTATTTGATTTTTATACCAATTTCCTTTTAGGATATCGTGCTGAGAGATTTGTACGAAAATAATGAAAATATGAAGTGGGTATTAGGTATTTTTTGTTTACATAACAAGTATACTAGCATCAATGCAGGCGGCTCTGCCTCTGCGCGAGGCTCTTCGGTGCGCCATTTTTAGTTACCCGAGATTACGTTATTTCCTATTTATTATTCTTAAGTATAAAAATGACTAAATCATATAATAAAATTGGATCATGTACAAACTAAATTTACATAACAAATATGCCTAGCTAGGGAGATTTTGAATTTTCCTTTACATAAAAAAAAAATGCGTAAATCAAAAATAAAAATTCAAAATCTCTCTACCTAGGTATATTTGTTATGTAAATTTAGTTTGTACTTGATCCAATTTTATTATATGATTTAGTCATTTTTATACTTAAGAATTATAAATAGGAAATAACGTAATCTCGGTTAAAGAAAAATCGGGCGCGGAGCCGCCTGCAGTGAGGCTAGTGTATATATATGTTCATATACCTTCCTTTACTTCTATTATCTCCTCCGGGGAGGGTCGTTGGCCTGGGTGGACCTCGGAGTAGTTACGAAGCACTGACTGCGTGGGAGTCGCCCCCGTTGGGTGCCTTACTCTCAGGAAGGCTTGTACTATAACCTCAAGATGGGTCATTGGTCTACGAACATTGACCTTGGATTATGAGAGACTTGGGTTTGAGACCCCGGGTGGCACGCGCGTAGCTTTGGAAACCGTGACAGGATTGGTTGTGTGAATTATATGTATATATGATATATGCTATATGAAATATGGAATATGATGTGTGTTGGACACAGGTTTTGGGCAGTGGCCCGTGTAGTTGGTCTCTTTATGATTTGGGCTGAGTCCCGCATGGATTTGGGCAGTGGCCCGTATGATTGGTTCTTATTGGTTCTTTCATTATGGTTTTGGGTTTAGTTCCCACATGTGGTTCATTTGGTTAAATGGTTTTCGAATGCATGCAGGCTTTTTAGTGAAGGGTACACATGTCTTTCTTATGAAATGTTTTTATAAACTCTTGTTTTGTCCACTCACAGCTTTTAATGTTTTGACTGCCCTTCAAGTTGACGGAGGATGTGGACTGTAGCAGAGACCGAGATATCACATAACTCCTCCAGATCCTTGCGTACTCTAATAGCCCGAGAGGGCAAAGGTCCGAAATATCCCTTGTCTGACACTTTGTGTCAGACGGGAGCAGGGTCATTCCGCGTTAATCCCGGGGGGATTGGGATGGGTCCTGTCACATAATCATAATCATAGAAATCATAGAAACAGTTATGCATGCATTAAATTTTAGAAAGCAAAGTCCACTCACACTCCGTCCATATCGCTCGCTTTTCGACCTGCACGCGTTTCCGTAATTTTTGACATTTTCCAAGAATCTCGAATCATGTCCGGAATCATTCTCCAGGGTCACTAAGGACTCAAATAACATCATACTAATTTCCCATAATTTTCCGAGAATTAAATATTAATTAAAAACGTAACATAAACCTTCGGACCCTCGAAATAATATCGAAACGGTGTCCGATTAACTCGAAACCAGCGCCAAAATGTTCGTTACATTCCATAGAACAAAAGTCATGTTGAACAAACCTCGAGAATTGGGCCCACGAGCCCTCACGCGCTGCTACAGTACTGGGTACTATTCATCATCTCCGCCCGATTGACTGGTAAACGGGTCCAGTTGCCCGCGACTTGACCCGGCTGAGTTCCTGTCAATTCCAACCTAATTTCATCAATTCATTCAGCAGTAGGATCGCCATGTATCTAATTAGAGTTGTGTGACCTTAATTTTGTAATAACTTACCCTAATCCAGGCGATTCGAAGTCGAACTTCGAAGAACAGATGGGCACTGTTCATTCTTCAATCTCGACCAATCTCGATTTTTTTCTTGAAATTGATTCACTCAGAAGCTTCATAGGGTTCGTATAAACTCGTTTCTCATGTCAATTTCTCCCTTCAACTCCTCCAACTTCACGACTCAAAGCTCGATTTTCTTCTCGGTCACCAGGTCCATTCAGAGCCAAAACAGCATCAATTCTCTTCCTTCTTGCACTGGATCTACTTGAATTGATCCCAGAGAACTCAATGAAACCTCAATTTTCCTTGGGGTGGCCTACAATTCGAAATTGGATTCTCTCTCTCTCAAGGACAAGTTTCGGGTTTGAGTTTTCCTTTCAACACTTCCATCACTTTTCTTCCTCTCTCAATCTCAAATCGCTGTTCTTCCTCCCTAAGTCCTTCTCCAGTCTCATTTTCTCTCAATTCATTCTTGGGAAGGTCGATCAAGCCATGGTCATCGGTCTCTGTTTTTCATTTCAAAAACACCCACTCAGTATCAATTTCCAATTCCCCCGACTGTACACCTATTCCAAACACACTAACACACACTTCCTTGTGCCACTAACCTGATTTTAGAGAATGACAGATGTCATTTAGTGGCATCACCATGGACGAATCAGCCCATCACCGTCCCATTCCTTCTTTAATGGTTCAATTACCATTTTTCCCCTACTTTGACAATTTACCAAAATGCCCTTCACACTTCCAGGCCCGTAACTTAGTCATCCCAACTCTGATTGACGCGTGCCGCCTGTATGCGGACTCAGCATCTCGAGACCTTCCCAAAGGTCTTCGAATTACGTGAACAGTCCATGTCGTTTGAAAAGTCAACAAATTGCCCCTTTTTAACCAATTTACCAAATTACACCTAAACTTCCGAACATAATAACTTCCTCCTCGAATGTCGGAATCGGACGTGCCACCTGTCTACGAACACGAGACGTCCTGAACTACGTCACAGTCATCGGTCAAAGTTCGTTTGACCACTCAAACCAAAAGTCAACCGTTCGCCACTTCCAAGGGCAAAATCGTCATTTTCTTCAACTTTTTCCAAAATTTCCTTTTTCGAATGTCCGGGTCGTTACATCCCAGATGTCTGATGTCCCAGACGTCTAATCATAGCAATCCTGCTCCTGAGTCACTATAGGTTATGGTAGCTCCGTATAATGACCCATCGCAGGTAATGTACTATGACTTCCCCAGTGTCCCAGACACCTGGAGGAGACCATCACATATCCTCGTATCAAGATGGTATATGGAAAACATTTTTACAAGTCATTTCAAAACATCTCAATGGGCCCTGCCTGAAATTCTCATAAAGCATGACAAATCCATTTACGGTCCTCGACCCGAAATAACGTTTATGAAACATACCCAGACCCGAAATCACATTTATAAAACTCAACTGGGCCTCATGCCCGATTTTGTAAACCACTGGGCCCTTGGCCTGATCACATAACTCAAAAGGGTCTCAGCCCGATTTCGTAAACCAACTGGTCCCTCTGCCCGATCACATAATTTCAAATGGGTCTCATGCTCGAGTTCATCTTTCGAAAACCAAAACCATGCCATAGAACCATTATTAAACTCACAATCAGATAGCATTAGTATAAACTCGTAAACCTCATAATACGTGTAAATACAGAATTACCTCGAAATACGTCAATCATGTAAACCACGAGTGCCACAATCATCATAATAGAAATCACGTATGTAAACCATATAAAATAATTATGCATGTATCACAGTTTAAAAAACGAAGTCCACTCATAGACCGTCCTACGGTGCCGCCTCAATAAGCGTGTCATAAGTCCTCCCAGGCCACCACTATCACCACAGCTTCCAAACCTATCCAAATCATACTAGAGGGTCACTAACCTCTTCATTAACCTCCTATTAAAGTCCCGTAATTTTCCTGAATTTTTAACTATCTTTAAACTCGATCCTAAACCTTCGGACACCCCGAAAGATATCGAAACGATGTCTGATCGACACAAAACCTGTCCCAAAATGTTCGTTACATCGAATAGATTATTTCAAATGTTAAAGTCATCCCCAAAAGACCCCTCACACGCCCTCATACGCTAGTGAACAGTGTCACCATCAACCTCTGGTGAACCGGATTCTGAACCTGTTCACTGGTTTCGACCGGACCTGATTGGCATTCCCGGTTTTCCCCATTTTCCACCTATTTTCAATTCAATTTATTCCTATAGCTTCATTCCACTGATTCTAATCGATTAATGACGTCAAAACCTGAAATGAGGGACTGGAGATTACCTCCCCAATTGACGATCCAACCTTCCATTTTCCTCCACCGTCTCCGGCCACTACAAGCCACCTCAGGCCCTGAAACCAATCTCGATCAACTCCTAGCAACTCCCAGATGCTCACCTAAGCAACCAATTTGATCAATAGTGACCAATTTGAGATTATCCATTTTTGAATTCAAGATAGAATTTCACGGGAAAAAGCTTACCGTGGACGTCATGCACCGCCATGGCCACCACCAACCTCGTCCCATCCTCCAAAGCCTTAAAAAAACCACCAAAACAGTCCATCATTAGTAGAACCAGACTCACCATATTCAAATTCTAAAAGAAGGGCAAACGACCTACCTGCCCGCTTCTGCCACCGTACACTACGGCCCTCCATGGTGGCACCATTACGTTCCTCATCATCCACTCACACTTTTCCATTCACACAACATGTCCAAAAGATCAAGATTGAAGCAATTGGGTGGAAGGATTCTCACGGTCTACTAGAAATGGCGTGGATGCTCGATGATGATGATCAGCTGAGGAAAAATGAATGGTGAGGATGAGAGGATTGAGGGAAATGAAGGGCTAGGATGAGAGATGTGTGTGTTTGATTTTATTACAAATGGACCAATGGGAACAAGATCCACAATTTAAGGGTCTCAAGCCATGGGATGAGTGACACTTGATACTCATCCAAGGGCCCCACATAAAATATCAACCAATTAGATTTTTAGGTTTATTTAATTTGAATCCCAAGACGTAAATTCCCGATTTCGATCCCGTGACCATAACTTTTCCGTCGAACGTCCGTTTTTGACGTACCGCCTATCTATGGACTCGTGACGTCCCAAACTACGTCACGGTCATTGGTCCTCGTACGTTTGACTCCCCGAGTCAAAAGTCAACATTTTGCCCAAGACTAGGGGTAAAACGGTCATTTTACATAGTCCGTTCGATTTCGCTCAACTAATCACCGATTACTCTTACTAATCCGTCATTAGTCACTAATCTAATCCCGGAATTCGGGATGGGACGTTATAGTGCAGGCGCGTAGTTTCCAAGCGTAGGGAACTTTCATCGGAACGTGAGGGCGCGTGCGACGGTTCCTAACGGCCCGACCAACATGAAAATTGTTCTTCACTTCATTCTTAATTTAATGATTCAAAGTTTGAATTAATTGGACCTTCTTTGCATTTATTGTCGAATTTGAAAGATAATATGTTATTATTTTATATGTGTAGATTAAAGTGTTTATTGGGTCTATGTTTATACTTACTACATTTGATATAATATGTTTATATTGAGGTTAACATATGTTAAAAAGTAATTTAAGTATATAACTTAAGGATGAAGTGATCTTTAAATGCCCTACAAACAAGTTAGGTTCATGAAGGGGGTTATGCATGTTTTCTAATATTGATGCATATATGTTTCATGAGGTTATTTGATGTTTGATGAGGATCATCGTTGATTGAATGTATTTTAGTGGATATATGTGAAAGACTAATCTGGGATTAGTTGAGTGAATCAGACGAAATGTGCAAAATGACCGTTTTGCCCTGGGCGTGGGTAAAATGTTGACTTTTAGTTCGGATGGCCAAATGGACTTTGACCGATGATTGTGACGTAGTTCGGGACGTCACTAGTTGATAGATAGGTGGCACGTCCGATTTCGACATTCAAGGAAGAAGTTATGACGTTTGGAAGTCGAGGGGTATTTTGGTAATTTTGAAAGATAAGGGTGAAATGTTGACTTTTAACCCGGGAGGTCCAATGGACGAGGGCCAAGGACAGTTACGTAAGTCGAGTCGTTACGAATCCATAGACGGGTGGCACGCCAAAATTGGAGGTTCGACGGCGAAGTTGTGGTCACAGGAGTGAAATCGCTTAATCGAACGAACCGAGATTTCGATTAAAATATTATTAAAATATTGAATAGTGATCAGTGTTTGAGTACACTTGGATGAGTGACATGTGTCACCCATCCCTTGTTTTGAGGCCTAAATTCTGCTCCATGTTTTGGGGAAACATCATCATCATGTTTTATCATTTTTAATCATCTTTAATCATTCTTAATCAGCACCATTAGTCTTCTTCTTTGTATTTTCTTCAAACCGTGAACAACCATGGAAGCAGAGCTTGAGAGAATTGGCTTCCTTCCATAGCCGTTCTTGAGATGGAAAAATTGAGAGTTTGAAGAGACTGAGTTAGAGAGGGAAACACGGGGACAGAGAGAGAGTGGTGAAACAGAGAATCGAATTTTAGAAATTTTGGGGGGGAATTCGAAATTGAAGCTTTGAGCCTTGAGGATCAAAATTGAGCTCAATTTGAGTTTTCTGGGATTTCCACGATCAGAATCATCGAAAGAACGAAGCAAATTGATGCCTTATTGGCTCTGAACGGACAAGACGACAGTGAGCAATTTCGAAGGTTGAGTTGTGATCTTGGAGAGATGAAACGATGAAATTGAATTGGGGAATGAGTTTCGCATGGTCCAACAAAGCTTCTGGGTGGATCAATTGAAGGAAATCTATCGAGATTGATGAATTTCGAAGAAGGAGCAGTACCCAGGTCTTCTTCGACATTCATCATCGAATCGTTTGATTTGAGGTAAGGATTAGAAAAATTAAGTTTACAGAACTCTAATTGGACTTAAATCGAAGCTATTTGAATGTTCAATTGAAGGATTGGATGTCGAATTGATAGCAAAGGAGTCGGGTTAAGATGCGGGTTGCAGGACCCGTTTTACAGACAAACGGGTGAGGACGAAGGTACTATAGCAGGCGCGTGGGTTTCACGCGCAGCCACTCACAGTGGCACGTGACGGCGCATGGGCATGAATATCGAGGTGAGGTCAACATGACTTTCGTCCCATTTAATGTAATGAACATTTTGACATTGGTTTCGAGGAAATCGGTTATCGTTTCGATACTGTTCTGAGTATCTGAAGTTTTATTATACGTTTAAAATACGTATTTAAATCTCAGAAAAATTGGGGAAAATTATATGAGGTATATTGAGATGTAAGTGACCCTCGTTAATGATTTTGGATAGGAATTGCGATTTCCAGAAATTCCGGAAAAACGTGCAGCTCGGAAAACGAGCGATATGGACGTTGTGTGTGAGTGGACTTTGTTTTCTAACCGTGATGCATGCATATATGATTTAAATGCCTTATTATATGATTTGATATGTTTTGACATGATTGATATTCCAATCCGGTGATTTCTTGATTTTCTGGATTATTATATTATTTTTGGCACAATTTTCCAGAAATTGTGAAATTGATGTTTTGTGCGTAGGCCCGTCATTAAAAATGATGTTTTGACTCGGATTATGAGTCAGGGACTGATTTGATGTTTTCTGGACATATTTTATGGATTTACGTGGAAAATGGCAACTCGGTTTACGGTTGCACGGATTTGCGTGAAAATGATATTTTGGGCTTGAGGCCCAGTGGAATTGTGATTTTGTTTGGATTTGTATTTCCATATGATTACATGATGTTATTGATGATTTCGGATTTATAAAATAAATTGGGACTTTGGTTTTCCGGATTTAAGGACTATATTTTGAGGCTGAGACCCTATGTTAATAAATGATTTTGGTTTTCAATGCAACTGGTTTTTCACTGGTTTTCATAATGGTGATGTGTTGCAGATATTTAGGTCTTTCGGGTGGAAATATGTTTTTTTTTGTGTTTCCCCGGAGTGCACCCTGGAGATAAAGCTCGCCTTCGGGAGGGAAGTGTTTACCCCGGAGAGGTCACGTAGCACGGTTTGTTGTCGTGCAGCCGAGGGAGGCTCGACTCAGACCAGAGGTGCTGGATTATATGGAGATTGGTCAGTGATGTGTTCACTATGATCTGGATTGTCGGCTGGTGAGGTATTCACAGCGACAGATGCTCGGATTTTGAGCGGTCCTTGAGCCTATTTGATTTGCACGCGTAGCAGGGATAAACGTGACTATATGAGATTGGATATGGAAATAAGTCCCATGGTTTTATGGAAAATGATTTTGAGGAAACCGTGGTTTTATGGAAAATGATTTTGAGGAAACAGTGGTTTTGTGGAAAATGATTTTGAGGAAAATGTGGTTTTATGGAAAATGATTTTGATGAACATGAGTTTCAAAGAACATGTGGACATGGAATTTAGAAAAATGTTTTGATTTTATCGGTCCACTATTCATAATTGATTGATTTCATACTATTACTCATGTTTTATGATATGGATGCTTGTTTGTGAAAACTGGAGGGTAAGAATGTGTTTTGGTAAACGTATTTATAACAGTTTGTTTTGTCCACTCACACCATTTTCTGTTTTATTGACCCTTCAGGTCGTGGCGCGTTGATCGAGGCTATTCGAGAGGTGAAGGTATGACTGGGAACAGGTGCACTTATCCCTTGTTTGGCAAGGAACTGGAGGGTATTTTCGAAACTTCAGTTGACTTGTTAGACAGGAGCAGGACTGGGCACGGTTATCTATGTCCCTCGGGGACGGGTCCTGTCAAATTGGTATCAGAGCACTAGGTTGCTGATGTTGTTGCCACGTCATACCTCCGAAACGTAAGCCTCGTGCGCGACCTGGTAGTGAGATGGGTATAGTAGGGTATTTGAGACCTCGTGATAGATCTCGGAATGACATTGACCCTGGTTTGAGGGTCAGATGTTAATTAGTGTACAGATGTCGAACCAGAATTTTTGTGGGTCCCAAGATTGAGTGAACCCAGAGACTAGAGAGGTAGCACAATCGGGTAGATTGACACTGGATGAGATTATTCTCAGTAAATTCCTTAAGTGGAATGTGTGTTCCAGAGTCTAGGGTGTGATGGGGTATCCCTTAGGCTGAGTAAGTGGTATAAGATGTGGTTCACCCGCGGTAATTTGCTAGGTGACCGAGTATGCCAAATATTTGGCACCTGGGATGCCAAGGATTAGTATAAAGTTAGACACTGATGAAGTATGGGTTTATGAATTAGTATTGATTAACCGTGTTTACTGTACTTAGGGATTTGGATGGGTTGTGTCAGTTTCACTTAGTGATTAAAGGTTCAGGTAGAGACCCGTTGTACGTAGAGATTGGGACTTAGAGATAGTCCAGTTCAATGCGACGCCAGTTGGGTCCACTGGGAGTGATAAGATTAAGTGCACAGAGATGCTCAAGATTGTGGGTCTTCTGGTCACATCATAAAGAAATGGTTATCTAGTTTGAGAAAGTGATAGAGGCACTAGTGGGAGTGCAAAAGAGTAGGGATTGACATTTGGATTGACTGCTGATGTGTCAGGCGAGGGAAGAGTTGATAGGACCCGTGTTGGACCATAGAGGTATGGTCGGGTTTGGGATCATGTACCTGAGGTGATTTGTTAAGGTATGGAAGTCGGTGAACCGACTGGAGTTACGAAAATGGTAGATTTGATGATATCTTTAGGGTCATCTTGGTAGTTAGATTTGGTGAAATTGGTGATATTTAAGGGAATAGACCCCTTTCTAAGTAAAGATACGTAGGTTGACTGATGATGCTAGCCTAGTGGCTGAATTGGGTATTCATGGACTTGGATTGAGTTGGACAAATCCTTAGGATGGATTGGTTAATGACTCATGATACCTCTAGGTATGTCGATTAGAGAGTGATATGAGGAGTCTAGGATTACCAAGGGTAATTACTGGGCACATGTGTGATACTTGTGGGTAGTGTTTGCGATGCCCAGTGAGGGCTGAGGATGCACGGATTGCTCAATAGATTTCCTGAGGTTTTTGCTAGGATGAGAGGTTGAGTTGATATTGGAGATCATATCGAGTATACGAGTTGTTTCTCGGACACTTTGGTGTAACGACCCGTCCCAAATTCCAGGATTAGATTAGTGACTAATCACGATTAGTGAGGCTAATCTGTGATTAGTTGGGCGAAATCGGGCTAACGATGCGAAATGACCGTTTTGCCCCTAGTGGTGGCAAAACGTTGACTTTTCAATCGGGCGGTCAAATGGACTTTGACCAATGACCGTGATGTATTTTGTGACGTCACGAGTTCATAGACAGGTGGCACGTTCAATTCCGACGTTCGAGGAGGGAGTTATGACGTTCGGAAGTTTAGGGGCATTTTGGTAATTTTGGATAAAAGGGGTCAAATGTTGACTTTTTGACCGGGAGGTCCGATGGCCGAGGGCCGAAGACCGTTACGTAGATAAGGACGATACGAATCCGTAGACAGGCGGCACGTCGAATTCGGACGTTCGACGGCGAAGTTACGGTTCACGGAAGTTCCTGGTTACTATTCACGATGGCACGTTTTACGAGACAAAAAGTGCAGTTTGTCTTTAGTGGGCCCAGTTGCTTTTTAGAAACCAATGGATGAGTGACAAGTGTCACTCATCCACTGGACAACACATTACATACATGCACTTCACCGTGCATTTTCATTTTCTTCGTTCAAACACAACCCACCCGATCTCACCATTTTCTCTCATTCCCATGCAACCCAAACCCAGCCAACCATCACCCATGACCAGGCAGAGGACCAGGGAGATCGAGGGAGCTGAGGTGGCCGGCCTGGAGGCCTGAACCGCCTCCCACGGCGGCGAGAGGAGGAGAAACCCGAACGGGTACCCGGTTAGCCCATTTTAATCCATTTTTCCATTTTCGTTGTTATGGTTAGTTTTTAATGGTTTTAATCAGTCCATTAGGTTGCTAGGGACATTTTAGGAAGGTTTTGGTGGTGGTTGACGGCTGAGCAGCCGTGTAGGTTGATCGGGAAAAATCGAACCGTGAGGTTCAAATTGGACTAGTCGGATTTCGTAGGTTTTAGGTTGTTTAGTTAATTAGGATTGATAGGAAAGATTAAAAGAGGAATTTAGGAATTGGAATGGAAGAAATCGG
The DNA here is from genome assembly GCA_032719365.1 of Prinsepia uniflora. Classification (NCBI taxonomy): domain Eukaryota; kingdom Viridiplantae; phylum Streptophyta; class Magnoliopsida; order Rosales; family Rosaceae; genus Prinsepia; species Prinsepia uniflora. Next base: position 52,211,650 of record CM064861.1, on the reverse strand, counting down.
ACCGAAAATGAGGGAGAAGGAGGCCTGGACCGGTTACGCCGGTCCAGTTGCAGGGGTTGGACCGGACCGGCCGGCCCAGACCGGTTCGATCGCTGGAGATGATGGGTACTGTAGCGGCGCGTGAGGCCCACGCGCAGCCACTTCAGGCGGCGCGTGCGGGCGCGTGGGAGAGAATTTGGGGATGTGTTCAACATGTAAAATCATCTATTCGATGTCGAACATTTTGGGACTGGTTTCGTGTCAATCGGACACCGTCTCGATATGTTTCGGGGCATCGGAAGGTTTAGGTTCGGTTTTAAAAATAGTTAAAAATAAGGGTAAATTACGGGGCTTTAGTGGGAGGTTAATTAAGTAGTTAGTAACCTTCTATTACGATTTGGACAGGTTTGGGAGTCCCGGTGACGGTGATCGGCTCGGGGAGCCGTATGACACGCTAATCGAGGCGGCAGCTCGGACGGTCTGTGAGTGGACCTTGTTTTCTAAATTGGTGCATGCATAAATATTTGTTATATGTTTTAATACATGTTTGATGATGCCCTAGGTGCATTTCTATGTGGTTGCGTATAAGCACGTATTTCGAGGTTTCGGCCTTATACGGTGCTTATACGGGTCTGTATTTCTTTATTGATTTAAATGAACTGGATTTAGATTTCAAAAGGATAAACTCGGGTATGAGACCCATTTGGTTTTGTCTCGGGCATATGACCTCAGATATTGGGCACGGTGCCCAACTGATGTCCTATGTTCGGGCACGAGACCCAGTCACTTTACGGTTTTGATTTCAGGTAAGGGAACCTTAAATGGATTCCCAGGTTCATGATGGTTTATGGGAACCGGCATGCTACCTGGTTATGTTATTACGGTACATGACGGTTTATGGGAACCGGCATGTTACCTCGGTTATGTTATTACGGTACATGACGGTTTATGGGAACCGGCATGTTACCTGATTATGGATATTATGGATCATGACGGTTCAGGGGGGAACCAGACATGAATGTTTATGTTATGTATATATATGTTCATCTACCTTCCTTTACATGTTCTGCTATCTCCTCCGGGGAGGGTCGTTGGCCTGGGTGGACCCCGGAGTAGTCACGGAGCACCGACTGAGTGGAGTCACCCCCCAGTTGGGTTCCTTACTCTCAGGAAGGCTATGGTTACTATTACCTCAGGTAGGGTCAGTGGTCTGCGGACATTGACTTGACTTTGAGATGACTCGGATTGAGACCCGGGTAGCACGCGCGTAGCTTTGGATACCGTGACAGGATTGGTTGTGTGACTTATATATATGTATGTGATGTATATATGATATATGATATGTGGTGTGCACAGGATTTGAGCAGTGGCTCGTGTAATTGGTTTCTTTATGGTTTGGGGCCGAGTCCCTTATGGATTTGGGCAGTGGCCCGTATGGTCGTTTTCATTGTGGTCCTTTCGACCTTGGTTTATATCTGCTTTGGGCTTAGTCCCACATATGGTTTGTTTTGGATAAATGGTTTTCGAATGCATGCATGCTTTTTAGTAGAGGGTACAAATGTCTTATGAAATATTTTTATAAACTTTTGTTTTGTCCACTCACAGTTTTTAAATGTTTTGACTGCCCTTCAGGTTGACATCGGATGTGGACTGTAGCAGAGACCGAGATATCACATACCTCCTCCGGATCCTGGCGTACTCTGATAGCCCGGGAGGGCAAAAGGGCGGAAATATCCCTTGTCTGACACTTCGTGTCAGACGGGAGCAGGGTCATCCCGCCCTAATCCCGGGGGGATTGGGATGGGTCCTGTCAGCGTGGTATCAGAGCGGGGTTGTCTCTATTCGAGCAACTGTGTAGCTCTCGGAGTAATGCACAGGTCGAGGTTGTGATATCTCAAGTGGCTACAGTTCGTGATCAACCTGATAGTTGGGGTGCCGATACGATAGTTAGTAGGATATGATCGTTTTGGTTCGGCGCTAGATGCCGGGGTTGCCATAGTTATATCGTGGGTGATAGTGTGGGACCCTACGGAAGGATTAACGTGTTCGTATTCTGGAGTGTGATCGTGAGACGGTTAGTTGGGATCGTCTTCACGATGTCGTAGGATCGGTTCCGACGACTGATTCGATGTTGTGACCATTAGATGGTCAGATTATGTTGAGTTAAATGGATTTACTACAGTTGGCAGTTAGCAACCGGATTCGAGGAATCCGAGTTGGATTGACGGTAGGATTGGATTGACGTCTTTATGATGTCCGGACCGCGGGGTCGGTCAGATCGTGGATTTTACTGCTTTTCGCAGTTGGGTTCAGAGTGACCCTAGGTGTGATCGTGGAACCCTACCGTATGTGTATGGTTCGGAAATGTGAGTTGACGAGTGGTTTGACTTGGACGACTATTCGGATTTGGATTCGTTAGTCGGTCTAGTCATGTCAGCTTGTGTTGGGACTGCACTTCGCAGTCAGGGTTGTACTTATCGGTTGGACCGAGTTGGTTGTCGTGCTACTTCAGTTGTGATGGACTGTTGATGCAACTAAGGTCGTGGGCGACCTGGTAGACGACATTTGGGTTAGTCGGAGTACGACTGGTTAGAGTTCGGTTGGACAAGTTATCAGGGTTGGTACTTGTCGATGGAATCCCAGGTTTGGGATACAGGGTAGTTGGTACGAGCGGTTGATTCCGTTGGATGCGAATCTCGATAGCGAGGTCTGGTAGTTTGGTCTGCACGAGGTTGTGGCAGACACTACTATCGATGGACTTAGTCGAGTCTCATCAGGTCGAGTAAACTCAGGTTGTCGTGACGATGATACGAGGTGCGTGAGTAACGCATATGTACGAGCAGTGATTCTGGATTCGACTCGGTTACGGCTGAGTGCGATCGCAGAATGAGACGGGGACGTTCAGGGGACGTTTCCTATTCTCGTATGAGTTGTCAGGGTGACTGTACCTAGAGTCGGGTACGAGGGAGACAGAGTTTCTCCTAGAGCAGTGGTACGGGGCCGTCGCTCGGTATGAGCGGAGATCCAGGGTTGTCAGTTTTGGACATGGTGTGCCGATACTGATACTAGTGTTGGTATACTGGTACTAGCGCTGGTGCTAGTGCTGGTGATTGTGATGACGGTGAGTCACGAGTCGGGATGTGGCTCTGACGAGATGGGCATATGTTCGGTATCTGTGGTTCTAGAGTGGATCTCAGATAAAGTTAAAGTGGTTAAGGGACACGTGGTTGATGTCCGGGTATGTTGTTTCCAATCTTGTTGGAACTTCGAAATCGCGAGAGGGTGCGATTGCGGTGACGGATGGAATGCGGGTTTTCCGCATTGGTAATGGGTATGTCGAAGTCATTTTGGTTGAATTCTCAGATTCTACCATGATTGATGATGGTAGATAACATTGATGATATAGATGTTGTTGGTTGCCACTAGTACACTGATCGTGTATTAGTTGGTGGACCCGGGATTTGTTCTGAATCATCAGGAGGAGATGAGTATATCGAAGTTAGGTGACTGAGATTCCTCATTCTCTACTGGGTGGCAGACGATGTCAGGTTACCTAACGTGGTGAGTGCATCGAGTGTTTTTTGCATTCACGTAGGATGGATTATTCGATCATTCTTGTTTTTTCCTCGGTGGAATGACAAGGATCGATACGAGGTAATCAGTGAGTACCCACAGTCTCGGCGTGTCTCGTCGTTGACTAATCTGTTTAGATGTGGGAATTGGTTTAGGACTTTGGGTATCGCTATGGATCTGGATCGTGATCTTGATGATCCAGATAGGTGGAGAGTTTATTACCCTTACTTGGATGTGGAGTGGAGCATGATGGGACTGAACTTCTTTTCGAGGTAAATCTCATATGGCTTGTTACTCGAGCGAGTAGGTGTCTGACGAGGTCGGATTTTATCAGACCTAGTGTTGTGTTGATGTTGGGATTGGCTTCCCTATGAAGTCAATCGATTGTAATAGGGTAATCGGTTTAGCAGGTAACCGATAGGTTTGGTTTTGGTATGTCTCGGTAGACGTGAACGAAATTTCGAGTTTTGGAATCAGATTTCTGGATGACGATTCAGGATGTGATTTTAGAACTTGAAAAAGGATTTCTAGATTTGGGTTTTGGAATCGGATTCTGGGTGACGATTCAGGATTTGATTCTAGAGCTTGACTGTAGATTTTCTTTTATGGATTTGGGTTCGGAATGGTTATTCCAAATACTAGGTTACGGAATGATGGTTTCGGATTCGAAATTGGACATGACTATGAATATGATTTCTGGGTTTGAATTCGGAATTTCTTACGAAGTTGCGGATTCGGATTCGGATTTGGAAATGGATAACGGGTTGGAGTTTCGATTTGTCTAATGCTGGATTGGACAAGTGAACTCCATAATTGAAACGTGATTGGCTACAACCTAGGTGGTTGTAGACTGATTGATGGGTAGGTATATGTACCTTGTACGTTGTTCGAGGTACGATACTGGATAGGCTTGTGGTGTTTGGCAGCGGTATTCTGGGTATACCAGTGATACGTTGGAGAACGTGTTGGTAGTCGGATTGGTTCTGATACCATCGGATTAGTTGAGGTCGTGGATTGGACATTGGATACTGTGCAGTGGGTCATGGTATTTCTGATGGGTCTAGTTACACACAGGTCGAGTGAAATGCTTGTGGTTAGTGTAACCACGAGTGTGTGTCATATCCGTTTTTGACTGGCGACTGTCAAGTGGTGGCAGTTTGTCAGATGTGTCAGCGTGGATTGTTGAGTGGAGATTTAGTAAGGAACCGTCGAGTTGTTGTGTCAACGAAATGGTAGATCTGACAAGTGGTGTCAGTTCGGAGCGTACGACTTCTGTCATTCGACGTGGTCGAATGTAGTCGATACGACGTGAGTGTTAGTCGTACGTCTGGTTGCAGACGGTTATCGTTCTAGTTAGTGGGTGTACGAGTGTACACGAGTTCCGAGGTCGATTCTACTTTCCACGTGGTGGATGTGGAATCAAGATAATTGGAGTTTCGAGAATGAAACTAATTAAGGAGGGAAGAACGGTTAGATTAGGTCGGTTGGAATTTCGAGGATGAAATTAATTAAGGAGGGAAGGTTGTAACGACCGGTCCCAAATTCCAGGATTAGATTAGTGACTAATCACGATTAGTGAGGCTAATCCGTGATTAGTTGGGCGAAATCGGACGAACGATGCGAAATGACCGTTTTGCCCCTAGTGGTGGCAAAACGTTGACTTTTAAATCGGGTGGTCAAATGGACTTTGACCAATGACCGTGATGTAGTTCGTGACGTCACGAGTTCATAGACAGGTGGCACGTTCAATTCCGACGTTCGAGGAGGGAGTTATGACGTTCGGAAGTTTGGGGGCATTTTGGTAATTTTGGATAAAAGGGGTCAAATGTTGACTTTTTGACCGGGAGGTCCGATGGCCGAGGACCGAAGACCGTTACGTAGATAAGGACGATACGAATCCGTAGACAGGCGGCACGTCGAATTCGGACGTTCGACGGCGAAGTTACGGTTCACGGAAGTTTCCGGTTACTATTCACGATGGCACGTTTTACGAGACAAAAAGTGCAGTTTGTCTTTAGTGGGCCCAATTGCTTTTTAGCAACCAATGGATGAGTGACAAGTGTCACTCATCCACTGGACAACACATTACATACATGCACTTCACCGTGCATTTTCATTTTCTTCGTTCAAACACAACCCACCCGATCTCACCATTTTCTCTCATTCCCGTGCAACCCAAACCCAGCCAACCATCACCCATGACCAGGCAGAGGACCAGGGAGATCGAGGGAGCTGAGGTGGCCGGCCTGGAGGCCTGAACCGCCGCCCACAGCAGCGAGAGGAGGAGAAACCCGAACCGGTACCCGGTTAGCCCATTTTAATCCATTTTTTCATTTTCGTTGTTATGGTTAGTTTTTAATGGTTTTAATCAATCCATTAGGTTGCTAGGGACATTTTAGGAAGGTTTTGGTGGTGGTTGACGGCTGAGCAGCCGTGTAGGTTGATCGGGAAAAATCGAACCTTGAGGTTCAAATTGGACCGGTCGGATTTCGTAGGTTTTAGGTTGTTTAGTTAATTAAGATTGATAGGAAAGATTAAAAGAGGAATTTAGGAATTGGAATGGAAGAAATCGGACCGAAAATGAGGGAGAAGGAGGCCTGGACCGGTTACGCCGGTCCAGTTGCAGGGGTTGGACCGGACCGGCCGGCCCAGACCGGTTCGATCGCTGGAGATGACGGGTACTGTAGCGGCGCGTGAGGCCCACGCGCAGCCACTTCAGGCGGCGCGTGCGGGCGCGTGGGAGAGAATTTGGGGATGTGTTCAACATGTAAATCATCTATTCGATGTAACGGACATTTTTGGACTGGTTTCGTGTCAATCGGACACCGTCTCGATATGTTTCGGGGCATCGGAAGGTTTAGGTTCGGTTTTAAAAATAGGTAAAAATACGGGTAAATTACGGGGCTTTAGTGGGAGGTTAATTAAGTAGTTAGTAACCTTCTATTACGATTTGGACAGGTTTGGGAGTCCCGGTGACGGTGATCGGCTCGGGGAGCCGTATGGCACGCAAATCGAGGCGGCAGCTCGGACGGTCTATGAGTGGACCTTGTTTTCTAAATTGGTGCATGCATAAATATTTGTTATATGTTTTAATACATGTTTGATGATGCCCTGGGTGCATTTCTATGTGGTTACGTATAAGCACGTATTTCGAGGTTTCGGCCTTATACGGTGCTTATACGGGTCTGTATTTCTTTATTGATTTAAATGAACTGGATTTAGATTTCAAAAGGATAAACTCGGGTATGAGACCCATTTGGTTTTGTCTCGGGCATATGACCTCAGATATTGGGCACGGTGCCCAACTGATGTCCTATGTTCGGGCACGAGACCCAGTCACTTTACGGTTTTGATTGCAGGTCAGGGAACCTTAAATGGATTCCCAGGTTCATGACGGTTTATGGGAACCGGCATGCTACCTGGTTATGTTATTACGGTACATGACGGTTTATGGGAACCGGCATGTTACCTCGGTTATGTTATTATGGTACATGACGGTTTATGGGAACCGGCATGTTACCTGATTATGGATATTATGGATCATGACGGTTCAGGGGGGAACCAGGCATGAATGTTTATGTTATGTATATATATGTTCATCTACCTTCCTTTACATGTTCTACTATCTCCTCCGGGGAGGGTCGTTGGCCTGGGTGGACCCCGGAGTAGTCACGGAGCACCGATTGAGTGGAGTCACCCCCCAGTTGGGTTCCTTACTCTCACGAAGGCTATGGTTACTATTACCTCAGGTAGGGTCAGTGGTCTGCGGACATTGACCTTGACTTTGAGATGACTCGGATTGAGACCCGGGTAGCACGCGCGTAGCTTTGGATACCGTGACAGGATTGGTTGTGTGACTTATATATATGTATGTGATGTATATATGATATATGATATGTGGTGTGCACAGGTGTGCACAGGATTTGAGCAGTGGCTCGTGTAATTGGTTTCTTTATGGTTTGGGGCCGAGTCCCTTATGGATTTGGGCAGTGGCCCGTATGGTCGTTTTCATTGTGGTCTTTTCGACCTTGGTTTATATCTGCTTTGGGCTTAGTCCCACATATGGTTTGTTTTGGATAAATGGTTTTCGAATGCATGCATGCTTTTTAGTGGAGGGTACAAATGTCTTATGAAATGTTTTTATAAACTTTTGTTTTGTCCACTCATAGTTTTTAAATGTTTTGACTGCCCTTCAGGTTGACATCGGATGTGGACTGTAGCAGAGACCGAGATATCACATACCTCCTCCGGATCCTAGCGTACTCTGATAGCCCGGGAGGGCAAAAGGGCGGAAATATCCCTTGTCTGACACTTCGTGTCAGACGGGAGCAGGGTCATCCCGCACTAATCCCGGGGGGATTGGGATGGGTCCTGTCATTGGTATGTGACACCTGCGAAGTCAAAAGGACTGAAGGTGCAAGTACAGTACTTAATAGATACGAGTTCATTCGGCCGAGTGTCGCCGTGGGGAAGCCAGTGTTGTTAAAGAGGAGAAAGGGATGATGGTCCAAGCTATATCATGAGCTAATGATTGTGGTTCAGTTGGAAAAGTGTGATCATTGGGCTAAGGCTGCTCCAATTTGCATCATCAGTGTAATGATGATCAGTTACGAGTGAAGGAGGAAAAGCTAAGGTTTGAAATTGATATGACTATGGTTAGTCGATGAAGATGCCTTTGGATGAGAAAATGAGCCGGTTATGACTGTGAGTTGATGAGACTGGTATTCTGACCACAGTTGGATTGGTTATGATAGCATGATGGATAAGATGTTGGTGTGCCTATATCTACGGATGGGCATGTGGGGTGCTTGATGAATGTGTTGACTATCCTAAGAGAAAAATTAGTGGTGTTAGGTTTAGTCGACCAAAGTAGACTTGTGACATAAGTGATAGTAGTGGCTGGCGTTAGTGTGAATCCCGAGAGAAATAGACGTTCTTTCATGTGGACAGATTGATGTGTCACTATGAGAGTTGTGATTTGGCGAGGTGTTTTTGGGTAGCATAGGACAAGGATTGCCGATGCTAGCTAAACCCTCAGGAGTTTTACTTTCCCCTACATGGTTTGGGACCGACCATATTGATCTATGGGTCGAGTATGCAGAGGTCATAATTCTGGAAAGGACGACCATCAGGAATGGTAATGGATTGGTTGGGAGACATTGAGATTACGACCATATAGTCAGGTCGGGTATTATTTCGGAACGTTTAGCGAGGTAACCGATATACTAAGCAAAGAGTTAGAATGTTTGATAGCGTAAGGATATGTGGAATCCTGTTATTAAAGGAACTCCATGGGATTGGAGTAATACTTGACATTTGATCATTTGGACTATGACTTGTGGTATCGTATGAATGATTGTACTTGATGCCTAGTGATGGTACATGGGATGTACCAGTGGTGTGTGGATGAACAGGTTAGTAATCGGCTTAGTATCGATACCATTAGATTTGGTTGTGAACGTGAACTGGACATTGAATACGATGCACTGGACATAGTGATTTTGATGGATTCAATGATTGTATGAACATGTGCTCTTAGCCATGGATGGCTAGTGAAACTCGAGTGTTGAGATGTGTGATCACTACTGGGCTAGTGTTCAACGTGTTCCAGTTACACTACCTGAGTCAGTGAGATGACGGTATACGTATACTCAGGATGAGTGAGTTGGTGGTTAGTGTAACTACAAGTTTCTTTTCGAGATGTTATCATGCCGTGACTTTACCAGCGTCTTGGATCGCTAAGGCGGTGACAGTTGTGGATACTGAGGTTGGTATTTGTCGCAGGATTGAGCTTGCCCTGCAAGGTGAGATCATGTTGTTGATCTTACACTACAATGAGGGAGTTTTAGTACGAGGTGATGTCACTGATTGGTTGATGATTGGAGCTTTACTAGGGTGGTGAAGCTTAAAGGTGACAGTTTGGCTGGTAGTGTTAGCATGGACTAACAAGTGAGATTTGGTGACTCCCAATGGGAGCGGAGGTAAGGGTATATTCGTGATTAAGAGGAACCGTCAAGTTGAAGGAGTCAGCTTAATGGTGAAATTGTCAATTTTAGGTGATCAATTCACTAGAGGTGGTCGAGTGTAGTCAGTATGACGTGAGTCTGTGATGAGACGTCTGAGTGCAGACGAGTTTTGTGTTGGTTAGTGGGTGTACAAGTGTACCCGCGTTGTGAGGCCAAATTTCTTTTCCACGAGGTGGATGTGGAATGAGGATAGTTGGAATTTCGAGGACGAAATTCTTTAAGGGGGAAGATTGTAACGACCCGTCCCTAATATCGGGATTAAATATTAATTAATTATGGTTTAGAATGACTAATCTGGGATTAGTTGAGTGAATCTGACAGGACCCGTCCCAATCCCACTGGGACCACCCGGGGACGTGACCCGCTCCCGTCTGACAATGACTCTAAACATACCAAAAGTACCCTTAAATAAAAACCGAAGACTCACATAGATAGATAACGTACAAACACAGTGTTTAAAGTGATACTGTCAGACAAGGGAAAGTAAAATACAACATGTGAGCACACTAGTCAGAGTACATTTATTCGGTGCTCAACCTACCCACAAGTGGGTGTACAGGTGCACAGCTAGGCAAACTAAACCTCTGCCTCCTCCTCCGGATCCTCCTCCTCTATTGCCGTGTCAGGGTCTGGAGGGGTCAGTAAAACAAGGGTGAGTGGGCCAAAAATAACAGTTTAGAAATCAATTTAATAATAAAATAATCATAAGGTTTTACCCCTCCGTTTTCCAAATCTTGCATGCAGTGAAAACATAATAGTATAATGAAAGCATAACAAATGAACCACAATAATAATCGGAAGGTAAAACTAACATATCAGTGCACTGTAAAACCCAACCCAAATGATGTCACGGTTCTAAGGCTACGCGTTGCCACTCAGGGTCTCACACCCGAGACTCTCTAGGTACATCAGCTCCCGGTATCCCGGTCACTGCCCGAGGTATATGAACATGCCTTCCTGAGAGTAAGCAGCCCAACGGGGGTCAACTCCACTCAGTCAGAGCCCCGTGACTACTCCAGGGTCCACCCAGGCCAACGTCCCTCCCTGGAGGAGACAATATACACAAGTAGGAAAGTACAGTACAATAACAGTATAGTTTACCCTATGTCCCCCGGACATCCCAAACAAAATCCACATATAAGCCAGACGGGTCTCATGCCCAAATCATTGTAATAACATATATAAACAGTTCATAAGACTCATCAGTGGAAATAGTAAAACAGTTTATGCATGCAAGCCTTTTATAAATCAAACAGCCCACTCACACTCGGTCCTTGCTGCTCAACGATCTCTATAAACCTGTATTATTACTCCTGAGGGTTACTTAAGGACCCTATAATATCAATACCAAGAGCCTAGAACAGATCCGCCTCAAAAACGCATCCCGGGCACTATTCCCGGTGCTTCAAACCCCATTTTGACCAACATAATGATCTCCGATCGACACGAAACCACCTCCATTGGATCCGTATCGTCGAAACCTTGAAAATGGTACCGGCCCCACCAAAATCACTGTTCACACGCGCCCCCACGCGCCTGGTCAACGCGTGGGTCAACGCTGCTACAGTACCGCTGACGTCAGCAGTGACGTCAGCATGACGTCATCACTGACACTTGTCAGGTGACACGTGGCATGTTCTGATTGGTCCCTGGTCTGACAATATCTGACAGGATGACGTCATCATGACGTCAGAAGTGACGTCAGCATGATGACGTCATCATGCTACAATATCGGGTCAGACCCGTTTGACTGGAATCGGGTCGCCGTCGACCCACGGCTTGACCCGATTCTACCGTACGATTCCGGCCACCATTTTCGATGGGGTTCATCCCTATAGGGTCGTCTAGGTCTGTTCTATGGTTCTACAACCTCAAAATGGAAAGAAAATGGGAGAAAACTCACCAGTTCTCCTCTGAAACTCACGGCCAAAGTCCGATCGCCTTCTCCGGTGATCCACGCCGTCTCCGTCGTCCAAACCAGTCGTGGTCGACTCGTCTCTCACCCTAGAACATGTCTAACACCAAACAACTGAGTTCCTAGCACTAAAACAGGTTGGTCTGAAACAGGGGAGTAAAACGGGTTTTCGGGTTTTCGACCTTACCGCGGCCGTGTCGCCGCCGCAGGCCTTGCCGTCGTCCAGTTAAGCTCCTGGGGTCCTCACGGTGTAGATTGGAGCTTCCCCTGCGACGAGATGGTGTGGTTGTCGAGGTTTGCTTCTTGGACCCGTTTCCGTCGTGTTTCGGGTCTGAGTTTTTGGACGGGATTTCGGACGGGAAAATGGGCTGGTGGTGGCTGGTGGTTGCACGGGTTGTGAAGACCAGATGATGGTGGTGCTGTGGATGGTCGTTTGGTGCGAAGAGGATGGCTGGTTCGTGTGTTTGGATGGAGAGAAAATGGAAGAAATGCACGGTTGTGTGAGGGGATGAATGTGTGTGTTTGTAAGCAAAGGCAGACAGAGATCGTGCATGAACAAGGGAAATCAGAAGAAATGAAGGGCCAGGATTCAATCTGGCCAGAAATCCAAGGGCTAGAAACAATTGGAGGGAAAATAATTAATATAAAAATGAGTTAAATAGTGTAAATTGCTTTATTGGAATAGTAAGGCTTGGATGGGTGACACTTGTCACCAATCCATCGGTTTGATTTAAATATTAGGTTGGCACGGATTCCCGTAATAAATTAATATTTTATTCCGTTGTTCTCGGTTCGTAAATTCCGCTAAAACGCTTCCTTGACCATAACTTCTTCATACGAACTCCGATTTCGGCGTGCCGCCTGTCTACGGATTCGTGACGTCCCGACCTACGTCATAGTCATGGGTCAAAGTCCAAATTGTTTCCCGGGCCAAAAGTCAAAGTTCCCCCCCCCCTTCAGGGGCAAAATAGTCTTTTTACATTAAAAAATTATTATTCTCGGTTCGGGTCGTTACAACCTACCCTCCTTACAGAAATTTCGTCCTCGAAATTTACTCAAATAAGTATGGGTACTGCCCTCTCATCAATTCCTCGGGTTCCCATGTCGCTTCCTCCACCTCGTGGTTCCGCCATAGTACTTTAACCAAAGAAATCGTCTTGTTCCTTAAGACCTTTTCCTTCCTATCCAGAATCTGCACTGGCCGTTCCTCGAAACTCAAATCTGTCATCAGTTCCAGTGGTTGCTCTGGTAGTGCATGAGAGTCATCCCGAAGATACTTCCGTAGCATTGACACATGAAATACATCATGTACTCGGGAAAGCTCCGAAGGTAGTGCTAAACGGTAAGCCACGGGACCAATCCTCTCGACAATCTCATATGGTCCGATATAACGAGGACTCAATCTCCCACGTCGTCCAAATCGAAGAATCCCTTTCCACGGCGATAACTTTAAAAAGACAAAGTCACCAACCTCGAATTCTAAATCTCGGATCCGTCGATCCGCATAGCTCTTCTGACGATCCTGGGCCGCCTTCAATCTCTCTCGAATAACCCGAACTGTCTCCTGGGTCATATCCATCAGATCCGGCCCCACTGCAGTTCTTTCTCCGATCTCCATCCAGCATACCGGTGTTCTACACTGTCGACCATACAGTGCCTCATAGGGTGCCATCCCTATACTCGCATGGTAGCTGTTATTGTAGGCAAACTCCATCAATGGCAATCGATCAGCCCACGAATCCTGGAATTGCAACACACAGGCTCTCATCATGTCCTCGAGAGTTTGTATTGTCCTTTCAGACTGTCCGTCGGTCTGTGGGTGGAATGCCGTACTGAAGTGTAATTTCGTACCCAAAGTAGTCTGTAGACTCCTCCAAAACCTTGATGTGAAACGCGGATCCCGATCCGACACGATCGACTCTGGGGGTACCGTGTAGTCGGATGATCTCATTAATGAATAGCTGGGCCAAACGGTTGAGCTTGTACGTCTCACGTACAGGCAGAAAATGCGCTGATTTAGTCAACCGGTCCACTATTACCCAGACTCCATCAACTCCACTCCTTGTCTTCGGTAACTTGAAGACAAAGTCCATTGTAATATGATCCCACTTCCATTGTGGAATTGGAAGTGGCTGCATAGCCCCATACGGACGCTGCCGTTCTGCTTTGACCTGCTGACAGATCAAACATTTGCTGACAAACTCAGCTATCTCCCTCTTCATCCCTAGCCACCAATAATAGTCCCGGAGGGTACGGTACATCTTTGTCCCTCCTGGATTCATAGCATAGGCTGAACTGTGGGCCTCGTCTAAAATCTCTCTCCTCAACTCTGGTACCGCAGGTACACACAATCTCCCAAGCTTTACTAATGCTCCATCGCCCCTAACGGAGAAATCTTGTCTCTGTCCGGATTCAACCTCGTTCCTGTAATCACAAAGTATCTGGTCCTGTAGTTGAGCCTCGATGATCCTGTCGACCAACACGGGTCGCACATGGAAGCTAGCCAACAAGGCTCCCTGATCGTCCATCCCTAACATAACTCCGCTCTTCCGAAGTTCCACTAGCAAAGGAAGATACACCAATCTCAAATGCGCAACTGATCCCGCCGACTTCCTGCTAAGTGCATCAGCTACAACATTTGCCTTGCCAGGATGGTACTCGATGGTACAATCATAATCCTTCAACAACTCCAACCATCTCCGCTGTCTCATGTTGAGTTCCTTCTGTGTGAACAAATGTTTAAGACTCTGGTGATCGGTGAATATTCGGCATGTCACACCGAACAAATGATGTCTCCAGATCTTTAGAGCATGAACCACCGCTGCCAATTCCAAATCATGAGTAGGGTATTTCAACTCGTGCGTCTTCAGCTGCCGGGATGCGTAAGCAATCATTTTTCCATTCTGCATCAATACACAACCCAAACCCTGCAGCGATGCATCACTATATACCACGAACTCTCCACTGCTGTCTGGTAATGCAAGGACAGGTGCAGTGGTTAATCGGCACTTTAATTCCTGAAAACTCTGTTCACACTGGTCGTCCCATACAAACTTCACCCATTTCCGGGTTAACCGAGTCAATGGTGCGGCAATCTGGGAGAAACCCTCTACGAATCTCCGATAATAGCCTGCTAACCCAACAAAACTTCGCACTTCCGTCACCGTGGTCGGTCTTGGCCAATTCGTCACAGCCTCCGTTTTCTGAGGATCCACACTTATCCCCTCGGGTGATATAATGTGACCTAAGAATCCAATACTATTTAGCCAAAACTGAAACTTGCTTAACTTAGCATACAGCTGCTCCTGTCTTAGTTTACCCAATACCATTCGTAAGTGCTCCTCATGAGCCCTGACACTCCTGGAATACACCAAGATGTCGTCGATAAACACGATCACAAATTTATCGAAGTATGCTCGAAAGACTCGATTCATCAAGTCCATGAATGCAGCTGGTGCATTCGTCAATCCAAAGGGCATCACCAAGAACTCATAATGCCCATACCTCGTTCGAAAAGCTGTTTTCTGAACATCCCCCTCGGCTATTCTCAGTTGATGGTATCCTGACCTCAGATCGATCTTGGAGAAATACCGCGCTCCTCGTAACTGATCGAACAAATCATCGATCCTGGGTAAGGGATACTGGTTCCTTACCGTAGCCTTGTTCAACTGCCGATAATCCACACACAACCGTAAACTACCCTCCTTCTTTTTCACAAATAAGACCGGCGCTCCCCATGGTGATGTACTGGGTCGGATAAACCCTAGATCCACCAGTTCCTGTAATTGGATTTTCAATTCCCGTAGCTCTGCCGGTGCCATACGATACGGTGCTTGTGAAATCGGTCGAGTCCCGGGGAGTAACTCGATCGTAAAGTCGATCTCCCTGGGTGGTGGTAATCCAGGTAAATCTCCTGGAAAGACATCAAGAAATTCCCGCACAATCGGAATATCCTCAATACGCAAAGATTCATCCGTAGACTCTACCACATAAGCAAGATAACCCTGACACCCCTTCTGTAAGAGTTTAGTAGCTGTGAGTGCAGATATTACCTTGGGTGATGCGTCTCCACACTCTCCCTGAAATATCACTTCCGGTAATCCTGGACCTCTCAAAGTCAACCGCATGTTACCACAGTCGATGAGTGAATTGTACTCCGACAACCAATCAACTCCAAGTATCACATCGAAATCGTGAACATTCATCAGGATTAAGTCTGCCGGAAATTCGACTCCCTCAATCTCCACAGGACAAGCTCGTATCTCCTGGTTCACCTGGTAGGTCACACCCATCGGTGTCCCCACTCCCATCTCGTGCTCAAGTGCGGTCACCTCATGGCCCAACAGACTCGCACAACGCGGTGAAATAAAAGAATGAGTTGCACCCGAATCCATCAATGCACGAACAACCATGCCATAAATATGTACAGTACCTGTCAACACTCCCGGAATGGATCTGGCCTGCTGCTGGGTAACAGCATAAACACGAGCCATAGACTCCGCAGGTCGTCCCCGTCCTCTAGCCCCTCGATCACGGCCACGCACAACACCGCGTGTCCGGCTGCTGTCAGTCTGGGATGCTGTGCCCTGCGCTGGCGCAGTACTGCCGCGAATCAGTGGACACTCAGAAGCATAATGCCCCGGCTCCCCACAAGCGAAGCACGTGACCTCCCTAGGTCGACCCGAGTATCCTCCCGGTGAGATGCTCATCGGTGAGTAAGACCGCTGCCAAGCTCCAGAACGCTGTCTAGACCTCTGAGGACTCCTGAACTGACCAGAACGTCCTCGGCTGCCAGAAGACGAAGATCCACCAGAATGTCCTCCCTTCGAGCCACGACGGCCCGAAAATCCCAAGTGTGGGCGATCACGTCGCCGAGTCTCCCCCTCAGCTCGCTGACGAGCCAGGATACTGTTCTCAACCCTGGTCGCCGCATCAGTCAGATCCCTCATGGAAGCAAAGGGTGTTGCAGTCACCATCGCCTGAATCTCAGGTCGCAAGCCCCACTCAAATCTGCGACATCGGTCTGCCTCGGTGATCACGAAGTTCTCAGCAAAGCGAGACAACATCAGGAAGGTCTCCTCGTACTCTGCTACAGTCTGATCCCCCTGCCGGAGTTGCAGAAACTCCGCCTCACGGGCGTTACGAAACGACCGTGGATAGAACTGGTTGAGAAACCGCTCTCGGAAGGTCTCCCATGGAATGGTGTGAACAGTCCAGCCGGCCAAAACAAGGTTGTGCCACCATCGATAGGCGCTCCCATCCAGTAGGAAAGTCGCCAGTACGACACGCTCCTCCGGAGGACAGTGCATGACCTCGAAAATCCTCTCCCAGCGGTCAATCCACTGGTGTGCTTCCTCAGGGTCGGTTCCCCCACTGAAGTGCGTAGCACCCAGGCGCTGAGCCCGCTCAATGCTCGCAGTGTCTCCATTTCCTCCATTGCCCTCGTCAACACGTGCACGGGGTTCACGTCGGGGAGGCATATCCAACTGTGAAGAGGCAAACAGGTTAAAAGACATCGAAAGCGACCATGTACCAAGTACAAACCGCTAACCTAGTACTCTGACTACTAATCCTAATGCTCTGATACCAAGCTGATAGGACCCGTCCCAATCCCACTGGGACCACCCGGGGACGTGACCCGCTCCCGTCTGACAATGACTCTAAACATACCAAAAGTACCCTTAAATAAAAACCGAAGACTCACATAGATAGATAACGTACAAACACAGTGTTTAAAGTGATACTGTCAGACAAGGGAAAGTAAAATACAACATGTGAGCACACTAGTCAGAGTACATTTATTCGGTGCTCAACCTACCCACAAGTGGGTGTACAGGTGCACAGCTAGGCAAACTAAACCTCTGCCTCCTCCTCCGGATCCTCCTCCTCTATTGCCGTGTCAGGGTCTGGAGGGGTCAGTAAAACAAGGGTGAGTGGGCCAAAAATAACAGTTTAGAAATCAATTTAATAATAAAATAATCATAAGGTTTTACCCCTCCGTTTTCCAAATCTTGCATGCAGTGAAAACATAATAGTATAATGAAAGCATAACAAATGAACCACAATAATAATCGGAAGGTAAAACTAACATATCAGTGCACTGTAAAACCCAACCCAAATGATGTCACGGTTCTAAGGCTACGCGTTGCCACTCAGGGTCTCACACCCGAGACTCTCTAGGTACATCAGCTCCCGGTATCCCGGTCACTGCCCGAGGTATATGAACATGCCTTCCTGAGAGTAAGCAGCCCAACGGGGGTCAACTCCACTCAGTCAGAGCCCCGTGACTACTCCAGGGTCCACCTAGGCCAACGACCCTCCCTGGAGGAGACAATATACACAGGTAGGAAAGTACAGTACAATAACAGTATAGTTTACCCTATGTCCCCCGGACATCCCAAACAAAATCCACATATAAGCCAGACGGGTCTCATGCCCAAAACATTGTAATAACATACATAAACAGTTCATAAGACTCATCAGTGGAAATAGTAAAACAGTTTATGCATGCAAGCCTTTTATAAATCAAACAGCCCACTCACACTCGGTCCTTGCTGCTCAACGATCTCTATAAACCTGTATTATTACTCCTGAGGGTTACTTAAGGACCCTATAATATCAATACCAAGAGCCTAGAACAGATCCGCCTCAAAAACGCATCCCGGGCACTATTCCCGGTGCTTCAAACCCCATTTTGACCAACATAACGATCTCCGATCGACACGAAACCACCTCCATTGGATCCGTATCGTCGAAACCTTGAAAATGGTACCGGCCCCACCAAAATCACTGTTCACACGCGCCCCCACGCGCCTGGTCAACGCGTGGGTCAACGCTGCTACAGTACCGCTGACGTCAGCAGTGACGTCAGCATGACGTCATCACTGACACTTGTCAGGTGACACGTGGCATGTTCTGATTGGTCCCTGGTCTGACAATATCTGACAGGATGACGTCATCATGACGTCAGAAGTGACGTCAGCATGATGACGTCATCATGCTACAATATCGGGTCAGACCCGTTTGACTGGAATCGGGTCGCCGTCGACCCACGGCTTGACCCGATTCTACCGTACGATTCCGGCCACCATTTTCGATGGGGTTCATCCCTATAGGGTCGTCTAGGTCTGTTCTATGGTTCTACAACCTCAAAATGGAAAGAAAATGGGAGAAAACTCACCAGTTCTCCTCTGAAACTCACGGCCAAAGTCCGATCGCCTTCTCCGGTGATCCACGCCGTCTCCGTCGTCCAAACCAGTCGTGGTCGACTCGTCTCTCACCCTAGAACATGTCTAACACCAAACAACTGAGTTCCTAGCACTAAAACAGGTTGGTCCGAAACAGGGGAGTAAAACGGGTTTTCGGGTTTTCGACCTTACCGTGGCCGTGTCGCCGCCGCAGGCCGTGCCGTCGTCCAGTTAAGCTCCTGGGGTCCTCACGGTGTAGACTGGAGCTTCCCCTGCGTCGAGATGGTGTGGTTGTCGAGTTTGCTTCTTGGACCCGTTTCCGTCGTGTTTCGGGTCTGAGTTTTTGGACGGGATTTCGGACGGGAAAATGGGCTGGTGGTGGCTGGTGGTTGCACGGGTTGTGAAGACCAGATGATGGTGGTGCTGTGGGTGGTCGTTTGGTGCGAAGAGGATGGATGGTTCGTGTGTTTGGATGGAGAGAAAATGGAAGAAATGCACGGTTGTGTGAGGGGATGAATGTGTGTGTTTGTAAGCAAAGGCAGACAGAGATCGTGCATGAACAAGGGAAATCAGAAGAAATGAAGGGCCAGGATTCAATCTGGCCAGAAATCCAAGGGCTAGAAACAATGGGAGGGAAAATAATTAATATAAAAATGAGTTAAATAGTGTAAATTGCTTTATTGGAATAGTAAGGCTTGGATGGGTGACACTTGTCACCAATCCATCGGTTTGATTTAAATATTAGGTTGGCACAGATTCCCGTAATAAATTAATATTTTATTCCGTTGTTCTCGGTTCGTAAATTCCGCTAAAACGCTTCCTTGACCATAACTTCTTCATACTAACTGCGATTTCGGCGTGCCGCCTGTCTACGGATTCGTGACGTCCCGACCTACGTCATAGTCATGGGTCAAAGTCCAAATTGTTTCGCGGGCCAAAAGTCAAAGTTTCCCCCCCTTCAGGGGCAAAATAGTCTTTTTACATTAAATTATTATTATTCTCGGTTCGGGTCGTTACAAAATCGGACGAAATGTACAAAATGACCGTTTTACCTTGGGCGTGGGCAAAATGTTGACCGTTTTCCAAAGCACAATAATACCAAACATGACTTATTTTTCCACCAATATATAACCAAACTCAACCAATTATTATTTCATGTACTAACCATATCACACAGCGGCACTATGCGTAGGCCATCACCGCAACCATCATCTGAGTCCAATCCAAAAATAGTACCAATCATATCATCAGACAACATTCCCCCGGTGGGTATTTGTACTACCAGTAGCCACTCAGGAACTAGAGCCCTGCTCGACGTCCGAGTGTAACCTCACTTAGGAATTGGAGCCCTGCTTGACGTCTGAGTGAGTACTGGCTCAGGAACTGGAGCCCTGCTCAATGTCTGAGTCAACACTTCACTAGTTTTAAGAACTGGAGCCCAGATCGACATCTGAGACTAACTACCACAATATCACTCTCGGGATCTAGAGCCCAACTCGACGTCCGAGACTACCCAACCACTACCGACTCAGGAACTGAAGCCTAAGTCGACGTTTAAGTCGTCACCTCGCCATGCCAGTTTTAGGAATTGGAGCCTTACTCGACGTCTAAAACTGACCACCACAATATTTTTCCACAACATAATAATACCATATTGAGGAACACACATATATGTACATATAGAATATAAATTCCCTAATTTCAAGTTCACATTTACAACATAACATTGCACAGCACGAATATTGAGAAAATATACTTGTATGACACCTATCAATTACATAACTTAATTCCATAATTCAAAATCTGGCCTAAGCCTAGAATAATATTCACACTTAACCAGGTAAAATGCGCCATAAAAAAATTTCCATAAAAAGTTTGTATTCTCATAATTCACTTCAGGTTCTCCATAATTATTAATGATTATTTGAAAATCTCATGCAAATCATTTCAACATGTATTCAAACAAAACAAATTGCCATTTCGAATTTCGGTACTCAACTCAACATCGTTTCCACAAAACCTCATAACATATACTCTAGATCTTTTCGAAAAAAAATTCAAACTATTGCCATATAATCGTTTTATAACCTTGACTTGCATTTCAAGTCTAACCAAATTTCAATCCGTAAAAATCATTTTCCAAATAATTTCATAACGTTATCAAACATCGTTCTATGATTTGAGCCGAAATCCAACATAATTTTTCATACAATCAAAGAGCTTAAGTTTCAAGACAATTTAGTTATTATCAGGCTTTGATACCAAGTTGATAAGACCCGTCCCTCATTTTGTTAGCCCTACTCCTGCCTGACCAATTTTGTCAGACAAGGGATAATATCATCGTTAACCAAGCATATATGTAACTAGGTTCACAAGAATTAAGTCCATTCTTGCGAGGTTACTGTCCACGTTCAATCCCCTACCCCGTCAAGTGGTAGAAATAATTACCAATTTATCCTTATCTAAGACCTGACTTCTATCATTATAACATGCAAGTCTTACCCTCTCATTTACATAAACCATAAAAAAATAATTAATCGCCACAATCCCATTAATCTTCCCAAATTGATCCCGTAATTTTCCCACAATTAACACTTACCATATACCATTTTGTCATGATAAAACTTACTAAACATATATGTAAATACTTGCCTTAACATCTTTCTATATTACTATTGTTGACAGGACCCATCCTCGAGGGACATAGATAACCGTACCAGGTCCTGCTCCCGTCTAACAAGTAAACTGAAGTTCCGAAAATACCCTCCAGTGCCTTGCCAAACAAGGGATAAGTGCATCTGTGCCCAGTAATACATCCACCTCTCGAATAGCCTCGATCAACGTGCCACGACCTGAAGGGTCAATAAAACAGAAAAGGGTGTGAGTGGACAAAACAAACTGTTATAAATACGTTTACCAAAACACATTCTTACCCTCCAGTTTTCACAAACATGCATGCATATCATAAAACTTGAGTAATAGTATGAATTCAATCAAGTATGAATAGTGGACTAATAAAATCAAAACATTTTTCTAAATTCCAAGTCCACATTTTCTTTGAAACTCATGTTCATCACCCCAAAATCATTTTCCATAAAACCATGATTTCCTCAAAATCATTTTCCATAAAACCACGGTTTCCTCAAAATCATTTCCCATAAAACCACGGGACTTATTTCCATATCCAATCTCATATAGTCACGTTTATCCCTGCTACGCGTGCAAATCAAATAGTCTCAAGGACCTCTCAAAATCCGAGCTTCTGTCGCTGTGAATACCTCACCAGCCAACAATCCAGATCATCGTGAACACATCACTGACCGATCTCCATCTAATCCAACACCTCCGGTCTGAGTCGATCCTCCCTCGGCTGCACGACAACAAACCGGGGTACGTGACCTCTCTAGGGTAAACACTTACCTCCCGAAGGCGAGCGTTATCTCCGGAGTGAACTCGGGGGAAACAAAAAAAAAACATATTTCCACCCGAAAGCCCTAAATATCCACAACACATCACCATTATGAAAACCAGTGAAAAACAGTTGCACTGAAAACCAAAATCATTTATTAACACAGGGTCTCAGCCTCAAAATATAGTTTTCTCAAATCCGGAAAACTAAAGTCCCGATTTATTTTATAAATCTGAAATCATCAATAACATCATGTAATCACATGGAAATACAAATCCAAACAAAATCACTATTCCACTGGGTCTCAAGCCCAAAATATCATTTTCACGCAAATCCGTGCAACCGTAAACCGAGTTGCCATTTTCCACTTAAATCCATAAAATATGTCCGGAAAACATCACATATATCCCTGACTCATAATCCGAGTCAAAACATCATTTTCAATACCGGGCCTACACCCAAAACATCAATTTCACAATTTCTCGAAAATCGTGCCAAAAATAATATAATAATCCAGAAAATCGAGAAATCACCGGATTGAAACATCAATCATGTCAAAACATACAATATCATATAATAAAGCATTTAAATCATATATGCACGCATCACGGATAGAAAACAAAGTCCACTCACACAAACCGTCCATATCGCTCGCTTTCCGAGCTGCACGTTTTTTCGTAATTTCTGGAAATCGCAATTCCTGTCCAAAATCATTAACGAGGGTCACTAACATCTCAATATACCTCATATAGTTTTTCCCCAGTTTTTCTGAGATTTAAATACGTATTTTAAACGTATAATAAAATTTCGGATACTTAGAACACTATCGAAACGATGTCCGATGTCTGATTTCCTCGAAACCAGTGTCAAAATGTTTGTTACATAAAATGGGACAAAAGTCATGTTGACCTCACCTCGATATTCGTGCCCACGCACCGTCACGCGCCGTCGTGAGTGGCTATGCGTGAAACCCACGCGCCTGCTACAGTACCTTCGTCCTCACCCGTTTGTCTGTAAAACGGGTCCTGCAACCCGCGTCTTAACCCGACTCGTTTCCTATCAATTCGACATCCAATCCTTCAATTGAACATTCAAATAGCTTTGATGTAAGTCCAATTAGAGTTCTGCAACCTTAATTTCTCTAATCCTTACCTCAAATCAAACGATTCGAAGATGAATGTCAAAGAACACCTGGGTATTACTCCTTCTTCGAAATTCATCAATCTCGACAAATTTCCTTCAATTGATCCACCCAGAAGCTTTGTTGGACCATGAGAAACTCATTCCCCAATTCAATTTCATCGTTTCATCTCTCCAAGATCACAACTCAACCTTCAAAATTGCTTACTGTCGTCATGCCCATTCAGAGTCAATTGGGCATCAATTTGCTTCGTTCTTTCGATGATTCTGATCGTGGCAATTCCAGAAAACTCAAATTGAGCTCAATTTTGAACCTCGAGGCTCAAAGCTTTAATTTCGAATTTCCTCCCAAAATTTCTAAAATTCGATTCTCTGTTTCACCACTCTCTCTCTGTCCCTATGTTTCCCTCTCTAACTCAGTCTCTTCAAACTCTCAATTTTTCCATATCATGAACGGCTATGGAAGGAAGCCAATTCTCTCAAGCTCTGCTTCCATGGTTGTTCACGGTTTGAAGAAAATACAAAGAAGAAGACTAATGGTGCTGATTAAGAATGATTAAAGATGATTAAAAATGATAAAACATGATGATGATGTTTCCCCAAAACATGGAGCAGAATTTAGGCCTCAAAACAAGGGATAGGTGAAACTTTTCACTCATCCAAGTGTCCTCAAACACTGATCACTATTCAATATTTTAATAATATTTTAATCGAAATCCCGGTTCGTTCAATTAATTCATTTCACTCCCGTGACCACAATTTCGTCGTCGAACCTCCAATTTCGGCGTGCCACTTGTCTATGGATTCGTATCGACTCGACCTACGTAACGGTCCTTGGCCCTCATCCATTGGACCTTCCGGGTCAAAAGTCAACATTTCGCCCTTATCTTTCAAAATTACCAAAATACCCCTCGACTTCCGAACGTCATAACTTCTTCCTCGAATGTCGGAACCGGACGTGCCACTTGTTTGCATTTATTGTCGAATTTGAAAGATAATATGTTATTATTTTATATGTGTAGATTAAAGTGTTTATTGGGTCTATGTTTATACTTACTACATTTGATATAATATGTTTATATTGAGGTTAACATATGTTAAAAAGTAATTTAAGTATATAACTTAAGGATGAATTGATCTTTAAATGCCCTACAAACAAGTTAGGTTCATGAAGGGGGTTATGCATGTTTTCTAATATTGATGCATATATGTTTCATGAGGTTATTTGATGTTTGATGAGGATCATCGTTGATTGAATGTATTTTAGTGGATATATGTGATTAGTTAGTTAAACATGACTAAATTTATAATAATGAAAAGGTTTATAAGAAAATAAGGAACAATTTTAACGACCCGTCCTGAATATCAGGATTAAATATTAATTAATTATGGTTTAGAATGACTAATCTGGGATTAGTTGAGTGAATCAGACGAAATGTGCAAAATGGCCGTTTTGCCCTGGGCGTGGGTAAAATGTTGACTTTTAGTTCGGACGGCCAAATGGACTTTGGCCGATGATTGTGACGTAGTTCGGGACGTCACTAGTTGATAGATAGGTGGCACGTCCGATTTCGACATTCAAGGAAGAAATTATGACGTTTGGAAGTCGACGGGTATTTTGGTAATTTTGAAAGATAAGGGTGAAATGTTGACTTTTAACCCGGGAGGTCCAATGGATGAGGGCCAAGGACCGTTACGTAGGTCGAGTCGTTACGAATCCATAGACGGGTGGCACGCCAAAATTGGAGGTTCGACGGCGAAGTTGTGGTCACAGGAGTTAAATAGCTTAATCGAACGAACCGGGATTTCGATTAAAATATTATTAAAATATTGAATAGTGATCAGTGTTTGAGTACACTTGGATGAGTGACATGTGTCACCCATCCCTTGTTTTGAGGCCTAAATTCTGCTCCATGTTTTGGGGAAACATCATCATCATGTTTTATCATTTTTAATCATCTTTAATCATTCTTAATCAGCACCATTAGTCTTCTTCTTTGTATTTTCTTCAAACCGTGAACAACCATGGAAGCAGAGCTTGAGAGAATTGGCTTCCTTCCATAGCCGTTCATGATATGGAAAAATTGAGAGTTTGAAGAGACTGAGTTAGAGAGGGAAACACAGGGATAGGGAGAGAGTGGTGAAACAGAGAATCAAATTTTAGAAATTTTGGGAGGAAATTCGAAATTAAAGCTTTGAGCCTCGAGGTTCAAAATTGAGCTCAATTTGAGTTTTCTGGAATTGCCACGATCAGAATCATCAAAAGAACGAAGCAAATTGATGCCCAATTGGCTCTGAACGGACATGACGACAGTAAGCAATTTTGAAGGTTGAGTTGTGATCTTGGAGAGATGAAACGATGAAATTGAATTGGGGAATGAGTTTCTCATGGTCCAACAAAGCTTCTGGGTGGATCAATTGAAGGAAATCTGTCGAGATTGATGAATTTCGAAGAAGGAGTAATATCCAGGTGTTCTTCGACATTCATCTTCGAATCGTTTGATTTGAGGTAAGGATTAGAGAAATTAAGGTTGCAGAACGCTAATTGGACTTACATCAAAGCTATTTGAATGTTCAATTGAAGGATTGGATGTCGAATTGATAGGAAATGAGTCGAGTTAAGACGCGGGTTGCAGGACCCGTTTTACAGACAAACGGGTGAAGACGAAGGTACTGTAGCAGGCGCGTGGGTTTCACGCATAGCCACTCACGACGGCGCGTGACGGTGCGTGGGCACGAATATCGAGGTGAGGTCAACATGACTTTTGTCCCATTTTATGTAACGAACATTTTGACACTAGTTTTGAGGAAATCGGATATCGTTTCGATAGTGTTCTAAGTATCCGAAGTTTTATTATACGTTTAAAATACGTATTTAAATCTCAGAAAAACTGGGGAAAATTATATGAGGTATATTGAGATGTTAGTGACCCTCGTTAATGATTTTGGACAGGAATTGCGATTTCCAGAAATTACGAAAACACGTGCAGCTCGGAAAGCGAGCGATATGGACGGTTTGTGTGAGTGGACTTTGTTTTCTATCCGTGATGCATGCATATATGATTTAAATGCTTTATTATATGATATTGTATGTTTTGACATGATTGATGTTTCAATCCGGTGATTTCTCGATTTTCTGGATTATTATATTATTTTTGGCACGATTTTCGAGAAATTGTGAAATTGATGTTTTGGGTGTAAGCCCGGTATTGAAAATGATGTTTTGACTCAGATTATGAGTCAGGGATATATGTGATGTTTTCCGGACATATTTTATGGATTTACGTGGAAAATGGAAATTCGGTTTACGGTTGCACGGATTTGCGTGAAAATGATATTTTGGGCTTGAGACCCAGTGGAATAGTGATTTTGTTTGGATTTGTATTTCCATGTGATTACATGATGTTATTGATGATTTCAGATTTATAAAATAAATCGGGACTTTAGTTTTCCGGATTTGAGAAAACTATATTTTGGGGCTGAGACCCTGTGTTAATAAATGATTTTGGTTTTCAATGCAACTGTTTTTCACTGGTTTTCATAATGGTGATGTGTTGTGGATATTTATGGCTTTCGGGTGGAAATATGTTTTTTTTTGTTTCCCCCGAGTTCACTCCGGAGATAACGCTCGCCTTCGGGAGGTAAGTGTTTACCCTAGAGAGGTCACGTACCCCGGTTTGTTGTCGTGCAGCCGAGGGAGGATCGACTCAGACCGGAGGTGTTGGATTAGATGGAGATCGGTCAGTGATGTGTTCACGATGATCTGGATTGTTGGCTGGTGAGGTATTCACAGCGACAGAAGCTCGGATTTTGAGAGGTCCTTGAGACTATTTGATTTGCACGCGTAGCAGGGATAAACGTGACTATATGAGATTGGATATGGAAATAAGTCCCGTGGTTTTATGGGAAATGATTTTGAGGAAACCGTGGTTTTATGGAAAATGATTTTGAGGAAATCATGGTTTTATGGAAAATGATTTTGGGGTGATGAACATGAGTTTCAAAGAAAATGTGGACTTGGAATTTAGAAAAATGTTTTGATTTTATTAGTCCACTATTCATACTTGATTGAATTCATACTATTACTCATGTTTTATGATATGCATGCATGTTTGTGAAAACTGGAGGGTAAGAATGTGTTTTGGTAAACGTATTTATAACAGTTTGTTTTGTCCACTCACACCCTTTTCTGTTTTATTGACCCTTCAGGTCGTGGCACGTTGATCGAGGCTATTCGAGAGGTGGATGTATTACTGGGCACAGATGCACTTATCCCTTGTTTGGCAAGGCACTGGAGGGTATTTTCGGAACTTCAGTTTACTTGTTAAACGGGAGCAGGACCTGGTACGGTTATCTATGTCCCTCGAGGATGGGTCCTGTCAACAATAGTAATATAGAAAGATGTTAAGGCAAGTATTTACATATATGTTTAGTAAGTTTTATCATGACAAAATGGTATATGGTAAGTGTTAATTGTGGGAAAATTACGGGATCAATTTGGGAAGATTAATGGGATTGTGGCGATTAATTATTTTTTTATGGTTTATGTAAATGAGAGGGTAAGACTTGCATGTTATAATGATAGAAGTCAGGTCTTAGATAAGGATAAATTGGTAATTATTTCTACCACTTGACGGGGTAGGGGATTGAACGTGGACAGTAACCTCGCAAGAATGGACTTAATTCTTGTGAACCTAGTTACATATATGCTTGGTTAACGATGATATTATCCCTTGTCTGACAAAATTGGTCAGGCAGGAGTAGGACTAACAAAATGAGGGACGGGTCTTATCAACTTGGTATCAAAGCCTGATAATAACTAAATTGTCTTGAAACTTAAGCTCTTTGATTGTATGAAAAATTATATTGGATTTCGGCTCAAATCATAGAACGATGTTTGATAACGTTATGAAATTATTTGGAAAATGATTTTTACGGATTGAAATTTGGTTAGACTTGAAATGCAAGTCAAGGTTATAAAACGATTATATGGCAATAGTTTGAATTTTTTTTCGAAAAGATCTAGAGTATATGTTATGAGGTTTTGTGGAAACGATGTTGAGTTGAGTACCGAAATTCGAAATGGCAATTTGTTTTGTTTGAATACATGTTGAAATGATTTGCATGAGATTTTCAAATAATCATTAATAATTATGGAGAACCTGAAGTGAATTATGAGAATACAAACTTTTTATGGAAATTTTTTTATGGCGCATTTTACCTGGTTAAGTGCCAGATTTTGAATTATGGAATTAAGTTATGTAATTGATAGGTGTCATACAAGTATATTTTCTCAATATTCGTGCTGTGCAATGTTATGTTGTAAATGTGAACTTGAAATTAGGGAATTTATATTCTATATGTACATATATGTGTGTTCCTCAATATGGTATTATTATGTTGTGGAAAAATATTGTGGTGGTCAGTTTTAGACGTCGAGTAAGGCTCCAATTCCTAAAACTGGCATGGCGAGGTGACGACTTAAACGTCGACTTAGGCTTCAGTTCCTGAGTCGGTAGTGGTTGGGTAGTCTCGGACGTCGAGTTGGGCTCTAGATCCCGAGAGTGATATTGTGGTAGTTAGTCTCAGATGTCGATCTGGGCTCCAGTTCTTAAAACTAGTGATGTGTTGACTCAGACATTGAGCAGGGCTCCATTTCCTGAGCCAGTACTCACTCAGACGTCAAGCAGGGCTCCAATTCCTAAGTGAGGTTACACTCGGACGTCGAGCAGGGCTCCAGTTCCTGAGTGGCTACTGATAGTACAAATACCCACCGGGGGAATGTTGTCTGATGATATGATTGGTACTATTTTTGGATTGGACTCAGATGATGGTTGCGGTGATGGTCTACGCATAGTGCCGCTGTGTGATATGGTTAGTACATGAAATAATAATTGGTTGAGTTTGGTTATATATTGGTGGAAAAATAAGTCATGTTTGGTATTATTGTGCTTTGGAATATAACTCGAATGATACAAAGAGTATTATTGGCTTTACATAACTGTTGTGATGACTTTATGTTGACTGTTGCGATGATTTACTGATGTTGTTTTCTTTTGAATGATTTTCACGTATTTCGAGGTTACAAAAGGTGTTTGTTTTAAATAAATTTGAATGGATTTATAAACAGCTTTTATAAAATTGTGAGGACGAAATTTTTTAGGGGGTTAGGTTGTGACGGCCTAAAACTTGGAGAAAAGGGAAAATGGCAATTTTGCCCCTAATGCGTCAAAATGTTGATTTTTTTTATCGGGAAGTATTTTGGATGATCCAAAAAAGCTATTGTAAACGTCTCGGTCTCTTGGATAAACAGAGGTCAAATAGGTTTGTTATGGGTCAAGGAAGGCTTAGGGGTATTTTGGTCATTTGGTAAGAAAGACCGAGAATACTCTAGGTCTCTCCTGATTTTTCCTCCTAAATATCCCCCATCGACTTACTCATCTATAAAGATGTGGGATTTTTTGAGAAATGGAGATAGGTGGAGTGGCACCGAAATGAAGAAAAAATGATAAAGATGATGAACGGAATGGAAGCTAGGGAGAATAGGGGAGTGAAGGCCAGATAAAGGATGGGAAGAGAGGGAAAGATAGGAAGAAACGGAAAACAAGGATGAAGGGAAGCCTCAGTCTCAAAAAATCGTGAGGAAAACTAAGGAATCTGTAGGTCCTCATGTTGGGTTTTTAGTTTAGGACTAGAAAATGAGCCAACAGGCATGCTAGTGTGCTCCTGAAGGTCGTGCAACCCTTGTGTGTCAAGATGGAATCATTTTGGATGTGGAGAAGCTACGGAGCCGCTCCTAGAAGCCATGGCCGAAAGATGATAAGGTTGAATGGTGAGTTTGTGTAAGTATTTCTCCCTTTTTACCTCATAGATCGTTTCTTTAGCTAGTTTAGATAAATTTGGATGTCGAAAATGGACATGAAATAGTCGAGATATGACTAGGTCTCGATTGCGAGTTGAATGACCCAAATGACAGCAAAACGAGTCAAAGCCTGAGGTTGGTGATGACACTGTGCAGGCGCGTGGGCTTCACGCGCATGGAGTTTCCACCGGCACGTAAGGGCACGTACGGAGGCTTCTGGCGGTTCGACTGACATGAAATTTCTTTCTCACTTCATTCTGAATTTACCGATATAAAGTTTGAATTAATGGATATTGATTGCATTTATTGCCGAATTTAAAAGATAATACGTTATTATTTCGTATGTTTAGATTAATGTGTTTATTGGGTCTATGTTTATACTTACTATGTTTGTATATAATATGTTTATATTGAGCTTAACAGATGTTAAAAAGGAATTTAAGTATATAATTTAAGGATGAATTGATCTTTAACTGCCCTACAAACAAGTTAGGTTCATGAAGGGGTTTATACAAGTTTACTAAGATTGATGCATATGTGTTTCTTGAGGTTATTCGATGTTTAATGATGATCATCGTTGATTGAATGTATTTTAGTGGATATATGTGATTAGTTAGTTAAACATGGCTAAATCTATAATAATGAAAAAGGTTATAAGAAAATAAGGAACAATAATAACATAGAAAGATGTTAAGGCAAGTATTTATATATATGTTTAGTATATTTAGTACGTTTCATCGTGAAAAAATGGTATATGCTAAGTGTTAATTCAAGTTTAATTCTTGGTAAAATTACGGAATCAAGTAAGGGAGATTAATTGGTTTGTGGCGATTAATATTTTTTTTTTCTGTTTTATGTAAACAAGATGGTAAAATGTACAAGTTATAACGATAGAAGTAAGGTCCCAGACAAGGATAAATTAGTAATTTTTTCTACCACTTGACGGGGTAATAGGTTGGACGTGGGCAGTAACCCCGTAAGAATGGACTTAAATCTGGTTAACCTAGTTACATATAGGCTTGGTTAACGTTAATATTATCCCTTGTCTGACAAAAATGGTCAGACGGGAGTAAGACCTGTGAAATTAGGGACTGGTCCTGTTAGAGAGAGAGAGAGCGCGAGAGAGAGATAGTGTGTGTGTGTGTGTGTGACAGGACCCACCCCGATTATCGCCTCGATAATCGGGAAGCATCCTGCTCCCGTCTGACAATCGAACCCAAAAGACCGGAAAACTAGTTAAAATTACAACACCCCCATTATCAGACCAGGGAGATTAAACAAATACATCCGACTGGACGTCAAGTCCGCAGTTTCACAGAGCAATATTACAAAACAAATTAAAGAACAAGTCCTACTCTGTGAACTAACTACTCCGCAACGGAAAACTTTATGCCTCCGCCTCTGCCTCGGCGCTTGCCCCCATGCTTGTACCACGACCTGGAGGGAATTTAAAACAACAAGGTGTGAGTGGACCAAAACATAAGTTTAACAGGAAAAACAGTTTTTCCGAAATCGGGTTCGCCCTCCAGTTTTGTAATCCGCATGCATAACCAAATATTCAAAATTGTGTATTGAACTTTTGAAAACTCTTTTTCCGAAACACATGAAAAACGTTACAAGGATCGTCATAACTCACGTAAAACCATTTAATAATACCAGATTCCAGAAACCGTCATTTTGAAATATTATTTGCACAAATCAAGTAAAACGCAAATCAATAATCATGATTATGCCGTTGGATCCATCCGAGTCTTTAAACTCAACATTAGGCCTTCCCGGGATATCAACGAGTCTTTAAACTCAAAACATGATTAATAGGCCTCGGGGGGTATCATAATAATCGAGTCTTTAAACTCACGAGTCTTTAAACTCAATTCGGGTCTTTAAACCCAATTTTCGGGCCCGCCCCCGTCGTTAAATAACCGGGTCTTTAAACCCAAAACCAGATCCAACCATTAACCGGGTCTTTAAACCCAAGACCGTTTTTAAACATAATAAATCAGGATTCATCACAAATCTTTTTCCAACATTATTCCAAAAACATTTCTCATCGTAACAGGACTCATGTCCGAATTCACATGCAAATCCCAACACATGCAATTTCCGAAAATTACTTCACAATATGATCAAACATCATAAATCCGAAGCATGCATATTCATAACCAGGTACTTCATTAAAATCATCACGCATGCATAGGCAAAAACTGAAATCTCGAAATGCGTGAAATACGATAAATACCTCGAAAAACGTGAAAACATGTAAAACCGATATATCATCTCACCATCATAAAATCATATGTAAAACCATGAGATAAATAAGCAAAATAGTCATGCATGCCCAATTTAGAAATCAAAAGCCCACTCACAGTCTTAGGACACGTCAATCGCGTCCCGCGCGCTCCTCCGTAGCTTCGGAAGTGTCCGGGCCTGTGAAAACGTACAAGAAGGGTTACAAACATCCCAAAATAACTCGTAGGATTTTTCCTAATTTTTCCGGATTTTTCGGCGAAAATAAACTTAAAGACTTAATCTTCCGGACTCCCGAAATTATCCCGAATGACTCCCGATCGATTCGAACTCTAAAGATAAAATGTTTGTTAGACTGTAAGGATTAATTCTCATGTTGACCGTGATCGGAGTTGACGTCACACGCGCCGTCACGCGCTGCCCAAAGCGGCTGCGCGTGAAGGCCACGCGCCAAGCTACAGTGTCATCTCCCTTACCCGAACAGCCTGCTAAACGGGTCTGATACCCGCGACTCAACCCGATCAGTTAGCCCTCAATTCTCAGTCAATTCTACCCGTTTTCAATCCCATTATCTTCTCTAACCCATTTATTTTAGGTCTGCATCAATGGTTAACCTCGACTTACACCAAATCGACCCAACCCAAGCTCGAACAGTCGAACAAGTCGACTCCTGGAACTCACCCTACACGGTTCCATTCCCAAATTAACTTCACCAGTAGCAATTAGGGGCCCATACGCACACAATGGCACTAACAATTTAACTCGCCGTTACCTGGAAGTCGTCGTCCACAACACTGGTTTTCCCCTGAAACTGAGACTCAGGTTCCCGGCCAAACTGTCCTCCTCCTCCTTCAATTCTTGCACGGTTGTGCACGAAGTGACCCTAGAAGTCTAACACGGCCTTTGGTTTCGATCGACAGGCTCCAGAAATTGAATGAGATTTTTCCCTCCAACTGGTTTTTCCTTCGAACTGGACCTTGGGTTCTTGGGCAATCCGTGCTCGAATCCCTTCAATTCTTGCACGGCTGAGACTCTGTAACTCCCAGAAGACTCACTGTGTGTTTAGATTGATCCCTCGACCCTTAGAAATTGAACTCTGTGATTTCCCCCCAAAAAACCCGAAACAGTTGCTCACGGTTTCTCTCACAATCCCTCTCAAGCTCAGCTTCCAAATTGAACCAAAATGATCCTAACTCCAACCTCACTCCATTCCCATACTCAGTTGTTCGATCGGTGTGGCCAACAGCCCGTGGGAGACCAACTGAGGCCTCTGAAACCGGTTTCCCGCATACACAGAGACCACAGCCATTCTCGTTCCTCCCGTGCACTCAGTCTCTGCCCAGGCACGCATGGCTGCTTCCCACAACCTCAAAATCCATAAACTAAACCCACACACCAGTCCACTTAGCCTTAAACAAATGCACGCTCAGAAACACCACGGCCGCACTCTGCTTCTCACGGTGGTGCTACAGTAACCACCGTGAAATGACCAAAATGCCCCTCTGTGCAATAATTACCAAAATGCCCTCCAACATCCGTGACCCATAACTCGGTCCTCCGACGTCCGTTTCAAGCGTGCCGCCTGTCGTTGTACTCGGGGCGTCGAGACGAACACAACGGTCTTTGAGTCAAATGAGTATCAATTGTCAAACAAAAAGTCAACTTTTTCCCCTTATAACGCCCAAATTACGATAATGCCCCCGAACTTCCGAACATCATAACTTTCACTCCGAGCGTCCGAATCGGACGTGCCACCTGTCTATGAACTCGTGACATCCCGATCTACGTCACGGTCATCACTCAACGTCCGTTCGACCTCCAAATCAAAAAGTCAACAAATCGACCACACAAACACAGGGGTAAAAACGTCATTTTCTTCAATATTTATAATATTACACTTCCAGAACGTCCGGGGCGTTACAATCCTCCCCCCTTAAGAAATTTCGTCCCGAAATTTCAAGGAAACAAGTAGGGGAACTGTTCTCGCATCTGCGCCTCGGGTTCCCAGGTGGCTTCCTCCACATTCTGGTTCCTCCAGAGAACCTTTACCAGAGGAACGGTCTTCCGACGTAGCACTTTATCCTTTCAATCCAAAATCTGTACCGGCTGCTCCACGAAGCTCAAATCATCACTAAGTTCAATGGGATGTTCCTCCAGTACATGAGATGCGTCAAACACATATTTCCGCAACATCGACACATGGAAAACATCGTGGACCCTCGAAAGCTCTGGCGGTAGTGCCAGCCGGTAGGCCACCGGGCCAATCCTCTCGGTAATCTCATATGGTCCAATATAACGAGGGCTCAACTTTCCTCGCCTGCCGAATCTCACTGCACCCTTCCAAGCGGACAATTTCAGAAATACCCGATCTCCGACCGCAAACTCTAGATCTCGAATCCGATGGTCCACATAGCTCTTTTGTCTGTCCTGGGCTGCCTTGAGCCGATCCCTGATGAGTTTGACCCTCTCGGTCGTCAGTTCCACCAATTTGGACTTAGTCAGCTTCCTCTCACCTACGTCCGTCCAACACAACGGAGTTCTGCACTGCCGTCCGTACAAGGCTTCGTACGGAGCCATCCCAATGCTCGCCTGGTAGCTGTTGTTGTAGGCAAATTCCATCAAGGCTAGATGTGACTCCCAAGTGTCCTGAAATTGCAAAACGCAAGCTCGCATCATATCCTCCAATGTCTGGATGGTCCGCTCAGACTGGCCATCAATCTGAGGATGAAATGCAGTACTGAAACGAAGTTTCGTCCCAAATGCTTCCTGCAGACTCTGCCAAAATCGAGAAGTAAACCTCGGGTCTCGGTCAGAAACTATTGATTCCGGTGTACCGTGCAGACGAATAACCTCGTCGATAAACAACTGGGCCAACTGTGTCATCCTGAAGTTCTCTCGCACTGGCAAGAAGTGAGCTGATTTCGTAAGCCTGTCCACAATCACCCAAACTCCATCGTGACCCCTGGGTGTCCTAGGAAGTCCAAACACAAAATCCATCGTCAAGTGATCCCATTTCCATTCTGGAATAGGTAGTGGTTGCAAGGCTCCATAAGGTCGTTGTCTCTCAGCCTTCACTTGCTGGCAAATCAGACACCTGCTGACAAACTCGGCAATCTCCCGTTTCATCCCCGACCACCAGTAGTGCTCTCGCAAGGTACGACACATCTTGGTCCCACCAGGATACATCGCGTAGGCCGAACTATGAGCTTCGTCCAAGATCTCCTTCTTCAGTGCCTCCATGCCGGGCACACACAACCGTCCTTCTTTTAGCAAAGCTCCATCCTCCCTGACTGTAAAATCTAGCCGCTCACCGGCTTCCACTTCAATCCGAAGTACACATGAGACAGGATCTTGAGATTGAGCCTCAACGATCCGATCGACCAGAAGTGGTCTCACATGAAAATTAACCAGCAAGACACCTTGGCCATCCAAACCAAATCAATGCTATTCTTACGGAGTTCAACCAAAAGTGGTAAGTGAACCGTCCGTAGATGTGCTACAGAATGCGTTGACTTCCGGCTTAGAGCATCAGCCACCACATTGGCTTTTCCCAGGTGGTACTCAATCGTGCAATCATAATCCTTAATTAGCTCTAGCCACCGTCGCTGCCTCACATTTAACTCCTTCTGAGTGAACAAGTACTTCAGGCTTTTGTGATCCGTGAACATTCTGCAAGTCGCACCATACAGGTGATGTCTCCAAATCTTCAATGCATGCACAACAGCAGCTAACTCCAAATCGTGTGTAGGGTAATTGCGCTCATGCGGTTTCAACTGGCGCGAAGCATAGGCGATCACTTTCCCATGTTGCATTAGTACACATCCCAAACCCTGTAAGGATGCATCACTGTACACCTCAAATTCCCCACTATCGTCCGGAAGGGTCAGTATGGGAGCAGATGTCAATCTTTCCTTTAGCTCCCGAAAGCTACGCTCACAGTCGTCATCCCACTCAAACATGACTCCCTTCCGCGTCAGTCGCGTCAACGGGGCAGCAATGGTAGAGAAACCCTCTACAAACCTCCTGTAGTAACCAGCCAAACCCAAGAAACTTCTGACTTCAGTGACGGTCCTCGGTTGTTCCCACTTCGCCACTGCCTCAATTTTCTGAGAATCCACACTGATCCCGTCCGTTGAGATCACATGCCCCAAGAAACTCACGCTCGTCAACCAAAACTGACATTTGCTGAGCTTCGCGTACAACTGGTTTTCCCTCAAGGTACTTAGCACCATCCTTAAGTGCTCCTCGTGCGCTTCCGCACTCCTCGAGTAGACCAGGATATCGTCGATGAACACGATGACAAAGTGATCCAAGTAAGGCCGCAACACTCGGTTCATCAAATCCATAAACGCTGCGGGTGCGTTGGTCAAGCCAAACGGCATCACAAGGAACTCATAATGACCATAACGGGTCCTAAAGGCTGTCTTGGGTACATCCTCATCCTTAACCCGCAATTGATGATACCCAGAACGTAGATCAATTTTGGAGAAGTACTGCGCTCCTCGCAGCTGATCGAACAAATCATCGATCCGAGGTAACGGGTATTTGTTCCTGACTGTTACTTTATTCAGTTGCCTGTAATCGATGCAGAGTCTCATACTCCCATCCTTTTTCTTCACAAACAACACCGGGGCTCCCCAGGGGGATACGCTCGGTCGAATAAATCCCATCTCAAGTAATTCTTGTAACTGCGCCTTCAGTTCTTTCAACTCGGCTGGCGCCATACCATACGGAGTCTGAGAAATAGGTTGCGTACCTGGTACCAGATCAATAGTGAACTCAACATCTCGATGCGGTGGCAATCCCGGTAGATCCTCCGGAAAGACATCCGGGAACTCCCGTACAATCGGCATATCCTCCACCCTCGATGGTGCAGCTCGTGAATCCATCACTCGGGCTAAGTATCCCTGGCACCCCTTCCTCAACGACTTACTTGCCTTCAGGGCAGATATCACTCCGACAGGAGTTGCTCGCTGAATTCCCTGAAAAGTGGTTTTCGGTAACCCCGGGCTCCGAAAAGTAACCCTCTTATCGACGCATTCGATAGAGGCATGATGGAGCGTCAACCAATCCATACTCAAGACGACATCAAAGTCATGCAAGTCCAAGAGTATCAAATCTGCCACCAGACCAACATCACCTACCATTACGGGGCACTCCCGCAACACTCGATTCACCACAAACACATCTCCGGTGGGCGTACTCACTCCCATGTCACAGTCTAGTGCGGACACCTCTCTACCCGCCAACAACTCACAGTCCCGTGAAATAAATGAATGAGTAGCTCCGGGATCAATTAAAGCACAAACATCATGTCCAAAGATCGTGAGTGTACCTGTCACAACACCAGGCGCTGCCCTGGCCTCCTGCTGCGTAACAGCAAAAACACGGGCCTGTGGTCCAGCTGCTCGCCCACGGCCCCGGCCCCTCTGTCCATTAGCCGCTCCGGTACCACCTCCTCGAGTGCTCCCAGTCCCAGAAACTGCAGCTGTGCTCCGTCCCTGCTCTGCTCCACCCCGACCTGCGCCACCACCCTGTGGCAAAGATGGACAATCCCTCCGATAGTGGCCTCGCTCGCCACAGAAGAAACAGATGAAACTGGAAGAATCTCAAACAAAACCACCACCCTGCCGTCCCGTGGAAGCAACAGAAGTCGTGCTCGCCTGCGGAGCAGTCTGCGCCCTAGGCGCTCGGAATCCGGAACCCTGATAGTTACCAGGCCTGCCATAACGATCATTGCCTGCAGATGAGGCCCCACCATAACGTCCCTTCTTCGAGGCTCCCTGACCATACGATCCAGAATATGAACGCCCGCGACGTTGTCCACCACCAGAATACTGTGGACGTGTCGGGAGACTAGCCTCAACCCGCACCGCGGCATCAGACAACTCCCTGAGAGTAGCAAAAGCTCCGGCCGTCACAATGGCCCGTATCTCACCCCGTAGACCAAGCTCGAACCTACGACATTTCTCAGCCTCAGTAGATACAAAGGTAGGAACAAAACGAGCTAGCATCTGAAATTTCTGCTCATACTCAGCTACCGACATGCTCCCCTGCTGGAGCTGCAGAAACTCGGTCTCCCTAGCATCACGGAATGAACGGGGATAATACTGATCCAGAAACCGTTCACGAAAGGTCTCCCAAGTCACTGTACGGGCATCCCAACCTGACAACTCCAGAGTATACCACCACTCATAAGCAGATCCATCAAGTAAAAATGTAGCCAACACCACACGCTCCTCAAGAGGACAGTGCATCACAGTAAAAATCCGCTCAATCCGAGAAATCCAACGGTGAGCATCCTCCGGATCCGCTCCACCACTGAACACCGTAGCCCCAAGACGCTGGGCTCGCTCGATCGAAGCGCTCTCGGCATCGCCATTAGGTCGTGGAGGGGGTTCGCGTCGCGGAGGCATGGCCGGTCGTCCTTCTCTGAAAGAGGCATAAGTTAGTACAATAATCAAGGCACACCCGAGTGCCGGACACGAATCGTAAACCTAGGCTCTGATACCAATTGACAGGACCCACCCCGATTATCGCCTCGATAATCGGGAAGCATCCTGCTCCCGTCTGACAATCGAACCCAAAAGACCGGAAAACTAGTTAAAATTACAACACCCCCATTGTCAGACCAGGGAGATTAAACAAATACATCCGACTGGACGTCAAGTCCGCAGTTTCACAGAGCAATATTACAAAACAAATTAAAGAACAAGTCCTACTCTGTGAACTAACTACTCCGCAACGGAAAACTTTATGCCTCCGCCTCTGCCTCGGCGCTTGCCCCCACGCTTGTACCACGACCTGGAGGGAATTTAAAACAACAAGGTGTGAGTGGACCGAAACATAAGTTTAACAGGAAAAACAGTTTTTCCGAAATCGGGTTCGCCCTCCAGTTTTGTAATCCGCATGCATAACCAAATATTCAAAATTGTGTATTGAACTTTTGAAAACTCTTTTTCCGAAACACATGAAAATCGTTACAAGGATCGTCATAACTCACGTAAAACCATTTAATAATACCAGATTCCAGAAACCGTCATTTTGAAATATTATTTGAACAAATCAAGTAAAACGCAAATCAATAATCATGATTATGCCGTTGGATCCATCCGAGTCTTTAAACTCAACATTAGGCCTTCCCGGGATATCAACGAGTCTTTAAACTCAAAACATGATTAATAGGCCTCGGGGGGTATCATAATAATCGAGTCTTTAAACTCACGAGTCTTTAAACTCAATTCGCGTCTTTAAACCCAATTTTCGGGCCCGCCCCCATCGTTAAATAACCGGGTCTTTAAACCCAAGACCAGATCCAACCATTAACCGGGTCTTTAAACCCAAGACCGTTTTTAAACATAATAAATCAGGATTCATCACAAATCTTTTTCCAACATTATTCCAAAAACATTTCTCATCGTAACAGGACTCATGTCCGAATTCACATGCAAATCCCAACACATGCAATTTCCGAAAATTACTTCACAATATGATCAAACATCATAAATCCGAAGCATGCATATTCATAACCAGGTACTTCATTAAAATCATCACGCATGCATAGGCAAAAACCGAAATCTCGAAATGCGTGAAATACGATAAATACCTCGAAAAACGTGAAAACATGTAAAACCGATATATCATCTCACCATCATAAAATCATATGTAAAACCATGAGATAAATAAGCAAAATAGTCATGCATGCCCAATTTAGAAATCAAAAGCCCACTCACAGTCTTAGGACACGTCAATCGCGTCCCGCACGCTCCTCCGTAGCTTCGGAAGTGTCCGGGCCTGTGAAAACGTACAAGAAGGGATACAAACATCCCAAAATAACTCGTAGGATTTTTCCTAATTTTTCTGGATTTTTCGGCGAAAATAAACTTAAAGACTTAATCTTCCGGACTCCCGAAATTATCCCGAATGACTCCCGATCGATTCGAACTCTAAAGATAAAATGTTTGTTAGACTGTAAGGATTAATTCTCATGTTGACCGTGATCGGAGTTGACGTCAAACGCGCCGTCATGCGCCGCCCAAAGCGGCTGCGCGTGAAGGCCACGCGCCAAGCTACAGTGTCATCTCCCTTACCCGAACAGCCTACTAAACGGGTCTGATACCCGCGACTCAACCCGATCAGTTAGCCCTCAATTCTCAGTCAATTCTACCCGTTTTCAATCCCATTATCTTCTCTAACCCATTTATTTTAGGTCTGCATCAATGGTTAACCTCGACTTACACCAAATCGACCCAACCCAAGCTCGAACAGTCGAACAAGTCGACTCCTGGAACTCACCCTACACGGTTCCATTCCCAAATTAACTTCACCAGTAGCAATAAGGGACCCATACGCACACAATGGCACTAACAATTTAACTCGCCGTTACCTGGAAGTCGTCGTCCACAGCACTGGTTTTCCCCTGAAACTGAGACTCAGGTTCCCAGCCAAACTGTCCTCCTCCTTCTTCAACTCTTGCACGGTTGTGCACGAAGTGACCCTAGAAGTCTAACACGGCCTTTGGTTTCGATCGACAGGCTCCAGAAATTGAATGAGATTTTTCCCTCCAACTGGTTTTTCCTTCGAACTGGACCTTGGGTTCTTGGGCAATCCGTGCTCGAATCCCTTCAATTCTTGCACGGCTGAGACTCTGTCACTCCCAGAAGACTCACTGTGTGTTTAGATTGATCCCTCGACCCTTAGAAATTGAACTCTGTGATTTCCCCCCAAAAAACCCGAAACAGTTGCTCACGGTTTCTCTCACAATCCCTCTCAAGCTCAGCTTCCAAATTGAACCAAAATGATCCTAACTCCAACCTCACTCCATTCCCATACTCAGTTGTTCGATCGGTGTGGCCAACAGCCCGTGGGAGACCAACTGAGGCCTCTGAAACCGGTTTCCCGCATACACAGAGACCACAGCCATTCTCGTTCCTCCCGTGCACTCAGTCTCTGCCCAGGCACGCATGGCTGCTTCCCACAACCTCAAAATCCATAAACTAAACCCACTCACCAGTCCACTTAGCCTTAAACAAATGCACGCTCAGAAACACCACGGCCGCACTCTGCTTCTCACGGTGGTGCTACAGTAACCACCGTGAAATGACCAAAATGCCCCTCTGTGCAATAATTACCAAAATGCCCTCCAACATCCGTGACCCATAACTCGGTCCTCCGACGTCCGTTTCAAGCGTGCCGCCTGTCGTTGTACTCGGGGCGTCAAGACGAACACAACGGTCTTCGAGTCAAATGAGTATCAATTGTCAAACAAAAAGTCAACTTTTTCCCCTTATAACGCCCAAATTACGATAATGCCCCCGAACTTCCGAACATCATAACTTTCACTCCGAGCGTCCGAATCGGACGTGCCACCTGTCTATGAACTCGTGACATCCCGAACTACGTCACGGTCATCACTCAACGTCTGTTCGACCTCCAAATCAAAAAGTCAACAAATCGACCACACAAACACAGGGGTAAAAACGTCATTTTATTCAATATTTATAATATTACACTTCCAGAACGTCCGGGGCGTTACAGTGTGTGTGTGTGTGTGTGTGTGTGTGTGTGTGTGTGTGTGTGTGTGTGTGTGTGTGTGTGTGTGTGTGTTTGAGGGAGAGAAACCCGCACAAAACTAGCAGGAGGAGGGGAGCTCCTAACCCATGGACCTGAAACATTTCCATACATGTTATTATTCAAAATTTACTTTTGGACGTTAGAGCGAGGAGCTGGATGATCTCACATCATTCCGGAGTCTCTGGGAGCATTTTAAGCTCGAAAGGATGGAGGTTTGCAAGCGGGAAAAAGGCCCAGAAACAAGCTTGAGTCGGGCCGTGAGGTCGAGGTTGATCTCCATGAATTCAAGGTGAGTTATGTCCACTTTGAGATTATAGAGTCTCTTCTGGGTGTGTTTCAAACGGACTGAAAGAAGAAGGGAAGACAATGGATGAGAATTGAAGAATATTTGATCGGGTCATGGCCGCTGGGTCGAGTGACCCGGATTACTAGAAACATGCTGGTTAGAGGTTGAACGAAGTGAACAGTGCCCCCTGCACGTGAGGCCCATGTGCAGGGGACTTTGGACGGTGCGTGGGAGCACATGGGTCAGATGCTGGAAATCCAGCCAACATGAAAGTTCTAGTATTTGATGTTACGAGTCTAGTGGTCCGGTTTTCGAGGCAATCAGGTATCGTCTCGAGGAATTTTTAATTGTCCGAAGGTTTATGCCTTATTTTAAATTCGTTTAAAAATTCTGAAAAATTGAGGGATTAAACTATGAATTATTTGGAGGATTCGAAACCCAAAAATTGAATGTTGATAGGTAGAAAAGATCTCGGAAATTACAGAAAGGTGTGCAATGCGGTATCAGACTATGTAGACCGATTGTGAGTGGACTCTCTCTTTATTAAAACTATTATGCATGCATATTTAATTTTTTAAAATGGTTTTCTATGTGATTTTGATGATATTTACGTGATTGAGAATTTTATATGATTTTTGAAGTTTTTATGAATTATTTAATGACATGTTTTACGAGGTTTGTGCTTGAGTTGTATTTTGTGCTTAGGCCCGGGTTTGGATTGTAATTTTGGTTGGAAATGTTTCATGTGTGTTATAACGTATGTTTCTCATTAATGGTGATTATTAGGTGATTTACGGAAGTTATTTTATTGCATGTTTTAAGAGGAATTTGCATATTTCGTGTTCTGAATTTACACTGGATTCTGGATTTGGTTTTAGAATTGATATGAATTATAAGAGTATGTTTTCTTGGTTTCTGTTAGGCTGGGTATATGTGTTATGATTGTGCTGTCAATAACCCTTCTCAGGATGCCAGTTTGGTTGGTCAGTCTTGCACGTCGAGGTAAAACTCTGTATTCCCAAGACTTGTATTATCATGAGTAGTCTCGGACATCGAGCTGAGCTTTATTTCCTGAGACAAGTATTACGATTGGACTGTGATTCACACGTCAAGCTGGACTCTGTTTCCCGAGTGGTTTGGCCTACTGGTAGTGCAGTTGTGATGTAATGATTAATAATCAAGCATCAAGGATGGGCTGATGGTGTATGGTTGTGGTTATGATACTTTGATACGTTTTGTGATTTTCTTGCTTTATAATATTACTGGATTTTCTATAATTTGCATGTACTTCGAGATTTCTTGTTTATTATTCGTTTTATCGAGATTTATGAGTTATCTTATGCATGCATAGTTTTTGGAAAATGAAGGGTACATTACTTGAGTTTTCGAAACGATGTTTTAAAATATTTATTTTTGTGTCGACTCACACGTTTTCCTAGTTTTGGAACCTTCCAGGGCCGTTACATGGAAATCGAGGTTACTCGACGGGGGGAGGCATGAATTAGCGAGGTTCACATGTATCCATTGTCTGACAAGGTTCGAGGCTAAAATTTGGCATTTCCCAGTTACTTGTTTGACGGGAAAAGGGCTTGGGTGTGGTTTACGAGGTGTTTTATGGGACATGCTCTAACAAATACCATCTGGATGTTTTCTATTCGCAGGGATGCTAGTATAGCCCGGATGTGAGCGGTTCCTAGGATATCACCCAGATGTTGACTTTGTTTCTCAAGATATGACTCAGAAGAGGCAAAATTGTTTTACTCTCGCGGTTCCCAAAGAAGTCTACGCATAGCACATATTTTCCCATGACTGGTATTGATGAAATCGAGGATTGGTTGTATTTTTTATGACGTTTGTATCCATATTTCATAAGGGATTTCGTAAATGGGGATTTCAGGGACATGTGGGCTTTAGGTGTATTACATAAATTGATGATTTTGTGGTTCCCGCAGTTTATGATTTGATTTGATTGAAATCTAGTTGTTTATGATTTGATCACGGTTTTATATACATGCATGGTTCCTATTATTTGAAGGATATGCTGGTTTCAAAAATATTTTCATATACATTACTTTTGGACCACTCACCCTGTTACAAATGTTATATCTCCCTCATCCAGAATATTTTTGAACTGGGACTAGAGTAATGTGCAAGATGCACGGGATTCACAATTTGGTTTGCTGACTCGTTTATGGAGAGATATGTTATGCCCACCAATGAGAGTCACTCTTAGGGAGACTCATCTCCGGGGAGGCCTGATATGATATTCCAAAGTGAGTATTGAGACTCATGTCTAGGGAGGCCTGATATGATATTCCAGAGGTGAGTATTTAGACTCGTTCCTAGGGAGGTTTGATATGATATCCTGAAGGTGAGTGAATCCTATGGAGATTCGAACACCTGATGATATGTCGTTTCAAATATGTTTGCTTCCAGAGATATGATATGGTATCACTACAAGAAATTTTCCTTTAGGCAACGGATAAAATCCGTTGTCTATTCCCCATAAAAACCAT
Organism: Prinsepia uniflora; assembly: GCA_032719365.1. Classification (NCBI taxonomy): domain Eukaryota; kingdom Viridiplantae; phylum Streptophyta; class Magnoliopsida; order Rosales; family Rosaceae; genus Prinsepia; species Prinsepia uniflora. Next base: position 52,166,937 of record CM064861.1, on the reverse strand, counting down.
TGCAATTGCCCTTGATGTCTAAAGGGGGTGTTTAGACAACGGAGAAAATCCGTTGTCTAAAGTCCCTTTAGACAACTGTATTTTCTGAAACCGTTGTCTAAAGTATCATTTACACAACAGTATTTATGAATGTCGTTGTTTAAACGGACTTTGAACAACGGTTTATACACAACTACTGTTTTCTAAAGTACCCTTTAGACAACGGTATATAAAATACTGTTGTGTAAAGGATACTTTAGACAACGGTATAAATATATACCGTTGTGTAAAGTACCCTTTACACAACAGTATTTTGTTGATGCCGTGGTATAAAGTGACTATATACAACACTGAATTTAAAAATACTATTGTCTAAAGGGTATCATACACAACGGTTTATTCAAAAATACTGTTGTTTACAAGGTGCTTTACACAACAATTAATAAAAAATATACCGTTATCTAAAGTTTTTTTACACAACAAAAAATCATATTAAAATCCTGTATTATAACATAAGATTAATTTATATTACAATTCTCCGCCAATCCAAATAAAAAAAAAACTTCATATAAATACAATACATAAAATCACAATGAAGATTTGAAGAGTAATCATAGTACGTTCTGCAACCTAACTCGATCAAAGCCAATCGAAATCATAAATGTGTGTTTGTTCTAAGTAAAAAAGAAAGTGTTGCAACAATTCTAAAATCTAGACACCAGGAAACAAACACACCATATGAGGATCAATGCTAACATAGTTGTAACGACCCCTCCCAAATTCCTAGATTAGATTAGTGACTAATCACGATTAGTGAGGCTAATCCGTGATTAGTTGAGCGAAATCGGACGAACGATGCGAAATGAGCGTTTTGCCCCTAGTCGTGGCAAAACGTTGACTTTTCATTTGGGCGGTCAAACGGACTTTGATTGATGACAGTGACGTAGTTCGTGACGTCACGAGTTCATAGACAGGTGGCACGTTCAATTCCGACGTTCGAGGAGGAAGTTATGACGTTCGGAAGTTTAGGGGCATTTTGGTAATTATGGTTAAAAGGGGTCAAATGTTGACTTTTTGACCAAGAGGTCCGATGGCTGAGGGCCGAAGACCCTTACGTAGCTAAGGACGATAAGAATCCATAGACAGGCGGCACGTCGAATTCGGACGTTCGACGACGAAGTTACGGTTCACGGAAGTTAAAGTGCACTATTGCACGAATTACGAAATGAGTTAACTTTTGGACTTTAGTGGGGCCCAGATATTTAATGGAGGCCCAATGGATGAGTGACAAGTGTCACCCATCCACAGGCCACCCAAATTGATACATGCACCGTGCATCTCCTTCCATTTTCTTCATTTCAAAACCATTCCCCCGATCTCACTTTCTCACCCAAACCATTCACCCAAAACCCATCCAACCTTCACTCAAGGGACCAGGACTGAGACCAGGGATGGAAGAGAGGACAAGAGGAGGTGGTTTCCGGCGAGAACCGCCGTCCACGGCAGCGAGAGGAGGAGAAACCCGCAAGGTACCCGGTTAGCCCATTTTGATCCATTTTTCCATTTTTGTTGTTATGGTTGGTTTTTAATGGTTTTAATGAGTCCATTAGGTTGCTAGGGACATGTTAGGAAGGTTTTAGGAAGCTTGGGAGGGCTGTGAAGCCATGGGTGCTGTTTTGGAAGTTTGAACCGTTGGGTTCAAAAATCAAACCATGGGTTTATGCGGTGTTTAGGTTGTTTTAAGGATTGTAATGGCTAGAAAACATCAAAATAGGAAGAAAGGAACCAAAAAGGAAGAACTAGGATGAAAAATGGGGTGTCTAGGGCTGTGAACCGGTCACGCCGGTCCAGTTTGACTGGCCAAACCAGGTGAACCGGCCCGGAATAGTAAAACCGGTCTGCTGGAGGTTAGTGCCGATGAACAGTAATCTGTCCCTTATTGGAGCGCGTGAGGGCACGTGGTCCATAATTTGGGGAAGTGTTCAACACGTGAAATCTTCTATTCGGTGTAACGAAGATTTTGGGACTGGTCTTGCGTCAATCGGACATCGTTTCGATAGTTTTCGGGGTGTCGGAAGGTTTAGGGTCGGTTTAAAAATAGCTAAAAGTTCGGGAAAATTACGGGGCTTTGATAGGATGTTAATTAAGTAGTTAGTAACCTTATATGAAAATTTGGACAGCTTTCGGAGTCCCGATGATGGTGATCGGCTCGGGAGAGCCTATGGCACGCAAATCGAGACGGCAGCTTGGACGGTATGTGAGTGGACCTTGTTTTCTAAATTGGTGCATGCATAAATGTTTATTATATGTTTTATTACTTGTTTGATGATTCCATGGGTGCATTGGTATGTGGTTACGTATAAGCACGTATTTCAAGGTTTTGGCCTTATACGGTGCTTATACGGGTCTGTATTTCTTTATTGGTTTTAATGAAATGGTTTTGGATTTCTAAAAGGATAAACTCGGGTATGAGACCCATTTGGCTTTGTCTCGGGCATATGACCTCAGATATCGGGCACGGTGCCCAGCTGATGTCCTATGTTCGGGCACGAGACCCAGGTTACTTTACCGTTTTGATTTCAGGTCAGGGAACCTTAAATGGATTTCCCGGTTCATGACGGTTTATGGGAACCGGCATGAACCCTTGTTGTGGTATCGTGGTTCATGACGGTTTATGGGAACCGGCATGAACCCTTGTTGGTTATTACGGTACATGACGGTTTATGGGAACCGGCATGTTACCTCGGTTATGTTATTCCGGTACATGACGGTTTATGGGAACCGTCATGTTACCTTGGTTATGGATATTATGGATCATAACGGTTCAGGGGAACTGGGCATGGATATTATTTTATGTATATATATGTTCATCTACCTTCCTTTACTTCTATTATCTCCTCCGGGGAGGGTCGTTGGCCTGGGTGGACCCCAGAGTAGTCACGGAGCACCGACTGAGTGGAGTCACCCCCCAGTTGGGTTCCTTACTCTTAGGAAGGCTATGATTACTATTACCCCGAGTAGGGTCAGTGGACTCGGATTGAGGCCTGGGAAGCACGCGCGTAGCTTTGGAAACCGTGACAGGATTGGTTGTGTGAATTATATGTGTATGTGATATAAATATGATATATGTTATGTGGATACAAGATTTGAGCAGGAGCTCGTGTACTTGATTTCTGTATGGTTATGGTTTTGGCTGAGTCTCTTATTGGTTTCTTTATGATTTGGGCAGTGGCCCGGGAGGGCAAAGGTTGGAAATATCCCTTGTCTGACACTTCGTGTCAGACGGGAGCAGGGTCATCCCGCACTAATCCCGGGGGGATTGGGATGGGTCCTGTCAGCGTGGTATCAGCGCATAGGATTGCTTATCAGAGAGGAGTTGTCTCTATTCGAGCAACCGTGGAGCTCTTGGCGTAGTACACAGGTCGAGGATGTGATATCTCAAGTGGCTACGGTTCGTTATCAATCTAATAGTGGGATGCCGATACGATAGTTAGTAGGATTGGAATGTCTTGGTTCGGCATTTGATTCCGGGGTTGCCATAGTTCTGTCGTGGTTGACAGTGTGGGACTTTTCTGGAACGATGAACGTATTCATACGTTAGATTGTGATCGTGAGACGGTTAGTTGGGATCGTCTTTCACGATTTCGTAGGATTGGATTGACGTCTTTACGATGTCGGGACCGCGGGGTCGGTCAGATTGTGGATTGTACTACAGTTGGTAGCTTGCAGTTGGGTTCAGAGTGACCCTAGGGCGTGATTGTGGAACCCTAGAGTGTGATTGTGAAACCCCAAGGTAGGATGTGTATGGTTCGGAAATGTGAGTTGACGAGTGGTTTGACTTGGACGACTATTCAGATTTGGATTCGTTAGTTGGTCTAGTCATGTCAGCTTGTGTTGGGACTGCATTCTGCAGTCGGGGTTGTACTTGTCGGGTAGACCTAGTTGGTCGTCGTACTACCGTAGTTGTGAGGGATTGTTGGTACAACTAAGGTCGCGGGTGACCTGATAGACGACATTGGTTTAATCGAGTTACGACTGGTTAGAGTTTGTTGGACAAGTTATTAGGGTTAGTACTTGTCGATGGAATCCCGAAGCGTGGATACAGAGTAGTTGGTACGATCGATTGATTCTGTTGCACGCGAATCTCGATTGTGATGTCTGGTAGTTGGGTCTGCACGAGTCTATGGCAGGTACTACTACCGAGGATGGTTGTAGTTACGGTTGTTGGGGATCGGTGACGTTCAGGTGACGTTTCTTTTTCCTGTATGAGTTGTCAGGGTGACTGTGCCCAGAGTTGGGCACGATGGAGGTAGAGTTTCTCCTATTCGAGCAGAGGTACGGGATCGTCGCTCAGTATGAGCGGAGATCCAGGGTTGTCAGTTTTGCACATGGTGTGCCGATACTAGTGCTGGTGCCGGTGATTGCGACGACGATGAGTTACGAGTCGGGATGCGACTCCATCATGATGGGTATATGTTCGGTATCTGTGGTCCCAGAGTGGATCTCAGATAGAGTTAAATTGGTTAAGGGACACGTGGTTGATGTCTGGGTATGTTGTTTCCAATCTTGTTGGAACTTCGGAATCTCGAGAGTTGTGATTGTGGTGACACGGGGAATGCGGGTTTTTCCACATTGGTATTGGGAATGTCGAAGTCATTTTGGGTGACTTCTCAGGTTCTGCCATGGCAGGTGATGCATATGTGGCAGATGATGGTAGATGGTGGTTGTTGTCACCAGTACGTTGATCGTGTATTGGTGGGTGAACCCGGGAATTGTCTTGGGTCATCAGGTGGAGTTAAGTATATCGAAGTTAGGTGACTGAGATTCTCATTTTCTGCTTGGTGGCAGACGATGTTGGATTACATGGCGTGGTGGATGCATTGAGTTTTGGTTGCATTCACGTACGTTGGGTTTTGATGTCATCGTCTTGTATCATCCTTTATTTTCTAGGTGGAATGACAAGGATCGATACGGGATAATTGGAGAGAACCCACAGTCTCAACATGGCTCACCATTGACTAATCTGTTTAGATGTGGGAAATGGTTGAGGACTTTGGACGTCGTGACGATCAGGGATCGTGACGTCTATGGTCGGTTGACCTAGTGTTGGATCTGGATCGTGATCTTGATGATCCAGATAGGTGGAAAGTTTATCACTTTTACTGGGATGTTTGAGTGGAGCATGATGGGACTGAACTTTTTTCGAGGTAAATCCCGTATGGTATATTACTCAGGTAAGTAGTTTTCGGATGTGGTCGGATTTGGTCAGCTTAGATGTGTTGATATTGGGATTGGCTTCCCTATGAAGTCAATAAAAGGTATTGAGGTAATTGTTTAAACGGGTAACCGATAGGTTCGGTTATGGTACGTCTCGGTAGACGAGAACGAGATTTCGAGTTTTGGAATCAGATTTCTGGATGACGATTCAGGATTTGATTTTGGAACTTGAAAGAGGATTTCTGGATTTGGGTTTTGGAATCGGATTCTGGGTGACGATTCAGGATTTGATTCTAGAGCTTGACTGTGGATTTTCTTTTATGGATTTGGGTTCGGAATGGTTATTCCCAATGCTAGCTTACGGGATAATGATTTCGGATTCGGATTTGGACATGGTTGTAGATATGATTTCTTGGTTTGGATTCGGGATTTCTTACGAAATTGCGGATTCAGATTCGGAATTGGGAATAGATAATGGGTTGGAGTCTCGATTTGTCTAATACTGAATTAGACAGATGGACTCCATTATTGAAACGTGATTGGCTACAACCTAGGTGGTTGTAAGCTGATTGATAGGTGGATGTACGTACCTTGCACGTTGTTCGAGGTATGATACTGGGCAAACTTGTGGTGCCTGGTGACGGTATATAGGATATACCAGTAGTAGGTTGGTTAACGTGTTGGTAGACGGATTGGTTCTGATACCATTGGATTAGTTGAGATCGTGCACTAGACATTGGATACTGTGTGTTAGGTCATGGTACTTTCGATGGATAGTTACACACAGGCCGAGTGAAATGTTTGTTAGTGTATACTCATGGTTGAGTAAGTTGGTGGTTAGTGTAACCATAAGGGTGTATAGTGTTAGCTTTCGTTGGCGACTGTCAAGTGGTGACGGTTTGTCGGAGGTGTCAGCATAGATCGTTGAGTGCGGTTTGGTGACTCCCAGTGGGAGCAGACGTCAGGATAGGTTGGAGATTGAGGAAGGAACCGTAGAGTTGTTAATGTCAGCAAAATGGTAGATCTAACAAGTGGGGTCAGTTCGGAGCGTACGACTTCTGTCATTCGACGTGGTCGAATGTAGTCGATACGGCGAGAGCGTTGGTGGTACGTCTGGGTGCAGACGAGTTTTATTCTGGTTAGGGGGTGTATGAGTGTACACGTGTTTCGAGGTCGATTTTACTTTCCACGAGGTGGTTGTGGAATCAGGATAGTTAGTGTTTCGTGAGCGAAACTAATTAAGGAGGGAAGAACGGTTAGAATTAGGTCTGTTGGAATTTCGAGGACGAAATTAATTAAGGAGAGAAGGTTGTAACGACCCCTCCCAAATTCCTAGATTAGATTAGTGACTAATCACGATTAGTGAGGCTAATCCATGATTAGTTGAGCGAAATCGGACGAACGATGCGAAATGACCATTTTGCCCATAGTCGTGGCAAAACGTTGACTTTTCATTCGGGTGGTCAAATGGACTTTGACCGATGACCGTGACGTAGTTCGTGACGTCACGAGTTCATAGACAGGTGGCACGCTCAATTCCGACGTTCGAGGAGGAAGTTATGACGTTCGGAAGTTTATGGGCATTTTGGTAATTATGGTTAAAAGGGGACAAATGTTGACTTTTTGACCAAGAGGTCCGATGGCCGAGGGCCAAAGACCCTTACGTAGATAAGGACGATACGAATCCATAGACAGGCGGCACGTCGAATTCGGACGTTTGACGACGAAGTTAAGGTTCACGGAAGTTCAAGTGCACTATTGCACGAATTACGAAACGAGTTAACTTTTGAACTTTAGTGGGGCCCAGATATTTAATGGAGGCCCAATGGATGAGTGACAAGTGTCACCCATCCACAGGCCACCCAAATTGATTCATGCACCGTGCATCTCCTTCCATTTTCTTCATTTCAAAACCATTCCCCCGATCTCACTTTCTCACCCAAACCATTCACCCAAAACCAATCCAAACTTCACTCAAGGGACCAGGACTGAGACCAGGGATGGAAGAGAGGACAAGAGGAGGTGGTTTCCAGCCAGAACCGCCGTCCACAGCGGCGAGAGGAGGAGAAACCCGCAAGGTACCCGGTTAGCCCATTTTGATCCATTTTTCCATTTTTGTTGTTATGGTTGGTTTTTAATGGTTTTAATGAGTCCATTAGGTTGCTAGGGATATGTTAGGAAGGTTTTAGGAAGCTTGGGAGGGCTGTGAAGCCATTGGCATTGTTTTGGAAGTTTGAACCGTTGGGTTCAAAAATCAAACCATGGGTTTATGCGGTTTTGAGGTTGTTTTAAGAATTGTAATGGCTAGAAAACATCAAAATAGGAAGAAAGGAACCAAAAGGGAAGAACTAGGATGAAAAATGGGGTGTCTAGGGCTGTGAACCTGTCACGCTGGTCCAGTTTGACCGGCCAAATCAGGTGAACCGGCCCGGAACAGTAAAACCGGTCTGCTGGAGGTTAGTGCCGATGAACAGTAATCTGTCCCTTCTTGGAGCGCGTGAGGGCGCGTGGTCCATAATTTGGGAAAGTGTTCAACATGTGAAATCTTTTATTCGATGTAACGAAGATTTTAGGACTGGTCTCGCGTCAATCGGATATCGTTTCAATAGTTTTCGGGGTGTCGGAAGGTTTAGGGTCAGTTTAAAAATAGTTAAAAGTTCGGGAAAATTACGGGGCTTTGATAGGAGGTTAATTAAGTAGTTAGTAACCTTCTATTAAGTAGTTAGTAACCTTCAATTTTCTGAGAATCCACATTGATCCCGTCAGTTGAGATCACATGCCCCAAGAAACTCACGCTCGTCAACCAGAACTTACACTTGCTGAGCTTCACGTACAACTAGTTTTCCCTCAAGGTACCCAGCACCATCCTTAAGTGCTCCTCGTGCGCTTCCGCACTCCTCGAGTAGACTAGGATATCGTCAATGAACACGATGACAAAGCGATCCAAGTAAGGCTGCAACACTCGGTTCATCAAGTCCATAAACGCTACGGGTGCGTTGGTCAAACCAAACGGCATCACAAGGAACTCATAATGACCATAACGGGTCCTAAAGGCTGTCTTGGGTACATCCTCATCCTTAACCCACAACTGATGATACCCAGAACGAAGATCAATTTTGGAGAAGTACTGCGCTCCTCGCAGCTGATCGAACAAATCATCGATCCGAGGCAACGGGTATTTGTTCCTGACCGTTACTTTATTCAGTTGCCTGTAATCGATGCAGAGTCTCATACTCCCATCCTTTTTCTTCACAAACAGCACCGGGGCTCCCCAGGGGGATACACTCGGTCGAATAAACCCCATCTCAAGTAATTCTTGTAACTGCGCCTTCGGTTCTTTCAACTGAGCTGGCGTCATACGATACGGAGTCTGAGAGATAGATTGCGTACCTGGAACGAGATCAATGGTGAACTCGACATCTCGATGCGGTGGCAATCCCGGTAGATCATCCGGAAAGACATCCGGGAACTCCCATACTATCGGTATATCCTCCACCGTCAATGGTGCAGCTCGTGAGTCCATCACTTGAGCTAAGTATCCCTGGCACCCCTTCCTCAACAATTTACTTGCCTTCAGGGCTGAAATCACTCCGAAAGGAGTTGCTCGTTGTATTCCCTGAAAGGTGATTTCCGGTAATCGCGGGCTCCGAAAAGTAACCTTCTTATCGACACATTCGATAGAAGCATGATGGAGCGTCAACCAGTCTATTCCCAAAATGACATCAAAGTCGTGCAAGTCCAAGAGTATCAAATCTGCCATCAGACCAACATCACCTACCATTACGGGACACTCTCGCAACACTTGATTCACCACAAATACATCTCTGGTGGGCGTACTCACACCCAAGTCGCAGTCCAAGGCGGACACCTCTCTACCCGCCAACAACTCACAGTCCCGTGAAATAAATGAATGAGTAGCTCCGAGATCAATTAAAGCACAAACATCATGCCCAAAGATCGTGAGTGTACCTGTCACAACACCAGGTGCTGCCCTGGCCTCCTGCTGCGTAACAGCAAAAACTCGGGCATGTGGTCCAGCTCCTCGCCCACGGCCCCGGCCCCTCTGTCCATTAGCCGCTCCAGTGCCACCACCTCGAGTACTCCCAGTCCCAGAAACTGCAGCTGTGCTCCGTCCCTGCTCTGCTCCACCACGTCCAGCGCCACCACCCTGTGGCAAAGATGGACACTCCCTCCGATAGTGGCCCCGCTCGCCACAGAAGAAACAGATAACACTGGAAGCATCTTGAACAAAACCACCACCCTGCCGTCCCGTGGACGCAACCGAAGTCGCGCTCGCCTGCGGAGCAGTCTGCGCCCTAGGCGCTCGGAATCCGGAACCCTCATAGTTACCAGGCCTGCCATAACGATCATTGCCTGCAGATGAGGCTCCACCATAACGTCCCTTCTTGGGGGCTCTCTGACCATACGATCCAGGATATGAACGCTCTCGACGTTGTCCACCACCAGAGTACGGTGGACGTGTCGGGAGACTGGCCTCAACCCGCACTGCGGCATCTGACAACTCCCTGAGAGTAGCAAAAGCTCCGGCCGTCACAATGGCCCGTATCTCACCCCGTAGGCCAAGCTCAAACCTACGACATTTCTCAGCCTCAGTAGATACAAAGGTAGGAGCGAAACGGACTAGCATCTGAAATTTCTGCTCAAACTCAGCTACCGACATGCTCCCCTGCTGGAGCTGCAGAAACTCGGTCTCCCTAGCATCCCAGAATGAACGGGGATAATACTGATCCAGAAATCGCTCACGAAAGGTCTCCCAAGTCACCGTACGGGCATCCCAACCCGACAACTCCAGAGTGTACCACCACTCATAAGCAGGTCCATCAAGTAAAAATGTGGCCAACACCACAAGCTCCTCAGAAGGACAGTGCATCACAGTAAAAATCCGCTCAATTCGAGAAATCCAACAGTGAGCATCCTCGGGATCCGCTCCACCACTAAACACCATAGCCCCAAGACGCTGGGCTCGCTCGATCGAAGCACTCTCGGCATCGCCATCAGGTCGTGGAGGGGGTTCGCGTCGCGGAGGCATGGCCGATCGTCCTTCTCTGAAAGAGGCATAAGTTAGTATAAAAATCAAGGCACACCCGAGTGCCAGACACGAATCGTAAGAATGGACTTAAATCTGGTTAACCTAGTTACATATAGGCTTAGTTAACGTTAATATTATCCCTTGTCTGACAAAAATGGTCAGACGGGAGTAAGACCTGTGAAATTAGGGACTGGTCCTGTTAGAGAGAGAGAGAGCGCGAGAGAGAGTTAGTGTGTGTGTGTGTGTGACAGGACCCACCCCGATTATCGCCTCGATAATCGGGAAGCATCCTGCTCCCGTCTGACAATCGAATCCAAAAGACCGGAAAACTAATTAATATTACAACACACCCATTGTCAGACCAGGGAGATTAAACAAATACATCCGATTGGACGTCAGGTCCACAGTTTCACAGAGCATAATATTACAAAACAGGTTAAAGAACAAATCCTACTCTGTGAACTAACTACTCCGCAACGGAAAACTTTATGCATCTGCCTCTGCCTCGGCGCTTGCCCCCACGCTTGTACCACGACCTGGAGGGAATTTAAAACAACAAAGTGTGAGTGGACCGAAACATAAGTTTTACAGAAAACAGTTCTTCCGAAATCGGGTTCGCCCTCCAGTTTTGTAACACGCATGCATAACCGAATATTCAGAAATTACGTATTAAACCTCCAAAAAAAACTCTTTTTCTGGAAACACATGAAAAACGTTACAGAAAATCGTCATAACTCATGTAAAACCATTTAATATTACCAGATTCTAGAAACTGTCATTTTGAAACATCAATTGCACAAATCAAGTAAAAAGTGTATCACTAATCACAGTTAAGCTGTTGGATCCATCCGAGTCTTTAAACTAAATATTAGGCATTCCCGGGATATCAACGAGTCTTTAAACTCAAAACATGATTAGTAGGCCTCAGGGGTATCACAATCAACGAGTCTTTAAACTCACGAGTCTTTAAACTCAATCTGGGTCCTTAAACCCAATTTTCGGGCCCGCCCCCGTCATCAACAAACCGGGTCTTTAAACCCAAAACCAGATCCAACAATCAACCGGGTCTTTAAACCCAAAACTGTTTTTAAAACACAATAAACCATGATTCATCACAAACCGTTTTCCAACATCATTCCGAAATCATATCACATCATAGTAGGACTTATGTCTGAATTCACATGCAAATTCCAACACATGCAATTTTCGAAAATCACTTCACAATTATGATCAAAACATCATAAATCCGAAACATGCATAATCATATCCAGATACTTCATCAAAATCATCACGCATGTATAAGCGAAAACCGTAACCTCGAAATGCGTGAAATAAGATAATTATCTCGAAAAGCGTGAAAACACGTAAAATCGATATATCATATCACCATCGTACAATCATATGTAAAACCATAGGATAAACAAGAAAAATAGTCATGCATGCCCAATTTAGAAATCAAAAGGTCCACTCACAGTCTTAGGACGCGTCAATCGCGTCCCGCGCGCTCCTCCGTAGCTTCTGAAGTGTCCGGGCCTGTAAAAACGTACAAGAAGGGTTACAAACATCCTCAAATAGCTCGTATGATTTTTCCTTAATTTCTGGAATTTTTCGGCGAAATAAACCTTACGGACCTAAACTTCCGAGCTCCCGAAATTATCCCGAATGACTCCCGAACAACTCGAACTCTAAAGATAAGATGTTAATTAAACTGAAAGGATCAATTTCCATGTTGACCGTGATCGGAGATGACATCGCACGCGCCGTCACGCGCCGCCCAAAGTGGCTGCGCGTGAAGGCTACGCGCCAAGCTACAGTGCCTTCGTTCTTACCCGGATAGACTGATAAACGGGTCTATTACCCGCGACTCAACCCGACCAGTTCAAGCTCAATTCCCAATCAATTCCTCCCGTTTTCAATCCTATTATCTTCTCTAACCCATTAATTCCAGGTCTGTACTGATGATTAACGTCGACTGTCCCTAAATCGTTTCAACCCAGACTTGAACAGGCGAACGAGTCGTCACTCAGAACTCACTAAAACTAACTCCATTCTCAAATTAATTTCACCAGTAGATTAAGGGAACTTAGACGAACACAATGGTACAATCAATTGAACTCGCCGTTACCTGGAAGTCGTCGTCCTCAAGCTCGAAAATTCTCAGAACCAGGGAGCTCAGTTCTTGGCCAATTCGTGAGTGTCGTCCTTTGAAATCGATGTGGTTGGTTTCCTTTTGCTCCCAGAAGACTAGAATGGCCCTTGGTTTCGATCAACAAGCCTCAGAAATTGAATGCGATTTTTCCCTCCAACTGGTTCTTCTCTGAACCGCAACTCAGGTTCTTGGGCCAACAACGAACATTCTCCCTCAATTCTTGCACCTTCGTGATTCATTCACTCCCAGAAGTCACTCAGTGTGTTTAGGTATGTCTTCAGCCCGTAGAAGTCGAATTCAGAGCTTTCCCCCCAAAACCCGAAAATGGTTCTTCACGGTTTCTCTCATAGTTCTTCTCAAACTCAGCTCCCAAACTGAACCAAATGACCCAACTGAGTCCTCTCCTCACTCCCTTACTCTGTTGATCAATTCAAACTGCCAGCAACCCGTGGGAGACCAACTGAGGTTTTCTAAAAATGTCTCCCACGCACACAGAAGCCATAGCCATTTCTTTAACCCAGCCCGTGCTTGTGTGGCCTCAGACCGATCACCCATGTCCCCCACTGCCTCAATCAACATAAACAATGTATCTGATCATCCCACCAAGCCTTAAACAACTGCACGCACAAACTCCACGGCCGCACACTCTGTTTTTCACGGTGGTGAACAGTAACCACCGTGAAAATGACAAAAATGCCCCTCTGTGCAATAATTACCAAATTGCCCTCCAACTTCCGTGACCCGTAACTCGGTCATCCGACGTCCGTTTCACGCGTGCCGCCTGTCGTTGTACTCAGGGCGTCGAGATGAACATAACGGTCTTCGAGTCAAATGAATATCAATTGTCAAACAAAAAATCAACTTTTTCCCTTTATAACGTCCAATTACGATAATGCCCCTGAACTTCCGAACCTCATAACTTCCACCCTGTTCGTCCGAATCGAACGTGCCACCTGTCTATGAACTCGTGACGTCCCGAACTACGTCACGGTCATCACTCCACGTCCGTTCGACCCTCCAATCAAAAAGTCAAAAATTTGACCATACGAATCACAAGGGTAAAAATGTCATTTTATTCAATATTTTATAATATTACATTTTCAGAACGTCCGGGACGTTACATATGTTATGTGGATACAAGATTTGAGCAGGAGCTCGTGTAATTGATTTCAGTATGGTTATGGTTTTGGGCTGAGTCTCTTATTGGTTTCTTTATGATTTGGGCAGTGGCCCGTATGGTCTATTTCATTATAGTTTTGGGCTTAGTCCCACATATGGTTTCTTTAGTTAAATGGTTTTCGAATGCATGCATGCTTTTTAGTGAAGGGTACAAATGTCTTCTTATGAAATGTTTTTACAAACTTTTGTTTTGTCCACTCATAGCTTTTAATGTTTTGACTGCCCTTCAGGTTGACATCGGATCTGGACTGTAGCAGAGACCTATCACATACCTCCTCCGGATCCTGGCGTACTCTGATAGCCCGGAAGGGCAAAGGTTGGAAATATCCTTTGTCTGACACTTCGTGTCAGACGGGAGCAGGGTCATCCCGCACTAATCCGGGGGGGGATTGGGATGGGTCCTGTCAATAGTTGTACTTTGACCACTGTTACACCCTCTTTGATATTAGATGATTTTCCAATTCCTCTCGCACCTCATCAAGGTCATTAAAAGTGTAATGAACCTTCGGCTTATTTGCAGACTGTGAATACTATGTAAGAAATATAAACTGATATTAAATTCGGTAATTAAAGACTTGAAGTTTTCATGCTATGAAATACCAATTGCAAAGAATAACATTAATGTTTAAAAAGCTAAATACGTACGTACCTTGGTGATGTATGAAAGATCTGAGTCTCCACAAATCTCTTGCATGTATTTCATTACACAAAAACCACATGTTTTATAATCTAGTTGTTGTGGACCACCCTATATATATATATATATATATATATATATACGTAGAAAATTAATATATGAGTTAATTCTATCTAAACTTACAAGCTCATAGGTAATGTGATAAAAATGCATATTAATTATAGACCACTTATTTACTGCTTACTGACCACATAATTATGTACTTGTTATATGCATATTATCTACTAAAAATGTTGTTAAGTCTGTACTATGAAAGCACTAAGTGATAGACCATTAGAGGAGCGAGCCAAATACTCAAAGAACGTACTTGAAAGCAAGAACTCCTTATCCTACATCAAACAGGCAAGGGATAGACCATTACACCTCATGACCAAACCTGATCACGTCACAATGTTGAATTGAACTCCATGTAGTTAACTTCAAATTTTACCTACCAAAGTAAAACATATATATTTACAGTTAAAAAGTTTCCAGCCATAAACCGTCATAATACAAAAGGACTCAAATAGCTCTTGTTGAGACAGAGTCACACCCTACGCACCCTAGATCGCATTCCAACAAAGTAAGTATGCACAGAAACATTAGAAATTCATTTCTATGGCCACTTGATTCGTTCAATAAATGAAATACTAAAGTTTATACAAACCTTATAATCCCAAGCGAAAAATTATGAAGAAAAAAAAAACATTGAAACTCCAATCTCGGATTATCACATAAACCTTACCAAAAAAAATTGAAACTCCTAACTCGTTTCTATAGCCACTTGATTAGATCCAAAATGCAAGGAAGTAGGGGATAGCAAGAAAGCTGTTGACTTCATAAATTACCACTAATGACAACTGATTATAAATAGTCATACCTATTTTTGACAAGTTAAACAGAGGCTCCACTAATGACAACTGATTATAAATTGGTACATAATAAATCACCTCCAAAAACCAATGGAGGCAAGGCAAGGCAACAATACCTCTATAGATGCTTTGCCTATTTTATTGCACATGCCACAAATTTTTGATGTTCTTATGCTCTGAACTGCTCAAGCCAAAACTAAGAATTCAATGAATGCAATAACTAAAAGCAAATAAAAAACATCATTCTAGAAACCACAACTGGGCCACCTACAAAAGATGAAGAAGTACAAAAACCGTCTAAAATAAGAACTATGAAGTAACATTTCATTTACCTCAGCTCATTTTAAATCAAAACAAAAATAAACTAACAATGTCTTTCAATTAACTAAAAGCTAAAAGGGTTTAAAACATCATTACTTTCTATTAAGTGAGAAGCAAAGTTAAGAAGCAGATACCGAAGAAATCCCGTGCAATTGCACCTTAGCCATAAATGAACCATCATTGCTAATTTAAGTATATTTAACATTTCCAAGCAGCTCATCAGCAATCCCATCTTGTCCATCCAGAATGTCTTTAGACATTGCAGTCCTTTAATTTTATACATCCTTCTCTGAAAAGCTCCAAACCCTGATTGTATAAAAATTAATTTAACAAATCAGTTGATGAAGGCTCCAGTTAGAGCTGCAGAACTTAACACAAGGCATAAAAAATACCTGGATATGCCTTCCCATTGATTTCAACTTCATATGATTCCATAACTTCTTGGATTGTAGCACCAACATCACCTATAGTGGCATGCTACAAGGTATTAAAATACTAGAGTGGAAAAACACTTATTTTTAGAAGTGATTGTATTCCTCCCTACACAATTAACTTAGATCTACATCCCTAACCGACATACAACCAGACTCAACTGGATTGAGCCCAAACATCGACAAAAAACACAAGCAGCGTAGACTTTACAATGTAACCATGAGGAATTGTATTTGATGGTCTAGCATATAATGGATACTTATCCATCTTACTTTACGATAAATTGCATACAACTTGAAGTCATAATTTATTATCAGCTCAAATTCGTAACAAAAACTTCCAAATTAGTAGAAATAATTGCAAAATACTTGAACCATACAAATATAAATAATTAGGGGTCTTTTGGAAATAATAAGGATTGGCTTGATTAACACTTCTAAACTATGGGTTACCAAAACAAAATTCAACTATTAATTTTCAGCAGGGAGGGTAACGTACCTTGATATCCGTATTTTTTGCTTCACGCGAAGCTTCAAGTAGTGGATCAAACATAGGATTGAATGCTACTGTAAATGCACAATCAACTATACATCATGTAAAGTCCACAATAACTTATCAATGAAAACTTGGCCAAGCATACAAGAGTTCACCAAGTTCACTGAGCGTTAACTTCTTAACAGGTTTTAAAAAACAGAAGTAGATGTTAAATTAACATCAACACGAGTTCCAAAATCCAACTTCATTACATCATCATATTGAAGCACTGTCTTGTCCCCTGTATTTGAGGTCCAATGAGCAGCAACCGTGATAGATGAGGAAAGAACATATACAAAATTATGTAAAACAATAAAAGGAATTCAATTCAGAGGTGAAATATTTTAAAAGTCTACCAATTCAATGAGCGTCCTATGGGGAAGGAATTTCTGCTTCCAGACCATTCTCGGATATTAACTTGTATATTGTGTTCTCACAAGTCTCGCATAAATCAGTCATCAACATTCTAGGTTTTATGATGCCTTTGATGTATTTCCGCACCTAATTACAAGCATGTAAAACCTCCAACTGATTTAGTATCCCATATCATTTAAAATTGATTAATACAGAGAGTAGTACATTCAGATAATAAAACTATACCTGGCGATGCACTTCTGCAGCTCGGCAAACTGAATTATACATTGGCTTTTCAATGCGTTCTAACTCTCTGTTTTCTTCAGAGGTGGTCATCCATAGGTTGCTGGAAAAAAAATTTTAATTTGGCCTACTATATTGAATAATTATACAAACAACGGGAAAATGCTATTATTCAATGAAACTTGTGTAATGACCCGTCTCGGAATTCGGGATTAGATTAGTAACTAATCATGATTAGCAAGGTTAATCGGTGATTAGTTGGGGGAAAATCGGACGAACGGTGCAAATGACCATTTTGCCCCTAGTCGTGGGTAAAATGTTGACTTTTTATTCGGGCGGTCAAATTGATTTTGACCAATGGCCGTGACGTAGTTTGGGACGTCACGAGTTCATAGTTAGGTGGCACGCTTGATTCGGACGTTCGTGGTGAAAGTTATGACGTTCGGAAGTCCAAGGGCGTTTTCGTAATTTGGACTAATAGAGGGAAATGTTGACTTTTGACCGGGAGGTCCGATGGCCGAGGACCGAGGACCGTTAGGATGGTCTCGATGCCCTGAGTTCGTAGACATGCGGCACGCGTCGATCGGAGTTCGGATGACCAAATTACTGGTCTGGACGCGTGATGGACATTTTGGTCATTTGCCAAGTGAGGGCAAAATGGTAAATTGGCCACTGTTTTTGGGACAGCCGTGTGCGGTGTGGATTCCTTTCAGAAACAGAGCATGGGCTGAGGGAATTGTTTAATATGTCCCAATGAATTGTTTAAACAGTTAGTGACATTGGGAGGAGATTGTTTAGCACTGAAGACTTAGTGCTAGGGTGCTGGGTATTGTTTATGCAGTGGGGTGTTTTGGACAGTGCACGGGCACAATGCCGTGTTGGTTTTTGAGGAAGCACAGGGATCGTGCTGGTGCGTGTTCAGTGTGTGAGTAATGGGTTGGAAATTTGAAGCCACGGGTATGAAGTTGTGTGCCTGGAATGGGAGTGCAGGCCACGGGTGCCATTTTAAATGGGTTTTGGGAGCTTGTGGGAGACAGTTACACAGAGGGGCCAGAGTGACTTCCCACGGGTGTTGGGGTTTTGTTTGATCATCAGAGCAGTTGGAGGAGTGTTAGGGATGATTTCCAACTAAAGAGAGGCCTGAGTGTTGAGAGGAAACTGAGTTTGAAGAAAACTGAATTTGGGAGGGAAAATCCAATTTCGATTTGCAGGCCAGCCCAAGCCGATTTGAGGGTGGAAACACTCTTCTGGGAATTCACTTGGTCGATCCAAATCGTGGGATCGAAGCTGGATGCCCTGGGAAGCCAAGGACGGACACGACGGAGTTCAGAAAATTTGAAGATTGAGTCGTGGTGTCTGAGGTGAGTTCTTGTGAAATCAATTGTGAAATCGTCCTTAGGGTGACCATACGAAGCTTCCTAACTAATCAATTGAAGGGAAACAATGCATATGTGATGAATTGGAACTTCGAACCCGATTAGGACCCATGTTCAATTGAGTTGGTTTGAGGCTGTGTTGACTTGAATGAATGACACAGACCTTTAATTAAGTATGTTGCGAGTCTATCTGAGTGATCAATTGAAGGAATTAAGTGGTTATTTACAGGTATTGGATCGGGTCGTCTCGCGGGCAAACATACCCGTTTACCAGTCACACGGGTAAGGAAGATGAACAGTGATGGGCACTGTAGCAAGCGCGTGGCCTCACGCGCAGCCTCTTGCGACGGCGCGTGGGACGGTTTTTCAAGGTGAGTTCAAAACGACTTTTGTCCTACACAATGTAATGAAAATTTTAACGTTGGTTTCAAATTTATCGGACACCGTTTCGATGTTGTTTCGAGGGTCTGAAGGTCTATGTTACGTTTTTATTTACCGATTAATTCCCAGAAAATTATGGGAAGTTAGCATGTTGTTATTTGGGACCTTAGTGGCCTCAGAATGTGATTTTAGCTAGGATTCGGGTTTTCTGGAAAATTCCGGATATTACGGGAACGCGTGCAGTGCGAAACCGAGTTTAAGAACGGTGTGTGAGTGGACGTTGCTTTCAAAATTTAATGCATGCATAAATATTTGTATGATTTGTATGATTGTGATTATGAATGGTGATTGATGTCGATTTCCGTATTTATACGTATTTTTGATACTCACACAAAATTGCACGTATTTCGAGATTATGGTTTCCCGTATGTTTTGATGATGGGCTAATGAATACTTTTATATGATTTGTGCATTTCATGTTTTTAAGATGTTGGATTTCAATTGTGAGTATGGTTTATGGTTTTGACACGTATTTCGAGAATGTCACGGTTTTGCACGTTTTACGAGATTTCGAGTATGTTGTGAGTTGATCGTGATTTTGGTGATTTGATTGTGGTTTTGATGTCTTGACCTTGTGATTTGAAATATGAGGTGTCTTCAAGGATTTAAAATGGATTTTGAAAAAGGTGATTTCAGGCTTAGTGCTCGGGGCATTAAAGTACTTTTGAATAACGAGACTTCGATTTTCGGAAGTTTAAAAACGGATACCTGGTTTGGGTTCGGGATGATGTTTCCGGATGCTAGCTTACGGAATCATTATTGCGAATTCGAATTCGGGAATGAGTAATGGTTAATAAAAGTGATTTGGTCTGATTATACATGCCCCGTGTTTAATGATGATTTGATGATGTTTTGCGAAGTAAGATTTTGGGATTTAAAAATGGAAATTCGGACGTGAGTCCTGGTATGACAAAAATGTGTTTTCGGATTTGGATTTGGAATTGGATCACGATGGATCCCGAGTTGTTGTGATTGACAAATATTTTGGGCTTAAAGACCCATTGAAAACTGTTTTGGGTTTAAAGACCCGGTGCTATTGCTGGAGCACGTTTTGAGTTTAAAGACTCGGTTAATTGATGACGGGGGCATGCCTAAAAATTGGGTTTAAAGACCCGGATTAAGTTTAAAGACTCGTGAGTTTAAAGACTCGGATATTGTGATACCCTCGAGGCCTATTGATTATGTTTTGAGTTTAAAGACTCGTTGATATCCCGGGAAGTCCTGATTATGCGCATGGTTTTGAGTTTAAAGACTCGAGCGCACTTGATGTCTAGCAAAATGATTGACTTGTGATTTATTGTTAATTGCGGAGGTTTCAGATGTGCTGGACAGTGGCCCGGTTTATGTGGTTGATGGTTTTGGATCATGTTGTGTACTTGGTTTCGATTCATGGTTTTGGGCTGAGGCCCTGTGTTTATGATTGCAGGCTGGGAACCGAAGGTTAAGAAAAGGGAAATGATTTTGACTTCATGCGCTGTTTTTCTTATGTTCGAAATGTTAACTGATTGCGAAATGATTTTTGTATGCATGCATTGGTTTTACGCGGAGGGTAAAAACGTCTTTTGTAACTGTTTTTATAAACTGATTTATTTTTGTCCACTCACACCATTTGGTTTTTATTGACCCTCCAGGTCGTGGCGCGTTGTTCGAGGCTGATCGAGAGGCGGGGGCATGAGTAAGCACGTGTGGCTATCCCTGGTCTGGCACGTTCTAAGGGTAACTTGGGGATTTCAGTCGACTTGCCAGAATGGAGCAGGACCGGGCACGGTTATCAATGTCCCTTCGGGGGCGGTCTTGTCAACTTGGGCCTACATCGACTAATAGATTGGTAGGCAAAGAGCATATTCCATGGATAGTTGTTTTCCATTACGTCAACTAGAAATGGGCCAGATGTTAAAATAAAAATTCACATCTTTTAGTGAAAGGAGAATCCCCGAATTAATGAAAAGAGAATTACAAATCCCTAATGGAGTTCCTAAATTACCTTACAAATATGACAGTGTAGGCAAACGGATTCAAGTAAAGAGGCGACCTCTGTTTGAAAGTCCCATACGCACCACGCAATGGTCCGACGTGATTCAGGACCCTGGTCGAATCCCCAGGTCGCGACGCTCCACACCCAACAACCTCTGTCTTCCGCCACTATTTTCGAAACAAGAACCCCAATGAGAAAGATGAAAGCAAGGTTGATGACCCAAGGTTTCAAATCGAACATATACCATCGACAATGGTGAGAAGATTTTGTTTGGAAGAAGATAAGCGGTGTCACGCCTTATGGTTTTCATTTGGGGATTTACATTTTCCCATTTGCACTAAGTAATTTCACTTTTACATTTACATGTGTTTTTCTGTGTTTTTTGAGTTATATTAATATTACAATGTGTCTCGAGCTCATGACCTAATACAGCATCGGATGTATAGATAACGGTAGTTAAAAAAAAAAAGGAAGCTGCATCAGTAATAATATATTTACTGATGCTAAAAGGTATAAAAGACAACACCATATTATAGCTGATGTTACTAAGATTAGACAATACTAGTTAAATTTTATTGTTGTTATATCATATATTAGACAACACCAAATTTCAATTGATGTCTAAACTGCATTATACATCAGTTTTTATATATGTGTTGTCTATAGGGTGTAGTGTATTATCATATTTCTTGTAGTGTATTCTTGGACGTGAGTATATCCGGAGGAAACTCTTTCCTAGGGAGAGCATGACAAGATATATATTCCTGTATAGCCGATACTCGGGGACCTCCAAGAATTGCAGGAAATTGATTCCTAGCCTGTATACGTAAATTTCGAGGACGAAATGTTTGTAAGAGGAAGGATTATAACGACCCGTCCAAGTAACTTAAGGCATCTTCGGAAAATAAATTAGGAATAGATTGATTTACCCCTATCTTTATTAAAGTCCTAAAAGTCAATTTAAACTCGAGAAGCTTCTTGGAAGTTTCGATTAGCCCATTGCATTAGTTTTGAACTCATGAGTTCGGAAACAAGTGTCACGCATAAAATGGAGATCGTATGAAGAAATTACGGGTATGAACATGTAAGGTTATTTTGGTAAATTGTACATACCATGGCTATTTTGGTAATTTTATCTGAGCTATTTTCGGTGAGCCATCACGAGGTTTTGGTGGATTACTACTAAGTTGATAAATGTCACCTTAGGATGGTTGGGGATGCTATTCACCTCCTATGATGTTTTTTTAAAGGCAATGAAGGAAAGAAATAGTTGGCGGATGTCAGGACCGAACCCTCCTCAGTCAGGACCCTACTCATCTAGCACGATATTGTCCGCTTTGGGCCTCCTTGCCCTTGTCCTCACGGTTTTGTTTTCGGGAGCTCACGGTGCAACTTCCCAGGGGGTCACCCATTATGGAATTGCACCAGCCTCAACTAGCTTAATTTTGGGGTTCCAATCCCCCCCTACCCCAAAGCCACTTGAGCTCCCAAAAGGCCTTATTTGGATCAGAGTTGCGTAGCAGCCTACTCTATCTAACCTGATATTGTCCCCTCTGGGCAAGGCGCACCATCACACCCGAATGGTTTTGTCCCTAGGAGCTCGTGCGGACTGTAGCAGAGACCGAGACATCACACTCCTCCACCAGATCCTGGCGTACCTCTGGAAGCCAGTCGGGCTAAAGGTTTAAATTTTCCCTAGTCTGACACTTCGTCTCAGACGGGATCACACACATCCCTTGTTAATCCCGGGGGGATTAGGGTGGGTTGTGACAGGGGACATGGGCCTCTAGGGTTTTCGATGGGAGGGGAGAAAACATCAACCACGATCAATTGGGAGATAAATGAATGAGAAGAATCTAGGTCAGGGGTTTGCTCACCTTAGAGCTGCGGATGGGATGGTGCCAGTTCGAGGTATGATCATAGACGATGGTGCTCCTTTTGTGAAAAGTAGAGAAAAAAAAAGGAAGGGAAAGCTTGCACACCAAAATGTATTACATTGAATGTATTACATTGATTTTAATTCAAACTCCAGGAATATGTTATAGAATCAGGTTCTCTTCACTTCCATGACCAAAACTGTAACAACCCAGGCCAAAATTTTGGGATTAATTAAGACTTAATTATGGATTAGCAGGGCTAAATGGGAATTATCGGACGTTCAGGGCGAAATTACGATTTTCCCTTTAGACAAGGGTAAAAAGTTGACTTTTGACCCAGGAGGTCCAATGCCCGTGGACCGAGGATCGTTACGTAGATCGGGTCGATACGAGTCCGTAGATAGGCGACACGTCAAAATCGGACGTTCGACGGGAAAGTTACGATCCACGGAAGTTTTGAGGAACTATTACACGCTTTACGAGACGGGTAGACTTTTGTCCTCATTGGGCCCAGATATTTTGAAATAGGCCCAACGACCATTGCTCCCATTACACAGATACATGCATCTGTATCCCCTTCCTCATTCGATCTACCAAACACCCCGATGAACCCAAAACCAAACCCAACCCCTCTTCTCCCTTTCTAGATCGATGGATGGCCTTGTGAGGCTGAATGAGAGGCTGAGTAGAGGCCAGGGACGGTAGGACCGTCGTGAACGGCGGAG
Organism: Prinsepia uniflora; assembly: GCA_032719365.1. NCBI lineage: Eukaryota > Viridiplantae > Streptophyta > Magnoliopsida > Rosales > Rosaceae > Prinsepia > Prinsepia uniflora. The sequence goes on along the minus strand of CM064861.1, from coordinate 52,143,537 downwards.
CAAACCTGAACCCAGGTAAACCCGATGACCCTTTTGGGATTTGAATTTTCAAATTCCAGTTTTGGACGTTTAATGGTTGTTCTAATGATTGGATGATGTTTGTAGGAGTAGTACTAGTTAAGGGGGATCAGGAACAGTGGCTGGGGATGGCTGAACAACCCAAACGGACAGCCGTGAGGAGTTTCGGTAGCTGGCCACCGAATTCAGTTTCCGACCAGGTAAGCTCGAATCGAACCTCCAAACCTGTTTTTAAGTTTCTTAGGAGATTAATGGAACCATTATGAGGTAGTTTTGACCCTTAGATGTGCTCAAACCGTGGGAGGAAAGATTGAGCTTTAAATGGTTTAATTGAACCAATGAATTTTAGGATTGTTTTCATTGATTTGATTGTACAAAACAACTCCTAGGAAAGATTAGAGAGGATTGGTGGAAAGAAGGAAGAAAAAGAATGAAAAAATGGGAAGATATGGGCCTGGACCGGTCACGCTGGTTCGGTTCGACCGGCTGACCAGTGGACCGATCTGGACTGACCGAATCGCGAGGAAGAAGATGAACAGGTGTAGGCGCGTGAAGCCCACGCGTAGCTGATAAGTCACAAATTAAGCATCATTTCAATGTTATTTCTTATTCCTTTTACTTATCTTTTGATTATAATCATTCAAACAATAGGAGAAAATGATCACTTTTGTGAAGTTTGTGGAGATTGCTTAGTTGAGGTTTAAATCATGTTTTACAATGAAATGTGATCTTTCCAAGGCTAAATCTTTAAGGACTCATCAAGGACTCATAAAGGGCCTCATCATCTCCCATTTACATGACCAAGATCTACCAAGACCCTAAAAGTCACAGCCTAGCCCCTAGAAGCCCACAAAATGCGGTTAAGGGTGTTTTCGGGGGTTTACTTGTGCATCAAGCAACTTTAGACGAATTTTCCTACCTTTCTCAATGAGGAATGACATGGATTGACTTGGATAAGAAGACTTAATTATATTCCTAATCTGATCATGAAGTTAAAGAGGCAAGAAACAAGGAAAAGGAAGTTTCTTGGAAATTAAGAAACCATCTTGTACATGGCTAGGGTTAATTAACTTCCCTAGCCGCAATTTATCATGTTTCCTTTATTTTAGGGCAATGTAATCTGATTTAGGATAGCATTAAATGAATTCCTAGTCAAAGATAAAGTCAAGAAGTGGAAAGAAGGAAGGAAAGGGACTCCTTGTACATGAAGGACACAAAAAACGGCTAACTATGGTTTTTCACAAAAACAAGGAGTTTTCCTCCTTCTTTTGCGACTGTTTTCCCTTTTCTTTGAGGGAGAAGTTAGGGCATGTGTTAGGGGATATAAATAGATGTTTTCTCATTTTTTTTGGACTTTCAATTTACCCTCTAAGGCCCCAAAACTCTGCAAAAATTTCTGCTCAAATTTTATACACAAAGTAGCCGCAATTTACCCTTTTGTTCATGCTTTTGGATTCAAGTCTTGCATCTTCCTTGTGACGTGAAGCTTGGAAGAAGAAGAAGTGTTTGTGCCACTTCTCTCACACATCATTCATCTTAGTATTTTTGTTTCTTAATCCCTAATCTCGTTAAGTTTATATGTATTCGATTATGATATTTGTTAACTTAGTTATGCATAAGTAGTTTTCGTTAGGATTAGGAGTTAATTTCATCAGTCAATTTCGTTCTAATCATCACTCAAAACCCCCCAACTTTTTTGTACTTTTTCTCAAGTTGTTTCATTACAAACTAAATGGATTCACGTTGAACAAGTCCTCGAGGGATCGACCTTTGCAAACCTACTATACTCGTCATACGATTTTGTGCACTTGCAAAGTATTACATTAGGAGTTATCATTCATGATTTCTTGGTTGATAAATCTTCTATCAAGTTTTGGCGCCGTTGCCGGGGACTTGTCCCTCAACGGTGTCCTTATTGTTTGGAATTATTTAACTTGGCTTGTTTATTTGTTTTTCAGGTAGTAGTTCATGTCACGCAGCTCCTCAGTGGAGGGAACAACTCACGACCCTACTTGTTCCTCCCGGAACTCTTCAATACACGGCAGCCCCCCACCTAGGCCTCGTGCCATGGACAACCCACAAGATCGTGCTCTTGTCCCTCCTCCTGCCCCTAGGCTCCTTCAGGAGTTCGCAGCCCCTCATGTTCCTGAAGATCACTTCCCCATTGTCTTTCCTATAAGCACCGTTAAGAACTTTGAGCTTAAGTCTTGGACCATTCACATGTTGCCTACGTTTGAAGGACTCTTTGGAGCAAACCCTCACCTTCATATTCAGGACTTTCTCCAGGTTTTTTCTACTCTTCGTATCAATGGGATGACTAAGAATGAAATTAGGTTGAGGTTGTTTAACTTTTCACTTAAGGATAGGGCTAAAGCTTGGTTTCATTCACTTGCACCCACCTCTATTCATACATGGTCAGAATTGTCTACTTTATTCCTCACCCACTACTACCCCATTAGGAAAAATAATGAGTTTAAGGCTAAGATTATGAACCCTAGATAGCTCCAAGATGAAGCCTTTTATGAGTATTGGGAAAGGTTTAATGAGATGCTTCGTGCTTGTCCCCATCACAACATTGAGGATCATCACCTCATGATGTGGTTTTATGGAGGTCTTAGTTATAGGGATCATACTGTGGTGAATTCCCTATCTGAAGGTATCTTATATGGCATGGAAACCGTGGCCCGAATTGCATTTGAGAAGATCGCTCAAAGAGAGAAACAGTTTAGTTACCGAGGCCACTCATCTAGGTCCATGGTAGAGACTAGGGACAAAGATGGATCCATTGCTGAACTCACGGCTTTGGTAAAGCAACTATGCAAGGATAAGGTTAAGAATACCCTGGTTTGTGAGGTGTGTTCAGTCCAAGGACACTCTTCGGATGAGTGCACACAAGTGGGTGAAGCCAACTATGTTGGCGGGTACAATGCTTCAAGGCCCCGGAGTGATCCTTTTTCGAACTCTTACAATCCGGGATGGAAGAACCATCCGAATTTCAGGTGGAATAACAACCAATCCGTGGCTAACCCCTTACCACCCCCTGGATTCCAGTAACCTCACGTTGCTGCCCCTTCTATGCAGCCCCAAGGTACATCCTCAACTCAAGGTTCAACCAGTAAGTCATGGGAGGATGCACTTGCAACTATGGCATAGCACACTGATGCCTTCATGAATGAATCTCGGACTCACCAAGCAGCAACCAATGCCTTCATGAATGAGACTAAACATTCCATTACTAACTTAGAGAGGCAACTTGGGAAAATTTCCAATCAACTCAACCAAAGAGAGCCCGGTAAGTTCCCTAGTTAAGTTATGGTGAATCCGAAGGGTCCCCATGGACCAACAACGAATTCCATCACCCTCCGGAGTGGCACTGAACTTCCTAGCCCAGAGTACACCCCAAGGAATCATACTTCAAGAACCCAGGTCCCTGCTGTCCAAAAATTACAGCCATACACTCAAAATCCAGCAAGCTACCCGAGTACTCAGTGCTGGAACCATCAGGAAATTCCAGCACCCTATGGCGTGCAATCTGCCCCCTATTTGGCCTCGGATGAGCCCACCCACGTGGCACCAACTCAAGCTCACTTTCAAGATGAAAAACCACAGGTTAAGGTCTCTGGAACCCAAGGCCCAAGCACCCAACAGCAGCTCTAGAACTCGAAAGACAAAGCATTGGAACATGATGCATCCATTTCGGCTACCCCTGCAGTACCCCAGCAACATGTTGGACTTTCTAACCCTAAAACTCCTTCTAATTCCAATAAAATGTCTAAGAAGGTGTCTTTTTAGTTATCTAATAATGTCTCATATCCATTCCCTCACAGGTTTCAAAATCAAAACAAAAACAAGGAAGCTTTCGAGGACGAGATCATCAAGATGCTGCAGAAACTTCTAATCACACTTCCTTTTTCCAAAATCCTGGAACATATGCCCATCTTTGCCAAGCTTATCAAGGATCTATTTGCTGGAAAAAGATGATTTGAAGCCCCAAATGTCATGGACCTGTCCCAAGCTTGCAAGGCAGCCCTTGTTTCCATGCCCCCGGAAGTCAATGATTCCGGGGTCCCTTCACTTCCTTGTGTCATTCAATCTAAACGTTTTGAACATTGTTTATGTGATACGGGAGCTTCCATTAAAATTATGCCTTCCCATATTTATAAGTCTTTGAACTTAGGAGATCTTAAACCTACTCATCTTTGTGTTCGATTGGCTAATGCGTCTGTTTCTAACCTTGTAGGTGTGCTGGAGGATGTTGTGGTTCAGATTGAGGATACGTGCATTCCGGATGATATCTATGTCTTGAAGATGGATAGAATTGAGAAGAATGGGGATCCCCCATTGATCTTTGGACGTACTTTGTTGCCTACAGCTAAATGCCTCATTGATGTGAAGAATGGACAGGTATCTATTCGGGTTTTAGGCAAGCTACGTACTTTCTCTATACATGATACTATGCAATATCCAGCGGAACCTATCGATGATTTCCCTTTGAATAATATGGATATGCTTATTAATGAGAATCTTAAGCTATCATGTGTGGGAGATGACCTAGAAAAAGCCCTCACCTTCCCGAAACCCGAAACCACAATGGACCCAAACACCATGGCCGAATTACTCTCCTTAAATGCCTCGCCATACATGCACTTGTCCAAGGCCCCCTATGAAGCCTTGCCCCTTACCACCACAGAGACCTTGCCCTCTCATGTCTCTCCTCCTATCCTTGAGCTTAAACCCCTTCTGGAAAATCTCAAGTATGCTTATTTAGGCAGCAACCAAACTCTCCCAGTTATCATTGCCGCGAACCTTACTCCATCCGAGGAAGACTTGCTTTGCCACGTCCTTTTCACCCATCAAAAAGCCATTGGGTGGACTATTTCTGACATTAAGGGCATTAGTCTAGCCAAGTGCATGCATAGGATTCTCCTTGAAGAAAATTCGAAGCCCTCTCTAGATGCCAAAAGAAGGTTGAAGCCACCAATGAAGGAAGTTGTCAAAAACGAGGTGCTAAAGCTTTTGGATGTGGGCATCATCTATCCAATAAGTGATTCTATGTGGGTAAGTCCAGTGCAAGTAGTGCCTAAAAAGAGTGGAATCACTGTGATTAAGAATGAAAAGGATGAGCTTATACCCCAAAGGATACACACGGGTTGGAGAGTATGCATTGATTACCGAAGGCTCAACGCTACCACTTGTAAGGATCACTTTCCCTTGCCTTTTATTGATCAAATGTTGGAACGATTGGCAGGACATTCTCACTATTGTTTCCTAGATGGATATTCTGGGTATAACCAGATTCCAATTGCCCAGGAAGATCAAGAGAAAACGACATTCACTTGCCCCCATGGAACATTCGCTTACAGGCGTATGCCCTTTGGTCTATGCAACGCACCGGCCACTTTTCAAAGGTGTATGATGAGTATATTTTCGGATATTGTTGAGGATATCATTGAAGTATTTATGGATGATTTCTCTGTGTTTGGGCATTCATTTGAGTTGTATTTGATTAATGTTTCCCGGCTACTTGAACGCTGCGAAGAAAGTAACCTAGTGCTGAATTGGGAAAAGTGTCACTTCATGGTTCAACAAGGTATTGTCTTGGGCCACTTGATTTCTAGCAAGGGTATTGAGGTGGACAAGGCTAAGTTGGATGTTTTTGAGAGATTACCATACCCAACCACGATCAAAGAGGTTAGATCTTTCTTGGGACATGCTGGATTTTACAGGAGGTTCATTCAGGATTTCAACAAGGTATCTCGACCTATGTGTGCTTTGCTTGCTAAGGATGTTGTGTTTAACTTTGATAGAGAATGTAGGGAGGCTTTTGACACTTTAAAGGAGAAGCTCACGAGCTCCCCTATCATTATGCCCCCCAATTGGGACCTTCCATTCGAACTTATGTGTGATGCTTCAGATTTTGTGGTAAGTGTTGTTTTGGGACAGCGACGCGATAAACTTCCTCATGTCATATATATGCAAAACGAACCCTTAATGATCCCAATTGAACTATTCTACAACTGAAAAGGAGCTTCTTTCTGTCATATTTTCCCTAGAAAAATTTCGGAGTTACTTGATTCAAACAAAGGTCATAGTTTACACCGATCACGCAGTGTTGAAATATTTGTTGAGTAAAAAGGATGAAAAACCTAGATTGTTGCGGTGGATGCTTCTCCTTCAAGAGTTTGACTTGAAAATTCGGGAAAAGAAGGGGAGTGAGAATGTAGTTGTTGATCATATGAGTCGTCTCATCCATGGCTCAAATGAAGATGAGGATCACTTTCCCTTGCACGCGACATTCCCTGACGAACAACTTTTCAGCATTGAAGCAATCGATTCATGGTACGCTAATTTGACTAACTTTATTGTAAGCAAGCAATTCCCCTTTTTTTTGAACAGGTACCAAATGAATAAGCTTACTAAGAAAGCTAGGTACGATCCCTACCTATGGAAACATTGCCCGGACCAAATCATTTGACGATGCATTCCCGATTGTGAGGTATGTTCTATCCTTGAATTTTGTCATTCTTTTGTGACGTGAAGCTTGGGAGAAGAAGAATTGTTTATGCCACTTCTCTCACACATCATTCATCTTAGTATTTGTGTTTCTTAATCCCTAATCTCCTTATGTTTATATGAATTCAATTATGATGTTTGTTAACTTAGTTATGCATGAGTAGTTTCCGTTAGGATTAGGGCTGTTTGAAGCCCTAGCCATGTTATTTATAATTCGATTTCTGGCTGTTGATTATGGTTGTTATGTATGCCTGGATTTGTTGGATTACTATGCTTCATGAAATCAATTTATGCTTGTAAATTTGATCACCTTATTTGTATATAATTGTCGATGTAATTGTTTGACGGATCACCTTGATGTTTGTGTTCACCTTGCAATTTGTAGCATCACGTTTAAGAGAACGAATCTTATTCGTTATCTAAACTCATGACTCCCTAGGATTGCACATCACTTTACTAGGGATAGTGTAGTGTCATTAAATCTTCTTCATGTTTCATACATTATCACGCACCATCGGTACTAGATGTTTAAGGGCGGATACATCACGCTTAAACATGCAATTTAAGAGAAGATAAATGTGTAGGGGAGTCTTAGCCGGACCCTTGCATGGGCACTTAATTCAGATACATTCATAATTAATCTACTCAACGAAATCTAAGGAGAACTATAATTGGTAAAGGTGGATAACATGTCCTAATTCGTCCTAATCATCCAATCAATTTTCAAAGTTTTTCATCATTTTGCACTTGTTTTCATCATTCAATTTCGTTCTAATCATCACTCAAAACCCGCAACGTTTTTGTACTTTTTCTCAAGTTGTTTCATTACAAGCTAATTGGATTCACGTTGAACAAGTCCTCGAGGGATCGACCTTTTCAAACCTACTATACTCGTCATACGATTTTGTGCACTTGCAAAGTATTACATTAGGAGTTATCATTCATAATTTCTTGGTTGATAAATCTTCTACCAGCAGCGCCTTTGGGCGGCACGTGGGGGTATTTTTGGGGAAGTGTTCAACTTATAAAATCATCCTTTCGATGTAACGAACGTTTTGGGACTTGTTTCAAGTCGATCGGATATCGTTTCGATATAATTCGGGATGTCCGAAGGTTTAGTATCAAGTTCAAAATATGTTAAAAATCCCGGAAAATTAGGGGTCTTTAATGAGAGGTTATTAAGGTAGTTAGTAACCCTCTAGTATGATTTGGATAGGTTTGGGAACCCCAGATATGGTGATTCACCCGGGAGGGGCTTATGGCACGCGTATCGAGGCACATCATGGACGGTCTGTGAGTGGACCTTGATTTCTAAATTGATGCATGCATAAATGGTTTATATGAGTTTATGAACATGTGAGATGCCATGAGTGCATTTGATTGTGGTAATTAGTATTTACGTATTTGCACGTATTTCGAGATTTCTGATTTTATACTGTGGTTATACATCCTAGTATTTGTATGATGGTTTTATGGAAAGGTTTTGGATTTAGAAGAATGGAATCGGGAATGAGACCCATTTGATTGGAAACCATCAGACTTGGAGTCCATTTTATTTAATGAGAAATTGGGCGGGAGGCCCATTTGAGTTAAACGATTGGGTCGGGGGCCTTGTTCGGTTACGAATTCGGGCATGAGGCCCAATTATGACTTATAAATGTGATTTAGTGTCAAGGACCCCATATGGATTTGGATGTATGTATTTACGATGATTTTATGGAAAACCCGAGCATAGCCCTTTGAACGGTTTTGAGATGAATTATGAAATGGTTTTCCATACACCATCCTCACAAACGGTTGCCCTCCAGACATCCCGTAGTATCCTGGAGTGGCGAGTTATCTCCTCCAGACGTCTTGTAGTATCCTAGAGTAGTCACGGGGCATTGCCTGCGAGGGGTCATTGCAAGGAGCGACCGGTCCGTATAGTGACTTAGGAGCAGGATTGCTAGAGGTTAAAACCTCCACCCCCCCCAGGGAGGGTCATTGATCTACGGGTCATTAACCTGGGTGGACCTTGGGAAGACTTGGAATTGAGACCCCTGGTAGTACGCGTAGCTTGGAACTGTGACAGTGTGATTATGACATCTGGGATGTCAGGCATCAGGGATGCCGAGGATTGGTTTTGGGCTGAGACCCACTTGTATTGGTTTTGGCCTGAGACCCACATGTATTGGATTTGGGCTGAGACCCACGTGATTTGATTTGGGCAGAGTCCCTACGGATTCGGTTGGGCTGAGTTCCCACATGATTGGTTTTGGGCTAAGTTCCCATATACTTTGGTTTACTGTTTTGGGCTAAGTCCCTAATTATTTGAGAAAGGAAATGGCTTTGATTGATAAATGGTTTCAATAACGTAGATTTGATGATTTGAGGAATGATTGAATTAACTGGTTTTCCAATACATGCATGCTTTTTAGTGAAGGGCATAAACTTCTTCTTTTTGCGAAATGAATTTTATTAAATTATTGGTTTCGTCCACTCACAGCTTTTAATGGTTTAATGCCCTTCAGGTTGATCGCGGATGCGGGCTGTAGCAGAGACCGAGACATCACACTCCTCCTTCGATCTTAGAGAACTTTAGAAACCCCATTTGAGCTAAGGTTGGATTTATCCCTTGTCTAACACTTCGTGTCAGACGGGAGCATGCACGTCCTGCGTTAATCCGGGGGGGATTTGGGACTGGTCCTGTCAAATGGTATCAGAGCAAGGTTTGCACGTGGTACTCTATTACCAAAGTGGTATCAGAGTGGATTGGCTTATATGGTACTCTGATACCAAAGTGGTATCAAAGCAAGGTTGTCGCTATCAGAGCACGGTTACTCTTGTGGTACGCGTAGGTCGAGGTTGTGATGTCTCTTAAGTGGTAACGGCCCATCATCAACCTGATAGGTAGGGTAAGAGTGTGAGGATTCGGTGGAATCAAACCCTAGTTAGGTTGTGTTTGGCATGAGGTGCAATGGTTTAGGGTTTGATTGACATAGGATGCTGCATGGTAGTGAGATTAGATCCCGAGTAGGATCGATGTGCATGGGAATCCAAGGGTTTATAGCCGTAGTGTTACTAGTGGATAGGATCTAGTGGGCCAGTAGACATTGTATGACAACCTAAGAGTTGTGACCGTTCGACGATAAGGTCATGGAGGATAGGGGATTGTGCCAAGGTGATATTAGTGGAGGTCATGGATGACCCTAGTTGAGACTGGTTGGTGGTATACCATTGTCAGAATAGGACAACTTTTCAGATTAGAGAGCGATGGATCGGTCAGGATAGAAGTGCTACAGTGAGCAGCCGAGTTGTGATAACCCTAGGTTGTGATTGATCGGAAAAGTTACCAGGAGAGTGATACTGGTGGACTGGTTCCCGAGGTGGACTGATCGATGGATACTACGTGTTGAGCAGTTGGTGCTGGCGTTGAGTTGACCGCACGAGTCTGGAGTTCGAAAGCGAAATGTTTCTGGATTGGTCTACACGCGATTGTGGTAGACGCTGCTATCGATGGGCGTAAACGAGTCTTCTCCAGTAGATAGGCTCATGTTATTGTGACGACTGAGACGATGGAGATTCGTCAACCTTCAAGAGGATACAGAGGTGCGTGAGTGAAGCACAATACGAGCAGTGATTTCTGGATTGGACTCAGTTAAGACTAAGTGCGATCACAGAAGGAGATGAGCTTTAGGCGCTGGGGAGTGTGCCACGCTACTTCAGGGGAGGTGACAGAGATGACGCAGATGATGTTGGGCATCACCAGTACGGTGATCACGTATTGATGGGTGGACCAATGATTGGCTTTGGGTCCGTGGACAGGATAGGTAATGATCGAGACAAAGAGAAAAGCGCTTGATGCCTCATTAGTGATGGATATTCAGAAGTCGATGAAGGAGACTTCTCATTTTCTGCTCTTTAGCAGATAGTGCTGGGTGCCGCAGGATGACAAAGGATGAACTTCGATGTCATCATCTTAGATTCTCCTTGATTCTTCCCTAGGTGGGATGACGAGGAGTGATATGACACTTAAAGCGTTTAAAGAGGGTGTAAGAACCGAACACCTAGGATGTGAGTCAAATTTGATTGACTTGAAGTGCCGATGGTATTTAGCGTCACCGAATGTGACGAGTGAGTATCCGAGATAGGGGACCCATGTTGGTGTTATGGGTCATGTTACATTGGTTGTGAGTGCTAGTATGGATTCTCTTAGGATCAAGTTGATCAAGGTGAATTTGGATGGAGTAGTGTTGTCAGGACCTGACCCTCCTTGGTTAGGACCTGACACATCTAGCACGATATTGTCCGCTTTGGGCCTCCTTGCCTTTGCCCTTTCGGGAGCTCACGGTTCAATTTCTCAGGGGGTCACCCATCATGGAATTGCACCAGCCTTCAACTCGTTTAACTTTAGAGTTCATATCGAACCCAAAGCCACTGAGCTCCCAAAATTCTTCGTCCTAGATAGTTGTGTGCCTACACCTTTAAGGTACACCACCAATCCCCTCCCAGACCATTCCCCTCCTAGAAATGTGGGATCGTTCACCGTTCCTTCCAGGACACGCGTCTTACAAGTGTGATGACGATCAGGACTATCGAGATGATGAAGGTTAGATATATAGATAAGTATGAGACAAGGACGATACGTAGATATCGATCAGGAAGAGATGAATAGACGATACCTCAAGTTGGATATGAGGATAGAGATTGTGATGGATTAACGTTTGCCTCGTGACGAACGGTTGAGGTCCGAGCCATGTTTCGAGTGCGAATAGTAGTATGTGGTTGGATGTTGCTAGAGTGCAGTACTTGAGCAGGCATAGTAGTGCCTTGATGATTGATAATATGGGGGTGCACTGGGATTGATCGCGGTCAATCGATATGTTGGGTTGAAAGTTCCCCGAGAGTATGAACATTTGTCAAATGGATAGAGTCCTAGATGGACATGAGATGGCAATCAGATTAGATCGGATATGTTCCAACATGGTGAGATGTTGACTGGACATCAAATATTGTGTGCTCGAGTAGAGTGGATTGAGAGGGTTCAGCATTTATGTGAGCCGAGTGCTCAGGGCCATGTGGGGCCAGGGGAACCCTAATGATTTGATATGTGACTATCTCTACTAAGGCAAGTATTCGATGGGGGATAGATACACTCAGGATGAGTACAATGTGAGGACTCGAGAGCGAGTCGAGATCAGAGTGGCGCAACGAAAGTGCAGTGGAGCCGGGAGTTGCGGGTTGGTCATGATAGTTGTGATGGTAATGAAGGTTATCAGAGAAGTTCCAATGTGGTGGAATTATGGTGGACTGGAAACTGAGTATTGTGTACGAAGCCGGAATGAGTTGGTAGGCTTCAGTGATTGATGTGAGCAGGGGCTCAAGGTTGTGGATGACTAAGGGAACCTTACAGTGCAGACGTGTTATCCCTACTAGACAAGTATTCAGCGAGGTCCAGTTACACATAGGTTGAACTGGGTTAGTGGTTAGGACAACCACATGAGCGTAGGATGTAAGCGTGGGTTGTTGAGGGCGTTGATTGATATGAGTACCGAGGCCGATAGATGCCGCAAATTTGAGTATGGTTTGCGAGGTGAGATTCGTGCCCTTGTGATTGTAAGATCTAGAGGATATTTCCTAATCAGACGCTGAGTAGGATGTCCGCTCAGATGTGATAGCCCTTAGTGGGAGTACGCATTTTAGCCTGATGGTTGTAGGTTGGAACGTGTCAAGGTCTTCAGGGTGAAAACCCAATTTGACGACCACATAGTATAACTGACTTGTTGGAGTGAGTGATAGGCTAGATCGATGAGTATCGACATCTCGAGTGAGACTTACAAGTAGACGTGTGGCTTCTCGAGAGTTGAGTTGGAGATTTGGAAGCTCTGGTGATAGTTCATACCCACAAGTGCGGTGGTAATGGCGAACGTGTATGATCACACGAGAGTGCCCAAGTAGGGGGACATGATTGGATGTCCACAGTTTAGTTGTGGAATTGGGTTAGTTGGAAATTCGAGGATAAAATTATTTTAGGAGGGAAGTTTGTGACGACCCGTCCCAAATTTTTGGAATTAATTAAGACTTAATTATGGATTAGCAGGGCTAATCGGGACTTAGTCGAGGATTATCGGATATTCAGGGTAAAATTACAATTTTACCCTTGGATGAGGGTCAAAAGTTAACTTTTGACCCGGGAGGTCCAATGCCAGTGGGCCGAGGACTGTTACGTAGATTGGGTCGATACGAGTCTGTAGAAAAGCGGCACGTCGAAATCGGACGTTCGATGGGAAGGTTACGGTTCACTGAAGTTCCGAGGAACTATTGCACGTTTTACGAGATAGGTGGACTTTTGTCCTCAGTGGGCCCAGATATTTTGAAACAGGCCCAATGGATCACTCATCCATTGCTCCCATTACATAATACATGCATCTGTATCCCCTTCCTCATTCAATCCACCAAACATCCCGATGAACCCAAAACCAAACCCAACCCCCTTCTCCCTTTCTGGATCGATGGATGGCCCTGTGAGGCTGAGTGAGGGGCTGAGTAGAAGCTAGGAATGGCAGGATCGCCGTGAACGGCGGAGCAAACCCAGAACCCAGGTAAACCCGATGACCCTTTTGGGATTTGAATTTTCAAATTACAATTTTGGACGTTTAAGGATTGTTCTAATGATTGGATGATGTTTGTGGGAGTTGTACGAGTTGACGGGGATCAAGAACGGTGGCTGGGGACAACTGAGCATCCCAGACAGATGACCGTGCGGAGTTACGGTATTTGGCCACCAAATTCAGTTTTCGGCCAGGTAAGCTCGAATCGAACCTCCAAACCTGTTTTTAAGTGTCTTAGGAGCTTAATGGAACCATTAGGAGATAGTTTTGACCTTTAGATGTGCTAAGACCATGGGAGGAAAGATTGGGCTTTAAATGGATTAATTTAACCAATGAGTTTTATGATTGTTTTCATTGATTTGATTGCATGCAACAACCCCTAGGATAGATTAGAGAGACTTGGTGGTAAGAAGGAAGAAAAAGGATGAAAAAATGGGAAGATATAGGCCTGGATCGGTCACGCCGGTTTGGTTGGACCGGCTGACCAGTGGACTGGTCTGGACCGACCGAATCACGAGGAAGAAGATGAGCAGGTACAGGCGCGTGAAGCCCACTCGCAGCACCTTCGGGCCTCCTAGGTGTGTTTTTGGGGAAGTGTTCAACATATGAAATCATTCTTTCGATGTAACCAACGTTTTGGGACTAGTTTCAAGTCGATCAGACATCGTTTCGATATAATTTGGGATGTCCGAAGGTTTAGGATCTAGTTTAAAATATGTTAAAAATTAAAAAAAATTATGGGGCTTTAATGAGAGGTTATAAAGGTAGTTAGTAACCCTCTAGTGTGATTTGGACAGGTTTGGGAACCCTGGAGATGGTTATTGGCCCGGGAGGGGCTTATGGCGCGTGTATCGAGGCGCAGCATGCACGGTCTGTGAGTGGACCTTGATTTCTAAATTGATGCATGTATAAAAGTTTTATATAAGTTTATGAACATGATTTGAGTTGCCATGTGTGCATTTGATTGGGGGAATTAGTATTTAAGTATTTTCACGTATTTCTAGATTTTTGATTTTATACTGTGCTTATACGTGCTAGTATTTGTATGATGGTTTTATGGAAAGGTTTTGGATTTAGAAACATGGAATCGAGCATGACACCCATTTGATTGGAAACCATCAGACTTAGAGTCTATTTGATTTAATGAGAAATCGGGCGGGAGGCCCATTTGAGTTATACGATAGGGCCGAGGGCACTGTTGGGTTACGAAATTGGGTATGAGGCCTAATTATGACTTATAAATGTGATTTCGGGTCAGGGACCCCAAAAGGATTTGGATTTATGGATTTACGATGGTTTTATGGAAAACCCGGGCATAGCCCTTTGAACGGTTTTGAGATGAATTATGAAATGGTTTTCCGTATACCATCCTCACAAACGGTTTCCCTCCAGACGGCCCGTAGTATCATATAGTGGTGGGTTGTCTCCTCCAGACATCTGGTAGTATCTTGGAGTAGTTAAGGGGCATTGCCTATGAGGGGTCATTGCACGGAGCGACCAGTCTGTATAGTGACTCAGGAGCAGGATTGCTAGAGGTTAAAACCTCCCCCTAGTGAGGGTCATTGATCTGCGAGTCATTGACCTGGGTGGGCCTTAAGGAGACTTAGGATTAAGACCCCGGGTAGTACGCGTAGCTTGGAACCATGACGGTGTGATTGTGACATCTGGGATGTCAGGCATCAAGGATGTCGAGGATTGGTTTTGGGGTGAGACACACTTGTATTGATTTTGGGGTGAGACCCACATGTATTGGATTTGGACTGAGACTGACACGACCCATCACAATCCCTCCGGGATTAACGCGGGATGTGCCATGCTCCCGTCTGACACAAAGTGTCAGACAAGGGATAACCCAAAACCTGAGCCCAAACGGGCCTTCTAGAGTGCGATGTCTTGGTCTCTGCAGCAACCCGCATCCGTGATCAACCTGAAGGCCATTAAAAACAACAAAAGCTGTGAGTGGACGAAAATCAATAGTTTAATAAAAACTCATTCATCTCAAAAAGACATTTATGCTTTTCACTAAAAAGCATGCATGCATACGAAAACCATTTATAAAAACATTTACTTTAATTAAACCATTATTAGGGTCTCCGCCCAAATTCTGTAAATCCAAGTCATACGTGGAAACTCAGCCCAAAACCATAGAATACTAAAATCCGTAAATCCAGATCCAAATGGGTCACTTCCCAAATCCATAAAACACAGAAATACCATTTCTGAAATCCAATTACCATTTCATAAATCCAACAAACCATGTTTACCAAATATTATATAACCAATCTTGTCACGGTTTCCAAAGCTACGAGCGTACTACCCAGGGTCTCAAATTTCAAGTCTACCCAGGGTCCACCCAGGTCATTGTCCGCAGATCATTGACCCTCCCTGGGGGTTATAATCCATAAATGCCTTCCTGAGAGTAAGGTACCCCATGGGGGAGACTCCACTCAGTTAGTGCTCCGTCACTACACCGAGGTCCACCCAGGCCAACGACCCTCCCCGGAAAAGACAATCCATAAATTAAGGATGGTTTATGAAAAACCATTTCGCAATCATTCTCAAAACCTTTCAAATCTTTCAAAGGGTTCATGTGTGATTTCCCAATAAAACGTCATGAATCCAGAAATCCACATTTTCCAAATCCAAATCCACTTAGGGTCTCCGAACTCGAAATAACATTTATAAACCATATATGGTACTTATGCCCGATATCATAACCAACTAGGCCTCAAGCCTGATCATGTAAACTAACTGGGCATCCGGCCCGATGCCTTATTAAATCAAATAGACTTGAAGTCTGATAGTTTGTAAATGAAATGGGTCTCATGCCCGATTCCATATTTTCAAATTCAAAATCAATCCATCAATCCAAAGAACCAATTGGGCCCCTGGCGCAATAATGTAACTAAAATGGACTTCATGTCCGAGGGTATCCAAAACATATGTGTCTCATGCCCGAGTTTACATTTTCAAATCCAAAACCATTTCATCAAACGATCACCGAAACCACAAGCACGTATAATCTATGCAAAAACATAAACTTTGATATACGTGCAAATACGTAAATCCCCTCGAAATATGTGTAATCATGTAAATCACCAATACCATAATACTCATGATAGAAATCATATATATATAACATATAAACATTTATGCATGCATCACAGTTTAGAAATCAAGGTCCACTCACAGACCGTTCTAGCTGCCGCCTCGATATGCATGTCGTAAGCCTTCCCGAGCTAATCACCGTCATCGGGATTCCCAAACCTGTCCAAATTATACTAGAGGGTTACTAACTTTCTCATTAACCTCACATTAGAGCCCCATAATTTTCCAGAATTTTTAAACATTTTAAAAATCTATCCTAAACCTTCGGACACCCTAAACTATATCGAAACAATGTCTGATCGACACGTAACCAGTCCCAAAATATTCGTTACATTGAATAGATGTAATTACATGTTGAACGCGTGTCCCAAAAGTGCCCCACGCGCCGCCGCAAGTGGCTGCTCTTGAAGCCCATGCGTCGGGGTACTATTCATCATCTTCCTTGAGTGAACTCGGTTCTTTGGTTCAGTCTGGTCCAGCCAAACCGATGAATCGACCCGGCCGGCTCTCCCAATTCTAGCCACCATTTTTGATGGGGTTTCCACCTACACCCTCGTCTCATCCATCCCCATCGATCAGTGATTTCAAAATCGAGAAAAGAGGTCGATTTTGTACCTGTTCATGGAAGAACAACAACCGCCACCTGCAACTGCCCCTTCCCGTTGTCTCTGGCCACCTTAGTCTATAAAACCGGTCCCAGTCGACTCGTATGACCACCATAAACTGGCCTCAATCGTCAGAATCGATCAACAACATCAAAAACCAAGTTTCCAAAATTTGAATCAAAACTCACCATGTTTGGGTTCTCCAGCCACTGCCCACGACGACCTACCCCGTTGCCACCGTTCGACTTGTCTCCGCTCACTCTCTCAATTTCATTTGCATTCCAAAAGCAATGGATGAGTTTTGAAGGGGTTATGGCTAGGTTGGGGGTCTGGGCTTTGTAGAAAAAAATGAAGAAGATGATTGTAGGAAGGAGAGAGAGAGAACTGAGTGTTTAGATTAATTAATTAATTAATTAAATGGCCCAATCAGATCTAAGATCCCCTTTTTAGGGAAAAAGTCACCAATGGGATGAGTGACACTTGTCACTCATCCAAGGGCCCCACATAAAATATCTGCCCAATCAGATTTTTGGATCATTTTATTCGAATCCCAAGATGCGAAATTCTCGATTTCGATCCAGTGACCATAACCTCTCTGTTCGACGTCTGATTTCAACCTGTCGCCTGTTTACAGACTCGTGACGTCTCGATCTACCTCACAGTCATCGGTCCTCGTACGTTTGACTCCCCGAGTCAAAAGTCAACGCTTTGCCCAAGATTAGGGGTAAAACGGTCATTTTACACCATCCATCCAATTTCGCTCAACTAATCACCGATTAATCTCACTAATCCTCCATTAGTCAATAATCGAATCCGGAATTCGGGACGGGTTGTTACTACCTTCCCCCTTTAAATAATTTCGTCCTCAAAATTTCAACTATCCCGATTCCACATCTACCTCGTGAAAAGCAAATTCGGCCCCACATCATGTGTACACTTGTACACCCACTAACCAGCACAATACTTTTCATCACCCAGATGTCCCAGCAATACTCACGTCGCATCGACTACACCCGACCACGTCGAGTGAAATTGATCACATGTTCCGAGTTGATACCTCCCGAAATTTCTGCCATTACCCAGACACTTCCCACGCCGTCACCACTTGATAGTCGCTAGTCAAAACTGACATTATACTCACTTGTGGTTACATTAACCACTAACTCACTCGATCTGAGTGTGACTGGACCCCATCGAATACTTGCCCAACTGTGATAACACATCTCCGCTCTAGGGTTCCACTAGCCATACACGGCTCTGAATACCTGCTCGTACGATCATTGAACCCATCAAAATCACTCTAGCCTAACGCATAGTATTCAACGCCCAGTCCACCAACCAGCCTACTACATAGCTCGTAGCCAATCACACTTCAATTCTGGAGTCCATCTGTTCAGTCCAGTACTAGACAAATCAAATACTCCAACCCATCATCCATTCTGAGTGCCTTGGTCACCCGACCAGCATCACAACGTCTACTCCTAATCACGTAATCCAACACTTACCAATTCGACTCACGCCCACCAAGGCGTACCCATTCATGCCCAATGCGTAACCAATCTCACCCACGTCTAGTGAGACGCACCAACTCTGAACCTGACGGTCACCTGCTCATTCGATTACCATATCACATTTGATTAACTTCGAAAGGAAGTCAATCCCATCATTCACATATCCAATACCTGACCAATCCGTCCCCGTCAGATATCCACTCGTCTCATATAACATACGTCATTAACCTCGAAAGGAAGTCAGTCCCATCATCCCCATAATCATATATCCGAGACAAATCGTACACACCTCAAATCACTCAACTACCATCTCATACCGGATTAACTTTGAAAAGAAGTCAGCCCAACATTCCCGTAGCCAAATATTCAAGACAGAGCAATAAACTCTCCACCTACCCAACACGCACATATCCAAATATCTGAGAGAGAGGTTGGATAGTCATTTCGTTCTATTCCAAGAGATTCTTCAATTGTCCCACAATACGATTCTCCTCTGCTCCAAACTTAGCATAATCAGCAAGGCGAAGTCTGCCAGCACGGTACGACATCCTGATCCACCGATGTTCTTACTCAGCTAACTACCAGATTTCAGGTCATAGGGTCTTACACCCTCATTGAATCCGTATACCATCAAACCGTTTCTCAACCATTCTCACATCTAAATAGATCAGTCAACAACGAGAAATGTCGAGGCTGTGGGTTCTCTCCAATTACCTCATATCGGTCCTGGTCATTCCACCTAGGAAAAATCAAGGATGATCCAAGACAATTACATCAAAATTCATCCTACATGAATGCAAACAAAATCTCACTACACTCACCACACCATGTAACCCAACATCGTTTGCCACAAAGAAGAAAACAAGAAATCTCATTCACCTAACTTCGAAATGCCCAACTCCTCTTGATGACCCGAAATAAATCATAGGTCCACCAACCAATACACAATCAACGTACGGGTGGAAACAGAAATTATCTTCCATGGGCAGAAAATGAGAAGTCACCCTCAATGACTTCAGAATACCCATCAACAATGTTGAATCAAGCACTACCCTCGTCGCCTCAATCACAACTCCCCTTGATTCTAAAGTTCCAACCATGTTGGAACCAACACACTCGTGCATCAACCACGTGTCTGTACCATGCTAACTTGGTACCCCAACTCGCCTATTCGTTCATACTGTTTCATTCATTTACCTCTTAATCAATCCAAACACATCAGTCATCACACTCTCGGTTAGGTTAGAGTCCCAACAAATCTCAACCACTGCTGGACCTCGTCCAGTCCAACTCCTTCACTGCTGGATAACAGATACCGAACATATGCCCATCTCGACGGAGTCACATCCCGACTCGTGGCTCATCGTCATCACAATTATCAGCACCAGAACCAGCACTAGAACCAGCATCAACATCAGCATCAGTACACAGTGTGTGAATCAAACAACCCTGGATCATTGCTCATACTGAGCAACGACCCCGTACCTCTGTTCAAGTTGGAGAAACTTTGCCTCCCTCGTACCCAATAACTCTGAGTACAGTCACCCTGATAACTCATACAAGAAAAGGAAAATGAATATTCCCTAAACACCACCCGATTCTCAACAATCATAACTGCATCCATCCTTGATGATTGTGCTTGTCAAAACTCGTGCAGACCCAACCACCAAACATCGCTATCGACATTCCGCATCTAACAGAATCAACGGCCCGTACTAACTACTTTGTATCCCCACTCCGGGATTCCATCGACAAGTACCACACCCTAGTAATCTGTCTAACCAATCTCTAACTATTCTCAACTCGACTCACATTTCCGAACCAACATCATACACTAGGCTTTCCCACCAAGGTCATCAACTAACTATGTTGTACTCATATTCTCAATCCCATCAATCACCACTAGGGTTCACCTTTCCAGACCATCCATCATAATTTAGGGTTCCATAATTACACCCTAGGGTTCCTCTGAACCCAACTGCCTCTGCGGTATAATCCACAATCTGACCGACCACGCGGTCCTGACATCATATGGACATTCAACCAATTCCACCCCCAACTCAACTGGGGGTTCTCGAACCCAGCTGCTCCCAGCAACAAATTCATAACTCAATATGACCTGACCATCTAATCTTCACAACTCCATACTATCGTCATATCCAATCCTACAATATTGTGATAGACGATCCCGACATAACCGTCCCACGGTCAAATCCAAATCCAAATCCATTTAGCGTCTCCGAATCCTAAATCACATTTATAAACCATAAATGGGACTCATGCCCGATATAATAACCAACTGGGTCCCAAGCCAGACCATGTAAACTAATTGGGCCTTAAGCTAGATCATGTAAACCAAATGGGCCTCCGGCTTCATGCCTTATTAAATCAAATGGACTCGAAGTCTGATAGTTCATAAATCAAATGGATCTCATGACCGATTCCATAATTCCAAATCCGAAGTCAATCCATCAATCCACAAACCAATTGGGCCCCTGGCCCGATAATGTAACTAAAATAGACTTCAGGTCCGAGGGTTTCCTAAAAAAATGGGTCTCATGCCCAATTTTACCTTTTCAAATCCAAAACCATTTCATCAAACCATCACCGAAACCACAAGCACATATAATCAGTGTAAAAACATAAACTTCGATATACGTGCAAATACGTAAATCGCCTTGAAATACTTGTAATCATGTAAATCACCAATACCATAATCCTCATGATAGGAATAATATATATAAAACATATAATCATTTATGCATGCATCACAGTTTAGAAATCAAGGTCCACTCACAGACCGTCCTAGCTGTCGCCTCGATATGCGTGTCATAAGCCTTCTTGAGCTAATCACCGTCACCAGGACTCCCAAACATGTCAAAATCATGCAAGAGGGTTACCAACTACCTAATTAACCTCTCATTAAAGCCCTATACATTTTCCGAATTTTTAAACATTTTTAAACTCGATCCTAAACTTTCGGACACCCCGAACTATATTGAAACGATGTCTGATTGACACGAAACCAGTCCCAAAATGTTCGTTACATGAATAGATGAAATTACATGTTTAAAACGTGTCCCAAAAGTGCCCCACGCGCCCCCACGAGCCACCGCAAGCGGCTACGTGTGAAGCCCACGTGCCAAGGTATTGTTCATCGTTTTCCTCGAGTGAACCCTGTTCTCTAGTTCAGTCCGATTCAGCTGAACTGACGAATCGACCCGACCGGTTCTACCAATTCCGGCCACCATTTGCGACTGGTTTTTCACCTACACCCTCATCTCATCCATCCCCACCGATCAGTGACTTCAAAATCGAGAAAAGTGGTCGATTTCGTACCTGTTCATGTTGAAACAGCAACCGCCACCTGCAACTGCCCCTTCCCGTCGTCTCCGGCCACCTTAGTCTATAAAACTGGTCCCAATCGACTAGTATGACCACCAGAAACCTGCCCCAATCGTCAGAATCGATCAACAACATGAAAAACCAAGTTTCCAAAATTCGAATCAAAACTCACCATTTTTTGGGTTCTCTGGCTCATCCAAGAAGACCTGCTCCGTGGCCATCATTCGACTCGTCTCCCCTCACTCTCTCACTTTCATTTACATTCCAGAAGCAATGGATGAGTTTTGGAGGGGTTATGGTTGGGTTGGGGGTTCAGATTTTGCAGAAAAAAATGAAGAAGATGATCGCGGGAAGGAGAGAGAGAAATGAGTGTTTAGATTAATTAATTAATTAATTAAATGTCCCAATCAGATCTAAGATCCCCTTTCTAGGGAAAAAGTCACCAATGGAATGAGTGACACTTGTCACTCATCCAAGGCCCCCACGTAAAATATCTGCCCAATCAGATTTTTGGATTATTTTATTCGAATCTTGAGATTCGAAATTCCCAATTTCGATCCTGTGACCATAACTTCTCCGTTCGACTTCCGATTTCCACGTGTCGCCTGTCAACGGACTCATGACGTCCCGATCTACGTCACGGTCATCGGTCCTCACACGTTTGACTCCCTGATTCAAAATTCAACATTTTTCCCAAGACCATGAGCAAAACGATCATTTTACACCGTCCGTCCGATTTCGCTTAACTAATCATCGATTAATCTCACTAATGCTCCATTAGTCACTAATCTAATCCTGAAATTTGGTATGGGTCGTTATACAGACCCACGTGATTTGATTTGGGCGGAGTCCCTACGGATTTGGTTGGGTTGAGTTCCCATATACTTTGTTTTACGGTTTTGGGTTAAGGCCCTAATGATTTGAGAAAGGGAATGACTTTGATTTATAAACAGTTTTAATAACTTGGATTTGATGATTTGAGGAATGATTGAATTAACTGGTTTTTGAATGCATGCATGCTTTTTAGTCAAGGGCATAAATGTCTTCTTTTTGTGAAATGAATTTTATTAAATTATTGGTTTCGTCCACTCACAGCTTTTAATGGTTTTAATGTCTTTCAGGTTGATCGCGGATGCGTGATGTAGCAGAGACCGAGACATCACACTCCTCCTCCGATCCTGGTGCACTCTGGAAGCCCCGTTTGGGCTAAAGTTGGAATTATCTGACACTTCGTGTGAGATGGGAGCAGACACGTCCTGCGTTAATCCAGGGGGGATTTGGGACAGGTCCTGTCAAGAGCTATCAAATTTTGATGGTTTTGGGCCCCAGAAATACCTAAAAAGGTGAGGAAATTTGATACCCGAAGCTTCCCTTTGAAATTATGAGAAATTCAAGTATGTTCTTGTGGAATTGACACTAAATATGGATTTCTGATGAATAGATGAACTCCTATGTTTAAATCGTGTAATTTGGATGAAAATTGAAGAATTAGAACTGAGTTGAGCTACTCGAGTTTGGGCCCAGTTGTGGACCCACGGGCCGTCCTGGCTAGAGGTTAGGGGTGACAGACGCATGCAGCGCATCGAACACGTGAGTCCCAATCGCAAGCCATTGAGTGGTGTGTGGCTGTGGATGGTGGCACATGGCGAATCTTTTTCGGTTCCAATCAACATGAAAATTTATCATTTTTAAATGATGAATCCATTTGTAGAATTTTTAAGGAAATTGGATATTGTTTCAAGGTAATTTTATAGGTCCAAAGCGACGGTGTTGCTATTTTAAGTACATATGGACTTCCTTAGGTTTCAGGAGATTGGATATGGATTTCTTATATGACTAGGATGTTAAAATATGACTCTAGAAGAGACAGAAGATTAGGATGACACTCAGAAAGATTCTGGTTGTCAATTTAGGTCTCGGAAGAAGCCGAGGTGTTGAGTTCCAAATTCATTGAGGTTAGTGGTTTGGTGGAACGATGACCTAAGTGTAACGACCCATCCCTTATTACGGGATTAGTTTAGTGACTAATCTTGATTAGTGAGGTTGAACGGTGGTTAGTAGGGCGGAATCGGACAAATTGTGCAAAATGACCGTTTTGCCCCTAGTCGTGGGCAAAATATTGACTTTTTGATCGGGCGGTGAAACGGACTTTGACCGATGACCGTGACGTAGTTCAGGACGTCACGAGTTCATAGACAGGTGGCACGTTCGATTCCGATATTCGTAGAGAAAGTTATGGTGTTCAGAAGTTGAGGGGCATTTTGGTAATTTGGCATGTTTGGGGCCAAATGTTGACTTTTTGACCGGGAGGTCCGATGGACGAGGGCCAAGGACCGTTACGTAGGTTTCGTCGATACGAATCCAATGATAGGCGGCATGCCGAAATCGGAGATTCGACGACAACGTTATGGTCAAGGAAACGAACTAATGAACCGAGGCTCGGATTAAAATAATAATATAATAATGAATAGTGACCGTTGACTGTGCACATCCGGATGAGTGACAAGTGTCACCCATCCCTTGTTTCCAGCTCCTTGTTTCCCTCCAAACATCATCATTACTACATCATCATCACTAATCCACCATTTTCCCTAAATTAATCCCCTTTGTTTTTCCTAACCGTGCACAATTGGGGGAGGATTGAACTGGGAGAATTGGCTCCCTTCCTCTGCCGTTCCTGAGAGAAAAATGAGAGACTAATCGATTGGGATACCAAGGGAAACACGAGGGATTGAGTGTGGGTTGAATTTTGGATTTTGGATTTCGGGAAAATTAGAGGGAAAATTCGAATTGGAAGATTTGGGCCGTGAGGAGTAGAATTGAAGCTCGAGTTAGCTTCCTGAGGTTGTGACGAGTCGATCCACATCAAAAACAAGAAGAATTGGCAACGTTTTGGCTCTGATCACACTTGGTGACAGAGGAGGAAATTCGAGTTTGAGTCGTGGAATTGGAGGCTTCGTTGAACGAAATTGAGGTGGGGAAACTACTTCTCATGATCCCACGATGCTTCTGGGTTCGTCAATTGAAAGAAAACGGCTGTGGTTGACAGAACTCCATTGTTGAACAGTGACGGTGTTCAAGCTTGAGTCGTGACGATTGAGCACAGGATTGATGCAATTGATGTGGGGGAATTGTTCCTCAGGGTCCGTTGATGCTTCTGGGATCATCAATTGGATGAAACCTGCAGCCATTGAGGGGATCCCATGAACGAACAGTAACCTGGGTGTTCTTGGTGTTCATCATCGAATCGTGGGAATTTGGGTAAGTTATCGTGTAATTGATGTTACAGACCTGTAATTGAACTAAGAATGAAACTAACTGATTGATCAATTGAAGGAATTAAGGCTGAATTGATGGACATTGAACCGGGTTGTATCGCGGGTAAATTGGACCCGTTTACCAGGGATACGGGTTAGGACGATGCACTGTAGCAGGTGCGTGGATTTCACGCGCAGCCACTCACGGCTGCGCGTGACGGCGTGTGGGCACGAATCTCGAGGTGAGGTCAACATGACTTCTGTCCTATTTATTGTAACGGACATTTTGGAATTGGTTTCGTGTCGATCGGACACCGTCTCGATATTGTTCGGGATATCCGAAGGTTTTAAATTAAGTTTAAAAATAAGTAAAAATTTGGGAAAATTACGGGACTTTGATAGGATGTTAATGATGAGGTTAGTAACCTTCTAATGTGATTTGGACAGGATTGGGAGTCCCGGTGATAGTGGTGTGGCCCGGGAGGACCGGTGGCACCCGTATCGAGGCATACCGTTAAAACGGTATGTGAGTGGACTTTGGTTTTATAAATTCTATGCATGCTTAAATGTTTTATATGGATTATGGTTATGATTGTGTGATGTTGATTGGATTGTTGGTAAATTGTACGGTTTCACGTATTTCGAGGTGATTTACGTGCTTGCACGTAAATCGAGGTTTTTCGGTTTTACATGGATTTTCCATATTTATGACTTGGATATAATATGATGAAATTGTTTTGAAATTGGAAATATGAACTCGGGCTTGAGGCCCAATTATGTTGGAAATTTCGGACTTGGAGTCCATTTGAAAATCGGGCCGGGGGCCTAGTTGGTTAATGAAATCGGGCCAGGGGCCCAGTTGGTATGAAATCGGGCTGAGACCCATTTGAGTTATGTTATCGGGCCAGGGGCCCAGTTGATTTACGAATTCGGGCCGTGGGCCTAGTGGGTTTATAAGTCGGGATGCGGGCCCAGTTGGTTTACAAATCGGGCTGTGGGCCCAGTGGTTCATAAAATCGGGCATGAGGCCCAGTTGGATAATAAATGTGAATTCGGGTCAGGGACCCTATGTTTAATAATTGTGATTTTGGGTCAGGACCCTATGTTTAATAATTGTGATTTTGGGTCAGGGACCCTAAATGGAATTACATGGTTTTATGGAAATTTCGGGCAGGGCCCAATGGTAATGATGTGATAAAAGGATTTAATAAAACTGTTTTTCCATATACCATCTGGATACAAGGATATATGATGGTCTCCTCCAGATGTCTGGGACACTGGGGAAGTCACGGTGCATTGCCTGCGAGGGGTCATTATACGGAGCAGCCGGACCGTATGATGACTCAGGAGCAGGATTGCTATGATTGACGTCAGGGACGTCAGACATCAGGGATGTCAGATATTTGGACCCGGAGAGACCCCGGGCAGCACGCGTAGCTTAGGAAACCGTGAGATATGACGTCAGGGACGTCTAGCGTCTGGGACGCTAAGCATCTGGGATGCTGGTGATGGTAATGGTAAAATATGGATTAATGAATAAAATGGCTTATTGGTTGGATATGTGTCATGTGGTAAAAATGGATTATTGGTTATGAAATGGTATGTAGGGTCGGGGGCCCTAAATGGTTTTGGATTTTTGAATTGATGTTCATTTATGGTCGTGGGTGGTGACCCACATGGTTTTAATATGTATGGTGGTGGTATTCCACAGTTTTGGGCTAAATTCCCACACTTGGTTTTTGGTTAACGGTTTTTGGGCTAAGGCCCTAAGGGCTCGGTTGAGCAAACGTTTTGGTTACTGGTTTTTGTGGCATGCATACGTTTTTATTGGAGGGCATAAATGTCTTATAAATGTGTTTAATAAACTTATTGGTTTTGTCCACTCACAGCTTTTGGTTTTAATGCCCTTCAGGTTGATTACGGGTGCGATTGCAGCAGAGACTGGGACATTGCACACCTCCTCCATCGATCCTTGCGCACTATGTATGCCCCGTTGGGCAGTGGCTCTTGGTTATCCCTTGTCTGACACCTCTTGTTGGACGGGAGCAGGGCACATTCCACGGTAATCCCGGGGGGATTGGGATGGGTCCTGTCAACTTGGTATCAGAGCACGGTTGCTCTATTTGTGCGCGCAGGTCGAGGGTGTGATGTCTCTTTGGGCTGCAATTCGTTATCAACCTGATAGATAGTTTTTGGGTTTGGATAGTGGATGGAGTGTGATTGGCCCGATACGCCGTGCGTTAATGTGATTCGACCCAAGTGGGGTTGATTGTGATGAACTGGTATTGTGGGACAGTCGGTTCGGTCATGTAATATTGGATTGTTGTGCTGCTAGGTGCAGCCAGGTTCGGGGAACCTCATATGAGTAATGGTTTAAAATGTGAACCCTTGTGGTGGTTTCTAGTGTGAGGTATGTTGGTCCATCGGAGTTGGCCGATGACCTAGTGGTGGAACCCACGTTGATGGGATGGTAGGATTGGATCTGGCGTCTATTCGATGTCTAGACTGCGGGGTCGGTCAGGTTGTGGATTTTATATTACGGAGAGCTGTTTGGTTCGGTTGAACCATAGGGTGTGATTGTGGAACCCTAATATTAAAAAGGTAAACCTTAATTGCGAGTAGTGGATGAGAACTTGTGCTGCGACGAGCGGTTGAGGTCATGGATGACCATGGGGATGGCTCTGGTAAGTCTAGGCACAACTATGGGATTCGATTTACGGATACGGTTCTGAGATAAATTATGGAATCCTGTGTTGGATCGGGTATTGGTGTGATGTGTGGATGCGGATCTCGATAGCAATGACAGTTAGTCGGAAGTCATATGGAGATGACTGGCTATCGAGGGTAATTGGTGTGGTTATAATACTTGGGGATCAGGGGACGTTCAGGGAACGTTCATTTTCCTGATGTGGATTGTCAGAATAGTGGTACCCATAGTCGTGAGGTACGGGATAGTCGTTCGGTATGAACGGAGATCCAGGGTTTTCGTATTTGCACACGGTGTGCAGTATGGATGTTTGCGGGTTGGTACTTTTGTGCTGATGCTAGTATGGATGCCTGTGCGCTGATACTAGTGTTGTTGATAATGTGTTGGTGCTGGTACTAGCGCTGGTGCTAGTGTCGGTGATGATGTTGACGATGAGCCACAAGTTGGGGTGTGACTCCGTCATGATGAACATATGTTCGGTCTTCGAGATTCGGTAGTGGTTGAGTGATGGACTGGATGGGATCCAGTTAAGATTGTAATGTGTTGGGATAAGTCCCGACAGGGGTAAATGACAAGTGATGAGTGGATTAATATGGTATAATTGAGACTTGAGTAATCTTGGGATGACGACCCTTACGTCATGAGAATTAGTGGATTTGGGGAGATGTTGGCTTTTATCATAGATGTGGAATTTTGTAAATGAGAACGTGGAAAACCGAGTGTTGAACCTGTAAAGGTTGGGATTTGCGAACGGAACAATAACGGATCGATTGTGGACACGTGGTTGTCCAAGTGAGTTGAGGAGGTAGGAAGTCTAGAGGTTAGACCTGACATCTCGTTGGGAGCATATCTGTTTCCAACATGGTTGGAACCTTAGTTTTGAGGAAAGTTGTGATTGGGGAACGAAAGTAGTGCTCGTTTTTGGTGATTGGAATTCCGAAGTCATTGGGGTTGACTTCTTGCTTTCTGCCCTGGCAGACATTGACTGTAGTTACCAGTACGTTGAGCGTGTATTGGTTGGTGAGCCCATGTGTGTTTTTGGGTCATCATGAGGAGCTACGTATTCGAAATTGGGTAAACGAGATTTCTCATTTTCTGCTTGTTGGCAGAGGATGTGGTGAGTGCAGTGAGTTTTGTTGCATCCACGTAGGATGAGTATTGGTGTCATTATTTTGGATCATCCTTGGTTTTCCTAGGTGGAATGACAAGGATCGATACGAACTTGGGTGTGTGAGTCGTAAATGACGGGGTTGAACTTCTTCTCGAAGTGGGGCCCGTATGGTATTCTACTCGGGTGAGTAGGTTTTCAAGGTAGTTTAATTTTGTCAACCTTAGACGTGTGGAGGTTGGATTGGCTTCCCTATGAAGTCAATCAAGTGTATTGAGCAGGTAACCGATAGGTTCGGTTTTGGTGTGTCTTGGTAAATGTGACGAGATTTCGGGATTTGAAATCGAATTTCTGGGTGACGATTCAGGATTCGATTTTGGAACTTGAAAGTATATTTCTGGATTTGGGTACAGAATGATTATTCCAAATGCTAGCTTACGGAATAATGATTTCGGATTCGGATTTGGAAATGAGTTAAAAATGTGATGTCTGGGCTTGGATCCGGGATTTCTTACGAAATTGCGGATTCAGATTCGGAATTGGAACTAGATGTTGGGTGGAGTTTCGATTTGTCTCATGCTGGATTGGGCAAACGTACTCCATTATTGGAACGTGTTCGGCTATGACCTAGGTGGTTGTAGTCTGGTTATTAGGTAGATGTGTGTACTTCGTACATGGTTCGAGGTACAATACCTTGTAGACTTGTGATGTCTAGTTACGGTATACGGGATATACCCGAGGTGTGTCGGTGAACGTGTTGGTAGTCGGATTGGTTCCGATACCATGGGATTGGTTGTGGACCGGACATTACTATGCAATGGGTCATGGTAATTCCAATGTGTTTAATTACACACGAGTCGGGTGAAAATGTCGGTAAGGATATATTTAAGTCAAGTAAGTTGGTGGCTTGTGTGGCCACGAGTGAGTCTAGTGTCAGTTTTCGACTGACAACAACTGTGTAGTGACAGATTGTCAGGATGTGTCAACATAGATGGTTGAGTGGGGTCAGCTGACTCCTAGTAGGAGTGGGAAAGGAACCGTCGAGTTGTTGCGTCAACGAGAGGGTTGATTTGACAAGTGGTGTCAAATTCGAAACAAGTAGTTTCAGTCATTCGACGGGGTCGAATGTAGTCGTTGCGTTTTGAGTACTAGTGGTACATTTGGGTGTAGACAAGTTTTGCCTAGTTAGTTGGTGTACGGGTGTACACGTGTTGCGTGGTCGATTCCACTTTCCATGGGGTGTTTGTGGAATCAGGGTAGTCGAGTTTCGAGAGCGAAACTTATTAAGGAGGGAAGTACGTTGAGATTAGATCGGTTGGAATTTTGAGGACGAAATTTATTAAGGAGGGAAGATTGTAACGACCCGTCCCGAATTTCGGGATTAGTTTAGTGACTAATCTTGATTAGTGAGGTTGAACGGTGGTTAGTAGGGCGGAATCGGACAAATTGTGCAAAATGGCCGTTTTGCCCCTGGTCGTGGGAAAAATGTTGAATTTTTGATCGGGCGGTCAAACGGACTTTGACCGATGACCGTGACGTAGTTCGGGACGTCACGAGTTCATAGACAGGTGGCACGTTCGATTCCGATATTCGTAGAGAAAGTTATGGTGTTCAGAAGTTGAGGGGCATTTTGGTAATTTGGCATGTTTGGGGCCAAATGTTGACTTTTTGACCGGGAGGTCCGATGGACGAGGGCCAAGGACCGTTACGTAGGTTTCGTCGATACGAATCCAATGACAGGCGGCATGCCGAAATCGGAGATTCGACGACAACGTTATGGTCAAGGAGACTAGTGTCACCCATCCGTTGACTGTGCACATCCGAATGAGTGACAAGTGTCACCCATCCCTTGTTTCCAGCTCCTTGTTTCCCTCCAAACATCATCATTACTACATCATCATCACTAATCCACCATTTTCCCTTAATTAATCCCCTTTGTTTTTCCTAACCGTGCACAATTGGGGGAGGATTGAACTGGGAGAATTGGCTCCCTTCCTCTGCCGTTCCTGAGAGAAAAATGAGAGACTAATCGATTGGGATACCAAGGGAAACACGAGGGATTGAGTGTGGGTTGAATTTTGGATTTTGGATTTCGGGAAAATTAGAGGGAAAATTCGAATTGGAAGATTTGGGCCGTGAGGAGTGGAATTGAAGCTTGAGTTAGCTTCCTGAGGTTGTGACGAGTCGATCCACATCAAAAACAAGAAGAATTGGCAACGTTTTGGCTCTGATCACACTTGGTGACAGAGGAGGAAATTCGAGTTTGAGTCGTGGAATTGGAGGCTTCGTTGGACGAAATTGAGGTGGGGAAACTACTTCTCATGATCCCACGATGCTTCTGGGTTCGTCAATTGAAAGAAAACGGCTGTGGTTGACAGAACTCCATTGTTGAACAGTTACGGTGTTCGAGCTTGAGTCGTGACGATTGAGCACAGGATTGATGCAATTGATGTGGGGGAATTGTTCCTCAGGGTCCGTTGATGCTTCTGGGATCATCAATTGGATGAAACCTGCAGCCATTGAGGGGATCCCATGAACGAACAGTAACCTGGGTGTTCTTGGTGTTCATCATCGAATCGTGGAAATTTGGGTAAGTTATCGTGTAATTGATGTTACAGACCTGTAATTGAACTAAGACGTGATTTACTGGAACCACAAGGAGACTACATCCCTTAGGATTCCTCGAATTCCTAAACGATGTGGGGCATTTGTGGAGCCATAAATTACCGGAATATTCAGGAGCCGCTACGTGGCCAACAATTCTCATAATGCCGATATTACCCTCGGTAAAATTGACATCGACATGTAACGGTCTCCGCATTAATTTAATACATTTACCAGCTAAATATATTAATTAATCAGATCAATGTTGATAATAAATAATTTCCCAGCGAATTATTTATCCATTAATAAATAAGTGATTATACTCGGTACAATCACTTATTTAATATTTTTCCCTTCAACCAATCAGAAGCTCCGATGACCCTCAAGGCTTCACTATAAATAAAAGACCTCATTTCACTTCTAAAGGTAATCAAAAACTTCTGCAAACACTCTGTCAGATTATTCTCTCACAAAAAACTAACTTAAGCATCGGAGCGTTTTCGGTTGAACCACCCCCCGGGATTCAACCTTAACCCCGTTTGATTTTCGTTATTGTGTGTAGGGATCAAGAAGGAGTTTCACAGATTCGGACGATTTCTGCATCAACAAATATAATGTATATACATTATATTTATATATATATATAGTTTGGGAGGGCTCACTGTTCTTTGGATCTATATGTTGCATTGCATTGGTACTCCAAGCAATTTGAGTTGCTTGAATAACACATACAGTTTGATGATTGTTGGCTTATTATTTGATGTTGTTCTTATGGCACTTAGATGATTTGATATCTCTTTTTACATTACGCCGTTTCCGGTAGATTGTCAACAGTGGCTAGCTACGTCACATATCTATGCTGATTCATTAGCTAGCCGCCAGTCTTCTATCATTTCCATCATTTTATTTTGTTTCTTTTAATTATTTCCTCTTCTTTCCTTTCCTACCTTGTGTAATTAATCCATGTCTAAATGCAAATCACTGTGTGTTGGATTGTACTATATGCTGCATATTAATCGGAAGGAAGCAGCAAGTCTAATATGGAATTAGAACAAGCAGCAAAGGGGCATGAGAGATTCTGTACCTAGCTACCTCATTAGCTACTAATTAAATCACACATTAGTTTGTGCTTAGGTACATTTTTGAGTAATTCCTTTTGGAGTAGAGCTTTGAGCACTCAGTTGTTGAATTCCTTTCTGTCTTTTTGACTTAAACTTGCCATATAATTAAGTTTATGGTAGGCAATCTTTCAAGTAGAGCTTTGTTTTGTTTGGATAATATATACATGGAGTAGCTAGAGATGGACAATGAAGCTTCAAGTCGATCATTATGCAATATTTGTTGTTTACTACCAATTAAGTACCTCATCTAGGCCGGAGGCCTACCTACTGCAGTATCTATCAAGTATCCATTATCCAACGTCATTGCCAATTTGCAAAATGTTAAAACAGGGTGGTGTATAATGTAATGTGTATGCTCAAATTCAATTATATCAAAGAAAAGTTTTGCATACAAGTTGTGGATCTGTAAATACAGGCTCAAGGAGATATGTAAATAGGTAACATTTGCTTTCACTGCATTGTTAATTTCAGAACTTGGCTCTGAGCAATGAAGTTCAAACATTCACTTTGTGACTCTGATTTTCTATGAGCAGAGACCATAATACAAAATAGTTTCCTATGAACAAATTACACATATTTTTTCTTTTCTTTTCTTTTTATATGAATTTTAGCTCAACTTTTTATTGAGTAATTTTGGTTCAAAACCAAAACCAAACTAAAACTGTACCAAATATGATCTGGCATCAATTTTATGTTGTAAAATACTAAACCGTATTGAACCGATTAAAATTTGTTAGTACAATTCTAATATCATCTTCATATCAAATCCTACCTAATCGCTCCCAGAGCTATACAGGATGACCAAATTTTAGTATAAACTCGTGAACTTTTTTATCAAAAGAGATAATCATACCATCATTAGCCGAGCCGTCATCAACTGTTTTATTGTTGATATTATTCTTACAAGCTTATGATCAGTTGTCATCACCTATGTATGCATATAGAGCTACTGTAAAGCTTATGTTAAATTTTGGGCACGTTTAAATTACAAGTAATAGGAAAAATAAGAAATGAGAAAAATAGCTAATAGAAAAAGTGAATAGTTACAGAAATAGATAATCATTGTCATTAAGGTATTTAATAATTATATTGAATTTAGCTATTAATAAGATTTATTTGTACTCCTACGAATAAAAGTAAAATATATTATATTATATTTAATTTATCTTGGTATTTTTGTATGAGTGAAATTTGAGTCTTACATAGCCAATTAATAACAAGTGTAAACTATCATATATCTTTTGCGTGATTGATCTGAGATAGTGATTGCTTAGATTACTAAAATTAACACTTGTAATTTACGGTTTCAGTTCTTTTTTAAAAAAAATAAAAATTATGTTTGAGTTATTTAGAATTATTGTGAAATAATGGGATAATTTAGTGTTGAATCAAAAATCGAACCCGCCGCGAAAAGTCCTCACAATTCCTGCAAATAGCAAACAATCAGCTATCGTTGCATCGATCGATTTACCCGGGGGGTTGTTCGACCAAGAACACTCCGATGCCTAAGTTAGCTTTGAGAGAGGAAAAGGAAATACTTCGAAGCGAAGAATCGACGTACCTTGGAAGTGAAATATGTTCCGCTATTTATAGGAAAATCTTAGAAGTCTCGGAGCGTTCTGATTGGTCGGTTGAATTTGTAATTAATAAATAATATATTATTAATTAAATATATTATTTAATAATTATAATAATAACTCATTATGATAATAATGATAATTATTGTGTTTTAATATTAATATTAATTGTCAGTTACTAAGAATAATGACAATTAATTCTCGGGGATAATATTAATATTACGGAGATTTTAACCCGATTAAATAACGTATTTAGCTGGTAAATAGATTATTTAATATGTGGGTGTTTTCAAATGTCTAGCGTTATTGCCAGGGGCAATTTGGTCATTTTGGGAATTATGGACCACGTGGCGGCTCCACAATTTTTGGGTGTTTTTGAGTTCCACAAATGCCCCCACTTCGCTTAGGAATTCAGGGAATCCTAAGGGAAGTAGGTTTTTAGTAGTCCCCGTAAATCTTGTTTGGAGTAGAACTCGGTCTTCTCTTGTATTATTCTTGAGATAGATTAATTTCGCTGAGTTCGAAATATTTCATAAAATTGATGCATATATGTATTGGACACAGAATCTGGCATGAAATCAGAGTGCACTTCCTTCGTTGGATTTTGTTGGTAGTCCATTTGAAATTAATTCCTCAATAATGAGGTATAATTTACTTTGAACTTCATTCCATGGAAATTTGTAACTTGCATTTTCAAGAAACAAAAACCTCATTGTTGTCCACTTGTCCGTTATGGTGTCATTGATGAAAAAAATAAGAAACTGTAATAGGGGATTTATTCCCCCATTAACATCCTGAGTAAAAACCAATTATTTAAAGGCCATGACTGATTTGAAGAAGAAAACATGTGTTCCTTCATTATTTTGTCACTGCTGCAGCTGGGAGAGGGAAAAATTATCTCTCCTTTATGTTTCCTTCGTTTCGGTGTTGAATGAAAGGTGAGAGAGAGGAATTTTTATTCTCTTTTCTGAGGAGTGTGGTTACTGGAGTAGCAGAAGGGAGCAATTTGTCAGAACAAAGGAGGCATGTGCGCAGCCCTCAGATAGGTGCAGGTGTTGCACGATTCTTTTTGTCATTGTTGTGCCCTTTCTGCTACATACTTGAACTTTATATACATATAATATCATTTATGTGCCATTTCCACTACAGACTTGCAGTTTTTTTGAAGATTAATATACATATATATATATATATATATATTAATTTATGTGCCATTTTCACTTATAGACATGCAACGTTTTTCCATTACAAACTTGCAGGCGTACATATATATATATATATATTAATGATATATTAATATACATATATATATATATATATATATTAATTTATTATTTGTTTTTTTAGTTTCGTTCTTTTGAAGATTTCAGAAGTTACAATACTCTGATTGTGATGGTTCAAGTGGCAATGAGTTCCATTTTCAAAGATGGTCATTTCAAGATGCATGAAGATATATTTCCAATGAAGCCTTGAAAATTTTATTTTGCTTGACCTTCTGATTGGTAGATACGGAGGATATTTCCAGTGCGTTATAGCCAAGAAGTGAGTCCACTTGTTTGTTCTTGAGTGGTTGGTCAGGTAGACGGGGCTTGCCATTTTCGGCGGCTCAGTTAGTACCATTGTTGACCACCACGTGTTAGGCATGGATTGGCTTGAGGGGATGTCGGTGGACTGTTGCAGAAGGTGTCGCGGGTCGGGCTTCAGTTGGAGGGTTAGTAGTGGGCCAGCGCTAGTCAGCTTTTATTCAATCACCAAAAAGACGTCTTCATGTGTTTGCCACCAGGTGATGCATCGGGCAGGCAAGGCCCGCTTTTATGGTGGTTCTGTTAGTGCCAATAGAGATGCACCATGTGTTGAGCTTGGATTGGAGGCTATTTGCGCAGACGGGTTCTAGCTGTCATCTGTTGTCCGCTTGGCAATTCTGTGGTTTGGAAGCTAACGATCTCCGACTTGACTTAGTGCTTTGGTTACTTC
Organism: Prinsepia uniflora; assembly: GCA_032719365.1. Classification (NCBI taxonomy): domain Eukaryota; kingdom Viridiplantae; phylum Streptophyta; class Magnoliopsida; order Rosales; family Rosaceae; genus Prinsepia; species Prinsepia uniflora. The sequence goes on along the minus strand of CM064861.1, from coordinate 52,107,499 downwards.
CCTTGTGCTTGCGACTAAGAATGCTTGGGGGACTCGCACATTGGAAAGCAAGGTGGAGCATAAAGATGGAGGTGGACCAGATGGTCTATGCCATTGCGAAATTGAAGGAAGAAAGCTTGGAGGTGGACCATGCATGTGGTGTTTTGGAAGATAGAAGGTTTGACACACGAGGATCAAGGCACAAAAAATGTAAGACAAGGCCTGGTTGGAGCTCAAAGTGTTGCACGAGGCGCACTTCCAATGACCATGCATGTGGTGCGTGGCAATTAGAAGAGCTTGGTGCATTTACAGACTTGTCATCTTCAAGTACAGGTGGAGCCAACTTCAAAGTTTTTAGTAAGGGATGTGAGGAGTCTCATCATTTGATGTGAGGCGTGTAACAACCCAGCAAGAGGCATGTTCCAACTGCGCGGATGCTTGCATGATTCCGAAGAGAAAGTCAAATGGTTGTATGTTGAATCCCAAAATTTGAGAGCTGGCTGCTTGTTGTCGTCACATGCCCCCACAACTTTGTGCTTTAAGGAAGATGAAGCGCAAAAGTTGGATACAGAGAGTCGGAGAAGGACTACCACCAAAGAGCTGAAGCTTGAACTAGACATGGAGCTTGATCCTGAACTTGAGCCTTATAGGAAGGCTAAGAAAGCTGACTGCTCGCTGAAGACTGAAGTTCTAACAAACTCAAAGTGACGTTCCAGAAGCCTAAACCGACATTGAAGACTGAAGTTGAAGTTGAAAGCTGACTGCTCGTTATCAGCAAATGCACCCACAACTTTGTGGTTTAAGGAAAACGAAGTGCAAAAGTTTGGGCATAGATAGCCGGAGCGGAATCCCCACCAAAGAGTTGGAGCTTGTACTAGAGATAGAGTATGAGCCTGCACCGGAACCTGAACCAGAGCATCCGTAGTTTCTTTATGTCATTTCCCTTTCGCATGTAATTTTCATTCCAATAGTGAATAAATAGTGTGAGCAATCGACATGTGATTTTCCAAACACCCTCCAAATGAATAAATAAGAAAAATCATTTATGCTGAATTGTTGGAATGCAAGTGTTAACTTTCTTTTATCCACTTTTTAATATGTTGAAGGGAAGACTTTCAAATACTTGTCAATGTGTTGGAATGAGCTCATTCATATGCCCCCATTGCAACCATGGGTGTGCAACGGCAAGTTCTAAATAACTTGTGGCGTTAGATGATTAAGTTTCTTATATGTTGCCTTCAGGGAAGGGCTTTTTCTTTATTAGAAGGCCTGAAGAGCTCCCAAGAAGAAGACTTTGAGTGCTTCCTAGTGGACAGTTTTGAGTGCTTCCTGGTGGAAGGGTTTGAGCGTTTCCAGATGGAAGGCTTTGAATGCGTAGGTTAAGATGCGTTGCATGGAGAAAGCATGGGTCCTTTGCAGGGCAAAGTCTTGATCGCTTCGTATGGCGAAGGCTTGGACGCTTCACAGGGCGAAGGCTTGGATGCTTCGGAGGGCGAAGGCTTGGATGCTTCGCAGGGCAAAGTCTTGATCGCTTCGTATGGCGAAGGCTTGGACGCTTCACAGGGCGAAGGCTTGGATGCTTCGGAGGGCGAAGGCTTGGATACTTCGCAGGGCGAAGGCTTGGATGCTTCGCAGGGTGAAGGCTTGGATGCTTCGCAGGGCGAAGGCTTGGATGCTTCGCAGGGCGAAGGCTTGGATGCTTCGCATGGCGAAGGCTTGGATGCTTCGCAGGGCGAAGGCTTGGATGCTTCGTAGGGCGAAGGCTTGGATGCTTCGCATGGCGAAGGCTTGGATGCTTCGCAGGGCGAAGGCTGGGATGCTTCGCATGGCGAAGGCTTGGATGCTTCGCAGGGCGAAGGCTTGGATGCTTCGCATGGCGAAGGCTTGGATGCTTCGCATGGTGAAGGCTTGGGTGCTTCGATGACGAAGGCTTTGATGCTAGAGAGTATAAGTATTGAAAATTTGTACAAACATATTGGTATGAATTCAGAACAATTTTTCAACCTTATTGATAATTCAAATGCACGATACTTGAATTTAGAAGACGACTTGAAAAGAAAAATTGAAAGCTTCATAGACTTCTATGTCTCTCTAATTTTGACATGCAGCTAGTTGATGTGGATCACTTTTGACGTTGGCTCATTAGGCTCTTTGTTCTCCATGTGATTTGCAGTCTTCTTCTTGATGTAGTCTGTGCAATGCCCCTCCTTCATGAGATTTTGGAGATATCTTTCGAAAGATATACATGTGCTGATATTGTGCCCATAACATTCATGATAGGCGCACCATTTGGTTTTATCAGCTTTCTCCTGATCGCCCTTGACGGGTCCTGGTTTTTTGAACCAAGTCTTGTCCTTGATCCCATTATGAATCTGGTGGACTGGTATTGAGAATTGCATTTTAGGCTTCTCGATAGTTGAGTCATTAGGAGTTTGGTTCGCCTTGCGCTTGTTGAACCCCTCATGTGAAAACTTGCCACTGACGTCCTCTTTGCGTTGTGGTGACTGTGCGGAGGCTTTCTCGTTGGTCTCGGCATAATCTGGCGCATGTGCAGCACCCTTCTCATCCTCCCAACATGCATGTCGCTCAGCTAAAGAGAGCATCTTGGTGAGACTTCGTGCATTGCCCATGACAATATCTCCGTAGAGCTGGCTGTCCCGGGGAAGCCCTTGTTTGAACGCCATTGCAGCAACAAGGTCACTGCAGCCAAGAATTCGAGACTTTTCCTCGCAGTACCTCCGAATGTACTGTCGGAGGCTCTCTTTTGCTCGTTTCCGGATGGAGAAGAAATGGTCTTCCTTTACCTCGACCGTACGAAGCTGCGAGCACTCCTTGACGAATGCTAGAGCCAACTCTTCAAAAGATGCGATCGACCTCCGGGGGAGATGATTGAACCACGTCATGGCCTGACCTTGAAGAGAGGCTTGAAACACCTTGCACATGAGCGCATCGTTGTGTCTGTGGGGGACCATGACTCCCCGGTAGTAGTCTATGTGCTTCACCGGGTCAGAATTTCCTTTGAACGGATTGAAGTTTGGCGTTGCAAACCTTTGGGGGAATGGCTCTTCCTCAATATCCCTTACAAAAGGCATAGAGAGCTGTATCTGGCGACGTAGATCGTCCTCTAGATCGCCATCTCGTTGAGCACGAAGGTGCCTGTCCAGCATTATTTGAACATCATTAGCCCGCAACGCACCTTGCTGAGGCGGTGAGTCATTCTGTGCTAATCGTCGAGAACCTCCTTGAGCTTCTCCCCTTGATCTCTTGGATCTTGCGGGAGAGTAGGCTTCATCTTCCCTCTCACTGCCATGGGCAGATTGTCTTGGATCTTTGTGTAGAGCCTGAGGTTGCTCCATACTCCCATGTGAGCGCTGTGAGTGCTCCACTTGTGAAGTTGCCCCAATCCTACCTCCTAGCCGCTCATGTACTGATGGCCTTAGGCGATGTGGGCCCTTTGCTCGGCGAGCGTGACTTTCTTCACCAGAGTCGCTTAGTGAAGTGTCTCGTGACATTGTTCGGTAGCGGACCGGTTCTTTCCCGGGACGCCTTGAAGCATTTTCTTGTCTCCCACGTGATGTGGAATGTCTGTCTGGTTCTTGGACTGGTTTTTCCTCCAGGAGTCGCTGCAAGAGTTCCGATTGGAGTTGAACTTGGCTGCTCAACCTTTCAACCAGCTGCGCCAAGTTGTCCTGCGGAGGTTGGTGGTGACTTCTCCCTGAGACGTCATGACGCCCATCCAGAAAGTCCCTTAAGTCCATGTTTACTGTGGGCTGATCTTGCCGTGATGCACTTCCCGTCAACCGCCCGCCCGCCTGTTGCAAAGCCGAAGTTCCTTCCCCTAGCGCGGGCACTTGGTTAACTGGAGAGGGGAATGCTCCGAAGCTGAAGGTTGGCCTCCTTCCGAGCATCTCCATGGGCGCCTCTATGGACACACGCCGGGGTCGAGCTGGCCGCTCCTCCGGAGTCTCTATGCGAGCCTCATTCCTCGTCTGAGCAGTTGAGGCAGAAATACCTTCTCCAGTTGAGCGAACGAATCGACGAACCCTAGCCATGCCGAATCAAAGAATCTTGGACTGGAAAGTTGCTGATGGATGATTTGAACAACGTTCAAAATCTTCGAACAATGTCGATGAACGACGAACGAAGAAAGATGAACGATGAACAATTTCCTGATGAACGATGAACATCGTTGAAGAACGATGAACAACCGAGAGAGCTTCTTCTGAGTATTCCTCAATTGCTCTCAATGAAAGCACCAATTGTTGAATCAAAAATCGAACCCGCCGCGAAAAGTCCTCACAATTCCTGCAAATAGCAAACAATCAGCTATCGTTGTATCGATCGATTTACCCGGGGGGTTGAGCGAACGAATCGACGAACCCTAGCCATGCCGAATCAAAGAATCTTGGACTGGAAAGTTGCTGATGGATGATTTGAACAACGTTCAAAATCTTCGAACAATGTCGATGAACGACGAACGAAGAAAGATGAACGATGAACAATTTCCTGATGAACGATGAACATCGTTGAAGAACGATGAACAACCGAGAGAGCTTCTTCTGAGTATTCCTCAATTGCTCTCAATGAAAGCACCAATTGTTGAATCAAAAATCGAACCCGCCGCGAAAAGTCCTCACAATTCCTGCAAATAGCAAACAATCAGCTATCGTTGCATCGATCGATTTACCCGGGGGGTTGTTCGACCAAGAACACTCCGATGCCTAAGTTAGCTTTGAGAGAGGAAAAGGAAATACTTCGAAGCGAAGAATCGACGTACCTTGGAAGTGAAATATGTTCCGCTATTTATAGGAAAATCTTAGAAGTCTCGGAGCGTTCTGATTGGTCGGTTGAATTTGTAATTAATAAATAATATATTATTAATTAAATATATTATTTAATAATTATAATAATAACTCATTATGATAATAATGATAATTATTGTGTTTTAATATTAATATTAATTGTCAGTTACTAAAAATAATGACAATTAATTCTCGGGGATAATATTAATATTACGGAGATTTTAACCCGATTAAATAACGTATTTAGCTGGTAAATAGATTATTTAATATGTGGGTGTTTTCAAATGTCTAGCGTTATTGCCAGGGGCAATTTGATCATTTTGGGAATTATGGACCACGTGGCGGCTCCACAATTTTTGGGTGTTTTTGGGTTCCACATTTAGTTAACACTGATCATGAAAGGACTTAATGAGAATTATTAACAAATCCCCTAATTAGTTGCACTACCAATTTTAAGTAATGAAATTACCTATTTTGAATGGATTCCAGGTACTTAATGTTATCCATTTGTAAATAAACGCGTGAAAAATATGCACTGAAACAAAAAATGTGAATAAACATTTTTTCATGAACTGACTAGCAATTGATGAGAAAAATGATCTTCAATTTGATTCTCCTAACAGCTTGTGATGTCTAAAACAGTAAATAAGAAGGGCTCAGTAGTAATTTTTGGTAGCATAATGGCAAAAATATCATGTAACCTTTGGATGAGGTTTTTCCTCGTACTTATAGTGCAAGCAAGGATGTTGGAACATTTCGATGTTTAGAAAAATGCAGTGCATCCTATGCTTGACACTTGTCCAAATGGCTTGGGGCCATCTAGGTGACATGTCGTTGGCTATGCGACCCGGACGGTCATGGTCGTGGCCGTTCCGTTTGGTTCGTTGACGTACACGTGTTGGTAGGTGTTTTGGTGTCTTTGGCTGTCTGAACTTGTCTTATGCACGTCGGCGTTCCGTTTGGTTGGTTGACGTACACGTGTTGGTAGGTGTTTGGCTGTCTGAACTTGTCTTATGCACGTCGGCGAGATGAGATGAGAACACATAAGAACCCGGTATCGAAAATGGAAGGGGTTGTCAAGTCCACTTAGGCTCCAACAAAAGGTTCTCCCCTTAGCTAAGGATATTGAGAATCGGAAAGAAAATGCCTCTGCTTTATCTGATATTTTGAGCTTCAGTCCGAGACACTCCCTCTGAAAGATGTTAAAAAAAAGAAAGGTCCCAAGGACGAAGCTGTGTCTTCCCCTGCTGAGGAGTCATCACTTAGGAGAAGGAAAGCTAAGCCTTCACCTATTATCGTGAACAAAACTCCTCCAGTTGAGGAGCTGAAGAGCCTTCATACAAAGAAATTAACTTCAAAATTTGTTTGAGGGGTGGAGAGGAAGTGAGCTCTATAACGTGCTGCATGGACTACGGAATACCCACCAGTATTATTGTTAGATTTCTAGCAGCTACCAAATCGAACAGCTGAGTTTCATCCTAAATTCAGAAACACAATCTCGACGAAGCCAACGAACAGGACACAAAAAGGAGTGTAACTACCATCTACTTGCGCGTTTCTTTAGAGGCTTGATTTTTCAAAAACGAAGTAATCAAATTGAGGGAGGTTTCAAGGCCGGCAAGTCTTCTTCCCGAGTTCTTCTTACTGCACTGAGAGTCTGAGACATGATTAGGTAACACATTTTTGCAGCACGGCAAAACTCTTCCCTGCATATGCAGCTACATTGGATTGGATTGGATATGTCCTTACCATGAAGTCTCGATTTGTAAGTCAGATTGGATTGGATTGTATAACTCATTAAATCAAGGTGTTTTAAAGGTGGAAGTGAATGTTTATTCATTTTGAGGGGATTAGAAATAGAAGAAAACTAATCCAATATAATCTCCTAAAAACCAAAAAACATTCAGTTTTACCTTTAAAATACCTTTGTATTTGAAAAGTTGCCACTCCAATTCAATATAATACACCAAACGAGTCCTAGGTATCTAGACATCAGTATTAGCCTTTTTCGCAGCTGGGATTTTTGCAGCAGATACTGATGCAGACGAGTTGAAAATCTTCAATCGTAAGGCACGAGGCTGCAGAGGACGATCATGTTCCGCACCAATCACCAGAAATTAAGCCACGTTTGGTGAACAGGATTAAATAGAATCAATAACTCATCAAATTCGATGTATTTTAAATGTTAGATGTTTGTTTCATTGCCAGAGGATCAGAGAGAGTAAATATACAAGAAAATTTTCTTCCTGTCTTTATTCCTTCTAATCCTCCTATTCAATAAAACTATTAAATTTTACATTCAAATACATTAATTTTGAAGAGTTAATTCAATCTAATCATGCTTACCAAACGAGCTCTATGGACGACTTAAGGTAATTGATTAGCTCTCATATTATTGATTGATGTAAATATATTATATCTATCACTTGCACATGCTCTAAGTCAACTTTTCCAAACGTGTAGTTTACTGCATACAGAATGGCTTGTATATATGTTCAAATTTCAATCAGCTGTATCTAGTCTTCAAATGGACAAATCCACCTAATATTGCAACAATTTTATCTTCCCTTTCGTCCGCTGATATGATGAGATCCCTTCTGTCATCCACTCAGACCTTACTGTCTTCCTTACAAACAGTATCCAACACTATGCACCCACCTAATTGATTTTTCTTCCTACAAATTCATCACCCCTAATCTCTCTTTCTAATATTTTGTTTCTCAAATCATAACCAAACTTGCATTAAAAAAATGATTATATCACTCTTAACTCTCAATACACAAGAAATTCACCAATCACTAATAAAATCCAACAAAATTCGAAAAAAAAGGAACCCCAAAATTCTTGTAAAACATTTATATGAAAGGCAACCAATAGCATAGATCTACACAAAATTCATGCTAGTGATAAATTAGTATATAGAATTTTAAAACATGGGTCTCAAATATACAATCATAAACCCAACAAAACCATGAAATACGATACTGAATGGAATTACCACTTCCCTTAATTTCTCCCTATTAAGAAGAAAAATAGTCTCTAATTTAAATTGTATCAGGATTTGGAAGTGTCAATTACCTCTTGCACATCCTGTGATGAACTCACAGCCTCTATTGTAAGGATTGGCCACCACAGCATGGCAATTGTAATATGAAGCCCCTGGCTTTGCACAAGGAACCAGGTCCCTCTTCAGAGTCTCATAGCTTATGTACTTCTTCTGCATTGCCAGAACTCTCCTGCTGCTCTCTGACTCCATCTCTGGCTCTGTCAAGCACTCCCCAATCTTCTGGTTGCAGGGCCTTCCAGTGCCCACCATTCCATCAAATTCCCTTCCTTTGAGTGAATTCAGGTCAAGAGCAGAAACCCAATTGAAGATTGTGAACTGGGTATGGATCGAAAGGAGGGCTAGGAGCAAGATTAGATTGGGGTTGGCCCTTCTGCTTCTGGGTTTGGGCATTTTTCCTTGTTCAATTTGTGTTGGTGATGTAAATTTGGAGTCTTTGCTGTAGAGTGTGAAGTGAGATTCTTTCTATTCTAAGTGGTTGGAGGGTTCATAAATGAGGGATGAGACACGAATGATTATGACTTAGCAGACACTTACAAATGGTACATAGTGTTGTATGTGGGTGGCTAAAGATTATAGACATGTCATGTGGGACGAAGGACTTAATAGGGACTCGCATTCCGTGAACCCTCTCAATTGATAAAGCTTATCTTATAGCAATCCTTTTAAAACGTAAGTTATGGAGTAAAAGTTTTACAATTTAAAAATTCAATTTTTTGTCTAATAAATAGAAAGAAAAAAAGAGATAATGCAACTTTCATCAGAAAAATTGTAAAAGAAGCTGTAAATTTACATCTAAAAGACGGACACAACTGACATTAAAATTATAAAAGAAGCTGTAAATTTACATCTAAAAGACGGACACAACTAACATTAAAAATTAAAATTATGTAAAATTTGATGAAAGGTAGTGAAGTATTCAATTCACAAACATTTCACCATCTTCTGCTTTTCTCTTTCTCCTGATTAATGCGGTAATTATTTGGTGAGACATGTTTTCAAATGAGTTCCCATATTTTTTTGGATCATATAGTTCCCGATTCTCATTTTTCTGTTTTTAATCCCATTCCTTCCTAAAATTCTCCATCTAAAATTTCCATGTTTCCCTAAATGCAGTTATACTTACTTTTGGGGTAGTTTTCTGCAAATATTTCCATTGTTGTTTGTCATTGTAGGCAAATTAGGACCTTTAATCATCTGCGGCACGAACCTAGCCATTTTTTAAATGAGCTATAATCCACCTCAAACGTGAAAAAAAAGAGAAAAATCAATTTATTTATTTATTAAATTTCTATTAAATATTATTTAACTAAGACAATTGATTTTAAATTAGCCAATATCGATTTTCAGTATTGGATTCAGTCCCCCTCTATTTTCAATCTTGAGTTTGTACTAACCACTATTCACTTTGATACGTAGTTTGATTGTTAGAGATTAAGTTTTCATCGAGCCCTTTGCTCTATCGATTCTTCAAACGAACATGTGATAGATCTTCCAATTTTTTTTATCACCGTGGAAAATTAGGCATATAACCTTTATTAGCTTTGATGCGCAGTTGGATCGTTCGCAATCAAGTTTTTTTTCTCAAATCCACCCTTTACTCTGCATATTAGTCAAGGTTAGATATGATATATTTGACATTAGTGTTTCTTCATTATAGTATAATGAAATTTTTTTTATATAAAATGCTTCATTATAGTATAATGAAACTTACATTTTGATAATTAAAAAAAAAGACACGATTACAATTTTCTACTAGAGTAAAATAGGTTAACATTTTAGAATATTCTAATTAGATACCATCGAATTTGTAAATTAAATTTACAGTTTTAATTTTAAATTTTAGCAATGAAGATGCTCTTAAAATAGGTCAAGTGAATCTAGTTCAGTTGATTTTAATGTTGACTTGTAAATATTTGTTCTCAAGTTCGAATTCCGATAACATCTTGTATGGATAATTTCCAAAAATTCTCCCTTCCCTTCAATTAAAAAAAAATGCTCTTAAAAGAAAGGATTTATAATTATAGTGATAGGACCCGCCCTGTTCTCCCCTGGGGACCACCGGGGGAAGGGCTTGCTCTCGTCTGACAGTTAACTCAAAATACCACAAATACCCTTCCAAGGGTTTTCTTAATACAAATACTCCTACTGGGGGTTCTAGATACACACCGGTGTGTTTAATACAGCAAAATGTCAAATATGGGAAAAGAGCATTATGTTCATACTAATACAATAAAACATAACACCTACCCCTTAGGGTGATCCAAAACGCAACGGTGGTATTTATGCCTCGGCCCCGGAGTCGGTGCCCGCCTCGGTTTCCTCTCCTAGAGGGTCAAGAAAATAGTAAAAATATGAGTAGACCAAAAATAAAGTAGTTATAAATTCTTTTGAATATATAAATATTCTGACCCTCCATTTCTGGAAAAAGTATGCATGCATTTAGAAAAAAAAGTAAAAACACAGTCAGCTGCAAAAACATACAACATATTTATACATATACGTATATCTATACATAAATACATCTGAGCACCCGTATCCACAAATCAATCGTAACCATATATCCACATCACCCTTCCTTGACATACTAAATGCCAACTCGGGGCACACAACCCCTAGGGAACAAATCCCCACAATAACATGCCACAATCTATAAATAGGTATGCATACACTCGGGGCCTCACTCGGAGTCTACCCCTAGGATCTACTACGTCTGGGAGGACCTAGGTTCGGACTGTAACGACCCGTCCCGTAAATTAGGGTTAAGACCGTGTTTAAGATGGGATTAGTGAGCGTAATTGGTGGTTAGTCAATTACGATAGGTCTGGTAGCGTAGAATGACGATTTTTCACCTGGTCTGGGCAAAAAGTTAACTTTTAGTTCAGGCGGTCAATTGGGTATTGACCGGTGACCGAGACATAGTTTAGGACGTCACGAATCCGTAGACAGGTGGCACGCCCGATTCTGACATCCGAGGAGGAAGTTATGATGTTTGAAAAGTTGAGGGCATTACCGTAATGTGGTTAAAATAGGGGAAAAAGTTGACTTTTCTTACGATCGGGTTTTGACACGTTGACCTAAGACCGTTAGATAGATCTTGTTGTCCTGAGTTCAAGGACAGGCGGTACGTATTCATCGGAGTTAGGAGGTGTGCGTTACGGGTCTAGAAAGGTAGTGGCAAAATGGTAATTTTGACTTAAAAGAAGGGCAGTTTGGTCTTTTGTACTTTGGGTTTGGTGTAGCCGGATTTGGGACAAGTGTCCTGGGCAGAGAGCATATTTTTGTGTGAGGCTTGAGGGGATGGTGACACGTGGGGTTTGGCTAGAGGGTTCTAGGTAGTGTACGGGTGTGTTCAACTCGTGCAGGTGTGCCCGTGTGTGTGTGTTCGAACCAGAGAAAAACAGAGAGGGAGATTGAGGGAAAATTGGACGGTGGCCGTGGGTGTTTGTGTGTCCTAGTGAGGGAGTGAGTGACCAGAGATTGTGAGAGAGATAGTGAGTGAGGTGAGGAGGTTAGGAAGTGTCGTGTTAGTGTTAAGGAGTGTGAGAGCTCAGGGGAAGACCACGAAAAACAGAGAAAAGGTGAGAGATCGTGGTGGTGGTGTGGCCGTGTGTTAGTTTAATTGGACGTGAAAGGAAGCTGTGGAGGCTCTGTGGACTTCAGGGAGTGCGACGGTGAGCACGACGGCGATCGAAGGCAGGTAATTCCTTCTTCCCGTAGTTTTGCTCTGTTTTGGCCGTGAATTTCAAACGGCGAGTCGTGGGTTTTGAGTGTGCGTCGAGGGTTTCTGTGTGTTGGGTGAGACTTAGGAAGGTCCTAGGAAGCGTTTAAGATAGCCACCGTGACGGGGAGGACATGGGTGGCCGAAATGGAAAACAGAGGTTGTACGGGTTCTGTTTTCGAGTTTGGGGACGGTGATCTAGGGGCTGTATCGAGGTGTTTGAGTGAGGGGAATGAATTACTTAGAACTGGACGGTGAAGCTGGTGAAAAAAGGGAGGAAAACGGTGGAGGGTTGGTGGAGAACCGGTCATGCCGGTTCGGGTTGGCTGGACCGGTCTGGACCGTTGAGACTAAGGTTGACGATGACACTGTAGCAGGGACGTGATGCCCACGCTCAGCCACTTTGGGCGGTGCGTGGGGGCGCGTGCGGCTGTTTCCAGCGAAGAGTCCAACTAGGTTTTTGTTCTAAATGTCATAAGGAATCCATTGAAATTGGTTTCGGGTTGTTCGGATGTTGTTTGAGGTTAGTTCCGCGAGGGTAAAGGTTTAGGGTTCCGGTTCGATACGTTTAGGACCAGGGGATTTTTGGAAAAAATTAGGTGGACCTTCGTAAATGTGTTAGTAACGTACTTTGGTGACTTGTGACAGGATCAGGATTTCCCGAGGAAGCTGAGGAGCGTACGGGACGTACGGGGTGCGAGTGACGTGCCGGTGACTGTGAGTGGACCCTTTCTCTAAACTTGAGCATGCATAACTGCTTTTAATTACTTGTTTTACGGTTTTATATGTGATTTCATGGTTATTTGAATATGTTATAACTGTTTTACTTAATTGCACATTTTTCGAGAAAGTACGGTTTTCAACACGTTTTACGAGGCTGCGATGCTATGAGGATAAACGATTTCTAATGGTTCTAAAGGGGTTTTGGAACATGATTTCGATGATCAAGGTTTTTGGTTTTAAAATCAGATTTTGAGATGCGAGATTTGATTTTAAACTTGGAAAAGTGGATTTCCGGATTTGGGTTCGAAATGACGGTTCTGGACGCCGGGAAAGGCTTCGGGCCGGTGATTTCGGATTCAGGTTTGGATATGCATTTAGAAATGGTTTTCAAATGGTTTTGGATTGGATTTGCTGGATCTAGTTATTGGGTTTAAAGACCCGGATATTGTGATTGACGGGGCACGGGCCCGGATTGAGTTTAAAGACTCGGGAGTTTAAAGACTCGGATATATTGATATTTCCCTCGTAGGCCTGTTGAGTTTAAAGACTCGGGAGTTTAAAGACTCGGATATTATTGAGGCTTTTTGATTTTAAAGACTCGGGAGTTTAAAGACTCGGATAGGTCCAGCAGGTTTGATCGGATTATGATGGCCTGGTTTATGATACGGTTTTATGATGCTTATGATATGATTTCTATAGCTGTTCTTATGATGTTTTCTGCAATTGTTTTTATGACGATCTTTGTGTGATTTATAACTGTTCTCAGTAACTGGGTTATGCATGTGATTTCAAAACGGAGGGCTAAAACCCTAGTTTTATTATGAAATGATTTTCGGAAATTCTTTTCTTATTTATGGTCCACTCACACTTTCTGGTTTTTAAATTGCCTTCCAGGTCGTGGAGCTAGCGCGGGGTTGTGACGTCGAGGCAGCGTCGGAGGCATAGAATTTTTCTAGAGTGACCCCAGAGTGCTTAAACTTTTCCGTTGTGCGTGTATCTTGTTTATCGGTTTTCTTTCCTTGGTATTTGGTACTATGCTCTGTAAAACTTTGACTTCGAGATGTTTAAATTTCTCCTGCGTCTGACTGTGTATTTTGGTGGTTTACGTGAGTTTATTTCGGTTTAGTGTAAGGGTGTCAGATGGGAGTAGGATTTACCTCGGTTTTTGGGGTGAAACCGGGGTGGGTCTTGACACGGACCCTGTTCGTCTAACTCCTGGAATGCGCTCCCTCTTGGAGTCGCTCATCCCAGGTAGTGTATCGTGGCTTTCCAGGATCTACGACATCTAGAGGAGACCAAATCACATAGTTAAAAGGGTATATACATATACGTGCGAAAACATTTGAAATCCGACTTTTCAAACCATACCAAAATCTGTGCCCATAAAACTCTTTTATAAACCAAACCTTGAGACCATTCGTCCCAATCACCAGCCCATCATTTAGTTCATAAATCCTTTCAAAACACCGTTGACTTCCCGAAATCCCAGTCAACGGTCACCAAAAAGGGTCTCAGGCCAGATGTGACTATTTTCACGTAAATCCGTACATACCCCCAAATCCATGATTCAAAAAATCAATTTCACTATTCTAAAACATTTAACTTAAATCAATTAAGAAAACAAGTAAAACAGTTATGCATGCATTTCATTACAAAACCAACGGCCCACTCACAGCTAGTCCTTGCTGCACTAACGAACAAGCTACACTTGTCCCGTAGCTAAACACAATCTCCGGGCCTGTCCAAATACACTCAAGGGTCACTAATTGACCCTACTTGATCTAGCATCGAACCCTAGAACAAAATCGACTCGGGAACGCGCTCCAAACACGCTTCCCGAGGCTTCCAACCTCCATTTAACCTACTTAACGATCTCGAATCGACACTAAACCACCACCGTTGGATCCGGAATGTCAAAACCTCAAAATGCGTGCCCATGCGCGCAGTCAAAACTGCTGGTCAAAGTCAACGGTCAAATGTAAACGATAAACGCTCCTGACGTCAGCATGAAGTCATCTGACAATATCAGCCTGAAAGGTGTCAGACTCTAACAGGTGCCACGTGTCAGCAGCTGATTGGTCCACGTCACTAACATGTTAATGACATGTGGCAGCCTCTGATTGGGCCACGTCACTAACATGTCAGTGATGAATGTGCACTAACATGTGACACGTGTCGTCCTCTGACTTGTCCACGCCGTCTGACAGTCTGACAGATGATGACGTCAGCCGATGACGTTATCATCCCTGACCTCGCGACGGGTCTGCAAATCGGGTCACCTAGACCCGTGAACCCGACCTGGCCATAACTGACAGGACCCACCCCGATTACCACCCCAATAATTGGGACGAACCCTGCTCCCGTCTGACAACCCAACTCAAAAGACCAAAACAACCTCACAAAACCCACAATATATACATTGCCAGACCAGGGAGAATTTAAAATCCAACTAGTCAACAGTCATACAGAGCATAGTACAGTACAGTACAGTCACCGATTATCTTCGTTAATCTGTCATTAACCACTAAGCTAATCCCGACTTCCGGGACGGGTTGTTACAATAATTTCCTCATTTCCGACCCATTTTAAAAACCTTTGCTACCACTAGGATCGTCTAGGTGTCTAGGTTGGATATATGGGTTCAAAACTGAGAAAACGTGATCGAATAGATACCTGGTTGCTGCTACAGTGGGGCTTTGTTCTTACTTCAAGTTTTCCAGTGTCGTCGTGCCCGGTTTTGGGTTCCACTAGACTCGTACAAACCTAAGGTGCACAAATAAGCCCTCAATTCCTTCAAACAAAGCACAAAATGAGAAAACAAAAATTTTGACCCGTGAATTGGTTTCAGGTTTTACCTAAATCCCTTCTCTCCACCGTTCACGGTTGTCCTTTGCCCTTTTCAATCCATCCTTTGCCCTTTTCAATCCATCCATTGCTCTCCTAGGGGCTCACGATAGTCACTAACAGCTGATTCTAAACACAGAGAGAAGGTGTGGTGGTCGTGCGTGTTTGTAAGATCGATCACGGTCGAGGTAAAACGATGAGGAAAAAGGGAAGGGAAAATCTGCTTTCCTATCTGATTGGTCGAAGGGGTCAGTCAACAAATTCCAAGATGCCACTTGGCACTCTTTTCCATAAAATAGAAATAGTACTCTCCTTACTCCGTGACCTGTAACTCTCACTCCGGTTGTCCAAATCTGGCATGTCGCTTGTCTACGAACTCAGGGTGACACGATCTACGTAACGGTCAAAGGTCTACAATTAATCGACACTTTGGGTCAAAAGTCAACATTTTGACCTGATCAGGGGCAAAATGGTCATTTTACATATAATTCCCATTTAATAAAATGATACAGAAAATTCGAGTCGTTACATATAGGGTATTAAGAAGTTCTTTGTTTAGGATCTAGAACATTTCAATCCTTTTAGTAAAGAGAAATGATAGTTGAACCGACTGAATTGACCACATCAATTGAACAATCTGATGTGGTAATTAGTAAATGATGTTATTTCAATAAATGAAATCATCATATATTTATTTTTTATATTAAATAGAATGACACATCAATTGTGATAAATTAATGTGGTCAATTACGATGGTTCAAATAACAACTCTCTTTACTAGATTGCTTATAATGCATAATGCAGATATGACACGACCCATCCCAATCCCCCCAGGATTACCAAGGAATGTATCATGCTCCCGTCTGACAAGAGGTGTCAGACAAGGGATAACCTGTTGCCACTGCCCAAACGGGCTTCTAGAGTGCGCAAGGATCGATGGAGAAGGTGTGCGATGTCCCAGTCTCTGCTGCAATCGCATCCAGAATCAACCTGAAGGGCATTAAAAACAAAAGCTGTGAGTGGACGAAAATAAACAAGTTTGTTTAAAACATTTATAAAGACATTTATGCCCCTCAGTAAAAACATATGCATGCAGCAAAAACCAACAATCACATATTTATTTCAGAATAACCATTAGGGCCTTAGCCCGGAAACCATAAGCATAGTTTCACATCCCAAAAGTCAATCCAAGAGTTATTTCATAAATCCAGTAATATACATTTATTATTTTTCCATCTCCGGCATCCCCGATGCCTAGCGTCCTAGATGCTTGACGTTCCAGACGTCATATCTCACGGTATTAAGCAACGCGTGCTGCCCGGGGTCTCACCGGGTCCATGTCTCTGACATCCCCGATGTCTGACGTCCTTGACGTCTAATCATAGCAATCCTGCTCCTAGATCACTATACGGTCTGATAGCTCCGTACAATGACCCCTCGCAGCAATGCACCGTGACTTCTCCAGTGTCCCCGACACTTGGGAGGAGACCAATATATTTATCCTCATATCGAGATGGTTTTATGGAACACATTTTATTATTCATTTCCAAAATATCACAAGGGCCCTGCCCCAAATTTCCATAAAACCGTCATAAGTCCAAATAGTTGATTATCAAATCCGAAATCATTTATTCAATTCCATTGTAGGGTCCCCGACCCGAAATTGCATATATAAATCAACTGGGCCCCTGGCCCGATTTCATAAGTCAACTGGGCCCCTGGCCCGATTTCTCAAATCAACAGGGCCCCTGGCCCGATTTCTTAAATCAATTGGGCCCCTGGCCCAAATTCACTTTATCAAATCCGTAACCGTTTCATGAAATCATATCCGAACCACAATTATGGAAATCAGTGCAAATCCAGAAATCCTCGATTTACGTGTAAACACGTAACTCACCTCGAAATGCGTGAAATCATATAAATTCACCGATATCTAAAATAAATCATAAAATCACAATTATAACAATCATGGAACAGTTATTCATGCATCGAATTTATAAAACCAATGTCCACTCACAGACCGTATAACAGAGCTCCTCGATACGCGTGCCATAGGCCTTCCCGGGCCACACCACTATCACCGGGACTCCTAATCCTGTTCAAATCACATTAGAGGGTCACTAACCTCTTCATTAACATCCTATTAAAGTCCCGTAATTTTCCAAAATTTTTAACTATTTTTAAACTGGATTTAAAACCCTCGGACAACCCGAACAATATCGAAACGGGGTCCGATTGACACGAAACCAACGCTAAAATGTTCGTTACATTGTATAGGACAAAAATCATGTTGACATCACCTCGAGATTCGTGCCCATGTGCCGTCACGCGCCGCCGTGAGTGGCTGCGCATGAAAGCCCTGCGCCTGCTACAGTGACTGCTACAGTCATCTTCCTTGCCCGTTTCTCTGCAATACGGATCTGAAACCCGCGATTTCAACCCGAACAATTACCCTTCAATTCATGCTCGATTCATTCTGTTTTTTATCCTAAAACATTCATTAACCAATTAATTTCAGTTCTGTGTCATTGATCAACTCTAACCATCCCTTAATCGTGCCATCAACCCGTGATCACCCAAACGGGTCGATCACCGTAACTCCAAAATTCCTCAACCATTATCAAATTAACTTTCCAGTAAGCTCATTAGGATTAATACGAACTAATTCGCATGATTAATTGAACATGAAGTTACCTCAATCACCACGACTCAAGCTTGGATTTTCCAGCCGTCCACCTCGTCCGTCCACGGCTCCAGGAGCTTCAAAACTTGCCCCATTTGATCTGGATCGACTCAGTAAAGTTCCAGGAAGCTATTTCAGATCACAATTAGGCTTGGGATGGCCTAAAAACCGAAATTCGAATTTGGACTCTTCAAAAACCAGTTTCGGGTTTTTGAACATTCCCTCACCAATTTCACTCCTTTCCTTCCTTTATCAATCTCAGAATGAACGTCTCGACTTACTCTCAATTCCTTTAATCCAATTCAGCCTTTAAAAGCACCCTAAAACACCACTCAGTCCTCTGTGTAAAGTCCCCTACACTGACCCGAAATCAATATAAAAACAGTGCCCATGTTCTGTGATCTGATGCCAACCCTCACCATGTGCATCCACACCACAAAGCTGCCCCAAATCAGTCCATCAATGCTAAACAATCCATGGAACAGATCGCACAAAACATCCAATTTCACGGCTGTTTCGATCAAACAGTGCCCCTGTGAAATTACCATTCTGCCCTTGTGCAGAAAATTACCAAAATGCCCCTCACGCATCTAGACCCGAAACTCAGTAATTCGGACTCTGATTGATGCGTGCCGCCTGTCTACGGACTCATGGCATCGAGACCATCCTAACGGTCCTTGGCCCTCGGCCATCGGACCTCCCGATCAAAAGGTCAACATTTTCCCTTATTTCGTCCAAATTACGAAAATTCCCTTGGGCTTCCGAACATCATAACTTTCACCACGAACGTCGGAATCGAACGTGCCACCTGTCTATGAACTCGTGACGTCCCGAACTACGTCACAGTCATTGGTCAAAGTCCATTTGACCGTCCGAATTAAAAGTCAACATTTTGCCCACGCCCAAGGTCAAAACGGTCATTTTGCACAATTCGTCCGAATTCACTCAACTAATCCCAGATTAGTCATTCTAAATCATAATTAAATATTATTAAATCCTGATATTCGGGACGGATCGTTACAAGATAAATCTTCCAGTTATTGGAAATCCTTCATTAGACACACCTGTACGGTTTACTTTAAGAGATTATCACTCAAATAAAAATGATTGGTGTGTGGTAATATTTTTTTTGAATTGAAAACTGTAATAAACTTTCAATGACATAATTTTAAAATAAGTGAACAATTTTAAAAAATAAATAAATTCCATTTTGGAAAATTAAAGAACTAAATTCAGTATAATGAACTATTGCATTCCTACTAACATTAAAACCTTTGATTAAAAAAAATACAAGACATACCGAAACCTGACAGAACCCGGCTCGATTGCCCCCCCCCCCCCTTCTGTGGACCACCGTGGGACGTGCCCTGCTCTCATCTGACAAGTAAACCCAAATACCAAAGTATCCTTACAGAGGTTCGTAATACATATACATAGTTTTACAGACAAGGGATATGAGCATAATGTCTATATAAAAGAAAATACACAGCAACCTACCTTATAACAACCCGTCCCAAATTCCTAGATTATATTAGTGACTAATTAGTGAGGTTAATCGGTGATTAGTTAGGCGAAATCGGACGAACGATGCGAAATGACCGTTTTGCCCCCCAGCGTGGGTAAAATATTGACTTTTCATTCTGGCGGTCAAATAGACTTTGACCGATGACCGTGACGCAGTTTGTGACGTCACGAGTTCATAGACAGGTGGCACGTTCAATTCCGACGTTCGAGGAGGAAGTTATGACGTTCGGAAGTTTAGGGGTATTTTTGTAATTTTGGTTAAAAAGGGGTAAATGTTGACTTTTTTTATCGGGATGTCCCATGGCCAAGGGCCAAGGACTATCACGTAGATAAGGACGATACAAATCCATAGACAGGTGGCACGTCGAATTTGGACGTTCGACGGCGAAATTACGGTTCACGGAAGTTCAAGTGCACTATTGCACGAATTACGAAACGAGTTAATTTTTGAACTTTAGTGGGGCCCAGATATTTAATCCCTGCCCTATGGATGAGTGACAAGTTTCACCCATCCACTGGCCCTTAGCTTTCATTCATGCACCTCCCACCTTCATCGATCATTCATTTTCTTTATTTCCAAACAACCCAATCCGTGTAAACCTTCACCCAAATCCAAACCTTCAACCCTTGTGACCATGCCTGAGTATCCAAAGAGTGATGATAGGACTGAGGATGTGGCTGGACGGCCAGAACCACCGTCCACGGCGGCGAGAGGGGGAGGAACCTGTGAGGTTCACGGTAAGCCCATTTTCAATCCAATTTCCATTTTTTATTGATATGGGTCATTTTGGTTGCTTCCAATGAATTAAATGGGTTATTAGGATTGTGTTAGGAAGGTTTTAGGAAGCCTAGGATGGCTGTGAAGCCATGGCTGCATTTTGCGAAACTTGAACCGTTTGGTTCAAAATCAAACTAAGGGTTTTAGACGTTTTTGGTTGCGTTTAAGGATTGAAATGGATAGAAAACATGAAAATAGGAAGAAAGGAATCAAAAAGGAAGAACTAGGATGAAAAATGGGGTGTCTAGGGGCATGAACCGGTCACGCCGGTCCAGTTGGACCGGCCAAACCAGGTGAACCGGCCGTCTGAACCGGCTGTGTGTAGAAGATGATGAATAGTATTTTGTGCACTCTTGGGGCATGTACGGGCGCGTGGGCCTTAATTTGGGGAAGTGTTAAACATATGAAATCTTCTATTCGATGTAAAAAAAAATTTTGAGACTGGTCTCGCGTTAATCGGACATCGTTTCGATAGTTTTCGGGGTGTCGGAAGTTTTAGGATCGGTTTAAAAATAGCTAAAAGTTCGGAAAAATTACGGGGCTTTGATGGGAGGTTAATTAAGTAGTTAGTAACCTTCTATTAAAATTTGGACAGGTTTGGGAGTCCCGGTGATAGCGATCGGCTCGGGAGAGCCTATGACACGCAAATCGAGGCGGCAGCTCGGACGATCTGTGAGTGGACTTTGATTTCTAAACTGTGATGCATGCATAAATGTTTTATATGGATTATGAATGTGATTTGATGATGTTGATTTGGATGATTGTGAATTATGTGGTTTCACGCTTTACGAGGCGATTTACGTGCTTGCAAGTAAATCGAGATTTTTCGGTTTTACACTGATTTTCCGTACTTATGGTTTTAGTTATGATTTCATGAAATGATTTTGGATTTGAAAAGGTAACTCTCGGACTTGAGGTCCATTTGATTTACGTAATCGGGCCGGAGGCCCAGTTGGTTTACGATTCGGACTAGAGGTCCAGTTTGTATGTGGATTCGGGCCTAGGGCCCAACTATGTGTTACAAATGGTTTTTATGGTTCATGACGGTTTATGGGAACCGGCATGAACCGTTGAAAGGATTTTACGGGTCATGACGGTTTATGGGAACCGGCATGAACCCATAAAAGGATTTTATGGTTCATGACGGCTTATGGGGGCCGGACATGAATCCTCGAAAAGTTTAAAGAATGATTTCAAAGGTTTTTCATATCCCATCCCTTATATATGATTGTCTCCTCCGAGGAGGGTCGTTGGCCTGGGTGGACCCCGGAGTAGTCACGGAGCACTGACTGTAAGACCCGGTCTTGGAAGCAAGAACGGTGAGCAAGACCCGTGAGCTTGAGAAGCAAGATCGGTGAGTAAGACCCGTGAGCTTGGAAAGGTAAGATCGGTGAACAATCCCACATCGCTCGGGGAGGGAAAGGTGAAGTACCTTATATGTGTGGACACGTATCTATCTAACACAAGGCCTTTTGGGAGCTCAGTGGCTTTGGGGGGGATTGGAACCCAAAAGTTAAGCGAGTTGTGGCTGGTGCAATCCCATGATGGGTGACCTACTGGGAAGTTGCACGGGAGCTCCCGAAAACAAAACCGTGAGGGCTGGGCCCAAAGCGGACAATATTGTGTTAGATGGGTCGGGTCGTGACAGAATGGTATCAGAGCTGGACCCTGACCGGAAATGTGCCAGCGAGGACGCTGGGCCCCAAGGGGGGTGGATTGTAAGACCCGATCTTGGAAGCAAGAACGGTGAGCAAGACCCGTGAGCTTGAGAAGCAAGATCGGTGAGTAAGACCCGTGAGCTTGGAAAGGTAAGATCGGTGAACGATCCCACATCGCTCGGGGAGGGAAAGGTGAAGTACCTTATATGTGTGGACACGTATCTATCTAACACAATGCCTTTTGGGAGCTCAGTGGCTTTGGGGGGGATTGGAACCCCAAAGTTAAGCGAGTTGAGGCTGGTACAATCCCATGATGGGTGACCTACTGGGAAGTTGCACGGGAGCTCCCGAAAACAAAACCGTGAGGGCTGGGCCCAAAGCGGACAATATTGTGTTAGATGGGTCGGGTCGTGACACTGACTGAGTGGAGTCGGCCCCCAGTTGGGTTCCTTACTCTCAAGATGAGCATGGTTCGTTACCTCCAGGGAGGGTCATTGATCTACGGACATTGACCTGGGTGGACCCTGGAGAGACTTGGGTTTGAGACCCCGGTTAGCACGCGCGTAGCTTTATTTCACCGTGATAGGTTCTGGATATGAATATAATGGATAAACATGATTTCAATTGGTTTGGGAAATTGTGTTTATGATGATAAATGGTTTTGGGCTGAGATCCCACATATGGTTATTATGTTATGGTTTTCAGTAAATGGTTTTGGGCAGGAGCCCGTGTGACTTGTATTTACGGAACTTGGGGTTGTGACCCTAAATTTGGTTGTTTAAACATATGTGGTTTGTTAAATGGTTTTACTATGCATGCATGCTTTTTAGTGGAGGGTATAAAGGTCTTTATGGAAATGTTTTTATAAACTCTTTATTTTTGTCCACTCACGGTCTTTCTGTTTTTAATACCCTTCAGGTTGGATACGATGTGGATTGTAGCCGAGACCCAGATATCACATGCCTCCTCCGGATCCTGGCGTACTCTGATAGCCCGGGAGGGCAAAGGTAGGAAATATCCCTTGTCTGACACTTCGTGTCAGGCGGGAGCAGGGTCATCCCGCACTAATCCCGGGGGGATTGGGATGGGTCCTATCATACCTCGTGAGATGATCAGGTGTGCAGTCGTACAATCTATGCCTCTGCCCCGGAGTTAGTCACTGCCTCTATATCCCGGCCTGGAGGGTCAATAAAAAATCAAAGTGTGAGTGGACCAAAAATCAATAAGTTATAAACTCATTTTGTAAACAACAGTAATATTTAGACCCCCCGTCTTATAAACATGCATGCATAGAATTGAAAACGTACGGAAGTAAACCAAATCATATAAGAATGTAACCTCCTGAACACATACATGAGTAACTCACAATATAACCTATCCTCGGACATCTGTAATGTCTAGAACCAACACCAGTCACGATCTAATATGCAACGCATGCAACTCGGGGTCTCATCTCCGAGTACTCCCCAAGATACAAATCAACGACATCCGTGGTGATATCAACATGGGGTGCCTGTTCCGGATCTACCACGTTTGGGACGATATCATAATACCGCACTCCTGAGCCTGAGCCTCTCTTTAGGGTCACTCATCCCAGAAAGTGCACCATAACTACTCTAGGATCATCGACGTCTGTAGGAGACTCGACAATATATATATATATATATGATGGTATATGCGGGAACATGCATCTGGTTCATTTAACACTGTTTAAAGCCATTTGTAAAACTCCCCTTTTCAAACCCAATCATACCTGATCGCTTTTCAAATCCATGCGAAAACCTTCTTTCCTTTAAATCCTCGTTGACCTCAAAATCTGATCAAACGGTGTCCAGACGGGTCTCAAGCCCAAATCGTATTTTCACGCAAATTCGTAAAATGGTCTTTGTCCAATGATTTAAGTTTAAAATACCATGATATCAAATCATTTAACTTAAATCATATAATAAATCATGTAAAATAGTTATGCATGCATTTTAGTTATAAAACAAATGGCCTACGCTCGGTCCACGCTGCACGCTAAACCTCAGCGTTTAATCTAACACCAAGCAAGTCCAATATATCTAGGCTTGTCCAAAACATGTCTAAGAGTCACTAACATGCTATACAAGTTCATACACTAAACCCTCAAAAAGCTCGATACCGGAACCGTATCCCGATGCTTTAAAACCCTAAATGACCTATTGAACGATCTCCGATCGACTCGAAACTGCCGCCATTGGATTCGGATCATTGAAACATTTTAGATATGACCAGTTTAACCTTGAAAAATGTATCATCGCGCCCCCACGTGCGGTTCAAAGTCCTTGGTCAATGCTGGTCAAAGTCAACACTGACGTCAGCAAAGTCAACGCTGATGACATTAGTCAACAGTCAACGGTCAATGCTGACATCATCGGTCAACAATCAATGCTCAATGCTGACATCATCGCTAATGTAAGACCCGTGTCTTGGAGGAAACGGTGTAGGCACACACCTATCTAGCACGAAGCCTTTTGGGAGCTCGGTGGCTTTGGTTTCAGTTGTAACTCCAAAGTTAAGCGAGTTGAGGTTGGTATAATTCTATGATGGGTGACCCCCTGGGAAATTTCACCGTGAGCTTCCAAAAACAAAAGCGTGAAGGTAAGGAGGCCCAAAGCGGACAATATCGTGCTGGAGTAGGGTCCTGACCGAGGAGGATTGGGTCCTAACAGAATGGTATCAGAGCTAGACCCCGACCGGGAAGTTTGCTAGCGAGGACACTGGGCCCTAAGGGGGTGGATTGTAAGACCCATGTGCTGGAGGGAACGGTGAACAATCTCACATTCCTGCGAGGGGAATGGTCTGGGAGGGGATTGGTGGTGTGCCTTAAAGGTTTAGGCACACACCTATCTAGCACGAGGGCTTTTTGGAGCTCAATGGCTTTGGTTTCGGTTAGAACTCCAACGTTAAGCGAGTTGAGGTTGGGACAATTCCAAGATGGGTGACCCCTTGAGAAGTTGCACCGTGAGCTACCGAAAACAAAATCGTGAGGGTAAGGAGGCCCAAAGGGAACAATATCGTGCTAGAGTTGGGTCCTGACCTAGGAGGGTCGGGTCCTGACCCAGGAGAGTCGGGTCCTGACCTAGGAGGGTCAGGTCCTGACAGCTGATGTCAGCTTGACACGTTTGACAGCTATCAGATCTGACATGTGCCATGTGTCACACCTTGTCTGGTCCACGTGTCTGACCTCTCAGTTCTAACTGGGATCTGACAACTGCTATGTGGCAGCATCCTATTTGCCACGTGGCCTGAAAACATGATAGATGATGATGTGGACTACTACGTCATCATTGTTAACCTTGAATCAGGTCAACCTGTTTCTCTACAACGGGTTAACCAGACCAGCGACTCGACTCTATTCTAACTTTCTTATTTCTAACCCATTTTCGATCCTGTTTGGTCCTACATGATCGTTTGGGGTTCCTAGAAGAGATCTATGGACCTAAAACCAACAAAAGGGTCGAAGAGCATACCTTTCGAACGTTGAACAGTGACGACCAACTTCGACCGTGCTACCACGTCTATCTCAGTCACCTCAGGCCTTGGTTTTGGTCTTGTGGAGGTCGTCTGGTCCCTGGGAATTGATTTTGAGCAATAAAATGGCCCAATAAACCCTCTAAACTCACTTGGAAATTTTGACCCATTTTCATGGTTTCATGTTTACTTATAAGAAACTCTTCCGTCGTACGCCGCTTTCTCCGTCGTCCGTTCTATCTCTCTATCACTCTCAACCTCTCACAAATCACAGAAGATGATGGTATAATGAGGTGGGGTGGGTTGCGTTTGTGTTTGTTGTGTTTCGAATTAACAAAGGAAAAAAAGAAGATGAGATGAAGATGGTGCATTGAACCCAACGTTTTGGGTTCCTGGGCCAATTAGATGAGTGACACTTGTCACTCATCTGATTGGTCCATTGGAACCTTTGACCAATCCAATAATGCCACCTAGATAAATCCTCGTAAAATATGAATAGTATCAATTTCGACGTGCCACTTGTCTTCGAAGTCGTGATGACTCGATTTACGTAACTATCCTTGGCCAAAGTCAAAACAGTGTCCCCGGTAAAAAGTCAACATTTTTCCCTAATTAGGGGGAAAATGGTCATTTTGAATACAAATTTTGACTTTAAATTTAATTAAAGGTTCGGGGCGTTACAAAACCCTTCCCAAATTTTCCTAAAAATCTGTGAAAGGCCTTACTCCCATATGATGATTACTGATACTTCAAGTTGTTACCTAAAATACCTTTACAATTTGTCACGACCCGATTCCCCTAGCACGATATTGTCCGCTTTGGGACCATGCCGTCACAAATTTGTTTCCGAGAACTCTAGCGTAACTTCCCATATAATGACCCATCCCAAGTTTTGGGATTAATTATGTTTAAATTGAGGATTAGCGATGCTAATTGGGGATTAGTCGAGGATCGTCAGACGTTCAGGGAAAAATTACGATTTTGCCCTTGAACGAGGGAAAAAAGTTGACTAAGACGGGCAGGTTGGTGGCAACGGTGACGGTGGCCAATGCGAGGGCCACCGTGAAGGGTAGCCGGAAACCAGCAAAGGTACAGTTTTAATTTAAAATTTTGAAGTCGAGTTTGATTGTGTATGGGATGTTTCCATGGTTTGAGTTATGTTTTTGGTGGTGGTTTGAGCCTTTTGGGACCCGAATCAAAACCGGAAGACAGCTGTGTGGTGCAGACAGGGAGCTTGAAGATGGCCGTGCAGGTTCTTGATCCAATAGGTATTTTCTAGCCTGGTTTGCACTTTTTTGAGTCCATAGATCTGTTGCATAGGATTGGGCGATCATGTAGGGATAAAAATTATAAAAAATGACTGAGAATTGAAGGAGAACCGGTCGTGATGGTTCGCTGGTTTAGTTGAACTGGAAAACCAGTGAAGCGGGTTCACTCGAGGTAGACGATGACACTGTTCATAGATGCGTGGCTTTCACGCGCAATGCTTTTGGGCGGCGCGTAAAGGCGCTTGGGCCTAATTCTCGAGACAAGGTCAACATGAAATTTTATATATTCAATGTAACAGACATTTTGGGACAGGTTTCGAGTCGATCGGACACCGTTTCAAGGTAGTTTTGGGTGTCCGAAGGTTTAGGGTTTATGTTAAATACGTTTAAAAATCCTGGAAATTTGGGGGATTTAATGTTAGCCTATTTGAAGTAGTTAGTGACCTTCGGGTATGGTTTGGACAGGCCCGGTAGACCCGGAGAGGTCAGATTAGCTCGGAGAGGCTTATGGCAAGCATATCGAGGCCGTAGCTTGGACGGTCTGTGAGTTGACTTTTTTTTATGAATATGATGCATGCATAAATGTTTTATATGTGTTTATGAACATGTTTTGAGATGCCATGAGTGCATATTATTAAAATATGATTTGTTGGGCATTTTCGGAGGAAAATGCGTTATTGCACGTAGTTCGAGATTGTTGTTTTATATGATGTTTGGGCTTCGGCCGAATGTACTACATGCTTGTGTTTTATGTGATTCTAAAGGTTTCACGGAGAGGCATGAAACCAAGGAATTGATTTATAGCTTTTGAGGATTTCGCGAGGAGGCGTGAAATTGAGATTCGGGCACGAGTTCCAGTTGAACTACGATTGGAAAGTGTTTTGGAAATGTGAAATGGTTTTCGTACTTGGAAATATCTTTCAGGCATATGGCCAAGTTGATTTGAAGTTTGACTTAGAGTACAGTCAAACACGAGATAAGTCGGGCAGAGACCCAGTTATGAGTTTTACGAAAGGTATTTCGGGCATGGGACCCAGTTGTGGATTTGATAAGATTCGAGGAATCCTGAGATGTGAAGTGTCGTAGGACACTGGAATTTCGGTCTATGACCCATTTGGTGATGTTCTGTGCTTGAGGCCCTATGTATGATGTTAACATTTGGGTTCGTCCCGGGTGTTAAGGCACTCGGCTCCGGACTGCGATGTGTTCCTTCCGGAGAGGTCACGATGCACTGCCTGTTGTCAAGCATGCGCGGGAAGCAATGACCGAGGGATTCTCGACTTAGGAGTGTTGATGAGATATTATGAGATCGATCGGCGATGTGTTCGCTATGATCTAGAGACAGTCGCAACGATTGATGTGTTCACGGCGACATGCTAAGATTATGAGCGGTCTTGAGCTATATGCACATGTGGTAGGATGAGAAACATGACTGATATTGGGATGAGTTCCCACGAGATGTGTTCCCACGAGTTCGATGATTTGGGTCAAGGTTCTGTATGTATTTTCTATTTGGGCTGAGACTCGTACTTATTTTCTATGATCTGGTTTTGGGGCTGAGACCCTATAGAGATGGTGTCTTAGGTTAGGAAGCATTTTTCACTGTGTTTTTATTTGGAAAGAAATACGTCTTGCTTCCGAGAAAGTATTCGAAATAATAGTTTTATGATGCATGCATGCTTTTACGTGAAGGGTATAAATGTATTTTCGATATAAATGTGTTTTATAAACTGTTGTTTTGTCCACTCACAACTTTTATCGTTTTAATACCCTTCAGGTTGATATCTGATGAAGGCTGTAGCAGAGATCAAAAAATCACATGCCACCACCGATCCTGGTGTACTCTGACGAACCCCGATCTAGTGACGATTTTATCCCTGGTCTGACACGCAATGTCAGACGGGAGCAGGCATATCCCACAATAATCTAGGGGGACTTGGGACGGGTCCTATCAAAGTGGTATCAGAGCATTTGTTGCTCTTAGAGTGACGCGCATGTGCTGGATGTGATGTCTCTACCATGGTAACAGCCTATCATTAACCTAATAATTAGGGTAAGAGTATGAGGACTCAGTGGAATCGAACTTTGGTTTGATTATGTTTGGCACGAGGTGCGATGGGTTAGGGTTCGATTGGTATAGAATGTCATGTATGAGTAAGGTTGGACCCTGAGTAGGATCGTTGTGTAGGGGAATCTAACGGCTTAGGGCTGTAGTGTTATGGATATATCCCATCTACGTAGTTGACCAGTTATCCCAGTATGGCGAGTTTGAGAGTCGGAATCGTGGGACGGTAATGTTAGATAGCGGATTGTGGCAAGTGGTATCAGTGGAGGACGTGGACGACCCGAGTTGAGATAGTTGGGCATAGGAATGTTTCATCTTATTTGGTGCGAGATGCCATGTATAGTGTGTCGAATTCCGTGGGGATGTCGACTGGCAGGAGATGCCTCAGTATGGATGTTGTGTGGCATAGTTGGCCGTGATTGTGACATGTAGTGGATGTGCAGTGTTAGGAACTAAGTATGGCTAAGTCTCTTGTAGGCCCAACGGCTGAAGGCCGTAGAGTTACGAGTGGACGAGGTCCTCAGATTGTGATTACTGGTTGGTTGGATACTAGTATCGGAGGATGACGACTTTTCGGAGTCGAGAACGATGGATAGGTTAGGATGGTTGTGCTGCAGTGAGCAACCGGGTTCGTGATAACCCTAGTTTTTAATTGATTTGACAAGTTACCAAGAGTGTGGTACTTATGGACTAGTTCCCGAGGTGGACCAATCGGTGGATACTACGTATTGAATGATTGGTGCCGGTGATGAGTTGACCGCATGAGTATAGTCTCGATAGGCGAGTGTTTCTGGGATTAGTCTGCATGCGGTTGTGGCAGACACTGCTATCGATGGACGTAGTTGAGTTTTATAGAGTGGACAGGCTCGTGTTACTGTGACTACCGAGACGATGGAGATTCGCAGTCGTGACGATGATACAGAGGTGTGTTAGTGATGCATCGTACAAGCGGTGATTTTTGGATTTAACTTGGTTACACCCGAGTGTGATCATAGAAGGAGATAAACCTTGGATGTTGGCGAGTATGCCGCACTACCTCCGTGGTGGTGACTGAGATGAGTGGGAGATGTCAGAGACGTATTGGATGGAATCCAATAGTGATCGAATGATTCTGAATGACGTTGTGTGTTTCTAAGTGTAGAAATTCCAATGAGGGCTTGGATTGTAACCGAGTTGGTAGATGTACCCCAAGTGGCAAATAGGTGAGTTCGGTGGGCATTGAGCGGGACAAATAGGATCCCGAGTGGCTCAGTGCAAGGTATGGGGTATACCTGGACCGGTGATAGGTACCCTAGCTCATTGTGGATAGATGACACGAGTGTTGGATGCAGTTTATGCACTTCACTTTTCTCTTCCCGAACGATGTGGGGTTGTTCACTGGTCTTGCTTCCTAAGCTCACGGATCTTGCTCACCGTTTTTTTTCGCAAGCTCATGGGTCTTACTCAATTGGCGACATTATACAAAAAACTTTATTGTAAACTTGATCGAGCATCCGTAGTTGATTATCAGTCAACTATCAGATGAAGGATATAATACCGATATTGAAACTATTTTTGAGTGCTACCTCAGTAATTCAAAGCTCGATAACCACATGTAACGACCCATAAATTTCAAAAAATTAAGTAGAAATGGCGATTTTTCCCTTATAAGGACAAATGTTGACTTTTGACTTGGGTATTTGTTGGATGTTCTAAAAAGGCCATTACGAAGGTCTCAGACTTCTAAGTCCATAGACAGACAGTAAGTCAAAAACAGACATTGGAAGGATTCGATACAGGTCAAAATTAGCTAAGATAATATAGTAATTTTGGATACCATGGGTAATTTGGTAATTTCACCTAAGGGGTACCAGATTAATCCTGAATTTTCCCTTTCCCTTTTCCCTTAGCTCAGCCACCGACCTACTTGTGTATATATTTGTGTTGTGAGTGTGTGCAAAGATTTGGTGGTGTCGAGCTGAAATGGAAGAAAAACCTCAGAACCAGTTTGTGGGGGAGAATTAGGGAAAGATGAAGCCAGCGGAGAGAGAGAGAGAGAGAGAGAGAGAGAGAGAGAGAGAGAGAGAGAGAGAGAGAGAGAGAGGAAAGGAGAGCATGCGAGAGAGGAGAACAATAATGTCACTGTGAGGAGGAGTTGCCCCTCAGTCCCGCAGACCCGCAGACCCAAAATCAAACCCGTGAATTTGAAAATCCACGATTGAGATTATGGCATGGAAACTTGAAACTAATTTTTCTAGCAGCTTCTACTTCTCCTTGCGACTCCAAAGAGCCATTAACACGTTAGTTTGGATACTGCAATTGCCCAAATAAGAAGGGGCGACCATGGGCGATGTACAAGGAATCAAGAAGTGCTTATGAGGTGAATTTTTCAAGTTGTAAGTTCATAGATCCATTTCTGGAATTCCTTAGAAAATTTTGGACATTTAGAACACAAAAAACGATGAAGGAAAATGTGGGTTTGAATTAGGTCGTGGCCGCTGGTTGAATGACCCGAGTTGCAGGCCAACCTGGTCTACTCGAGGTAGGAGATGAGCAGTTTCGTGGGTGTGAAGCCCACTCGGATGGACTTTAGGTGGCACAAGTGGGCGCGTGGGCCACCATTTGGGAATTCTACCAACACAAAACTTTGTATTCTTGTTCCTACTAGTCCAACGGTAAAATGTTTGAGACGATCAAATATCATCCCAGTGTAGTTTTTATATTCCGAAGGTTAGGAGTTGTTTAAAATTTGTTTAAAAATCCCCAAAACTAAAGAATTAAAATATGAGTTCATTTGGATGATTAGTGATCGTAAAGGTGATTGATGATAGGTAGGAATGATTTCGGGGAATTACAGAAAGGTGTGCAAGTCGATGTCGGACTACATAGACCGAGTATGAATGGACTCTTTTTTTAAAAAAATATTATTAAGCA
This sequence comes from Prinsepia uniflora, assembly GCA_032719365.1. Classification (NCBI taxonomy): domain Eukaryota; kingdom Viridiplantae; phylum Streptophyta; class Magnoliopsida; order Rosales; family Rosaceae; genus Prinsepia; species Prinsepia uniflora. The sequence continues at coordinate 52,075,982 of CM064861.1, read as the reverse complement.
TGCATATTTAATTGTTCAAGATGGGTTTCTATGTAATTTTGGTGATATTTGATTGATTGAGGTTTTCAGATGACTTTTGACAATTTTTAGAAATTGTTCTAATGGAACGTTTTATGAGATTTTTGATTGAGTTGTGTTTTGGGCTTAGGCCCGTGTTTCGAATTGTGGTTTTGGTTAGAAATATTACATTCATGTTATAAAAGTATATTTCTCGATAATTGTGATTTTGGGTGATTTACGGAAGTTGTTTTATTGCATGTTTTACTAGGAATTTAAATATATTAAGTAGTGGATTTATACTGGATTTGGTTTTAGAATCGATATAAATTATAAGAATATGTTTCCTCTTTATTTGTGATGTGATATGTTGTGCTGTGAATAACCTTCCTCGAGATGCCAATTTGGTTGGTTAATCTCAGACGTCGAGGGAAAGTACTTTTTCCTGAGAGTAGTGTTGGGACGACTCGGACGTCGAGGTAAAGCTCCTTTTTTTGAGTCGGTCCTCACTCGAACGTCGAGGTAAGGCTTATTTTTCCGAGTCATTAGACTACTGTTAGTGTGGATATGATATGATGTTTTGGCATACATGCATGAGGGATGGGTTGATTGTGTGTGGTTGTGATTATGATATTTTGTTACGATTTTATGATTGACGTGTCTTATGATATTACTGGATTTTCTATAGTTGCACGTACTTCATGATTTTGTGTTTATTATTCATTTTATTGAAATGTATTGGTTTGTCTTTTGCATGTTTTCTAAAACGGAGGGTAATTACTTATGTTTTATGATTGTTCTTTCAAAACTATGTTCTTAAAATATTTCTTTAACGTCCCCTCACACATTTTCTTGGTTTTAACAACCCTCTATGTTCATGGCACAAAGTACAAGGCTAGGAGTACAAGTATCCCTCGTTTAACAAGGTTCGAGGGTAAATTTGGTATTTTTAGAATTAACTGTTAGACGGGAGTAGGATCTCCTCAGTTGTCGAGAGGGGTCATGTCAACTTGGTATCAGAGCCAAGGTTTTAGTTGTGTTTGCAATTGTTATGCCCTGAGATGTGAGCCTCGTACATGGCCTATCAGTGAGACGAGCATAGGAGCCCAGGATAATATTAGGACTGGAAGTGGATTTGGATTATCAGTTGAATAATGAATAGTATGTACTGGTATGGGAGAAAGTTACGTGGATCCAGATAGTAAGTGAGCTCAGTAGTGAAAGGCATTGTATTTGTTGGTATATTGAACCCAGACATAATACATGCATACTTCTTCCTAGTAAGAATAAGTGTTTGAGGTTTAAAGTTGATGAAAGGTCTTATGTCAGATCCTACATATGTAGTGATGTTTTGGTTAACGATTACACGTATTAGTAATGGCATGGATTACGAGTATTGAATAGGAATTTCAATAGGTTGGACATAAGTCAAGATATTGGAATGATGGAGTTGTAGAATTAGGGCTCAATAAGAGCTAGAACGTGAAAGCATTGTTACAATTTGATTCTTGGAAATAGGTACGGGGTGTAACCTGAGAGCTGTTACGGGTCTGGCAATTCTAGTTACTAAGTATAGGTGAGATTGTGTACTAATTTTAGGCAATTCAAAAAGGGTAATGAGTATGAGACAATTACCCCCTGTAGAGAGTAAATGATTTGTTAACCAGCTGAGAGAGGTTAGGTACTTTTCGGATATTCAAGTGATTGTTCTTGAATTGGATTGTAATAAGAATCATTATACTAATAAGGGGATCCGTTGTTTACATTCAATAAGGGTTAGATTTGATTATCGAGCGTGACTCTATGGGACATGAAATGTCGTTAACAAAATTAGTATGGATCCCCAACGAAGTGGAGGTAAAGAGTTGGTAATGGAAGTTATGAGGTTTTGGGATTGATAACATAATAGAGGTAGGTGCTTAGATACCCGGATGTGTGGGCCATATATCTTGCTTAAGAATGTGCAAGGGTTGTTGTCATTTCATAGACAAGGACATGTGATGTAAGACTCAGTTGAGTGTTTATTTATGTTTCATTGTATGCTTACATGTTTATAAATTGTGAAGGTTTGGTAATAAAAAGGTTCTTGTGTATGTGACCATGAGATTTGAGATAACAAGGTCAGGTGGAACTAGTTAGAAATTGTGAGTGTGCGTGCTTGTGAATATTTTCTAAAGAAAGAGTAGGGGATGAGTAGTACGATGAGTAGAACACCTATGAATTCTATGTTTGAACTTACTTGATGCTTCTTAGAGGAACTAAGGTACATCATCACTCATAAGGAATGTTATAAGTAACTAGAGATGACAAAGTTGTTCGAGAAATATCGTGATATGCTCGTAGGAAAATACCTAAGTGGGAAAAGTTAAGTGGAATTTGGGAATATGTTTTCTATCCCTGATTAACTGATAGGTTCTCTTAACGATAGCATTTGTATTCTTAGTTTCAAAGAACCTAGAGAAGACATGACAGGGTCTGGAAATTTATATTTATTATAAGTTAGTCTCACTCTTATCGGTAAGAGAAAAATTTCATATGGTATAATATGTGAATAGCTGATTGATAAGATTAAGAGACTTTATGAAATTACTAATTAGGATTCTTGTAGAATATACAAAAGTGTTTTAGGAAAGATTTACACGTTAGCATAGCTTTTCACCCCAAACAAACGCTTAGCCTAGAAGATTGTCCAGATCTGGGAAAACGTGATGAACGTGGTATGTGGTTTAGCAGATATGAAATAGGGAAGGATAAACAGTGAAGAGAAGTTGAAGAAATGGTATTTCTTTAAATTTGAGTGTTTGGTTATGAGCTTGGAGTGGAAGAAATAGGTATTTTAGTAGCTTCTGAAGACCTTGTGTACAACTAAAGAGTGAATATTGACGATATTACCTTACGTTTGAGAAGTTCGTAGGTGTTATGGAATAGGAAATGGGATTGCGACTTGAAAAAGGTCGGAATTTAGAACTATAGTTCAAAAGGAAGTTGAGAAGATCAAGCCTAAGTTCGAAAATGAATAGGAGGTCAGAAGGAACTCAAGTTATGGTGATAAACCTAAGTTTGGATATGTGTGTGTTGGTGTTAACTCAAAGTTTCACATGAGTTGGAAATGAATATGTCATGGTACGTCATGGATATGATATTTAACATTAATCCCGGGTTCGTAGTTTCTTGACTTGGGATGTGAGTTAAGGATTTTGTTCGATTATGATACTTGAGTAATTTAGTCCATAAGTTGTGTTCACTTTTAAGGGAATATTTTTTCTCAAACAATCAACGTTAAAGATGTGCCTTCATAGTAGTCTGTATGTTGTACTAGTATGCACTGTGATCAGTACTCAAATTGAAACTTGGTTCAACCTGGTTATAGGGTTTTTGTGATTTACCTTGTAAGCTCTATTGTACCATTGTGATAGGTGTTTTTATATGACTTGGACAGAATTTCGGACAATATTTAGTATCCGAGTGTCAAGGAATGGTCGGGTGAATTATTGATTTAGATTTTGGTATTTTTATATTTGTATCTAAGTGATTTGCATTCATCTAATGCTTATGGACATGGGAATGTAGAGGGCCAATTTCGTTAAGAAAGTTTATAATTGGCAAGGTACCACAATCTACGGTTATGTGATAAGAAACGTGATCGGTTGTTGGTTGCACTCCATTTTGGATACTATTTAATTTTTTTTAGATTTTGACGAATGCGACTCAAGGAACAAGTTCAGGTACGGGGTTGTTGTTCATGGTAGCTCGTGCGTGAGTGAGTTAGTTAGTTACCTGACAAAAGGATAAACCATAAAAAATGTGATGACACTTTAGATACATCCAGATGTAAGTCAGTGCAGATCCTAGACACGAGTTAGGTGAAACTGAGTTCGCTTTCGAGGATGTTCATGTGATGTTATTAGATCACACATAATCCTGGAGTTTCTTATGTTCAAGTAAAGTTGCATTTTAGAAATCCTTTATGCAAGGAAATCGATGAGTTAAATAACTATGAAGTAACTCAGTTGCCCAATTTGATTATTGAGATAAGATGAAAGTTGTGCCCTATACTTTATTCTTTATAGACAACCCGTTAGTGTGTTAGCTACAACTGTAATGAAACCACACTCATTAAAATTTCAAGGACGAAGTTTCTTTTAAGTGGGGTAGGTTGTAACGACCCCTAAAATTCAGTAAAGTAAGTAGAAATGACGATTTTTCCCTTATAAGATCGAACATTGACTTTTGACCCCAGGTATTTTTTGGACGTTCTGAAAGGATCATTACATATGTCTCGGGTTCTTGAGTTCATAGACAGGCATTATGTCCAAAACAAACATTGGAATGATTCGATGCTGGTCAAATTGGCTAAGGGAAATAAGGTAATTTTGGATACCAAGGGTAGTTTACGAATTTCACCTAAGGGATTCCATATTAATGTAGAATTTTCCCTCTCCCTTATCCCTTAGCTCAGCTACCGACCTACTTATGTATATATTTTTATTGTGAGTGTGTGCAAGGATTCAATGGTGTGGAGTTGAAATGGAAGAAAGACCATGGAAACCAGTCCGTGGGGGTAAACTAGAGGAAGATGAAGCTAGAGAAAGAAAAAAAAGGGAGAGGAAAAGAGAGTCTGAGAGAGAGGAGCACATTACTGTCATTGCGAGGAGGAGTTACTCCTAAGACACGTAGACCCAAAATCAAACTCGTGAAGTTGAAAATCTACCATTACAATTCTGGCCTGGAAACTTGAAACTAAGTTTCCTAATAGCTTATAGTCATCCTTGCAGCTCCAAAGAGCCATTAACACGTTATTTTGGATGTTGGAATTGCCCAAGCAAGAAGGTACAACCAGGGCTGATGTTCAAGGAATCAAACAGTGCTTCTGAGGTAACGTTTTGTTGCTGTAAGTTCAAAGATCCCTTTCTGGCATTCCTGACATGATTTTGGACATTTAGAACACGAAAAATGATTACGAAAAGGCTCCATTTAAGCCAGGACATAGCCACAGGTCGGACGACCGGAGTTGTAAACCAACTGGGTGAGATCAAGATATGAGATGAACAGTGCCCCACGCATGAAGCATAGGCGCATGGACTTTAGGTGGCGCGTACGGTCGTGTGTGCCACCATTTAGGAATCGGTCAAACAAAAAATTTTGAGTTCTTGATCCTACAAGTCTAATGGTATAGTTTTCGGCACGATCAGATATCGTCTCAAGGTAGTTTTAACTGTCTGAAAGTTAGAAGTTGTTTAAAATCCATTTAAAAATTCTAGAAAATTATGGGATTGAAATATGAGTTAATTAAAATATTAGTTAATTGGGATGATTAGTGACCTTAAAGGTGATTGATGAAAGACGAGAATGATTTCGGGAATTACGAAAAGACGTACAAGTCGGTACCGGCTTGCGTAGTGTTAGGTCATAATTTATACATATTTTATGCATGATTTAATGCCATTTTACTTATGTTTTGTTAATATTTCATTCTGTGCAATTGGAGAAAATAATATATTTATAATAAATGTGTAGAATAGAGCTTAGAATTACGAGAATTTGAGCGAAAGAATCACCTAAATAAAAGTTGAAATGAAGAAGTTATGAAGGAAAGAAAATGGCAAACTAATTCGATAGATACCTACTAAAATAGGTGCAGGAGTTCTTATGTGGTTACTGTGCGCTTGCCCCATTCGGTACACACCGGCGGAAAAGCCCTTATTCATTCTCGGCGCGGGCATCTTGAAGCCGTCCTTCCCAATTCAGTGTGCAACCACCGAAACTCCATAATTGAAGACCAAGCGTGTTGACCAAGGGTTGACGGTTGACCACCGAAAATGCTCCTTAAGCTTTAATTCCGAGTTTTGGGTTATTTTTAGGATAATTCCAACTTCCTTTCACATCTAATCTCCATATTGTATAAGGATTTTAGTCCTACTTCGTTTTCTATTATTATTTTCAGTCCCTATACTTATAGGAAAGGTTTTTAATTATAATTCTTAATTATTTAGGAAGCCTTTTTCTTATAGAATTCAATTGAAAGCTACTATTTGTTGGAGGATTAATTATTCTCTTATAAATAGAGGTACTAGTGGTTTTGGAGGGGAGCCAAATTTACCTCTTGAAGGTCCCCAAAACTCTGCCGAATTATACCCCTAAAAGTCCATTAATTCTTGTACTTAGTTTAGTTAATGTAATCTTAATTCAATGATCTTTCAATTCAGCACCTTTGGATTTCGTGGAAGCTTAGTACTTTGAGGGAGTTTTCCTTCATCTCTTTTATTCATGGTCCTTTTTTTATTGCTTTATTTATGTTTATGCTTCTTTATTTTATGTCTTTGCTTAATTCAATAATGTTTGAGTAGTGTAATTAGGGCTAGGGTTACTTGGAGCCCTAGCCATGTTAGTTCTTGTTTGATTTCTGACTTTTGATTATGATTATTATGCACGGCTGAATTTGTTTGATTATTACGCTTAATGAAGTCAATTTATGCTTATAAGCTTAGCTACCTTATTTGTGTATAATTGTCAATGTAATTGCATGACTCTTCACGTTGGTGTTTGTGCATCACCTTGCAATTTTTAGCATCACGTTTAAGAGGTGGAATCTTATTCGTAATCTAAACTCATGATATTCTATCATTGCACATCACTTTTTAGGATTAGTGTAGTAGTGTCATCAAATCTTTTTTGCGTTTAATGTATTATCACGCATCATCGATAATAGACGTTTAAGGGCATCACATCACGGTTAAATAAGCGAATTAAGAAAATTTAATAGGTGTGGGGTGAGCCTTAGTTGGACCCCTGTACGGGCACTTAATTCAGAAACATGCAAAGTAATCTAATCAAGCAAATCTAATGGAACTATAATTGGTAAAGGTGGATAGAAACCCTAGCTCGACTTAGTTAGTTTATATTTGTAACAGCCCGTCCTAGAAATCGGGATTAGATTAGTGATTAATGATGGATTAGTGAAGTAAATCGGTGATTAGTTGGGTGATTTCGGACGGACAATGCAAAATGACGGTTTTGCCCCTAGAATGGGCAAAAATGCTGACTTTTTGTTCAGGCGGTCAAATGGATTTTGACTAATGACCGTGGCGTAGTTCGTGACATCACGAGTTCATAGACACGTGGCACGTCCGATTCCGACATCCGAGGAGAAAGTTATGATGTTTGGAATTTTGAGGGTAATTTGGTAATTTCGTTAAAAAGGGGCAATTGGTTGACTTTTTAAACGACATGGAATTTTCACGAACTTCGAAGACCGTTAGGAAGGTCTCGATGCCCTGAGTACAACGACAAGCGGCACGCCATCATCAGACGTTGGACGACGAAGTTACGGGTCTAGGAATTTGAGGGGCAATATGGTAATTTGTGGAATAAGAGCAAAATTGTCATTTGGCTGGTCTTGGGATCTGTGCCCAGCTATATTTTGGACACTTGGATGCTTGGGAATGGTGGTTTATGGAGATTTGAACATGTGTCCCAACTCTAGAGGGTTATAGAACCTACAGCACCGCCTCACGCACATTTAAACGTTAAATGTTGGTTGCACGGTGACCGTGAGAGAAAAACAGAGGAACATGGGGTGTTCGTAAAACCCAATTCTCTCAAACTTGATCAAATGGTGGTAGGGTGTGAAGGAAATATGTAAGGGAGGCTGTGCTGAGACTCCTGGTGGCCACGGTGAGGCACGACGAGGGAGGACGACGGTGGTAGCCAAGGAAACCCGAGAAATCCCCTGTTTGGGGTTGAACATGGGGAAGTTGGATTTACGGGTTAAGGATCGAATTGGTTAAGTGGGTAATGTTTTAGAGATCATCAGGAAGCTTTTGAGCCTATGTTCGAGGCTAGAGATGGATGGTAAGTCTAAGTTCTATGAAATTTTCTTTTAATATCAAAAATGGAAATTGGTGATTCGATGCTTTTTCATACAAATACTAGATCAGGGATGGTCTTAGTGATAAGGGATGGTCTTAGTCGGGTGTGACGACCCGAGTGGTATGGTTGTGGTGAACCAGTGGCTGTTGAGGGTTGGATAACCCGTATGACGGGGATGATTTGAGAAACCCAATGAGATGAATTGTTTGGATTGTAAGTTCCTCGGAGAGAAACCCAGAGGAAGTGCTTAGTTTCGGAAACCTGAGTTGGTAGGTATGGCTTGGGCCGACTCACGGCCGGACTGGAGATGTTGCTGCTAGGTGTAGCCGAGGTAGTGGATGGTTAGTAGATGACTCTGGACGAGTCCAGTGAGATTGTATCATTGTTGATCATTTGGTTGCTTAGAGTTGTGGATTATGAGGGGTGTCAGTTCCTCCGACCCGAGCATAGATTGAGGGTCTCGGCTCAGTTTGCGCAGAGATTCAAGACTGGTATGCTGTGAGCCGAGATAGGAGATGATGTACCACGAGCTGTGATACTTGGTTAGATAGGCACATTGAGTCAAGGTTGTGGCTAGTCATGAGATGTTGGTGTCTGGAAGGAGGAAGTACTAACCGAGCTGGAATATGTGACGACCATTGGTAGGTCATGTTTCGGGACGAATGGTAAGGATGTTGGTAGGTGGATTAGAGTAGTCAGCGGAAGTGCGATGGACCTATGCTTCATGTTGGATCGGGCTAGGTTGGTATGGTCAGGGTTTGACCATCAGTGAGGTTGATTTCGTGGACTCATCCTGATGTGTTAGAAACGCCGAGGTTGGCATTTGGGTGATGTCGAGACCAGCACTTAGTGATTCCCTGAGCATAGTATTGGACGACTTCGAGGATTGTGACTGAGGAGTCTGACATGAGTGGTGGATAGTTGTGATCTCGGAAGTCGGTGACCCGAAAGGGAACCTCGGAAAGGTTGGTACGTGATGACTGACATCCTTTTGGATGTGCATAAATAGGGATAACCGACAGACGAGTGGTTGGTGAGTTGTTTTGGCTACGGACTCGTGGTTGTGATCTGTAGGAGTTGTGGATTGCCTAAGTATAGTGATGTTGACGTTTGGACGGTTGGTCCAATAGTGGTATTCGTGTTGCGGATTGAGTTCTATGGTTGGAAAAGCGGGACATACTTCCAATCTGGTTGGAATCTTGGCATCAGGAGATGTTGAGATTGAGATGATGAGATACTGTGGTTGATTCTGAATTGATGATTAGGTTGTGTGGGGGATACTCTAGAGTTGAGTTGGGAAACTCGTTGTTGGGATGTCAGGATTTGTGACCCCCCTTGAGATTGGACATGTGAGGAGGTGTTCCTAGTACTTGGTGACGCCGAGTGTGGCCTATATGGCGAGTGTTGGGCGATGGTGTTACGGTAGTTGTGTTGACATAGTTAAGGACCATTGTGAGTTCTGTTGTAAGATGATGGAAGAAAGCTGAGAATGATTTATCGGTATGAGTTTATTAAAGAGAACCCCCAACCTAGACGTGTCGAGTACTCTATCGCTTTGATCCGACGTGGTGGTCTGAGTCTTCGTGGGAAGTACAGGCGAAGTAGTGAGCCAGTAGGTGGGATCCACTTAGGAGTGAGTGGATCAGAATTGGATCGTTTCTCGTCAGGTTTGAGTTATTGTGGATTAGGAGGATTGTATGTGAGATAGAGGTTGGATATGTAGGATATCTACCTAAGGAGATTGTTCTGTCATACAGGTGTAAGAGTGGCTGGATATCTTGATCACCTTAGAGATGTACAGGACGTGTGTGTTCCATCCCGCATACATTCAGGTTTGGGTTTTAGAGTTAGTGCTGGGTCTGCTCTGTGTACGTAAGTGAGATATGCTTGGAGTTCATATTGGTCGGTAGACCCAAGAGACCGGAAGACTTGTACGGAAAGGACTTGAGTTGGATTTCCCCGGAAGACTTGTAGTTCAGTCTAGAGGTAAGATTGAACTGACGGACTGCAAAAGTAAAACATGATTGGCTCGTCGTCAGGAGGAAATCAGTATGGTTATGAGGACATTTCGTGTGCCCTGGAAATTTCACCGTGAGGGTAACGTAACTGATGCAGCTATGGTTGATTTTTGGACGTACCGTAAGATGACGTTGGAAGTGCGTGAGGCTATACTCCACGAGCTATGTTGAGGTATTCTAAAATATCTTTGTTTTCTTTAAAGTTCGTAGTGTTGTCCTTTCTTGTGTTTGGTGATATGCACCATGGTTCTAGTTGGTGGTGATTGGTGTATGTACTTGCATTGTATACGTACTGATTCGGTAGTGGTTGGCACCATGCCGATGCAATTGGAAGTACATCGTGATGTTCTGGTAAAACTGTTGGTGATTGGCTTAGTGCCGAGTGAGGTTGGGAATAGATGGATGATCGACGTAGTGCCGATATGATGGATTCTAACAGAGGACGTGGACTAGATCCGGGTGATACAGAGGGATCCGTTGATGATTACTGACATGAGATGGATGCTAAGAGCCATGAGTGGCTGGTGAGACCCTGATATTACGATGTGTAAGCACGGTTAAGCAGGTTTGTGATAAGGTCCGGTGCAGACAGGTAGTGTGGGACGTGAATGGTATTACCACAAGTTGACCGTGTTGGTGGTTAGTGGACCACTGGTGAGATGATTGGTGGAATTAGGGGTATAGACGAGTACGTTATGACCCCAGTACGGTCGGTGCGGATCGCTGATGGTAGTAGTTTGGATTATGGTATGGATATTGAAGAATCGAATTACCAAGACCGGTAGATGCCGTCTTGTATTTGAGATTGTTGTTGTTGACGGTGAACTCACATAAGGTACTAGAACGTTGGGACGAGGTATGCTCGACTCAAGAAGGAGTCGGAGGTGTTGGAACTAGTAGCAGGGGTGTTGTGGCATACCTAGGGATGGTTGATCCATGAGGGTTGGTTGGCGTGACATGAGAGGTACCTTGGGTACGAGTTGGGAATATGTGGACCCTGGTATGGATGAGATGATCATCAGATGGGGTAGAAGTAAGATGAGTTGGTTTACTTAACCGAGTTAGGATGGCAGTTTGGGAACTGTCAGGATAATGTGGATTGGCAGATGGTAGACACCGGGTAGGAGACCTAGGTGTAAGTTTAGTTGGATTTTCCCCTAGTTAGATACGGAAGTACGAGATTCAGAATTTCGTCCCCGAAATTCTTTAAGGTGGGTAGATTGTAATAGCCCATCCCAAAAATCGGGATTAGACTAGTGATTAATGACGAATTAGTAAAGTTAATCGGTAATTACTTGGGTGATTTCGGATGGACGGTGCGAAATGACGGTTTTGCCCACGGAATGGGCCAAAATGTTGACTTTTCGTTCGGGCGATCAAATGGATTTTGACCAATGACCGTGGCGCCGTTCGTGACGTCATGAGTTCATAGAAAGGTGGCACGTCCGATTTTTACATTCGAGGAGAAAGTTATGACGTTCAGAAGTTTGAGGGTATTTTGGTAATTTCGTTAAAAAGGGAAATTGGTTGACTTTTCATACCACATGGAATTTTCACAAACTTCGAGGACCGTTAGGAAGGTCTCAATGCCCTGAGTACAACGACAGGTGGCACGCCGTCATCGGACGTCAGACGACGAAGTTACGGGTCTAAGAATTTGAGGGGCAAAATGGTAATTTGTGGAATAAGGGTAAAATGGTCATTTGTCTAGTCTTGGGATCTATGCCCAGCTATATTGTGGACACTTGGATGCTTAGGAATGGTGGTTTATGGAGATTTGATCATGTGTCCAAGCTCTAGAGGGTTATGGAACCTACAACACCGCTTCACACACATTTAAACGCGAAATGTTGTTTGCACGGTGATCGCGAGAGGAAAACAGAGGAACAGACGGTGATCGTGAAACCCAATCCTCTCAAACTTGAAAAAATGGTGGTAGGGTATGAAGGAAATATGTAAGGGAGGTTGTGCTGAGACTCCTGGTAGCCACGGTGAGGCACGACGACGGAGGACGGCGGTGGTAGCCAAGGAAACCCGAGAAATCCCTTGTTTGGGGTTGAACATGGGGAAGTTGGATTTACGAGTTAAGGATCGAATTGGTTAAGTGGGTCATGTTTTAGAGATCATTAGGAAGCTTTTGAGCCTATGTTCGAGGCCAGAGATGGATGGTAAGTCTAAGTTCCATGAAATTCTCTTTTAATATCAAAAATGACAATTGGTGATTCGATGGTTTTTCATACAAATACTGGATCAGGTGAGGTTCTGGCAGACGTTAGGAAGCCATTGGGCATTAAAGGGAGGCTTGAGCTAGCGGGAAAAGTGGAAATAAAGAGAGGGAACATGTCTAGTTGCAGGTTGCTTGGAAGGTAACTTACAAACCTCAAAGTTGTGTTTAGATTGAGTAAATAGCTAGGAAATAGTTTGAGGAACCTGTAGAAAAAAAATACAGAAGGAAAGACGTTGAACCGCCATCGCCGGTTCGGCTGAACCGAATCGGTTCAGACCGGGCTTGAACCGCCCTCACCAGTTCGGCTTGACCGAATCGATTATGTCACGATTTGATCATGGTTTTAATGCTTGGATTTTGGGATTTAAAATATGATTTGATTTCAATGATTTGTAATAGATTTCGGAAAAGTGACTTCGGGATTGGAGCCCTGTGCATGTGGTTTCGATAATGAGATTTCGGTTTTGGAACTGGATCTCAAAAATGATTTTTGATTCGGTTTTGAAACTTTAAAGGAAATTCTGGATTTTGATTCGGGATGATGGTTCCGGATGCCGGCTTACGGAATCATTGTTGCGAATTCAGATGTGGATTTTCTATGGTTTTCACTTGATTGAAAAATGGTTTTGGGTTGAAAGATCCAGAAAGAAAAGAAAAACCGCTGGATCTGGTTTTGAGTTTAAAGTCTGGTTTTGAGGTTAAAGACTTGGTTGATTAATGACGGGGGAGGGCCCTGGATTGATATGTTTTGAGTTTAAAGACTCAGTTATGATACCCCCCGAGGCCTGTTGATTGTGTTTTCAGTTTAAAGACTCGTTGATATCCCGGGAATGCCTGATTATGCGCATGGTTTTGAGTTTAAAGACTCGGGCGCACTTGAGATCCAGCAACTCGCATAATTGATGTTTTTCACTGGTTTTTCACTGGTTTTCAGATGTTTTGGGCAGTGGCCCGGATGAATTGGATTTGATGAGTTTTGGGGCTGAGTTCCCGTACTTAAGATTGATTTGTGATTTTGGGCTGAGGCCCTGGATTCGAAGTCGGAATTTATGACAAAAAAATGATTTTGGTTTTCATTGACGGTTTTTGATGGTTTGATAACATGGATTTTATTTGCATGCATTGGTTTTCGCATGAAGGGTAAAATGTCTTTCTACCAAACTGTTTTATGAAATTACTATTTATTTTTGTCCACTCACAGTCTTTTGTGTTTTCGATACCCTCTAGGTTGTTGCGGTGCGGGCTGTTGGTCGAGAGAGACGGAGACATCACTCGTTCGATTCACAGCAGATTCTGAGCACTCTGGGATGTCTGGATGCTTTTTGGATAATCGGATCGAGAATCCCTTGCCCGACATACGTGTCACATGGAGGTTGGACGTCGGTTTAGCCTTCGTGTCAGGCGTAAGTTAGACGGGAGCAGGACTTAGCCCTTAATCCCGGGGGATTGGGGGTGGGTCCTGTCATATAGTTAATTTACTTACATTCTCTAAACTTAAACCCCCCATTTGTTCCTTAATTAGTTCACTAAAGTCAATTGAACCAAAACAGATTGGACATTGTTGAGCAAGTCTCTGTTGGATTTACCTTTGTTTGCATCTTTACTATCATACGTCTTGTGCGCTTGCAAAGTTATCACACGTAGAGGTTTTTCCTAGTACATCTACTATGCTTGGTAAAATCTCTATCACGTGGATAGAGTATGAGTGGACTCTTTCTTTCTTAAAATAATTTTCATGCATATTTAATTGTTCTAGATGATTTTCTATGCGATCTTGGTGATATTTGATTGATTAGGATTTTCATATGATTTGTGAAAATTTTTAGAAATTGTTCTAAGGACATGTTTTATGAGATTGTTCTTGAGTTGTGTTTTGGGCTTAGGCCCGCGTTTTGAATTGTGGTTTTGGTTGGGAATGTTACATACGTGTTATAAAAGTGTTTCTTGATAATTATGATTTTGGGCTAATTTATGGAAGTTATTTTATTGCACATTTTACGAGGAATTTGCATATATTGAGTTGTGGATTTATACTGGATTTTGGATTTGGTTTTAGAATCAATATTAATTATAGGAATATATCCTCATTATTTGTGATGTGATATGTTGTGATGTGACTAACCCTCTTCGGGTTGTCAGTTTGGTTGGTCAGTCTCGGACGTCGACGTAAAACTCCTTTTTCCCGAGACTGGTGTTGTGATGAGTAGTCTCAGACGTCGAGACAAAGCTCATTTTCCTTAGACTTGTGTTGGAACGACTCAGATGTCGAGGTAAATCCCTTTTTCCTGAGTTTGTCCCCACTCGGACGTTGAGATAAAGCTCATTTCCTAGAGGGATTGGACCATCGGTAGTGCGGATATGATATGATGATTTGGCATACAGGTATCAGGGATGAGTTGATTATGTGTGGTTGTGGTTATGGTATTTTGATACGGTTTTATGATTGACTTGCCTTCTAATATTACTGGATTTCTATAGTTGTACGTATTTCGAGATTTCGTGTTCATTGTTCGTTTTATTGAAATCTATTGGTTTGTCTTATGCATGTATGACTTTTCTAAAATAGAGAGTAATTAATTATGTTTTATGATTGTGCTTTCAAAACTATGTTCTTGAAATTTTTCTTTTACGTCCACTCACACGTTTTCTTGGTTTTAATAACCTCCAAGGGTGTGGCATGGAGTACAAGGTTGCTTAAAGGGTGGAGGCATCAATTAAGAGAAGTACAAGTATCCCTTGTTTAACAAGGTTCAAGGGTAAGTTTTGGATTTTTAGAGTTGACTGTTAGATAGAAGCAGGATCTCTTCAGTTTTCAGGAGGGGTCCTGTCACCGCACCATTAAAGAAAAAAACATTAACCCAAAAGTTACACCTATGCAAACCAACCATAGCTCGTTACTTTCTGTCACAGCCCATGTAACGCCCCAGACTTTGATTAAATTGTAAAATCGAAAATTTAATATGAAATGACCATTTTGCCTTTAGTTAAGGGGAAAATTTTGACTTTTGACCCGAGACACTTTTTGGACCTTGGTCTATGATAGTTATGTAGATTGAGACATCACAATTCTGTAGATAGGCGGCACGTCAAAATTGGACATTCGACGGGAAAGTTACGGGTCACAGAAAAAAAATGTCACTATTCATGTATTACGAGGGTTGTACAGTTGATAGGCTTTGATTGGCCCAAATATCCAAGTTGGACCAACTGATGAGTGACAAGTGTCACTCATCTGATTGGCCCAAGACCCCAAGTTTAGTGGTTTATCTCATATTCTTCATTTCTTCTTGTGTAACCCGAAAGAAAAAACCACCCAAACACTAACAATCAAACTCAACCCAACCATCATCTTCTGTGTTCGTCTAAGAGAGTGAGAGAGAAGAGACGACTGCGAGACGGCGGAGACGAGCTGAGCACAGGGGAGGAGCCACGACCAAGGTAAACCCGAAAACCCGATCTTGGACCTAAAGTGCTCTTTTGATTTCTAGTCTTTGTTTAATTGTTTAGGCATTTTAATGATTGGGAAAAGTTCCTAGGGCTAGTACGATCTCAAGGAGACCAAGAACAAAGACTATGGTGGCTGGAGACGACGGGAAACTGACTTGGAAAATTGACGGTTACTGTTCATCATTTGGAAGGTAATTTCTAGCTTGTTTTTCTTGTTTTTGATTCTATTGGGTTGCTCCTGGGTAGATTTCGAGTTCATAGGAACAAGAATGGTCGATTTTGGTTGGGTATTGAAGGAATTAGAATCGTGTCAGGTTTGCAAGTTGTTTGACCTATTACAGTGAAAAGGGTGACCTATCATGAGATTGACGATGATGACGTTAGTAGTGTGACATCATCATCTATTAGGTTGTCAGGCCACGTGGCCAATAATTGGATGACACGTGGCAGTTGTCAAGTCTAGTCAGCTCTGACATGTCAGACATGTGGATGAGTCAGCGCGTGACACGTAGCACCAGTTAGACATGTCAAGCTGACGTCAATGATGATGCCATCATTGACTTTGATGATGTTAGCATTGCTCGTTGATCGTTGACCGTGACTGTTGACCATGATGTCAGCGTTGATTTTTTTTATGTCAACGTTGACTTTTGACCAGGAATTTTCACCCACACGTGGGGGCGCGTGGGCACATTTTTTTATGTGAGACTAGTCTCATTTGAAAGGTTTCGTCGATCCGAATCCAACGGTGGTAGTTTCAGATCAATCAGAGATCGTTTGATAGGTCATTTAGGGGTTTAAAACTTTGAGAAGCTTGTTCGGGACACATTCCTGGTATGTGACGTTTTGGGGGTTTTGAGTTTGAACTTGTAGAGTCCGTTAGTAACCTTTGGATGTGTTTTGGACAAGCCCGAAGACTGTGGTTTAGCTTCGGGGCAGTTATAGCGCAATTCTTTAGCACAATGAGGACCATGTGTGAGTGGACTTTTGGTTTATAAAATGAAATGCAGGCATAACTATTTTAACTGCTTATTATATGATTTGAATTAAAATACTTTGGTATCTTTCATTCATGGTCTTGTGGATTGTTAATGTCAGTTATGAACTATTTTTACGTATTACGATGTTTTAGTCTTGAGACTCATCTCGATATTGTGTTGACTAGTTTTGGATTCAAACAGGGATTGTGAGGAATGGTTAAACATGATTTTCACTGGTTTTGACTATTACACTGTACATACCGTCCTCATGGGTTATTGTCTCCTCCAGACGTCTCGTAGTATCCTGGAGTAGTCACGGTGCATTGCCTGAGAGGGCCCGCTCCAAAGATAGGCTCAAGATCAGGAGTGCGAGAGATGGATATCACATAGGACAGTGTCTGGTGGTATAACCTGAACACTGGTGGATCCTAGGGAGTACTCGAACTTGAGACCTCGACTAGCTCGCGTAGCCTTAAGACCGTGACATTACTATAAGTCGTCAAAACTCTTTGGCTATCATAGCAACCATTTCCTGAATATTATAATCTAATCAAGTTTCTGTCTCCCCTAAACATAATGATTTGCTCCAAATCATTGTTCAATACTTGGTTGAACTGAGACTCACTAACTCGATCCTAAGCATAACCTGATATTCTAGCTTTTCCTAAGTCATAACTAGTATAATTTCATTGGGACCTAACCTACGCCATAAATCCTGACTCGGAATCCCAAATACCCTTATTATTTGGGTCTGATTCCAACTATATAACCTCAGCCGAATCTAAATCCATAACCCCAATTTCCCTGAAACCACCATTCCGGTCTAAGCCCATGTTCTTCCTTATTGACATGCATAATTAGTAGAAAAACCACAAACTTGCCCTAAGCCAGTGGACTTCCAAAACATTATCCTTAGCTAATATTTATCTCTTAATCATAATGTAACGACCCGTCCCGAATTTCGGGCCAATCGATATACGTGATCAAAACATGAAAACCAAGTCTCTAACTTACCTTCCCGATCGATCTTACCTTCCTGATCGATGAACGTACGGCCAACCTTTGTCCTCTTTATGGCCGCCACCGTCCATCTCAGGCTTCGAAATTAGTCCCTCTGAGTTCATATGATTACCAAAAACACGTTACAATTAGCAGAAAGGCTCAACAACCACTAAATCAGACTTTACCATTTTTGAATCACAACTTACCTTTCGCGGGCTTTGCCTGTCACTGTCCACGACATCCCTCCACGAAGGCACCATTCTCATAGTCTCAACCTCCCCTTCAAGTTTCATTCACAATTCAGAGACAAAGGACGAGAATTGAAGGTATTGGATGGATGGTTTCCTCACGGTCTCTGTTTTTTCACCTCTCGGCCTACAGTCACCGACTACACACACTCACACATTTTCATTATTTTTAAAACCAGGTGAGGCGGTGGTCAAGGCTTCCATAGCCTTCCAAACAAGGGACAAGTGTCCTTGCCTGATTGGGCACAAATATGAACGCAAAACAGAATGACCAAATTGCCCTTTGCACCAAATTACCAAAATGCACCTCATCTTCCAAGCCTTACAACTTCTTCGTCGAACGTTAGAATTGGAAGTACCGCCTGTCTACAGACTCGTGATGTCTTGAACTACTTCATAGTCATTGGCCAAAGTCTGTTTGACTTCCCGAATCAAAAGTCAACGTTTTGCCCCACCTCTAGGGGCAAAACGGTCATTTCGCACCGTCTGTTCGAAATCACTCAACTAATCACCAATCAATCTCAGTAGTCCTTCAATAACCACTAATCTAATCCTGAAATTCAGGACGAGTCATTACAATCTTTCCCCATTTGTCCCCGAAATTCCGCAACTCGTATGTATACTATTACTTGGGGGAATCCAACTTATCTCACACCTGGGCCTCATACCCGATGTACATCACCTGCCAATCCTGTTCTTCTCCTGGTACTTCTTCAAACCATCACCACAACTGTCATCACATGTCTGCCAAGCGGACCAACTCCGACCAACTTTCAGTCCATCTGGCAATCATCCTTTCTTACCGAGGGGTAACACATTTCCAACTCGTACCCGAGGTACCTTTGGGAAGCGCGTGGGACAGAATTGGGAGAATTGTTCACATGTGTTTTGATGTTATCGATGTAACGAATATTTTGGGACTGGTTTCGAGTCGATCAGACATCATTTTGATATAGTTCGGGATGTCCAAAAGTTTAGGATCGAGTTCTAATATGTTTAAAAATCCGAGAAAATAACGGGGATTTAATGAGAGGTTATTGAAAGTGTTAGTGACCTTCGAGTGTGATTTGGACAGGTCCGGGAAGTCCGATGACGATGGATTAGCCAGGAAAGGCGTATTGCATAAGTATCGAGGCGGCAGCGAGGATGGTCTATGAGTGGACTTTGCTTTCTAAATTTCGATGCATGCATAACTATTTTATATGTTTTCTATAGATGATTTCTATGCTTATGATTGCGATATTTATGGTTTACATATTTGCACGTATTTTGATGAGATTTATCGTATTTATATGTATTTCGAGAATATGGTTTTATGTTATGCTTTGATAATGATTTTGATGGATAATTTTATACTGTTTATACGCATTGTGTTTTGTTAATGATTTGATGATATGATATTGAATTTGAATTTGAAACCCATTTCGATAGCCTATGATTTTAAATTTCGGTTTTAATGTGATTTTTGGATTTGGGTGTTCGTTTCAAAATGATGATTTCGGATATGGATTTTGAAATTATTTTGAATTGGATTTGCTGGATCTGATTTTGGGTTTAAAGACCCGGTGATTGATTGTGACCTGGGAGGGCCCTATATGTTATTGAGTTTAAAGACTCGTGAGTTTAAAGACTCGGATTAATATTGAGTTTAAAGATTCATTAATATGAGATCCAGCAGATTCGATTGATTGATGGAAATGTGTTCAGATTTATGTGATACCATGATTTTTTTCATATGGTTTTAAAATGTTTTGGGCGATGACCCAAACGATTGGATTTACGATTTTACACGCGATTTGGATCATTGATTTTTGGGCTGAGTTCCCGTACATGGTTTTGGTTATGGTTTTGGGCTAAGGCTTGGGATTCGAGAAAAGGAAATGGTTTCTAGTTTTCATCAATGGTTCTTATTACATTGGAAATGAAATGGTTTTCGAATGCATGCATTGGTTTTTACGTGGAGGGCATAAATGTCTATTTCTGTACAATGTTTTATAAACTTATTTATTTTCGTCCACTCACAGTCTTTTCTGGTTTTCTCGATGCCCTTCAGGTTGATGCGGATGCGGGCAATTGGTGAGATTGAGAAATCACACATGATCCATGGTGGTTTCTGCCCACTCTGGGAAGGCAGAAGTTGTTTTTGGACCGTTGACCTGGGATCCCTTGTCTGGTCTACATGTCACATGCAGGTTGGACGGGTGTCTGGCCTTCGTGTCGCACGTGGGTTAGATGGGAGCATGGCACATCCCTTAATCCAGGGGGGATTGGGGATGGGTCATGTCACATAATCCATAACCCACATCTAATGACAATCCAATTAAGCATAGTCGTCTTTAATTATCTGACACATAATTACGAGACCATTTGACCTATCCAATCCCAAGGTATTTTGTCCCCACAACCTTCGAGCCAACCACTCAAATCAAATAAAATTCTTGACATTACTTCATGGAAATAAGAACCTCAAATCCAATCCATTAAATCCAGGTGATAAACAATTTCCCTAAATGCAAATTTAGTGATTTTGGACATCTAAAATATCCCCTAAACAATCTCTAGTATACTCAAATTTATTCCAAACTTTTTGGCATGTTGAAAACATCAACACGTGTCGTCGGGGACCAGAAACAGCCCTCACGGGCTACCACATGATGGCTGAAGGCCATCAAGTTTCCATGTGCTCCTTTGTGCCTCCCCGGGCTCCCATGCACATTCATATACTCCCACGAGCATCCATCTCCCTGTAATATTCTATCCAAACGGAATATTCCTTCTGGGAATATTCTATCATCCTAATGGAGAGGAAAGGAATGAGAAACATAGAGAGAGTGATTATAGCTTGGTGGAAGGGAGGAGGAAGCAGGTTGTCTAGGAAACCTATAACCATGGTTTCATGGTTTTACTTACAAGTTCTTAGTTTTGGGCAATGTGCTTGGGAACTGCACAACTACGAGGGTTTTGGAGGTTGGTATGATCATTTTGAAGTAACAAAGGAGAAGTTTGGATACTGGAGGCCCTCTGGGATAAAGGTTGAGTTTAAGTCGAAATGCTTGATTTTGGGTTTGATTTTATAGGAGTTGATATTTTCAAATTTTATGGGGAAGCGTGCAATGTGGTTCAACTGCATCTAAAGTACCTTTTGACAAGACCCATCCCAACCCCCTTTATCGTGGGATGTGTCATGCTCTCTTTTGGCACCACGTGCCATGCTCTTGTTCAGAGTCACCAAAGTGCGTAGTGACTGGTTTAGTCTGTAGCGGCATGTGATGCCTCGATCTCAACTGCAACCTGCATCCACGATCAACCTGAAGGGTATCAAAAACATTAAAAGCTGTGAGTGGACAAAAATAAATAGTTGGAAAACAATTTCTGAAAATGACATTTATACCTTTCAATTAAAAGCATGCATGCATAACAATTTAAAACGAGTTATTTCCATAACACAATAATAATAAAACTGATGCAATCATCGAAAAAACATCATATGTTAAAAGCATCTGAACATAAATCAATCAATTTGCGTTTCTCATCAATCAATAGTGAAATCATCCGTGTATAAAGCACCCATCGAAAATATGACCAATCCTCATATCCAACATCTGTCTCATCTTAATCATCATCAGTTATGATATCTAAGCAACACATGTACATCAACTCCAAGACTGATCACGTTTGAGCACATCGCCGTGAACACATCACCGGTCGACGTTCCACATATTGTCGTGAACATATCAACAATCGATCTCATATAGCATCAACACTCCTAAGTCGAGCCTCCCTCGGGTGCACGACAACAGGTAGTGCATCGTGACTGTAATGACCCGTCCCGAATATCGGGATTGAATATTAATTAATCATGATTTCGAATGACTAATCGGGGATTAGTTGAGTGAAATCGGACGAAACGTGCAAAATGACCGTTTTGCCCCAAGCGTGGGCAAAATGTTGACTTTTAGTTCGGGCGGTCAAACGGACTTTGACCGATGACTGTGACGTAGTTCGGGACGTCACGAGTTCATAGACAGGTGGCACGTTCGATCCCGACATTCGTAGTGAAAGTTATGATGATCAGAAGATGAGGGGTATTTTGGTAATTTGGCATAGTAGGGGCCAAATGTTGACTTTTTGATCGGGAGGTCCGATGGACGAGGGCCAAGGACCGTTACGTAGGTCTCGTCGATACGAATCCAACGACAGGCGGCATGCCGAAATCGGAGATTCGACGACGAAGTTATGGTCACGGAATCGGGCTCGATTAACCGAACGAACCGGGAATAAAATAATATTTTAATAATGAACAGTACCCGGTGACTGTGCACATTCGGATGAGTGACAAGTGTCACCCATCCCCTGAAATCTGATCCATGTTTCCCTCCCAACACCATCATTACAACATCATCATCATCCCTAATCATCCTTGTCCTCCATTTTCTCTTCCCTTTCCTCCATATTTCCTTATACCGTGAACTACATCAATTGAGTGTGTGAGCTGGGGGACTTGGCTGCCTTCTCGTGGCAGAATTGAGGGAATTGTGAGACTTGAAGATTGTATTAATTGAGAGAAACACACGGGACAGAGTGAGGGAGGTTGGAATCAAAATCGAAAATTTAGAAAATTGGGGGGAAATTCAAATGTCGAGTGAGGGGTCGTGAGGATCAAATTGAAGCTCACATTCAGCTTCCTTAGGTTGAGACGAGTTGTTTCAAATCAAAAACGAGTTGAATTGAGGCTCATTTGGCTCTGAACGGGTTTGGTAACAGTGAGAGAAATCGAGGCTGTGTCGTGATCTTGGAGTGATCAAACGGTGTAATTGATGTGGGGATTGTGTTCCTGAGGATCCCACGATGCTTCTGGATCCATCAATTGAAGGAAAACACTGGAGATTGACTGGACTCCATGGTTGCACAGTGACGAAGAACCGAGTTTGAGTCGTGGCGTTTGAGCCACGAATTGATGCAATTGAGTTGGGGAAAATACTTACCTGAGTCCATTGAAGCTTACTGGTGAATCAATTGAACGAAATCAAGAAGGTTTGATGGTTTTCGAAGGATGAACAGTGGCCGGATGTCCTTCGATTGATCATCTGTGATCGTGAGGTTAGAGGTAATGTTTCTTGTAATTAAGTCCACAGAACTCTAATTAGACTTGAATCGAAACTGACTGAATGTTCAATTGGTGGAATCAATGTCGAATTGACAGAAAACGAACCGGGTCGCCTCGCGGGTTAAATGGCCCGTTTTACAGGCAAACGGGTGAGGGAGACAGCACTGTAGCTGGCGCGTGGGTTTCACGCGCAGCCACTCACGGCGGCGCGTGGGGGCGCGTCCGGCCTAGTCTCAAGGTGAGGTCAACATGACTTTTGATCCTCTCAGTGTAACGAACATTTTGACGTTGATTTCAGTGAAATCGGATATTGTTTTGATAATGTTCCGCGTATCCGAAGTTTTGTATTACGTTAAAAATACGTATTTAAATCCCGGAAAAATTGGGGAAAATTATATGTTGTATTTTGAGATGTTAGTAACCCTCTATAATGATTTTGGACAGGAGTTGTGATTTCCAGATTTTACGGAAAAACGTGCAGCTCGGAAACGGACCGTTTTGGACGGTGTGTGTGAGTGTACTTTGTTTTCTAACAGTGATGCATGCATATATAATTTAAATGCCTTATTATATGATTTTATATGCTTGGGCATGATTTGTGTTTCAATCCAGTAATTTCTCGGTTTTATGATTATTATATTATTATTTTGGGCGATTTTCGAGAAATTACGAAATTTGGTAAAAATGATGTTTGGACTTGGTTTATGAGTCCGGGATTGAAATTGATTGAAAATAATGTTTGGACTCGGATTATTGAGTCATGGATTGAAAGATGATGTGGTGACTCGGGAATGAGTCGAGGGTCAATTTCGTGGATTTACGTGAAAATGGCAACGGAGGTTGCAACGCATGGATTTGCGTGATAATGTTATTTTGGGCATGAGAACCCAAGTGAATAGTGATTTTGACTCGGAATTGGAGTCATTTGTGAAATTGTGCAATTAATGATTTATTGGGATTTTATGATTATTTTAATCAGTCTTTCGGGCACGTTTTACGAGGAATGTGCAAATGATGTTTTGGGCTAGGCCCGGAGTTTAAATGATTTCTAAAATGATGTTTTGACTTAGTTGGTGAGTCAATGATGATTTCCGGATTATCCTATTGATTTAAATGTGATTTTAACGATTTGTGTGTAAAAGGTATTTTGGGCTTGAGACCCAGTTGAGAATGACCTTGACTTGGTATGAAGTCAAGATTTGATTGAAATGTTTTGGGATGTAATTCCCGGGATGGTTTTCATTGTGATTGTGATATTCCCAGACGGTCGGTGCTTGGGGGGATTACCCAGACGACCGGAGCTTGGGGGATGTGATTGTAGGATCAGGAGTTGATCCTATGGTAGTCAGCTTCTCGGATGAGACTGAGCCTGGATGTACCACTCGGAGGTGTCTGATCCCGGGGATGTGTTCGCCCAGAGGTGACTGAGCCCGAGGGGGTTGAGCCCAGAGGTGTTTATTCCCGAGAGTGACTGGATATTGGCCTACGCGTAGTGCAGCACTCGTGAGTAGTGCGGATTGATTGGATTGATATATTTCTTGTGCACTGGTGATTAGTGCTGATTGGTATTGATTGTGATGATGTACTGGTATTGAGTACGGGTTTTTGGCCTTTGTGGCCAGTGATTATGTTTTCACATGGTTTGGCCTGAGAGCCGGGATTTGATGTTTTACAACATGAACTGATTTGGTGAACATGAGTTTTATGGACCATGGGAAGATATGTTTTGATTTTATCGGTCCACTGTACATACTTGAATGATTTCATACTATTACTCATGTTTTACGATATGCATGCAAGTTTGTGAAAACTGGAGGGCAAAATTGTATTTTGATAAATGTTTTTATAAGAGATCATTTTTGTCCACTCACACCTTTTCTGTTTTGTGACCCTCCAGGCCGTGGTACGACGCTCGGGACTGATCGTGAGGCAGTGACAGCAGCAGAAATCCGCGCAAACATCCCTTGTCTGGCAAGCACTGAAGGGCAGTTTCGGACCTTTAGTTGACTTGTCAGACGGGAGCAGGACCGGGCACGGTTTTTGACGTCCAGTTGGGACGGGTCCTGTCAGTGACCTCTCCAGGATCACACATCACACAAGATGGTTGACGTCCGGAGGTTATCACCACATCCTCTCCAGGATCACACATCACAAAGGATGGTCGACATCTAGAGGCTACCATCATATCCTCTCCAGGATCACAAATCACACAGGATTGTCGACGTTCGGAGGTTATCACTGTATCCTCTCCAGGATCACACATCACACGAGATGGTCGACGTCTGGAGTCTATCATCATATCCTCTCTAGGATCACACATCACACAGATAGTCGACATCCGGAGGCTATCATCAGATCCTCTCTAGGATCACACATCACATAGGATGGTCGACGTCTAGAAGCTATCATCATATCCTCTCCAAGATCACACATCACACAAAATGGTTGACGTCTAGAGGCTATCATCATTCTCAAGAGGATGATCTCAATGAAAAAATTTCAATTCACGGAGGGACTCAGCCCAAAATAAATCTAAAAAATCATCTCGATAGGACCCTCGCTCGAAACATGGTTTTCAAATACACATGGACTCACTCCTGGAGTCCAATGTATTTAAAAAAGGATCACAAGACTGAAATCTCATTTTCAAATCAAAACATTGTTTAGTTTCATGTTTGACTATACTCTAAGTCAACTCTTAAATCAACTGGGTCTCAAGTTCGAAATACTGATTTCACGAATCACCACGAAATCGTTCAAAAACGCTAATCAAAACATCATTCAAATCATGATCCAACCAACATATAAAAAACTAAAGCACACACACACACACACACATATATATATATATATATATATATATATATATATATGCATGCATCATTTAGAAATTAAAGTTCACTCACAGATCGTCCATGCTGCGTGCTCACAATCAGCGTCGTAAACCACTCTGTGGCTAATCCACAATGTCCGGGACATCCGGACCTGTTCAAATCGTACGCAAAGGTTACTATCAACCTATACAAGTCCATATCAAAAACCCCTAACTATCCTGGAACAGTAAATGTGTCTTGAACACGCTTCCAGAGGCTAAAAACCTCCAAAACACCAACTAGACGACCTCTGATAAACCTGAAACCACCCCTTTTGGATTCAAACCATCGAAGCCCTTTGAACAAGACCGGTTTAACCTCAAAATTCGTGCACACGCGCCCTCATAAACCAAGAATTTTTTGTGGTTTTCCTCAAGGGTTCTTCTAGTATTTACTTTCATGTCATCTGCTGTGATTTCTATAAACATGCCTAGAGGCTAAATACTTCATCCTGGGGCTGTGATGTAACTAAAGATGATCATTTGACATTAATAAGAATTTCAGTCTTTCAAGTTCTATTCTGATTTTGGTTTCTGTTTATTGTGCATAATTGAATATGCTTGTTTTGATGCTTGATCACCATTAGAATACGCATATCGAAATTAGGATTAAGAGCACATACCATGCTTTAATTCTAATGGATCTGTAAACAGGATGACTAAGATTTGATGGCACATACTATGCATAAGAGACTTAGTTGATTAGTTGAACTTTTCTTGAGCTTAATAGATTTCTGTTGCCTAGCCTAAGTTACAAACCATGACTAGATTAGGTTTCAAATCATAAATGCAAGGTTAAGATCACATACCATGATTTAATCATAACTTAGAGAGAAGTAATTCTGGAATCAGATTAGACTTGTTTGGTTGATTACTTATAAACTTTGAATTAGATTGTTTATGTAAAGTCACTGTCCTAGGTCCTAACTCATTCAAAAAATTAGACTTTATCTTTTTCATTCCTTTCCAGTTAACTTGTCTTAAAATCTTGTTAGACATTTAAGTTTAGTTATTTTGCATAATTCCATTCTCTTGCCATTCAAAACAATAAAACTACTCATTTTACATTCAATTTTAGTATAACTTATAGATTTTCAAGAACTGGGTTTCTAAGCACTTAACTAGAGAAGATCTTCTTCAATCCCTATGGGATCGACCTTGCACTTACCGGGCTGTACTATTGTGTGGCCTTGTTATTGCAAGCATAACACCTGAAAACTTCCATAACATTTTTATGAGGACTCTGATTTTTGCATGCCATTTGTTTACGAACTCGTGAGTTTGAATCCTAAAAAATAGTTAAAAAAAAATGTGTCCAAGCAATTAGTGACTTTTGGATCCCTCCTAGACCGATGGTAAAATTTTCCTTTTACAGGTAAATTGAAAATTAACTTAAATTTAAGGTCCGGTTCATTATAACTCACCTTTCTAAAGAAATTTTGTCCTCAATATTTACTCAATGTAGGCCAAAGAGTTCACCTTCTTCAACCCCTCAAGTTCCCTCGAGTCCACTTGTTTCCCTATTGACATGAATTAAACCTTTGAAATAGTTCTCAACTGAAACTTTACAAAATCTTCATAGATAAACCCGAAATGTCATAACAAATTACAATTTAAATCATCCGCACCTCGTACATGTAACGACGCATCCCAAATTCCTAGATTTGATTAGTTACTAATCATGATTAGTGAGGCTAATCGGTGATTAGTTGAGCGAAATCGGATGAACGATGCGAAATGACCATTTTGCCCCTGATTGTGGACAAAATGTTGACTTTTAATTCTGGTGGTCAAATAGACTTTGACCGATGACTGTGACGTAGTTCGTGACGTCACGAGTTCATAGACAGGTGGTAGGTTCAATTCCGACGTTCGAAGAGGAAGTTATGACGTTCGGAAGTTTAGGGGCATTTTGGTAATAATGGTTAAAAGGAGCAAATAGTTGATTTTTGACCTGGGATGTCCGATGGCCGAGGGCCGAGGGCCGAGGACTATTACATAGATCGGGACGATACAAATCCATAGACAGGCGGTACGTCGAATTCGGACGTTCGACGGCGAAGTTGCGTTTCATGGACGTTTCGGGGCACTATTGCACGAATTACGAAATAACTTAACTTTTGGACTCTAGTGGGCCCAGTATTTTATGGAGGCCCAATGGATGAGTGACAAGTGTCACCCATCCATTGCACAGCCCACACATATTCATGCATCTCCCCATTGCATCGATCATTTTCCTTTCTCCCTAAACAAACAACCCGATCTCATTTTCTCACCCAACCATTCACCCCAAAACCAAACCCTTACCCCCTTTGAACATCATGGCAAGGCCCAGGGGCAGAGAGGAGGATGGGTGGATGTTGGTGGCCGGCTGGAAGACACGCCGCCGTGGACAGCGGCCTTGAACCCGAACATGTTACCCGGTTAGACCCAATCCTTTCCATTTTTCAATATATGCATTATGGTTGGTTTTTGATGGTTTCAATGAGTTAAATGGGTTATTAGGATTGTGTTAGGATGATTTTAAGAAGCTTTGGACGGCTTTGAAGCCGAGGGTGGGTTTTGGGAAGCCTGAACCATTTGGTTCATAATTAAACCATGGGATTTAGGTGTTCTTAGGTAGTTTTAATGATTGGAAATGATAGGGAATGAAGAAATAGGAATTATAGGATTGATTAGGGTTGGAATAGGACCAAAAAAGAGGGAGGAAGTCACTGAACCGGTCACGCCGGTTCAGCACAGTGACGGTGAACAGTAAACCGGTTCACCTGAGGTTAGTGACGATGAACAGTGTTTTGGACCTTCTTGGGGCGTGTGAGGGTGCGTGAACCGTAATTTGGGGAAGTGTTCAACATATGAAATCTTCTATTCGATGTAACAAACATTTTGGGACTGGTTTCGTGTCGATCGGACACCGTTTCGATATGTTTCAGGGCATCGGAGGGTTTAGGATATCGATCGGTGATGAGTGCACCATGATCTTGTGGTGGTCGCGTCAGTTGATTCGCTAACGGAGACATACCAGGATTGAGGACGGTTCTGGATGGATGGTTGCACGCATCACTACGATCGGAATCGTGACTGACCCTTAGATATCGGGCACGATGCCCAGCTAATGTCATATGTTCGGGTACGAGACCCAGTTACTTTATGGTTATGATTTCGGGTTAGGGACCGTACATGGATTTTCGGGTTCATGACTGTTTATGGGAACCAACATAAACCTTTGTCAGGTCATTGTGGTTCATGACGGTTTATGGGAACCGTCATGAACCCTTGTTATGGATATTATGGATCATGATGGTTCAAGGGAACTGGGCATGAATGTTTATGTTATGTATATATGTATTCATATACCTTCCTTTACTTGTTCTATCTCCTCCAGGGAGGGTCGTTGGCCTGGGTGGACCCCGGAGTAGTCACGGAGCACGGACTGAGTAGGAGCCCGTTGGGTGCCTTACTCTCAGGAAGGCTGGTATATAACCTCGGGTAGGGTCGGTGGTCTAGGACATTGACCTTGTCTTTGAGAAGACTCGGATTGAGATCCGGGTAGCAAGCGCGTAGCTTTGGAAACCGTGACAGGATTGGTTGTGTGAATTATATGTATATATGATATATATATGTTATGTGATATGTGTAGTTACACAGGTTTTGGGCAGTTTCCCTTATGGTTGGTTTCTTGTGATTTGGGCTGAGACCCTTATTTTGGGCAGCGGCCCGTATGGTCATTTTCATTATGGTTCTTTCAATCTTGGTTTTGGGCTTAGTTCCCACCAATGGTTTTTCTGGATAAATGCTTTTCGAATGCATGAATGCTTTTTAGTGAAGGGTACAAATTTCTTCATATGAAATGTTTTTATAAACTTTGGTTTTGTCCACTCACAGCTTTTCATGTTTTGACTGCCCTTCAGGTTGACATCGGATGTGGACTGTAGTAGAGACCGAGATATCACATACCTCCTCTGGATCCTGGCGTACTTTAATAGCCCGGGAGGACAAAGGTTGGAATTATCCCTTGTCTGACACTCCGTGTTAGACGGGAGCAGGGTCATCCCTCGTTAATCCCAGGGGGATAGGGATGCGTCCTGTCAACGTGGTATCAGAGCAGGTTTGAAATACACCTTGAAAACCCCCCTTGAAGGGCTTGAAATCATAAGAAATTGTGGGAATGACATATGATAAGAATATACCTTGCGATCTCCATAGGCAAAATGTCGCGCCTTCAACTATGGAAATAAGTCCTCATGTCCACTACCGAAGGTACCTCGAAGAAATGGATAGAGACTAAGAGGCCCCCCTCAGGGCGTACCCTTCACCTATATGATGAAACCTCAAACATAAGCGGATTTAGCGAGCACTTGATTGAAGATACATCGAAGTCGCATGTAAGTGAAGCTCACACATGACTGAAATATCTCAAAGTCACACAGGGACATGATTAAAAATACCTTAAAGCCATGAATCTGTCACTACCCGACCCATCTAGCACAATATTGTCCGCTTTGGGCCCCGCCCTCACGGTTTTATTTTTGGGAGCTCACGTGGAACTTCCCAGTAGGTCACCCATCTTGGGGTTGCATTAGCCTCAACTCGCTTGACTTTGGAGTTCCCAAGGAATCCAAAGCTAGTGAGCTCCCAAAAGGTCTTATGTTAGATAGATACGTGCCCACACATATAAGACACTTCACCTTTTCCTCCCCGAGCGATGTGGGATTGTTCACCGATCTTACCTTTCCAAGCTCACGGGTCTTGCTCACCTTTCTTTCTTCCAAGACCGGGTCTTACAATCCACCCCCCTTGGGGCCTAGCTTCCTCGCTAGCATACTTTCGGTCCGTGTCTGGCTCTGATACCATTCTATCATGTCCCGACCTATCTAGTACATTATTGTCCACTTTGGGTCTCGCCCTCATGGTTTTGTTCTCGGGAGCTCACGTGCAACTTCCCAGTAGGTCACCCATCGTGGGATTGCACCAGCCTCAACTCGCTTAACTTTGGAGTTCTCAAGGAATCGAAAGCCACTGAGCTCCCAAAAGATGTTGGGTTAGATAGATATAACACACTTCACGTTTCCCTTCCCGAGTGATGTGAGATTGTTCACCGATCTTACCTTTCCAAGCTCACGGGTCTTGCTCACCGTTCTTGCTTCTCAAGCTCACGGATCTTGCTCACCGTTCATGCTTCCAAGACCGGGTCTTACAACATCACAATATACTAGCATAACTGAAGATACCTCATAGCCATGTCGTCGCATGACCAAATATACCTTGAAGTCATGTGTTAGAAATATGAGTGTAGGATCAAAGATGCCTTGACAGGACCCACCCCGATTATCGCCTCGATAATCGGAAAGCATCCTGCTCCCGTCTGACAATCGAACCCAAACGACCGGAAAACTAAATAATATTACAACACACCCATTGTCAGACCAGGGAGATTAAACAAATACATCCGACTGGACGTCAAGTCCACAGTTTCACAGCGCAATATTACAAAACAAGTTAAAGAAACAAGTCCTACTCTGTGAACTAACTACTCCGCAACGGAAAACTTTATGCCTCCGCCTCTGCCTCGGCACTTTCCCCCGCACTTGTACCACGACCTGGAGGGAATTTAAAACAACAAAGCGTGAGTGGACCGAAACATAAGTTTTAAAGGAAAAACAGTTTTTCCGAAATCGGGTTCGCCCTCCAGTTTTGTAACACGCATGCATAACCAAACATTCGAAATTTGCATATTAACTTTTGAAAACTCTTTTTCCGAAACACATGAAAAACGTTACCAAGGATCGCCATAATTCATGTAAAAACCATTTAATAATGCCAGGTTTCAGAAACCGTCATTTTGAATGTTAATTGCACAAATCAAGTAAAGCGTGAATCAATAACCACAATTATGCCGTTGGATCCATCCGAGTCTTTAAACTCAATTTTAGGCCTTCCCGGGATATCAACGAGTCTTTAAACTCAAAACATGATTAACAGGCCTCGGGGGTATCATACTAACCGAGTCTTTAAACTCACGAGTCTTTAAACTCAATTCGGGTCTTTAAACCCAATTTTCGGGCCCGCCCCCGTCATCAACATACCGGGTCTTTAAACCCAAAACCAGATCCAACCATTAACCGGGTCTTTAAACCCAAAACCATTTTCAAACTCAATAAACCAGGATTCATCACAAACCTTTTTCCAACATTATTCCGAAAACATTTCTCTTCATGACAGGACTTATGTCCGAACTCACATGCAAATTCCAACACATGCAATTTCCAAAAATTACTTCACAATGTGATCAAACATCATAAATCCGAAACATGCATATTCATATCCACGTACTTAATCAACATCATCACACATGCATAAGCGAGAACTGTAACCTCGAAATGCGTGAAACACGGTAAATATCTTGAAAAACGTGAAAAACACGTAAAACCGATATAACATACCACCACCATAAAATCATATGTAAAACCATGAATAAATAAGCAAAATAGTCATGCATGCCCAATTTAGAAAATCAAAAAGTCCACTCACGGTTTTAGGACGCGTCAATCGCGTCCCGCGTGCTCCTCTGTAGCTTCGGAAGTGTCCGGACCTGTAAAAATGTACAAGAAAGATTACAAACATCCCCAAATAGCTCGTAAGATTTTTCCCTAATTTCCCGGATTTTTCGGCAAAATAAACCTTAAGGGCCTAAACTGCCGGGCTCCCGAGATTATCCCGAACGACTCCCGAACAACTCGAATCCTAAAGGGAAAATGTTAATTAGACTGAAAGGGACAACTCCCTTGTTGACCGTGATCGGAGATGACATTGCACGCGCCGTCACGCGCCGCCCAAAGTGGCTGCGCGTGAAGGCCACGCGCCAAGCTACAGTGTCATCGTTCTTACCCGGATAGTCTGATAAACGGGTCTGTTACCCGCGACTCAACCCGACCAGTTCAAGCTCAATTCTCAATCAATTCCTCTCGTTTTTGATCCTATTAACTTCTCTAACTCATTAATTTCAGGTCTGTACTAATTATTAACCTCGACTGTCCCTAAATCGATCCAACCCAGACTTGAACAGACGAACGGGTCGTCAACCAGAACTCACCCAAACTAACTCCCTTCCCAAATTAGTTTCACCAGTAGCATAAGGAACCTTAGACGAAAACAATGGCACTAACAATTCAACTCGCCGTTACCTGGAAGTCGTCGTCCTCAGCACTGGTTTTCCTCTGAAACTGAGACTCAGGTTCCCGGCCAACCTGTCCTCCTCCTCCTTCAATTCTTGCACGGTTGTGCTCGTAGTGGCCCCAGAAGTCTAACACGGCCCTTGGTTTCGATCAACAGGCTCCAGAAATTGAATTCAAATTTTTCCCTCCAACTGGTTCTTCCCTGAACAGCACTTGGGTTCTAGGGCCAACAGTGGTTGTCCTCACTCAAATCTTGCACCAACGTGAATCTTTCACTCCCAGAAGTCCCTCAGTGTCCTTAGTTTGGTCCCAAAACCCGTAGGAATTGAACCTAGAAATTTCCCCCCAAAAAACCCGAAATTGGTTCCTCACGGTTCTCTCAGTCTCAGCCCCCAGATTGAATCAAAATGACCCTAACTCCATCCTCACTCCATTCCCATACTCAGTCGTTCGATCAGTGTGGCCAACAGCCCGTGGGAGACCAGCTGAGGTTCTCTGAAAATGTCTCCCACGCACACAGAAACCATGGCCATTCCCTGCACTCCCGTGCCCAGAATTCTGCCCAAACCGTGCACCAAGGCCACTCAGTCATGCTTCCACTACCTAAATCCACATAATCAAATTGTCTGAGCCATTCCACTAGCCATAAACAATTGCACGCACAAGATCCACGGCCGTGCACTCTGTTTTTCACGGTGGTGAACAGTAACCACCGTGAAATGACCAAAATGCCCCTCTGTGCAATAATTACCAAAATGCCCTCCAACTTCCGTGACCCATAACTCGGTCATCCGACGTCCGTTTCAAGCGTGCCGCCTGTCGTTGTACTCGGGGCGTCGAGACGAACATAACGGTCTTCGAGTCAAATGAATATCAATTGTCAAACAAAAAGTCAACTTTTCCCCCCTTAATAACGTCCAATTACGATAATGCCCCTAAACTTCCGAACATCATAACTTTCACCCTGTTCGTCCGAATCGAACGTGCCATCTGTCTATGAACTCGTGACGTCCCGAACTACGTCACGGTCATCGCTCAACGTCCGTTCGACCCCCCAATCAAAAAGTCAACAAATTAACCACACAAAACACAGGGGTAAAAACGTCATTTTATTCAATATTTTATAATACTACATTTCCAGAACGTCCGGGGCGTTACATGCCTCGAGCTAATGTGGCAACATAGATGAATATACCGCAAAGTCATGTGTCAAAATATCTCGACAAATACATGGATGAAGATATCTCAAATGTAACGACCCATCCCAAATTCTTGGGATTAATTAAAAATTAATTATGGATTAGTGGGAATAGTCGAGGATTATCAGACGTTTAGGGTGAAATTATGATTTTACCCCTAGATAAGGGTAACATGTTAACTTTTGACCCGGGGGTCCAATGCACGTGGATCGAGGACTGTTACGTAGATCGTGTTGATACGTGCCCGTAGACAAGTGGCACGTCAAAATTGAACATTCAACAGGAAAGTAACGGGTCATAGAAGTTTTGGGGCACTATTAAACGTTTTACGAGGAGAGGTGACATTTGTCATTAGGTGGGCCCAAATATTTTTGGAACAGGCCCAATGGATCCATCGCTCACCTAACACACATGCATGCATATGCACCTTCCCATTTCATTCGATCCAAACTAAGAACCTTCCCTGTTTTCAATCCATCCTCGCCCCATCATCTACTTGAAAAACCCTCTGAGACTGAGAGTGTAGCTGAGGGTGAGACTGTGACAGTGTGGAGGTGGTTGAGCCGCCGTGGACGGCAGAGGGATCGCGTCAAACAAGTAACCCCAAACCACCTTCTAGTTTTTGAAATTCGAATTTCCTGATTTGGACATTGAGGATGTTTTTGGATGATTGGATGACGTTTGTGGGACTTATACGAGTCGATTGTGGCCAGGATCGAAGGCCTTGGTGGCTGGAGTCGACTAGATAGAGGCTGGAAAAATTGGACTGTGAAGATTAATTCGAAAGGTAAATTTCTACACCCATTTTCTCTGTTTTGAACCAATAGATCTCCTAGCAATGATCAGACGATCATACTGGAATTAATAGCATCGTAACCAGTGGCCAGAGATGGGAGAAAAACCTGGGTCGAGTCGCGGGTCTGCGCGACCCGCTACAGTATAAACGGGTCGACCCTAATAGAGGACAAGGGTGAGATGACGCCATCAATGATGTCATCATGTCAGATTTGACATGACAGACTAACAGGTGTCAAGGATGACATCTCTGCTGACGTCAACGATGACATCAACCGTTGACTTTTCACTGTTCATGCTGACGTCAACATTGACCAGACCTTTGACCCATGCGTGGGGGTGCATGGACACGTGTTTCGAGGTAGGGCCAAGATAATTTTAAAGGTTTCAACGATATGAATCCAATGGTGGTGGTTTTGAGTCGATCGAAAATCATTAGTTTGGTCAAATCGAGATTTTTTACCTCGGGAAGCTTGTCCGAGACACGTTGACTTTTCGAGGCGCAACTTGGACGGTCTGTGAGTGGACTTTGTTTTATGAATTGATGCATGCATAAATGTTTTATATGTGTTTATAAACATGATTTGAGATGCCATGAGTGAATGTGATTTTAATATGGATTGTTTGTCCTTTTTCGGCGGAAAATGTGTTATTGCACATATTTGGAGATTTCTTGTTTTATGTGATACCTTGGGCTTAGACCAGGTTTTATATGTGCTTATGATATTGAATGATTTGATTGAAGAATGGATTTTGGATTTGGAAATATGGAATCGGGCATGAGACCCATTTGACTTGGAAACTATTGGACTTGGAGTCGATTTGATTTAATGAGGCATCAGGGCGAGGGCCGAGTTGGTTTAACATGATCGGTCTTGGAGCCCAGTTGGTTTGTGGAATGGAACTTCGGGCAGAGCCCCTTGAATTTGGAAATTGGATTTGTGGAAATGGTTTATGAAACTTATACATTAGGTACGAGACCCATTTATTGATTTACGATGGTTTATGGAAATCCCGGGCATAGGTCCATTTGAACAGTTTTGAGATGATTTGTAAAACGGTTTTCCATATACCATCCTCACGAGTCGTTGCACTCTAGACGTCCCGTAGTATCCTGGAGTGGTTGGTTGTCTCCTCCGGACGTCTTGTAGTATCCCAGAGTAGTCATGGGCACTGCCTTAGAGGGGTTAACCCGAGGGGTAGCTCACGATCATGAGTGCATTTATGGTTGTTAACCCTAAGGAGGGTCAATG
Organism: Prinsepia uniflora; assembly: GCA_032719365.1. NCBI lineage: Eukaryota > Viridiplantae > Streptophyta > Magnoliopsida > Rosales > Rosaceae > Prinsepia > Prinsepia uniflora. The sequence continues at coordinate 52,039,793 of CM064861.1, read as the reverse complement.
ATCTGCGGGTCATTGACCTGGGTGGACCCTGAGGAGAATTGGGATTTGTGACCCCGAGTGGCACGCGTACCCTTGGAACCCTTGATAGTGGTATTGATTAGACTTCAGGGATGCCGAGGATTGGTTTTGAGCTGAGTCCCTACGGATTTGGTTTTATGCTGAGCTCCCACATGATTGGTTTTGGGCTGAGTTCCCATATACTTGATTTTGGGCTGAGTTCCTATATACTCCAGTTTACGGTTTTGGGTTAAGGCTCTAATGATTTAATTAAGGACAAATGGCTTTCGAATGCATGCATGCTTTTTAGTGAAGGGCATAAACGTCCGTCTTTTCGTGAAATGAGTTTTTATTAAATTATTTATTTCGTCCACTCATAGATTTTAATGGTTTTAATGCCCTTCAGGTTGATCACGGATACGAGCTGTAGTAGAGACCGAGAAATCACACTCCTCCTCCCATCTTGGCGCACTCTGGAAACCCCGAACTGGTTGAGGTTCGAGTTATCCCTTATCTGACACTTCGTGTCAGACGGGAGCATATCATATCCTGCATTAATCCCAGGGGGAATTGGGATGGGTCGTGACATCAAAGTCATGCATCGTGAATGAACATGCATGACTGAAGACACTTTGTACCAGGCCCGACCCTCCTGGGTCAGGACCCGACTCATCTAGCACCATATTGTCCACTTTGGGCCTCGCCCTCACGGTTTTGTTTTCGGGAGCTCATGGTGCAACTTCCCAGGGGGTCACCCATCATGGAATTGCACCAGCCTCAACTCGCTTAACTTTGGGGTTCCAATCCCCCCCAAAGCCACTTGAGCTCCTAAAAGGCCTAGTGCTAGATAGGTGTTTGCCTACATCTTTAAGGCACACCAACATCCTCTCCCAGAACATTCCCCCTTGCAGGAATGTGGGATTGTTCACTGTTCCCTCCAGGACACGGGTCTTACATTCCACCCCTCTTAGGGCCCAGCGTCCTCACTGGCACACTTCCCGGTCAGGGTCTGGCTCTGATACCAAATTGCCAGGACCCGACACTCCTAGGTCAGGACCCGACTCATCTAGCACCATATTGTCCGCTTTGGGCCTCGCCCTCACGGTTTTGTTTTCGGGAGCTCATGGTGCAACTTCCCAGGGGGTCCCCATCATGGAATTGCACCAATCTCAACTCGCTTAACTTTGGGATTCCAATCCCCCCCAAAACCACTTAAGCTCCCAAAAGGCCTAGTGCTAGATAGGTGTGTACCTACACCTTTAAGGCACACCACCATCCTCTCCCAGACCATTCCCCCTCGCAGGAATGTGGGATTGTTCACCGTTCCCTCCAGGACACGGGTCTTACACTTTGAAGTCATTGATATGAACCAAAGGTTCCTCAACTTAACCCTTTTTGCAGTTGGAGTAGTTTGGTAAATAAGGGATCGTTCAAGACGGGGATTAAGGGTACCTTTCTTTAGTTTGTTTGAAAACTAAATTAAAAGATGATTAGAGGGGAGTTTGAAAATGTTGAGTTGTTAAAAAGTAGAAAACTAGATTTGTTTTGAATTGATTGGGAGAGAACTTTAGTTAAGAGCAGTTTTATCTTCTCGTATGTCCTTTACTTTATCCAATTACCTTTCCATCTTACTTTTTTTTTTGCTTAGTCATGTTGCCTTCAATCTAGAATAGGCCATGAACAAATGTATCTATCCTAACACCTTACTAATCTACCTTAGTTCAATAGCACATTAAAACTGAGGAATTCTTTAACTTTGAGAAAACGTTTTTCAAGAAAGCTAAAAGATCATTAAGCTTTTTAATATTGATTGAAGAATAAGTCTTAAGTAACTCTTATTGACTTACATTGACATGATTAGGATCCTGAAATCCCTTGCTACTTACAAACATAAGATCAAACATGTCATATGCTTTACGTTACGTTTTAGAAATACTTTTACATTTATCATAGTATGTATGCATCCATAAATGAACCACATAAAAGATAGGTTACAAAAAATCATGAAAATCGTACATGAACAAAGTAGGAAGTAAGACTTAAGATAACTTTCAAAGACTCCTGACTTAGGGCCTCAAAAAAGGCCCCTAACTAAAAGGGAGATTAGATACGTATAATTGAATGAAGCATGATAGAAAAAAAAAATTATGAAGTAGAGTTAAGAATAAACAATAAATATATTAAGATGAAGCAGGCCAATCTTCAAGAACACCAAAAGTATTCTTCAAAAGTAACTTGAATTGAAAGTACACGACAAAAGGAAATTTTAATGCTCTTGAAATAAAACTAGATCTAAACTATGATGGCACACTAAATTAAATTGATTATGAGACTATTTATAAGAGAAATCTTGAATGAACACTAATTGAATTCAGAGTAGGACACTTGGTTTCCTTCTAGCATAAGGATTAGGTCTTTGACAACTTCTTGGATTCCTTGAGTGGCAAGGAATTGGCTTTCCTAACCTCACTTGGCCTTATCATGCTAGATTCTAGGCTGAAAAACACAGCTTGATAGCTTATCACTCCCCACTTATCTTGGATTTGTACAGCAAGTCACGTGCTGGCACAATTCTTATTGGTCCCTAAGTGGGAACACACTTCTAAGTCGACTAAGAACCAAGAAGGAACCCTCTTGGTCGATCTTGAGCGTTTTAATTACATTGATGACATAGCAATGACAACTAAATGAGATCTAGGTGGTCTAATCACTTTCTTGTTGTTGGGAGGAACCAAAACAAAACAAAACCCAAGAGGGCATGAAATTTGGCCTAGAACAAAGGTCATTTTTGAAAAATCTTATAACTTGGCCCTGATGAGGGACCTGAATAAATGATACAATTTGTGGAGGGAATGCATCAAGAGGGACCAAAAATACCATCGGTGACACGTCGAAATCGAGATGTCAAAAGTTGGCCTTGGGCTTGTCGTGGACCTGAAATGTGGCTCCATGAACAAAAAATTGGAAGTACGCCAAAATAGGCCCTGATGAGGCACTTGAGTAGCTCATGTTATGTAGGTTTCCAATCCTCAATGAGGGTCTAAAAATTCGTACCAGAGGATATGGAACAGAGGTGGCGAAGATTGGGAGCCGCTGGCACAAAATGAGGCAAACGGGCCTGGTCCTGGCTCTAGTACTTGGCTGGGTCTAAAACTTGAAATGGGGAACACGATGGAACAAGATGGAACAAGACCTCAAAACATGTCACTGGAGATATGTTTTGGGACACTGGACATGCGCTAGAATTAGGACCCGATAGTTGGAACATGGCCTGCGACTGATCATGGTGACATGTCAATGACTCGATTGAGGGTGTTAGGTGTTACCATGTACCAGGTCCTCGACTCGGACAAGTGTGAGGTCCTACGACCTGATATCTCATTTTCATCATTTTTGGACTTTGTAACTAAGTTTTCATATTTTATGCACATTATCTGACATAACACATTATTTTCTCCTATTGGTCATAAATTGTATTAAGAACCTATAAATCAAGCATACAATAACGTTAAGAACTTGCATAGAAATGGAGCTATCAAATACCCCCACACTTACCTTTTGTTAGTCCCTTAGCAAAAAAAAAAACAAAAACAAAAAGAGACTCAACCTAATTCAGATAAGCATTTAAACTCCTAGGTTTACCTAGTAGGAGGAGTTTTGTCTCCTTTTATTTAAACAATACTAACAACAACATAATTACAAGATAAGAAAAACCGAAGTTTAGAAAACCATTTCAAACCAAAACCAAAGTTTTAACCATAGCTGTGAATCATATGTGTGATATGTGAGTTCTTGTTCCAATCCTTAAACATGCAAAACAACTTGATTCAAGTACCTTTAGACAGATTTGTTTCCAGTTCTAAGCCATGAATCCTAAGGTTATCTCAAACAAGTATACATGAAAGAATAAAAGTATCACATATAAGAAAGGAAGAGCACATTAAGATCTCATAAATGGAAATTGAAACTTTGGAACAAGAATACATACCTTGGTCTTTTGCATGGCCCTTCACAAGATCCATAGGTCTTTAGGGTTCTAATGTGGCTAAGTTCAAGGTTATAAAAGAAAGGAATGGAATTCAAAGACCTTGAAATGTGCTAAGGCATGAGGAGTCATGCGTGGGACTTGATTTTTTTATCTTCATTGTCTTTACTTATGGCCCACGACAATGCACTTTGTCATTTGTACTTGAGACATCTTCTGCTCACTTGGTACTTGAGATAGTATGATACTTTTTGATTTTCTCTTCTTCTTTTTCTCTTTTGATACCCTTTTTGGGTTACTTACATTTTTTTTCTCTTTTTTTTTTCTTTCTTTTTCTTTTGATACAATGTACTTATCAAGATAAAACAAAAGACATGTCTTACATTTACATCTTTTCTTCATAACATACTTTGCATTTGCACTTCTTCCTTTTGCGCACCAATATCTTCGTTGTAGGGTAGCAACTCCTTGTGTCCTTCCTCTCATCATGATTCTCATTTGATGCTACCTTAGCACGACCCAAACTATAGGGTATGGCTTTATTGTATAGGATAAATATTCTAAGGTAGCATCATGTGCGTGATGAAAGAAAGAGGCTTAGTGTCTGGCTTCAACGATGCGTAGGATACGAACATAGAAAAATGGGTAGAAATAAGTCATTTAGAGGTTTCATGCATGCCTACTTCATCTCTTGCATAAACCGTACGTTAAGCCAAGAGTAATCATAGAGTTCATGAAAGAATCAATGCAAGTTTGATGATATAAGATAAATTTAAGAAAGGATGATGATTGTTACAAAAAAGAAAGAATTGATCACTCAAAAGCAAGAAAGTAGGCTCAAGATCTCACACGATTGTTTGCACAAAGTTTCTAAAGTTACTTTTCAAAAACCGTTTTACTTGCTTAATTAGCATTGACGTGACATCTGACCAAGCAACGGGCCTGTCAAAATACTACACTGGACCATGGCGTACGCACACTAGAAGGCCTCAAAGATCACACAAGGCCCATGCCTTAAAATCCCATCAATATTACTATAACCTAAATCCTAGACAACTTTTATAAATAAGGAGCCTCCTCCCCCATTCAAGGGACCTCTCTCTCCCTTCTCTCTACTTTCTCCCCCCTAAAGGCTCTAAGCCACTTGTATTATATCAAGCACATCATGATTATATAAATAAGAGTGAGGCAACACCGTGGACGTAGCCCGATTTGGGTGAACCACATACAATCTTATGTCTTGGTGTGCGTGCGTGTCTTTATAGCCTCATTGGTACAATTTTTGCATCGACAATTAGTTTGAACAAGGAACTTGTCAAATGTAATTAATATTGTAAAGCATGGTTAAAATGTTTAGTTTAGGTCTAAAGATATTCTCATTAACTTGTACATTTTTATTATTTTATGATTAAGTATTCTTACTAGAAACCTATAAACATAAACAAAACAAAAAAACATAAACAAAAAACGAATTTTTTTAAGGTGATTACCCCTACACTTGTTCTATTGATTATCCTAACGTTCTAGTCACCCCCCTATACTTAAAGCATACATTGTCCACAATGTGAAAACATAAGAACAAAATCAAGAAATCACGGGAAGAGGAAAACAAGAAAATCAAGAATACATAAGAAAAACAAGAATAGAAATATGTGTACCTTAGCTACGTTACCTCCTAGGAGTGCTTGATTTAATGTCTAGGTAAGCCGTAGTCCTTACCTAAATGTTTGGTACCCTTTGCATTGCAAGGTAGTCCACGGGGGTCTTTGTTACACGAGCAAAGGCTTTCCAAGATGTTTGTGATGTTGATGGAGTGTTTGATTGAGGAATGGACAGCCAAGGTTCCTTAGCCGCTTGTAAAGGCTCTTTAGGTGGCACATTTGTGGAAAAAAGTGTGCTTGGATCATCCTTGAGAGTTGACGGATTTGGATGAGTAATTTGCACGATATTCTTGACTTCTTTTGGACCTTGATGCTCCTTCGACGTTTTAGAGAAATTACTTCCCCTTCAAACTCCATTGTCATCTTCTTGGAATGTACATTGATCTTAGTTCTTGAAGTTTTCATGTAGGACCTTTCAAAAATTAAGGGATCTTGGTTTTGATCATTTTCATCCATGTCAAGCACATAGAAGTCCGCTGGAAATATGAGATCGTCGATTTTCACAAGAACATATCCTAATAAGCCCTTTGGATAGGCTTTGGACCTATCGACCAATTGGACAACCACATTCACTTTTAAGTTCTCCATGACCCAATGATGTGTAGATGGAGTAATGCATGACGTTGATGGTAGCTCCAAGATCAAGCATGGCATGTTTGAACTTTGTTTTGCAAATGGTGCATGGAATTGTAAAGCTACCAGGATCCTTGCATTTTGGTGGTGGGTTTCTTTGAACCGTCACCACTTTCTTGTCTTGATTTTGCCTTCTATTTGTACAAAGTTCTTTGAGGACTTTAGTATACATTTGGATTTGTTTGATGGCGTCCAAGAGAGGGAGATTTATTTGGACTTTTTTAAAAGTTTCAGGAATGGATTTCTCTAGCTCTATTTTTCTTCCTTTCACAAAAATTTATTGAAAAGGCACATCGGGAATGCGTTTAGCCAAAATAGAACTTAAAGAATTAGAGGACTTACTTTTAGGTTCTTGTTTTTTCGGAGACATAGTTACGGGTTCCAAAGGGAGGACTTCTTTGATGGGGCCCCGTATTGGGTCTTTGGCGGGTGCCCTAGGGATTGGCTCTTCTAGGACCTTGTTACTTCTTATAGTGATTGCATTTACTTGCTCATAGCTAGGATTTGGGATTTTCCCTCCAGGCAGTTTTTCGTGCTCTCTAAGTTGATTCAAGGTATTGACGACATCACCCATTTCGTTTTTCAAGTCTTGGGTGTCTTGGCCTTGATTTTGTTGGGTTTGCACAAGGGCTTTGGTACAAGACGTTATGGCCTCAAACATCTTGTCATAATGAGGATTGGAACCTTGGATAGGAGCTTATGCGGCATGGGTTCCTTGGAAGCCTTGGGGACTAGGGTAGAACCCGAGAAGGCCTCTATTGAATTGTCCATTATTTTGAGGTGCCATAGGAGTACTTTCTTGCTGATTCCATCTAAAGTTTGGATGATTATGCCATCCTTCATTATAGGTAGATAAGAATGGATAGTTCCTTGGTATGTTTTGGCCTCCTTGAAAGTTTTGTTTTCCTTGGAATCCTATGGCGTGGGCATTCTCCCAAGCACTTTGTTCGGCCACTTGTGGGCTTTGGTCCATGGGGTGCCCTTGAGTGGAGCACATGCTGCACACTTGAGCATTCCTTGGTTCAAGGACTTGGGAGATGATCGTGGTAAGCTTTGAAATCTGCTCTTGGAACTCACTTCGTTGACTTGTCTATGGGTTCTTTTGATTCCCTCATATTGTTGTGCATTATTGGCTCTATTTGAAATTAAGGTGATGCCTTCTTAAGGATTCTTATCCACAAATGATCCACCACTTGCAACATCTAACATTTGCTTTTTCTAAAGGAAGCAAACCTTCATAAAAGAATTGGAGGAGGTTCTCATCTTTAAATTGGTGTTGGGGACATTAGGTGAGAAGGGTTTGAAACCTCTCGAAGTATTGAGATTAGAACTCATCTTGATTTTGGGTGATCCCCGTTATTTGCTCCCTTAATGTGTTTACTCGAGAAGTAGGGAATTACTTCTGGAGGAATGCTTTCATCATGTCCTCCCAATTGGTGATATTTCCACTTGGAAGTTTGTAGAGCCAACCCTTGGCACAGTTCACCAAGGAGAATATGAATGCCTTGAGCTTATGTATGTCTTCATCAATTCCCGTTGGTATGGTGCTTGTGCACACGAATTGGAATTCCATGAGGTGCATGTTTGGATCCTCAGTTGAGAACCCATGGAAGACTGGAATACTGTGCAAAAGGGTTGACTTGAACTCCATGTTCGCTGACTTACCTTGGGCGAGGGCTAGATATTTTATGCATGATGGAACTCCTCCTACCACCATGGATGAAAAAAGGTCTCTAATGGAGCGTAGGCTAGCCATGACTCCTAGGGGTGAAGTAGGCCTAGAGCTTGCTAGTGTGTTGTAACTTAAATGAGATAAGTGAGCTTGATCTAACTTCACATGCACACTAGGTTCTCCTGCTTTGTCCTTGGATGGACGAAATCTTCGTTCTATCTCATAGTCGAGGGAGGTAAGCTCACCTTGAGGGTAACCTCAAGTGCGCATGTACCTACAAAACACAAACTATGTGAGAATTCAAGAATGCAACTTAACTTGACACAAAACAAAACAAGAAAAACACAAAGTCACAAAACACAAATAAACTAACAAACAATGTGGGGATTTTTCAATCCCCAACAACGACGCCAAAAATTGATGTGAACCAAAGGTTCCTCAACTTAACCCTTTTTGTAGTTGTAGTAGTTTGATAAATAAAGGACCGTTCAAGTCAGAGATTCAGGGTACCTTTCTTTAGTTTGTTTGAAAACTTAATTAAAAGATGATTAGAGGGGATTTTGAAAATGTTGAGTTGTTAAAAAGTAGAAAACTATATTGGTTTTGAGTTGATTGGGATAGGAACTTTAGTTAAGAGCACGTTTATCTTCCACTAAGTCCTTCACCTTATCCAATTAACTTTCCATCTTACATCTTTTACTTCGTCGTGTTGCTTTCAATCTAGAATAGACCATGAACGCATGAATCTATCCTAACACCTTACTAATCTACCTTAGTTCAATAGCGCATTAAAACTAAGGAATTCTTTAACTTTGAGAAAAAAAAATTCATGACAAATTAAAGATCATTATTCTTTTTAAGATTGATTGAAGAATAAGTCTCAAGTAACTCTCATTGACGTGATTAATATCCTAAAAATCCCATGCTGCTTACAAACATAAGATCAAACATGTCATATGCTTTATGTTATCGTTTTAGCAATACTTATGTGTTTATCATAGTATGTATGCATCCATAAATGAACCACATAAATGATAGGTTACAAAAAAATTAGGACAATCATACATGAACAAAGTAGGAAGTAAGACATAAGAAAACTTTCAAAGACTCGTGACTTAGGGCCTTAAAAACGTCCCTTAACTAAAAGAGAGATTAGCTGCGTATAATTAAATGAAACATGATAAAAAAAAAATATGAACTAGAGTTAAGAATAAAAAAACAATTTTACTAAGATGAAGAAGGCAGCTACATCCAAGAACACCTAAAGCAATCTACAAAAGTAACTTGAATTGATAGTACATGGTAAAACGAAAGTTTAATGCTTTTGAAATAAAACTAGACCTAAACTATGGTGGCACACTCAATTACATTGATTACGAGGCTATTTATAAGAGAAATCTTGACTGAACACTTATTGAATTCATAGTAGAACACTTAGATTCCTTCTTGCATAAGGATTAGGTCTTTGACAACTTCTTGGATTCCTTGTGGCAAGGAATTGGCTTTCCTAACCTCACTTGGCCCTAGCATGCTAGATTATAGGCTAAAAACACGACTTGATAGCTTATCACTCCCCACTTATCTTTGATTTGTATAGGGAACAATGGAGGCAATGAAATACTAGCTAGAAACGACAGCATGTCGTGAGTGTGATTTATGGTTAGAGACCGTTAAGTGAGACAAAGGGCTTGTGATGCTCAGTACAAGCAGGATTTTCAGATTGGATGATGGACTGAATTGTTAGCTTGGTAGAAGGATTAGGGGTAGGATTGTTGGATCGGATGCTGAGCAGGTTGTCAGTTTGGATTCTGAGTACACCTGCATAAGTGACAGGTGAGATCGACGAGTGTCGATGTCTTGTTTGAGACTTGAAATTGACCATTGGAGGTTTCCAGTGACAGCGGATCACTCTCAGATACGGTCACAGAGGATCGAGCTGAGTTACAACATTGACCATGGATAGATGTTTGGACTTGTATGTATACACGTAGAAGCCTCGACTTGGAGGCAGGATCAGATTTTTGCAGTTTTGGTGTGGATTGGAGTCGATTAGAATTTCGAGGATGTAATTGTTTAAGGAGGGTGGATTGTAATGATCCATCCTAAATTTTTTAGGATTATCGAGAATTAAGAGGGGATTAATCGAGAATTATGGAACGATCGAGGTGAAATTATGATTTTATCCCTAGATACCTGAAAATGTTAACTTTTAATCCAGGAGGTCATTGGCACGTGGACCGAGCTTCATTACGTAGATGAGACGATACGAGTCTGTAGACAAGAAACACATTAAAATCGAACATCGTATGGGAAAATTATGGGTCAAGAAAAGATTTTTGTACTGTTCATAATTGGACAAATTACGGGGAGTTAACTTTTTGGGATTTGAAAATGGCGGCTAAAATATCTGATTTGGACCAAAGGATGAGTGACAAGCGTCACCCATCCCATTGGCCTTTTCCCCCACATTCATGCATTCATTACCCACCATTTCTCTCTTTTTCTCTCATCCAAAATCGAAACTGACAGGACCCGCCCCAATTCCCCTGGGACCGCCTGGGGACGTGCCCTGCTCCCGTCTGACACCCGACCTCACAATACCAAAATTACCCTTAAAGGAACTCCAATGCAAAATATCCAAATTTAAGTCATACATAACATCTGAATACGAATAGTGTCAGACAAGGGATAGTTTCCAAATACAGGTTATTGAGCACAACTCTAGACATTCTACGTGCCAACCTACCCAGCAGTAGGGTTCAGGTGTGCAACGTAAACCTATGCCTCTTCCTCGGGATCCTCTTCTTCCTCAGTAGCACGGTCTGGAGGGGTCAGTAAAACAATAAGGGTGAGTGGGCCGAAACACAAGTTTATAAAACAGTACATCATATCAAAAACATATAGTTTTTCCCCTCCGTTTTCTGAAATGCATGCATCAGTATCAAAAGCCATAATTTCATATCATATAAACATAAGCAGAATAATGTAAACATAATCATAACCTCAGTCACTGCACTATACATCCCAACCTTGACAACACAGATGTCTGACGTCCAAGACGTCCAATAAGGTCACAGTCCCAAGGCTACGCGTGCCACTCGGGGTCTCAATCCCGTGTCCAAGTCCCGAACCCAGTCTGGGTATAGCATCCTAGATGTTGGACGTCCCAGACGTCCAATAATAGCAATCCTGCTCCTGAGCCACTCTACGGTACGGTCCCTCCGTAGAATGACCCCTCGCAGGAAATGCGCCGTGACCACTCCGGGGTACCCACATCCAGAGGAGACAGTATCGCTAGGGTAGATCTATACAGTACAGTACTAAATATAATCATCGAAATCCATATACATATATATATATATATATGACTCAAAACAGTGCATAAACTAACCAGAAGGGTCTCATGCCCAAACATCGTAATATGTGCCACAATCATAGCTCAAGATAATTGGATGCTTTTGCTTGAATCACATATATATATGTATAAAGGAAAACAGTTATGCATGTCAAGGTTTAGTGGAATCAAAGGCCCACTCACAGTACAATCCTGCTGCCAATGTTATTGCACGATTCCTCTCATATCCAAACCATACGTAAGGGTCACTATAAGTCCCTACTAATCAACCAAGAAACCCTAAACTAAAACCGACCCGGGAAAGCCGTCCGAACACGTTACCCAAGGATTCAAACCCTAATTTGACCAACCTAACGATCTCAGATTGACACGAAACCACCGGCATTGGATTCGTATCGTCGAAACCTTGAAATGGTACTGGTCCCACAAAATTTACTGTTCACACGCCACCGCACGCGCCTGGTCAAAGGTTTGGTCAACTCTGCTACAGTAAATGCTGACGTCAGTACTGACAGTGTCAAAGGACATGTGTCACAACCTAATTGGTCTCTGGTTTGATTGTTTCTGACATGATGACATCATCATGACGCCACTGCTGACATCAGTATGATGACGTCATCAGCTACAGTACCGGGCCAACCCGATTTGTGGGAATCGGGTCGCCGTTGACCCACGACTTGAACCGATCACAGATCTCCTTCCCCGCCCCCACTTTCAATCAGACTTGGCCCTAAATACTCGTCACAACCTACTCTACAGCTCTATGGAATCAAAACCAATTTTAGAGATGAAGAAGCTACCTGAAACTCGAAGGGAATGCCAGCTGCAAGCTCTGGTTGTCTTCTCCAGTGACTCGTCCAGATTCCGGCCACAAAATTTGGTCCAAACTGGTCATCTGAGTTCCTAGGACATGTCCCAGAAGTGAAGAATGAACTCTAGCATTAAAAACGGGTCGTTTTGAAACAGGGAAGGAAAACAGACCTCTCGGGGGTTTCTGACTCACTGTCGCCGTGTCGCCACCGTAGGCCATCCTGTCCACTTCTCAGTTGACTACGCTCAAACTACGCATTAAATTAAACATGTAATTCGAGTGTTATGCAATTTAAACCCTTTTTGTGTAGATGTAGTATTGATAAATAGGGATCGTTCTTAACCGGGGAAATTAGGGAACATTAATAATATGTTAGTGGATTATGAATAAAAGAATAATGAATTAGAGAATTAAATAATAAAAGAATTAAACAATCAAAGAATTAATAAATTAAAGAATAGATGAACAAGATAATAATAAATTAATGAATTACAAAGAATTAATAAATTAACGAATTAAAGAATGAAATAATAGAAGAATAAAGGACTTAGTTAATCAAAGAATAAAGGAATTAATTAATCAAAGAATCAATAAATTAAATAATAAAGGAATGAAAGAATAAAAGCATCAAAGAATAAAAGAATAAAGAATAAACAAGGGGGGTTTTGAAGAGGTTTGTAATTATGTAAATAAGTGAAAGCATAGATAAACTCATTCTATTTCTATTCTAACTTATGCACAAAGTAGACTTCCCGTAAACACAAACTTCAACCACATACTACAATTGCAAATATTTGAATTAATCACGAAATTATACCTTCACAAACTCATATTTCTTCATACATTAATCATATTATAAATGCACCGAACAGCGGATTTTTACTTATAATATAATTACCTTAAGTTTGTGATTTAATGCGCCGAACAGCGGTCATACATTAAATCTCTCCAAATCTACTCTAAATGCCCCGAACAGCGGATCAACATTTAGTTTCGAAATGAAGTTTAAGCTCTAAAATGTAAGAAGTAAATGATTTTTAGAAAGTAAAACACATGGAGATTATACTCAATTTTCACAAAAGATAGGAAGGAGAAACCAATACATATATTGCATTATAATTAGAACCAATAACAAATAAGAGAGTTTAAGAGAATGGAGAGCAAATGTTACACTTTTCAGATTGGATGAGAACAATGGATTGTTTTTCACAAGGAACACCGAACAGCGGCTGGAACCTTATGAAGATGGAAGAAGATTAAACAAGGAAATTCGGACTTGAACTCTCAAAATTGTATTGGAACTATTTTGCCAAAATTTCTCCTAAAAGAAGCTCAATTTTGTGCTACTTGGAAGTGTTTTCAACAAGTGAAATCAACTCCTATTTATAGGTGGAGAAACACAAATTAAACCCTAAAAAATAAATAAAAACTAAACAAAAATTATAATAAAAATATTCAAAAGTGAAATGATGAGTATGGGTGGTTTTTGGGGAAGAGAAATTAAACAAAACAAAGGAAAAAGCTTGAAAAACAGCAAGAAAATTCACTAAATTGCTGCTGAAAGAATTTTCGGTGGCTGCAAGCTGGAAAGGAGGCGGCTGGTCGGCAAAGCTGTGCTGGAAAGGTTCCGGCTGGTCGGCAGGCGTGAGCTGGAAAGGAGAAGCTGTCGTCGGTAGGCGCGCTCCGAACGTGAGAGAGGCAGCTCGGCCAGCGCTTGTCGACGGATTCGCAGGGCTGAACGATTGGGCCGGGATGTCTGGGCTGTGCTGACGCGGGCCGCACGGATTGGGCTGGGATGCCTGGGCTGCGCAGATGCGGGCCGGACAATTGGTTTTTTTCAGAAATGGGCTGGGCTGCACAGATTTAATTAATTAATTAACTAAATTAATTAATCCACCGAATTTCGTCCATATTTTATTTGTTATAATTCCGATCGAGACGATTCTTTCGCCAAAATACATCCAAATTACAAACTTTATTTATCTAAACTTAAAAATCACAAAATAATTTATTTTATCAATTTATTTAATATTTTAATACTAAAAGTCAAGTATAAAGGGTATAGAATAATATAAAATAATGCTTATTTAACGTCCTATCAAATACCCCCACACTTAAACTTTGCTAGTCCCTAGCAAATACTAAAATTAAACTACGAATTCAAAACAAGTAGACCCTTAACCGTTTGTCTCAAATTTCATTGTTATAATCATGGCATAAAAGATTTTTCACTTAAAACATTTAAGCAAATGAAATTTAAAAGTTAATATATGGTAACAAAATGTTCAACAAGTCAGATAATGAGTAAATATGGTGAAATGGAGTTCTGCACGAATAAGACAAGTATGAATCAACTCACAAGGATATGCACTCATAAATTCACTCAATTTGTGAGGGTTTGTGTTTGCACTCAAAGTATGTGAGAAATACTCACATAATCGAAATGAAGTACTTTTGCAAAATTTCAAACAAACACCTCAAGATAAAAACAAAACATACTTGCACAAATGAACCAAAACCATAAGCTTACTCAAGTGATTGACTCAACTAATCAAAATTTACCATCTTAAGGATCATAAGGTCTTTATAAAGGTTGTAATGGGGCTAAGTTTAGAGGCAAGGAGAATATAGGACAAGTGGTGCTCAATTCGTTCCAAGACTCAATAGACTCCCAAAACGTATCATAACTTCCCAACCTTAGTGCAATGATGTCAGTAATCCATCCCTTCGAACATAGGCCTAATTTCATCTTGTTGGGCCTCGAATTCATTCTTTGTGCCGGATTTACAAATGTACAGGACTTAACTCAAATATTCATAATCAAACCTTATTACCTTGATAAATATATCTTTCTTTCTTTTTTTTTTTCTTCTCTTTTTTTTTTATTTTTATTTTTATTTTTATTTTTTTTTTCATTTTTTTTTTCTCATATATCAAGGTAATAACATGTGTCAAAAATACAACAATGTTTGAGTAAGTAAATCCACAAAATACACATAAAAGTCTTTCAATATCATCATTTTCTCTTTACATAATCATTATGTCTTCAACCGAGTCCTTGGAACAAAGGTAAAAGATGTCTATACTAAGCTCAAGTGTTTAGATAATCATGGTGAGGAAAGAAAGGCTTAATGTGGGCTCAAAAGGGGTAAAACTAAGGGGGTCGCAACTTGTGCGCACAAAATAGGGAACATGGATGTTTGAATTTGTGGTGTTAACCCTAATGCCTTAATCATTTCCAAAATCAGAGAATTTATTGACTTAAAAGCTTTGAAAATCACATAGAATAAGTTCTAGTGCTCTAGAGTTCATTAAAAGCTATGGCAAGCAGTTATGAGGCATATGTATATCAATTTAAACAAAGAACTTATGAATCACTCATCAAAGATGTATATAAGTTCTAAAGCTCACATAAGGTTCAAATGATTCATACTTATCATATCATGCTTATTTATGTACCAATTTACATGCATTATCTTCAAGTAGTAACACTTAATCACAAAATATTAACAAACAAATTCAAGTTGTAGTGATTATCTTTATGGCCATAACATAATCATTTCCATTTACTTATATCATTGACAAGTTAAAGGGCAACTTGATGACTCGCAAAAAACACTACGTTAAAACAAAAAGACTCAAGAAAGCAATAATAATTTTTTTGTTTTTTTTTTGTTTGTTTTTTGTTTTTTTTTTTTTGTATTATTTTTTTTATTTATTTTTTTTTTATTTTTTTTTTTGAGAAAGAAATAAAACAATTACAAATGGAAATAAAACAATTGCAAATTAAGAAAGACTTAATAAATCAATTTCAAATGCACAAATTTTTTTTTTTTTTTTTTTTGAGAAAGAAATAAAATAATTGCAAATGGAAATAAAACAATTGCAAATTAAGAAAGACTTAATAAATCAATTTCAAATGCACAAATAAATTTGTAAACCATTCCCCCATACTTAAATTCTACATTGTCCTCAATGTAGGAAAATACGACGTAATTTAAACATAGAATCAAAGTAAGGAAGATGATTTAAGAAAATGAAATAAGAAAGAAAAACATAAAAGAGAGTGAAGGGTTGAAAGAAAGCAAATCTGTGTTGATGACTCCTTCACACTCGCGAACACATTGGGTTGCCTCCCAACAAGCGCTTGAAGTTTAACGTCCATCCAGCCTAGACCAAATTTAGTTCATCTGATGGGACGTCGTAGCACTCTTTCTGACTCCACATCGTGCTCGCCAATTGCCTCGATATAAGGCTTCAATCTATGGCCATTGACCTTGAACTCTTTTCCAGTTCCAACGTGTTTTATCTGTATGGCTCCATGGGCAAAAATATTAGTGATAACAAAAGGTCCTACCCATCTAGAACATAACTTACCAGGAAAGAGTCTGAGCCGAGAGTTGAAAAGCAAAACTTTCTGGCCAATGTCAAATGCTTTACTCCTGATCTGTTTGTCATGAAATGCCTTTGCCTTTTCCTTGTAGATCAGAGTGCTTTCAAATGCATCATTTCTTATTTCCTCAAGCTCACTCAGCTGGAGCTTTCGATGCAGACCGGCGTCATCTAGCTTGATGTTGAAAGTTTTGACGGCCCACCATGCTTTATGCTCTAGTTCCACCGGAAGGTGACATGCTTTTCCGTACACCAACCTATAGGGAGACATTCCTATAGGTGTTTTGTAGGCCGTCCTGTATGCCCAAAGTGCATCATCCAACCGTTGGCTCCAATCCTTTCGATTAGGACCCACAGTTCGCTCTAGTATCTTCTTGATCTCTCTATTACTGACTTCCGCCATTCCACTCGTTTGAGGATGGTAAGGTGTAGATACTCGATGAGTGACACCATACCGTTTCAGTAAAGCTTCAATGGTCTTGTTGCAGAAATGACTTCCTCCATCACTTATTAGGACCCGCGGGATCCCAAACCTGGAAAGAATGTTAGTTCTGAGGAAATCTGCAACAGTTTTAGAGTCATTAGTCCTGGTGGCCTTAGCTTCCACCCATTTTGATACATAATCAACGGCAAGTAAGATATAGAGATAGCCATTAGATTGAGGAAACGGACCCATAAAATCGATACCCCAAACATCAAATATTTCAACAGTAAGAACATAATGTTGTGGCATTTCATCCCTGCGTCCTAAGTTTCTTGATCTCTGACATTTATCACAGGCTAAGCAAAATGAATGTGCATCTTTAAAAAGTGTGGGCCAATATAGTCCAGATTTTAAGATTTTGAGTGCAGTTTTTCTAGATCCAAAGTGGCCTCCACAAGCATGGCTATGGCAGAACTCTAGGACTGACCTATGTTCAATATCAGGGACACATCTCCTAATCAATAAATCTGCACAGTGTTTCCACAAATAAGGTTCATCCCAAATATAGTGCCTAGCATGCTTCTTAAGTTTATCTTTTTGTGCACGGGAGAGGGTGGTGGGCAACTGCTTGGTGACTAAATAATTGACAATATCAGCATACCAAGGAGTACCTCCCTCGATTCTGAAGAGTTGTTCGTCTGGAAACATCTCTTGAATCGCCACAGGATCTCGCTCATGTGCAATGCGACTCAAATGATCCGCCACCACGTTCTCTACGCCTTTCTTATCTTTAATCTCGATGTCAAACTCTTGAAGAAGAAGAATCCATCGGATCAGTCTTGGTTTCGCTTCCTTCTTGGCTAGGAGATACTTCAGTGCTGCATGATCAGTGTAAATAATGACTTTAGTTCGAAGTAGATAAGAACGAAATTTATCTAAAGCAAATACAACAGCAAGCAACTCCTTTTCTGTAGTGGTGTAGTTCATCTGGGCATCATTTAAGGTTCTGGATGCATAGTAGATGGCGTAGGGCTTCTTATCCCGCCTTTGTCTGAGTACGGCTCCAACTGCATAATCAGAGGCATCGCACATTAGTTCAAAGGGTAAGGACCAATCAGGGGCACAAAGAATGGGGGCAGTAGTTAAGAGATTTTTAAGCTTTTCAAAAGCTTCCTGACAGTCTGCATCAAAGACGAAGGGTGTCTCCTTCTGAAGCAGTCGGCACAAGGGCCTTGCAATGTGGGAGAAGTCTTGGATAAATCTTCTGTAAAATCCTGCGTGACCAAGAAATGAACGGATTCCTCTCACCGAAGTGGGAGAGGGTAAGTGGCGCACAGTATCAACTTTAGATTTATCGACTTCAATTCCTCTTTCAGAGACAATATGGCCCAAGACTATCCCTTGTCTAACCATGAAATGGCATTTCTCCCAGTTAAGTACCAGATTAGTTTCGACACACCTTTGTAAGATAAGTGCTAAGTGTTCTAAGCATGCATCAAAACTATCCCCAAAGACACTAAAATCGTCCATAAATACTTCAATTATTTTTTCGACGTATTCAGAGAAAATAGCAAGCATGCATCTTTGGAAAGTACCTGGGGCGTTGCATAAACCGAAAGGCATTCTTCGGTAGGCCAAAAGTGCCAAAAGGACAAGTGAAAGTCGTTTTATCTTGGTCATTTTGAGCGATACAGATTTGATTGTACCCGGAATAACCATCAAGAAAGCAATAATAGGAGTGACCTGCTAACCTTTCAAGCATTTGATCAATGAAGGGCAAAGGGAAGTGATCCTTCCTAGTTGCTTTGTTCAGGCGTCGATAGTCGATGCAGACTCTGTATCCGGTCACTGTTCGCTGGGGCACTAGCTCTCCTTCACTGTTCGCAACAACTGTGACTCCACTTTTCTTTGGGACTACTTGGACTGGTGAGACCCATTTGCTGTCTGAAATTGGGTAGATGACACCACAGTCCAAGAGTTTGATGACCTCTTGTTTCACGACTTCCATCATCGGAGGATGGAGGCGACGTTGGGCTTCGCGAGAGGGCTTTGCATCATCTTCTAGTAAGATTCGATGCACACAGGTTGTAGGGCTGATTCCCTTGATATCTGACAGAGTCCATCCAATGGCTGTCTTGTACTTTGTCAAGACCTGTACCAGTCTATCTTCCTGTGACTCGGTTAGTGCAGAAGACAATATGACGGGCAGAGTGTCGTCCGAGCCAAGATAGGCATACTTCAGGTGGTCAGGCAAAACTTTGAGCTCGAGAACTGGGGCCTGAATCACTGAAGGAGGAGTGGCATTAGTACTGATTGGAAATGACGAGGGTACCTGATGATTCACCATTCTGGGGGTCTCATTTAGGGTCATGACTTCATCCCAAATTCGAGGTTCTAGTTCGTAATCTGTATCCTCAACCAAGGCGTCCCCTGATTGCGTTAGGCCAACTCCTTTCTGGATTATCATGTTGAGTGTGTCTTCTCGAATTGAATCAAAATGTTTCTCTGCGAGAGAAGTGCACACGTCAACAGAAAAAGTAGTATGAGTTGCGGAACTAGGGTACCTCATGGCATCAAAAATGTTGAAGCCAATCTCCTCTCCGTCTACTTCCATAGTTAATGTTCCATTGAACACATCAATCTTTGTCTTGGCAGTTCTCATGAATGGTCTTCCCAACAGCATTAGTGGAGCTTGATTCGTAGGGGAATCCTCCATGTCTAGGACATAAAAGTCAGCTGGGAAGATGAGCTGGTTAACCTGCACAAGAACATCTTCTACGTATCCCTTAGGATACACATTAGAGCGAACGGCTAACTGAATGATAATATCGTCATGCTGTAATTTACCTAGACCTAGGGCAACATATAGTGAATATGGCATAACATTAATGGATGCTCCTAAGTCTAGCATGACTTTATCAAATGACTTGTTACCAATCACGCAGGGAACAGAAAAACTCCCTGGATCCTTCAACTTTGGGGGTAGCCGACGCTGGATTACAGCAGAAACTGTTTCACTCACCATCACAACCTCCTTCTCCCTCGTCTGGCGCCTTGGAGTGCATAACTCTTTCAGAAATTTTGCGTATTTCGGCACTTGTTTGATGCACTCGATCAAGGGCATGTTGATTTGCACCCTTTTGAAGATCTCCAAGATTTCCTCATCGGATTCATTCTTCTTAGATTTGGCAAGCCTACTTGGAAATGGTGCAAGCACAAACGGGGAATTAGTAACAACCGAACTTGAAGGGATTGGGTTATTACCTTGTGTGTGGGTAGGTTGAACTGGCGGTTGTGTCGTGGTGGTCTTAGTTGCCACCTTGTGCTTTTCAGCCTCAGAAACGGCTGGATCTGGTTCTATTTCTCCGAGCACTTTACCACTTCGAGTGGTGATTGCATTGGCTTCAGGTCTTACATTTGGGTTGGGCGTAGGTTGAGGTGGAAGCACCCCGCTAGCTTGGATCTTACCCATGAAGTCCACGACTTTGCCCATTTGGTCCTTGAGATCAGCGATGTCTTTTTGTTGATTTTGCTGACCTGTGACAAGAGCCTGAGTTGACGCCATTAGTGTTTGCTGCCCTTGGGAAAGAGCAGCCAACATTTTATCATAATCAGGATTAGAAGATGAGGAAGTATGATTATTTGCATGATTATGAGAAAAGTTAGAAAATGGGACCGGGGGCCTTGGTTGCCATGTGGGCCTTGGTTGCCATGTGGGCCTTGGGAACTGGTCTGGGACACGGTTTGGCCCGGTCGACATGTGCTGAGGGTTTAGGACATTGTTCGGATCTCTCCAACTGTAACCTTGGGTCCTTGGCCCTCCTTGATAGCCTCCAATGGCGTGTGCCATTTCAGTTCCGGAGTCTTCTTCCCTTGCAGTGTAGGGACATTGTTCCTCAAGATGGCCTTGAGAGCATATGGAACAAACTGGAGCTACCTGTTTCTTTAGCTCAAGCATATTCGAAAGCATAGAGGTGATTTTATCTAACTTTGAATCATTTATAGCATGGGAACTTACCTCATGTACCTTTCTAGAAATGGGATCGGCACCTTCGTATTGTGCATCATTGAGTGCACGGCTTTCAAGTAGTGCACGACCATCTACTAGGCTCCGAGCTAAGAAACTTCCATTAGCTGCAGCATCGAGCAGTCCTCTATCCCAACCTTTGAGTCCTTCATAAAAGTAGGTTAAAAGATAGCCTTCTGTGATCCCGTGAGTAGGGCATGAAGCACAAAGTTCCTTAAACCTCTCATAGTACTGGCTGAAATTCTCATCATGTTCTTTCTGCTTGATTCCAGTGATCTCCTTTCTTAAGACCGTAATCTTTGAGGCAGGGAAGTACTTGGTAAGAAACTCCTGAACCAACTTCTCCCAAGAGTCAATATGATTGGGTGGGAGACTTAAAAGCCATACCCGTGCTCTTTCTTCCAAGGACAATGGGAAAGCTTTCAGCTTCATGATTTCCAAGTTCGCATCATCCGGACACATACTACTAATGATGAATTGGAACTCCGTTAAGTGTTTGTGTGGATCTTCATTTCTGATTCCACGGAACTTGGGTAGTTGATGAAGAACTCCACTCTTAAGCTCAATATCTTTCTTGTTGGTTCGAGGCTCGGGATACTGGATGCAGAAGTCTGTAGTGCCATTTGTGTTTGCACATGTCTGCTCCCGGATACTCAGGTTTCGTGCCATGGTTATCGGTGTTCCGAAAATCTGTTCTTCTTCTGAATTACTCTTCTCGCTTTTGGACTCACCGAATATTGGGGATGGAGGTTCGAACGAACTGGTTTGCTTAAGTGCGTCTCTGAATGTGGCGTTGCTTGGTGAGATGTCAAGTTGTCTTCTCAGCCGATCAAGCTTAGATTGATGAGCACGCATTCATAAGTTCGTACCTCTATGAAAACAAAACTCTAAGTTAGAAGGCAAGTATACACAAGAAAAGATAATAAGTGTAAGATAGTAGAGATTTGCATAAAATAGCACATAAATAGAAACCAGAATTACCAAAAAGTTACGTTAATGGAAAGAAAATACACAAGTTTCAAATGCAAACTAATAATGCAATAAGTAGAGTTCTAGAGTGTCATGAATAACTTTCCCCTTCCGCTTCTCATAGTACTTTCCTGGGCGTACGGCCTGCGCGTACTGATAACCACCATTCCACCATTCAACATTAATCATGGCCAGTTGAGATAGATGTAACGCGAGAAGCAAGGATAATTTTAAGAGCACCCCGAGGCTAGCTTGGCATATACTCCATTGGTGTTCCCTTTCTTAATCCAAAACTTGTCACCAGTCATAACTCTCCTAGACACCATAATTAATCCAAATGATGACGTAGAGAATTACCAAACCCTAGTGTTTACAAACTCCGCCCCAACCTCATGTCCATAGATTCGAGTCTATGGTATGTGGTGATGAAATCCACACATCATGAAGGGTTAAGGAGAAAGTAAATAAGAGGGGCACTACCTGTTCCCGAAAGTAAGATTTTGAAGAAAAAGGGACTAAGAGATTCATGCAACTCTAAAACAATTAATAGAAATTTTTTTTTTTTTTAAATTTTTTTTTTTTAATTTTTTTTTAATTTTTTTTTAAATTTTTTTTTTATTTATTCCGAATTTTCTTTTTTTTCATTTCAGATTTAAAGTTTAACAAGACATAAACAAATAATTGATTGCATAAAAATAAAATAAGTGTAAACATAAAGTTAGTGGAACATAAAGGTTATGTAATAAATTTAAAAGAAAGTTAATGGAATAAAGTTAATGTAATATAATTAAAGTTAAGGGAATAAAGAAAAAGTGTGAATATTAAGTTAATGGAATAAAGTATAATGGAATAAATAAAAGTAAAAGTAAAGAAAAGTGAACATATAAAATATGCATTTATGAACAAGTATCAAATTTATTATGAACAAATATATATATAAAAAAAATTATGAACATTTATGAACAAGTGTAAATTAGAAATTAAGAAAAAGTAAAGTATGAGCATTATAAACAAACATAATAAGAACAATAATAAGATGGATAAATAAAATATAAACAAGTAAGTAAATGTTATAAACAAATATAATATTAACAAAAATAAAATTTATAAACAAGTATAATATGCACAATTTATATACATACACTAACAAATTAAAATGATTTTCAATTTCCCCGGCAACGGCGCCAAAAATTGACTACGCTCAAACTACGCATTAAATTAAACATGTAATTCGAGTGTTATGCAATTTAAACCCTTTTTGTGTAGATGTAGTATTGATAAATAGGGATCGTTCTTAACCGGGGAAATTAGGGAACATTAATAATATGTTAGTGGATTATGAATAAAAGAATAATGAATTAGAGAATTAAATAATAAAAGAATTAAACAATCAAAGAATTAATAAATTAAAGAATAGATGAACAAGATAATAATAAATTAATGAATTACAAAGAATTAATAAATTAACGAATTAAAGAATGAAATAATAGAAGAATAAAGGACTTAGTTAATCAAAGAATAAAGGAATTAATTAATCAAAGAATCAATAAATTAAATAATAAAGGAATGAAAGAATAAAAGCATCAAAGAATAAAAGAATAAAGAATAAACAAGGGGGGTTTTGAAGAGGTTTGTAATTATGTAAATAAGTGAAAGCATAGATAAACTCATTCTATTTCTATTCTAACTTATGCACAAAGTAGACTTCCCGTAAACACAAACTTCAACCACATACTACAATTGCAAATATTTGAATTAATCACGAAATTATACCTTCACAAACTCATATTTCTTCATACATTAATCATATTATAAATGCACCGAACAGCGGATTTTTACTTATAATATAATTACCTTAAGTTTTTGATTTAATGCGCCGAACAGCGGTCATACATTAAATCTCTCCAAATCTACTCTAAATGCCCCGAACAGCGGATCAACATTTAGTTTCGAAATGAAGTTTAAGCTCTAAAATGTAAGAAGTAAATGATTTTTAGAAAGTAAAACACATGGAGATTATACTCAATTTTCACAAAAGATAGGAAGGAGAAACCAATACATATATTGCATTATAATTAGAACCAATAACAAATAAGAGAGTTTAAGAGAATGGAGAGCAAATGTTACACTTTTCAGATTGGATGAGAACAATGGATTGTTTTTCACAAGGAACACCGAACAGCGGCTGGAACCTTATGAAGATGGAAGAAGATTAAACAAGGAAATTCGGACTTGAACTCTCAAAATTGTATTGGAACTATTTTGCCAAAATTTCTCCTAAAAGAAGCTCAATTTTGTGCTACTTGGAAGTGTTTTCAACAAGTGAAATCAACTCCTATTTATAGGTGGAGAAACACAAATTAAACCCTAAAAAATAAATAAAAACTAAACAAAAATTATAATAAAAATATTCAAAAGTGAAATGATGAGTATGGGTGGTTTTTGGGGAAGAGAAATTAAACAAAACAAAGGAAAAAGCTTGAAAAACAGCAAGAAAATTCACTAAATTGCTGCTGAAAGAATTTTCGGTGGCTGCAAGCTGGAAAGGAGGCGGCTGGTCGGCAAAGCTGTGCTGGAAAGGTGGCGGCTGGTCGGCAGGCGTGAGCTGGAAAGGAGAAGCTGTCGTCGGTAGGCGCGCTCCGAACGTGAGAGAGGCAGCTCGGCCAGCGCTTGTCGACGGATTCGCAGGGCTGAACGATTGGGCCGGGATGTCTGGGCTGTGCTGACGCGGGCCGCACGGATTGGGCTGGGATGCCTGGGCTGCGCAGATGCGGGCCGGACAATTGGTTTTTTTTCAGAAATGGGCTGGGCTGCACAGATTTAATTAATTAATTAACTAAATTAATTAATCCACCGAATTTCGTCCATATTTTATTTGTTATAATTCCGATCGAGACGATTCTTTCGCCAAAATACATCCAAATTACAAACTTTATTTATCTAAACTTAAAAATCACAAAATAATTTATTTTATCAATTTATTTAATATTTTAATACTAAAAGTCAAGTATAAAGGGTATAGAATAATATAAAATAATGCTTATTTAACGTCCTATCATCAGTCTTCCTACCGTCCCAGTTAACCTAACCCTTTGTTGGTTCGAGTTCTGGTGTGGAGGTTTGGACGGTTGGAAGTTTGGGGGTTGGTTTGTTTCCTTTCGGGTCTGGGGGGTTTCGGGTCGTGCAGGCAGGGTAGACGTCCTGTGGGGGTGGTGGCTGGTGACTGGCTGGGTTTCGGGTCTACACTTGTCACTCATCCAAGGGTCCAGATTGATTTGATTCTTAAATTAGATTCTATTCTTATAGCATTATTTTAATTCAAACCTCGGTTTGTTCGGTTAATCAATTTTACGTCCGTGACCATAACGTTTTCGCCGTACGTCCGTTTTCGACGTGCTGCCTGTCTACGGACTCGTGACGTCCTAAACTATGTCACGATCATGGGTCAAAGTCCTAAATATTCCCCGGGGAAAAAGTCAATTTTCCCCCCCTTAGGGGCAAAATTGTCATTTTACAATAAAATAATATTTACGAAAGTTCAGGTCGTTACAGAAACCCCCATTCCTATTTTCCTTCATTTGAACCAGCAGCTGGGATACTTGAGAGTGACTGAGAGTGAGGCAGGGAAAGAAGATTGATGACGGTGAATGGAGGAGCCACGGTGGCTGCCTAAAACCCAGAAAAAATTTGAATATGAGTAAAACTGGTGAAATCCCTTGTATGAAAAGAGTTGTTAGACGGGAGCAGAACCGGTCTAGTTTTCACGAAAATCTGGGACGAATCCTGTCATAACTTGTATCATTTTGTTATGGCCAAACCTACGCCCTAATCCTAGCTCAAAGTCCTAAATATCAATTATTACCTAGGTCTAAGTCCCAACTACATAGTGTGGGCCAAATCCAAATCCATAACCCGGATTTCCCTGAAATTGAAATTCCGGTCTAAGCCCAAGTTCTTCCATATTGACATGCATAATGAATACCAAAACCACAGACCTGGCCTAAGCCAGCCAACTTCCAATGGGTTAGCCGTAGCTAATAATTATCTTGTAATCATAGTCCAAAACCTGCAGCTAATGACAATCCAATTAAGTATAGTCCTCTTTAATTCTATGACACATAATCAGTAGACCATTTTACCAATTTCAAGTTATTAGATCCCTATGTCCTTCGTGTCCACCACCGAAATCAAACACGATCCATGGCATTATTACTAAATGACAATATGAACCTCAAATCCAACCCTTAAATCCCGGGCATAAACACTTGCCCTAATTGCGCATAGAGTTAGTTCTAAGATCTAAAAAACTCTAAGAGATCTTTGATTGACTCGAAACGCATGCCAAACTGTCTGGATCGTCAAAGCATGTGAATAGGCACTGATGTTGGTCGAGGACCAGCCCCACGTATTACCATAGGCTAGTAGAAGGCCAGTGGCGTTCCCACAAGCTCTTAGGGATTTCCACGCACCTAGATTATTCTATCCTGATCGAATATTACATTTGAGAATACTTTTTCATCCTAATCGCATATTCCATCAACACTAATGAAATATTCTGTTGGAAAGAGTAGATTTCTTCCGAGAATATTTTGTCATTATAATGGCTTAATCTGTCAACTATGACGGAATATTTTGACAACAAGATATTATTCCATCAGAGGATATTCCTTTTTTGGAACGTAATATTTTGTCAACCTTAATGGAATATTATTTGGTCTACAACTGATCATTTGAAACTAACAAAATATTTCATCGCTGGTGGAATATTCTATCACCAGACCTTTGTAACCACCTGACCTTTAAACCTTCATATCACTAGACCTAAGGATTCAAATATGAAATCAAAATTAAGAACACATACCTCAAAATAAGCATTAAAACATTCTCCATAAGTAACGTAAGCAATAAATCAAATAATCTTGCGTGGTAGGTACAATAGGGCATGTACCGTAAAACGTGCAAGTAAGTGATAATGTAAAATAGAATTCAGTAAGGGGGTCCACTCACAAGTAGTCAGGGATAAAATCATCCAACGAGGTAGAGTCCACAAAAGCTCCTCCCTGCGATTCCCATACAAAGGTCGACAAATAGCTGGAAATCCTCGATTCTCACTAGTTTCCTCTCGGCTCCAATGAAGCCTCACTAATATTGAGCGTCTTTGGTTCTAAGGGAGTTGGACACTTTAACAGGGCCTCCACATTCCTCGAGATCCCAGTTTACGACAACCATCCACCGTACTTCAACTTCTATGGTGGGAGTTAGCTGTTTTCTAGCAACCCACTGCAACTCCAACGTCTGCACACTCCCTCGTATCCTCTGAACCCACCTGGAATTCAAAGTGAAGAAGTATGAAGGAATTTTGTCATTCATTGCAAGAGGTGGGTGTTGAATGGGGTTATTCCTTCACAGTTTGGTTTGCAATGCTTAGAGACTTGCGGGAGGCTCTCAGATGTTGTCTATAAGCTTTGTTGTGGTTGAAGTATGAGGGGGTACAAGAGTGAGGAATTGTGGGAGCTAGGAGGTCTGAGTGGTGGTCATCGTTGTAAAGTGAGGCTAACGATGATGGATGTTCGATGAGGTGGGGTTCTTTGGTCTATAGTTGTGTGAGGACGGTGGCAGGGTCCAGCTAAGGGCCTCTCTTTAAGGAGAACGACGACAATCGTTGTGTCCCCTCATTGTCAAGCTAGATCAGTGTGTTTTCTTTGAAAAGCACCGTCTATATGCATGATACACACCTGTCCTTATTGAGCTGCTAGGAAGCCCAATTACAATTGGTCCACATGGTGGTCCAATAGTTAGTTTAAAAGTGTGATAAAGAGTTTAAATAAAGATGTTCACCCATGTGAGTTCGAAGGGCAAATTCTTGTAAGGTAAGTAAAAATAGTACAATAATGGTACGAGTCGTAACAGTCTACCCCCTTACAGAACTTTCATCCTCGAAATTTTATTGAAGTTCAAAGAAAGTTACAAGGATTACAAGGCAAAGCATTGTAGATCCAAGACTTAGAACATGTGGGGGGGTACTCTTCTTTCGATTGTTCTTCCCACTCCTAAGTTGCCTCTTCCTCAGTGTGGTTCTTAACATCATCTTGACGAGTGGTATAACTCGATTCGTGAATGCTTTTTCATTACAATCCAGATTTGCCACTGGCTATTCCTTGTATGTAAGATCCATGTTAATCCTTAGAGGTCAAGTTGGAGAGAACACGTAGGTCGGGTTGGGTAAGTGTTTCCTCAGTAGGGAGACATGGAACACATTGTGCATTCGAGAGAACTATGGAGGTAGGTTTATTCGATCCATAATTACACCAATAGGCTCGACTATTGGGTAAGGTCCGATAAATCGGAAACTCAATTTTCCTCATTTCCAAAAACAAATTACTCCCTTCCAGGGCGAAAACCTAAAGGTACCCTAGATCTTCGAGATTGAATACCTGATCGTTGGAGTGTCCATCATCTATCTTATTTTTCTTGTCCTGAGCTACTTTTAGGTTGTCGGTGATGATTCTGAACTACTCTTTGGTCTTGTCTACTAACTTTGGCCCATCTAAGGCTCTCTCTCCAACTTTTGACCATTAGACCAGAGTCTAGCAGGATTTCCCATACAAGGCTTCAAACGACATCATTCTCAAACTAGAATGGTAATTATTTTTTTAAGCGAACTCCATTATTGGTAGATACTAGCCCCAACTTCCTCTAAACTGTAGCAAGGAGGAACGAAGCATGTCCTCTAACGTTTGAATGGTTCGCTCAAACTGTTTTGCAGTCTGGGGATGGAAAGCGGTGTTGTAAGACAACTGGACACCAAAAGATTCTTGGAAGGCTTTCTAAAGTTGGATGTGAAGTGAGGGTCTCAGTTAGATATAATTGATATAGGAGTACCATGGAGTCGAATTATCTCTTTGACGAACAACTAGGCTAGATCATTCAGCTTGGCATCAGCACAGACAAGAAAGAAGTGTGATGACTTCGTCAGACGATCGACTACAACCCAAATGCTATCAAAATCAAAACTGGTTCTGGGTATCCTAAACACGAAATCCATGGTGATATGCTCCTATTTCCATTCAGGATCGACAATGGCTATGATAGGCTTCTATCTTTCTATTTCACCAGCTAGAAAATAGGACACATATGTACATACTCTGCTAGTTCTCTCTTTATTCCACGCCAG
This sequence comes from Prinsepia uniflora, assembly GCA_032719365.1. Taxonomy (NCBI): domain Eukaryota; kingdom Viridiplantae; phylum Streptophyta; class Magnoliopsida; order Rosales; family Rosaceae; genus Prinsepia; species Prinsepia uniflora. The sequence continues at coordinate 52,010,693 of CM064861.1, read as the reverse complement.
TAGTAGAATGGGTGAATTGACAGGACCCATCCCAATCCCCCCGGGATTACCATGGAATGTGCCCTGCTCCCGTCCAAAAAGGGGTGTCAGACAAGGGATGACCAAGAGCCACTGCCCAAACGGGGCATCCAGAGTGCGCAAGGATCGATGGAGGAGGTGTGCAATGTCCCAGTCTCTGCTGCAATCGTATCCGTGATCAACCTGAAGGGCATTAAAACCAAAAGCTGTGAGTGGACAAAACCAATAAGTTCATCAAATACATTTATAAGACATTTATGCCCTCCAATAAAAACGTATGCATGCCACGAAAAACCAGTAACCAAAACGTTTGCTCAACCGAGCCATTAGGGCCTTAGCCCAAAAACCGTTAACCAAAAACCAAGTGTGGGAACTCAGCCCAAAACTGTGGAATACCACCACCATACATATTAAAACCATGTGGGTCACCACCCACGACCATAGATGAACATCAATTCAAAATCCAAAACCATTTAGGGTCCCCGACCCTACATACCATTTCATAACCAATAATCCATTTTTACCACATAACACATATCCAACCAATAAGCCATTTTATTCATTAATCCATATTTTACCATTACCATCACCAGCATCCCAGATGCTTAGCGTCCCAGACGCTTGACGTCCCTGACGTCATATCTCACGGTTTCATAAGCTACGCGTGCTGCCCGGGGTCTCTCCAGGTCCATATATCTGACATCCCTGATGTCTGACGTCCCTGACGTCAATCATAGCAATCCTGCTCCTGAGTCATCATACGGTCCGGCTGCTCCGTATAATGACCCCTCGCAGGTAATGCACCGTGACTTCCCCAGTGTCCCAGACATCTGGAGGAGACCATCATATATCCTTGTATCCAGATGGTATAGGGAAAACAGTTTTATTAAATCCTTTTATCACATCATTACCATTGGGCCCTGCCTGAAATTTCCATAAAACCACATAATTCCATTTAGGGTCCCTGACCCAAAATCACAATTATTAAATATAGGGTCCCTGACCCGAAATCACATTTATAATCCAACTGGGCCTCATGCCCGATTTTATGAACCACTGGGCCCACGGCCCGATTTGTAAACCAACTGGGCCCGCAGCCCGACTTATAAACCCACTGGGCCCACGGCCCGAATTCATAAATCAACTGGGCCCCTGGCCCGACAACATAACTCAAATGGGTCTCAGCCCGATTTCATACCAACTGGGCCCCTGGCCCGATTTCATTAACCAACTGGGCCCCCGGCCCGATTTTCAAATGGACTCCAAGTCCGAAATTTCCAACATAATTGGGCCTCAAGCCCGAGTTCATATTTCCAATTTCAAAACCATTTCATCACATTATATCCAAGTCATAAATATGGAAAATCCATGTAAAACCGGAAAACCTCGATTTACGTGCAAGCACGTAAATCGCCTCGAAATACGTGAAACCGTACAATTTACCAACAACCAAATCAACATCACACAATCACAACCATAATCCATATAAAACATTTAAGCATTCATAGAATTTGTAAAACCAAAGTCCACTCACAGACCGTTTTAACCGTGTGCCTCGATATGCGTGCCACCGGCCCTCCCGGGCCACACCACTATCACCGGGACTCCCAATCCTGTCCAAATCACATTAGAGGGTTACTAACCTCATTGTTAACATCCTATCAAAGTCCCGTAATTTTCCCGAATTTTTACTTATTTTTAAACTTAATTTAAAACCTTCGGACATCCCGAACACTATCGAGACGGTGTCCGATCGACACGAAACCAATCCCAAAATGTCCGTTACATCGAATAGATTAAAAGTCATGTTGGAAGTTTCCCCAAAATACCCTTCACGCGCCCCCACACGTCAGGTCAACATTCAGGTCAACAATGATGACGTCATGCTACAGTAACCGGGTTCTGAAACCGGGTCTGTAACCGGGTCGCCGTCGACCCGCGGCTTGACCCGATCACAGATCGAGTTCCAGACCACCATTTTTGATGCGGTTTGATCCTATGGACTCGTCATAACCTCCTCTACGGTTCTGTGACATCCAAACTCATTTTTAGGTGGATTAAACTACCTGAAAACTGACGGGAAAAGCGGCTGAGAACTCAGGTCATCCTCTCCGGCGACTCGTCGAGATTCCGGCCGTGGTTCATGGTCCAAAATGGTCGTCTAGGTTCCTAGGACATGTCTCAAAAACAAACAAACAATTTCAATGTCAAAAACGGACGTTTCGAAGCAGGGAAGTAAATCGGGTCTTCACGGTTTTTCAGACTTACCGCCGCCGTGTCGCCGCCGTGGCCCGTCCAGTCGTGGTCTGAGTCGTCCTAAGGTTCCAGTTTACCAATCCCTGCGTTTGTTCGAGCCCAGATATGAAGGTTTGGATGGTTGGACAATTTTGGGCCGATCGGGTTCCTCTCGGGTCTGGGTGGTTTTCGGTCGTGCAGGGCGGCCGTGGTGGTGGTGGCCGTCATCTGGAGGTGGCTGGGGTCTGTCTGGAGGTGTCTGATGCGTGGGTTGAGGTTGAGATGTGGTCTGGTGTGATTGTTCGAAGGGTGAGGGTGCACGGGTTTGAGAGAAAAATGAGAATGAATGTGAGTCTGATGGTTTAAGAACAAAATAAGAAAATGAAGCAACGGCTAGGATCTAATCTGGGTATAGGATGGAGGGTGAGGATTTAAGGAGATTAATTAATTAATTAACTAAATGGCCAACATAGATCCCTGATTTAAGGATTGAAGGGGATGATGACATGTGTCACTCATCAAGGGTCCAGATTGGTTTGGATTAAAGTAATCAGATTTTATTATTATATTATTATTTTATTCCGAGTCTCGGTTAATCGCGTTTTACGTCCTTGACCATAACTTCGTCGTCGAATCTCCGATTTCGGCATGCCGCCTGTCGTTGGATTCGTATCGACGAAACCTAAGTAACGGTCCTTGGCCCTCGTCCATCGGACCTCCCGATCAAAAAGTCAACATTTGGCCCCTAGTATGCCAAATTACCAAACTACCCCTCAACTTCTGAACACCATAACTTTCTCTACGAATGTCGGAATCGAACGTGCCACCTGTCTATGAACTCGTGACGTCCCGAACTACGTCACGGTCATCGGTCAAAGTCCATTTGACCGCCCGAATAAAAAGTCAACATTTTGCCCACGACCAGGGGCAAAACGGTCATTTTGCACATTTTGTCCGATTCCGCCCTACTAACCACCGTTCAACCTCGCTAATCAAGATTAGTCACTAAACTAATCCCGGAATTCGGGACGGATCGTTACATGAATGGTGTGATAGATCTTTGTTCTTCTTGGATGCATGGCATAGGCGAACAGGTGGGCTTCATCTAGGACTGTTTCCTTAGCTCCTAATTTTCTAGCAAGTAGAGGCAGTTCCACAACCAGAGTGATCCATCTTTGGAAATCTTGTAGTCTTGTCGTTTCGTAGCATTGACTTCCTAGATTAGCTTCCAAGTCTTCTCGTTATTCCCGTGTGCTACCAACACCTTGTTGATGAGTGATGGTCGGACCTGGAAGTGGACTAACAGTCCTCCATCGGTAGAAGTCGTCACTGCTGCTCCATTATTTCTCAACTTTATCCAAAGTGACGGCTTCGATATTCGGATAAACTGGCTCATCCATGAGATTTCCTACTTAAACTGTCAGCTACAAAGATGGCTTGCTTGGATGGTAGTCAAAGTACAATCATAGTCGCCCAAAAGCTCCACTCAACGTCTTTGCCTCAAATTGAGATCCCTTTGGATCATTAAGTATTTCAGGCTCTAGTGATCGGCATAGATCTGACAAGTTTCCCTGTAAAGGTAATGTCGTCAAAATTTTAAGGAAAATATCACCGTGACCAATTATAAAACATGGGTGGGGTAGTTTGACTTGTGTCGCTTTAACTATCGGGATGTGTAAGCGATTACTTGCTGATTTTGCATTAGTAAGCACCCAAGTCCCTGTAATGATGCGTCACTATAAATGTCAAAGGGTTGATTAGGTTCTGGTAGCATAAACACTAGTGTAGTGGTGAGCCACTCCTTCAATGTCTGGAAGCTCCTCTCATAATCTTCACTCTAGAAGAAAGGTACTCCCTTTTAGGTTAATTTTGTAAAGGGAAGGGCAACATCTGAAAAATCTTTCACAATCTTCACTCTAGAAGAAAGGTACTCCCAAGTCCTAGGAAGCTACGTACCTTACTGACATTGTTGACCTGTTCCCAGTTCTGAACTATTTCTACCTTCTTGGGATACACAAATATACCCACTTTCGAAATAATATGCCCCAAGAAGCCTATCTGATCCAACCTGAATTGACATTTCTCAAATTTTACAAATAACGTTTCCCATCTCTATTTCCCCAAGACCAACCTCAGGTGTTTCGTATGCTCTGGCCCGGATTCCTTTGAAGTAAACCAATATGTCATCGATAAATACAATGACGAACCGATCCAAGTATGGTCGTAAAACTTTGTTCATTAGGTCCATGAAAGCACCTAGAGCATTAGTTAGCCAAAATAGCATAACTCGAATTTCATAGTGACTGTAATGTGTCCAGAAAGCTGTGTTTGGAACGTCTTCCTCTCTAATCCATAACTGGTTGTAGCCAAATCATAGATCAATTTTGGAAAATACTTGTGTCCCCTTTAGTTGAACAAAAAGGTCATTAATGTGGGGTAGTAGGTAGTGGTTTTTGATGGTCACCTGGATGAGTCGATGATAGTCTATGCATAGCCACATAAACCCATTATGTTTCTTCACAAACTGCATCGATGCCCCCAAGGGGGATGTTCTTCGTTGAATAAAACCCTTCTCCAAAAAATGCTGGAGTTGCGGGCTAAGTTCTTGTAGTTCAGCCGAAGCCATCCTATAGGTTGTGAGGGAAATTGGTTTGTAACCTAATAATGCGTCAATAGTGAACTCAATCTCACGTGCAGGTGGTAACCCAGGTAGGTCTTCTAAAAAAACATCGGTGAATTCATTTACAACAGAAACATCTTGTAACTTGACTGTTGGCTGATCATAAGCCACTACATGAGCTAAATAACCTTAGTGGCCCTTCCTTAGTAACTTTTACCTTGAACTGAAAGATGATCCCAAACCATAGAAATTTGCTACAACGGATCTGGATTGATTAAAATTCACTATTTTTGTTCTAAAATTTACCATGGTATGGTGTTAGGATAGCCAATCCATACCTAGGATCACGTCGAATTCGAAAATTCCCAAGGGTACTGTCACGACCCGGCCCATCTAACACAATATTGTCCGCTTTCGGCCCAGCCCTCACGGTTTTGTTTTCGGGAGCTCACGTGCAACTTCCCAGTAGGTCACCCATCATGGGGTTGCACCAGCCTCAACTCGCTTAACTTTAGGGTTCCAATCCCTCGCAAAGCCACTGCGCTCCCAAAAGGCCTTGTGTTAGATAGATACGTGCCCACACATATAAGGTACTTCACCTTTCCCTCCCCGAGCGATATGGGATCGTTCACCAATCTTACCTTTCCAAGCTCACGGGTCTTGCTCACCATTCTTGCTTCTCAAGCTCACGGGTCTTGCTCACCATTCTTGCTTCTCAAGCTCACGGGTCTTGCTCACTGTTCATGCTTCCAAGACCGGGTCTTATAATCCACCCCCTTGGGGCCCAGCGTCCTCGCTGGCACACTTCTGGTCGGGGTCCGGCTCTGATACCATTCAGTCACGACCCAGCCCATCTAACACAATATTGTCCGCTTTGGGCTCAGCCCTCACGGTTTTGTTTTCGGGAGCTCACATGCAACTTCCCAGTAGGTCACCCATCATGAGGTTGCACCAGCCTCAACTCGCTTAACTTTGGGGTTCCAATCCCCCCCAAAGCCACTACGCTCCCAAAATACCTTGTGTTAGATAGATATGTGCCCACACATATAAGGTACTTCACCTTTCCCTCCCCGAGCGATATGGGATCGTTCACCGATCTTACCTTTCCATGCTCACGGGTCATGCTCACCATTCTTGCTTCTCAAGCTCACGGGTCTTGCTCACTGTTCTTGTTTCCAAGACCGGGTCTTACAATCCACCCCCCTTGGGGCCCAGCGTCCCCGCTGGCACACTTCCGGTAGGGGTCCGGCTCTGATACCGTTCTGTCACGACCCAGCCCATCTATCACAATATTGTCCGCTTTAGGCCCAGCCCTCACGGTTTTGTTTTCGGGAGCTCACGTGCAACTTCCCAGTAGGTCGCCCATCATGGGGTTGCACCAGCCTCAACTCGCTTAACTTTGGAGTTCCAATCCCCCCAAAGCCACTGAGCTCCCAAAAGGCCTTGTATTAGATAGATACGTGCCCACACATATAAGGTACTTCACCTTTCCCTCCCCGAGCGATGTGGGATCGTTCACCGATCTTACCTTTCCAAGCTCACGGGCCTTGCTCACCGTTCCTACTTCTCAAGCTCACAAGTCTTGCTCACCGTTCTTGCTTCCAAGACCGGGTCTTATAGGTACAAAGTCTGCCATTAACAATTATTCTTCAACGAGAATGGGGCAGTTTTTGTACTCATAAGAGACAAAGTAGACCTCCCCCTTTGGGAGAGCCAAACTTAAAAGGGTTTCAGGTTGGGTGAATATTAGTTCGGCTTGTTGAGCAAATGATAGGGATACCACAGAATTAGTGGCACCGGGGTCAATTAAAACTAGAGCAAGTAAACCCCAAACAAGTAACATAAAAAATCACATCAGGGTTGAATTACGCCTTCTGTTGGCTAAGGTTGAAGATGCACCCGATATCTCTGCCCCCAGTTCGACCACCACAATTTCCATGACCTCAATTTCCTTATCCTACAGATATTTTCACTGTGCCATTACTAGAAGCCCTGCCAACATTTTGTTGTGGTCGACCTCCTTAAGCCTGCATAGGGGAAAACTCCGGGTACTTGGGGTTATACTCAAGTGAATGTTGCGTGGTCCCAAACTGCTGAGGTGTGAAGTTAGAATACTGGGAAGGTGCCCTATAAGACTAAGCAGAAAAGCTAAAGGGATGGGTTGTGCCTGGGTAGGTTTTGGTGAGGAGTCTACAGGTGGGCTAAAATGGGTTTATTACTAACTAGCTGCTGGTAGAGCATTGGGATGCCTCAGATTATGGGGGCAATCCCTGTATCGATGGCCCTTCTGTTCACAAGTAAAACATTGATCATTAGTAAATTCCCAAAAAAAGCTGGTACCACTGTGTCTCTAGTTATATTTCCAACAGAAGAAGGCCCCTGAGTTGTTCACTCCTTCATTTCCCCATGGTGGTTGAAACGAGAAGATCATGTAGAGCCTCCAAAAGAACGGGCGGAGTTAGAGCTTGAGCCCCCACCAATGATGCCGAAGATGAACTTTTTATGAACTGCTTTTCTTTTGGGCTGATATGTTAGAACTAAGTATTAAAGTAAACACAAAGTCACACTCAACACTTAATAAAAACTTATACAAATTAAAACATTTTTTTTGTAGAATGTTGCATTGATAAGTAGGGATCGTTCTTAACCGGAGATTGAGGGTACCTAAGCATGATTATTGTTTGATTGATTAATTGGGGGTAAATAGATTGATTTAAAAGTCCTAAGTAATTAAACTAATCTAAACTAACCTAATCTAATAACTTAGAAAATGGATAAGGGTTATCCATATTCCTAATTTATTTTCCTTATCCACTACACCATACACACATTTTCCTTCATTTTCCTTCATTTCATTCCCTTGGTGCCGGTGGAACCCAAAACCCAAAACAACAATTATACTTCATTTTTCTTCATGTTCACTACACCAGAAATGGCCTATTACAGCATGCCAAAAACGATGTAGTAGCATATTACAGCGTTAAAGAAAACGTTGTCATTGTCGACGTTGTAGTAAGGGTGGCACCTATTACAGTGTTTTCAAAGTGTTGTAGTATATTCATCTTTTATAGTGTTTCTAAAGTGTTGTTGTTAACGTTTTTACAGCACTTTGAAAATGATGTAGTTGGTTTTTCATAGTGTTTTTAAAAACTCAATTATAGCGTTTTTAAAGTGCTATAATAGCTATTAGATTTATTTAAAACTTTTTGGTATGCAATTTTTAGGTTTTAAAATGCTATAAAACATTCTATTGAAGGTTTGTAATAAACAATAAATTACAACATAATTAGAATGAACTCAAATTCTATTAAACTTTGAAATAATTACATTTTGTGCTAAGCAAAAATAATATAGTGTCTTGACTACTATAAATTTTACAAGTGAATGGAAAGCCATAAAAGGTTGAGTTCTCATACATAAAGAAGCAAATTTTAACTCTCATACTCTATGCATCCAACCGCATAACTACTTCAGGAGCTCCATCAGGATATCTTATTATCTGCATCAAACTAATAGCAGCAGAATTAAAATATGATGAACTAAAATGAAAAAGCTCTAAGAAGTTATAATCAACAAACATAGTTTCCTTCTTGTGGGCTTATATAGTATCTTGAAAAACTTCACTTCACCAAGAAGCTATAATCATCATTTCAACAACAATATCTCCTTCTACTAGTGCTTACTTAAAACTTTAATTATGTTCTAGATTCCCAACTCCATTAGCCTTAATGAATGAAAAGATTATGTGACTTTTTCATAGGAAATTTGTATATTGTTAGCATTTGTTGAACCTATCCGCAAATACATAGCCATAACTACCATACTCTACATACATGGTAGTTTACAAGTTCATCAAAAAAGTTGGTGGGAAAGGTATAAATCAGTGATACGTCATACCATCTTTGGAAGTTCAAATCAAGCATTTGAACTATTTGTTTCTTCACAAATAGAACCTATTTATCATAGGGACTCATATAACAACTAAGTGGCACAAAAGAAACCCTGAATTGCCCAATTCATAAGCCTTGATTCTGTTTCAGATTCATATAAAAAAATTTAAAAAGCCTAACTTCACACTAATTATAGACCCATGGAAGGAAAACTCTGTTGCTTCATTAACATCATACTAAAGTGTGATTTTAGATAATAGAATTCATACCTTGCAAGGCTTGTTAGGACCCGACCCTCCTCGGTCAGGACCCAACTCATCTAGCACCATATTGTCCGCTTTGGGCCTCGCCCTCACGGTTTTGTTTTCGGGAGCTCATGGTACAACTTCCCAGGGGGTCACCCATCATGGAATTGCACCAATCTCAACTCGCTTAACTTTGGGGTTCCAATCCCCCCCAAAGCCACTTGAGCTCCCAAAAGTCCTAGTACTAGATAGGTGTGTGCCTACACCTTTTAAGGCACACCACCATCCTCTCCCAGACCATTCCCCGTCGCAGGAATGTGGGATTGTTCACCGTTCCCTACAGGACACGGGTCTTACAATCCACCACTCTTAGGGCCCAGCGTCCTCGTTAGCACACTTCCAGGTTGGGTCTGGCTCTGATACCAAATTGTCAGGACCCGACTCTCCTTGGTCAGGACCCAACTCATCTAGCACCATATTGTCCGCTTTGGGCCTCACTCTCACGGTTTTGTTTTCGGGTGCTCATGGTGCAACTTTCCAGGGGGTCACCCATCATGGAATTGCACCAGCCTCAACTCGCTTAACTTTGGGGTTCCAATCCCCCCCCCCCCCCCCCCCAAGCCACTTGAGCTCCCAAAAGGCCTAGTGCTAGATAGGTGTGTACCTACACCTTTAAGGCACACCACCATCCTCTCCTAGACCATTCCCCCTCGCAGGAATGTGGGATTGTTCACCGTTCCCTCCAGGACACGGGGCTTACAAAGCTAACAATCTTAGCAACTGCTTCTAGACTTTCTGCACAAGATGAAACTGCCGAAATTGCATAAGATGAAACTACAGACAATGTAGGTGCAGAAATAGTAGGATTTTACAGCCCTACTTCAAACTTTCCTTGTTTTATATCCTCGTACCTTAGAGGGTAAAATATTAGTACTTTCAGAAAAAAAAGTTTTCTTACCATTTTTAGGTTTTTTGTTTGTGATACTTGAGAACAGGTGATAAATAAATGCAGTGAGGAAAAATTGAGTGTTGGATCTTATTTGGTTCTCTTGGAGCGACTTATGTATGCAGACTTCTATAACTTGACATGGAGGGTCACTTCACTCACCGAATGTAGTTTTTATTTTCCCTATATCTGAAATCTGGATTAGATTTTTAGGTTGATTCTATTCCTATCGGTTCGGTGTAACATTTTAGTTTTCCTTTAATCTATGTATATTTTCTGTTAAATTAGTTGGAATCTCACCCCTCCCTATAATCCTATTCAGTTGAGAGAAAGTTAAATTGAAACTTGATTATATTGAGAGAACTCACCTCAGGAGTATGAATTTCCAGTTTCCTTGCATCAACAACAACATAGCTTGCTTTGAAGGATACACATGGAATGATTCCAAGTGAAGCAGCTTCCTTCAAGCATAGAACATCATGAGATGGAAAAATGTGTAACCTGATCCTTGCCAACACCCTTCATGAAAACCCGATCCTTGCCAACACCTGCCATGAAAAATTGTGTAACCTGTAATCTTGCCAACACCTGCCATGACAAAATGAAAACCTGATCCTTACCAACACCTTCCATGACAAATGAAAACATGATCCTTGCCAACACCCTGTAATCTTTCTGCCTTTATCATCATTGAATGCCAAAAATATGTAATTTACAACTAATGCAATTTCAAAAAAAAAAATCGTACCTCAACCATATTTTTGTCAACTGTAAGCCTGTTAATTGTGAGTATGCCTGTTTTGTCACTGCACAATACATCTTGTTATGGATACAAAGCATAGGTAGCAGCCATTACTCGCTTCAGCTGTAATACAAATAATCAAAATAATGCAACAGAGCAAAACTCCCAACCCCATAAAAGAAAAGGCCAGAAAACCAATGATGACAATAAAATTGATATAGGGTTGATGACACACTTTGAAAGAATTCTAGTCTTTCTCACTTCGAAATTATTACCTCCATGGAGCTTATAAAGATAGAATTCTCTATTAAGTGGGCTTTTAGGGTCTTAATTTGGTTTTGCTTTTGTAGCAACCAGCACTTGAACTGCCTCTGGTCCTGTCATCTCTGTTGTGTAACCATCCTGTTCGGTTTATGTTGGCAATGGAAAGTTCATCAATTTGAAGAAGAAAATGTTTCCAATTTTACGATGATTATAACAATGTATGACAATTTACCTTGGATTAGTATGTACCAGTAGTTCTCTTGTTAGGTAAGGGACAACTCCAGACAATATTTGAGGAGTACAATGATATACATCATGGATAACTTCATGGTAATCAATCTGATATTTTTCCGACTTGTTTTCTCCTGACATTGATGATATAAGGAATTGTCTAATGCTAGGTTCAAGGTTTCCTACACATTGTTCTATAACATTCATTGCAAGCCTCTTAGCAGCCATGGTAATATCCTAGTATTTAAATTACCAAGGTCAGAAAAGAAATTGTAGCAGAAAAATACAGTGTAACTTGAAAAAAATAACCCAAAAAAAACTAATTCCAGATGCCAGAAAATAGATATGAGATTCTTACATTTCTATTACGACCAACATAGACAGTATAACAAACAAAATATCCTCATGCAAATCCTCACTCCCTTCTAAGAGAACAATCATAATTGTTTGCATTGATGATAAGACAGTTTCTTGATAATTATCACTGCACATGTGACAAATTTCAAACCTTTAGTTATTAAATTGGCTAACCATTTACAAAAATGCTAATAGCACTTAAATAAAACCATACTGTTTATCATTGGAGTGTGTAGGACATTAAGAACTGATAACATAATATTGATTGTACGTTCTATCTTGTACTGGAAACCTATTTTTGAAACTAACAAACTGATACTGACATTGATGCCCACTATCAGATCTACATATGTTTTCTTGGGAATATAATTGAACATATATAAACGAGAGAGATATGGATACATAAAACATATGTCAAGTAAACTGAGTAAAGTATAACAGATCCATGAAATAAGGAGGGAATGACCAGAGATGATTACATGCTTTAGAAGATATGATAAAACTATCAAAACAAGAAAATAAGATAGTACTCTAACTCATAGACAAACACTAAAAGAAATAACACTAACTTGGCAACAGCAAAACATGTACCAAACATTTCATTCACTAGGTCATCACATTCGAGGTCTAACATTACAAGTTAAAACACCATTGAACTTCTTCCTCATGATAAATTTAATCAAGTTGGAACATTAATTAAGTATAAATCAAGATAAGAACATAAAAAAAAAACTAACTAGTAATCTAAATTTTAAATAAATGTACCACTTTAATATATGGAAAATCTTTTCCTAGTTCCATTATTTGTTAACTTCTGGACAATGTACAGCTGAGAGGATTCAATGAAATTTCATCTAAAAAAATAAAAAGTAGGCATCTTTAATTGCTAAACCGCAAATAGAGTTTCATCAAATTTTACTTGGCAAATAGTGCAGAATCTCACTATGAAATCTTACTAACTAACAAAAAAGTGAAATCAAACTTGAACTCTTACTCTGACCTTTTCTACGTTTCTTTGATTTATCCATGGTAGACTCCTCAGATGATTTGGAGCAAGGGATATTGTAACGACCCGTCCCTAATTGTTAGGTTTAATTAAGACATATGATGGATTAGTGAGGCTAATCGGGGATTAGCCGAGGATTAACGAACGTTCAGGGTGAAATTACAATTTTGCCCCTAAACGAGGGCAAAAAGTTGACTTTTGACCTAGGAGGTACGATGCCCGAGGTCCAAGGACCGTTACGTAGATCAGAATGTCATGGGTTCGTAGACAAGCGGCACGTTGAAATCAGACGTTCGACGGGGAAGTTACGATTCACGGAAGTTCGAGGGAAATATTACACGTTTTACGAGACGAATGCCATTTGGTATTAAGTGGGCCCAGATATTTAGGGGCAGGCCCAATGGATGAATGACACTTGTCATTCATCCATTGCCCACCCAAATTGATACATGAATTCCCCCTTGCTTGTTCGTCCAAACCAAACCCGATCTCACACAAATCCCCATCGACCACAACCAAATCCCTTTCCCCTCACCTGATTCAATCTAAGAGATGGACAGAGACTGGCTATTGAGCTGAGCACGGCAAGGAGGTGGCTGAGCCGTCGTGCACGGCTGAGGGAAGGTAAGAACTTGGTTTATGTTTTTGAATTCAAACTTTTGATTAGGACGTTAAGAATGGTTTTGGGTGATTAGAAGATGTTTAGTGGACTTGTAGGAAGGTTTAGAGGGGTTTTTGGATGGTTGTGAAGTGCTGAGCAACCCAGGGGACGATTGGCAAAAATGGACCGTGAAGGGGGGGATTTGAACGGGTCGGTTTGGAGGGTTTTTTCTTAGTTTTCTTTACATAAATAGGTTGCTAGGGTTGAGATAGGAAGATTGGGATTGGATTGGAAGAAAAAGGAAGAAAATTGGCTGAGTTATCGGGTCGAACCGGTCATGCCTGTACAAGTGGACTGGATTGCAGGTAGCGGACTGGACTAGCTGGTCGGCTGGAGCTCAGTGGTGACACTGTAGCGGCGCATGGCTCCCACACGCAGGGGCTGTTGCCGGCACATTTGGGTGCGTGGCCCACTTTTTGGGTATGGTTCCAACACGTGAAATCATTTTTTCGAGGTAACGAACATTTTGGGACTGGTTTCGAATCGATCGGACATCGTCTCTATATAGTTCGGGATGCCCGAAGGTTTAGGATCGAGTTAAAATTAGTTAAAAATCCTGAAAAATTACGAGGCTTTAGTGAGGGGTTATTTAAGTAGTTAGTAACCCTCTAAACTGATTTGGACAGGTTCGGGAGCCCCAGAGACGGCGATTGGCCTGGCAAGGGCATATGGCACCCGTATCGATGTGCGATTTTGGACGGTCTGTGAGTGGACCTTTTTTTCTAAATTGATGCATGCATAACTATTTTATATGCTTTAATGAACATGTTTTGTGATGCCATAGGTGCATATGTTGGTGGTAGTTAGTATTTACGTATTTGAATGCATTTCAAGAATTACGATTTTATGTCGTGCCTATACGTGATGTGTTTTCTGTGGTGATTAATTGAATGGGTTTCAGATTTGGAAATATGAAATTGGGCACGAGACACATTTGATTGGAAACTATAGGATTTGGAGTCCATTTGATTTAATGAGAAATTGGGCTACAGGCCCATTTGAGATATACGATCGGGCTAGGGGCCCCGTTGGTTTACGAATTTGCGCTTAAGGCCCAGTTGGTTATGATATCGGGCATGACGCCCAGTTATGATTTATAAACATGATTTCGGGCCAGGGACCCATATTTGGATTTACGATGGTTTATGGAAAACCCGGGCGTGGCCCTTTGAACGATTTTGAAATGAATTATGAAACGGTTTTTTGTATACCATCCTCATGAACGGATGCCCTCCAGATGTCTCGTAGTATACTGGAGTGGCGGGTTCTCTCCTCCAGACGTCCCATAGTATCCTGGAGTAGTCGCGGGGAAATTTCCTATGAGGGGTCATTGCACGGAGCGACCGGTCCGTATAGTGACTCAGGAGCAGGGGTTGCTAGAGGTTAAAACCTCCCCTAGGGAGGGTCATTGACCTGTGAGTCATTGACCTGGGTGGATGTAACGACCCGTCCCAGAAATCGTGATTAGATTAGTGATTAATGACGGATTAATAAAGTTAATCGGTTATTAGTTGGGTACTTTCGGACGGACGGTGCGAAATGAAGATTTTGCCCCTAGAATGGGCAAAAATCTTGACTTTTTGTTCGGGCGGTCAAATGGACTTTGGCCGATGACTGTGACGTAGTTCGGGACGTCATGAGTTCATAGACAGATGGCACGTCCTATTCTGACATCCGAGGAGGAAGTTATGATGTTCGGAAGTTCAAGGGTAAGTTGGTAATTTTGTTAAAAAGGGGCAATTTGTCGACTTTTCATACGACATGTTTTTTCACGTAATTCGAGGATCGTTATGTAAGGACCCGTCCCAAATATCGGGATTGAATATTAGTTAATTATGGTTTAGAATCACTAATCGGGGATTAGTTGAGTGAAATCGGACGAAACGTGCAAAATGATCGTTTTGCCCCTAGCGTGGGCAAAATGTTGACTTTTAGTTCAGACGGTCAAACGGACTTTGACCAATGACGGTGACGTAGTTCGGGACGTCACGAGTTCATAGACAGGTGGCACGTTCGATTCCGACATTCGTAGAGAAAGTTATGATGTTCGGAAGTTGAGGGGTATTTTGGTAATTTGGCATATTAGGGGCCAAATGTTGACTTTTTGATCGGGAGGTCCAATGGACAAGGGCCAAGGACCGTTACGTAGGTCTCGTCGATATGAATCCAACGACAGGCGGCACGTCGAAAATAGAGTTCGGGTGACCAAGTTACGGGTCACGGATGTCTAGGGGTAAAATGGTAATTTGTCGAACGGAGGGCAAAATGGTCTTTTAATATTGATTCTTGCTACCAGGTTGTGACATTTGTCACTTTGTCATCTTCCATACCCCAGCTGCTAACATTGAAACGGGAATTATGGGAAACACAATTATACCACTTTAGACACAAATTCCCTAAATTGTGGGTTGTCCTAATGATTGTCCATTAACAGCTAATTAACCCGTGTTTCAGCCTCATTGTGCAATTGGGAGACTGAGGAAGCCGAATTGAGAGAGAGATTCGAGTGACAGTGAGGTCTCTGGGTGAATTTTGGTTCGAAAATTCAGAGAATTTGGGGGACTTTCGAATTCAGGATTGTGAGCTGTGAGGATCGAAATTGTTGATTCAATTCGACTTCTGGGATCCATACGAACCTTTCTGCAACAAAAACGAAGTGAAACGGTGTCGGATTGAGGATGAACTGAGCTTCCATGGCAGCTTCAATTCGAGCTTGGGTTCGACGGGTTAGAGGTAAGAATTCTTCGAATTGATCTTGGAAAAACATTCAATACACTCTCACGATGCTTACCCTATGAATTAATTTGGAAATCAGGGACGGAATTGGTGAACCCGAATTGGAAACCCGTCGAGGATCGATCGAGAGTCGTGAGGATTTAGACCATGATTCGAGTAATTGAACTTACAGAACTCAATTAGAGATGGATTAGAAGGGATCAATTGAAAGAACGGATTTAATTGGTGTCGAATTGGGTGAGTTTGAACCGGGTCTGTTCGCGGGTTTTTCAACCCGTTTACCAGAAAAACGGGTGAAGGGGACGACTGTGCTGGTTACTGTAGCTGGCGCGTGGGTTTCACGCGCAGCCACTCACGGCGGCGCGTGGGGGCGCGTCCAGCCTAGTCTCAAGGTGAGGTCAACATGACTTTTGATCCTCTCAGTGTAACGAACATTTTGACGTTGATTTCGGTGAAATCGGATATTGTTTTGATAATATTCCGCGTATCCGAAGTTTTGTTTTACGTTTAAAATACGTATTTAAATCCCGGAAAAATTGGGGAAAATTATATGATGTATTTTGAGATGTTAGTAACCCTCTATAATGGTTTTGGACAGGATTTGTGATTTCCAGATTTTACGGAAAAACGTGCAGCTCGGAAACGGACCGTTTTGGACGGTGTGTGTGAGTGGACTTTGTTTTCTAACCGTGATGCATGCATATATGATTTTTATGCCTTATTATATGATTTTATATGCTTGGGCATGATTTGTGTTTCAATCCGGTAATTTCTTGGTTTTATGAATATTATATTATTATTTTTGGGCAATTTTCGAGAAATTACGAAATTTGGTAAAAATGATGTTTGGACTTGGTTTGTGAGTTCGGGATTAAAATTGATTGAAAATAATGGTTGGACTCGGATTATTGAGTCATGGATTGAAAAATGATGTGGTGACTCGGGAATGAGTCGAGGGTCAATTTCGTGGATTTACGTGAAAATGGCAACGGAGGTTGCAACGCATGGATTTGCGTGATAATGTTATTTTGGGCATGAGAACCCAAGTGAATAGTGATTTTGACTCGGAATTGTAGTGATTTGTGAAATTGTGAAATTAATGATTTAGTGGGATTTTATGATTATTTTAATCAGTCTTTCGGGCACGTTTTACGAGGAATGTGCAAATGATGTTTTGGGCTAGGCCCGGAGTCTAAATGATTTCTAAAATGATATTTTGACTTGGTTGTTGAGTCATGATGATTTCCGGATTATTCTATTGATTTAAATGTGATTTTAACGGTTTATGTGTAAAAGGTATTTTGGGCTTGAGACCCAGTTGAGAATGATCTTGACTTGGTATGAAGTCAAGATTTGATTGAAATGTTCTGGGATGTAATTCCCGGGATGGTTTTCATTGTGATTGTGATATTCCCAGACGGTCGGTGCTTGGGGGGGAATTACCCAGACGACCGGAGCTTGGGGGATGTGATTGTAGGATCGGGAGTTGATCCTATGGTAGTCAGCTTCTCGGATGAGACTGAGCCTGGATGTACCACTTGGAGGTGTCTGAACCTGGGGATGTGTTCGCCCAGAGGTGACTGAGCCCGAGGGGGTTGAGCCCAGAGGTGTCTGTTCCCGAGAGAGTGACTGGATATTGGCCTACGCGTAGTGCAGCACTTGTGAGTAGTGAAGTTTGATTGATTGTGCACTCGTGAGTAGTGCGGATGTGATTTGTGATATTTTATGCACTTGTGAGTAGTGCGGATTGATTGGATTGATCTATTTCTTGTGCACTGGTGATTAGTGCTGATTGGATTGCTTGTGATGATGTACTGGTATTGAGTACAGGTTTTTGGTTTTTGTGGCCAGTGATTATGTTTTCACATGTGTTGGCCTGAGAGCCGGGATTTGATGTTTTATAACATGAACTGATTTGGTGAACATGAGTTTTATTGACCACGGGAAAATATGTTTTGATTTTATCGGTCACTCATGTTTTATGATATGCATGCAAGTTTGTGAAAACTGGAGGGTAAGAATGTATTTTGATGAATGTTTTTATAAGAGGTCATTTTTGTCCACTCACACCTTTTCTGTATTGTGACCCTCCAGGCCGTGGTACGACGTTCGGGACTGATCGTGAGGCAGTGACAGCAACAGAAATCCGCGCAAACATCCCTTGTCTGGCAAGCACTGAAGCGGAGTTTCGGACCTTTAGTTGACTTGTCAGACGGGAGCAGGACCGGGCACGGTTTTTGACGTCCAGTTGGGACGGGTCCTGTCAAATTGGTATCAGAGCTTTGGTTCTTGATTTCTGTCGATAGGTCATGCCTCCGAGTCGTACGTCCCGTACACGGTCTGAAGATGGGAGGGGCGAGAGTAGTATTAGTAAAGGCCCAGATATTGAGCGAGCTCGACGGTTAGGAGCCACTGTGTTTCGTGGTGATTCGGGACCGGATGGTGCCGAAGATTGGCTTACTCGATTGGAAAGGATTTTTGAGGTTATGATATGTCCCCTGGAGGACATGGTGCCTTTAGCCACTTTTCTTCTGGATGGCTATGCTTACAGGTGGTGGCATAGTTTGCAGTTGACTGGCTGGGATGCCCGTACCTTGGCATGGGATGCATTCCGAGAGCGATTTTTGGATCAGTTTTATCCTCGCTCATTTCGGAACGCTAAGGAGGTTGAGTTTCTCCAATTGCAGCAAGGGAATCGGTCAGTGGTCGATTATGAACAGCAATTTTTGCAGTTATCTAGTTTCGCTCCTCTGTATGTGGCTACTGAGGAGGATAAGTGTCGAAGGTTTGAGCAGGGATTGAGGAATGAGTTACGGGGTGCTGTAACTGTTGGCTCGTATTCTACCCTGAGGGAGTTATCGGATGCTGCTATCCGAGTGGAGGCTACTATTTTACCTGTGCCAGAACAATCTTTGGGCTCTGGACGACGCCGAGAGCGTCAGGATACTAAACAGATAAGTCAGGAAACATCGAAGCGAGTTAGCCTTCATACTCTTGTGTCGCAACCCTCAGTGGGTGTTCATTCGGGTGGAACATCAACCCAGTCGACAAGTAAGCGGCGTGGTGGGGCAAGTCGCCTCAGCACTGCCACTTGTCACTTTTGTAGGAAACTTGGACATTTGCGAAGGAACTGCCCCGATCGACTTGACCGTAGGTCAAAATAATTGTATTGATACCTTGTAAATGGTTTGTATTGTCCATTTGTGTTGTAATATTGTATCATGTGTTTTGGGTGAGTTGGACTAGTGTGGGTCCGGATGGTTGTTTTTGTTAACAGTTTGGTTTGTAGATGGGCGTGTTGGGCCCAGAATAAACTTGACCCGGGGATGAATATTGGTGTTATCATTTCGGATCATCCTTGGTTTTCCCTAGGTGGATCGGGTTTGTGATGTCGTGGACATTGGGCATTGTAACGACCTAGGATCGTGATGTTCATGGTCAGCTGACGTCGTGATGGATCTGGACCGTAATCCTGATGATCCAGTTGGGTAGAGAGTTTGTCACTCTTACTCCGGTATGTGAGTCGTAAATGACGGGACTGAATTTCTTTTCGAAGTGGAGCCCTTTATGGTATATTATACGAGTGAGTAGGTTTCCGAAGTGGTCGGATTTTGTCAACCTTAACCGTGTGGTTGTTGGATTGGCTTCCTTATGAAGTCAACCGAGTATAATGAATGGGTAACCGATAAGTTCGGTTTTGGTGTGTCCGAGTGGACGTGAACGAGATTTCGGGTTTTGGAATCGAATTTCTGGGTGACGATTCAGGATTCGATTTTAGAACTTGAAAGTGGAATACTGGATTTGGGTGCGGAATGATTATTCCAAATGCTAGCTTACGGAATAATGATTTAGGATTCGGATTTGGATATGAATTAAAAATGTGATATATGGATTTGGATTCGGGATTTCTTACGAAATTGCGGATTCGGATCTGGAATTGGAATTAGATGATGGGTGGAGTTTCGATTTGTCTCTTGCTGGTTTGGGCAAATGTACTCCAGTGTTGGAACGTATTTGACTATGACCTAGGTGGTTGTAGTCTTGTCAATGGATAGATGTATGTACCTTGTTTATGGTTTGGGGTACGATACTTTGCAGACTTGTGGTGTCGGGTGACGGTATACGGGTTATACCAGTAGTACGTTGGTGAACGTGTTAGTAGTCGGCTTAATCCTGATACCATTGGATGGGTTGTGAACGTGAACTGGACATTGAACACGATGCACTGGGCAGAGTGATTCTGATGATTTCAGTGATTGTTTGAGCAAGTGCTCTTAGCCATGGTTGGCTAGTATAACTCTAGTGTTGAGTTGTGTGATCACTGCTAGGCTGGTGTTCAATGTGTCCCAGTTACACCGTCTGTTTGAGTGTGATGACGGTATGCGTATACTTAGGATGAGTGAGTTGGTGGTTAGTGTGACCGCAAGTTGCTTTGCGGCGAGATATTACCTTGTCGTGACCTTACCAGCATCTGGGATCGCTGAGGGGGTGACAGTTGTGGATACTGCTGTTGGTATTTGTCGCAGGATTGAGTTTGCTCTGCGAGGGGAGATCATGTTGGTGATCTTGTGCTACATTGACGGACGTGGTGGTATGATGTGTTGTCACTGATTTGTTACTGATTGGCGCTTTACTATGGTGGTAAAGTTTGGTAGTGACAGTTTGGCTTGTGGTGTCAGCATGGACTGACTAGTGAGTTTTGGTGACTCTCTATGAGAGCGGATGTCAGGGCACAGTAGTGATTACGTGGGGCCGTCAAGCTGAAAGAGTCAGCTTAATGGTGATATTGCCAATTTCTGGTGATTGATTTCACTCGAGGCGGTCTAGTGTAGTTAGTATGACGTGCATCGGCGATGTGACGTCTGAGTGCAGACGAGTTCTGTGTTGGCTAGTGGGTGTACAGGTGTACACGTGTTGTGAGGCCCATTTGTCTTCCACGAGGTAGTTGTGGAATACGAGTAGTTGGAATTTCGGGGACGAAATTCTTTAAGGAGGGAAGGTTGTAAGGACCCGTCCCGAATATCGGGATTGAATATTAGTTAATTATGGTTTAGAATGACTAATCGGGGATTAGTTAAGTGAAATCGGACGAAACGTGCAAAATGACCGTTTTGCCCCTAGCGTGGGCAAAATGTTGACTTTTAGTTCGGACGGTCAAACGGACTTCGACCAATGACGGTGACGTAGTTCGGGACGTCACGAGTTCATAGACAGGTGGCACGTTCGATTCCGACATTCGTAGAGAAAGTTATGATGTTCGGAAGTTGAGGGGTATTGTGGTAATTTGGCATATTAGGGGCCAAATGTTGACTTTTTGATCGGGAGGTCCGATGGACGAGAGCCAAGGACCGTTACGTAGGTCTCGTCGATACGAATCCAACGATAGGTGGCACGTCGAATAACAGAGTTCGGGTGACCAAGTTACGGGTCACGGATGTCTAGGGATAAAATGGTAATTTGTCGAACGGAGGGCAAAATGGTCTTTTAATATTGATTCTTGCTACCAGATTGTGACATTTGTCACTTTGTCATCTTCCATACCCTACTGCTAACATTGAAACGGGAATTATGGGAAACACAATTATACCACTTTAGACACAAATTCCCTAAATTGTGGGTTGTCCTAATGATTGTCCATTAACAGCTAATTAACCCGTGTTTCAGCCTCATTGTGCAATTGGGAGACTGAGGAAGCCGAATTGAGAGAGAGATTCGAGTGACAGTGAGGTCTCTGGGGGAATTTTGGTTCGAAAATTCAGAGAATTTGGGGGACTTTCGAATTCGAGATTGTGAGCTGTGAGGATCGAAATTGATGATTCAATTCGACTTCTGGGATCCATACGAACCTTTCTGCAACAAAAACGAAGTGAAACGGTGTCGGATTGAGGATGAACTGAGCTTCCATGGCAGCTTCAATTCGAGCTTGGGTTTGACGGGTTAGAGGTAAGAATTCTTCGAATTGATCTTGGAAAAACATTCAATACACTCTCACGATGCTTACCCTATGAATTAATTTGGAAATCAGGGACGGAATTGGTGAACCCGAATTGGAAACCCGTCGAGGATCGATCGAGAGTCGTGAGGATTTAGACCATGATTCGAGTAATTGAACTTACAGAACTCAATTAGAGATGGATTAGAAGGGATCAATTGAAAGAACAGATTTAATTGGTGTCGAATTGGGTGAGTTTGAACCGGGTCTGTTCGCGGGTTTTTCAACCCGTTTACCAGACAAACGGGCGAAGGGGATGACTGTGCTGGTTACTGTAGCTGGCGCGTGGGTTTCACGCGCAGCCACTCACGGCGGCGCATGGGGGCGCGTCCAGCCTAGTCTCAAGGTGAGGTCAACATGACTTTTGATCCTCTCAGTGTAACGAACATTTTGACGTTGACTTCGGTGAAATCGGATATTGTTTCGATAATATTCCGCGTATCCGAAGTTTTGTTTTACGTTTAAAATACGTATTTAAATCCCGGAAAAATTGGGGAAAATTATATGATGTATTTTGAGATGTTAATGGTTTTGGACAGGATTTGTGATTTCCAGATTTTACGGAAAAACGTGCAGCTCGGAAACGGACCGTTTTGGACGGTGTGTGTGAGTGGACTTTGTTTTCTAACCGTGATGCATGCATATATGATTTTTATGCCTTATTATATGATATTATATGCTTGGGCATGATTTGTGTTTCAATCCGGTAATTTCTCGGTTATATGAATATTATATTATTATTTTTGGGCAATTTTCGAGAAATTACGAAATTTGGTAAAAATGATGTTTGGACTTGCTTTGTGAGTTCGAGATTAAAATTGATTGAAAATAATGGTTGGACTCGGATTATTGAGTCATGGATTGAAAAATGATGTGGTGACTCGGGAATGAGTCGAGGGTCAATTTCGTGGATTTACGTGAAAATGGCAACGGAGGTTGCAACACATGGATTTGCGTGATAATGTTATTTTGGGCATGAGAACCCAAGTGAATAGTGATTTTGACTCGGAATTGGAGTCATTTGTGAAATTGTGAAATTAATGATTTAGTGGGATTTTATGATTATTTTAATCAGTCTTTCGGGCAAGTTTTACAAGGAATGTGGAAATGATGTTTTGGGCTAGGCCCGGAGTCTAAATGATTTCTAAAATGATATTTTGACTTGGTTGGTGAGTCAATGATGATTTCCGGATTATTCTATTGATTTAAATGTGATTTTAACGGTTTATGTGTAAAAGGTATTTTGGGCTTGAGACCCAGTTGAGAATGATCTTGACTTGGTATGAAGTCAAGATTTGATTGAAATGTTCTGGGATGTAATTCCCGGGATGGTTTTCATTGTGATTGTGATATTCCCAGACGGTCGGTGCTTGGGGGGGAATTACCCAGACGACCGGAGCTTGGGGGATGTGATTGTAGGATCGGGAGTTGATCCTATGGTAGTCAGATTCTCGGATGAGACTGAGCCTGGATGTACCACTCGGAGGTGTCTGAACCTGGGGATGTGTTCGCCCAGAGGTGACTGAGCCCGAGGGGGTTGAGCCCAGAGGTGTCTGTTCCCGAGAGAGTGACTGGATATTGGCCTACGCGTAGTGCAGCACTTGTGAGTAGTGCAGTTTGATTGATTATGCGCTCGTGAGTAGTGCGGATGTGATTTGTAATATTTTATGCACTTGTGAGTAGTGCGGATTGATTGGATTGATCTATTTCTTGTGCACTGGTGATTAGTGCTGATTGGATTGCTTGTGATGATGTACTGGTATTGAGTACGGGTTTTTGGTCTTTGTGGCCAGTGATTATGTTTTCACATGTGTTGGCCTGAGGGCCGGCATTTGATGTTTTATAACATGAACTGATTTGGTGAACATGAGTTTTATGGACCACGAGAAAATATGTTTTGATTTTATCGGTCACTCATGTTTTATGATATGCATGCAAGTTTGTGAAAACTGGAGGGTAAGAATGTATTTTGATGAATGTTTTTATAAGAGGTCATTTTTGTCCACTCACACATTTTCTGTTTTGTGACCCTCCAGGCCGTGGTACAACGTTCGGGACTGATCGTGAGGCAGTGACAGCAGCAGAAATCCGCGCAAACATCCCTTGTCTGGCAAGCACTGAAGCGGAGTTTCGGACCTTTAGTTGACTTGTCAGACGGGAGCAGGACCGGGCACGGTTTTTGACGTCCAGTTGGGACGGGTCCTGTCACGTTAGGTAGGTCTCAATTCTCGATGAGTACAATGACAGGAGGCATGTTTCCATTGGACGTGGGACGGTTTAGTTCGTAGTCTAAACGTATGAACGGTAAAATGGTAATTTGTGCAATAAAGGGCATTTTGGTCATTTCATGCATTGGGTTCTGTGCCCAGTTAGAGATGGACACTTGGCTTGCTCTGGAATTTGTGTCCACAAGATTTTGGACACCTAGTCTATCCTGGATGGTGGTAGAACCCTCTCGCCGTCATCAATCCAAGTTAAATCATCGTGCACGGCTTGGAAAAAAGGGAAATAGGGAGAAACAGAGTGTGTTCTGTGTGTGGCCGTGCAACCTAGAGATCATCCTACTTGTCTGTGAGAGTTGTGTGAAGGCAAGAGAGAGAACAGGTGATGAGGTTGTGGGTGATGCTGTCACGACAAGCGGCCGTGGACGGTAGCCTCGACCCGTGAAGACCAAAACAGGGGACTTCGGGGAGGTTAGACTATACAACCTATCAACTCACATCCTTGACCCTTGCTTTGTAAAGGAAAGATGAAGAGGGGGAGTCTGGAGGAGAAGGGAGGCCATGGTGGAGTCCATGATGTAGAGTCGAGGTAAGGACCCTGTGAACCCGAGACGTCCTATTTTTCAATTGAAAATGGTAATCATGTTCTCATAAGGTTTTGATCGATTTATTTGATGGGAAGATGTTGCTGGAGGTCCAGGGGGCCGAATAAGCCTGGTTTCGAAGCTTAAGGTGGATGGTAAGGTCGAATTCCCGTAAAAGCCTATTTTGAATTCGGAAATGGTAAATTATGTTTTAACGGTTAATATTTGATTTGTTTAATTGGGGAAGCTCCTGAAAGATGTAGGGAGGTGATTGGACCTAAAACCAGAGCTCGAGATAGGCAGGAACGTTGTTAGAACTTGGTTGCAGGAAACTGGTTTGATCACGGTTCAGGAAGCTAAGTTCTAAACTAGAATTTCATGTTTTATGTAGCTAGATCGAGTAAACCTAGTAGGACGAAGCTATTGGGATTAAAATGAATGGAAAAGAATGGAAAATGGTGGAAAATCGCCTGCGCCGGTTCGGTCGAACCGGGCCGGTTCAAACCAGTTCAGACCGGGTTAGACAGAGGTTGAAGAGAACATTGCAGCAGCGCGTGAGGCCCACACGCAACCCCTTTGGGCGGCGCATGTGGGCACGTGGCAAGGTTTTTGAGGATGGTTCCAACACGACATTTTAAGTATTCAGCAACTCGCATGATTGATGTTTTTCACTGGTTTTTCACTGGTTTTCAGATGTTTTGGGCAATGGCCCGGATGATTTGGATTTGATGAGTTTTGGGGCTGAGTTCTCGTACTTCGATGTTTGATTTATGATTTTGGGGTGAGGCCCTAGATTTGAATTGTGGATTTGAAGAAAGAAACGATTCGGGTTTTCAATGATGGTTTTGCATATGAAATAGTTTTGTGAATTGGTTTTCATATGCATGTATTGGTTTTTGCGTGGAGGGTATAAATGTCTTTCTGGTAAACTGTTTTATGAACTTACTATTTATTTTTGTCCACTCACAGTCTTTTATGTTTTCGATACCCTCCAAGTTACTGCGGTGCGGGCTGATGGTAGATAAAGACGGAGACATCACACACGCAATCCACAGTAGACTTTGCGCCCTCTGGCAAGTCCGGAACTTTTGGACAGTTTGTTTGGGAATCCCTGGTCCGGCTTACGTGTTACATGGAGGTTGGACGTCGGTTTAGCCTTCGTGTCACGCGTAAGTTAGACGGAAGCATGACTTAGCCCTTAATCCTGAGGGATTGAGGGTGGGTCGTGTCAATGGACCCTGGGGAGACTTGGGATTTGAGACCCCGAGTATCACGCGTAGCTTGGAACTGTGGCAAGATTGATTGTGACATCTCGGATGGCAGGCCCGTATGATGGTTGATTCACAGTTTGGGCTAAGGCCCTAATGGTTTCATTTTGATAACTGGTTTTCGAATACATGCATACTTTTTAGTGAAGGGCATAAATATCTTCTTTTCGTGAAATTTTTTTATTAAATTATTTATTTTGTCCACCCACGGCTTTCAATGGTTTTAATGCCCTTCAAGTTGATCGCGATGCGGGCTATAGCAAGTGACCGAGACATCACACTCCTCTTCTAGATCCCGACACACTCTGGAAGCCCCGGTGGGGCTAAGGTTGGAATTTTCTCGTGTCTAACACTTCGTGTCCGACAGGATCAGGCGCGTCCCGCGTTAATCCCAGACGGTTTTGGGATGGGTCCTAACAGATATACTCATAAATCCTAAAGCAATTATCCTAAGATGAAAAAGATGAGTCACATGTCATTGAGAAGAAATAGCAAGGAAGAAATACCCGATTAAATTGAATAAATCCCTAAACCAAAATTTAAAATGAATACCTAAATCATCACAAACGATTTTCGGAGATGAGGGCATGAAGTTAACAAGAGATACTTGTTACAAAAGAACACCGAACATTAGGGAAGAAAGTACTGAGGCAATCGATTGAAAAAAGATGAGCAGGTCCATTTTCTTCAGATTGGTGAGAAACGCCTGAGGCTGAGTGAGAACTGACGGAAGTTGGGGCAGAGAACCTTTATGCAGAGAATGAGGCAAACATGGGAGAGGCGGCTGATTAAGAACCTAGAGAGGCTAAAGGTGGTTGGCGAGAACCCATAGAAGCTGAGAGTGGCTCAGCCTAAGCAAGAACATAGAGAGCGCCTGATTTTTCTTCATTGCTGCGAGAACACTTAGATACAGGAAAGAGTGGCTTTGAAATTTGGGTTTCCCCCCTCCCATACTCAAAAAGAAAGACGCGATCGACTTTGAAATTTGGGTTTCCCCCTCCCACTAATTTCATTTTTCCTCACATTTTATAAGCCCTCGTTTTGTTTTTCTTTCACAGCATTTAGGACTTATTATTAATTTTTTTAAATTTCACCTTTCACAGCACTTGTGTAAAAGTGCTATTATTCAATGCTATAAATAAGGCAAATTCTTATAGTGGTTTAATCCTCAAAATAAGGATTTTTTCGAGTTCCTGCACTCTTAGGACCAGAATCATCAAAAAATCGAAGGAGGACTAACACGGGAAAGGTTCAGTTCGAGAAGAGAAGAAACCAAAATCTTTTGAGCTTGATTTCAGAACACCCAAGCAAGTTCTCTCAAACTTGGATTCATATTTAGATTATTTGACTCAAGTAAATGAATTTATACAATTAGAACATCTAATTTAGTTAATAATTGAGTGAGTTATGAAGCTTTGAAGATTGGAGCGTTAATGAAGGATTCCAGCTACGAATGGGGGCAGCGCAGGTGACAAGCTCCAACAGGGTGATGACATCATGGATAACGTCATCAACGATATCAAAGATGACTTTAGCATTGACATCATTGCTATCATCTTCTTGTTAGAGCCACATCATCCTGTCAGGGCCACATAATTCTATCAATTCACGTCAACAGTCAGTGCCACATGGCATGCTGATGCCAAAAGCCATGTGAGCATGTGGGGAAGGCCCCTGGCCTTTCCCTGGTGTGTGGCAACACGTGGGCTCAATTGTCGAGACACAGTGACACATGTCTTATAATTTTTGATGTCTTGAATCCATGGTGGTAGTTTCTGGCCGATTAGAGATCATTTAGAGGTAATTTTGGGCATTTTTGTCTTGGGTTACGTGTTCGAGACACGTGCATTATCCCGCAAACTAGGGGATTGATGTGGAAGGTTATTTGAGATACTAGTGACCCCTAGTTGTGATTGTTGACAAGATTGGTAGCTACATGGACCTTGGAGGAGCGTACAGTTCAGGACGAAGTTTGATCGGAATTATTGTGAGTGGACTTTGTTCTTATTAACCAAGAATATGCAAGGTAGATCACGAGAATGATATACAAAAAAACACAAGTTAAAAAACGTCCAGATAAATGCAACATATAAAAGTATACATGAAGAATGGTGTGAATGCATAAGAGGAAAGTTGTTAGAACCTGCATAAGACATAAGAGTTACGTAACATTGCATGAAAAGAATGGCCAACACCTTTGAACTCACTTCCCTAGATTCACTTAGACATATTGGGCCTTGTGATGAAATCCGAGCACCATGAAACCGCAGGGAGGGTATGCTATCTACCAATGCAATAGATATATTCTTAGAGTGACATGAATAACTTTCCCACTTCGCCTCTCATAGTACTTTCCTAGGCTTACGGCCTCCGTGTATTAATAAACATATTTCAATCCCCTCCACCATTCAATGTTAATCATGGCCAGTTGGGATAGATGTAACGTGAGAAGCAAGGACTAATTTCGAGAACACCCCGAGGCTAACCCGGCCAAGGTATGTACTCCATTGAAGTCCTCTCTCTTAGTGCCCCACTTGTCACCAGTCATAACCCTCCTAGACACCATAACCAACCAATGGAAGTTTTCAAAATAGAGGTTTACCAAACTCAAGTGTTTACAACCTCCGCCCCACCTCATGTCCATAGATTCGAGTCTACAGTGTGTGGTGATGAAATCAACACATCATGAAGGGTCAAGGAGAAAGTAAACAAAAGGGGCGCTACCTGTTCCCGAAAGTAAGATTTTGAAGAGAACGATTTTGAGATTCATGCAACTCTAAAACATTTAATAGGAAAAAACAATTTATTATTTTTTTTGAAATTTTTTTTATTTTCAAAAATTTTATTTTTTGTTTTTCTTTTTTTAGTTTTTGTTTAATTATTTCGATATTTTTCTTTTTTTTTGGGAATTTTTTTTAAAGAAATTTACAAAGAAAACATTTTTATCCACAATTATTACAATTTATAAACAAGTATGATGTACAAATATAATATTTACATTATGAACATTTATACATAAAAAAAATCATGTAAGAGATTATTTCAATCCCCAGCAACGGCGCCAAAAATTGATGCGCTAGAACTAAGCATTAAAGTAGACACAAAGTCACACTCAACACTTAATAAAAACATATACAAATTAAAACCCTTTTTTGTAGAATATAGCATTAATAAGTAGAGATCGTTCTTAACTGGGGATTGAGGATACCTAAGCATGATTATCATTTGATTGATTAATTGGGGGTACCTAAGCATAATCTAAACTAACCTAATCTAATATTTACATGGTCAACTCATCTTTAACCTAACTCAATTATGAATTATATTAACTTCAACCTATGAAATCCTCTAATTTTAGCCTTACGAGTTACTTACATATTCTCTTAAGTACGTGCCCAGGAACCCTGTAATGACTCGTCCCAAATCTTCGGGATTAATTTAGAATTAATTGAGGATTAGTGAGACTAATCAGAAATTAGTCGAGGATTTCCAAATGTTCAGGGTGAAATTACGATTTTACCCTTAGACGAGCGAAAAAAGTTAACTTTTGACTCAGGAGGTCTAATGCACGTGAACCGAGGATTATTACGTAGATCGAGTCGATATGAGTCCACAGATAGACGGCACGTCGAAATCGGATATTAGAAGGGAAAGTTACGGGTCACAGAAGGTTCGAGTTACTAGTGCACATTTTACGAGGCAAATGTTAGTTTGTCTTTTTAGTGTGGGACCCATATATTTTGTGTAGGCCCAATGGATGAGTGATAAGTGTCACTCATCCATTGCCCACAAGCATACATACATGCACCCACCCCTTCTCTATTTCATTCTATCTCACCTGAAACCCAAACACCATAACCCACCCCAACCTTCACAAACCTCCATCTTCTGTTGTTGGCGTGAAAGGGGAAGTGAGAGAGCAGGCTGAGACGAACAGGATGGTGGCCACGATGTGGGCCACCGTAGACGGTGGTCGAAAACCAGCGAAGGTTCGATTTTAATTCAAAAATTCGAAATCAAGTTTGAGTGTGTATGAGACGTTTCCGTTGATTGGGTTGTGTTTCTGGGATATGGAGGAGTCACTTGGGATCAGAATCGGGGACTGAGGGCGGCAGAGCAGCCCGGACAGGAAGCCGAAAAACTGTGCCATTATTCTTCAAGTTGAAGGTAAAATTTGAGGCCATTTTTCTAGTTTTTGAACCCATAGATCGACTAGGAATGATTGGACGATCACACTAGGATCAACGACATCGATTTTGGTGGCTGGAGTTATAAAAATGAACCGAGTCGGGTCCGTGAGTTTACGTGACCCGGTTGCAGCGATGACGGCAGCGATGAAGATTGTCAGAACCCGTCCCAAATCCCGCGGGATTAACATGGAACGTGCCTGATCCCATCTGACACGAAGTGACAGACAAGAGAAATTCTGTCCTTAGCCCAACCGGGACTACCACAGAGAGCCAGGATCCGGAGGAGGAATGTGATGTCTCGGTCTTTGCTACAGCCCGCATCTGTGATCAACTTGAAGGGCATTAAAATCACAAAAACTTGTGAGTGGACAAAACAAACAATTTTATAAGATATTTTCATAAAAAAGAGCTTTATACCTTTCACTAAAAGCATGCACGCATTCAAAAACCATTTCTTAAAACATTCATTAGGCCTTGGCCAAAAATCCAATCAAAGTACCTGGGAACTCAGCCCAAACCAAATCAACTGGGAACTCAGTCCAAATCCGACACACGTGGGTCTCGGCCCAAATCTACTACAGGTGGGTCTCAGCCCAAAATCATCTCCGTAAAACCTCGTACAACCATATATATATATATACGTATAACCCGTCCTTGGCATCTCAATGCCCATTCAAATAACCCATCACGATATATCTCTAAGTGTACACACTACTCGGGGTCTCACTCTAAGTCTACCCTCAGGATCTACGACGTCTGGGAGGAATCGTCCAAAATCCAGAATCTACGTCATCTAGAGGATGGTCTGTGGGCCCAGTCCGAGACTATACCTTATCTCTCACTCCTGTAATATGCTCCCTCTTGGAGTCACTCATTCCAGACAGTGGATCGTGACTCTCCACGATCAACAACATCTGGAGGAGACCAATACGCTCATAAGGAGGGTATATACATACTAGTATGAAAACCACAAATGGGACTCACCTGATACCACAAGTCAATTGGGCCTCCAACCCGAACTAATGACTCAACGGGGCCTCTAGCTCGATTCCACAATTTAACTGGGTCTCGAGCCCGAACTAATGACTCAACGGGGCCTCTAGCCCGATTTCACAATTTAACTGGGCCTCGAGACCAAACTTAAAATCAACTGGGCATCGAGCCCGATACCTCAGGGTCAGTCACGATCCCGATCATAGTGATGCGTGCAACCACCAGTCCAGGACCGCTATCAAACCTGGTATGTCTCCGTGAACACATCACTGTCGCGACCACCTCTAGATCAGGGTGCACACATCACGGATCGTTCTCCTATAACGTCAGCAGTCGAAATTCAAGCCTCAGGTGGCTGCTCGACCATGGGACGTACATCGTGACCTCTCCGGACGGTCTCATGCCCGATTTTACCTTTCAAAATCATTTCATTTAAACCCATACCACAGACACGTATAAAACAAAAAACCTCGAAATACGTAAAAACACGCACAAATTCACTCTTGGCATCACAAAACATGTTCATAAATACATATAAAATATTTATGGATGTATTGATTCATAAAAGAAAGTCAACTCACAGACTGTCCAAGCTGCCCCCTCGATACGCGCGTCGTACTCCTTCCCGGGTCAATTGTCGTCTCTATGGTTCCCAATCCTGTTCAAATTGTAATAGAGGGTTACTAACTACTTAAATAACCCCCCCACTAAAGCCCCCTAATTTTCCAGGATTTTTCACTATTTTTAAACACAATCCTAAACCTTCGGACAACCCGAACTATATCGAGATGATGTCCGATCTACTCGAAACCAGTCCTAAAATGTTCGTTACATCGAATATATGATTTCACATGTTGGAAATTTCCCCACAAACCTCCCCATGCACCGCCACACGCCGCCCGAAGGACCTGCTCGTGGGTTTCAAGCGCCTGCACAGGGACATCCCTAACCTCCAGCTGACCGGGTCCGACCTGCCGGTCCAATTCATCCTCTATAATCCGGTCCAGGGCCATTCCTCCTTCAATTTTTGTCCGTTTTCTCCCAATCCAATTCTAATATTCCTACCTCGACCCTAGAAACCTATCTATGCAATTAGAATCAAGAAAAACCATTAAAACCCTATCGGTTCAAAACCTCCCTCACGGTTCAGTTTTCCAACTTCCTCCCTGGGCTGTTCAGCCATCAAACACCACCCAAAACTATTCCTACACCTTCCTACCAACCTAATAAACCCATCCTAATCAACAAAGACTGTCCATAACGTTCAAATCACGAAAATGGGAAAATTGAGCACAACCGGGTTTCGGGTTTTACCTTGCACAGGGTTTCTCCGTCGTCCACGGTGGCATTTTCCTTGGTCAGCCGCCATACTCACACCCTCACCTCACTCTCTTGGTGTCACACATGGTCAGATGGGGAAGGGATTGGATTGGGGTCAAAAAGGTGGTTCAGTTTGGTGGAAAATGATCGAACAAAGGGGAAGGGATATACATGAGGGAAAATAATGGGGAATGGATGAATGACACTTGTCATTCATCCATTGGGTCTGTCATAAAAATCTGGGCCCACTTAATGCCAAATGGCATCTGTCTCGTAAAACGTGCAATAGTTCGTTCGATCTTCCGTGAACCGTAACTTTTCCGTCGAACGTCCGAATTCGACGTGTCACCTGTCTACGGACTCATATCGAATTGATCTACGTAACGGTCCTCGGACCTCGGCCATCGGACCTCCTGGGTCAAAAGTTAACTTTTTACCCTTGTTTAGGGTCAAAATCGTAATTTTGATCTGAACGTCCGTTAATCCTCTACTAAACCCCGATTAGCCTCGCTAATCCGTCATTAAATCTTAATTAACCCTTAAACTTAGGGACTGGTCGTTACAAACTTCCCCCTTCAGGAATTTCGTCCTCGAAATTCAAACTGACCCAACTCCACAACCAAACTGTGGAATCCAATCATGTCCCCGCACACGGGCACTCTCGTGTACAAGTACACGTTCGACACAACCATATTTCGGCTCGTAAGTCTTACTCAAGACAGTGTCGACGTCTCGCCAGTCACTCACTCCGACAGGTCAATCCTACTAAGTTGTCGTCCAATAGGCTTTTCAGCCTGATGGTTCTTCTTATCTGACAATCGAAGTCTGTTTTTCAGTTTGACGACCTTTCTCATCTAATAATCGGAGCAGATATCTTATTCAACATCTGATCTGACACCTATCCTCACTACTCCCATGGAGCAATAACTCAACCTCTATCACTTAACGGTTTGCAAATGTAATCCACTGTTTCAGAGGGGTACCACTCTCCTCTAACACTCCATAAGTCCACAATCACGATCGTGACTAGCCAGTAACGCTTGGCTCCACTAGCCTACTTTTTTGCTCAACTCACTCTCGAATCCTCGTATCGTATCTCACGTCACTCAGCGATCTCCGCTAACACCTGGACTCACTTCGAGTCTCAACTAACGTACTACTCGTTGTGATTACCCAAAAATTCGAAAAAGGAAAATTTGAAAATTTGAAGGAAATGAAGATTTTGCCCCTGGTTATAAGGGCTGAAAGTTGACTTTTTGATTGGGACACTTTTTGGATCTTCCGTAGAGACCGTTGGGTAGGTCTCGAGATGCTGAATCCGTAGATAGGCGACATGCATCAATTGGAGTTCGGACGACCAAGTTACAGGCCTAGGAGTGTGAATGGCATTTTGGTAATTTGTTAAAGTAGGGGCAAAATGGTAATTTGGATTGGACGGTTGAATGGCTGATTCAGCCATACCTAAAGTTATGCAGTGACATCTGTCATTTGATTATGCCAATTAGTGGCACTAATTAGCAGGAGGTGGAGATTGAATTGTGCACCGCGTGTGAGTATTGTTTTAAAAATAGAGCAGTATGATTGATCAAGATGAGTCCACCGACCAACCGTTTGAATTACAAGATAATTGGATTAACTGGGAGGAGATTAGAGTGACAGGGAGAAGGGAAACAGGAAAAACCAGAGAGGAAGAGGTGTTGTAAAACCCGAAATCCAACTATTCGAAATTGAATGTGATCAAAGTTGAATTTGCAATTGTGGATGTTTATGACTACAATTGAGCTTAGATTTAGCTCTTTGGAACCCAGATGACTCAAATGACTTCAAAAACGAAGGAAAATGAGGTCGTTTTGGCCGTGAATGGAGTACCTCGAATCCTCAAAAATTTGAAGGTTGGGTGTGTAATTGGAGGAATTGGAAGATGAAATTGAGATCGAAAACAAGTATATAAGAGTCCTACGAAGCTTTTGTATGGATCAATTGAAGAAAAACGATGGGAATTGATGAACTTTGAAGAATGGACAGTGCACAAGTGTTCTTCAAAAAATCAAGCTCGAATCGAGTGGATTGAGGTAAGAGATTGTGCAATTGAACTTACAGACCTTTAATTAAGGTTAAAATGATACGATTAGCTGAATTAATTGAATAAATTGAGTGGAAATTGAGCCAGGTTATATCGCGGGTTGCAGGACCCGTTTAACAGGCAGTCGGGTGAGAACGATGAACAGTGTCCTGCACTGTAGCAGCGCGTGGACTTCACGTGCAGCCATTCACAACGGCGCGTGGGTGCACGTGAGACAGAATCTCGAGGTGAGTTCAACATGAAATTTGCTCCTTTTAATGTAATGAAAATTTTGGCACTAGTTTCGAGGAAATCGGATATCATTTCGATAGTGTTCAGTGTATCCGAAGTTTTCGTATATGTTTAAAATATGTATTTAAATCCCAAAAAAATTGGGGAAATTATATAAGGTATATTGAAGTGTTAGTGACCCTCGATAATGATTTTGGACAGGAATTGTGATTTCCGGAATTTACGAAAAAATATGCAGCTCGGAAGCGTGCCGTTTGGACGGTGTGTGAGTGGACTTTGCTTTCTAAGTTTCAATGCATGCATAATTGTTTTCTATGCTTTATATTTATTATTTCTATGCTTATGCTTATGGTAATTACGATTTCCATTTTTACACATATTTCGATATGTAATACGTAATTGCACATATTTCGAGAATATGGTTTTTGTTATACTTTGAGGATGGTTAGATGGATGATTTTATATGGTTTACACATATCATGTTTTCATAATGATTGATGATGTGACATTGCATTTGAATGTGAATTCGAGCACGAGATCCATTTCGATTAAATATGATTTCAGATTTGGTTTTGGAATTTGGATTACGATGGATTCTGGATTTGTTGTGAATTACACATGGTTTTGGGTTTAAAGACCCGGTACTATTGTTGGATCTGGTTTTGGTTTTAAAGACCCGGTTTATTGATGACGGGGGAGGGCCCTTGATTGATATGTTATGAGTTTAAAGACTCGGTTATTGTGATATCCCCCGAGGCCTATTGATTGTGTTTTGAGTTTAAAGACACGTTGATATCCCGGGAAGACCTCATATATGTGAGTTTAAAGACTCGGTGATTGAGATCCAGCAGATTGATTGACTTGTGATTTACTGTTGATTTCCGATTTTTTCGAATGTGTTGGGCAATGGCCCGGTTTATATAGGTTTTTGGGTTATGTTCTCGTACTTGGATTTTGATTCATGATTTTGGGCTGAGGCCCCGTATTTATGGTTTCGAGCTTAGGCCCGAGGTTTGAGAAAAGGAAATGATTTTGGTTTTCATACACGGCTTTCTTATATTGGAAATGAAATGGATTATGAAATGATTTTCGAATGCATCCATTGGTTTTACGTGGAGGGTAGAAATATCTTTTCTGTAACATGTTTTATAAACTGCTTTATTTTTGTCCACTCACAACTTTTATGTTTTATTAACCCTCCAGGTCGTGGCGTGACAATCGAGGCTGATTGGGAGGCTGAGGCATGAGTGGGCATAGGTGCGATTATCCCTTGTTTGGTAAGTGCTGAGGTAATTTTGGAACTTCAGTTGAATTGTCAGACGGGAGCAGGACCGGGCACGGTTATCTATGTTCTTCGGGGACGGGGTCCTGTCACTCATCTTGTCGACACACAATTGACGTCTCACCCATCCGGGGCGTACCTGGATCCTAAATCGAATACTTGTCTCAATAGAAAACACACACAGTCACTAGGGTTCCTCTGGCCCGCACGGCCCTTAGCTCTCAGCTCCCCTAATCTCTGAACCCTCTCTAACAACTTTTCTCGAGCACACAGCATTCGACTTCCAGTCATCATACCAATATGTCAGAACACATTCGATCATAGTACTCATCGATTTGGTTACTATTCCGATTATTATCGCATGTCCAACTAGGAATCTAGACACGAACCCACTTATTCCTCACTCCGGCTATGATTCGATACTCAAACGTTTGTCACAAGCCAGCCTCAATCCATCATGATCTCTACCCTCACATCCAACTCGAGGCATCAGCTATTCATCTCTTCCTGATCGATATCTACATATCGTCCTTGTCTCCTATGTCCTAGTCTACTATATGGTCCTCCTCTGTTCCTAGCTTAGCATAATTAGCAAGGCAATTCACTCCAATGACAACCAGACCTCGGTCTACTCGTCTCAAGGTCGTCACAATCATTTCAGTCATCCCGATCGTCCTTACACTACTCAATCTAACTCACCTCGGGCACTCAATTATCACATCTAGTGACACCAAGAATAATCTGATCTCCAAGTCAAATCAAATTTGACCCACACCCTAGG
This sequence comes from Prinsepia uniflora, assembly GCA_032719365.1. Lineage (NCBI taxonomy): Eukaryota > Viridiplantae > Streptophyta > Magnoliopsida > Rosales > Rosaceae > Prinsepia > Prinsepia uniflora. The sequence continues at coordinate 51,973,796 of CM064861.1, read as the reverse complement.
TGTTTGGTTCTTACACCCTCTTTGAACCCTTTAGTTGTCCTAACACTCCTCATCCTCCCACCTAGGGAACAATCAAGGAGAATCCAAGATGATGACATCAATGTTCATCCTATGTCATCCTCCAGCATCCAACATTGTCTGTTAAAGAGCAGAAAACAAGAAGTATCCTTCATCAGCCTCTAAATCGAGAGTAGTTGCAAACCTGTGGGAAGCATACTTAACTTTTCCAATTACTGAGCTAGAAGTCCTCCTTCTCCGACTAAGAGTATTCTCTGATAATTACTGTAATGCTTAATCCTTTCCTTTCGAACTAAGCACGTCCATAGATTCTCTTCAGCTTCTTCCATCACTATTCACATCAGCAACCTAGTTTGCACGTCCCAATCCTTATGGGATCCAATTCCAGCATCGAACACTCGTACCGTCCCTCCACAACGACCTAGGGTACCTAGCACCAATCTAGATATAGGCCATAATTCACACTGCCAATCCAAGTATAGGGTATACCTCGCACCGAGCCACTCGGGATCCTCTCTGTCCCGCTCAATACCCACCAAACTCGCCCGGATACCCCTCTAGGGCACGTCTCCCAACTAGGTCACAACTAGGTCGTCAACTCACTCGGACATCATCCACATGTCCGTAAACCATCCAGCTCACCTATCCATTCACGACCATTTATGTACATCCAAAAGGATGTCAATTCATCCTAAGCCGATGTACCGATCTACCGAAGCTTCATAACAGGCTCCTGCTGTGATCTACAGTTAATTCTCTGCCTCTTACCAACCGGTCACAAATCTCCACTACATTACTCATGTTGTCCATTCTAGTCATCACAATCACTATTGGGACAGAATCTCCATCTAGTCCAATCACCGCTGGGCTCCACTCAGTTCACCTTCATGAAATCTGTCATCTCGACAACAGTCCCAAGAATCTACACTAGCCGACAAATCCTTCTCGTCGTGTAGTGGTAGAGCCTTACCATGAGCTCATCACGACTGGGCTACCCTCAACTAGTGGCTCGTCGGCTCTTCTCGTTATCATCCTCGTACCACCGCCAAGATGAGTGCAAATCAAACCAATCCTAGCCCTTGCTCAAACCAAGTAATCGCCACTTATCTCTGCTTGGGTCGGAGGGGCTCAATCTCCCTTGTACCCCACAACTCCGGGTACGACCATTTCGACAATCAGTACCAGAGAATGAACGTTCCCCGATTTTCAACAACCACCAACAAATCCAACCTCGATGGTGGTAACTACCGTTGAGCTCGTACCGACATAACCCACACACATCACCGTCGAGACTCCGAACCTATGCGGTCAACTCACCGCTGGCACCAACCGCTCAACACAAAGTATCCACCGATCGATCCGCCTCGGCATCCGATCCACAAGTACCTCTCTCCTGGTCACTCTTCTAATCAATCGCCAACTAGGGTTATCGCGAACTTGGCTACTTCTTGCAGCATGTCCACTCGTGTGATCCCTCGCGCTCAACCCTGAAGAGTCGTCGTACCCCGCTACCGGTGTCCAATCACCTAGTAACCACAATCTGAGGATCTCGTCCCCCCCCCCCCCCCCCACCCGTAACTCTATGGCTCCTAGTCGCTGGCCTCCACGGGAACTTGGTCATACTCCGTGCCTACCACTACACAAGCGCTACATGTGCAATCGTATCCTACCATGCCACACAACAACTACTCCGAGCATCCTCTGTCAGTCGACAACCCTCCAAGATTCGACACACCTAACCATGGCATGAGAGGCCATCGTGAGCCTGACTGTTCCTAGCAACAAAATCTCTGTTTGCACATCTATCGTACGCCTGACCTCTACTGATTCCACGTTGCTCCACTCCATGTCCGTCATGACTACTCGATGGTCCCGACTCTCAGGTCGTCATATCGTGTCTATTGGTCTACTGGATCCTATCTCCCGTAAGGCTACGGTTAAGCCGTCGAACTCACATGCGCATTGATCCCACTCGGGATCACACCTCTCGAGAAGCGCGGCATCCTATGCCAATCGAATCCTAAACCGTCAATCTAACTAGGATATGATTCCATTGAATCCACCTACTCTTGCCCTAACTATCAGGTTGATAATTGGTTCTTACCACTGCAGAGACGTCACAACCTTGACCTGCGCAGATCACAACAGCTAAACCCGCTTTGATACCACTTGTCAGGACCCGTCCCAAATCCCCCAGGATTAACGTGGGACGTGCCTGATCCCGTCTGACATGAAGTATTAGACTAGGGAAATTCCATCCTTAGCCCAACTGGGACTACTAGAGAGCGCCATGATTTGAAGGAGGAATGTAATGTCTCGGTCTCTGCTACAGCCCACATCCGGTATCAACCTGAAGGGCATTAAACCACGAAAAGCTGTGAGTGGACAAAACAAATAATTTTATAAGACATTTTCATAAAAAGACCTTTATGCCCTTCACTAAAAACATGCACGCATTCAAAAACCATTTCTTAAAACATTCATTAGGCCTTGTCCCAAAATCCAATCAAAGTACCTAGGAACTCAGCCCAAACCAAATCAAGAGGGAACTTAGCCCAAATCCGACAACGTGGGTCTCGGCCCAAATCTAAGCCATGTGGGTCTCAGCCCAAAACCATCTCCGTAAAACCTCGTACAACCATATATATATATACATATAGCCCGTCCTTGGCATCTCAATGCCCAATCAAATCACCCGTCACGATATATCTCTAAGTGTGCACACTACTCGGGGTCTCACTCCGAGTCTACCCCCAAGATCTACGACGTCTAGGAGGAATCATCTAAAATCCAGGATCAACGACGTCTGGAGGAGACCAATACGCTCATAAGGAGGGTATATACATACTAGTATCAAAACCACAAATGGGGCTCACGCCTGATACCACAAGTCAATTGGGCCTCCAGCTCGAACTAATGACTCAAAGGGGCCTCTAGCCCGATTTCACAATTTAACTATGCCTCAAGCACGAACTAATGACTCAACGGGGCCTCTAGCCCGATTTCACAATTTAACTATGCCTCAAGCACGAACTAATGACTCAACGGGGCCTCTAGCCTGATTTCACAATTTAACTACGCCTCGAACCCGAACTCAAAATCAACTGGGCATCGAGCCCGATACCCGAGGATCAGTCACAATCCCGATCATAGTGATGCATGCAACCACCAGTCCATGACCGCTCTCAATATTGGTGTGTCGCCGTGAACACATCACTATCGCGACCACCTCTATATCAGGGTGCACACATCACCGATCGCTCTCCTCTACCGTCAGCACTCCGAAGTCAAGCCTCCAGTGGCTGCTCGATCACAGGACGTGCATCTTGACCTCTCCAGAAGGAACACATCCTTAGTCCAGAGGCGAGCGTCATATCGTCCGTCGTCGTGCACACAGCACCCGTCGCGACCACGACTCAGACCCGTAGGTCATCAATAGGGCCATATGCCCGAGTTAAAACCAAAACCAAATGGGTCTCATGCTCAGTTTTACCTTTCAAAACCATTTCATTTAAACTGATACCACAGAAGCGTATAAGCACGTATAAAATAGAAAACCTCAAAAAACGTGAAAATACGTGAAAACACACACAAATGCACTCATGGCATCACAAAACATGTTCATAAATACATATAAAACATTTATGCATGCATCGATTCATAAAAGAAAGTGCATCGATTCATGGTATTTGAAGTGTCGCTGGACACTGGATTTTCGGGCTGTGACCCATTTGGTGATGTTCTGTGTTTGAGGCCCTATTGATGATGGTATTCAGGTTTGAGTCACGAATGATATGACACCTCCGGACTGCAGATGTGTTCCTTCCGAAGAGGTCACGATGCACTGCCTGTTTTCGAGCAGCCGCGGGAAGCAAATACTGAGGGAGGCTTGACTTAGGAGTTCTGATGTTAGTCTCTGAGATCGATCGACGATGTGTTCACAATGATCTAGAGAGGGTCATGGCGAGTTATGTGTTCACGGTGACATGCTAGGATTGTTCGGAGCACGTTGACTGCTCCAGGAGTTTGGAGGGTTTATGATTAGGACTTGTATCGCTGGATAGTAACCTTTAGATGTGATTCGGACAAATCCGGATGTCCCGAAGATTGCGGATTAGCCCCTGAGTGGCTTACAACGAAGGTTTCGGAGCACACATCATGGACGGTGTGTGAGTGGACCTTGATTTCTAAATGATGCATGCATATGTATTAAAGATTTATGAATATGGTTTGAAATTCCTAGTTTATTTATAGTTTTGAATGAGGTATTTCATGATGATTTATATGTTGGTTGGATCATGATTTGAATGATGTTTTAATTCTTGGTTTTAAATGATTTCACGGGGATACGTGAAATCATTATTTCGGGCTTGAGACCTAGTTGATTTATGGTTGGACTCAGAGTCAAACAGGAAATTGAACAGTAATTTGAATAGTAAAATGATTTTTGGATTTGAAAATGATATTCGGGCTTGTGACCCTATTGGAAAGATGTTGGACTCTGGGAATGAGTCCATTTGTATGGAAACCATGTTTTGGGCCAGTGGCCCTATTGTGATGATTTCACGACGAAATGATATGGGGTTTTGACCCAGTTATGATTTATGAAATGTATTCTTGGATTTGATTGATGAGGATTCAAGGAATCCTGAATTTGAGAAGTGTTCCTAGGCACTGATTTTACGAGATGTGTGGAAAATGGTTTCGGGCTGAGACCCTATGCGAAATAATTGTTTTAATTTGAGAAACAACAGTTTTGAAAATGTGTTTCCATTGTCTTTATTATGACAAGTCTCCGTAATTATGAGAGGGCCTCCGGTTGCGAATATATTTCCCCAGGAAGGACCCTAGAGATAACGTTCACCTCTGAGGTACGAAGAGGTCACGATGCGCCTGCTGTCGAGCAGCCAAGAGAGGCGGCAGCCAAGGGAGGCTCGACTCAGGAGTGCAGATGTTATGTGAGATTGATCGTTGATATGTTCATGACGATCTAGAGATTATCGACCAGTGATTTGTTCACGGCGACATGCTCATATCAGAGCGATCCTTAAACTTACGGGCATGCGTTGCTGGGATTGGATAACGTGACTGATGACGATGGGCTGAGATCCCACATGGTGGATTTGAGAATGGGTCCCGAGGTTTTTGCATTATGATCTGTGTCTAGAGGTTTTAACATGTGTCGGTTTTATGACCAAGTACTTGTTTTTGGTATGTACTGTTTTGTTGGAAAGAAATGGTTTTAAAATGATATGCATGCATGCTTTATAAAACGGAGGGTGAAAAGATATATTTTGAAAAATGTTTTTGATAAACGATTATTTTTGTCCACTCACACGTTTTGTTGTTTTTTGGCACCCTACAGGTTAATCACGGATACGAGCTGTAACAGCTGTTGCAGAGACGAAGACATCACATGACCACTAAACACTATGTAAATCACTGCGCACTCTAGATAACCCCGAGCGGGTTACAAACTTATCCTTTGTCTGACACGCGGTGTCTGACGGGAGTAGGCACATCTCACGATAATCCAAGGGGATTGGGATGGGTCCTGTCAAAGTGGTATTATCGCACTAGGTTGCTCTTGTGGTGTTGCACATGTGCCAAATGTGTTATCCCTGGGCTTTTGTTATCCCGTTATTAACCTGGTAATGAGGGATAGGATAGGAAGATTAAGTAGGAATGAACCTATCTTTAGTTTTGTTTGGCATAGGATGCCGTGGTTGAGCAGTGTTAGACCCTAATTAGGGTTAGATGGACCCCGAGTAGGGTCGAATGGACCCGAGGTGGGTCGAGTTTCTTACAGGCCGAGCGACTGAACGCAGTAGAGTTACGTGTGAACGAGATCCTCAAATAGTAGCTACTAGTTGAGTGGGTACCAGTACGATGAGTTTTCAAGTTATGACCGATGATTGGTCAGGATGGATGGGCTATTAGGAATAGTCGAAGGTTTTGGACGACCCTAGTTGGAGATTGATTGGACAAGTTACCAGTAGCGTGGTACTTGTGGATCGAATCCCTGAATGGACCGATAAGTGGATTATAAGCTTTTGAGCGGATGGTATGGGTGGAAACCCGAGTGTTTGATCTCGATGCCTAGGTGAGTGACCTTGATAGTATTGGGTTCCCGTTATGAGCATTTGGTATAGATAGCAATGAGCTTCTTGGATTGGTCTGCCCAAGATTCGTGCCAGACATTGCTATCGATGGACAGGGACAAGACTATCGAGATTTGGACGACGTTCGAGGAACATTCTTGAAATATTTTCGCCTAGTCATATTGAGATACGAGAAAGGCAGAGTACCTCCCAAGATGAGTGGAGGGGTACAATCTTCTGCTCATGTCAACATATTTAACGATTACTCAGTATGAGCAGAGATTTTGGTTTGAATTAGTTCACACCTAGTGCGACGCCTAGTGCGACAACGACGACGATTAAGATAATGAGGAGTCGTCACATATGACTCGAGTGACCGTGTGACCTCTCAATAGAGATGATTGAGATGAGTTGGATGGAATCCAGTAGTGATCGAATGGTCCCGATTGCCACTAAGTGCGTCTAGAGGCTGTCTTGCCAGGGAGCTTGGATGAGTGACAAACATACGAGATGCGGTGAGAGATGAGAAGGACAGAGCGAATCCCGAGTGGTACAGTGGGAGGCATGGGGTATGCCTGGATTGGTGATAGGTACCTTGATTAGTTGTGGTCGGATTGCACGAGTGATGCGTGCAATAGTTGATCCCATAGAGTTGGGACATGCGAGTTAATACTTCGATCAGTACTATAATGATGGTCGTTTGGTAAACCGAGACTATTTGATTTGGACAAGGTGTTTGGTTTTCCAGGGCATACGAGACTCGTGGGGATGTTTATGGATGGGTGTAATAACTAATATTCCTCTGTTGAGTATTTGAGCAACCTGTGGTATTTGGTAGTCCTGAGTTGTTATGATTGGTCTTCTGGTATGACCAGAGGAGATCACCAAGGAAGAGTAATCAGCTTTTTACAAAAGGATACTCTTTTTGGGAGTTACATCTTAAAGGCCGGGAGGATACAACAAGTAGAACGTTAAGGACATGGGACACGTGTTGTGATGTCCCTAATTAGCTCAGTGAGCTTGAAGTGAGTATTGGGTTGTGTTTGAGTTTCCCAATGTGTTATCGATGCATTATATGGTTGCCACTTTTTAGAGGATGTTTTCCTAGGTATGTAACCCATGTCGCAGCGATTTTGTTGGAAGATACCAACAAGGTTGAAATCAGTAAAAGTTTAGTAATAGGACTCAGTGGAATTGGGATTTCCAACCCAGTGTCATCTATTGGAATTCGATGGAACTTCAGGAATTGGTTTTGAAAAGATAGTTGGACAATGTGAATAGAAACTTGGAAGTGTTTCATGGAAATGTCACCCAGGTGGATGTTGGTTTGACTGTGGACTGGATTCGGCTTGAGATAAGAAAATAAAGGTGCTTGTTATCACCTAGTCTTGTGAGTGAGTATCAGATTTGGTGGACTCGTGTTAGTATTATGGGTCATGTTATGTTAGTTGAGAGAGTGCTAGTGTGGATCCATCGTGGGTCGAGTGGATCGAGATGATCATGTGAGCTTTGGATTAAGAGAATCGAGACGGTTGACGACCAAGTTGGTCACACGTATGTGGATACGGTCACAAAAGATAAGCTGATTTGAGGAGGGATACGACCATGGGAAGTGCACTACAGTAGCGATCAACGAATCGTATAGGTTGGTTAGAAGTCCTTGTCTATAGACAGAGAAGACTTCCAAGTTTGGGTTCAAAGTGTCAAGACCCATCCCAAATCCCCCAGGATTAACGTGGGAAGCTCCTGATCCCGTCTGACACGAAGTGTCAGACCAGGGAATTTCCGTCTCTAGCCCTCACCAGGGCGTCCAAAGCACACCAGGATCGTAAATGGAGGAGTGTGATGTCTCGTTTCTGCTACAGCTTGCATCCGCATCCACGATGTCTCGTCTTCCCGAGCCAATCGTTGCCTCCGGGATTCTCGAACCTGTCCAAATTGTAATAGAAGGTTATTAACTACTTAAATAACCTCTCACTAAAGTCCCGTAATTTTACAGAATTTCTAACTATTTTTTAAAGCGAACCTAAACCTTTGGACAACCCGAACTATATCGAAACGATGTCCGATTGACACGAAAACAGTCCCAAAATGTTCGTTACATCGAATAGAAGATTTCGTGTGTTGAACACATCCCCAGAAACCCCACCACGCGCCACCCAAAGGGCCCTACATGTGGGCTCACGCGCCACTGTTCAATCATCCTCTCCAGCGGTTGAATCGGGTCTGGCCAGTTCACCTGTTCGGTCATGTCCAGCTGGACCGGCGTGACCGGTCTGGTCCTCTAAACCCCTCATTTTTCGTCCAATCTTCTCCTTTTCAATTCCATTCTTCCTATTTCGATGTTTCCTATCAATTCCAATCGTAGTAAAACGCACCTAAAACCCACGGTTCTAATGGAACCTCACGGTTCAAATTTTCCATTTTCCTCCCACGGCTCCCCAGCCGTCAAACCACCATCAAAAACTTCTTAGGACCACCCTAGCAACCCAAAAAACCTACTCTAAACATCCAAAACCGTTCATAATGTCAAAATCACAATATTGGATTCAAAAATCAAAACGGAGCCCTTACCTTCTCTAAGCCGTGCACGGTGGCCCAGCAGCCTCCTGCCACCGTCCTCAGCATCCTCAGCCTCTTTTCACTCTCCTGGTTCCTCAGGCATGGTCATATGGGTTAAGGGTTTGGATTTGGGGTTGGATGTTGATCGGGTTTGGTTGGAAATGGGGAAATGGTCGAACACGGCTAAGGGTGGATATGTATGAAGGGAAAATGGTGTCCAGTGGATGGGTGACACTTGTCACTCATCCATTGGGCCTTGGGACAAATATCTGGGCCCCACTTAATTTCAAAAGTAATCCGTCTCATAATTCCTCCAATAGTACATTCGAATTTTCGTGGACCGTAACTTTCTCGTCGAACGTCCAAATTCGACGTGCTGCCTGTCTACAAATTCGTATCATCTGGATCTACGTAACGATCCTCAGCCCTCGGCCATCGGACCTCTCGATTCAAAAGTCAACTATTGGGCCCTATTCAACCAAATTACCAAAATGCCCTTGGACTTCCGATCATCGTAACTTCTTCCACGAACGTCGGAATCGAGCGTGCCACCTGTCTTTGAACTCGTGATGTCTCGAACTACGTCACAGTCATCGACCAAAGTCCATTTGATCGCCTAAATGAAAAGTCGACGATTCACCCATTTGAGGGTTAAAATCGTCATTTTTCCCTGGTCATCCGTTAATCCTCGTCTAATTCTTGATTAGTCTCGCTAATTCTTCATTAATCCTTAATTAATCCCGTTAATTCAGGATGGGTCGTCACACGAAGAGGGTGTAAGAATAGAATGAGTGAGCAGAAGATTTATTACTGCTCTAGTTTGACAATCTTTGACAATAATGAGGGTTTTAGAAATGACACTGATGCATGGATGCACGCGTTTAGAGGATTTACTTATGATGCACGTAGAGATTTTGCATATGGAGCTAGGCAGGTGATGACACAACACATCCAAATCCCCCCCGGGATTAACGTGAGATGTGCCATGCTCCCGTCCAACCCACGTGTGACACGTACGTATGACACGAAGGCCATACAAGGGATGACCCGAAACTTAGCCCACGCAGGCTTCTAGAGTGCGCTAGGATCAGTGGCGGAATGTGATGTCTCAGTATCTACTTGAGCCCGCATCCGCAATCACCCTGAAGGGCATTAAAAACCATAAAAGCTGTGAGTGGACGAAAATAAATAATTTAATAAAACTCATTTCACAAAACAAGACTTTTTTGTGCTTCACTTAGAAACCATGCATACATACGAAAACCAGCTAATTCAAATATAATAAAACCGTTTATAAAACCAAAGCCATTTCCTTTGTCATTAGAGCCTTAGCCCAAAACCAAAAAACTAATCGTATGGGAACTCAGCCCAAAACCTTAAATCCAAATCCTCAAAACCAGTAAATTCGTAAATATGTAAATCCAATAAAACATGTTTATACCAAGCCTTCGCATCCTAGATGCCTGTTGTCCTAGACGCTTATCATCCCTGACGTCACGTCACGGTCTAAGCTACGTGTGCTGCTAGGGGTCTCTCCGAGTCAATCTATGACAACCCAGATGTCTGACGCCCTAGACGTCTAATAGCAATCATGCTCCTGAGTCACTATACGGTCTGGTCGCTCTGTGCAATGACCCCTCGCAGGCAAATCACGGTGACTACCCAAGTGTCCCAGATAGTTGGAGGAGACCATCCACATATCCACATATAAGGGTGGTATATGGAAAACATTTTATTAAATCCTTTCAAAACCTTTCAAAGGGGCCTATGCACAGGATTTCAAAAAAACCATCTTAAATCAATTTCATAAATCATAACTGGGCCTCAAGCCCGATAGTGTAAACCAAATGGGTCTCAGCCCGATACCTCATTTCCAAACCAAAACCAGTTCATTAAACCACTATTGAAATACCAGCACGTATAAAAACAATATAAAACTATAAATCTCGAAATACATGCAAATACTGACCTGGATACCATTTCACCATTTTTTCACTATTTTCGATGGGGGTTCTTCCTACGTGTTCGTCTAAGCCTACCCTATCTATCTATATGATCAAAATCGTAAAAACAGTCTAGATTTACCTGTTCGAATGTTGAACAGTGACGTTGATCTTCAAACCCAGATTTACCTGTTCGAATGTTGAACAGTGACGTTGATCTTCAAACCCAGATTTACCTGTTCGAATGTTGAACAGTCACCACCATGATCATTTCACCGTCCCCTCTCACTTCCATTCACAGGCCAACATCATTAGATGATGATTGAAGGATTAATGGTGTGGGTTTGGTTATGGGTGTATGTGTATGTCGTAATTCGTGCAATAGTACATTCAAATTTCCTTGAACCGTAACTTTCCATGACACGTTCCATCCTATAGTCGTCAGGCTGAAAAACGTATCCCCACTAAGGGCTAACACATCTAAGATGACATCCTGTTCAGCACCCAATCAAACAACATTCTATAGATCCTGCCATCACAATGGCACGAATCCCATCTCCCAGGTCATCCTCAGACCTATGGCCATACTGACTCTCGATACTCGCACGAACCAACTCTCTCAAATTCCAATACTCAAAATGTACTCTAATGTCTATACTGACTCTCCTTAGAGTCCCATCAATCCATACCTATCCGAACTCGTCGGATACCCATTAATCTGTAACTATCATAGGTCACAACCATCGTGACCAGCCGATAACTCCCGGCTCCACTGCGCTTCGCTGCTCGACACTGATCTCGACTCGTCTTCGAGTCCTCGCATCGTGTCTCTCATCACTCAGCGATCTCCGCTGACATCTAGACTCACCTCGAATCTCCATCTGTCACTGTCGGATCTAATCCGATCGGCACTCAAGTCCATCTAGGTCTCGTCTTCGAGTCCTCAATTGACCGTGGTCAATGCCATCGTCCAACGTGTACAACACACTGGTGCATCAACATCACATCACATCGGGGTGCCCCCCGACCTACTCAAGGACTGCACTCTGGCAACGTCCAACCACATACTACTGTCCGCACATCAATCATGGTGCGGACCCCAACCGTCCCTCACTAGGCGAACATCAAATCCATCACCACGGACACTCACTCGTCACATCCTGTGATGCTAAGCACCGTCTACTCGTCAAGTCAATCAAATTTGACGCACAGCCTAGGTGTTCGGTTGTTACACCCTCTTTGAACTCCTAGCTGTCATATCACTTCTCGTTATCTCACCTAGGGAAGAATCAAGGAGAATCCAAGATGACGACATCAAGGTTCATCCAATGTCATCCTCCAGCACTCAACACTATCTACTACAGCGTCGCACTCAGTGACCTCGAAATACTCATCACCAATACGGAATCAAGCACTCTTCTCAACGTCTCAATCACAACTTCTCTTGATTCCGTAGTTCCAATCACGTAGGAAATATGTTTCTTTTGCAATTACTGAGCTCACTCATTACAAGAGCATTTAATCCGTCTTATAGGCAAACATGTGCCATGTCCCCAACTCTGGAGGTATGGTCAACCGTAGTCAACCAAAACCAATCCGCAATTGACTCTCAAGTCCTCATCTCAACCGGACACCATCCACGCGTCCGTGAATATCGTTTATGTAAGTACACTCATTCCGAGTGGAATTCACGTGACTCAAGGTTAAACCTTGTATACTATTTTCAGATGTGCACAAACAGCCTCTAATACTCGCATCTCGTACCTTTAATCATCCTGATCCAACTCTAACTCACAGAATTGGTCGGAATCCAAGAACATCGGTCGGTAGGCTAAAGAGATCGCAACGTCTGTCTTGATCTGAAGCCAAATCTCTGTGTACTACCAAATCTGACCAACCGGCTCACGTCATAAGACGTCACTTACGCCATCCATTTATACCTTTTCATCTGAATGCAACTTAGGCATTTCAACCTTTAACGTTACTACTCCTGGGCACACACTCCCGCCCCAAGTCTCGTATCATTAGAGAATTGGTCACCAAACCAAGTACTCTTGATGTCTCGAACTGAGCCACTCGGTATCCTCTTTGTCCCGCTCAGTGCCCACCGAACTCACATACTCGACACTCTGGGCACATCTACTATCCCGTCTGCATACTGGTTCGCACGTCCCAACTCTATGGGATCAACTCCAGCACTCACACTCGTATAATCCATCCAAGGATATCCAAGGCACCTGTCACTCATCCAGGTATATCCTACTTATCACAGTCACCTCACAGACGGAACGTGGCAAGTGTACCAACATCCAACGTCAACGTCTCATTCTACGATCGCACTCAGTCGAAACCGAGTCGACGAAATCTAAGCTCATACTGTGTGTCACTCACGCATCTCGTATCATCGTCACGACTAACAGATCCCATCATCGCAATCGTCACGGTAATCTGAGCTTATCCACCTCGATAAGGCTCGACCACATCCATCAATAGTAGTGTCTGTCACAACCTCGTGCAGACCAATCTAAGAAACACTATGCTATTGAGACTCTGATCCATGCGGTAGTCGATCGCCGGTACCAACCACTCTACGCACAACATCCACTGGTCGGCCCATCTCAGGATCTGATCGACAAGTACCACACTCCTGGTTACTTGTCCAATCAATCACCTACTAGGGTTATCAAAAACCCGGCTACCCGCTGCAGCCCAACCATCTTGACCAATCCCTCGCTCTCGACTCCGAAAAGTCGTCGTACTTCGATACTGGTATCAAACCAGCCAATAACTACACTCTGAGGATCTCTTTATCTCGTAACTCTAAGGCTCTCAGCCGCTGGCCTCCACAAGAATTCGGCCATACTCCATGCCTAACACTGCACAACAACTACACGTCGCAATGGTCACCTATCGCGTCACACGACAACCACTCCGACATCTCCTACCAATCGACACCCCTCTGAGATTCGACACATCGAATCATGGCAACGCATTCCAAACAGAATCACACGTTTCTATTCCCAACTGTCGTGACTGTAGTCGTACAAGGTCATCGTAAATTGGGCGGCCCTGACCTCTGACTACCACTGGTATTAATCCGTACATCCTCTATCGTCCTATGGTCTCTACTGATCCACTGGATCCTAATTCCAGTACCACTACGGCTCTAAGCCGTCAGATTCACACGAATACTGATCCTCCTTGGGATCAAACATCGATACACATGGCCTTCAATGCCAACAAAACCTCAAACTATTGTATCGAATTTTGTTTAGCACGTGGTGCTTCCTACTCATACCCTAACTATCAGGTTGATGACGGGCTGTTATGACTTCAAAGACATCACATCCTCGACCGACGTGTACTCCACGCTCTAATACCACTTTGTCAAGACCCGTCCCAAATCCCCCGGGATTAACTTGGGACGCGCCTGATCCCATTTGACACGAAGTGTCAGACCAGGGAATTTTCGTCTCTTGCCCTTACCGGGGCGTCCAGAGCATGCCAGGATCGTAGGAGGAGGATTGTGATGTCTCGCCTCTGCTACAACCTGCATCCGCGATCAACCTGAAGGGCATTAAAACATGAAAACTGTGAGTGGACAAAAGAAAATTTTCATTAAAAAAAATTTACATAACGACATTTATGCCCTTCACTAAAATCATATGCATGCATTCAAAAACCGTTTACCAAAACGTTCATAAAATTATTTGTCAAACATATTCAAAACCTTTCAAGGGCTCATGCCCGGTCCCCATAAACCGTCATGAACCATAAATCCATTTGGGTCCCCGACCCAAAATCACAATCTTAAAACATGGAATACGGAAATCAAATCAATAGGGACTCAGCCCAAATCACATCACGTGGGTCTCAGCCCAAAACCATTTTCAGTGAAATACCAAACCACAGAATACGGGGTCTCTGCCCCAAATCACTTTCCATAAAACCTCATACGTATCAACATACGCATAACCCATCTGAGGCACTTCCGAGAAGATGCCAACTCGGGGAACACAGCCCCTAGGGAACGCAACCCCGATATATGTCATGATATCATCTCTATACTAGTGTGCACATTACTCGGGGTCTCACTCCAAGTCTTCTCCCAAGAATTCTCCATCTGGGAGGCTCAATCTCTAGATCTAGTCCGAGCTCTCTCTCTGTATCTAGTCCACACATCTCTCCGGAATCTGGTCCGGGACCACAACATAAATCGTAACCCCCACTCCTAGAACGGGATCCCTATGGGGATACCCATTCTGGTATGTGGATCGTGACTCTCCAGGTCAACGTCTAGAGGAGATCATATAAACATATGGAGGGTTCATATACATTTCAAATACTTTCTTTCTTTCTCAAAACACATTTCAACTGGGTCTCATACCCGATCATCTCAACAGGATTCCTCGAATCCGATTCAAATCAATTTCACAGGCCTCGACCTAAATCCACAGTTCAATAGGGTCTCGTTCCCGAATTATCATTTCACAAACCGAACTGGGACTCAAGCCCGATGCTACAATCAATTGGGCCTCTCGCCCAATATCACGACTAACTGAGCCTCAAGCCCGAACCGTAAAGCAACGAGGCCTCAAGCCCGGTTTCACAACCAATAGGGCCTCAAGCCCGATACTACAGTCAAATGGGCCTCCAACCCAATATTACAACCAGATGCGCCTCAAGCCCAGATCATAAATCAACGGAACCCTCGGTCCGATCGTATAACTCAAATGGACCCTCGGTCTGATTTCTCGTGAAATCAATTGGACTCCAAGTCCAAGAGTTTGTAAATCAAATGGGTCTCATGCTTGAGTTCATATTTCCAAATCCAAAATCCATTTATGAAACCCTCGTTGAAAACCTAGCACGTATAAGCATCGTATAAAACCGTAAATCTCGAAATACGTGCAAATATGTAAATCCTAGGCTACCACAAACAAATGCACTCATGGCATCACAAAATATATTGTAAAACAATTATAAAAAAATTATGCATGCATCGAATTCATAAAAAAAGTCCACTCACAGACCGTCCGAAGTCGCGCCTCGATACGCGGGCCATAACGTCTTCCCGGGCCAATCGTCGCCTCCGGGATTCCCGAACCTATCCAAATCGTAATAAAAGGTTATTAACTACTTAAATAACCTCTCACTAAAGTCCCGTAATTTTCCAGAATTTCTAACTATTTTTAAACGGGAACCTAAACTTTCGTACAACCCGAACTATATCGAAACGATGTCCAATTAACACGAATCCAGTCCCAAAATGTTCATTACATCAAATAGAAGATTTCGTATGTTGAACACATCCCCAGAAACCCCACCACAAGCTGCCACGCGCCGCCCAAAGGGCCCTACGTGTGGGTTCACGCGCCACTGTTCAATCATCTACTCCAGCGGTTGAACCGGGTCCGGCCAGTTCACCTGTGCGGTCCGGCCCTCTAAACCCCTCATTTTTAGTCCAATCTTCTCCTTTTCCATTCCATTCTTCCTATTTTGATGTTTCCTATCAATTCCAATCGTAGTAAAACGCACCTAAAACCCACGGTTCTAATGGAACCTCACGGTTCAAATTTTCCAATAATAAGGGTTTTAGAAATCACAATGATGCATGGATGCACGCGTTTAGAGGATTTACTTATGTTGCACGTAGAGATTTTGCATATGCAGCTAGGCAGGTGATGACACGACACATCCCAATCCCTCCGGGACTAACGTGAGATGCGCCATGCTCCTGTCTAACCCACGTGTGACACGTATGTATGACACTAAGGCCATACAAGGGATGACCCAAAACTTAGCCCACGCAGGCTTCTAGAGTGCGCTAGGATCAGTTGCGGAATGTGATGTCTCGGTCTCTACTTCAGCCCGCATCCGCAATCACCCTGAAGGGCATTAAAAACCAAAAAAGCTGTGAGTGGACGAAAATAAATAATTTAATAAAACTCATTTCACAAAACAAGACAGTTTTGTTCTTCACTTCGAAACCATGCAACCATACGAAAACCAGTTGATTCAAATATAATAAAATCGTTTATAAAACCAAAGCCATTTACTTTGTCATTAGAGCCTTAGCCCAAAACCAAAAAACTAATCGTATGGGAACTCAGCCCAAAACAGTAAATCCAAATCCTCAAATCTAGTAAATTCGTAAATATGTAAATCCAATAAAACATGTTTATACCAAGCCTTGGCATCCTAGATGCCTGTTGTCCTAGACGTTTAACATCCCTGACGTCACGTCACGGTCTAAGATACGTATGTTGCTAGGGGTCTCTCCGAGTCAATCTTTGAAAACCCAGATGTCTGACGCCCCAGACGTCTAATAGCAATCCTGCTCCTGAGTCACTATACAGTCCGGTCGCTCTGTGCAATGACACCTCGTAGGCAAAGCGTCGTGACTACCAAAGTGTCCCACATAGCTGGAGGAGACCATCCACATATCCACATATAAGGGTGGTATATGGAAAACATTTTATTAAATCCTTTCAAAACCTTTCAAAGGTGCCTATGCCTAGGATTTCCAAAAAACCATCGTAAATCAATTTCATAAATCATAACTGGGCCTCAAGCCCGATAGTGTAAACCAAATGGGTCTCAGCCCGATACCTCATTTCCAAACCAAAACCAGTTCATTAAACCACTATTGAAATACCAGCACGTATAAAAACAATATAAAACCATAAATCTCGAAATACGTGCAAATACCGACCCGGCTACCATTTCACCATTTTTTCACTATTTTTGATGGGGTTTCTTCCTACGTGTTCGTCTAAGCCTACCCTATCAACCTATGTGATCAAAATTTTAAAAACAGTCAGTGACCTTGATCTTCAAACCCAGATTTTGGCCGCCTCAGACAACCGCAATCCTCGAAACCAACCTCCTCGAGTTCGTATGTGTCCCTAGATCACAACCGAGTCCATCAAATTGAACAATAAACCCTTAAATCGAGCTTCCAATTTTTTAACTTAAGAATGCTTTTCATGTTTTTCCTTACCTCCTTCTTGGTCACCACCATGATCGTTTCACCGTCCCCTCTCACTTCCATTCACAGGCCAGCATCATTAGATGATGATTGAAGGAATAATGGTGTGGGTTTGATTATGGGTGTATGTGTTTCACGGGTATGGGAAAACAGAGAGGGTGAGGATGATTGATGAAGATAAGGACCCAAAATATTGGATTTTGGGCCAATCAGATAGATGACACTTGTCGCTCATCTGGTGGATCCTCCTTGATTTTTATCCAATCCAAACAGTCCACGTGTCCCATTTCTTAGTTTGCATGTAATAGTACAATAATGCATTCTAGACCCGTAACTTTTCTGTCGAATGTCTGATTTCGATGAGCCGCATGTCTACGGACTCGTAATGTCATGATCTACGTAATGGTCATTGGTTAAAGTCCATTTGACCACCCAAGTCAAAAGTAAACATTTTGCCCAAATCCAGGGGCAAAATTGTCATTTTACACTATCCGTCTGAATTCTCTCGACTAATCAGGGATTAGTCACGCTAACCCTCAATTAAATATTAATAAATCTCAAAACTCGGGACGGGTCGTTACAGGTGAGATGCCTTGAGATGATCTGTTTATCTGTACTTTGGAGCTCTAGATGAGTATATGTTGAGCACATATCAGGTGTTGGTCTGGCGACTAGGAAAACTCAGAGAGGAAGTTGAGTTGGAGTGTACAATCTGTCTAGAGCAGAGATCAGATAGATAGGCTCTGCTCATGGATCATGAATGGCTACTATGACAGTCATGTCGTAGACGGACTAGATCCGAAATCGATTTGATGTGTGGATATTGGTACGTGATCAACATGCACTACTCACATGTTTGATAGTGGGATTTTAGAGTGTTAAGCAATCTGGTAGATATGGTACGATCATCAGATTGAGTTTGAGATGAACATGGTATGATAATCGGATTTGATCCAATATTGATTTTTCAATGAGATCATTGATATGAAGCAGAGTACTGTGCTCTAGAGGTGTGGGACTTTTAGAGGGTTCGATTATTGTGTGAGCTTGAAGCTCAGGGCCATGGTCGTAGGCCAGAGGAACCCTAGTGAAACTGAGTTGCGATTATCTTAGCTAGAGTAAGTATTCGATGGGGTCAACATGCACTCTAGTGAGTGAGATGATAGTGGGGACTCGAGATGAGTCTAGATCACATCGTTAGTCACTGAGTAATGCGAGGTATGCCAATAAGACTCTAGAACGAGTCAAGATCAGAGTTGCGCAACAAAAGTGTAGCGGGGCCGTGAGTTACTAGCTGGACACGACGATGCGTCGTGAAGGTGGTTAACTGTTAGAGACCGTCGTGAATAAGTTGGACTTCGTGAATGTATTGGGCATCATGAGTGTGATACACGGTTAGAGAGTGCTGAGTGAGAGACGACTTTTGGTGCTTTAGCTGAGCAGAGAATAGATTGTCAACTTGGATCATGAGTAGGACTAATTGTATGAACAGGATACCAGTTTGGTAGAGCAGAATTTCAGCTTGGATACTGACTGAGACAGGTAAGATCGACGAGTGTCGATATCTCATACGAGACTAAAGAATTGAGCAGTAGATATTCCAATGACTGTTTGGTTACTCGCTTATCCACAATTGGTCGTTAAGGATGAGATAAGCTACAATAGTGGTCGTTGGATGGTAGTGACTACGAGTGACGTTTGCTTTCGGCATGAGTACCGTGGATAAATATTGGACGTGCACGTGGAGATGTGTACCTCGGATTAAAGGTAGGGGTAGACATCCGCAGTTTGGATGTGGAATTGAGTTGATTTAGAATTTTAGGAAGAAATTATTTTAAGTAGGGTAGATTGTAACGTCCCTTCTCGAATTTACGGGATTAATTATGAATTAATCAGGATTAATCGAGGATTAACGGACAATCGGGTTAAAATGATGATATTACCCCTAGATGAAGGGTAAAAAATTAACTTTTAACCCGTGAGATCAATGACACGTGAATCGAGACCCATTATATTGATCGAGATGTTACGAGTCTGTAGATAAGCAGCACGTCGAAATCGGACATCGTACAAGAAAGTTACTTGTTTGGAACGAATTGGGGTACGATTGGGTGGTTTATGAGGCATGTGAACATTTGTCTCTTGTGAGCCTAGATATATTTGGTCAGGCCTAATAGATAGTGAGAAGTGTCACTCATCCATTGCTCCCCATCTTCATTCATGCATCTCATTCCCTTCCTATTCCATTCATCCCACCCGAAACCTAAATCCAACGCATACACCCTCATTCCCTCATCCTTGCTACTGCCTGAGTGAAACAAAGTAAGAGAGTGATTTGAGACGAAGAGGACTGTGGTAACGACTTGGACAACCTTGCACGGTGGCCAGAAATCCGAAAGATAAGCCATTTAGGTTCAAATTCGAAGTTTGAGTTTTAGGGCTTGTTAGACGGTTTCTATGATCAAAAATAATTCCCAGGGACTAGAACAGTAGACTGGGATCAAAATGAAGGATTTTGACTGCTGGAACTAGCTGGAAATGGAGGTTGAAGGTTTCCTGAAAATCACCAAGCTTGATAGATGATTTCTAGACCTTTCTAATCAATTTTGAGTCCATAGATCCATTTCTAGGATCATTGCCAATAAATAAGAAGAAAAATGGTCGAAAATGGTTGAGGAATGAGTAAGATCAAGTCGGGTAGGGTTCGGGGGTCGATTAACCCGTTACAGAGAAATGGGTCGACCCAATTGGAGGTTAACCATGATGATGTGGTAGTCCACGTCATCATCTGTCAAATCTTTCAGTCCACGTGTCAAATCAGGTGATGCCACGTGGCAGGATGTCAAGTCCAGTCGGCCGTTAAGCCCAGTCAGCATGCCAGACCACGTGGACCAATCGAGTGGTGTCATGTGGCAGCTGTCAAACCTGAAGTTATCATATTTGATAGGTGTAAGATGTTAGGCTGTCGTCAGCATGACGTCATTCGTTAACCACCGTTAACTATCCTTGATTGTCGTTGACCATCGTTGACCAGCGTTGACCACCGCCATTAACTGGCAACGGCCACCGTTGATTGGACTTTGGCTAGCGCGTGAGGGAGCATAGCACAATTAGAGATTCTTATCCTCGGAAAGCGTGTTCGGTACACGTTGACTGTTCTAGGAGTTTTGAGGGTTTATGATTAGGACTTATATCAATGGATAGTAACCTTTGGATGTGATTTGGACAGGTCCGGACGTCCCAAAAATTACGGATTAGCTCCGCAGTGGCTTACGCCGCAGGTTTCGGAGCGCGCAGAATGGACGGTGTGTGAATGGGCCTTAACTTCTAAATAATGCATGCATATGTTTTAATGATTTATGAATATGGTTTGAAATGCCAAGTTTATTTATAGTTTTGATTGAGGTATTTCATGATGATTTATATGTTGGTTGGATCATGCTTTGAATGATATTTTAATTCTCAATTTTAAATGATTTCACGAGGATGCGTGAAATCGTTATTTTGGGCTTAAGACCCAGTTGATTTAAGGTTTGATTCAAAGTCAAATAGAAAATTGAACAGTGATTTGAATAATAAAATGATTTTCGGATTTGAAAATAATATTCGGGCTTGTGACCCTATTGGAAAGATGGACTCTCGGAGTGAGTCCATGTGTATGGAAACCATGTTTCAGGCCAAAGGCCCTAATATGATGATTTCGCGAGGAAATGATATCGGGATGTGACCCAGTTATGATTTATGAAAGGTATTCCTGGATTTGGTTTATTGGATTCAAGGAATCCTCGATTTACGAAGTGTTCCTAGACACTAATTTTATGAGACTTTATGAGATTTGTGGAAACTAGTTTAGGACTGAGACCCTATGAAAAATAACTATTTTGAATTGAGAAACAACAGTTTTGAAAATGTGTTTCCACTGTTTTTATTATGCCCATTCTCCATCATTATGAGAGGGCCTCCGGTTGCGAATATGTTTCCCGGGAAAAGACCCTAGAGATAACGCTCGCCTCTGAGGTACAGAGAGGTCACGATGCGCCTACTGTTGAGCAGCTGAGAGAAGCGGCAGCCGAGGGAGGCTCAACTCAAGAGTGCAGATGTTACATGAGATAGATCATTGATATGTTAATGACGATCTGGAGATTGTCGACCGGTGATTTGTTCACGGCTACATGCTCGGATCAGAGCAGTCCTTGAGCTTATGGGCAGGCGTTGCTGTGATTGGATAACGTGACTGATGATGATGGGCTGAGATCCCACACGGTGGATATGAGAATGGGTCCCGAGGTTTTTGCATTATGATTTGTGTCTAGAGGTTTTAACATGTGTCGGTTTTATGATGAAAGTACTTGTTTTTGGAATGTACTATTTTGTTGGAAAGAAATGGTTTTAAAATGATATGCATGAATGCTTTATAAAACGGAGGGTGAAAAGATATATTTTGAAAAATGGTTTTGATAAATGATTATTTTTTTTCACTGACACTTTTTGTAGTTTTTTGGCACCTTATAGGTTGATCGTGAATGCGAGCTGTAGCAACTGTAGTGGAGATAAGGACATCATGACCGCTGGACACTCTGGAGATCACTTTGCACTCTAGATAACAGGACCCACCCCTAATCCCCCGAGATTAAGGGCTAAACCCTGTTTCCGTCTACCTTACGCATGACACGAAGGCTACACTGACATCCAACCTCCATGTAACACGTAAGCCGGACAGGGGATTCTCGATTCAACCATCCCAAAAGTGACCGGACTTCCCAGAGTGCACCGAACTACTGTGGATCGCAAGTGTGATGTCTCCGTCTCTCTCGACCAACATCTCGTACCACAACAACCTAGAGGGTATCGAAAACATGAAAAGACTGTGAGTGGACAAAAATAAGTAAGAAATTCAAAAAACAGTTATTAGAAAATAATTACATTTTACCCTCCACGCAAAAACCAATGCATGCATATCAGTTTACGTTATGAAACCATTTCATATCAAAAACCATCAATGGAAACAATGATTGAAAACCCGAATCAAATTCGTTAATCAATTCCAGGCCTCAGCCTCAAATCACAAATCAATCTCAAATACGGGATCTCAGTCCCAAAACTCGTCAAAGCCAATTCATCCGGGCCCCTGCCCAAAACATCTGAAAACCAGTGAAAATATCAATCAAGCGAGTTTGCTAGATCTCAAGTGTGCCCGCGTCTTTAAACTCAAAACCATGCGCAATAACCAGGCCTTCCCAGGGTATCAACGAGTCTTTAAACTCAAAACACAATCACAGGTCTCAGGGGGGGTATCATAATCACCGAGTCTTTCAACACAAAATATATGCCGAGTCTTTAAACTCAAAACATATCAATCCAGGGCCCTCCCCCCGTTAATCAATCCGAGTCTTTAAACTCAAAACCAGATCCAGCGGTTTTTCTCTTTTTCCGGGTCTTTAAATCCAAAACGATTTTCCAGTCAACAGTGAAAACCATCGAAAATCCTTATCTGAATTCGCAAAAATGATTTTGTAAGCCAGCATCCGAAACCACTGTCCCGAACCCAAATCCAGATTTCCCCTTTCCGAAATCCAGTTTCAAAATCGAAAACTCGTTTATCGAAATCTCATGAACGGGGCTCCAAACCCAAAATCACTTTTCCAAAATCCATTTCAAATCCTTGAAATCAAATCATGTTTCAAATCCCAAAATCAAATCATTAAAACCAAAGTCAAATCACATGATTATTCAGAATCTCGTAAAACGTGCAAAACCGTAAATACCTCGAAAATCGTGCAAAATCGTAAACTATCAAGATCATAAAACAAGTCATAGAATCACATATATAAAACATATAAAAACATATATGCATGCATCAAGAGTTAGAAAACAAAGTCCACTCACAGACCATTCCGACGTCGCCTCGATACGCGCGCACTTACGCCGTTCCCGGCCATTCCGCTATCCTCGGCTTTCCAGAACCTGTCTAAATCCCATACTAAGGTCACTAACTACTTCACAAAGCTTATACTAAAGCCCTGTAATTTTTCCGAATTTTTAACTATTTTTAACCGAGCCCTACAACCTTCGGACATCCCAAAACCTATCGAGACGATGTCTGATTGACTCGAAACCAGTGCCAAAATGTTTGTTACATCGAATACTTTAAAAGGAGTGCTGGAAGATTCCCCAAACTACCCTTCACATGCCCCCATGCAGGTCTGGAAGCTTTTGCGTGTGAAATCCACGAGCGTGAACAGTGTCACCTTCTTCCTCTCACCGACCCGGTTCAGACCAGTTCGAACCGGTCCAGTTCGACCAAGCCGACGTTCACGGTTTTTCGTCCCTTTTTTCCAATTTCAATCCTATTCTTTCTATTAGATTCGCCCCATCCTCTAGGTTCTGTCTATAATCTTAAAACAGAAAAACTAGGTCCAGAGATTTACCTCCCCGATCAAGAACACTGGCCATCTTCGAGCTTCAATTCCGGCCGCCCTAGGCCACCTCAGGTCTCCGTTTCACTTCCAAACATCTCACCTGATCCTCCAGAACAGCAACCCCTCATCAAAATCAAGCTACAACCACTACAACAGAAATTACCATTTTTGAATCACATGACCTTACCTCTCGGTTTCACAGTCACATTGCACGGTGAACCACCATTCCAAGTTCCTCTGACACGTCTCACCGTTCTGATGATCATCTAGTCGATTAGAGCCATTCTCAGTGGCCTGAACTAGATGTCCAACTTCGAATTTCAAAAAACAGAGATAACGGTTTTTTGTTTTTTCCCCAGTCCTCAACCACCGTCCCACGACGGCTTGCCGTGACAGCCCCATCACAATCCCCACCTTCTAGCCTTTATTTTTCATTCAGTGAAGAAGTAGAAACAACGAAGATTGAAGGAGATAGGGTGGGTTGATCTAGCGGGTTTCTCTGTTTCTCTGGTTTCTCACCTTTCTCACAGTCCCTTTTCTTCAATTCCCTTCTCTCAGCACTCTCACACACAACACAACCCCTCTATGGTCTCTCACAAACCACCACAAATAATTTCCACGACTCACACACACTGGATTTTGGATCAATACTCTCTGTCCTTGTTTTCTCCCAGTTGATCGATAAAACCCAAACGTTTAAAATGTAAATGCACGGCCGACTTGGCTAGAAGCCACTGGAAATAGGCCAGGTGTCCTCCAATCTGTGGTTCGGCCTTCACAAAATATCCAATCCTCTCTGCACAGGTGTCCTCCTCTGGTAACACACACATCCCAAGGTGCTAAAAGACTAATTTGCCCCTAAAAGTCCAAATTACCATTTTACCCTTCACTTTCTAGACTCATAACTTAACCAGCCAATGTCCGATGACGGTGTGCTGCCTGTCGTTGTACTCAGGACATCGAGACCTACATAATGGCCCTCGAATTACGTGAAGAAACTTTTTGTACAAAAAGTCAACAATTTCACCCTTTTTATCTTATTTACGAAAATGCCCTCGACCTTCCGAACATAATAACTTCCTCCTCGGATGTCGGAATCAGACGTGCCACCTGTCTACGGACTCGTGACGTCTCGTACTATGTCACGGTTATTGGTTAAGGTCCATTTGACAGCCCGAACAAAAAGTCAATATTTTGCCCATTCTAGGGGCAAAATCGTCATTCCAGGGGCAAAATCGTCATTCTGCACTGTCCGTCCAAAAGTATCCAACTATTTACCGATTATCTTCGCTAATCCGTCATTAACCACTAATCTAATCTCGACTTCCGGGACGGATCATTACAATCTACCCTCCTAAAAACATTTCGTCCCCGAAATTCCACATCTCGTACCTCCGTAACTAACGGGGAGAAATCCAATTGATCTCACACCTGGGTCTCCTACCCAGTGTCCATCATTTGCCAATCCAACTTATCTGGACAGTTCCCAGGCTGTTACTACATTCCCTTTCAAGCGAAAAAACTCAACCAACTTCTAGTCCATCTCGTAATCCATTGATTACCACCTGACCACAGGTCAAACACGCTTCACCTTTGAAGCCCATTGGTCGATCCTACTTCTAGATTGAACTACTCATCTCCCGGGAAAGTCCAACTCAAATCCCTTCCAAATCTCCCGGTCTCCTGGGTCCCCCGATCAATACGGGCTCCAAGTACATCTCAACTACGTACACAGGGCAGACCCAGCGCTAACTCCAAAACCAAAACCTAATGTAGGCGAGACGGACCACACACGTCCTGCACGACTCCAAGACGGTCAGGATATCCAACCTACGTCTCACATACAATCCTCGTGATCCACAACAACTCAAACCTAAGTCCGAACAATCTAATCCTGATCCACTCACTCCTAGGTGGATCCTACTGCCTAAGTTTCGAACCACTGCATCAAATCCAATCGATCTTCTATACCGCACGTCTAGATTGTGGGTTTTCTTTAATAACCTCATATCGATCAGTTATAGTCACTCATTCTCCACTTCCTTTCGTCATCCTTCGACAGAAAACACAATGGTCGTCTCTCTACTCCTGAACACAACCACAAGTGTCCACGACCAGGGGGGGTTCACAACTCCTGAAGATCCTTTAAGGAGTCATCCCAATCGACTCCAGAATATACTTCACTCATCATGTAGCACCAATCTCGGAATCAACGCAACAGCTCAATGTCTAAAACACCATGTCTCCTGATTCCGAGATTCCAATTACTGTACTACATCCTCAAATATACCACCTCCGAACTACTTGTCCAATTTTCATCATTACTTTACTATACTGAGGCAGTCCACAACTCCCACGGATCACACCCATGTGTCCGTAACCAAACCCACTCACCGACCAACTCGCCTGTCGGTTGACACCGTTATACAACTCCAACAGCGTACGTCATACCTCGTACCGGGTATGGAGGGACTAACATTCTGACACGAACTATTGATGCTAACTAACCACAACGAACGTACTATCACTATCGCATCCAGGTTGTTGACGGGTTGTTTTGCGTCGAGACATCACATCCACAGTAGCATCACACCACCCAAGTCGATGAACCAACGACTCTGGGAACCAAACCTCGCGCAGAACACAAGAAACCTCGCTATGATACCAATTGACAGGACCCACCCCTAATCCCCAGGGATTAAGGGCTAAACCCTGTTTCCGTCTAACTTACGCATGACACGAAGGCTAAACTGACGTCCAACGTCCATGTAACACATAAGCTGGACAAGGGATTCTCGATTTAACCATCCCAAAAGTGACTGGACTTCCCAGAGTGCACAGAACTATTGTGGATCGCGGGTGTGATGTCTCCGTCTCTCTCGACCAACAGCCCGTACCGCAACAACCTGGAGGGTATCGAAAACATGAAAAGGCTGTGAGTGGACAAAAATAAGTAAGAAATTCAGAAAACAGTTATCAGAAAATAATTACATTTTACCCTCCACGCAAAAACCAATGCATGCATATCAGTTTACGTTATGAAACCATTTCATATCAATTTCGTATCAAAAACCATCAATGGAAAGCATGATTGAAAACCCGAATCAAATCCGTTAATCAATTCTAGGCCTCAGTGAAAATATTAGTTTACGGGATCTTAGTCCCAAAACTCGTCAAAAGCCAATTCATCTGGGTCACTGCCCAAAACATCTGAAAACCAGTGAAAATATCAATCAAGTGAGTTTGCTGGATCTCAAGTGCGCCCGAGTCTTTAAACTCAAAACCATGCGTAATAACCAGGCCTTCCCAGAGTATTAACAAGTCTTTAAACTCAAAACAAAATCACAGGCCTCAGGGGGTATCATAATCGCCGAGTCTTTAAACTCAAAATATATACCGAATCTTTAAACTCAAAACTAGATCCAACGGTTTTTCTCTTTTTCCAGGACTTTAAACCCAAAACCATTTTCCAGTCAACATTGAAAACCATCGAAAATCCTTATCCGAATTCGCAACAATAATTCCGTAAGTTGGCATCCGGAACCACTGACACGACCCATCCCAATCCCTCCGTGATTACCATGGAAAGTGTCATGCTCCCGTCTGACAAGAGGTGTCAGACAAGGGATAACCTGTTGCCACTGCCCAACCGGGCTTCCAGAGTGCGTAAGGATCGATGGAGGAGGTGTGCGATGCTCAAGTCTCTGCTGCAGTCGCATCCGGAATCAACCTGAAGGGCATTAAAAACAAAAGCTGTGAGTGGACGAAAATAAACAAGTCTGTTTAAAACATTTATAAGACATTTATGCCCCTCAGTAAAAACATATGCATGCGCCAAAAACCAATGATGACACATTTATTTAGAAATAACCATTAGGGCCTTAGCCCGGAAACCAAAGCATAGTTTCAATTTCCAAAAGTCAATCCAAGTGTTATTTCATCAATCCAGTAATATTCATTTATTATTTTTCCATCTCCGGCATCCCCGATGCCTAGCGTCCTAGACGCTTGACGTTCCAGATGTCATATCTCACGGTATTAAGCAACGCGTGCTGCCTGGGGTCTCACCGGGTCCATATCTCTGACATCCCCGATGTCTGACGTCCGTGACGTCCAGCAATCCTGCTCCGGGATCACTATACGGTCCGGTAGCTCCGTACAATGAGCCCTCGCAGGCAATGCACCGTGACTTCTCCAGTGTCCCCGACACTTGGAGGAGACCAGGATATATATATCCTCATATCGAGATGGTTTTATGGGACACATTTTATTATTCATTTCCAAAATATCACAAGGGCCCTGCCCCGAATTTCCATAAAACCGTCATAATTCCAAATAGTTGATTCAAATCCGAAATCGTTTATTGAATTCCATTTTAGGGTCCCCGACCCGAAATCACATATATAAATCAACTGGGCCCCTGGCCCGAATTCATAAGTCAACTGGGCCCCTGGCCAGATTCGTAAGTTAACTGGACCCCTGGCCCGATTCATAAGTTAACTGGGCCCCTGGCCCGATTCATTTTATCAAATCCGTAACCGTTTCATGAAATTATATCCAACCACATTTATGGAAATCGGTGCAAATCCAGAAAACCTCGATTTTCGTGCAAACACGTAAATCACCTCGAAATGCGTGAAACCATTTAAATTCACCGATATCCAAAATAAATCATTTAATCACAATTATAACAATCATGAAACAACTATGCATGCATCGAATTTATAAAACCAATGTCCACTCACAGACCGTTTAACCGAGCGCCTCGATACGCGTGCCATAGGCCTTCCCGGGCCACACCACTAACACCGGGACTCCCAATTCTGTCCAAATCACATTAGAGGGTCACTAACCTCCACATTAACATCCCATTAAAGTCCCGTAATTTTTCCGAATTTTTAAGTATTTTTAAACTGGATTTAAAACCTTCGGATGTCCCGAACAATGTCGAGACGGGATCCGATAGACACGAAACCAACGCTAAAATGTTCGTTACATTGTATAGGATAAAAGTCATGTTGACCTCACCTCGAGATTCGTGTCCACGCGCTGTCACGCGCCGACGTGAGTGGCTGCGCGTGAAAGCCACGCGCCTGCTACAGTGACTACTACAGTCACCATCTTCACCCGTTTGTCTGGTAAACGGGTCTGATTACCCGCGATCTGACCCGGCCAGATAACCATCAATTCAACCTTGAGTCCATCCGTTCTTGATCCTAAAACAATCAATATCCAATAAATTTCAGTTCTGTGTCAATAATCAAGATCGACAGGGATCAAATCAACCAATCCAAGCCCGAACAGCAAAACGGGTCATCCTTAGTAATTCACCCCACTCAAGTCCATTCCCAAATTAACTTCACAGGAAGTATACTAGTATTAATACGAACCAATTCGCATGATTAATTGAACACGACATTACCTCAATCATCACGACTCAAGCTTGAGTTTTCCGGCCATCCACCTCGTCCGTTCACGGCCCTAGGAGCCCCAAAGCTTGCCCCATTTGATCTGGTTCGACTCGTTGAGGTTCCAGAAAGCTCAATCCATCATCAATTAGGCTTGGGCTGGCCTAAAACAAGAAGTTCGAATTTGAATTTCTCAGAAACCAGTTTCGGGTTTTCAGAGAAATCCAACACCAATCTCACTCATTCCTTTAATTCTCAATCACAGAGTAAACCTCTCGACACCCTCTCCATTCTAACAATCCAAAACAGTCCTTAAAAGCACCCAAAACCGTCCTCAATCGACTGTGCAATGTTCCCCTGCACTGACCCGAAACCATTAAACAAACCAGTGCCCATGTCCTTGTGATCGATTGCCAGCACAATACATGTGCAATCCCACCTCACACTGTCTCAATTCAGTCATAAAAATTGATAAACAAACCATGGGATCGATCGCACAAACATTCCACCTCACGGCCATTCAATGAAACAGTGCCCCCTGTGTGAAATTACAATTCTGCCCTTGTGCAGAAAATTACCAAAATGCCCCTCACGCGTCCTGACCCGTAACTCGGTCATACGGACTCCGATTGATGCGTGCCGCCTGTCTACGGACTCAGGGTATCGAGACCTTCCTAACGGTCCTCGGTCCTCGGCCATCGGACCTCCCGATCAAAAAGTCAACATTTCCCCCTTATTACGTTCAAATTACGAAAACGCCCATGAACTTCCGTACATCATAACTTTCACCACGGACGTCGGAATCGAACGTGCCACCTGTCTATGAACTCGTGACGTCCCGAACTACGTCACGGTCATCGGTCAAAATCCATTTAACCATCCGAATTAAAAGTCAACGTTTTTCCCACGCCCAGGGGCAAAATGGTCATTTTGCACAATTCGTCCGGAATCACTCAACTAATCCCAGATTAGTGAATCACAATTAAATATTATTAAATCCCGATATTCGGGACGGGTCGTTACAACCTTCCCTCCTTAAATAATTTCTTCCTCGAAATTACCAACAACCTTATTCCACAACCACCACGTGGAAAACCTTCCGACCTCACATCTGTGTACACCTGTACACCCACTTACTGGAACAACACCAGTCTCGTCTGTACCCAGACATCCCATCACAGTCATACGTCTTAACAACAACACTCGACCACCTAGAGTGGAATTGATCGCCTGATCCGCGATAAAATCGCCTAACCATTTAGCTGACTCCTACAGCTAGATGGTTCCCTTCCATCGCCAAAATATCCTTACATTTGCTCCCATTGGGAGTCACCAAATCTCATTTGTCAGTCCATGCTGACACCACCAGTCAAACTGTCACCGCAAAGCTTTACCACCCTAGTAAAGCCCCAACCATCTGTCCGTCAGTGACAACACCACGTACTACATCACTCCCGATGTAGCGTAGGATCAACTACATGATCACGATTCGCAGGGCAAGCCCAATCCTGCGACATATATTAATCTCAATGTCCATAATCGCCGACTCCCTCAGCGAACCAAGACGCTGGGAAATCACGGTGTGATCAAGTCACACAAGGCTATTCGTGGTTACTCAGACCACCAATTCACTCATCCTGAGTGTACGTATACCGTCAACTTACTCCATCAAGTGGTGTAACTGGAACACATGGAATACCCGCCCAGCAGTGATCACACATCACAATACTAGGGTTCCACTAGCCAACCGTGGCTAAGAGCACCTGCTCATACAATCACTGAACCCGACAAAATCACTTTGCACAGCGCACAGTATCCAATGTCAGTCCACAACACAGCCAAATAAATGATATCGGAACCAATCCGATACCAACACGTTTAATCACACACCACGGGTACATCCCATGTACCGCCATTAGGCACCATTCAGCCTAACCAGCATCAATCCTCGTACAACGTACCCTGTACGTACATCAATCCATCAATCCGCCTACAACCGCCCAGGTCATAGCCAAACACGTTCTAGTAACGGAGTACATTTGCCCAAACCAACATGAGACAAAACGAACTCCACCCGTCATCTAGTTCCAATTCCGAATTTGAATTCACAATTTCGTAAGAAATCCCAAACCCGAACCCAGACATCATATTTTTATTCCATCTCCAAATCCGAATCCGAAATCATTATTCCGTAAGCTAGCATTGGAACAATCATTCCGCACCCAAATCCGGTAATCCATTTTCGAGCTTCGCAATCGAATCCTGAATCGTCACCCAGAAATTCGGTTCCAAAACCCAAAATCTCGTTTACGTCCATCAAGACGTAACATAACCGAATCTATCGGTTGCCTGTCCAAAACACTCGATTGACTTCATAGGGAAGCCAATCCCAATATCCACACGTCAAAGGTTGACAAAATCCGACCACATCGGAAACCTACTCAACCAAGTCACAAACCATATGGACTCACTCCGAAAAGAAGTTCAGCCCCATCATTTACGACTCACATATCAAGGTAAGAGTGATAACCTCTCCACCCATCTGGATCATCAAGATCATGATCCAGATCGATCGCTACGTCATCCGACAAGTAACATCTCGATCCTAGATCGTCACGTAGTCCAAAGTCGACAACATCACAAATCAGATCCACCTAGGATCCACACATGCTCATATAGCTAATCAATCCATCTGAAAGCTGATCATAGGGTCTTACACCCTCGTTGAATCATTCGCCAAATTTCCCTTGGTGGAAAGATGACCTCGCATTTCACCACCAAATCCAAAATCGTGCACAACCTCTTGTGTCCAAAGGCTCCAAGCCAACCATGGGTCCACCAACCAATACACGCTCAACGTACTGGTAGCAACAATCATCATCTGCCACTGCAGGAAATAAGAAGTCAACCCCAATGACTTCGGAATACCAATCACCGATGCGGAAACGAGCGCTCCTCTCGTCTCCCAATCACAACTCTCCCCGAATCGGGAGTTCCAACCATGTTGGAAACAGACATGCTCCCAAAGAGATGTCAAGTCCAACCACTGGACTTCCCACGTCCAAACCTCACATGGACCACCACGTGCCCAAAATCAATTCATTACTCGGACCTCACGTCCGCCAATAATCATGTACGTACACACCCCGATTCCGAACGAGATATCTACAATTTTTCCTGAATGTGCACACCATACTGCCATGTCTCACATCTCAACCTTTACAGGTTCAATCCTCAGGTTCCAAGTGAATCACAATCACAAAATCACACATCAATACCACGAATGATTTTCCCCGACTTTTCCAATTTCAATAATTTCCTTGTACTTTTTGGGGATATAAGAAGTGTACCATCATACCAATCTCGAAGTTGACAACAACTCCCCAAATCCACCAATTCTCATGACGTAGGGAACATCGTCCCTAGATTCCTCAAGTCTCAAACATACCTTAATATCCATTCCTCACATGTCATCATATACCGGTTGGGACTCATCCCAACACGACACAACCTCCACTGGATCCCATCCAGTCCATGACTCAACCACCACTGAGTCGCAGATACCAATCATCTGTCCATCATGACGGAGTCACACCCCAACTGGTGGCTCATCGTCATCACAATCACTGACACCAGCACCAGTGCTAGTACCAGTACCAACGCACCATCATCGACACTAGTATCAGCACACTGGCATCCATACTAGTATTGGCACAAAAGTACCAACATACCAACATCCATACATAGCACACTTGTGTGCAAAGTTGTTACCCTGGATCTTCGTTCATTCTGAACGATGATCCCGTAACACCACTCGTACCCCACGACTATGGGTACCTCCAATTTGACCACTGGCACATCAGGATAATGGACGTTCCCTGAACATCCCCTGATCCTCAAGTGTGAAAGCCACACAAAATACCCTCGATAGCCAGTTATCTCGACACAACTGTCGACCAAAAGTCATCGTTGTGAAGATCCGTAACCACACCTCACACTAATATTCGATCCGACACGGGATTCCACATCATATCTCGTAACCGCATCCGTGGATCGAAACCCATAATCCTGACTAGACTCACTAGAGTCAACCACACGGTCATCCACGAACTTAGCCGCACGTCGCAGCACAAGTTCTCATTTAAGGTTCACTTTTCCAGTCCATCGATTATAAATTAGGGTTCCAAAATCACACCCTAGGGTTCCACCGAACCCAACTGCCTTCTGTAGTAAAATCCACCACCTGACCGACTCCGCGGTCCTGACATCGCATAGACGTCAAATCCAATCCAATCGTCAACTCAACGTGGGTTCCATCGTGGATTCCACCACGAAGGTCATCGGCTAACTCCGATGCACCAACATCCCGTACACTAGCCAACACTACCAGGGTCCATAATTTAGACCATTACTCAACTGAGTTTCGTACTTCCATAACATTATTCCAATGGGGTTCCCTGAATCCGGCTGTGCCCAGTGGCACAACAATCCATAATCACATGACCGAACCGACGGTCCCACATTACCAGTTAATCGCCAACAACCCCACTTGGGTCGAATCACGTTAACGTACGGCGTATCGGGCCAAACACATTTTATCCACTACTCAAACCCAACACTATCTATCAGGTTGACAACGGAACTGCAGCCCAAAGAGACATCACACCCTCGTCCTTCGCGCACAAAAGAGCAAAACCTGCTCTGATACCACTTGACACGACCCATCTCAATCCCTCCGGGATTACCATGGAATGTGTCATGCTCCCGTCTAACAAGAGGTGTCAGACAAGGGATAACCTGTTGCCACTGCCCAACTGGGCTTCCAGAGGGCGTAAGGATCGATGGAGGAGGTGTGCGATACTCAAGTCTCTGCTGCAGTCGCATCCGGAATCAACCTGAAGGGCATTAAAAACAAAAGTTGTGAGTGGACGAAAATAAACAAGTCTATTTAAAACATTTATAAGACATTTATGCCCCTCAGTAAAAACATATGCATGCGCCAAAAACCAATGATCACACATTTATTTAGAAATAACCATTAGGGCCTTAGCCCGGAAACCAAAGCATAGTTTCAATTTCCAAAAGTCAATCCAAGAGTTATTTCATCAATCCAGTAATATTCATTTATTATTTTCCATCTCCGGCATCCCCGATGCCTAGCGTCCTAGACGCTTGACGTTCCAGACGTCATATCTCACGGTATTAAGCAACGCGTGCCGCCCGGGGTCTCACCGGGTCCATATCTCTGACATCCCCGATGTCTGACGTCCGTGACGTCCAGCAATCCTGCTCCGGGATCACTATACGGTCCGGTAGCTCCGTACAATGAGCCCTCGCAGGTAATGCACCGTGACTTCTCCAGTGTCCCCGACACTTGGAGGAGACCAGGATATATATATCCTCATATCGAGATGGTTTTATGGGACACATTTTATTATTCATTTCCAAAATATCACAAGGGCCTTGCCCCAAATTTCCATAAAACCGTCATAATTCCAAATAGTTGATTCAAATCCGAAATCGTTTATTGAATTCCATTTTAGGGTCCCCGACCCGAAATCACATATATAAATCAACTGGGCCCCTGGCCCGATTTCATAAGTCAACTGGGCCCCTGGCCCGACTCGTAAGTTAACTGGACCCCTGGCCCGATTCATAAGTTAACTGGGCCCCTGGCCCGATTCATTTTATCAAATCCATAACCGTTTCATGAAATTATATCCAACCACATTTATGGAAATCGGTGCAAATCCAGAAAATCTCGATTTTCGTGCAAACACGTAAATCACCTCGAAATGCGTGAAACCATTTAAATTCACCGATATCCAAAATAAATCATTTAATCACAATTATAACAATCATGAAACAGTTATGCATGCATCGAATTTATAAAACCAATGTCCACTCACAGACCGTTTAACCGAGCGCCTCGATACGCATGCCATAGGCCTTCCCGGGCCACACCACTAACACCGGGACTCCCAATCCTGTCCAAATCACATTAGAGGGTCACTAACCTCCACATTAACATCCCATTAAAGTCCCGTAATTTTCTCGAATTTTTAAGTACTTTTAAACTGGATTTAAAACCTTCGGACGTCCCGAACAATGTCGAGACGGGATCCGATCGACACGAAACCAACGCTAAAATGTTCGTTACATTGTATAGGATAAAAGTCATGTTGACCTCACCTCGAGATTCGTGTCCACGCGTCGTCACGCGCTGCCGGGAGTGGCTGCGCGTGAAAGCCACGCGCCTGCTACAGTGACTGCTACAGTCACCATCTCCACCCGTTTCTCTGGTAAACGGGTCTGATTACCCGCGATCTGACCCGGCCAGATAACCATCAATTCAACCTTGATTCCATCCGTTCTTGATCCTAAAACAATCAATATCCAATAAATTTCAGTTCTGTGTCAATAATCAACATCGACAGGGATCAAATCAACCAATCCAAACCCGAACAGCAAAACGGGTCATCCTTAGTAATTCACCCCACTCAAGTCCATTCCCAAATTAACTTCACAGGAAGTATACTATGATTAATATGAACCAATTCGCATGATTAATTGAACACGACATTACCTCAATCATCACGACTCAAGCTTGAGTTTTCCGGCCATCCACCTCGTCCGTTCACGGCCCTAGGAGCCCCAAAGCTTGCCCCATTTGATCTGGTTCGACTCGTTGAGGTTCCAGAAAGCTCAATCCATCATCAATTAGGCTTGGGCTGGCCTAAAACTAGAAGTTCGAATTTGAATTTCTCAGAAACCAGTTTCGGGTTTTCAGAGAAATCCAACACCAATCTCACTCATTCCTTTAATTCTCAATCACAGAGTAAACCTCTCGACACCCTCTCAATTCTAACAATCCAAAACAGTCCTTAAAAGCACCAAAAACCATCCTCAATCGACTGTGCAATGTTCCTCTGCACTGACCCGAAACCATTAAACAAACCAGTGCCCATGTCCTTGTGATCGATTGCCAGCACAATACATGTGCAATCCCACCTCACACTGTCCCAATTCAGTCATAAAATTTATAAACAAACCATGGGATCGATCGCACAAACATTCCACCTCACGGCCATTCAATGAAACAGTGCCCCCCGTGTGAAATTACAATTCTGCCCTTGTGCAGAAAATTACCAAAATGCCCCTCACGCGTCCTGACCCGTAACTCGGTCATACGGACTCCGATTGATGCGTTCCGCCTGTCTACGGACTCAGGGTATCGAGACCTTCCTAAGGGTCCTCGGTCCTCGGCCATCGGACCTCCCGATCAAAAAGTCAACATTTCCCCCTTATTACGTTCAAATTACGAAAACGCCCATGAACTTCCGTACATCATAACTTTCACCACGGACGTCGGAATCGAACGTGCCACCTGTCTATGAACTCGTGATGTCCCGAACTACGTCACGGTCATCGGTCAAAGTCCATTTGACCATCCGAATTAAAAGTCAATGTTTTGCCCACGCCTAGGGGCAAAACGGTCATTTTGCACAATTCGTCCGGAATCACTCAACTAATCCCAGATTAGTGAATCACAATTAAATATTATTAAATCCCGATATTCGGGACGAGTCGTTACAACCACTGTCCCGAACCCAAATCCAGATTTCCCATTTCCGAAATCTAGTTTCAAAACCGAAAACTCGTTTATCGAAATCTCATGAACGGGGCTCCAAACCCGAAATCACTTTTCCAAAATCCATTTCAAATCCTTGAAATCAAATCATGTTTCAAATCCCAAAATCAAATCATTAAAACCATAGTCAAATCACAAGATTATTCGGAATCTCGTAAAACATGCAAAATCGTAAATACCTCGAAAACCGTGCAAAATCGTAAACTATCAAGATCATAAATCAAGTCATAGAATCACGTATAGAAAGAATCACGTATAGAAAACATATAAAAACATATATGCATGCATCAAGAGTTAGAAAACAAAGTCCACTCACAGACCATTCCGACGTAGCCACAATACGCGTGCACTTACGCCGTTCCCGGCCATTCCGCTATCCTCGGCTTTCCCGAACCTGTCCAAATCCCATACTAAGGGCACTAAATACTTCACAAAGCTTAAACTAAAGCCCCGTAATTTTCTCGAATTTTTAACTATTTTTAACCGATCCCTACAACCTTCGAACATCCCGAAACCTATCGAGACGATGTCTGATTGACTCGAAACCAGTGCCAAAATGTTTGTTATATCGAATAATTTAAAAGTCGTGTTGGAAGAGTCCCCAAACTACCATTCACGCGCCCCCACGAGCGTCTGGAAGCTTCTGCGCGTGAAATCCACGCACATGAACAGTGTCACCTTCTTCCTCTCGCCGACCAGGTTCAGATCGGTTCGTATCGGTCCAGTTCGACCAAGCCAGTGTTCTCGCTTTTTCGTCCCTTTTTTTCCAATTTCAATCCTATTCTCTCTATTAGATTTGTCCCATCCTCTAGGTTCTGTCTATAATCATAAAACAGAAAAACTAGGTCCAGAGATTTACCTCCCCGATCAAGAACAGAACGGCCATCTTCGAGCTTCAATTCTGGCCGCCCTAGGCCACCTCGGGTCTCAGTTTCATGTCCAAACATCTCACCTGATCCTCCAGAACAACAACCCCTCATCAAAATCAAGCTATAACCGCTACAACAGAAATTACCATTAGTGCGGGATGTTTTATATGGTTAGCATACGGGCTCCTGCCCAAAACCATTTATCATCATAAAACACAATTTCCCAAACCAATTGAAATCATGGGTATCCATTATATTCATATCCAGAACCTGTCACGGTGAAATAGAGCTACACGTGTGCTAACCGGGGTCTCAAACCCAAGTCTCTCCAGGGTCCACCCAGGTCAAAGTCCTTAGATCTATGACCCTCCCTGGATGTAACGAACCATGCCCATCCTGAGAGTAAGGAACCCAACTGGGGGGCGACTCCACTCAGTCAGTGCTCAGTGATTACTCCGGGGTCCACCTAGGCCAACGACCCTCCCCGGAGGAGACAATCATATATAAAGGATGGCATATGAAAAACCTTTTGAAATCGTTATTTAAATCTTTCCAGGATTCATGCCCGGCCCCCATAAGCCGTCATGAACCATAAAATCCTTTTATGGGTTCATGCCGGTTCCCATAAACCGTCATGACCCGTAAATCCATTTCAAGGGTTCATGTCGGTTCCCATAAACCTTCATGAACCATAAAAACCATTTCTAATACATAATTGGGCCCTAGGCCCGAATCCACACACAAACTGGACCCTCGGTCCGAATTGTAAACCAACTAGGCCTCCGGCCCGATGCCTCATTAAATCAAATGGACCTCAAGTCCGAGAGTTCATAAATCAAGTTTACCTTTTCAAATCCAAAATCATTTCATTAAACCATTTCCAAAACCATAAGAATGGAAAATCAGAGTAAAACCGAAAAACCTCGATTTACGTGCAAGCACGTAAATCGCCTCGAAATACGTGAAACCATATAATTCACAAATATCCAAATCAACATCATCAAATCACATTCATAATCCATATAAAACATTTATGCAAGCATCACAGTTTAGAAATCAAGGTCCACTCACAGACCGTCCAAAGCGAGCCTCGATCTGCGTGCCATAGACTCTCCCGAGCCGATCACCATCACCGGGACTCCCAAATCTGTCCACATTTTAATAGAAGGTTACTAACTACTTAATTAACCTCCTACCAAAGCAAAGTAATTTTCCCGAACTTTTAACTATTTTTAAACCGACCTTAAACCTTCTGATACCCTGAAAACTATCGAAACGATGTCCGATCGACTCGAAACCAGTCCCAAAATTTTCGTTACATCGAATAGATGATTTCGTATGTTGGAACATTCCCCAAATTCCTCAACACACGCCCACATGCACCTCGAGATGGCCCTGCGCGTGGGCCTCACGCGCCACTGCACAGGGTCATCCTTGTCCTCCAGTCGACCGGTCCGACCGGGCCGGTCCGATTTTCTCTGCAATTCCGGACTAACTAGACCGGCGTGACCGGTCTAGGCCCCTACACTCTTCATTTTTCGTCCGTTTTGTCCCATTTTAATCCCTAAATTCCTCTTTTAATCTTTCCTATCAATCCTAATTAACTAAACCACCTAAAACTGATTAAAACCCGTGAACCCAAAAATCCCCTCACGGTTCAATTTTTCGAAATTCTCCCCAGGGGTCCCTCAACAATCAAACCTTCCCAAAACCTTCCTAATGGATTATTAACATCCTAACTAATTCATTAAAACAATAAAAAATGACCAATAACATTCAAAATGGAAAGTGGATCGAAAATGGCTTAACCGATACCTTTTGGGCTTCACGGCTCCACCGTCCACGGCGGCGTGCCCTTGGCCGGCCACCACCTTCCTCAGTCCTCTTGTCACTTTCTGGTCCCTCAGGAACGAGCCTCAGGCTCAAGGGTTTGGGTTTTGGATGAGAAATGGGATCGGGTTTGTGTTTGGGAACAAAGAAAAGAAATGGTCGATGGTGTGGGTTATGCATAAATGTGGGCTAGTGGCTAGTGGATGAGTGACACTTGTCACTCATCCATTGGTTGCTGAAAAGTAACTGGACCACTAAAGACAAACTGTCCTCCTAAAACGTGTCGTCTTGAATAGTAACTTGGAACTTCGGTGAACCGTAACTTCGCCGTCGAACGTCCGAATTCGACGTGCCGCTTTTCTACGGATTCGTATCGTCCTTATCTACGTAACGGTCTTCGGCCCTTGGCCATCGGACCTCTTGGTCAAAAAGTCAACATTTGCCCCTTTTTAACCAAAATTACCAAAATGCCCCTAGACTTCTGAACGTCATAACTTCCTCCTCGAACGTCAGAATTGAACGTGCCACCTGTCTATGAACTCATGAAGTCACGTATTATGTCACGGTCATCGGTCAAAGTCCATTTGACCGCCTGAATGAAAAGTCTACGTTTTGCCCATGACCAAGGGCAAAACTGTCATTTTGCAT
This sequence comes from Prinsepia uniflora, assembly GCA_032719365.1. Taxonomy (NCBI): domain Eukaryota; kingdom Viridiplantae; phylum Streptophyta; class Magnoliopsida; order Rosales; family Rosaceae; genus Prinsepia; species Prinsepia uniflora. Next base: position 51,933,356 of record CM064861.1, on the reverse strand, counting down.
CATTCGTCTGATTTCGCCCTACTAATCACGGATTAACCTCACTAATCTAGTCCTGAAATTTGGGACGGGTCGTTACAACCTTCCCTCCTTAATTAATTTCGTCCTCGAAATTCCAACCTACCTAATTCCAACCGTTCTTCCCTCCTTAATTAGTTTCGTTCTCGAAACTCCAACTATCTTGATTCCACATCCACCCCGTGGAAAGTAGAATTGACCTCAAAACACGTGTACACTCGTACACCCACTAACCAAAACAATACTTACTCGTACCCAAGCGTACCACTAACACTCACGTCGCATTGACTACATTCGACCACGTCGAATGACAGTAGTCATACGCTCCGAATTGACACCACTTGTCAAATCTACCATCTCGTTGACACAAACAACTCGACGGTTACTTCCTCAATCCCAATCTATCCTGCCGTGTTCTCCCACTGGGAGTCATCAGACCTCACTCAACGATCTACGTTGACACCTCTGAAAAACTGTCACCACTTGACAGTCGTCAGTCAAAAACTAACACTATACACACTCGTGGTTATACTAACTACCAACTCACTCAACCTGAGTATACAATACCACAAAACACTCGACCTGTGTGTAACTGGACCCACCAGAAATACTATGACCCAATGCACAGTATCCAATGTCTAGTTCACGACCTCAACTAATCCAATCGTATCGGAACTAAGCCAACTACCAATACGCTCACCAACGTACTACGGGTATAACCTATATACCGTCACTAGGCACCATAAGTCTACGCGGTATCATACCTCGGACTACGTACAAGGTACGTACATCTATCCCCCAATCAGCCTACAACCATCTAGGTTGTAGCCAATCACGTTTTAATAATGGAGTCCATCTGTCCAATCCAGTACCAGACAGATCAAAACTCCGACCCATTATCAATTTCCAAATCCGAATCCGAATCCGCAATTTCGTAAGAAATCCCGAATCCAAACCCAGAACTCATATCCATAATCATGTCCAAATTCGAATCCGAAATCATCATTCCGTAGACTAGTATTAGGAATGACCATTCCGAACCCAAATCCATAAAAGAAAATCCAGTGTCAAGCTCTAGAATCAAATCCTGAATCGTCACCCAGAATCCGAATCCAAAACCCAAATCCAGAAATCCACTTTCAAGTTCCAAAATCAAATCCTGAATCGTCATCCAGAAATTCGATTCCAAAACTCGAAATCTCGTTCTTGTCTACCGAGACGCACCATATCCAAACCTATCGGTTACCTGCTCAACCGATTACCACATTACCATCGATTGACTTCATATGGAAGCCAATCCCAATATCAACACACCTAAGGCTGACAAAAATCGAACCTCGTCGGACACTTACTCGCCTGAGTAATATACCATATGGGATTTACCTCGAAAAGAAGTTCAGTCCCATCATGTTCCACTCAACTCTCCACCTATCTGGATCATAAGCTCACTCAGCTAACAATCCACTTGATGACCCAAGACAAATCTGAGTTCACCAACCAATACACGATCAATGTACTAGTGGCAACCAACGTCTACATCATCTACCATCATCTACCGTCATCTACCGTGGTATAAACTGAGAAGTCACCCAAAACGACTTCGAAATACCCATTACCAATGCGGAAAACCCGCAATTCCGAAGATCCAACAAGATTGGAAACAACATACCCGGACATCAACCACATGTCCCTTAACCAATTTAAACACGTCATCACAATCACCGGCACAAGTACCAGCACTAGTACCAATACACAAGCATCAACATCAATATTAGCATCGGCACACAGACATTAGTATCAGTATCAGCACCCCGTGTGCAAACTGACAACCCTGAATCTCCGCTCATACCGAACGACGATCCCGTACCTTTGCTCGAATAAGAACAACTCTGTCTCCCTCGTACCCAACAACTCTAGGTACAGTCACCCTGACAACTCATACGAGAAAAGGAAAACGTTCCCCGAACGTACCCGATTCCCAACAACCGTAACTACAATCATTCTCCGTAGTAGCGCCTACCACAAACTCGTGCAGACCTAACTACCAGACATCATGATCTAGACTCCGCATCCAACAGAATCAATCGTACGTACCAAATACTCCGTATCCCACTCAGGGATTCCATCGACAAGTACCAACCCTAGTAACCTGTCCAACCAAACTCTCACCAGTCGTAACTCGACTAAACCAATGTCGTCTACCAGGTCATCCATGACCATAGATGCACCAACAGCCCATCACAACTACCGTAGTATGACGACCAACTAGGTCTAACCAATAAATACAACCTCGACTGCAGAGTGCAATCCCAACAAAAGCTGACATGACTAGACCGACTAACAAACCTAAATCCGAATAGTCGTCCAAGTAAACCACTCGTCAAACTCACGTTTCCGAACCATACACCCAAGGTAGGGTTCCACGATCACACCTATAGTTCCACTGAACCCAACTGTAAGTTACCAACTACAGTACAATCCACAATCTGACCGTCCCCGCGGTCTTGACATCGAAAAGACGTCAATCCACCAGGATTCCACGAATCCGACCGCTAACTGCCAACCGCAGTAAATCCATCTAATTCAACCAATTTCGATCATCTAACGGTCACAACACCGAATCAGTCGTCAGAACCGATCCAACGACATCGTGAAAGACGACCCCAACTAACCGTCTCACGATCCAAATGCTAACGTACGAATACGTTCATCCTTCCATAGGGTCCCCCACTGTCAACCACGACAGAACTATGGAAACCCCGGCATACAGTGCCCAACCAAGACATATTTCGATTCTATCCTACTAACTATTGTATCGGCATCCCAACAATCAGGTTGACCACAAACTACAGCCCATTGAGATATCACATCCTCGACCGGTGTACATTCCAAGAGCTCCGCGGTTGCTTGAATAGAGACAACCCCGCTCTGATAAGCAATCCTATGCTCTGATACCACGCTGACAGGACCCATCTCAATCCCCCCGGGATTAGTACGGGATGACCCTGCTCCCGTCTGACAGGAAGTGTCAGACAAGGGATATTTCCGACCTTTTCCCTCCCGAGCTATCAGAGTACGCCAGGATCCGGAGGAGGTATGTGATATCTCGGTCTCTGCTACAGTCCACATCCGATGTCAACCTGAAGGTATTAAAACAGAAAGACTGTGAGTGGAAAAAAATTAAAGAGTTTATTAAAAAAATTCCATAAAATACCTTTATACCCTTCACTAAAAAGCATGCATGCATAGTAAAACCATTTACTCAAACACGTATATTTAAACAACCATCATTAGGGTCTCAGCCCCAAATTCCGTAAATACAAGTCATACGGGCTCCTGCCCAAAGCCATTTATCATCATAAAACACAATTTCCAAACCAATTGAAATCATTTTTATCCATTATATTCATATCCAGAACCTGTCACGGTGAAATAGAGCTACACGTGTGCTAACCGGGGTGTCAAACCCAAGTCTCTCCAGGGTCCACCGAGGTCAAAGTCCGTAGATCTTTGACCCTCCCTGGAGGTAACGAACCATGCCCATCCTGAGAGTAAGGAACCCAACTGGGGGGCGACTCCACTCAGTCAGTGCTCCGTGACTACTCCGAGGTCCACCTAGGCCAACGACCCTCCCCGAGGAGACAATCATATATAAAGGATGGCATATGAAAAACCTTTTGAAATTTTTATTTAAATCTTTCCAGGATTCATGCCCGGCCCCCATAAGCCGTCATGAACCATAAAATCCTTTTATGGGTTCATGCCGGTTCCCATAAACCGTCATGACCCGTAAATCCATTTCAAGGGTTCATGCCGGTTCCCATAAACCGTCATGAACCATAAAAACCATTTGTAATACATAATTGGGCCCTAGGCCCGAATCCACACACAAACTGGACCCCCGGCCCGAATTGTAAACCAACTGGGCCTCCAGCCCGATGCCTCGTTAAATCAAATGGACCTCAAGTCCGAGAGTTCATAAATCAAGTTTACCTTTTCAAATCCAAAATCATTTCATTAAACCATTTCCATAACCATAAGAATGGAAAATCAGAGTAAAACCGGAAAACCTCGATTTACGTGCAAGCACGTAAATCGCCTCAAAATACGTGAAACCATATAATTCACAAATATCCAAATCAAAATCATCAAATCACATTGATAATCCATATAAAACATTTATGCATGCATCACAGTTTAGAAATCAAGGTCCATTCACCGACCGTCCGAAGCCGCGCCTCGATTTGCGTGCCATAGACTCTCCCGAGCCGATCACCATCACCGGGACTCCCAAATCTGTCCAAATTTTATTAGAAGGTTACTAGCTACTTAATTAACCTCCTACCAAAGCCCCGTATTTTTCCCGAACTTTTAACTATTTTTAAACCGACCCTAAACCTTCCGACACCCTGAAAACTATCGAAACGATGTCCGATCGACTCGAAACCAGTCCCAAAATGTTCGTTACATCGAATAAATGATTTCGTATGTTGGAACATTCCCCAAATTCCTCAACACGTGCCCACACGCACCTCGAGATGGCCCTGCGCGTGGGCCTCACGAGCCACTGCACAGGGTCATCCCTGTCCTCAAACCGACCGGTCCAACCGGGCCGTCCAGGTTTCTCTGCAATTCCGGTCTAACTGGACTGGCGTGACCGGTCCAGGCCCCTACACTCTTCATTTTTCGTCCGTTTTGTCCCATTTTAATCCCTAAATTCCTCTTTTAATCTTTCCTATCAATCCTAATTAACTAAACCACCTAAAACCGATTAAAACCCGTGAACCCAAAAATCCCCTCATGGGTCAATTTTTCGAAATCCTCCCCAGGGGTCCCTCAACGTTCAAACCTTCCCAAAACCTTCCTAATGACTTCTTAACATCCTAACTAATTCATTAAAACAATAAAAAATGACCCATAACATTCAAAATGGAAAATGGATCAAAAATGGCTTAACAGATACCTTTCGGGCTTCACGGCTCCACCGTCCACGACGGCGTGCCCTTGGCCGGCCACCACCTTCCTCAGTCCTCTTGTCACTCTCTGGTCCCCCAGGAATGAGCCTCAGGCTCAAGGGTTTGGGTTTTGGGTGAGAAATGGGATTGGGTTTGTGTTTGGGAACAAAGAAAAGAAATGGTCGATGGTGTGGGTTATGCATGAATGTGGGCTAGTGGCTAGTGGATGAGTGACACTTGTCACTCATCCATTGGTTGCTGAAAAGTAATTGGCCCACTAAAGACAAACTGTCCTCCTAAAACGTGTCGTCACGAATAGTAACTTGGAACTTCCGTGAACCGTAACTTCGCCGTCGAACGTCCGAATTCGACGTGTCGCCTGTCTACGGATTCGTGTCGTCCTTATCTACGTAACGGTCTTCTACCCTTGGTCATCGGACCTCTTGGTCAAAAAGTCAACATTTGCCCCTTTTTAACCAAAATTACCAAAATGCCCCTAGACTTCTGAACGTCATACCTTCCTCCTCGAACGGCGGAATTGAACGGGCCACCTGTCTATGAACTCGTGACGTCACGTACTATGTCACGGTCATCGGTCAAAGTCCATTTGACCTCCCGAATGAAAAGTCAACGTTTTTCCCACGCCCAAGGGTAAAACGGTAATTTTGCATCATTCGTCTGATTTCGCCCTACTAATCACGGATTAACCTCACTAATTGTGATTAGCCACTAATCTAATCCTGAAATTTGGGACGGGTCGTTACAACCTTCCCTCCTTAATTAATTTCGTCCTCGAAATTCCAACCTACCTAATTCCAACCGTTCTTCCCTCCTTAATTAGTTTCGTTCTCGAAACTCCAACTATCTTGATTCCACATCCACCCCGTGGAAAGTAGAATTGACCTCAAAACACGCCTACGCTAGTACACCCACTAACCAAAACAATACTTACTCGTACCCAAGCGTACCACTAACACTCACGTCGCATTGACTACATTCGACCACGTCGAATGACAGTAGTCATACGCTCCGAATTGACACCACTTGTCAAATCTACCATCTCGTTGACACAAACAACTGGACGGTTCCTTCCTCAATCAAAATATATCCTGACGTTTTCTCCCATTGGGAGTCATCAGACCTCACTCAACGATCTACATTGACACCTCCGACAAACTGTCACCACATGACAGTCGTCAGTCAAAAACTAACACTATACTCACTCGTGGTTATACTAACTACCAACTTACTCAACTTGAGTATATACTACCACAAAACACTCGACCTGTGTGTAACTGGACCCACCAGAAATACTATGACCCAATGCACAGTATCCAATGTCCAGTTCATGACCTCAACTAATCCAATGATATCGGAACTAAGCCGACTACCAATACGCTCACCAACGTACTACGGGTATAACCTATATACCGTCACTAGGCACCACAAGTCTACCAGGTATCATACCTCGGACTACGTACAAGTTACGTACATCTATCCCCCAATCAACCTACAACCATCTAGGTTATAGCCAATCATGTTTTAATAATGGAGTCCATCTGTCCAATCCCGTACCAGACAGATCAAAACTCCGACCCATTATCAATTTCCAAATCCGAATCCGAATCCGCAATTTCGTAAGAAATCCCGAATCCAAACCCAGAACTCATATCCATAATCATGTCCAAATTCGAATCCGAAATCATCATTCCTAGACTAGTATTAGGAATGACCATTCCGAACCCAAATCCATAAAAGAAAATCCAGTGTCAAGCTCTAGAATCAAATCCTGAATCGTCACCCAGAATCCGATTCCAAAACCCAAATCCAGAAATCCACTTTCAAGTTCCAAAATCAAATCCTGAATCGTCATCCAGAAATCCGATTCCGAAACTCGAAATCTCGTTCTCGTCTACCGAGACGCACCATATCCGAACCTATCGGTTACCTGCTCAACCGATTACCACATTACCATCGATTGACTTCATATGGAAGCCAATCCCAATATCAACACATCTAAAGCTGACAAAAATCCAACCTCGTCGGACACTTACTCGCCTGAGTAATATACCATATGGGATTTACCTCGAAAAGAAGTTCAGTCCCATCATGTTCCACTCAACTCTCCACCTATCTGGATCATCAAGATCACGATCCAGATCCAACACTACGTCACTCGACCATAAACGTCACGATCCCCGATCGTCACGATATCTAAGGTCCACAACATCACAATCCCGATCCACATCAGGATCCACATAAGCTCACTCAGCTAACAATCCACTTGATGACCCAAGACAAATCTGAGTTCACCAACCAATACACGATCAATGTACTGGTGGCAACCAACAACGTCTACATCATCTACCATCATCTACCGTCATCTACCGTGGTATAAACTGAGAAGTCGCCCAAAACGACTTCGAAATACCCATTACTAATGAGGAAAACCTGCAATTCTGAAGTTCCAACAAGATTGGAAACAACATACCCGGACATCAACCACGTGTCCCTTAACCAATTTAACTTTATCCATGATCCACTCCCGGATCACCGATACCGAACATATGCCCATCTCAACGAAGTCACATCCCGACTCGTGACTCACGTCATCACAATCACCGGCACTAGTACCAGCACTAGTACCAGTACACAAGCATCAACATCAGCATTAGCATCGGCACACAGACATCAGTATTAGTATCAGCACCCCGTGTGCAAACTGACAACCCTGAATCTCCGCTCATACCGAACGACGATCCCGTACCTTTTCTCGAATAAGAGCAACTTTGTCTCCCTCGTACCCAACAACTCTGGGTACAGTCACCCTGACAACTCATACGAGAAAAGTAAAACGTTCCCCGAACGTCCCCAATTCCCAACAACCGTAACTACAACCATTCTCGATAGTAGCGCCTGCCATAAACTCGTGCAGACCTAACTACCAGACATCACGATCTAGACTCCGCATCCAACGGAATCAATCGTACGTACCAAATACTCTGTATCCCACTCAGGGATTACATCGACAAGTACCAACCCTGGTAACCTCTCCAACCAAACTCTCACCAGTCGTAACTCGACCAAACCAATGTCGTCTACCAGGTCATCCATGACCATAGCTGCACCAACAGCCCATCACAACTACAGTAGTACGACGACCAACTAGGTCTAACCAATAAATACAACCTCTACTGCAGAGTGCAGTCCCAACAAAAGCAGACACGACTAGACCGACTAACGAACCTAAATCCGAATAGTCGTCCAAGTCAAACCACTCGTCAACTCACGTTTCCGAACCATACACCCAAGGTAGGGTTCCACGATCACACCTAGAGTTCCACTGAACCCAACTGTAAGTTACCAACTGCAGTACAATCCACAATCTGACCGTCCCCGCGGTCTTGACATCGAAAAGACGTCAATCCACTAGGATTCCACGAATCCGACCGCTAACTGCCAACCGTAGTAAATCCATCTAATTCAACCAAATTCGATCATCTAACGTTCACAACACAGAATCAGTCGTCAGAACCGATCCAACGACATCGTGAAAGACGACCCCAACTAACCGTCTCACGATCCAAATGCTAACGTACGAATACGTTCATCCTTCCATAGGGTCCCACACTGTTAACCACGACAGAACTATGGAAACCCCGGCATACAATGCCGAACCATGACATATTCTGATTCCATCCTACTAACTATTGTATCGGCATCCCAACAATCAGGTTGACCACGAACTGCAGCCCATTGAGATATCACATCCTCGACCTGTGTACATTCCAAGAGCTCTGCGGTTGCTCGAATAGAGACAACCCCGCTCTGATAAGCAATCCTATGCTCTGATACCACGCTGACAGGACCCATCCCAATCTCCCCGGGATTAGTGCGGGATGACCCTGCTCCCGCCTGACACGAAGTGTCAGACATGGGATATTTCCAACCTTTGCCCTCCCGAGCTATCAGAGTACGCCAGGATCCGGAGGAGGTATGTGATATCTCGGTCTCTGCTACAGTCCACATCCGATGTCAACCTGAAGGGTATTAAAAACAGAAAGACTGTGAGTGGAAAAAATTAAATGAGTTTATAAAAAAATTTCCATAAAATACCTTTATATCCTTCACTAAAAAGCATGCATGCATAGTAAAACCATTTACTCAAACACGTATATTTAAACAACCATCATTAGGGTCTCAGCCCCAAATTCCGTAAATACAAGTAATACGGGCTCCTGCCCAAAACCATTTATCATCATAAAACACAATTTCCCAAACCAATTGAAATCATGTTTATCCATTATATTCAAATCCAGAACCTGTCACGGTGCAATAGAGCTACACGTGTGCTAACCGTCTCAAACCCAAGTCTCTTCAGGGTCCACCGAGGTCAAAGTCCGTAGATCTATGACCCTCCCTGGAGGTAACGAACCATGCCCATCTTGAGAGTAAGGAACCCAACTGGGGGGCGACTCCACTTAGTTAGTGCTCCGTGACTACTCCGAGGTCCACCTAGGCCAACGACCCTCCATGGAGGAGACAATCATATATAAAGGATGGCATATGAAAAACCTATTGAAATTGTTATTTAAATCTTTCTTGGATTCATGCCCGGCCCCCATAAGCCGTCATGAACCATAAAATCCTTTTATGGGTTCATGCCGGTTCCCATAAACCGTCATGACCCGTAAATCCATTTCAAGGGATCATGCCCGTTCCCATAAACCGTCATGAACCATAAAAACCATTTGTAATACATAATTGGGCCCTAGGCCCGAATCCACACACAAACTGGACCCCTGGTCCGAATTGTAAACCAACTGGGCCTCCGGCCCGATGCCTCGTTAAATCAATTCGACCTCAAGTCCGAGAGTTCATAAATCAAGTTTACCTTTTCAAATCTAAAATCATTTCATTAAACCATTTCCAAAACCATAAGAATAGAAAATCAGAGTAAAACCGGAAAACCTCGATTTACGTGCAAGCACGTAAATCGCCTCGAAATACGTGAAACCATATAATTCACAAATATCCAAATCAACATCATCAAATCACATTCATAATCCATATAAAACCTTTATGCAAGCATCACAGTTTAGAAATCAAGGTCCACTCACAGACCGTCCGAAGCGCGCCTTGATTTGCGTGCCATAGACTCTCCCGAGCCGATCACCATCACCGGGACTCCCAAATCTGTCCAAATTTTAATAAAAGGTTACTAACTACTTAATTAACGTCCTACCAAATCCCTGTAATTTTCCCGAACTTTTAACTATTTTTAAACCGACCCTAAACCTTCCGACACCATGAAAACTATCGAAACGATGTCCGATCGACTCGAAACCAGTCCCAAAATGTTCGTTACATCGAATAGATGATTTCGTATGTTGAAACCTTCCCCAAATTCCTCAACACGCGCCCACACGCGCCTCGAGATGGCCCTACGTGTGGGCCTCACGCGCCACCGCACAGGGTCATCCCTGTCCTCCAACCAACCGGTCCGACCGGGCTGGTCCGGTTTTCTCTGCAATTCCGGTCTAACTGGACTGGCGTGACCAGTCCAGGCCCCTACACTCTTCATTTTTCGTCCGTTTTGTCCCATTTTAATCCCTAAATTCCTCTTTTAATCTTTCCTATCAATCCTAATTAACTAAACCACCTAAAACCGATTAAAACCCGTGAACCCAAAAATCCCCTCACGGTTCAATTTTTCGAAATCCTCCCTAGGGGTCCCTCAACGTTCAAACCTTCCCAAAACCTTCCTAATGGCTTCTTAACATCCTAACTAATTCATTAAAACAATCAAAAATGACCCATAACATTCAAAATGGAAAATGGATCGAAAATGGCTTAACCGATACCTTTCGGGCTTCACGGCTCCACCGTCCACGGCGGCGTGCCCTTGGCCGGCCACCACCTTCCTCAGTCCTCTTGTCACTCTCTGGTCCCTCTGGAATGAGCCTCAGGCTCAAGGGTTTGGGTTTTGGGTGAGAAATGGGATCGGGTTTGTGTTTGGGAACAAAGAAAAGAAATGGTCGATGGTGTGGGTTATGCATGAATGTGGGCTAGTGGCTAGTGGATGAGTGACACTTGTCACTCATCCATTGGTTTCTGAAAAGTAACTGGCCCACTAAAGCCAAACGGTCCTCCTAAAACGTGTCGTCATGAATAGTAACTTGGAACTTCTGTGAACCGTAACTTCACCGTCGAACGTCCGAATTCGACGTGCCGCCTGTCTACGGATTCGTATCGTCCTTATCTACGTAACGGTCTTAGGCCCTCGGCCATCAGACCTCTTGGTCAAAAAGTCAACATTTTCCCCTTTTTAACCAAAATTACCAAAATGTCCCTAGACTTCTGAACGTCATAACTTCCTCCTCGAATGTCAGAATTGAACGTGCCACCTGTCTATGAACTCGTGACGTCACGTACTACGTCACGGTCATCGATCAAAGTCCATTTGACCGCCCAAATGAAAAGTCAACGTTTTGCCCATGCCCAAAGGCAAAACGGTCATTTTGCATCATTCGTCCGATTTGGCCTTACTAATCACGGATTAAACTCACTAATCGTGATTAGCCACTAATCTAATCCTGAAATTTTTGACGGGTCGTTACAACTTACCTCTCGGTTTCACAGTCACCGTCCACGGCGAACCACCATTCCAAGTTCCTCTGACACGTCTCACCCTCCTGATCATCATCTAGTCGATTAGAGCCATTCTCAGTGGCCTGAACTAGAAGTCCAACTTCGAATTTCAAAAACAGAGATAACGGTTCTTTCCTGTTTTTTCCCCAGTCCTCAACCATCGTCCCACGACGGCTTGCCGTGACAGCCCCATCACAATCCCCACCTTCTAGCCTTTCTTTTTCATTCAATGAAGAAGTAGAAACAACGAAGATTGAAGGAGATAGGGTGGGTTGATCTAGCGGGTTTCTCTGTTTCTCTGGTTTCCCTCCTTTCTCACAGTCCGTTTTCTTCAATTCCCTTCTCTAAGCACTTTCACACACAACACAACCCCTCTCGGGTCTCTCACAAACCACCACAAAGAATTTCCACGACTCACACACACTGGATTTTGGATCAATACTCTTTGTCCCTGTTTTCTCCCAGTTGATCGATAAAACCCAAACGTTTAAAATGTAAATGCACGGCCAACTTGGCTAGAAACCACTAGAAATAGGCCAGGTGTCCTCCAATCTGTGGTCCAGCCTTCACAAAATATCCAATCCTCTCTGCCCAGGTGTCCTCATCTGGTAACACACACATCCCAAGGTGCTAAAAGACTAATTTGCCCCTAAAAGTCCAAATTACCATTTTACCCTTCACTTTCTAGACCCATAACTTAATCGGCAGACGTCCGTTGACGGTGTGCCGCCTGTCGTTATTCTCAGGACATCGAGACCTACCTAATGGCCCTCGAATTGCGTGAAGAAAACTTTTTGTACAAAAATTCAACAATTTTCCCCCTTTTTATCTTATTTACGAAAATTCCCTTGACCTTCCGAACATCATAACTTCCTCCTCGGATGTCGGAATCGGACGTGCCACCTGTCTACGGACTCGTGACGTCCCGAACTATGTCATGGTCATCGGTCAAGGTTCATTTGACCACCCAGACTAAAAGTCAACATTTTGCCCATTCTAGGGGCAAAATCGTCATTCCGCACCGTCCGTCCAAAAGTATCAAACTAATTACCAATTTTCTTCACTAATCCGTTATTAACCACTAATCTAATCCCGACTTACGGGACGGGTCGTTACACTAGATAACCCCGAGCGAGTTATAGACTTATCCCTTGTCTGATACGCGGTGTCAGACGGGAGCAGGGATATCCCCTGATAATTCAGGGGGATTGGGATGGGTCCTATCATCGTAACTGGTGCACCCCTGGGCCATCACAAAAGGGAGAATGGCATCACTCAGTCCTAGCAGGAAACGTCTCAACAACTCCTTGCCATTTTCAAGAACTAGTGGGTAGTAGCGATCAAGTTTTTGAAATCTCATCTCGTAATCTGTTACAGTCATGTCACCCTGTTTCAAGGCGATTGACATAGTCTCATGGAGTATAAAGGTACTCAAACCTCCACTTGAAATTTTCCCAAGTGATGCCATTTCCTTGGTTCAGCACAAATTTCTCTGATTCCCTCCAATCCTTTTTCAAGTCATGAAGGAAATACACAGTGGTAGCAACCCATCTCCCAGAGGGAAAATCCATCCCTTCAAAGGTTTCATGGATGGCCCTAACCCAAAGTTTTGCTTCCTCGCTGCCCTCAAGCCCACGTAACTCATTACGCCATGTGAGTGGGCAACCTGTATAGGGGTATGTTCCGACCTCCGATTGTTGATGAGATTGGAAAAAAACTGACCCAATTGAGTTATACTAAAGATTTCTACATGACCCACATTGGGGACATGGTTTTTTTTTTTGTTTAGGATGGCTGGGACTGGTCTCGATAACCGCGTCAAGGAGGCATAGTTCTGACACAAAAATGTAATATTAGTGGATCATTATGCAATATAAGTAAAGCCTATGCAACTTCCTAAACTGGGCTCTAATACCAAATGACACACCCCAACCCGGATAATCAAGGGAGGTCGGCCGACAAGTGGATGTGGTGACTCACATAACGTAGCCATGATGTAAAGCTGATCGTTTAGGAAGGGTAGGTGTAGAACCAAATTAAGTTCAAATTTAAATAAAACCTAAAGTCAAATAGTTAAACAAAAAGTTCACAAATTTAGAGTCTAATGCATGATGATCTAGAGATTTAAACAAAAATAAAATATATAAAAATAACATGGGAACATTATCCTATACATGAGAAAGATAGATATGTCATAACCGCAACCTGCACTGTCCTCCTTGGTGATGGTCTCGAGCTTTCTAAGTCCTGATAGGTGTAACAAAACAAGGATGAGTGGACCCAATTTCCAATTCAGTGAAAAGCAAGTAAGAAAACTATATTTACCCCTCAGTTTTAATAAAACAACCATAAATCAAGAATCACACATTACACTTTATACGTGAGATAAATGCAATATGCTTCACCACGAATCATGCCAAACATATATATATATATGACACACACATCGTAAGTACACCTACTAACTTATTGACAGGACCCATCCCAATCTCCCCGGGATTAGTGCGGGATGACCCTGCTCCCGTCTAACACGAAGTGTTAAACAAGGGATATTTCCGACCTTTGCCCTCCCGGGCTATCAGAGTACGCCAGGATCCGGAGGAGGTATGTGATATCTCGGTCTCTGCTACAGTCCACATCCGATGTCAACCTGAAGGGCAGTCAAAACATTAAAAGCTGTGAGTGGACAAAACAAGAATTTATAAAATCATTTCATAAGAGAAGACATTTGTACCCTTCACAAAAAAGCATGCATGCATTCGAAAACCATTTATCCAGAAAAACCATAATGAAATCAAGTACACAGGCTACTGCCCAAATCCATAAGGGACTCAGCCCAAATCATAAGAAACTAACCATACGGGCCACTGCCCAAAACCTGTGTAAACGCACATCATACATCATATCATATATCTCATATAGCATACATCATATATACATATAATTCACACAACCAATCCTGTCACGGTTTCCAAAGCTACGCGCGTGCTACCCATGTCTCAATCCGAGTCTTCTCAATGTCAAGATCAATGTCCGCAGACCACTGACCCTACCAGAGGTAATAATAATCAATGCCTTCCTGAGATTAAGGAACCCAACTGGGGGGGTGACTCCACTCAGTCGGTGCTCCGTGACTACTCCGGGGTCCACCCAGGCCAACGACCCTCCCTGGAGGAGATAATAGAAGTAAAGGAAGGTATATGAATACATATATATACATAACATAAACATTCATGCCCGGTTCCCTTGAACCGTCATGATCCATAACATCCATTAACCAGGGTTCATGCCGGTTCCCATAAACCGTGATGAACCAGAATGACCTGACAAGGGTTCCTGCTGGTTCCCATAAATCGTCATGAACCACAATGACCTTTCCAAAGTTCGTGATGGTTCCCATACACCAACATGAACTTGGAAATCCATCTAGGGTCCCTGACCCGAAATCATCAGTGTAAAACAACTGGGTCTCGTGCCCGAACATATGACTCAACTTAGCACCGTGCCCGATATCTAAGGGTCAGTCACGACTCCGATCATAGTGATGCATGCAACCATCCATCCAGGACCGCCCTCAATCCTAGTATGTCGCTGTGAACGTATCAACTGACGCGACCACCACAAGATCATGGTGCACTCATCACCGATCAATATCCTGAACCGTCAGCACTCCGAAGTCGAGCCTCCCCAGGCTGCCCGACCACGAATCGTGCATCGTGACCTCTTCGGAAGGAACACATCTCAATCCGGAGGCGAGCATCACATCGTCGATCGCCGTGCACGTAGCACCCGTCGCGGCCACGATTTAGACCCGAAGGTCGTAAATAGTGTCATATGCCCGAGACAAAACCAAATGGGTCTCATACCCCGAGTTTATTCATTTGAAATCCAAAACCTTTTCATTTAGACCAATAAAGACATACCCGTATAGGCACCTTATAGGGCCGAAACCTCGAAATACGTGCCAATTTAACCACACATCCAAATGCACTCACGGCATCACAAACAAGTATTTGAAACATATAATAAACATTTATGCATGCACCAATTTAGAAAACAAGGTCCACTCACAGACCATCCGAGCTGCCGCTTCGATTTGCGTGTTATTGGCTCTCCCGAGCCGATCACCGTCACCGGCACTCCCAAACCTATCCAAATTGTAATAGAAGGTTACTAACTACTTAATTAACTTCCCACTAAAGCCCCATAATTTTCCCGTATTTTTAACTATTTTTAAACCGAACCTAAACCTTCTGATGCCCCGAAACATATCGAGATGGTGTCCGATAGACACGAAACCAGTCCCAAAATGTTCGTTACATCGAATAGAACGTTTTATATGTTGAACACTTCCCCAGATTCTCCCCCACGCGCCGCCACACGCTGCCTGAAGTCGCTGCGCGTGGAAGCCACGCGCCAATGAACAGTATCGTCTCCTACCTCGGTCAGACCGGTCCGAACCGGTCCGGTCCGGTTTTCTCTGCAACTTGGACCGGTGTGACCAGTCCAGGCGTTTTCCTATCTCAATTTGGTCCGATTCAACCCCAATTCAATCCTATAATTCCTAATTTAATGTTTCCTATCCATTCTAATCCTTAAAACAACCTAAAAATACCTAAATCCTATGGTTTGATTTTGAACCAAACGGTTCAAAGTTTCCAAAAATCACCCACGGCTTCACAGCCGTCCAACCACCATAGAAACCTCCTTAATAACTTCCTAACAACCTATTTGATTCATTAAAACCATTAAAACCGATCGAAAACGTCAAAAATGGAAAATGGATTAAAATGGGCATAATCGGGTACCTCACGGGTTCTTGCCTCCACGCCGCCGTCCACGGCAGTTCTGGCCATCCAGGCCGGCCACCTCAGCTCCCTCAGTCCCCCTGGTCCTCTTCCTAGTCATGGGTGAACATTGGATGGGTTTTGGTTTGCATAGATGGGAGGAAGAAGGGTGAGATCGGGTTGTGTTGGGTGTGTGTTTGAAATGGAGAAGAAATGCACGGTGCATGAAGGAAATATATTGTCCACTGGATGGGTGACACTTGTCACTCATCCATTGGGCCTCCATTAAATATATGGGCCCCACTAAAGTCCAAAAGTTAAGTTATTTCGTAATTCGTGCAATAGTGCACTTGAACTTCCGTGAACCGTAACTTCGCCGTCGAACGTCCAAATTCGACGTGCCGCCTATCTATGGATTTGTATCGTCATGATCTACGTAACTGTCTTCGGCCCTCGGCCATCGGACCTCCCGGTCAAAAAGTCAACTTTTGACCCCTTTTATCCAAAATTACCAAAATGCCCTTAAACTTCCGAACGTCATAACTTCCTCCTCGGACGTCGGAATTGAACGTGCCACATGTCTATGAACTCGTGACGTCACGAACTACGTCACGGTCATCAGTCAAAGTCCATTTGACCGCCCGATTGAAAAGTCAACATTTTGCCACGCCTAGGGGCAAAACGGTCATTTCGCATCGTTCGTCCGATTTCGCTCAACTAATCACCGAGTAGCCTCACTAATCGTGATTAGTCACTAATCTAATCTAGGAATTTGGGACGGGTCATTACAACCTTCCCTCCTTAATTAATTTCGTCCTCGAAATTCCAACCGACCTAAATCCAACCGTTCTTCCCTCCTTAATTAGTTTCGTTCTCGAAACTCTAACTATCATGATTCCACATCCACCTCGTGGAAAGTAGAATTGACCTCGAAACACGTGTACACTAGTGCACCCATTAAACAAAATAGTACGTATTCGTATGCAACCAGACGCACCACTAACGCTCTCGTCGTATCGACTACATTCGACCACGTCGAATGACAGAAGTCGTACGCTCCGAACTGACCCCACTTGTCAGATCTACCATTTCGCTGAGACAACCAACTAGACGGTTCCTTGCTCAACCACTAACTATCCTGACGTCTGCTCCCACTGTGTCAGGACCCACCCCGGTTCCACCCCGAAATCCGAGATAAATCCCGCTCCCGTCTGACTCCCCGACACAAATACTCAAGTAAAACTCACTCAAACCCCATCAGACGCAGGAGTAATTAAGCAAAATATTCCGACGTTATCGTTTACAGAGTCAAGTACAAAGAAAATAAAAACCCGATAAAGTACACGCACACAGAAGCCTTTAATCTATGATGGATCCCTCACGTCACTTCGATGCCTCAGACACTGCCTCGACGTCAAGACCCCGCGCTATCTCCACAACCTGGAGGGGAAGTTAAAACAAAAGTGTGAGTGGACCATAATAAAAGAAAAGTTCTAAACAGTTATCAGAAAACCGATTTTAACCCTCCGTTTTGAAAACCACATGCACAACCAATAGTTATGAACACATCACTTTACCATAAACCGCATCATAAGAAACAGAAACACTATAAAACAGTTAGAAAAACCACAGCATGTGAATCATAAAACCGTATCAGAAACCATAAACATCAAATCATCATTTTCCGATCAAACCTGCTGGACCTATCCGAGTCTTTAAACTCCCGAGTCTTTAAACTCAATCCAGGCCTTAATCATATCCGAGTCTTTAAACTCAAGGCCTACGGGGGAAATCAATATATCCGAGTCTTTAAACTCCCGAGTCTTTAAACTCAATCCGGGTCTTTAAACCCAATCCGGCCGGTCCCCCGTCACATATATCCGGGTCTTTAAACCCAATATCCAGATCCAGCAAATCCAATCCCAAAACCATTGAAAATCATTTACCAATCCACATCCAAACCCAAATCCGAAATCACTGGTCCGATACCCTTCCGGTATCCAGAACCGTCATTCCGAACCCAAATCCGGAATCCACTTTCCTGCACATTTAATTCCCAAATCATATTTCAAAATCCTTTGTAAGAAATCAAACTAGTTATCCTTTAAAATCCCAAAACCCTGGCATTTTACTCAGAAATCGACATATCTCGTAAAACGTGTCAAACACCGTATTTCTCGAAAAACGTGCAACAATGTAAAACCAACCAAAACATATTCAATAATGATTAAATCCACAAAACAACGATAGAAAACAGTTATGCATGCTCAAGTTTAGAGAAGGGGTCCACTCACAGTACTGAGCCCTACTCGCGTCCCGAACGTCCAGCCCGTTCCTCGGCTTCCTCGGGAAATCCCGATCCTGTCAAGCACCGTCAACATACGTCACTAACACGTCTATGAAACAACTACCTAATTTTCCTCAACATCCCCGAACCGAAGACTTAAAACCCGGGATCCTAAACTTTCACCCTCGCGAAACTAAACTCAAACGACGTCTGATTGACTCGAAACCAACTCTATTGAACTCACCATAGCTTCTAGACCAAAATCCATGTTGATCGTTTTCCCCATCGCCACCGCACGCGCCCCCACGCGCCGCCCAAAGTGGCTGCGCGTGGCCCTCACGCGCCAGCTACAGTGTATCAGCTACCTCGAGCCAACCCGGTTCGCTACAGTCACCTGCAACTCAGACCGGCGTTAGCGGTGCACCGCCGTGCCTGTCCTATTTCCTTCCCTTTCTTCACCAAGCTCACCGTCCAGTTCCAAGCTATCCATTCCCCAACTCCTCAGACCTCGACACCGTCCCTAGCCCGTCGACTAAAGCTCGAACCAAACAACCCAAAAACCCCTGTTTTCCTTCCCGGCCACCCACAACTTCCCCCTTCACGGTGGCTACACCAACCTCTTCCTAGGACTCTACCAAACCTCAACCAACCCTCCTGGACTGTCGACTCAGCCCTAAGTTCGACGACTCGCCGTTTGAAACCCACGGCCAAAACAGAGCACCAGAGTGCTCATCTTTGTCTGAGCCCCGCCGTGTACGGCCCCGTCACGGCGATCATCCTAGTCGACACTTAGGACCCTCCTGAACATAACCCTGACCTTCAATTCTCTCGACTCTCAGCCAAACCTCACGACTTTCCAAATGAAATTTCACGGGAAAACAGAGCAAGGAAGCTTACCCTTCGATTGCAGCTCCGCCGTGCGCACCGCCGCCTACCACGGTGCTCGTTGGCCTCCCTGCAACCTCCTGAACGTCCCACAGTCGTGGTTTGAGCCGCCTCAC
This sequence comes from Prinsepia uniflora, assembly GCA_032719365.1. Classification (NCBI taxonomy): domain Eukaryota; kingdom Viridiplantae; phylum Streptophyta; class Magnoliopsida; order Rosales; family Rosaceae; genus Prinsepia; species Prinsepia uniflora. Next base: position 51,913,660 of record CM064861.1, on the reverse strand, counting down.
GGCGTAGCCACCACCTCGAACTCTCAGGCTCCCTGTTTTCCCCAAACCTTCTCCGCACCTCCGCCGTGCCGCCGTGCACGATTGCACCACCAAAACCCGATCAGCAACTCACTCCTACCTCCCCGTCACTCTCACAACTCAATCTTCAGTCACCCTTGCACCCAGATCGATCAATTGATCTCAATCTCTCACCCTCTGTTCTCTGTTCTTTGAACACACACCCACACGAACAACACGGGTGCACCCAATTAATTGGGACCGTGAACACACAGGATTGCACCAGAAGCCTCTACACACATGCCACATGTCACAATCCAATCCACACTCTCCCACATGGCCCAACCTCAGCCGTTCATTTCCTTCTTTTTGCACAAATCCCAATGTGCAGAAAGACCAAAATACCCTCCTGTTTTACTCAATTTACGATTATACCCTCAACCGTCCGAACATCACAATTCCCTCCTCGGACGTCGGAATCAGGCGTGCCACCTGCCTATGGATTCGTGACGTCCTAAACTACGTCCTGGTCACTGGTCAACCCCCATTTGACCACCCGAACTAAAAGTCAACTATTTTGCCCAAACCAGGGGCAAAATCGTCATTTTTATCGGTACCAACTAACCACGGATTAATCTCACTAATCACACCTTAATCACTATCTTAATCCCGGCTCTCGGGACGGGTTGTTACACACTGGGAGTCATCAGACCTCACACCGCGATCCACGCTGACACCTCCTACAAACTGTCACCACTTGACAGTCGTCAATCGAAAACTGTCACTATACTCACTCAACCATGGGAAACACTTACCCACAAAGCATTTCACTCAATCTATGTGTAACTAGATCCATCAGAAATACCATGACCCACTGCACAGTATCCAATGTCTAATTCACGACCTCGACTAATCCAATGGTATCGGAACCAATCCGTCTACCAACACGCTCACCAACATACCACTAGTATAACCTATATACCGTCGACGAGCACCACAAGTCTGCCCGGTATCGTACTTCGAACAACGTACAAGGTACATACAACTACCCATCAATCAGACTACAACCACAACAACTCGTCGACCACAACCTAGGTTGTAGGCAATCACGTTTCAATTATGGAGTTCATTTGTCCAATCCAGTACTAGACAAATCGAAACTCCAACCCAACATCTATTTCCAAATCCGAATCCGAATTCGCAATTTCATAAGAAATCCCGAATCCAAACCTAGAAATCAAATCCATAATTCTGTCCAAATCTGAGTTCGAAATCATTATTCCGTAAACTGGCATTTGGAATAACCATTCTGAACCCAAATCCATAAACGGAAAACCACTGTCAAGCTCCAGAATCAAATCCTGAATTGTCACCCAGAATCCTATTCCAAAACCTGAAATATCGTTCTCGTCTACCGAGACGCACCAAAATCGAACCTATCGGTTACCTGCTCAACCGATTACCACAATACAATCGATTGACTTCATAGGGAAGCCAATCCCCATATCAACACATCTCTAAGGCTGACCATATCTGACCACGTTGGAAAACTACTCACCTGAGTAATATACCATATGGGATTCACTTCGAAAAGAAGTTCAGTCCCATCATCCTCAACTCAAACATCCCAGTAAGAGTGATAAACTCTTCACCAATCTGGATCATCAAGATCACGATCCAGATCCATAACGATACCGACCTCGCTATCGAGATTTGCGTCCAACGGAATCAATTGATTGTACCAACGACTCTGTATCCCACCCAGGGATTCCATCGACAAGTACCAACCCTGATAACTTGTCCAACCAATCACTAACCTGTCGTAACTCGACTAACCAATGTCGTCTACCAGGTCGCCCATGACCTTAGTTGCACCAACAGCCCATCACAACTAAGTAGTATGACAACCAGCTCGGTTTAACCGATAAGTACAACCTCGACTGCAAAGTTCAGTCCAGCACAAGCTGACATGACTAGACCAACTAACGAATCCAAATCCGAATAGTCGTCTAAGTCAAATCACTCGTCAACTCACATTTCCGAACCATACACCCAAAAGTAGGGTTCCACTATTACACCTAGGGTCACTCTGAACCCAACTGCAAGCTACCAACTGCAGTACAATCCACAATCTAACCGACATCCCAATAATCAGGTTGACTACGAACTGTAGCCCATTGAGATATCACATCCTCGACCTGCGTACATTCCAAGAGCTCCGCGTTTGCTCGAATAGAGACAACCCCGCTCTGATACCACGTTGACAGGACCCATCCCAATCTCCCCAGGATTAGTGCGGGATGACCCTGCTCCCATCTGACACGAAGTGTCAAACAAGGGATATTTCCGACCTTTGCCCTCCCGGGCTATCAGAGTACGCCAGGATCTGGAGGAGGTATGTGATATCTCGGTCTCTGCTACAGTCCACATCCGATGTCAACCTGAAGGGCAGTCAAAACATTAAAAGCTGTGAGTGCACAAAACAAGAATTTATAAAACCATTTCATAAGAGAAGACATTTGTACCCTTCACAAAAAAGCATGCATGCATTCGAAAAAAATTTATCCAGAAAAACCATAATGAAATCAAGTACACAAGCCACTACCCAAATCCATAAGGGACTCAGCCCAAATCATAAGAAACTAACCATACGGGCCACTGCCCAAAACCTGTGTAAAAGCACATCATACATCATATCATATATCTCATATAGCATACATCATATATACATATAATTCACACAACCAATCATGTCACGGTTTCCAAAGCTACGCGCGTGCTACCCAGGTCTCAATCCGAGTCTTCTCAAAGTCAAGATCAATGTCCGCAGACCACTGACCCTACCCGAGGTAATAGTAATCATAGCCTTCCTGAGAGTAAGGAACCCAACTGGGTGGGTGACTCCACTCAGTCGGTGCTCCGTGATTACTCCGGTGTCCACCTAGGCCAACGACCCTCCCCGGAGGAGATAATAGAAGTAAAGGAAGGTATATGAATACATAAATATACATAACATAAACATTCATGCCCGGTTCTCTTGAACCGTCATGATCCATAACATCCATTAACCAAGGTTCATGCTGGTTCCCATAAACCGTCATGAACCAGAATGACCTGACAAGGGTTCATGCCGGTTCCCATAAACCGTCATGAACCACAATGACCTTTCCAAAGTTCGTGCCGGTTCCCATACACCGCAATGAACTTGGAAATCCATCTAGGGTCCCTGACCCGAAATCATCAGTGTAAAACAACTGGGTTTCGTGCCCGAACATATGACTCAACTTAGCACCGTGCCCGATATCTAAGGGTCAGTCACGACTTCGATCATAGTGATGCGTGCAACCATCCATCCAGGACCGCCCTCTATCCTGGTATGTCGCCGTGAACGTATCAACTGACGCGACCACCACAAGATCATGGTGCACTCATCACCGATCGCTATCCTGAACCGTCAGCACTCCGAAGTCGAGCCTCCCCAGGCTCCGGAGGCGAGCGTCACATCGTCGATCGCCGTGCACGTAGCACCCGTCGCAACCTCGATTTAGACCCGAAGGTCGTAAATAGTGTCATATGCCCGAGAAAAAACCAAATGGGTCTCATACCCGAGTTTATCCATTTGAAATCCAAAACCTTTTCATTTAGACCAATAAAGACATACAGACCCGTATAGGCACCGTATAGGGCCGAAACCTCGAAATACGTGCCCATACGTAACCACACATCCAAATGCACTCATGGCATCACAAACAAGTATTTGAAACATATAATAAACATTTATGCATGCACCAATTTAGAAAACAAGGTCCACTCACAGACCGTCTGAGCTGCCGCCTCGATTTGCGTGCCATAGGCTCTCCCGAGCCGATCACCGTCACCGGGACTCCCAAACCTGTCCAAATTGCAATAGAAGGTTACTAACTACTTAATTAACCTCCCACTAAAGCCCCATAACTTTCCCGTATTTTTAACTATTTTTAAACCGAACCTAAACCTTCCGATGCCCCGAAACATATCGAGATAGTGTCTGATCGACACGAAACCAGTCCCAAAATGTTTGTTACATCGAATAGAACGTTTTATATGTTGAACACTTCCCCAGATTCTCCCCCACGCGCCGCCACGCGCCGCCTGAAGTGGCTGCGCGTGGAAGCCATGCGCCAATGAACAGTGTCATCTCCTACCTCGGTGAGACAGGTCCGAACCGGTCCGGTCCAGTTTTCTCTGCAACTTGGACCGACGTGACCGGTCCAGACATTTTCCCGTCTCAATTTGGTCCGATTCAACCCCAATTCAATCCTATAATTCCTAATTTAATGTTTCCTATCCATTCTAATCCTTAAAACAACCTAAAAACACCTAAATCGTATGGTTTGATTTTGAACCAAACGGTTCAAAGTTTCCAAAAATCACCCACGGCTTAACAGCTATCCAACCACCATAGAAACCTCCTTAATAACTTCCTAACAACCTATTTGATTCATTAAAACCATTAAAACCGATCGAAAACGTCAAAAATGGAAAATGGATTAAAATGGGCATAATCGGGTACCTCACGGGTTCTTGCCTCCACGCCGCCGTCCACGATGGTTCTGGCCATCCAGGCCAGCCACCTCAGCTCCCTCATTCCCCCTGGTCCTCTTCCTGATCATGGGTGAAGATTGGATGGGTTTTGGTTTGCACGGATGGGAGGAAAAGGGGTGAGATCGGGTTGTGTTGGGTGTGTGTTTGAAATGGAGAAGAAATGCACAGTGCATGAAGGAAATATGGTGTCCATTGGATGGGTGACACTTGTCACTCATCCATTGGGCCTCCATTAAATATCTGGGCCCCACTAAAGTCCAAAAGTTAAGTTATTTCGTAATTCGTGCAATAGTGCACTTGAACTTCCGTGAACCGTAACTTCGCCGTCGAACATCCGAATTCGACGTGCCATCTGTCTATGGATTCGTATCGTCGTGATCTACGTAACTGTCTTCGGCCCTCGGCCATCGAACCTCCCGGTCAAAAAGTCAACTTTTGACCCCTTTTATCCAAAATTACCAAAATTTCCTTAAACTTCCGAACGTCATAACTTCCTCCTCGGATGTCGGAATTTAACGTGCCACCTGTCTATGAACTCGTGACATCACGAACTACGTCACGGTCATCGGTCAAAGTCCATTTGACCGTCTGATTGAAAAGTCAACGTTTTGCCACGCCTAGGGGCAAAACGGTCATTTCGCATCGTTCGTCCGATTTCGCTCAACTAATCACCGAGTAGCCTCACTAATTGTGATTAGTCACTAATCTAATCTAGAAATTTGGGACGGGTCGTTACACTTATGCTCTCGAGTCACTCTACTAAACTAGGTATCTTGCTCTTGTACCTCGACCACGTGAAGGACTGGGTGTTAAGCACCCTCAAGTCCCCTAGAATTTGGGGATAAGACGGGTGCTTTTTAACTAGTATAGCGGGCACCACGGGTGAACGATCACGAGGAGAACTAGTATGTGGCCATACATACTGGTACTAGATACCAACGAGTCATAAGTGGGTTCTACAGTCTCAATATCAACCAATGCCCCGAGGACTAATATGCAAACAAAATATAAGACTCAACCAGACATGCATCATGCATAACCAACAAAACATTGCATATGAAAGAGTATTTAATCAAGTACCTCAAAATAAGCATTAAATCATTCTCCACAAGTAATGTAAGCAGTAAATCAAATAATCATGCTCGGAAGGTACGTATATAGAAAGTATTGTAAAACGTGCAAGTGATAATATAAAACAGACTTAGGTAAGGAGGTCCACTCACAAGTAGTCGGGGATAAAATCAACCGACGAGGCAAGGTCCACAAAAGCTCCTCCTTGCGATTCCCTTAATAAGGTTGACAAATAGCTGGAGGACCTCGATTCTCGTTGGTTTCCTCTCGGCTTTGATGAAGCCTCACCAAAATCGAGTGTCTTCGATTCTAATGGAGCTGGACTCTGTAATGGAGCCTCCGCCTTCTTTGTGAACCCAGTTTTCGGCGACCGTCTACCAAACTTCAACTTCTATGGTGGAAGTTGGTTGTTTTCCAGCAACCCTTTGCAACTCTAAACGCCGCATGCTCCGCCGTGTCCGCTAAACACTCCTAGAGTTTGCAGTGCAGAAAGATGAAGGTATTTCGTCGTTCATCGCAAAAGGTGAGCGTCAAATGGGTTTTTTCCTTTACGGTTTGGCTCACAGTGCTCAAAGACTTGCGGGAGACTCTCTAATGTTGTCTATAAGCTTTGCTATGGTCGATGTGTGAGGGGGTGCAAGCGTTAGACGTCGTGCGTACTAGGAAGTCTGGGTGGTGGTCGTCGCTGTCACGTGAGGCTAACGATGATGGCTATTCGACGAGGTGGGGTTATCTGGTCTGTAGTTTGTGTGAGGATTCAAAGTACCATCCATATGCATGATGGACACCTCTCCTCATGAAGCTACTGGGAAGCCCAATTACAATTGGTCCACACAGTGGCCCAATAGTCAATTTAAAAGTGTGGTAAAGCGTTTAAATAAGTTGTTTCACCCGTGTGAGTTCAAAGGGTAAATTTTTGTAAGGTAAGTAAAATAGTACAATAATGGTACGGGTCGTAACATCTAGCCTCTCTGGTTTTGTCTCTACCACTCTCAGCTTTTGCACGTTCTCTTTGTCGTTTCAAGCGTCCTCTTCCATCTCTACAGTCTGAGGCATCTCCCAGAGATCAGCTCTTCCCTCACGAGTCACGCCGCCGTCCCTACTTTGCTCACATACAGTTCTAGGTGATAATTATTCTTCTCCCTCTCCCTTCCTTTGCAACTACATCTGATTTGTTATAGATGACAGACATGGGTATTCAATTTTTGGTGAAGATGATTTGTTATAGATGATCTGATTTGTTAGGATGATTTGTTATAGATGGTTTGATTTGCAAGTGGTAGACTAACATCTATCACATAGAGTCGTTGGAAGTGAGTAATAAATGTATATCTTGTTGAGAGTCTTGGTTTACCCACTCAACAACATCGTACATCTGTTTTCTGGTCCCATTGTATGCCAATGAATAAAAGTGGATTAAAGTTTTTCTTTGTAATTTTCTTGCATATTATTCATTTTTGTATGAGCGATAGTGAAACATTTATAGTCCAAGATTGAACATGGAATGCATATCAATATACAATTGTGGTGGTAGTTATCCTTTTATTTCGAATGTTGCATTGCATCTTTCATGTGCTGAGTTATGGAGTTTTGAGCATCCATTTTCAAGAATATGACGACTCGTTTTTCTTATATGACAGAAGAGGAAGGCACTATCTTGTTTGATGAAATCGTATTCGTGGGACTGCAAGCATATATAGAGTCTACAACAGTAGGATTAGCTACCAAAAGGTGACATACAGATTATACATTTTTTTTTTATCTGAACAGATTATAAATTTGAGGAGTAAAGAAATTGGTTGAACACCAATGTTTCTGTATCTATTTGATCAGATAAGATATATAAACATGTTTAAAAGTTTTTTCGGACTCAGGCCTGGTTCATATTAAGGAACTTAGATTTAAAAATAGCAACTAGTGGCGTCGATCCAAGCAGACCATTTTGTGAAATTGTCTTCTTCATAAAATGGTCAATGCATTACAGATACTACAAGGGATATGGACTGGAAGATAAGCTCAAGCCTTGAGTATCGTTTTTTTTTTTTCATCATTATTATTTTTTTATATTCATATATTTTTTTGCAACTTTAATATTTGAAAAATAGATTATTTTTGAAAGACTACTTGAGTCCGGCCCGACCCGAAAAGTCCGATAAAAACGCATTTCGACAAAGAGTTTGGATTTTTATATATGTAACTAAGTACGTTTGGCGCAACCCGGAATATTTAAAATTATGAAATAAGTCCAGTCCGAACTAATTTAAGCCCAAAAAATTTAGGCCGGATTTGACCAACGGGATCCAATACCGAGGGCTACTACACACAATTACTAAGAACATTCAAATGTTAATCTACTTTTTTATGTTACTTGATTTATTCTACTCATTATGCCAAAAAGTTAATTTAGTGACCGATACGATTTATATTCAAGGTCACAATCTTGACACCCCCCTCCCCTACTTGTTACCACTGGTAGAAGTTACATGTACTTTAGATTCTTTAATGCTAGGGTTTCCAATGAACTTCTCCTTATATTATATTATTTCGTACCTCCTAAGATAAAAATACAAATGTCAATTTAAAAGCAAAAGCTCTATCAATGAATTCTCAGTATAGATAGATTATATAGAACAACGAGCCATGACACTTGAGGGACTTACTCATAAATAAAGGTCGTCAGGGTCACAGTCTGTCACCTACTTCACCTTCCTCTCAAGGGACTTGGTGGAAAGTCTAACAAGCAATGAAGGGGACAATCCATCATCACCAAAATTGAAGTTTTTGTCAAAACAACCAAAAAGCAGAGTAAAGCATATGCCTACCTGTCTATGTCGTCTCCCTTACAATCCATTTTTCCACCCTTTTCATTTTATGGCTGGAAGATGAATTTGCATACTAATTTTCTAAGAAACAAATAAATTGCAATGCATCATCAACTTTTGATTCAAAAATAACATTTGGATGAATTGTGTATGTCAAATATTACAAATGGCAAACATAACTCTAGTCTTAAAGAAAACATTCATGCCCGGAATATATATATATATATATATATATATATATATATAACAAAAACATTAACGAAAACATAACTCAAGTCTTACAAGTATATGTAACTTCTGCTTGTAAGGCATATTCCGTCAAGTTTGATAGTTGTCAGTCAGGAATATGCGCAAACTTGTTAGAAAATTGATTCGACCTCAGTTTTCAACTAGGTATTCACCATTGAACTCGGAATGAAACTAGGGTTCCAAAAAAGTAAACTATTGACAATCAATTCGCGTCGGTTGATGGGAAATTTGGCTGAAAACCCGCGGGTAGTCGAAAATGGCCATTCTCCTCGTCGATCCTCCACCAAAAGTAACACGCACTATTTCAATCTCCATCTACTCTTCACAAGGAATTCAATGGGAAGAAATTTTGTGGTCGGATTTAAATTGTATTTGGATAGAATTTAGTCAGAAAGTCTCGACTTCGTTGAAGCTTTTTCCTAGACTCTTTCTCCACGATGGTCGATGAGGTACAAGGTTGGCACAGCTGATTTGGTTTCACAAGGGAGTCAAGACAGTGATTGTGGTAAGGGTTGGGTCAACGGAAATGTCATTGGAGGTGGCTGGCTTTTTCTTGGTTTTTTGGGGTAGAAATGGAGAAAATGGAGAAAGAGATTGAGAGGTAGTGAGGCTGAGGTGAGTGTGAAAATAGTCACCCTTGAAATTTACTCACGAAAGTCGAAAGGTTCAGCTCTCCCACTGTTTGTCGGATTCCGCCGTGGTTTCTACAATTGTGTGTTCTTCCAAAATATCTGAACGGGGTTCTGTGGATCCACTGCCTCTCTCTCAAAAGAATTCGTCGTTCATATCCAACGGTTTCGGTGGATAGATCAAAAGGAAACCCCCTTCGAGTCTTCCGATAGTCTAGCACGGTCCCATAAAACGAGGTCTTAATTTTCCTGGATTTATTGGACCATAACAAGCACTTCAAGGATTGTCCAAAAAAAAAAAACAAGCACTTCAAGGTAACAGTTTCTAGTTTCCACAATCATCTTTCTGGGACACCCAATCCATTGAGTGTCCGCCAACCAACTTCTTCAAACGATCCTGGGCAACCCCTAAATTTCTCATGACTGGGCCTAGTTTAACTTTTGTGACAACAAACAAAATTCCGAATCCACACTAGCTCTCTCTTACCTTTTTCGAACAAACTGTTGTTCTGGTGCTTCAAAGACAGATGCCTGTCCAAAACGGAAACAAATACCGTCGTTAGTGTAAACAAATTCTAACACGCAAGTGTGAATCCTAACTGCCACAGAACTGGGGAAAAATAAGTTTAAAATCTCGTAAGTTCGAAAACTTCATTCGCCTGTGGGTGGAAAATAAGCTGAAGGTAGTTTAGTACTCAAAGTCAAAAGTCAACTGAAGACTTCCTCTTAACTCTTTTCCGATACTTATTTTTATCCTTTCACCTAGTTATTTTCTTCATCTGGAAGAGAAATACCATCATCCGACATGTCAACTTCCTCATATTTTAAGATTCTTCGAGCCTTTCCTACATTTCGACGTCAATAACGATTAAATCTCTTGCTTCCTCAACCCTTGCGGTGTATTGCATTATGCATTATGCATAACAAACAGTCAGTGCATAACAACCCTTCCTCAACCAATGAAACAAGCTAACACTATCACACACAAATTGTTCATTCTATAACGGCGTCAGGTTTTCCCCGACTTGAATCAATCCAACACATTCCTTAACTAACATGAATTAATTATCCATCAGCAACATCGATCATTGCAGGGACCCATATTCCCTTTCTAGTGCTGCAAATTCAAGATACAAACCAGCAATCATTCCATAGACTAAACACATCCGAGTCCACGGAAAAATATTCTTCTAGTATTCCTACACAATCGACTTTCATTATCTTACAAGTGGGTTGTAAAAGCCTAGAAAAGCTAAGTAAAAATACTTGCCCATCTGTTGAGACTTGAGACACAGTAAGTCTTACCTTTCCCCCCTAATTCGAAATTTGTAACCTAAACCCCTTGAAACTACAAACTCGTCTCAACTCGCCTCATATTCATTAAAAAAGTCTATTAAAATGCTGACAAGGCACGAGAGAACCCACTTTTTTCCGGATAGGATGCAAAGACAGATGAGAAACAAAGAGCATGCTATGTGAAACAGGCAGATAAATGAGCATCAAGCACAGAATAACAGGTAAATATACTTGTTTCCAATGTCAGATCCTCTGTATTAACATATGCCTACCTAGTGATGAGTTAGAAACTATTATCATAATGCTAGAAATATGTTGTTACAACTTACAACATGTGCATCAATATCACACTGTTAACTCAGTTTTACATGAATAACGGTGGGCACACAACCACCATCTGGAACCAGTTATAGCTAAGAACTAATGGCATTTTGGCATGAACTTATTCAAAACCAACCACAGGCAATGTCATGTCAAAGTTTCTGATCTTATAAAAATGTTACTCTTACAAAGCATGGGAAGAAAGAGAGAGGTTTTGTGAACCTGGTTCAGGGCTTTAACACAACTGTCGTGATCAAAGAGTGAGTACTTCAGCATCCTTGCCATTTCTTGACATCCCATGGCCTAGCCTTCCATCATCTTCCTCTTCATATGGATTTCCCCTATAATTAGAGCTTGCTTCTTCATTCTCTGAGCAGCCAGGTCTTTCAGTTAGAAACTGTTCCCAGAAAACATCATTTACTCTAACTGGAGCAGGCGGATGCCCTTGATTGTTATTTGCGACCTCATGGGTGGAAGCATTGGCTTTGTCTTCATCACCCAGTTTTCTGTTCGTAAAGGCTCTCACATCCGAATCTTTATCATTGGAATTTAACCCTGATGCTATGGATGTGCTGATATCATCCTGACCTACTTGGGGGATCGTAGCTGAATAAGGGTTACTGTTGACTTGCAATGGAGAAGATGCTAGAGTTAGATTTAAGAGGCAAGATATATGGCCATCACCTTCTTCAGCAGAAGGTAAACCTGCCTGCAAGGAATGATGTCTTGGGCTTCCAACAGGTGCTGCTTTTCGTGATAATAACGAGTCCATTTTGAGCGCGAAAGATGTTCCAGTATCTGAAAGCTCTAAGGTTTCAGGTGAAAATAAAATGGCTTCTGTTCTCATCTGTACAGCCGTAAGTTCTTCCGATATTTTCCTGCTTGGACTATCCCCATCTTCATTGGAACTCTGCGTGCTATGTGAAACCAGGTTAATGTCTGAAACAGCTGGTGATAACTCTAGTCTCAGTTTACTCGAAAAGTCTTGGTGGGAAATATTCGCGAACTCAGATCTGGAACTACTTTGATCTGCAAAACTGTTCTCTACAACTGGCTGTAGATGTTCAACATTGGGCAATCGCCTTTTCTTATTATATGATGAGGAATCCATAGATTCAATCTTTCTAGTGAGATGTTCTACAAAAGAAGGGTTCTGAACAGCCTTATCTAAGAATGTCAGTAAGTTCTTCTGCCGTTGTTCCATCCCATTTAACCGCTGTGTTAGGTCTTCCAACTGAAGCTTTGCAGCAGACCGTTGCTGCTTGAACCTTGAAATATTTGCCTCAAGTGTGGCTTTATCACGTGAAAGCTTCTCTATTTCATCATCAAGAGCTGCTCTTTCCGGATCTACCATAGAACTACCTTGAGGATTACTATGACTGTGGATGGGTTTTCTACGGTGGATATTCTTAAGAAGATGCTTTTGATCTTGTATAAAATCTTCATTAGCAAATTCCCATCTTTCAGGATCAATCTTTCGAAAACCCTGTGAAAAAGTTTGTCCCAACATACACAGTTAATTTATGTCATGATTGACTTCCCCCATATATAAATCCTAATATATTAGAGATGATCCAAATTATTGTAAAATGTGTTTGAAAGAGGGTGAGTGGGGGGAAGTACTGAAAGCACAGTTCATCAGAGGTAAGAGTAAATCAACGAGATATGAATTCCTCTAATGAGTTGCTCATAGAAGGCATGGAAAATATCAAGAAAACTCATGCACTGAAAACACAGCAGAGGAAAGCTCTAAAATTAAATTAACATATACACCTCAGTGAGCAATACATCTCTTTCATTAAAAAAATACAAACAACAAAGAAATCAGAGAACTTCCGCAAATAATTGCACTCTAGCCACTGCAAAGAACACGACATTGGAAGGTTGCAGTCTGGCATCGCATTGGAAAATATTTTTGCTGTTTGGTGCCAAATATGACACATTAGCATGCAATACATAAATGCACTGCACATGCTCTAAACAATAAAACTGTGAAACTTTATCTGTCCCTGTACATAAAATCTTATCTTAAAACTATTTTCACTCAGACTCCCCTTACATAATTGCAATCTAGCAGTTTACATAAAACTGTGAAACTTTATCTGTCCCCGCACATAAAATCTTATCTTAAAACTATTTTCACTCAGACTCCCCTTACATAATTGCAATCTAGCAACTGCAAAGAACACGACATTGGTAGGGTGCAGTCTGGCATCACATTGGAAAATATTTTTGCTGTTTGGTGCCAAATATGACACATTCGTATGCAATATATAAATGCACTGCATATGCTCTAAACAATAAAACTGTGAAACTTTATCTGTCCCCGCACATAAAATCTTATCTTAAAACTATTTTCACTCAGACTCCCCTTACATAATTGCAATCTAGCAGTTTACATAAAACTGTGAAACTTTATCTGTCCCCGCACATAAAATCTTATCTTAAAACTATTTTCACTCAGACTTCCCTTACATAATTGCAATCTAGCCACTGCAAAGAACACGACATTGGTAGGGTGCAGTCTGGCATCACATTGGAAAATATTTTTGCTGTTTGGTGCCAAATATGACACATTAGTATGCAATATATAAATGCACTGCATATGCTCTAAACAATAAAACTGTGAAACTTTATCTGTCCCCGCACATAAAATCTTATCATAAAACTATTTTCACTCAGCCTCCCCTTACATAACAATCAAAACCATATAACACTTGTCACCCAATGTCCCATGTCGGCCTAAACATTTAAGCCTAAAATTTCCAAATCTATTACTTCGAGAGAAAAGTATCAACATTTTGCCTTCTCATTGCTGCATTACCCAAAAGAAACTATAGTTAACCAGAAGAAGGTAAAGAGACTTAACCAACAAAGGTTACACAAAAGAAGATTTCTGCACAAACAAGAACATTTTATTTCCGCTTTTAGTGATTGGTGATAATTTAGGATTAAGAAACAATTTAAAGCAAGTGCTGGTAGTGGATACAAAGGAGCCATAAGGTTCTCAAGTTTTATAGACAAATAATTTTGAATGGGTTGCGTTGAAAAATTGGAAACAAGTTGCAGTTTAAAAATTGCTTGAGCTCCTTGGTTAGATATTCAAATTAAAACCTCGTAAACTATTTACCAACTGAGGATTAGTCGGCATACATATAGGGAAACATCAGTCATTCTAGTTTATATTTATATGTATTGAAGCTTTTACGACAAGGAAGCAATCCACCTAAACATGGCCACACACATTTCACCGTCATCCAAAAAAATAATACTTACAAAGCTTTATAATAAAAATGTTTGATGTGCAAGATATTCTGTACATAACAAAACATGCACAAGTTAATCACCAACACCAGTGCATGTTTTTAAGAAAATGCTAATTTTTGTATTTTCTCTAGTTACATCTTACTGAAATCAATGCATCAAAGCACTCATCTATCAAACTGCTTGAACTGCCTTTAGTTAAGGTCAGTTAAATTAGTCCCCTTCAGTTAAGGTACTTTCCTATCACCCAAAAACAACTGCCTCCCATCATTGCGTAATGGCCCATAACTGAAATTTCTCCTTGCAATACCAGCTTTTGCGAAGGTACAGTAGGCGAAGTTATGACTAAATTCCAATGTCAGATATCTAGGACACGACAACAACAGGGTGTACCAAGCCCAATGTTCACGCCTATACACTTTATGTCACTAGCCTGATTGCTCAATAGCAGCAATTTCCCCTAGTCAATGGGTTATCATCACGACCATATTTAATCCTAGATACAAATTAATCTAGCCTAAATGTCAACCCTCTCATACACTCTACAGTAGTTGCAATGATGAAACTGCTATTGTACCAAACGTTATGACCAAGAAATACCCTTACAAAACCAAATTGCAAGGGGTAGCCACACAAGAGTTCATGTATGGTCCCAAAATATTCTATTTTCAACATCAAACATTTTAGTCATGGCCTTCCCATGAATTCTTGCTTCAAAACCACAACAGGCACCCAAAGCACCTTCAATAACTCCAGATCTCATCTTTATCACCAGATGTAACACTTTAATGACTGAAAGGGATATTTTCTTATGTTCTTCTCAAAATGGGAAACAAAAGAGATAACAAAGATTTCAATTCACAGTTTTGTTGAGCCAGAGTTCAAAAATATTCATTGAACACTTTCAATGAACAACCAACGAAACTAAAAGGTCCCTATTTTATTTCTATCTTGTTGCTGAGAAAAAATTTTATTGGAACCAATTGAAAATTATAAATTGCATTCGCCATGGACAAGATATCCTTCGTAATAATAAAACTTCAATACAGAGAAAAATGAGAGTAGACATTACAATTTCCTGAAAATGCTAACACTGAGAAACGGGAAAGTGAAAACAACCAAACAATCAATTCAACATTATTACCGAGATTCCTACGTTGATATTCAAGATTAGCAACAACCATGGATCATCAATTAACACAAGGTAATTTACAATCAGCCAAACATACAATTATTAACCAAAAATTGGAAGGAAAATGTTCAATCTTGTCAATATTTCACAACTCACCTAAATTCAAACCAAGAAACTTACATATGTATTAAGCTGACGAATAAAGCTAGAGAAATTGTTGTGCTTGAAATAGGTGGGAAGCAGAAGCCGAGCAAACTCCGGGGGGTTCCAAACAACAAAACTCTTCTTGTTCGAGCTCCACGACACGATCTCGTCTGTCGTAGAATCGTCGACCATGTCGTACGTCTTTAGCAAAAACGGCGCCGGACCACCGCCGGCCGTCGTCCCTGCCTCCATGATGAGCACTCGGGTCAGAATTTGGGGCAGACCCGAATGTGGGATCCGATTAGAACGTTGGAGAGAAATAGAAAAAATTGAAGACAGTAGGATCTAAGATGGTGAGATTTAGAACGTTCGCGCGGAGAGTCGCCGGTTGCCAAAATTGACTTGAAAGGCAAACGGATTTCAAATGCACGGCTTCGGTAGGTCTGTCACCACGTCAGCATCCACATACAGAAAATAAAGGACAATACTAACTCACACGGCCGAAGAACATCCTTTTTATGCCATTTTCATTTTCGTTTTCATTTAGTAAATTTTTCCCTTACATTTAGAAATTCTACCTCTTAAATATCATTTATAAAGGGTATTCATTGCATGAGCTAGGATAGACTATGTTGTCCTAAGAGCTTGGGTTGTTTGGGTCTTACGAATTTTGAGGGTTTTAATCAAGCTATGGTTTCAAAGCAAGCTTGGAGGCTACTGGAGCAGCCGAGATCTCTGGTAGTCCGGATTATGAAGACCCACTACTATCCTTAATATGATTTTATGGCAGCTGATGTCGGGTCCCTATTGCCTTTTGTGTGGTGGTCCATTATCTGGGGTAGAGAGGTCATCAAACAAGGATTGATTTGTAGGGTAGGCAATGGTGCCTCAATTGGTGTGTTTCGTGATAGATGGATCCCAAGGCCACGGACCTTCCGTCCTATCCTGAACCAGGGACATTCGATGAATGTTGTGGTATCGTCCCTTATCCTCCCCTCTAGAAGTTGGGATGTGGACTTATTGGAATCGATTTTTTGTGAGAAGGACGTTTGAGATCTTTGTAGTATTGCGCTCCTAACCGAGGCATCCTTTTTTTTATGGGAGATACTGATTTTACTCAACAGATGGGAAGTATACAGTGAAATTTGGTTACCATTTAGCCTTCACTTTGGGTCATGTTGATGCTAATGGTGGGGGGGAGTGCTCCATGGGTGGTCAGGGTGTGAGGTTATGAAAGCACTTGTGGAAGCTGAGGATCCCCAATAAAATTGTAACGACCCAATCCATAAATACGAGATTTACGGGGATTATCAGACATTTTTCGGGAATGGTTTTGCCCTTGGAGCTTTGCTTAGATTTCTATAAAGAGGAAGGGCATTTTTGGAACTTGGAATTATGGGATATTTTGGGAGTGGATAAGGTTGGTTTGGATTGGATTCACCCACACTCTCTCTCTCTTTCCTGTGCATAAAAAAAAACACACACACACACACACAAAAATAACACACCAACATCATATCTTGATTTTGAGGGACTTTCGAGGTGAAACCAAGACCAGAAATGTGCTTAGGGGACTCTCACGATCCTTAGGAGGTTAGGTTTGAAGGGAGGAATGGCTGGGATTGCACTGTGTGAGAGCTTGAACTTTGGTCGAATATTTTGAGGCTCATATCTTTGAATCCGAGTGAGATTTCTCAATTTTTGTTATAATTTTGGATTCCTTAGGTTGAGTAGATGAATTTTGATTATTACAATGTCTAATTTGGTTGAGAAATGAGGGAGATATGGAGGTTTTAAGTTTCGGGAAAAAAAAGAGATCGACAAAAGAAAAAATGACGATTTCGCCCCCGGAAGTCAAGAGTTGACTTTTTAACTCAACGTCAAATTGTTGACTTTTTGATCGGGAGACTGGTTGGAAGTTTCGTGAGGACCGTTATGAAGATCTCGAACTCCTGAGCACGTAGACAAGCAGCACGCCCCGAAAACAGAGTTCGGATAAGAAGGTTACGGGTCAGGTATGAATAAGGACATAATAGTAATTATGGCCTAAAGGATAATTTTGTAATTTCACATTTGGACATGTGAATCACATGGGCTAGTCTAGAAGATTCCTTAAAACTCTCCCATTATCCCCCACCGACATGTCACACTTATATATATGTGTGGAATGATTGAAAAGGGAGTTTAGTGGAACATGGCTGAAACCATGCACACCGTCCACCCGAGAGCCAAAACCAGGAAGAAAATATGAGAGAGAAGAGAGGGAAACTAGATAGGGAAGGAAAAAAGAAGAAAAAAAGAAGAAGAAGGAGATGAAGAGAGGAAGAAACTGGGGAAAATGGGCGTTTGAGCTGGCAACCGTGATTGGGCCCGTGAGGTTCATCATCGGGTTTTCTAGTTCCAAGCCAGGACGTACAAACTGGGCTTAGTAACAATTCCATGATGGTCCTATAGTCATCTTAAGCCTGAAAGGGTAAAGGCTGGACGTAGGACAACCACAAAAACAGACCTGGAATAATGGCCGAAAGTTGGGGGTTGCAGACATGGCTTCAAGGTAAGTTTTCCTTGTTTTGATCCCACAGATCCTTTCCTAAGTCCATTAGAAGAATTTTGATCATTAAAACAAGAAATAATGACGGCGATTACGCGTGCTATTGTGCACTGTGACGCGCATGACCACCACACGCAGAGACTCGTGGTGGTGCATGGCGGTGTGTGGAATGGAATCTCACCATCCGGTCAAAATGAAAATTGATCCTCCTTGTCTTCTGAGTTCAATGGTTCCAGTCTCAAGTTAATTAGACATTGTTGGGGAGAGTTATGCATGTTCAAAGTTTTAGGTTTATTTTAAAAGTCATGATAAAATTTAGTAAATTAGGGGAAGTGACTATGGCTCTAATGAAGTATTAAAAAGGGGGAATTATGGTGGATTTAGATTAAAAAAATGCCATGGTGAGAAGATAATGAAAATCTATGGTGATATGAGGAATTGTAATTATAAAATTTGGAAGGTAAGTTTTTAAAGAAGTTTTATAAAGAAATTTTACTAGCTATTATGAATTTGGATAATTAATTTTACGAGTTTGGATGATTAAGTTTATTAGTTGAATAATTAATCTCATTACTAAGGATGGCAATTTTTGACACGACTCTATACACAACTCGAAACCCTCACAAAATTTATCCGAGTCAACCCGTACGATTAAAACTTTGGCTCATTTTCAAGTCAACCCGTTATGACCCGTTTAATAAACGGGTGGGTTTCGGGTAAACCTATTAACTCGTATAATAATCTGTTAACCCGTTTAACAAATGGGTGGATTTCGGATTAACAGGTTAACGTGTATATTGGCTTATATATTGACCCCGTTTAATAAACGTGTCATTACTAACCCATATATCTACCCATTTACCTACCTAAATACCTATTAAATCTTATAATTTAAATAGGTTAAACATGTTAAATACGTAAAATGGGTCATATGTTAATTGGGTTTTGAGTACGACCTGTTTATTAAACGGGTTACACGGGTTACGTGGGTCATTAACAGGTCGGGTTCGGATTGGACATTCTTGACACGATTATTAAACGGGGTTGGTTCGGATTGGACATAAATGGGTAAAACAAAGTTCATGACACGACACGAACCCGACATGACACGACCCATTGCCACCCCTACTCATTACTTTAACTAGTTACTAATAGTTTATATTGGGAAATTAAAATGACAAAATATGTGCCTACTAAGTTGCGTTAATTAATATAGTTTGACAAGACCCGTCCCAAATCCCCCGGGATTAACGTGGGACGCGCCTGCTCCCGTCTGATACGAAGTGTCAGATCAGGGATAATTCTGTCCTTTGCCCAACCGGGACTATCAGAGAGCGCAAGGATCAAGAGGAGGAATGTGATGTCTCGTCTTTGCTACTGCCTGAATCCACAATCAACCTGAAGGGCATTCATAACACGAAAGTTGTAAGTGGACAAAACAAAAGTTTTATAAAAACATTTTTATAAAAGACCTTTATGCCCTTCACTAAAAAGCATGCAAGCATTCGAAAACCATTTACCAAACCGTTCATTACGGCATTGGCCCAAAATCCAAAATAAGGAAACCCAGAACGAGTCTCCTTCTCAAAACATGAAACATAGGGTCTCAGCCCAAATCCGATATACGTGGGTCTTAGCCCAAAATCATCTTCGTGAAATCTCATACATATATACATATATAAATATATAACCCATCATAGACATCCTCTGATGTCAACTCAGGGCACACAGCCCCTAGGGAACTCATCCCCAATATATGTCACGATTATATATATATATAAGTATGCATACTACTCGGGATCTCACTCTGAGTCTACCCCCAGGAATTCTCCATCTGGGAGGCTCTGTCTTCGGATCTAGTCCCAGCATCTCTCCAGAATCTGGTCGGGGACCACATCATAATTCCCACTCCTGAAATGGGCTCCCTATGGGGAACACTCATTCTTTGTAAAACATCGTGACTATCCAGGTCGACGACTGGAGGAGACCAATCAACTCATAAAGGAGGGTATATACATACTAGTATAGAAAACCACTCTCGGGACTCACGCCCGATAACACAAGTCAACTGGGCCTCCAGCCCGAACTTATGACTCAACATGGCCCCTAGCCCAATTTTGCAATTTAATTGGGGCTTAAGCCCAAACTCGTAATCAACGGGGCATCGAGCTCGATATCTCAAGGTCAGTCACGATTCTGATCATAGTGATGTGTGCAACCATCAGTCCAGGACCGCTCTCAATTCAGGTATGTCGTCGTGAAAATATCACTATTGCGACCACCTCTAGATCATGGTGCACACGTCAACTATCACTCTCCGATACCGTCAGCACTCCGAAGTCGAGCCTCCAGTGGTCGCTCGTCAACAGGATGTGCATCGTGACCTCTCCGGAGGGAACGCATCCTAGTCCGGAGGAGAGCGTCAAGTCGTCCGTCGCCCTGTACACAGCACCTGTCGCGACCATGACTCAGACCCGTAGCTTATCAATAGAGCCACATGTTCGAGTCGAAACAAAAACTAAATGGGTCTCTAGCCCTGTTTTACCTTTTCAAAACCATTTCATTAAAACCGAAAGCATAAGCGTGTATAAGCACGTATAAAACCCAAAAACCTCGAAATACGTGCCAATACATAAAACACACACAAAATGCACTCAAGGCATCACAAAAAATGTATTAACATACTTATAAAACATGTATGCATGCATCGATTCATAAAAGAAAGTCCACTCACAAACCGTCTAAGCTGCCGCCTCGATATGCGTGTCATACGCCTTCCCAGGTCAAACGTCATCTCCAGGGTTCCCAAACCTGTCCAAATCACTTTAGAGAGTTACTAACTACTTAATTAACCTCTCTCTCAAGCCCCCTAATTTTTCAGGATTTTTAACAATTTTTAAACGCGATCCTAAACATTCGGACAACCCGAACTATATCTGGACGATGTCTGATCGACTCGAAACCAGTCCCAAAATGTTCGTTACATCGAATAGATGAAATTACATGTTGGAACGTTTCCCAAATTCTCCCCCATGCGCCCGCACGCTCCGCTTGAAGTGGTTGCGCATGGGAGCCACGCGCCAGCTATAGTGTCTCCTTCAACCTCCAGCTGGCCGGTCCGACTAGCTGGTCCGATTTTCTCTGCAACTCCGGCCCAACTGGACCGGTGTGACCGGTCCAGGCCCCTAAACCGTTCAATTTTCATCCTTTTTCCTCCAATCCAATTCCATTCTTCCTATTTTGATCCTAGAAACCTAAATATGAAATTAAAACCACCAAAAACCTACAAAATCCTAATGGTTCGATTTTCCTCCCTCACGGTTCAATTTTCCTCCCTCATGGTTCAATTTCCAGTTTTTCCCCAGGGCTTCCTCAGCCACTAACCACCACCAAAACCTTCCTAAAACCCTCCTATCAACCTATTAGGCCTATTCCAATTCATTAAACCGGTCCACAACATGCAGAATCGAAAATAAAAGAAAAATGGGCAAACCGAGCTTACTGTGCTCGAGGTTCTCCGCCGTCCACAGCGGCGCCATCCTTGGCCAGCCATCACCATCACAACATCCTCACCTCACTCTCTAGGCCTCACACACGATCATATGGGGGAAGGGTTTGGATTGGTTTCAATGGATTGGTTTCAATGTGTTGGTTGGGTTTGGTGGAAAATGGACGATGATCGAATGAAAAAGGGGGAAGAGGATATTCATGAACATGTTTGGGATGGGGAATGGATGGGTGACACTTGTCACTCATCCATTGGCCTGTCCAAAATATATGGGCCCCATTTTCTGCCAAAAGTCCCTCGCCTCATAAAACGTGCAATCGTCCGTTCGAACTTCCGTGAACCGTAACTTTCCAGTCGAACGTTCAAATTCGACGTGCCGCATGTCTATGGATTTGTATTGACGCGATCTACGTAATGGTCCTTGGCCCTCGACCATCGGACCTCCCTAGTCAAAAGTTAACTTTTCAACCCCGTTCAGGGGTAAAATCGTAATTTTTCCCTGACGTCCGTTAATCCTTGACTAATCCCCGATTAGCGATGCTAAGCCGTCATTAAACCCTAATAAATCCTTAAAATTAGAGACGGGCCATTAAAAACTTCCCCCCTTCAGGAATTTCGTCCTCGAAATTCGAATTGGCCCAATTCCACAACCAAACTGTGGAAATCTAATCGTTTCCCTCGACTCGGTTGTTGCACACACACGAGAGTACCTGTGTAAAAGTACAAGTCCGACACAGCCATGCTTGGGCTTGTAAGTCTCACTCCAGCCAGCATGTCGACGTCTCGCCGATCTCGCATGTCGCTCCCTCTGACAGGTCAATTATACTAAGTTGATTTTAGATCCTTATAGTATAACTTCCTGACACGTTCCAACCTACACCCAGTAGGTTACAATACCTACTCCCATTAAGGGCTAACATCCCAAGCTGCCATCAAGTCGACTTTTTAGTCTGATGGTTCTTCCCATCTGACACCTATGTCAGCTTTTCAATCTGACGACCTTTCCCATCCGATAGCCGAAACTGATGTCCTATGCAGCACCTGATTCGTTAACTACTTTCACTGCTCCCACGGAGCGATATTCAACCTTTGTCATTGAATAGTTCACAACCGTAATTCACTGTTTAGAGGAATACCATTCCTTTCTAACACTTCCTAAGTCCACGACCCTGATCATGACTAGTCGGTAACGCTCGGCTCTACTGCGCTTTCGTTGCGCACTCTGATCTCGACTCGCTCTCTAGTCCCCAAATCTTTGTACTACTCATCCTGTCGACACCCAATCGACGTCTCACTCATCCTGGGTTCATAGGGAATCTAATTGAATACTTGTTTCAACAGGAAACACACACAGTCACTAAGGTTCCTCTGGGCCACACGGCCTTGAGCTCTCGGCTCACCAACTCTCCGAACCCTCTCCAATAACTCTGCTCGAGCACACAACATTCAACGTCCAGTCAATATACCGCTATGTCGGACTACATCTTATCATAGTACTCATCGGTTCGATGCTCAATCGTGCGTCACGAGCCAGCCTCAATCCATCAACATCTATATCTTCAAATCCAACTCGAGGCATCAGCTATTCATCTTTTCCTGATCGATGTCCACGTATCGTTCTCATTTCATCATTTTCCCAAATCCAATCTCTATCTTGTCATCTCACCAACCATGCTAAGAGATCCTTCAACAGGCTTACCAAAAAGTTCTCCTATGCTCCTAGCTTAGCATAATCAGCAAGGCAATTCACTCCAATGACGACCAGACCTCGGTCCACTGGCTTCAAGGTCGTCACAACCATCTCAATCATCCTGATCGTCCTGACACTACTCCATCTGACTCACCTCGGGACAAGTGAGTGCCTGACACCTCCAGTGATACCAAGAATCATCTGATCTCTAAGTCACTCAAATTTGACCCACAGCCTAGGTGTTCGGTTCTTACTTCCTCTTTGAACCCTTAGCTGTCGTCTCCTTCCTCATCGATCCACATGAGGAAAGTTGAAGATGATGACATCAAAGTTCATCCTATGCCATCCTCCGGCATCTAACACAATCTGCTAAATAGCAGAAAACGAGAAGTCTCATTCACTAGCCTCTAAGTCGAGAGTAGTTGCAACCATGTTGGAAGCATTCTTAACTGTTTCAATTTCTGAGCTAGAAGTCCTTCTACTCCGACTAAGAGTATTCTATGATAATTACTGTAATTCTTAATCCATCCCTTCAGGACTAAGCACTTTCATTGATTCTTTTCGGCTTCTTCCATCGCCATTCACGTCGGTAACCTAATTTTCACATCCCAATCCTTATGGGATACAATTCCAGCACCTAACACTCATGTCGTTCATCCACAACGACCTAGGGTACCTATCCCCACATCTACATATAGTACAAACCTTGCCAAACTAGGTATAGCTCATACCTCACACCATGCCACTCGGGATCCTCTCTGTCCCGCTTAGTGCCCACCGAACTCGGACGGCCACAACTCTAGGGCACGTCTACCAACTCGTCTACTAACTCGGTAACAAACTAGGCCCTCAACTCACTCGGACATCACCCAGGCGTCCGTAAG
Source organism: Prinsepia uniflora (assembly GCA_032719365.1). Classification (NCBI taxonomy): domain Eukaryota; kingdom Viridiplantae; phylum Streptophyta; class Magnoliopsida; order Rosales; family Rosaceae; genus Prinsepia; species Prinsepia uniflora. Next base: position 51,889,518 of record CM064861.1, on the reverse strand, counting down.
CAATCCAATTCGCCTAATCATTTATGATCGTTTATGCACATCCAAAAGGATGTCAATTCATCCCAATCTGATGTACCGCCCGACTGAAGAGTCACAACAGGCTCCTGCTGTGATATGCAGACAACCCTCTGCGTATTACCAAATCTGACCCTCTAGTCACTAATCCTCACTACAGTACTCGCGTTATCCATTCTTTCCAACCAACGACAACTGTCGATAACTACTATAATGACCCATTTTATTTCTCACTATCAGATTCTCCTCAAACAGCGTACACGGAACTCAGGAGGTATGGTCAACCACAGTCAACCAAACCATCTCCATCACGATTCCCAAGAGTCTACACTAGCCGACGAATCCTTCTCGTCGCGTAGTGGTAGAACCTTACTATGAGCACATCACGACTGAGATACCCTCAGCTCGTAGTTCGTCGTCTCTTCTCGTTATCGTCATCGCATCACCGAGTAATCGCCAATCATCTCCGCTCGGGTCAGAAGGGCTCTGCCTCCCTCGTACCCCACGACTCCAGGTACGACTATTCCGACAATCCATACCAGAGAATGAACGTTCCCCAAATGTTCCCTCATTCTCCACAACCACCAACAAATCTAGCCTCCATGGCGGGACCTACCACTAGTCCGTACGAACATAACTCACATACAACACCTTCGAGACTCCGAACCTAAGCGGTCAACTAACCGCCGGCACCAACTGCTCAACACACAACATCCACCGATCGGTCCACCTTAGAATTCGATCGACAAGTACTACTCTCCTAGTCACTCGTCTAATCAATTTCCAACTAGGGTTACCACAACCCGGCTGCTCCTTGCAGCATGTCCATCCGAGTGATCCCTAGTGCTCGACTCTGAAGAATCGTCGTACTCCGATACTGGTGTCCCAACAACCAGTAACCACAACCTGAGGACCTCGTCTCCTTGTAACTCTACGGCTCCTAACCGCCAGCCTCCAAAAGAACTTGGCCCAATTCCGTGCCTAACGCTGCACACTCGCTACTTGTCGTACTCGTATCCTACCACGTCACACAACAACTACTCTAGGCATTTTGTGCTAGTCGACATCCCTCCAGGATTTGACACCTCTCAAAGTGGCATCTCATGCCAAATAGGGTCAACGTCCCTATCCCAAAAAGTCTCAACTAGACTCATCCAGAGTCGTCCACTAGGTCCTCCATGACCTCAACTGCTCCCCTACAGCACAATCTTACGAACCTTTTAGTTCTATCATGGACGATCCTAACATCCGACCCATACTTGTTCCACTATGCTCCGTTCCATATCCGTCATGGCTACTCAACGGTCCCGACTCTCGGGTCGTCATACCGCGCCTACGGGTCCACTGGGTCCTATCTCCAATAACATGACGGTCTTAAGCCATTAGATTCACATGCGTAATAATCCCACTCGGGATTCAACCTCTCGAAGAACGTAGCATCCACTGCCCACACGATCGTATCTCGTGCAAAACGCAATCTAACTAGGGTTTAGGGTTCGATTCCACTAACTCCACCTATTCTTACCCTAACTATCAGGTTGATGACGGGTTGTTACGACTGCAGAGACATCACATCCTCGTCTTGCGCGCACACCAAAAGAGCAAAACATGCTCTGATACCAACTTGACAGGACCCGTCCCAAATCCCTCGGGATTAACATGGGGCGCGTCTGCTCACGTCTGACACGAAGAGTCAGACCATGGATAATTTCGTCCTTTGTCCAACCGGGACTATCAGAGAGCGCTAGGATCAGGAGGAGGAATGTGATGTCTCGTCTCTGCTACAGCCCGCATCCGCGATCAACCTGAAGGGCAATCAAAACACAAAAGCTTTGAGTGGACAATACAAAAGTTTTACAAAACCATTTTCATAAAAGACTTTTATCCCTTCACTAAAAAGTACGCATGCATTCGAAAACCATTTATCAAACCGTTCATTAGGGCCTTGGCCCAAAATCCAAAATAAGGAAACCCAAAACGAGTCTTCTTCTCAAAAAATAAAACATAGGGTCTCAGCCCAAATCTGATATACGTGGGTGTCAGCCCAAAATCATCTTTGTGAAATCTTATATACATATACATATATACATATATACATATATAACCCATCCTAGACATCCTCTGATGTCAACTCGGGGCACAGAGCCCCAAGGGAACTCATCCCCAATATATGTCAAGATTATATATATATAAGTATGCATACTACTCGAGATCTCACTCCGAGTCTACCCCTAGGAATTCTCCATCTAGGAGGCTCTGTCTTCGGATCTAGTCCGAGCATCTCTCCGGAATCTGGTACGGGACCACATCAAAACTACCACTCCTGAAATGGGCTCCCTATGGGGAACACGCATTCCGGGTAATGGATCGTGACTCTCCAGGTCGACGTTTGGAGGAGACCAATCAACTCATAAATGAGGGTATATACATACTAGTATAGAAACCCACTCTCGGACTCACGCCTGATAACACAAGTCAACTGGGCCTCCAGCCCGAACTTATGACTCAAGATGGCCCCTAGCCCAATTTCGCAATTTAATTGGGACTCAAGCCCAAAATCGTAATAAACGGGGCATCGAGCTCGATATCTCAAGGTGAGTCAAGATTCTGATCATAGTGATGCGTGCAACCATCAGTCCAGGACCGCTCTCAATTCAGGTATGTCGCCGTGAACATATCATTGTCGCGACCACCTCTAGATCATGGTGCACACGTCACCGATCGCTCTCCGATACCGTCAGCACTCCGAAGTCGAGCCTTCAGTGGCCGCTCGTCAACAGGATATGCATCGTGACCTCTCCAGAGGGAACGCTTCCTAGTCTGGAGGAGAGCGTCAAGTCGTCCGTCGCTGTGTACACAACACCTATAGCGACCATGACTCAGACCCGTAGGTTATCAATAAGGCCACATGTCCAAGTCGAAACCAAAACTAAATGGGTCGCTAGCCCAGTTTTACCTTTTCAAAACCATTTCATTAAAACTGAAAGCATAAGCACGTATAAGCACGTATAAAACCCAAAAACATCGAAATACGTGCCAATACCTAAAACACACTCAAAATGCACTCAAGGCATCACAAAACATGTATTAACACACTTATAAAACATTTATGCATGCATCGATTCATAAAAGAAAGTCCACTCACAGACCGTCCAAGTTGCCGCCTCGATATGTGTGTCGGTACGCCTTCCCGGGTCAAACGTCATCTCTAGGGTTCCCAAACCTGTCCAAATCACTTTAGGGAGTTACTAACTACTTAATTAAGCCTTCTCTAAAGCCCCTAATTTTCCAAGATTTTTAATTTTTAAACGCGATCCTAAACATTCGGACAACCCGAACTATATCGAGACGATGTCCAATCGACTCGAAACTAGTCCCAAAATGTTCGTTACATCGAATAGATGAAATTACATGTTGGAAATTTTCCCAAATTCTCCCCCATGTGCCCATATGCGCCGCTTGAAGTGGCTATGCATAGGAGCCACACGCCAGCTACAGTGTCTCCTTCAACCTCCAGCCGACCGGTCCAACTAGCTAGTCCGATTTTCTCTGCAACTCCAGCCCAACTAGACCGGCGTGACCGGTCCAGGCCCCTAAACCGTTCAATTTTCATCCTTTTTCCTCCAATCCAATTACATTCTTCCTATTTTAATCCTAGAAACCTAAATATGAAATTAAAACCACCAAAAACCTACAAAATCCTAATGGTTCAATTTTCCTCCCTCACGGTTCAATTTCCAGTTTTCCCCAGGGCTTCCTCAGCCACTAACGACCACCATAACATTCCTAAAACCCTCCTAGCAACCTATTAGGCCTATTCCAATCCACTAAAATGGTCCACAACGTGCAGAATCGAAAATAAAAGAAAAAGGGGCAAACCGAGCTTACCGTGCTCGAGGTCCTCCGCCGTCCACGGCGGCGCCATCCTTGGCCAGCCACCACCATCACAACATCCTCACCTTACTCTCTGGGCCTTACACATGATCATATGGGGAAAGGTTTGGATTGGTTTCAATGGCCTGGTCGGGTTTGGTGGAAAATGGACGCTGATCGAATGAAAAAAGGGAAGAGGATATGCATGAACATGTTTGGGATGGGCAATAGATGGGTGAAATTTGTCACTCATCCATTGGCCTGTCCAAAATATATGGGCCCCACTTTCTGCCAAAAGTCCCTCGCCTCGTAAAACGTGCAATCGTCCATATGAACTTCCGTGAACCGTAACTTTCCCGTCGAACGTCCGAATTCGACGTGTCGCATGTCTACGGATTTGTATCGACACGATCTACGTAACGATTCTTGGACCTCGGCCATCGGACCTCCCGGTTCAAAAGTCAACTTTCCCCCCCCCCTCCCGTTCAGGTGCAAAATCATAATTTTGCCCTGAACGTTCGTTAATCCTCAACTTTTCCCCGATTAGCGAGGCTAAGCCGTCATTAAACCCTAATTAAACCTTAAAATTAGGGATGGGTCGTTACACGTTTAATTATGGGAATACAAAAGTAAGGCTAAACATGATATAAGTAAAGTATTTACAGAAGGCTTGGTTTGATTAAAATCAAAATTTCCTACCATCTAACGGGGTTAGTGGGTTGGATGTGGTCAATAACCCCACACAGGTGGGTTTAATTTGGTTAATTTAATAAGGCATGGATATGACTCAAATTGGTAATATCCTCTATCTAACATGAATTTCTAAATAGGAGCAAGACTTGTCCAGTTTTCACATAAATTAGGGGACGGGTCTTGTTAGCACGTGTGAAGGGGTGTCACATGGTAGACTTTGTCATGGGTGTCAGTGTCACATCAGCTAGGGCTGACGTCAGCAGGTGACGTCAACGTTGACCATGCTCGTGGAAACGTTGATCGATGTGTTTGGGGCGTGGACTTGAATTTTGAGGTCAAACCGGTCCTATTTGAAAGGTTTCTAGGTCCTAAATCAAATGGTGGTAGTTTCAGGTTGATCAAAGGTCCTTTAATGGTAGTTTTGGAGGTTTTTCTCCTTTGGGAGCGCATTTTATGACGTGTTTTCGGTTACGGGGTTTTGGGGGTTTCATATATGGACTTATATATATTTTTGGTGATCCTCAGGTGTGACTTTGACAGGATAAGATATCTCGGAGGCTTCAGATTAGCTTACGACTTGAGTTTCGGGCCATCAACGGTATTGTGAGTGGACATTTTCTTTCATAACTCTGATGCATGCATATTTATATATTTTACTCATTTTTTGACATGGTTTGGATGTCTATCATATGGTTATACGATATTATACGATTTTTGGATAAATGCTAGGTTTTTGGTATGTATATGGATATTCAGCTGTGGTTTTATGGACATAGGTTTTATTGGTGGTTATGGAAATTTAATTTTGGGCTGGTGCCTGGGTCAAAAAGTATTTTGGTTTTCTTTAAGGTTCTGTTTTCTGGTTGGGTTAACCTCAAGTAATGAGATCGCTAAAAAGGAGTTGGACTTTGAGGATTCCCAAGGACGAGCTCGGACATGATCAGAGTTGGACTCAACACATCCCGACGGAGTTAGACTCCGCAAGACTCGTGGTTGTCTACCGGTAGTACATATGTGATGCTAGTTAGACTAACGTGCTAGTTGGATCAATGAAACGATGTTTGATTTTTGTGGCTGGTTGGACTAGTGGGACTAGGTTTGGTATTTATTGATTTGTGGCGTGTCCAAGGATTTTCAAAAAGGATTTACAATCAGGATTTTTCTAGGAAATATGGGCCAAGGGCATTTTTGTAATTTTATATGTTTATGCATGCATGGTTTTCTAAAACGGAGGGTTTAAAGGAAGATTTCGAAAAATATTTTTCTAAAGCTTTATTTTTGTCTAATCACAGTTTTTATTGGTGTTGGTACCCTCCAAGTTGATCCCAGAATATGGGCTTTATTGAGGTTGAGGAATTATCATGGGTCTGCGCACTCGGTAACCAAAGTAGGTTCTAGTAGTTTTTTTTTTTGTTCATGTCTAGTGCTCTATATGTTTAGTATTTCATGGACTACGTTTTTGCTTGACATGAGGTATATCCCTTGTCTGACATGGGTTGGTAATATATTTTCAGTATAAGGGTAATTTGATAATTTAAATGTGTTGTGCCAGACGGGAGCATAGCCTTTCACGGTAATCGAGAGGGATTCCAGGGAGGGTCATATCAAAACTGAAGATCTTTTGTTAGCTGGCTTGTTCTGAGATCTTTCTGACGGCTCACAATTTGGTTGCTCGTAGGTTTCTAGAATGGAGCATTTTTAGCCTATGTGAAAAATGTATGGAGGATGCCTTACATGCCTTATGGGGCTTTAAACGCACTCAATGGGTCTGGAGCCTTGTTGAGTTTTCTTTGACAAGGTTCCCTACTTTGGGGGCTTTCTTTTTCCTCTTTGCTTATATTATATCTCATTTATCTTTTTCTCAGTTAGGCCCAATTTTTTTTAATATTTTCTAGAATGTATGGAATTTGAGGAATAAAGTAATACATGTGATGTAGGTTAAAAAGGCTAAGAAGGTTTATGAATCAACCATGGCTACTCTCAGAGTTTACAGGGTTATAGTTGGCTACTATAAGGGAACTGCTTCAGTGTAAGCCTATGTGGATCAAGACTACGAAGGGGACTATCAGAAAATGTTAGATGTCAAGCTGACATTAGCGGGTGACATCAGCATGTGTTGTCAACAGTGAGGTCAGCATTGACTGGCATTGACCAGCGTTGACCAAACTTTGACTGACGCATGTAGGTGTATGGGTACAAATTTCGAGGTCAAATTGGTCTTGTTCCCAAGGTTTTGATGTCCTGAATCCAATGGTGGTGGTTTCAGGTCGATGATAGATCATTTGGTTAGTGTTTTGGACTGTTTTCAAGTAGAGAAACATGTTCAGGATGAGTATTCTGTTCTGAAGTTTTTGGGGGTTTCTTATATGGACTTGTATAGATTGATAGTGACCCTTAGGTGTGATTTGGACAGACTTAGACATCCTAGAGGCTTTGGATTGGCTTACGGCTCATGTTTTGAGTGAGTGGTGGTATGTTGAGTGGACTTTTATTTTCCTAACTCAATGCAAGCATTTTTATATGGTTTTTATATGATTTATAATGAGAATTTCTTGATGGTTCTTTACATACTAGTTTTGTGCATTTTGGGAATTTTATGAATGTTTAAGAAATATCTAAATAACAAGTTTTGCAAGGAAATTGGGTTTATTATATTCTAGATTCTTATTGAGTTTTGGGAGATGGTTTTTGTGAGGACCTGTGCCTTTGAGGCATGGTTAGTAATCCCACATCGCCTAGGGGGATATGGGGGATGCGCCTTATATGTGTGGGCACACATCGGCCTTTTGAGAGCTCACTGGCTTTGGATTCCTAGGGAACTCCAAAGTTAAGCGAGTAAGGACTGATGTAATCTCGTGATGGGTGACCCACTGGGAAATTTCACGTGAGCTCCCGAGAACAAAATCTTGAGGGCTGGGCCCAAAGCGTACACTAATTTGTTGGAGAAGGTCGGATCGTGACAATTTGGTATCAGAGCTCAACCTCGACCGGAAATGATTGTGCTAGCGAGGACGCTATGTAACAACCCAAACCTTTATTATTAATATTTTATTGTGAAATGACTATTTTACCCCTGAAGGAGGGGAAACTTTGACTTTTGACCCGGAAATAATTAGGACTTTGACCCATGACCGTGACGTAGATCGGGACGTTAGGAATCCGTAGACAGGCGGCACGTCAAAATCGGACCTTGTGTGACTTGATCACACCGTGATTTCCCAGCGTTTTGGTTCGCTGAGGGAGTCGGCGATTATGGACATTGAGATTTATTTATGTTGCAGGAATGGGCTTGCCCTGCGAATTGAGATCATGTGGTTGATCTTACGCTACATCGAGAGTGATGTAGTGCGTGGCGTTGTCACTGACTGGCTGATGGTTGGGGCTTTATCAGGGTGGTAAAGTTTTGTGATGACAGTTTGACTGGTGGTGTTAGCGTGGACTGACAAATGAGATTTGGTGACTCCCAACGGGAGCAAATGTAAGGATTTATTGGTAATGGAAGGGAACCGTCTAGCTGAAGGAGTCAGCTAAATGGTTAAGCGATTTTATCGCGAATCAGGTGATTATGTCCACTCGAGGTGGTCGAGTGTTGTTGATTGTGACGTATGACAGTGATGGGATGTCTGGGTACAGACGAGACTGGTGTGGTCCCAGTAAGTGGGTGTACAGGTGTACACATGATATGAGGTCGAAATGTTTTCCACGAGGTGGTTGTGGAATAAGATTGTTGGTAATTTCGAGGACGAAATTCTTTAAGGAGGGAAGGTTGTAACGACCCGTCCCGAATATCGGGATTCAATAATATTTAATTATGATTCACTAATCTGGGATTAGTTGGGCGATTTCGGACGAATTGTGCAAAATGACCGTTTTGCCACTGGGCGTGGGCAAAACGTTGACTTTTAATTCGGATGGTCAAATGGACTTTGACCGATGACCGTGACGTAGTTCGGGACGTCACGAGTTCATAGACAGGTGGCATGTTCGATTCCGACATTCGCAGAGAAAGTTATGAGGTTCAGAAGTTGAGGGGTATTTTGGTAATTTGGCTTATTAGGTGCCAAATGTTGACTTTTTGACCGGGATGTCCGATGGCCGAGGGCCAAGGACCGTTACGTAGGTTTCGTTGATGCGAATCCAACGACAGGCGGCATGCCGAAATCGGAGATTCGACGACGAAGTTATGGTCAAGGAAACGAATTTACGAACCGAGACTCCGATTAAAATAATAATATAATAATGAACAGTACCCGGTGACTGAACACACTTGGATGAGTGACAAGTGTCACTCATCCCTTAATTTGGGGCTTAAGACCAGGATCCATGTTTTGGGGGAACATTATGATTATGTTTTATTAATTAATTATGTTTAATTATTGTTAATTCCTCCATTAACCCTCTCTGATTTCTTAGCCGTGTACAACCAAATGCCATTTTCTTCCTACCTTCATTTCTCTTCCAATTCTGAAACTGAGAGTGAGAATTTGGAGAGAATTCAGAGACTAACTCAACTGGAATTTCACGGGGGATTGATCGGGTGAGGGAGACAGAGAAATCGAAAATTGATTTTTGGGAGGGAAATTCGAAATGGTTGTTTTGAGCCGTGAGGATCGAAATTGATGATTCAATTCGACTTCTGGGATCAAAACGAACATCTTTGCTTCAAGAACAAAGAGAAACCATGGCGGATTGAGGAAGAACTGAGCTTTCATGGCAGCTCAAAGTCGAGCTTGTGTTCAGTGGGTTTGAGGTAAGTAATTCTCAAATTGACCTTGTAGAAATGTCCCTTACACTCTCACGATGCTAACTGAATGAATTAATTTGGAAAACAGGGACGATATCGTGAAACCCGATTTGAAAACCCGTCGAGGATCGATCGAGAGTCGTGAGGATTCAGACCATGATTTGTGTAATTCGATTTACATAACTTAAATGGTGATTGATTACAAGGGATCAGTTGAAAGAACGGATTGATTTGATGTTGAATTGGGTGAGATTGAACCGGGTCCTATCGCGGGTTTTTCAACCCGTTTACCAGAGAAACGGGCGAGGATGGTGACTGTAGCAGTCACTGTAGCAGGCGCGTGGCTTTCACGCGCAGCCACTCACAGCGGCGCGTGACGGCGCGTGGGTACAAATCTCGAGGTGAGGTCAACATGACTTTTGTCCTATTCAATGTAACGAACATTTTAGCGTTGGGTTCGTGTCGATCGGATCCCGTTTCGTTATTGTTCGGGATGTCCGAAGGTTTTAAATCCAGTTTAAAAATACTTAAAAATTCGGGAAAATTACGGGACTTGATTAGGATGTTAATGATGAGGTTAGTGATCCTCTAATGTGATTTGAACAGGATTGGGAGTCCCGGTGATAGTGGTGTGGCCCGGGAAGGCCTATGGCACGCGTATCGAGGCGCTCGGTTAAACGGTCTGTGAGTGGACATTGGTTTCATAAATTCGATGCATGCATAACTGTTTTATGATTGTTATAATTATGATTAAATGATTTACTTTGGATATCGGTGAATTTAAAATGATTTCACGTATTTCGAGGTGAATTACGTATTTGCACGTAAACCGAGATTTTCTGGATTTTCACCGATTTCCATAAATGTGGTTGGATATGATTTCATGAAACGGTTACGAACTTGAATAATGTAAAATCGGGCCAGGGGCCCAGTTGAACTATGAAATCGGGCCAGGGGCCCAGTTAACATGTGGATCGGGCCAGGGGCCCAATTAACTTGTGGAATCGGGCCAGGGGGCCCAGTTGATTTCTACATGTGATTGCGGGTCGGGGACCCTAAAATGGAATTGAATAAATGTTTTCTGGTTTACATTTTATATATGTTCACATGCTGGAATCAATAAATGGTTTTGATGATATTTCGGTTATGGCACGTTTCACGGTATTTGGGCATGAGACCCGTTTGATGAAACGTAACGATCGGTTCGGATTTTACCTATGTATACCTATATGTTTTGCATGTGGATATCAATAAAATGTATTTAGTACTGCACTGTATAAATCCTTCCATATTATATTGTCTCCTCCGGATGAGGTACCCCGGAGAGGCCACGGACGTCTAGTACGTCCAGCGTCTATTACGCTAAGCATCGGGGATCCTGTACCCGAACGGGGTTCGGGGATTGAACTCGGAAATTGAGACCCGAGTGGCACGCGTAGCCTTGTGATTGTGACCTTATTGACGTCAGGGACGTCAGACATCAGGGATGTCGGATTGGAGTGTATAGTGCAGTGGCTAAAATTATGGTTATGGTTTATATTATATGCCTTATGGTTCATATTACTGGATTTATGAAATAACTCTTGGATTTACTTTTGGAAATTGAAACTATGCTTTGGTTTCCGGGCTAAGGCCCTAATGGTTATTTCTAAATAAATATGGGATTATTGGTTTTGGTGCATGCATATGATTTTACTGAGGGGCATAAATGTCTTATAAATGTTTTAAACAGACTTGTTTATTTTCGTCCACTCACAGCTTTTGTTTTCAATGCCCTTCAGGTTGATTCCGGATACGACTGCAGCAGAGACTTGAGCATCGCACACCTCCTCCATCGATCCTTACGCACTCTGGAAGCCCGTTTGGGCAATGGCAATCGGTTATCCCTTGTCTGACGCCTCTTGTCAGACGGGAGCACGTCACATTCCATGGTAATCCCGGGGGGATTGGGATGGGTCGTGTCATTGATAGTTCCAGCTCAAAAAATTCATTCTTCATCTACCACCAAACCTGGTTGGCAACCATGAGGGCCCTTATCCCCCTTGTTTAGCTTCAAAAGAAGCATAAGTCACTAGAACATATAAGAGAATCATCATTAAAACCTTCCCAATCCAAGATTTTAAAGTTCCTTGAGCCACGGCACCCCGGCTTGGTTTTAGTCTTCAGTTTTTTCCTCATAGATTTCTTACTCAAGGAAGGCTCCAGGAGACTTAAAGATCACTTTTTAAATTTTGTTTCACATAGAGGGAATTCCCTCCCATTTTGGATCAATGTCCCTCTTTAGTGGGATTGAGTGGGATTGAGTGGGCTCGGTATAAATTGGGAGGTCGGGTATGCATTGGAAATGTTTGCAATGTGGTAGGATAGGTTGAACTCAAGATGAAGGCCCGGGGCTTGGGGGCTAACTGAGGGGCCCAGAGGATTGGGAGCAAAGTGGGAGCCCAGAGGCTCAGGAACGGATTGGTAGTGTAATGGTTTAGGAGTAAACTAGGGCTAAAGCATTGGGAGTGAAATATGGGGGCCATAGAGGGTGGTTAGGGAAATGAGATGGTTATTGGGTTTGTTAGATAGTGTGGGGTAGAGATGGTATTGGGTTAAACAATTATTGGCCTCAGATCAATTTGTAACATAATCCTTTCCATAGGTGATTAGGGCCTGGCCCATTAGAGGTTTTCATCGTGAGAGATAGTGTAAGGACCCATCCTAAATTCACAGATTAATTAAGGATTAATGATGGATTATCGAGAAGTAATTGAGAACTAATCGAGGATTAGCGGACGATCAGGATAAAATGATGATTTTACCCCTAGAAAGGGCAAAAAGTTGACTTTTGACTCAGGAGGTCCATTGCATGTGGACCGAGGACCATTACATAGATCGAGATGATACAAGTCCGTAGATAGGTGGAACGTCAAAAGTAGATATCGTACGGGAAAGCTATGAGTCACAAAAGGTTTCAGGAACTATTTATGGTTTCACGAATTACGAGAAGTTGACATTTTGTGTTTGAACAATGGGGCCCAAAATATCTTGTGGGGACCAATAGATGAGTGACAAGTGTCACTCATCCATTGATCCACACAAACACATACATGCATCTACCATTTTCCCTTCTTCATTCATCCAAACTCGTACCCACCCCCAAACCCCCACCATTTTCCATCTTCTTGCTTGAGGCCATAGAAAGATTAAGAGGGTTAGTGAGTGGCTGAGAGGACGGTGGAAGGACGGCGGAGCCGACATGGATGGCTGAAAACCTAGAAAACCCAAGTAAACCTGAAACCACTTTACATGTGAAATTTGGATTTTGGTTTTTGGGCTGTGAAACCGTGTTCTGAGGCCAAGGTATGGTTCTACGAGGTATTGCGAGTGTGTATAGACCAAAACGGACGATCTTGGACGCAGTGATGAGCCTAGGTGAAGGCTTGAAGGTGACAAGTGAAGGTTTGGATTGGACAGGTGAGTTCCTTGTGGTTTTTCATGATTTTAAAGCCATGGGCATGTTTCTGGGTGAGAAGCGAGGAGATTGGTGGAAAAATGGTGGATTTTGGTGACCAGACGAGGGAGAACGGACCAGGCCAAGGTTACGGGTCGAATGACCCAATTGTAGGAAAATGGGTCGACCTGTGAGAGGTTGACGATGATGACATGGCAAGTCACGGCATCATCTGTTAGAACTGTCAGGCCACGTGGCCAACTAGAGGGTGACACGTGGTAGGCTGTCAGGTCTAGTGAGCTGTGAGGCCCAACCAGCATGTCAAACCACGTGGACCGATCAGGTGGTGCCACGTGGCAGGCTGTCAGACTTGACATTGTTAGATTTGATAGGTGTCAGATGTCTGGCTGATGTCAACATGACGTCAGCCATTAACCACCGTTGATCGGCGTTGACCGCCACCGTGGACTGCCGTTTACTAGAGACGACCAACATTGACCGGACTTTGATCGGCGCGTGAGGGCGCTTGTGATAGGACCCATCCCAATCCCCCTGAATTATCGTGGGATGTGCCTACTCTCGTCTAACACCGCATGTTAGACCAGGAATAAACTCGTTCCCCCGCTCGAGGTTATCCAGAGTATGCCAGGATCTGTGGTGGCATGTGATGTCTCGATCTTTGCTACAACTAGTATCCGCGATCAACCTGTAGGGTGCCAAAACAAAAAACAAAACTTGTGAGTGGACAAAAATAAACATTTATTAAAAATCCTTTGCCAAATCGATTTTTCACCTCCCGTTTTACAAAGCATGCTTGTATATCACTTAAAACCCAACACTTTCATCATAAAACCACCACAAGTTACAAAAAATTACAGTCACTCGGTGAAAAACCTCGGGACCCATTCTTATATCCGCCTAATCATTCGTCTTTATCAGGGAAATCACCTATTTTTGTCACTGCCACGATGTTCATATCGACATGCGTGCGACTTAAATTTACATAACCAATCTACACCAGGCTCTAGAGTCCGCGACTCGACGTCTAGGTGCGGCACTAGGCTCGGAGTCCCTGACTCGAGGTCTCAGTGCAATAACCCGACACTCCTGCAGGTAGTGTCATCGTGACCTCTCCGGGGAAACACATCCCTACTGGAGTCATAGACATCAAGGTCCTCTCCAGGGAAACACATTCCTACCAGAGGCCCTCTCCGGGGAAACACATCCATGTCGGAGCCATATCCATCATCTCATCGGGTCCTCTTTGGGGAAACACATTCCTGCCGGAGTTATAGCCCACACCTCATAAGGTCCTCTATGGGGAAACACATTCCTTTCGGAGTCATAGGCAACATCTCATAGGGTCCTCTCTAGGGAAACACATTCCCACTTGAGTCATCATAAAAACAGTGGAAACATATTTTCGTAAAACAGTTATTTTGCATAGGGTTTCAGCCCAAAACTAGCTCCCACAAATCACATAAAAACGGTGTCCAATTTCATGTTAAACCGGGTCCGAAACCCCAAATATCATAACACAAAACCCAATGGGGCCCATAGCCCGAAACATGGTTTCCAATGGACTCACCCCTGGAGTCCATTATCTTTCTATCTTTAAATTGGGTCACAAGCCCGAAATCATTTCAATGGGGTCTCAAGCCCGATCTACCTTCTCATGAAAATCCATAAATCATTCATTTCACTAATCATCATTCAAATCACCATGCAATCATTGCATTTCAAACCATGTTTATAAAACATTAAAACATATATGCAAGCATCATTTAGAAAGTAAAGTCCACTCACATGTTTTGTTGCTTTTGGCACCCTCCAGGTTGATCGCGGATGCGAGCTGTAGTAAAGATCGAGACATCACATGCCACCACAGATTCTGGTGTACTCTGGATAACCCGAGCGGAGGGACTAGTTTATCCCTGGTCTGACTAGCAGTGTCAGATGGGAGCAGACACATCCCACGATAATCCAGGGGGATTAGGATGTGTCCTGTTAAAGTGGTATCAATACCAAACCCCGACCAGGAAGTGTACCAGCGAGGACACTGAGCCCTAAGGGGGGTGGATTGTAAGACCCGTGTCTTGAAGGGAACAGTAAATGATCCCACATTCATGCAAGGGGGGAATGGTCTGGGAGGGGAATGGTGGTGTGCCTTAAAGGTGTAGGCACACACCTATCTAGCACGAGGCCTTTTGAGAGCTCATTGGCTTTGGGTTCGGTTGGAACTCCAAAGTTAAGCGAGTTGAGGCTGGTGCAATTTCATG
Source organism: Prinsepia uniflora (assembly GCA_032719365.1). Lineage (NCBI taxonomy): Eukaryota > Viridiplantae > Streptophyta > Magnoliopsida > Rosales > Rosaceae > Prinsepia > Prinsepia uniflora. The sequence continues at coordinate 51,874,478 of CM064861.1, read as the reverse complement.
ATGGGTGACCCCTGGGAAGTTGCATTGTGAGCTCCCGAAAACAAAACCGTGAGGGCTAGGAGGCCCAAAGCGAACAATATCGTGCTAGATGAGTAGGGTCCTAACCGAGGAGGGTCGGGTCCTGACAGCGTGGGCATGAGTTTCAAGGTGAAACCAGTCTTGCTTGATTTTTTTTTGATAATTTGAATCCAATGGGGGCGATTTCAAGTCAATCGGAGTTCGTTTGATAGGTCATTTATAGGTTTTTAGCCTCAGGAAGCGTGTTTGGGACACGTTTACCATTCCGGGATGTATGAGGGTTTTGATATAAACTTGTATAGATGGTTAGTGACCTTTGAGTATGATTTGGATAGGTCCAGACATCCCGAAGAGTATGGATTAGCCCCGAAGTGGCTTAAGGCATTGGATTCAGAGCGTGCAGCACAGACGGTCTGTGAGTGGAATTTTGTTTTATAAATATGATGCATTCATAAATGTTTTATATGTTTTATGAACATGGTGTTAGATGCAATGGTTACACATGTTTTCACTATGATTGGGCATTTTCATAGAAAATGCTAATATGCACGTATTTCGAGATTTATGTTTTAAGTGATGCTTTATATGATTTGAAAGTTTCATGGAGAGGCGTAAAACCGATGATTTGATTTATAGTTTTGAACGATTTCACGGGGATGCATGAAATCGGTATTCGGATATGAGTCCCAGTTGATTTAGACCTTGACTAGGATGATAGTCAAAGGTGATTTTGAATAATGGAATTGTTTTCGAATTTAGAATTATCTTTTGGGCGTATGAACCAGTTGATTTTTGATTTGACTTAGAGTATAGTAAAATGTGAGATACATCGGGCTGTGACCTAGTTATGATTCGGGCATGAGACCTAGTTGTGGATTTGATAGGATTCGAGAAATCCTGGATTTATGAAAAATATTTCGAGCATGAGACCCAATTGTTAATTTGATAGGATTCGAGGAATCCTGGGTGATGAAGTGTTTATAGACACTGTTTTCGAGCTTGTGACCCATTTGATGATATTTCGGGCTTGTGACCCTATTGATGATATTCAAGCTTGTGTCCCTGTTGATGATGATATGATTTTGGGTTTAAAGACTTGGATTTTATTAGAGGGCCTTCGGTTGTGAATATGTTTCCCCGAAGAGCACTCTGGAGGTAATGCTCGCTTCTGAGGTACAGAGAGGTCACGCTGCGCCTGCTGTCGAACAGCCGAGTGAGGCGGCAACCGAGGGAGGCTCGACTCAGGAGTGCGGTATATGAGATGGATCTTTGATACGTTCACGAAGATCTGGAGATTTTCGACCGATGATGTGTTCACGGCGACATGCTCAGGATCAGAGCAGTCCTTGAGCTTATGGGCACCCGTTGCTGGGAATAGAATCATGATTGATGATACTGATGATGGTGATGGGCTGAGTTCCCACACTGTTTATATTTGGGTTGAGACCCTGTGTGATTTGATTTGGGCTGAGTCCTTATATGATTTGGTTTTGGGTTGAGACCCTACTGAGGAAATGGCTTTGATTGAGACACGTTTTTATTGGATTTAATTTGAAAAGCAACACGTCTTGCTTTTCGGGAAAAGTATTTGAAATAACTATTTTATGATGCATACATGTTTTTACTTGAAGGGTATAAATGTCTTTTTAATAAATGATTTTTATAACTGATTATTTTTGTCCACTTATAGCTTTTATGTTTTTTATACCCTTCAGGTTAATCGCGGATGCGGGCTGTAGCAGAGATCTAGACATCATATGCCGCCACAGATCCTTACATACTCTGGATAACCCCGAGTGGGTTACAGTTTCATTGTAATGACCCAACCTGAATTTCAGGATTAGATTAGTGACTAATGAAGGATTAGTGAGATTAATCGGTGAGTAGTTGGATGATTTTCAGACGGACGGTACAAAATGACCATTTTGCCCCTAGTATTGGGCAAATTGTTGACTTTTGATTCTGGCGGTCAAATGGATTTTGGCCGTTGACTGTGACGTAGCTCGGGACGTCACAAGTTCGTAAATAGGCGGCATGTCTGATTCCGACGTACGACGTGAAAGTTATGATGTTTGGAAGTTGAGGGTCATTCTGGTAATTTAGCCTCAAAGGCATTTTGGTCATTTGGTTGCATTGGGATCTGTGCCCAGTGATAATTGGACACTTGGCTGCCTTAGGATTTGTACCCAATGGATGTGGGACACTTGTCCCCTCTCTGGATGGTTGTGGAAGTTTTGGGCACCGTTTGGATGTTTTTAAAAATCATGTTTTGCACTGTTTTGGTTAAAACAGAGAGAAACAGAGCTGGAGAGAAGAACTCCCATTCGATTCCTTCGATCTTCATCATTTTTGTACCCTTTGTGAAGGAAAATGAGAGACTAGATGATGAAGAGGATGATGGTGCCTTAGTGGAGGGCTATCATGGCCGGCGACCATGGGATCGTGAAAAACAGAGATCAAGTGCACCCGTCATATTCAATCTTCCCAACTCCCCTCAAACCTCATCCTTTGCCTCTGTTGTGTGAACAAAAAATGAAAGGGAGTTAAGACGAAGCCAGTGGTGGCCACGACGAGGCACAACAGTGAAGGTAAGGTCGATTTCCTGTGAAAGCTAACTTTGAATTCGTAAATGGTAACCTTTGTTTTAGAAGCTATTGATCGATTCTGTGAATTGGACTATGTTTTGGAGGTTGCAACGCACTCAAAGGGACTGAAACCATGGCCAACGGTGGCCGGAGACGCAAGAACGCAGAGGAGGGAAAACTTGGATTTGATCCTTGGTTTGGAAGGTACTTTCTAGTGCTCAATTTCATGTTTGGACGTTATAGATTGATCATAAATGTTGGCACGAAGGTGTAGGATAAAATAGGAATGAAAACGGTTGAGAAATGGACGAAAATCAGCCTCACCGGTTCGGGTTGGACCGAGCTGAATCGAATCGGTCTGAACCTGGTTTCCCGAGGTTGAAGACGATGAATAGAGTTGCATGTGGCTTTCACGTACAGGGCGTGTAGGCGATGTGTGAGGGCGCATGTGCCCTTTTTTCAAGGCATGTTCAACAAGGTTTTAATGTACTCGATGTAACAAACATTTTGGGTCTGATTTCGAGTCGATCGGACATCGTTTCGATATGATTCGGGATGTCCGAAGGTTTAGGATCGAGTTTAAAAATAGTTAAAAATTCAGGAAAATTATGGGGATCTAGTAGAAGCATAGTGAAGTAGTTAGTGACCTTATAATGTGATTTGGACAGGTACGAGAAGTCCGGTGATAGTAGATTAGTCAGGAACGGCGTATTGCACGTGTATCGAGGCGACAGTGCGGATGGTCTGTGAGTGGACTTTGCTTTCTAAATGATAACGCATGCATAAATGTTTTATATGTTTTCTATATGTGATTTCTATGTTTATGCTTATGATCTTTATGATTTTCATTTTGCACGTATTTCAAGATATTTGACGTATTTGCACGTTTTACGAGATTCTGTCTTATGTTGTGACGTGATATGATTTCGATGATTTTCTTTTGGGATTTGAATTATGATTTGAATTCAAGGATTTATAATTGGATTTTGGTTTTGAGTCCCAGTTTCTAATGATTTCGGTTTTCATGTTATTTCTAGATTTGAATTCGAGATTTCAAATTATGATTTCAGATTTGGTTTTCGATGGATTTCTGGATTTCCTATGTTTTTCACATGGTTTGGGGTTTAAAGACCCGTTACTATTGTTGGATCTGGTTTTGGGTTTAAAGACCCGGTTGATTTATGTGAAAGGGGAGGGCCCTTGATTGATATGTTTTGAGTTTAAAGACTCGTGAGTTTAAAAACTCGTTATTATGATATCCCCCGAGGCCTATTGTTTGTGTTTTGAGTTTAAAGACTCGTTGATATCCTGGGAATGCCTGATATATATGTGTTTTGAGTTTAAAGACTCGTTGATATGATATCCAATAGATTGATTGACTTGTGATTTACTATTGATTTTCAAATGGATTTCAAATGTTTTGGACGGTGACCCAGATGATTTGGATTTTTTGGATTTTTGGGCTGAGTTCTCGTACGTTGATTTTGATTTATGATTTTTACTGATGGTTTTCTTATTTTGGAATTGAAATGGTTTTAGAATGCATGCATTGGTTTTACGTGGAGGGTATAAATGTCCTTCTTAGAAAATGTTTTCTAAACTTATTATTTTTGTCCACTCACAATGTTTTATGTTTTTTGATACCTTCCAGGTTGTTGATGCTGTGCAGGCTGTTGTTAGTGAGACGGTGACATCACACACGCGATCCACAGTGATTCTGCACACTCTTGGAAATTGGAAGTTAGTTTTGGCATGTTGACCTGGGTATCCCTTGTCTGGCTTGCGTGTTCCATTAGGGTTAAACCAGTGTTTAGCCTTCGTGTCGCACGTGGGTTAGACGGGAGCATGACTTATCCCTTAATCCTGGGGATTGGGGGTGGGTTGTGTCATTCATCCCTTGTCTGGCACGTGGTGTCAGACGGAAGCAGGCACATCTCACGATAATCCAGGGGGATTGGGATGGGTCCTATAAGATAGGCTCACTCCTACCCGCTCGCCAGCCGAAAAAGGAGTTATTGTCACGACTTAACTTTCCTAGCATGGTATTATCCGCTTTGGTCCCAACCCTTGGGGTTTTGTTTCTGGGAAAACACAAGCAACTTTCCAGTAGGTCACCCATCCTAGGATTGCTCTAGTCCAAACTTGCTTAACTTTGGAGTTCCAACCAAACTCAAAGCCAGTGAGCTCCGAAAAAGCCTCATGTTAGATAGATACGTGTCCACACATATAATGCACTTCACCTTTGCCTCCCTAAGCGATGTGGGATTGTTCACCGTACTTCCTAAGGCACGGGTCTTGCTTAGGGCCCAGCATCATCACTGGCACACTTCCAATCCGGGTCCAGCTCTGATACCATTTTGTCACGACCCGACTACCCTAGCATGATATTGTCCACTTTGGGCCCAACACTCACAGTTTTTTTTCTAGGAACTCACGCGCAATTTCCCAGTAGGTGACCCATCTTGGGATTGCTCCAATCCAAACTCGCTTAACTTTGGAGTTCCAACCAAACTCAAAGCTAGTGAGCTCCTAAAAGGCCTCATGCTAATTAGATACGTGTCTACACATATAAAACACTTCACCTTTCCCTCCTCAAGTGATGTGGAATTGTTCATCGTTCTTCTCAAGACACAAGACTTACATTTATTTTGCTCTAGAAGAATCACTTTTCTCTTATGAATTTTAATCTCCTTCTTCCTCTCAAAATCGATGATGGTAGCAATGATAGGGTTCTGAGAGCCATTGAGGGAAGGAGTAGCGCCCAAAAAACTACTCTTTTGTGAAAGGACTTCTGAGCAGACATAGGGGGTAGAGGTAGGGGTGGTGAGTGAAAGGTATTGCTCAAGAGTAGCCTTGTCAAGGTTCCTGCCTCCCCATATTTTGTGCGATGTACACTCTCTAGATTCTCCTCGATGCGCCCCTTTCCACGAATCTCATGCTCTGTGGTCTGGGTAAAACAATGGACCACAGTGGTTAGGCTGGCGATGTAGGCCGTGCCAAGTTGATGAAGAACACTGCGAGGAATGTTTAGTATGCCTAGGGGACACTTTTGCAAATTTGGCGAGCTCTTATCCACTCCCCGTATGCTGCGATGTTTGGGTTCATGACAAAGCCCAAACTACGCATCAAATTAAACATGTAATTTGAGTGTTATACATTTTAAACCCTTTTTGTGTAGATGTAGTATTGGTAAATAGGGATCGTTCTTAACCGGGGAAATTAGGGAACATTAATAATGTGTTAGTGGGAAAGAATAATGAATGAATTATTGAATTAAAGAATCAAAAAATAAAATAATCAAATAATCAAAGAATCAATAAATTAAAGAATAGATGAATAAGAGAATAAAGAATTAATAAATGAATTAAAGAATAAACGAATAAAGAACTAAAAGAATAAAAGAATAAGAGAATAAAGAATTAATGAATTAATGAATTAAAATATTAAAAGAATAAAGAATTAAAAGAATAAAAGATTAAAAGAATAAAGAATTAAAAATTGGGGTTTTGAAGAGATTTGTAATCATACAAACAAGTAAAAACATAAATAAACTAATCCTACTTCTACTCTAATTTATGTACAAGTGACCTTCTTAAAACAAAAATCTTACCAACACTCTAATAATTGCAAATATTAAAACAATCACGAAATTTTACCTTAATCGTCTTAATTACCTTCATACATTTTTCAATATTATAAATGCACCGACAACAGCTGACATTTACAATATGATTTACCTTTTGTTTTTGACTGAATGCGCCGACAGCGATCAACATTAAGTCTCCTCAATTTTACTCTAAGTGCACCGACAGCGGATAAAACACTTAACATCAAATTGAAGTATGAAGCACTAAAATGTATAAAATAACTAAGATTCATAAAGTAAGACACATGGAGATTGCATTAAACACTTACAAATATTAGCAAGGAAATACCACACATATATTGAACTATAATCAAAACCAATAACAAAAATAAGAGTTTAAGTAAATGGAGAGCAATTGTTACACTTTCAAGGTTGATGAAAACAATGGATTGTTATTCACACGGTTCTCCGACAGCGAACGAAACCTTATGAAGATGGAGGAAATAAACTCGGGAAATATGGACTCAAACTCTAAACTTTGTATTGGAAATACTTTGCCAAAGTTTCTCTTAAGGAAGGCTCAAATGTGTGCCTCAAAGAAGTGTCCTTCAACAAGTGAAATGAAACCCTATTTATAGGGAGAAAAAGCTACCAAAAATAAATAAAAAAAATACAATAAAAAATGTCGAATAGTGGAATGATGAATAATGAAGATTTGTGATGATTTTAGGGGTGGTTTTAGCTGTAAAGTGGCTGAAAAGTTGCATAATTTGGGCAAGTTGCTGTTCAAAAGAGTGGGTTGAAGCAGGGATCGGAATCAGCAGTGTCTTGCTGAAAATCATACTCAATATTCAGCAGGTAGTGGCTGATAGGAGAAGGAAGAGTTCGGCAGGCGCACGCTGCATTGGACCTCCTGTTTCGGGACACACGCTCCGAGAAGGTGTGAAGCACTTCGGTACCGGGCTATAGGCTGGCGCAGCTTGGGCTGGAGTGTAACAACCCATCCCAAATTCCATGATTAGATTAGTGACTAATCACGATTAGTGAGGCTAATCCGTGATTAGTTGGGCAAAATCGGACGAACGATACGAAATGACCGTTTTTCCCCTGATCGTGGCAAAACGTTGACTTTTCGATCGAGCGGCCAAATGGACTTTGACCGATGACCGTGACGTAGCTTGTGACGTCACGAGTTCATAGACAGGTGGCATGTTCAATTCCGACGTTCGAGGAGGAAGTTATGACGTGCGGAAGTTTAGGGGCATTTTGGTAATTTTAGTTAAAAGGGCCAAATAGTTGACTTTTTGACCGGGATATCTGATGGTCGAGGGCCGAGGACTATTACGTAGATAAGGGTGATACGAATCCATAGACAGGCGGCACGTCGAATTCGGACGTTCGACGGCGAAATTACGGGTCACGGAAGTTCTAGGTTACTATTCACAACGACACGTTTTACGAGGACAGTTTGTCTTTAGTCGGCCCAGATATTTAATGGAGGCCCAATGGATGAGTGACAAGTGTCACCCATCCATTGCACAGCCCACACATATTCATGCATCGACCATCCATTTTCTTCATTTCAAACACTCAAACACTCACCATATCTCACCATTTTCTCTCGTTCCGTACAAACCAAAACCCCTTCAATCTTCACCCATGACAAGGCAGAGGACCAGGGAGGCTGAGGGAGCTGAGGTTTCCGGCCTGGATGGTCAGAACCGCCGTGGACGGCGGCGTGGAGGCAAGAACCCGTGAGGTACCCGGTTAGCCCATTTTGATCCATTTTTCCATTTTCGTTGTTAGGGTTGGTTTTTAATGATTGTAATGAGTCCATTAGGTTTCTGGGGGGTTGTTATGACGGTTTTGGGTGGCGGTTTGGGCTGAGCAGCCGTGTAGGCTGATCGGAAAAACAGGGACCGTGAGGTCCATTTTGAACCGTTAGGATTTTGGGTGTTTTAGCTAGTTTGGTCGATTGGGTTAGATAGGAAACTCGAAAATAGGAATTTAGGAATTAGAATGGAAGCAATCGGACCGAAAATGAGGGAGAAGGAGACCTGGACCTGTTACGCCGGTCCAGTTGCAAGCGAACCGGACCGGTTCGCACCAGTCCGAGGAAGATGACGGTACTGTAGCAGGCGTGTGAAGTCCACGCGCAACCACTTCAGGCGGCGCGTGCGGGCTCGTGGGGGAGAATTTGGGGAAGTGTTCAACACACGAAATCATCTATTTGATGTAACGAACATTTTGGGACTGGTTTCGTGTCAATCGGACATCGTCTCAATATGTTTCGTTGTGTCGGAAGGTTTAGGGTCGGTTTAAAAATAGTTAAAAGTTCGGGAAAATTACGGGGCTTTAATGGGAGGTTAATTAAGTAGTTAGTAACCTTCTATTAAATTTTGGACAGGTTTGAGAGTCCCGGTAACGGTGATCGGCTCGGGGAGCCGTATGGCACGCAAATCGAGGCGGCAGCTCGGACGGTCTGTGAGTGGACCTTGTTTCTAAATTGGTGCATGCATAAATGTTTGTTATATGTTTTAATACATGTTTGATGATGCCATGGGTGCATTTCTATGTGGTTACGTATAAGAACGTATTTCGAGGTTTCGGCCTTATACGGTGCTTATACGGATCTGTATTTCTTTATTGATTTAAATGAACTGGATTTGAATTTCAAAAGGATAAACTCGAGTATGAGACCCATTTGGTTTTGTCTCGGGCATATGACCTCAGATTCCGGGCACGGTGCCCAGCTGATGTCCTATGTTCGGGCACGAGACCCAGTCACTTTACGATTTTGATTTCAGGTCAGGGACCCCTTAAATGGATTCCCAGGTTCATGACAGTTTATGGAACCGGCATGAACCCTTGATATGGTATCGTTGGCTCATGACGGTTTATAGGAACCGGCATGAACCCTTGTTGGTTATTACGGTACATGACGGTTTATGGGAACCGGCATCTTACCTGGTTATGTTATTACGGTACATGACGGTTTATGGGAACCGGCATGTTACCTTGGTTATGGATATTATGGATCATGACGGTTCAGGGGAACCGGGCATGGATATTATGTTATGTATATATATATGTTCATCTACCTTCCTTTACTTCTATTATCTCCTCCGGGGAGGGTCGTTGGCCTGGGTGGACCCCGGAGTAGTCACGGAGCACCGACTGAGTGGAGTCACCCCCAGTTGGGTTCCTTACTCTCAGGAAGGCTATGGTTACTATTACCTCGGGTAGGGTCAGTGGTCTACGGACATTGATCTTGACTTTGAGAAGACTCGGATTGAGCCCTGGGTAGCAACGCGTAGCTTTTGGAAACCGTGACAGGATTGGTTGTGTGAATTATATGTATATATGATGTATGCTATATGATATGATATTTGGATGTGTGTTTACACAGGTTTTGGGGTAGTGACGTGTGGTTGGTTTCTTTATGATTTGGGCCGAGTCCCTTATGGATTTGGGCAGTGACCCGCTTGGTCAATTCATGGTGGTCCTTTCGACCTTGGTTATATCTTGGTTTTGGGCTTAGTCCCACATATGTGTTTCTTGGTTAAATGGTTTTCGAATGCATGCATGCTTTTTAGTGAAGGGTACAAATGTCTTCTCTCGTTAAAATGTTTTTATAAACTCTTGTTTTGTCCACTCACTGCTTTTAATGTTTTACTGCCCTTCAGGTTGACATCGGATGTGGACTGTAGCAGAGACCGAGATATCACATGCCTCCTCCGAGTCCTGGCGTACTCTAATAGCCGGGAGGGCAAAGGTCGGAAATATCCCTTGTCTGACACTTCGTGTCAGACTGGAGCAGGGTCATCCCGCACTAATCCCGGGGGGATTGGGATGGGTCCTGTCATGGAGGCTGTTGCGGATTGGGGCCGGAGTTTTGGGCCGGTTCCTTGGGCCTGCAAGCAGCTGGGCTGGTTTATTTAAGGATTTTTCTGGCTTGGCTTCAATTAAATTGGGCTGCATTATTTAAATTTCCCTGTAAATGAAAAATAAATAATTAATTCATATAATTCAACCGAATTTCGTCCATAATTTTTTCGTTATAATTCCGATTGGGACGATTCTTTCGCCAAACCGCTCCAAATTACAAGCTTTATTTATTTAAACAAAAATATCACAAATAAATTATTTTATCTAATTATTTATTATTTTAATATTAAAAGTCAAGTATAAAGGGTATAAAATAATATAAAATAATGCTTGTTTGAGGACCTATCAAATACCCCACGCTTAAACTTTACTAGTCCCTAGAAAATACTAAAATTAAACTACGAATTCAAAACAAGTAAACCCTTAACCATTTGTCTCAAAATTTCATTATTATCATGGCATAAAAGATTTTGACTTAAATCATGTAAGCATATAGAATTCAAGAGCAAATACATGGTAACAAAATATTTAACAAGTAAGATAATGAGTAAATATGGTGAAATGGATCTCAACATGAATAAAACAAGTATGAATCAACTCACGAGGATATGCACTCATAAATTCAATCAATTTGTGGGGGTTTGTGTTTGCACTCAAAGTATGTGAGAAATACTCACATAGTCGAAATGAAGTACTTTTGCAAAATCTCAAACAAACACCTCAAGATAAAAACAAAACATACTTGCACAAATGGACTAAAACTATAAGCTTACTCAAGTGATTAACTCAACTAATCAAAATTTACCATCTTAAGGATCATAAGGTATTTATAAAGGTTGTAATGGGGCTAAGTTTAGAGGCAAAGAACATATAGGACAAGTGGTGCTCAGTTCGTTCCAAGACCCAATAGACTCCCAAAACGTATCATAACTTCCCAACCTTTAGTGCAATGATGTCAGTAATTCATCCCTTCGAATATAGGCCTAATTTCATCATGTTGGGCCTCGAATTCATTCTTTGTTTCGGATTTACGAATGTAAAGGACTTAACTCAAACATTACATAATCAAACCTTATTACCTTGATAGAAACTCAATACATTTTTTTCTTTTTTTTTAATTTTTTTTCTTTTTATGCATATATCAAGGTAATAACATGTGTCAATAATACAACAATATTTGAGTAAGTAAATCTGCATAATACACATAAAAGTCTTTTCAATATCATCATTTTCTCTTTACACAATCTTTATGTCTTCAACCGAGTCCTTGGAACAAGGGTAAAAGATGTCTATACTGTCAGGACCCACCCCGGTTTCACCTCCGAAACCCGAGGTAAATCCCGCTCCCGTCTGACTCCCCGACACAAAACTCAAGTAAAACTCGCTCTAACCCAGTCAGACGCAGGAGTAATTACAAAATATCTCAACCTTATCGTTTACAGAGCATAGCACTAAATTACAAGGAAAATAAAAACTGATAAAGTACACGCACACAGAAGCCCTTCAACTCTTCTAGGATCCCTCACGTCACTTCTATGCCTCGGACACTGCCTCGACGTCAAGACCCCGCGCTCGCTCCACAACCTGGAGGGCCAATTTAAAACAGAAAATGTGAGTGGACCAGAAAGTACAAAAAGTTCAAAACCACGCTATATGAAAACAAAACCACGCTATATGAAAACCGAGTTTAACCCTCCGTTTTGAAACCACATGCATAACCAACAGTTATGAACACAGTTATAAAATAATCGTGATAAAACATCATAAGGAAACTGAAACACTATAAAATATCATAAGAAACCATAGCATGAGTATCAGAAACCGTATCAAATCCTCATTTCCTCGATCGAACCTGCTGGACCTATCCGAGTCTTTAAACTCCCGAGTCTTTAAACTCAATCCAGGCCTTTATCATATCCGAGTCTTTAAACTCCCGAGTCTTTAAACTCAAGGCCTACGGGGGAAATCAATATATATATATCCGAGTCTTTAAACTCCCGAGTCTTTAAACTCGATCCGGGGTCTTTAAACCCAATCCGGGCCGGTCCCCCCGTCACATATATCCGGGTCTTTAAACCCAATAATCAGATCCAGCAAATCCAATCCCAAAATCATTTGAAAACCATTTACCAATCCACATCCAAATCCGAATCCGAAATCACTGGTCCGATGCCCTTCCAGCATCCCGAACAGTCATTCCGAACCCAAATCCGGAATCCACTGTCCAACTTGGAAACCAACTTCCATTTCCGAAATCCGTTCTAAAACCCGAAATCTTTATTATTGAAATCATTTTCCAAAATCCCTTGATAATCATTGAAAACCACTTATCATTTGAAAACCATAGCATCAATTTCAGAAACCATCCAATTCCCGTAAAACGTGCTAAAAACCAAGTTCCTTGAAAAACATGTAATAATGTAAAACCAACCAAAACATATTCAATAAACATAGAATCATAACCAAAATCATAAAACAATTATAGAAAACAGTTATGCATGCTCGAGTTTAGAGAAGGGGTCCACTCACAGTACTGAGCCCTACTCGCGTCCCGAACGTCCAGCCCGTTCCTCGGCTTCCTCGGGAAATCCCGATCCTGTCAAACACCGTCAAATTACGTCACTAATACGTCTACGAAACAACTACCTAATTTTCCTCAAAAATCCCCGAATCGAAAACCTAAACCCGGGACCCGAAACCTTCACCCTCGCGGAACTACATTCAAACGATTTTCGATTGGCCCGAAACCAACTCCATTGAACTCACCACAACTCCTAGACCGAAAAACCATGTTGACCGTTTCTCCATACGCCGCCGCACGCGCGCCCCACGCGCCGCCCAAAGTGGCTGCGCGTGGCCCTCACGCGCTGCTACAGTGCATCCCCTACCTCGAACAAACCCGGTTCGATACAGTGTCTGTAATTCGAACCGGCGAGAGCGGTTCTCCACCGTCCCATCTCCATTCCTTCCCTTCCTTCACCATTCTCATCGTCTAGGCCTACCCTATCGATTCCCCAACACTCCTAACCTCGACTCTGTCCCTAGCCCGTCGACTAAAGCTCAAACCAGACAACTCAAAACCCCTGTTTTCCTTTCCGGCCACCCACGACTTCCCCCTTCATGGTGGCTTCACCAACCTCTTCCTAGGACCCTTCTAAGCCTAACCCGACTCACCTTGACCGTCGATTCTTACCCAAACATCACGACTAGCCGTTTTGAACATCACGGCAAAACAGAGCATATAGGTACCCCCGTCATGCTAACCTCCGCCGTGTACACCCCCGTCACGGCGACCATCCTAGTCGACGCCTAGGACCCTCTTGAACCTCACCCTGACCTCCATTCCTCTCGACTCTAAGCCCTACCTCACGACTTTCAAATTGAGCAACACGGGAAAAGCAGAGCAAAAGATCTCACCTTTCGATCGCGTCTCCGCCGTGCGCACCGTCGCGTGCCACGGTGCTCGTTGGACTCCTTGCAGCCTCCTGCAGCTCCCTCTGCCTTGGTTTGAGCCACCACACGGCGTAGTCACCACCCTTGTATCACAGCCTCTCTATTTCCCCAAAACTGCAACCGTACCACCTCCGTGACGTCGTGCACGATGTCGCCACCAAAACACGACCACCTACTCAAACTCTCCTCCCTGTCACTCTCACAAGCACTCTTCACTCCCCACCTTGCACTGAGTCGATCAATTGCTCCCCATTCCTCACCCTCTGTTTCTGTCTGTGTCAAAGAACAACACACGGGCACACACAGGTGCACCCAATTAATTGGGACCGCGCACATACAGGATTCCACCAGAATCCTCTACACACATGCCACATGTCACAATCCACTCCACACACTCCACATGGCCTAATCCCAGCCGTCCATTCCTTTCCTCTGTGCACAAATCCCAATGTGCCCCAATGACCAAAATACCCTTCTTTTTAACTCATATTACGATTTAACCAAAACTTCCTAGACCCGTAACTCTCGCCCCGTAAGTCCGATGAAGACGTGCCGCCTGTCATCGAACTCAGGACGACGGTATCTATCTAACCATCCTAGGTCAACCTACCAAAACTCGATTATTTAAAAAGTCAACTATTCCCCCTACTTTACTCAAATTACGGTCATGCCCTCAACCTTCCCGAACATCACAATTCCCTCCTCGGATGTCGGAATCAGGCGTGCCACCTGCCTATGGATTCGTTGACGTCCTAAACTATGTCCTGGTCACTGGTCAACCCCCAGTTGACCACCCGAACTAAAAGTCAACATTTTTGCCCGGACCAAGGGCAAAATTATCACTCTAGGCTCCTGGACTTTTCGAGACCACCTAACCACTGATTAACCTCACTAATCACACTTTAATCACTCTACTAATCCCGGCTCTCGGAACGGGGTTGTTACATATACTAAGCTCAAGTGTTTAGATAGTCATGGGTGATGAAAGAAAGGCTTAATGTAGGCTCAAAAGGGGTTAAAACTAAGGGGGTCGCAACTCGTGCGCACAAATAGGGAACATGGATGTTTGAATTTGTGGTGTTAACCCTAATGCCTTAATCATATCCAAAAGCTTTGAAAATCACATAGAATAAGTTCTAGTACTCTAGAGTTCATTAAAATCTATTGCAAGTAGTTATGAGGCATATGTATATCAATTTAAACAAAGAACTTATGAATCACTCATCAAAGATGTATATAAGGTTCTGAAGCTCACATACGGTTCAAATGATTCATACTTATCTTATCATGCTCGTTTATGTACCAATTTACATGCATTATCTTCAAGTTATAACACTTAATCACAAGGTATTAACAAACGAATTCAAGTTATAGTGATCATCTTTATATCCATATCGTATTCATTTCCGTTCATTTATATCATTGACCAGTTAAAGGGCAACTTGATACTCGTATAAACACTACGTTTAAAACAAAAAGACTCAAGAAAACAATATTTTTTTTGTATGCTTTTTTTCGTAAGAAAGACTTAATAAAACAATTTCAATTGCACAAATAAAAATGGGACTCAAGAAAGCAATACTTTTCTTTTTTGGTATGTTTTTTTTTTGTAAGAAAGACTTAATAAAACAATTTCAATTGCACAAATAAAAATTGTAAACCATTCCCCCACACTTAAATTCTACATTGTCCTCAATGTAGGAAAATACGAAGTAATTAAACATAGAATCAAAGTAAGGAAGCAAATCTGTGTTGATGACTCCTTCACAACTCGAGAACACATTGGGTTGCATCCCAACAAGCGCTTGAAGTTTAACGTCCATCCAGCCTAGACCAAATTCTTTATTATGTTCATCTGATGGGACGTAGAAGCACTCTGTCTGACTCCACATCGTGTTCTCCAATTGCCTCGATGTAAGGCTTTAATCGGTGGCCATTTACCTTGAACTCGTTTCCCGTTTCCCGTTTCAATGCTTTTGATCTGTATGGCTCCATGGGCAAACACATTAGTAACAACAAAAGGACCTACCCATCTGGAAAATAATTTACCTGGAAAGAGTCTAAGCCGGGAATTGAACAACAAAACTTTCTGGCCAATGTCAAATGTTTTACTCTTGATCTATTTGTCATGAAATGCCTTAGTCTTTTCCTTGTAGATCAGAGTGTTTTCGAATGCATCATTTCTGATCTCCTCAAGCTCACTCAGCTGGAGCTTTCGATGCAACCTGGCGTCATCTAGCTTGATGTTGAAAGTCTTGACTGCCCACCATGCTTTATGCTCTAGTTCCACCGGAAGGTGACATGCTTTACCGTACACCAACCTATAGGGTGACATTCCTATAGGTGTTTTGTAAACCGTCCTGTATGTCCAAAGTGTATCATCCAACCGTTGGCTCCAATCCTTACGATTAGAACCCACAGTTCGCTCTACTATCTTCTTGAACTCTCTATTACTGACTTCAGCCATTCCACTCGTTTGAGGATGGTAAGGTGTAGAGACTCTATGAGTGACACCATACCGTTTCATTAAAGCTTCAATGGTCTTGTTGCTGAAATGACTTCCTCCATCACTTATTAGGACCCGCGGGATCCCAAACCTGGAAAGAATGTTAGTTTTGAGGAAATCTGCAACAGTTTTAGAGTCATTAGTCCTAGTGGCCTTAGCTTCCACCCATTTCGATACATAATCAACAACAAGTAAGATATAGAGATAACCATTAGATTGAGAAAACAGACCCATAAAATCGATACCACAAACATCAAATATTTCAACAGTTAGAACATAATGTTGTGGCTTTTCATCCCTTCGTCCTAAGTTTCCTCATCTCTGACATTTATCACAGGCTAAACAGAATGAATGTGCATCTTTAAAAAGTGTGGGCTAATATAGTCCAGATTCTAAAATTTTGAGTGCAGTTTTTCTAGATCCAAAATGGCCCCCGCAAGCATGGTTATTGCAGAACTCTAGGACTGACCTATGTTCAATATCAGGGACACATCTCCTAATCAATAAATCTGAACAATGTTTACATAAATAGGGTTCATCCCAAACATAGTGCCTAGCATGCTTCATAAGTTTATCTTTTTTGTGCACGGGTGAGAGTGGTGGGCAACTGCTTGGTGACTAAGTAATTGACAATACCAGCATACCAAGGAGTACTTCCCTCGATTCTGAACAGTTGTTCGTCCGGGAACATCTCTTGAATCGCCACAGGATCTCATTCATGTGCTATGCTACTCAAATAGTCTCCCACCACGTTTTCTACACCTTTCTTATCTTTAATCTCGATGTCAAACTCTTGAAGAAGAAGAATCCATCGGATTAGCCTTGGTTTCTCTTCCGTCTTAGCTAGGAGATACTTCAGTGCTACATGATCAGTGTAAATAACGACTTTAGTTCGAAGTAAATAAGAGCGAAATTTATCTAAAGCAAACACAACAGCATGCAACTCCTTCTCGGTAGTGGTGTAGTTCATTTGGGCATCATTCAAAGTTTTAGATGCATAGTAGATGGCGTAGGGCTTCTTGTCCCACCTTTGTCTGAGTACAGCACCAACTGCATAATCAGAGGCATCACACATTAGTTCAAAGGGTAAGGACCAATCCGGGGCACAAAGGATGGGTGCAGTGGTTAAAAGATTTTTAAGCCTCTCAAAAGCTTCCTGACAGTCTACATCAAAGACGAAGGGTGTCTCCTTCTGAAGCTGTCAGCACAAGGGCCTTGCAATGTGGGAGAAGTCCTGGATAAATCTTCTGTAGAAACCTGCGTGACCAAGAAATGAACGGATCTCTCTCACCGAAGTGGGAGAGGGTAAATGGCTCACAATATCAACTTTAGATTTATCAACTTCAATTCCTCTTTCAGAGACAATATGGCCTAAGACTATCCCTTGTCTAACCATGAAATGACATTTTCCCCAGTTAAGTACTAGATTAGTTTCGACACACCTTTGTAAGATAAGTTCTAAATGTTCTAAGCATGCATTAAAACTATCCCCAAAGACACTGAAATCGTCCATAAATACTTCAATTATTTTTTTTCGACATATTCAGAAAAAATAGAAAGCATGCATCTTTGGAAAGTACCTGGGGCATTACATAAACCGTAGGGCATCCTTCAGTAGGCAAAAATGTCAAAAGGACAAGTGAAAGTCGTTTTGTCTTGGTCATTTTGAGCGATACAGATTTGATTGTACCCGGAATAACCATCAAGAAAACAGTAATAGGAGTGACCTGCTAACCTTTCAAGCATTTGATCAATGAAGGGTAAGGGGAAGTGATCCTTCCTAGTTGCTTTGTTTAGGCGTCGATAGTCTATGCAGACTCTGTATCCGATCACTGTTCGCTGGGGCACGAGCTCACATTCACTGTTCGCAACAACCGTGACTCCATTTTTCTTCGTGACTACTTGGACTGGTGAGACCCATTTGCTGTCTAAAATTAGGTAGATGACACCACAGTCCAAGAGTTTTATGACCTCTTGTTTCACGGCCTCCATCATCGGAGGATGAAGGCAACGTTGAGCTTCACGAGAGGGTTTTGCATCATCTTCTTGCAAGATTCGATGCACACAGGTTGTAGGGCTGATTCCCTTGATGTCTGACAGAGTCCATCCAATGGCTGTCTTGTACTTCGTCAAGACCTGTACCAATCTGTCTTCCTGTGACTCGGTTAGTGCAGAAGACACTATGACAGGCAGAGTGCCGTCCGGCCCAAGATAGGCATATTTTAGGTGGTCAGACAAAACCTTGAGCTCGAGAACGGGGGCCTGAATGACTGAAGGAGGAGTGGCATTAGTACTAACTGGAAGTGACAAGGGTACCTGATGATTCACCATTATGGGGGCCTCATTTAGGGTCATGACTTCATCCCAAATTCGAGGCTCTAGTTTGTAATCCGTATCTTCAACCAAGGCGTCCCCCGATTGCGTTAGGCCAACTCCTTCATGGATTATCATATTGAGCGTGTCTTCTCGAATTGAATCAAGATGTTTCTCTGTGAAAGAAGTACACACGTAAAAAAAATGTAGTTCGAGTTGTGGAACTAGGGTACCTCATGGCATCGAAAATGTTGAAGCCAATTTCCTCTCCATCGACTTCCATAGTTAATGTACCATTGAATACATCAATTTTCGTCTTGGCAGTTCTCATGAATGGTCTTCCCAACAATATTAGTGGAGCTTGATTCGTAGGGGAATCCTCCATGTCTAGGACATAAAAATCCGCGGGGAAGATGAGCTGGTTAACCTGCACAAGAACACCTTCGACGTATACCTTAGGATACACATTAGAACGATCGGCTAATTGAATGATAACATCGACATGCTGTAGTTTACCTAAACCTAGGGCAACATATAGTGAATATGGCATAACATTTGACAGGACCCGTCCCAAATCCCTCGGGATTAACGTGAGACGTGCCTGCTCCTGTCTGATACCAAGTGTCAGACCAGGGATATTTTCGTCCTTTGCCCAACCGGGCTAGCAACGTACGCCAGGATCTGAAGGAGGAATGCAATGTCTCGTCTCTGCTACAGCCACATCCGCGATCAACCTGAAGGGCATTCAAAACACAAAGGTTGTGAGTGGACAAAATAAATATTTTATAAAAACATTTTCACAAAAGACCTTTATGCCCTTCATTAAAAACATATACATGCATTCAAAACCATTTCTAGGGTTCATGCCCGGTTCCCATAAACCGCCATGAACCATCAACCATTTGGGCCATAGCCCGAAATCAGTCAAATAACACATGGGACCTCCGCCCAAACCAAAACACGTGGGAAATCGTCCCAAAATCATCTCATATGGGTCTCATCCCAAAACCAATACGCGTGGGTCACATCCCAACGCCATCTTAGTGAAATCACACACACATATACATATATACATATATAACCCATCCAAGGCACTTCCGGAGATGATGCCATCTTGGGGCACACAGCCCCTAGGGAACACATCCCCGATATAGGCACGATGTCATCTCTATACTAGTGTGCACACTACTCGGGGTCTCACTTCGAGTCTTCTCCCAGGAATCTCCATCTGGGAGGCTCTATCTCTGGATCTAGTCCGAGCTCTCTCTCTGGATCTAGTCCACATATCCCTCCGGAATCTGGTCCGGGATCACAACATAATAAGTAACCTCCACTCCTGGAACGGGATCCCTATGGGGATACCCACTCTGGTCTGTGGATCGTGACTCTCCAGGTCGATGACTGGAGGAGACCAATCAATCATCTCGTAAGGAGGGTATATACATACTCGTATACAAACCATAAAAATGGGACTCATGCCCGAAACACAGTTCCACTGGGCCTGTTGCCCGAACATAAGACTCAACAGGGCCTCTAGCCCAATATCACAATAACGGGGCATCAAACCCGATATCTGAGGGTCAGTCACGATCCCGATCATAGCGATGCGTGCCACCATCAATCCAGGCCGCTCTCAATCCTAGCATGTCGCCGTGAACATATCACTACCACGACCATCTCAAAACCATGGTGCACACGTCGCCGATCGATCCTCTAAACTGTCAGCACTCCGAAGTCAAGCCTCCAGTGGTTGCTCGACAACAGGATGTGCATCGTGACTTCTCCAGAAGGAACGCATCCCAATCTGGAGGCGAGCATCACGTCGTCCGTCGCCGTGTACATAGCACCCGTCGCGACCACGACTCAGACCTGTAGGTCATCAATATGGTCTCATGCCCGAGTCAAACCAAATCCAAATGGGTCTCATGCCCGAATAATCAAGACCAAATGGGTCGTTTTACTTTTAAAAACCATTTCATGAAACTAGAAAACCTCGAAGTACGTGCCCATACGTAAACACACACCAAAATGCACTCAAGGAATCCCAAAACACATATTAAAGCATATATAAATCATTTATGCATGCATCGATTTCAGAAATAAAGTCCAGTCACAGACCGTCCGAAGCCGCGCCTCGATACGCGTGCCATAATCGTCTCCCGGGTCAATCGTCGCCTCCGGGATTCCCAAACCTGTCCAAATCGTAATAGAAGGTTACTAATAGCCTTATTAACCTCTCATTGAAGTCCCATAATTTTTCCGATTTTCTAACTATTTTTAAAACCGAACCTAAACCTTCAGATGTCCCGAACTATATCGAAACGATGTCGGATTGACACGAAACCAGTCCCAAAATGTTCGTTACATTGAATAGATGATTTTGTATGTTGGAACCACCCCCAAAAACCCCCACACGCTCCCACACGCGCCCCCAGAAGGGACTGCGCGTGGGCCTCACGCGCCCTGCACAATGCCTTCTTCAACTTGCAGCGAACCAGCCGATCCGGTTCTCTGGTTTCCTTGATCGTCATGACCGGTTCGGCTCTCCAAACCCCTCAAATCCGGTCCGTTTCTTCCCTTTTCAATTCCATTCTTCCTAACTTCTTATTTCCTACCATTTTACATCAAGAAACCTTAATGAAAACGTCCAAAACTCATCCATGAACATAAGGCCTCACGACCATGTTTTTCCCGGCCACCCTCCAGGCCTCCTTTGCCGTGAACCGCCCTTAAAAGCTTCCTAAAAACCCCCTAGAAACCTAATAACCTCAACCTAATCACCCAAAACCGGCCATAATGCACAAATCGATAAAACATGGAAAAAAACTCAAACCGAGTACCTTCTCGGTCCATGGCCTCCGTCCACGGTGGAGTCGCCTCCCGCCTGCCACCGTTGTCAATCTTCACTCCTCTCACTCTCAGGGCCTCACAGATGAAAATAAGGGAGATTGGTTTCGGTTTGGGGTGGAAGTTTTGATCGGTTTGGGTGGGTTTGGAAATGGAAAATGATCGATGGAAATGGAAGGGGAGATGCATGAATGAAAATGTTGTCAAGTGGATGAGTGACACTTATCACTCATTCATTGGTACTTGGGATAAAATCTAGGCCCCACTAAAGACAAAACTTCACTTTTTGTCTGGTAAAACGTGTCGTCGTAAATAGTTCCCCGGAACTTCCGTGAACCGTAACTTTTCCGTCGAACGTCCGAATTCGATGTGCCGCCTGTCAACGGATTCGTATAGTCTCGATCTACGTAACGGCCTTCGGCCCTCGGTTACCGGACCACTCGGGTCAAAAGTCAACTTTTCACCCAAATTACCAAATTGCCCTCGAACTTCCAAACATCATAACTTCCTCCTCGAATGTCGGAATCGAGCGTGCCACCTGTCTATGAACTCGTGACATCACGAACTACGTCACAGTCATTGGCAAAATTCCATTTGACCTTTCAAATGAAAAGTCAATGATTTTCCCATTCTAGGGGCAAAATCGTCATTTCGCCCGAACGTCCGCTAATCCTCGTCTAATCTCCGATTAGCCTTGCTAATCCATAATTAATCCTTAATTAATCCCGCTAATTCGGGACGGGTAGTCACAACATTAATGGATGCACCTAAGTCTAGCATGACTTTATCAAAAGACTTGTTACCAATCACGCAGGGAACAAAAAAACTCCCTGGGTCCTTCAACTTTGGGGGTAGCCGACGTTGGATTACAGCAGAAACTGTTTCACTCACCATCACAACCTCCTTCTCCCTCGTCTGGCGCCTTGGAGTGCATAACTCTTTCAGAAATTTTGCATATTTTGGTACTTGTTTGATGCACTCGATCAAGGGCATGTTGATTTGCACCCTTTTGAAGATCTCCAAGATTTCCTCATCGGATTCATCCTTCTTAGATTTGGCAAGCCTACTTGGAAATGGTGCATGCACAAATGGGGAATTAGTAACAACCGAACTTGAAGGGATTGGGTTATTACCTTGTGTGTGGGTAGGTTGAACGGCGCCAAAAATTGACAAAGCCCGAACTACGCATCAAATTAAACACGTAATTTGAGTGTTATACAATTTAAACCCTTTTTGTGTAGATGTAGTATTGGTAAATAGAGATCGTTCTTAACCGGGGAAATTAAGAAACATTAATAATGTGTTAGTGGGAAAAAATAATGAATAAAAGAATAATGAATAACTTATTGAATTAAAGAATAAAATAATAAAATAATCAAAGAATTAAATAATCAAAGAATCAATAAATTAAAGAATAGATGAATAAGAGAATAAAGAATTAATAAATGAATTAAAGAATAAACGAATAAAGAACTAAAAGAATACAAGAATAAGAGAATTAAGAAATAATAAATTAATGAATTAAAATATTAAACGAATAAAGAATTAAAAGAATAAAAGATTAAAAGAATAAAGAATTAAAAATGGGGGTTTTGAAGAGATTTGTAATCATACAAACAAGTAAAAACATAAATAAACTAATCCTAGTTCTACTCTAATTTATGTACAAGTGACCTTCTTAAAATACAAATCTTACCAACACTCTAATAATTGCAAATATTAAAACAATCACAAAATTTTACCTTAATCGTCTTAATTACCTTCATACATTTTTCAATATTATAAATACACCGACAGCGGCTGACATTTACAATATGATTTACCTTTTGTTTTTTACTGAATGCGCCGACAACGATCAACATTAAGTCTCCTCAATTTTACTCTAAGTGCACCGACAGCGGATAAAACACTTAACATCAAATTGAAGTATGAAGCACTAAAATGTATAAAATAACTAAGATTCATAAAGTAAGACACATGGAGATTGCATTAAACACTTACAAATATTAGCAAGAAAATACCACACATAAATTGAACTATAATCAAAACCAATAACAAAAATAAGAGTTTAAGTAAATGGAGAGCAATTGTTACACTTTCAAGGTGGATGAAAACAATGGATTGTTATTCACAAGGTTCTCCGACAGCGGACGAAACCTTATGAAGATGGAGGAAATAAACTCGGGAAATATGGACTCAAACTCTAAACTTTGTATTAGAAATATTTTTCCAATGTTTCTCTTAAGGAAGGCTCAAATGTGTGCCTCAAAGAAGTGTCCTTCAACAAGTGAAATGAAACCCTATTTATAGAGAGAAAAAGCTACCAAAAATAAATTAAAAAATACAATAAAAAATGTTGAATAGTGGAATGATGAATAATGAAGATTTGTGATGATTTTAGGGGTGGTTTTAGCTGTAAAGTGGCTGAAAAGTTGCATAATTTGGGGCAAGTTGCTTTTCAAAAGAGTGGGTTGAAGCTGGGCTCGGAATCAGCAGTGTCTTGCTGAAAATCATACTCAATATTCGGCAGGTAGTGGCTGATAGGAGAAGGAAGAGTTCGACAGGCGCGCGCTGCATTGGACCTCCTGTTTCGGGACACGCTCGCCGAGAAGGTGTGAAGCACTTCGGTACTGGGCTGCAGGCTGGCGCATCTTGGGCTGGAGGCTGTTGCGGATTGGGCCGGGAGTTTTGGGCCAGTTCCTTGGGCCTGCAAGCAGCTGGGCTGGTTTATTTAAGGATTTTTTCTAGGCTTGCTTCAATTAAATTGAGCTGAATTATTTAAATTGGGCCTGCAAATGAAAAATAAATAAATTAATTCATATAATTCAACCGAAATGCGTCCATAATTTCTTCGTTATAATTCCGATTGGGACGATTCTTTCGCCAAAGCACTCCAAATTACAAGCTTTATTTATTTAAACAAAAATATGACAAAATAAATAATTTTATCTAATTATTTATTATTTTAATATTAAAAGTCAAGTACAAAGGGTATAAAATAATATAAAATAATGCTTATTTGAGGTCCTATCAGTTCACTGAGGAAACAATGATAACGCTCAAACTATGCATTAAATTAAACATGTAATTTGAGTATTATGCAATTTAAACCCTTTTTATGTCATTTTAGTATTGGTAAATAAGGATCGTTTTTAACCGGGGAAATTAGGGAACATTAATAATGTGTTAGTCAGAAAGAATAATGAATAATCAAAGAATAAAATAATAAATGAATAAAAGAATAAAAGAATAAAATGAATTAACGAATTAAAGAATAAAGAATAAAAGAATGAAATGGGAGATTTTAGGAATATTGTAATGTAAACTAAATTTTAACCAAACAAAGAATTAAATTCAAATTAACAATTACATTATTTAAAACTACTCCTAAAATAAACTTCCTTTAAACACAATTTTTACCAACACTCTAACATCATGCTTATATTGAACCAATCACGAAATCCTACCTTCATCATCTCCATTACATGCATACATTTTTCATATTATAAATGCACCGAACAACGGATTATTACCTACAATATGATCTACCTTAAGTTTATAATTTAATGCACCGACAGCGGCCAACATTAAAATCTCTTCAATCAAATGCTACGTACACCGACAACGGCCGACACTTAGCATCAAATTGAAGTATGAAACACTAAAACATATGATGTAAAACAAATTTAGAAAGTAAAACACATGCAGATTGTATTCATACTTACAAATGTTGGAAAGAAAATACCCACACACATATTGAATTATAAGCAAAACTAAAACAATAATAAGAATTTAAGTAGAAAATTATGTTTTTTCACAAGAATTACCGAACAGCAGCAGGAAACTTGTGAAGATGGAAGAAGAAATACGAGGATTGCGTTCTTAAAAACTCTTGAATTGCCTTAGAATTACCTAGCCTTAGGTTTTTCTTATGGAAAACATAAAAATTTAATTAAAAAGAAGTTTAAGAAATACTAAGAACAAAATAAAGAAAATGAAACTAAAATAACTAATTAAAATAAGTTACAAAATGGTCCCAAAATAAATGTACAAAATAAAAAGAAGAAAAATTAAGAGAAGAGAAAAACACTACTAAAAACTAAGACTAAAATTAGGACAATTGGGGGACAATTTACAAATGAAATGACCTCCCTATCTATAGAGGGAGTGCCAAAAATTCAAATGATAAAATACAAAATTAAAATATAAAAATAAATATAATTAAAATGATGACAAATGATGAAAAAGTTGATTTTGGAGCTTGAATTATGCTGGAAAATAGGCTGATGGAGCAGGTTTGTAGGCAGTCGCAGGTTGCTGAGCTGGGGATAGGTAATTCAGCATGGCCTAGCTGAGTTGGATTGATGGGACTCTGCGTGGAATAGCTGAGAAGAACAGGGAAAGTCGGTGGTAGGTGGCTAGGAGTGCATGAGTCAGTCGACGGGTAGGTAAGGCATGTCAACGCATCAGGCGGACAACAGGGGCAGGCATGGACTTCTACATTCGGTGCACGCGCGCTGAACTCGAGGCTTCATTTCGGCAGACACGCCGATGGGTCTTCAAGGCTGAGCTCACGACTTGGACTGGGCTGGTGACGTGGGCTAGGTTCGCGAGGGAATTGGGCTGATTTCTGATTTGGGCTGGACAAAGTGGATTGGGCTTTTGCAAATGGATTTCTCAATTTAAATATTAATTAATATAATTTCATCGAATTTCATCCATAATTTCTTCTTTCAAATTCCGATCGGGACGATTCTTTCGCCAAAATGCTCCAAATTCCAAGCTTTATTTATTTCTACAAAATTCCCAAAAAATATATTATTTTCTCCAATTTTTTATTATTTTAATATTAAAATTTAAGTATAAGGGTATAAAATAATATAAATTAATGCTTATTTAACGACCTATCAAATACCACCACATTTACACTTTGCTAGTCCCTAGTAAATACTAAAATTAAACTACGAAGTCAAAACAAGTAAACTCTTAACCATTTGTCTCAAAATTTCATTATTATCATGGCATAAAAGATTTTCACTTAAATCATTTAAGCATATGGAATTCAAGAGTTAATACATGGTAACAAAATATTTCAACAAGTAAGATAATGAGTAAATATGGTGAAATGGATCTCAACATGAATAAGATAAGTATGAATCAACTCACAAGGATATGCACTCATAAATTCATTCAATTTGTAAGGGTTTGTATTTGCACTCAAAGTATGTGAGAAAAATGCTCACATAATAAAAATGAAGTACTTTTGCAAAATATCAGACAAACACCTCAAGATAAAAACAAAACATACTTGCACAAATGAACCAAAACTATAAGCTTACTTAAGTGATTGACTCAACTAATCAAAATTTACCATCTTAAGGATCATAAGGTCTTTAGGATGGTTGTAATGGAGCTAAGTTTTAGAGGCAAGGAATGTATAGGATAAGTGGTGCTCAAATTCGTTCAAAGACTCAATAGACTCCCAAAACGTATCATAACTTCCCAACCTTAGTGCAATGATGTTAGTAATCCATCCCTTCGAACATAGACCTAATTTCATCATGTTGGGCCTCATAATCATTCTTTGTGTCGGATTTACAAATGTAAATGACTTAACTCAAAACTTTTTTAATAGGCTGATGGAGCAAGTACCCCAGGGAGTGCTCCTTATTTAACGACCTATCAAACAAATGGAAATTTGCACGACTTCAGGGAGTAACCCAGCCTCCTGCAGTTGAAGCAGAAATTAGAGTGGCGCTCCAGAAGAATCTCCACCCAAGTATCAGGGCCCTCAGATTTGGGTAACCAAAAACCAATTAGAAGAAGCTTAGTGGAGTCGAGTTGGACTCGTACTTATAGGAAACCACAAGCTCGACCTCGACCAAGGGAATCCATTGCAATCACTACACCCAACTGTAACGACCCGTCCCGAATATCGGGATTTAATAATATTTAATTATGATTTACTAATCTGGGATTAGTTGAGTGATTTCAGACGAATTGTGCAAAATGACCGTTTTGCCCCTAGGCGTGGGCAAAACGTTGACTTTTAATTCAGATGGTCAAACGGACTTTGACCGATGACCGTGACGTAGTGCGGGACGTCACGAGTTCATAGACAGGTGGCACGTTCGATTCCGACATTCGGGGAAGAAGTTATGATGTACGGAAGCCCAAGGGCATTTTCGTAATTTGACTTAAATGGGGCCAAATGTTGACTTTTGACCCGGGAAGTCCAATGGACGAGGGCCAAGGACCGTTACGTAGGTTTCGTCGATACGAATCCAATGACAGGCGGCATGCTGAAATCGGAGATTCGACGACGAAGTTATGGTCACGGGAACGGACTCGATTAACCGAACGAACCGGGATTAAAATAATATTTTAATATGAACAGTGCCCGGTGACTGGACACACTCGGATGAGTGACAAGTGTCACTCATCCCTTAATTTCAGGCATAAAACCAGATTCCATGTTTTTGGGGGAGACCTAATTATTATGTTTTATTAATTAATTAATCCTAATTATTTTTAATTCCCTCCATTAATCCTCTCTGTTTTCTTAGCCGTGTACAACCAAAATCCCAATTCCTTCCATCCTTAATCTCCTCCCTATCAACCGAACTTGAGAGTGAAAATTGGAGAGAATTCAGAGACTAACTCAACTGGGATTACACGGGGGATTGATTGAGTGAGGGAGACAGAGAATCGGAAAATTGGTTTTTGGGAGGGAAATTCGAAATGGAAGAATTGAGCCGTGAGGATCAAATTGGAGCTTGGAAGTAGCTTCCTGAGGTTGAAACGAGTGGAACCAGATCAAAAACGAGAAGAATTGGTGCCGTTTTGGCTCTGAACGAGCTTGGTGACAGAGGAAGAAAATCGAGGTTGAGTCGTGATCTTGGAGTGTTTAAACGACGGAATTGATGTGGGGATTGTGTTCCTGAGGATCCCACGATGCTTCTGGAAGGATCAATTGAAGGAAAACGTTGGAGATTGATGAAGCTCCATGGTTGCACAGTGTGCGGCTATCGAGCTTGAGTCTTGGCGTTTGAGGCTTCGATTGATGCAATTGATGAAGGGGAACTGTCTCTCATGGTCCAGTGATGCTTCTGGATGCATCAATTGGAAGAAACCTGCAACCATTGAAGGAATTCCATGAATGAACAGTGTTCGGAGTGTTCTTGGTGTTCATCATCGAATCGTGGGAATTTGGGTAAGTGATCGTGTAATTGATGTTACAGACCTTTAATTGAATTTAATAACGAAGCTAACTGAATGATCAATTGGAAGGTTTAAGGCTGAATTGATGGACATTGAACCGGGTCATCTCGCGAGCTAATTGGACCTGTTTACCAGACATACGGGTTAGGCTGGTGACACTGTAGCAGGCGCGTGGGTTTCACGCGCAGCCACTCACGGTGGCGCGTGGGCACGAATCTCGAGGTGAGGTCAACATGACTTCTGTCCTATTTAATGTAACGAACATTTTAGGATTGGTTTCGTGTCGATCGGATCCCGTTTCGATATTGTTCGGGATGTCCGAAGGTTTTAAATCCAGTTTAAAAATACTTAAAAATTCGGGAAAATTACGGGACTTGAATAGGATGTTAATGATGAGGTTAGTAATCCTCTAATGTGATTTGGATAGGATTGGGAGTCCCGGTGATAGTGGTGTGGCCCGGGAAGGCCTATGGCACGCGTATCGAGGCGCTCGATTAAACAGTCTGTGAGTGGACATTGGTTTTATAAATTCGATGCATGCATAACTGTTTCATGATTTTTATAATTATGATTAAATGATTTACTTTGGATATCGGTGAATTTAAATGATTTCACGCATTTTAAGGTGATTTACGTATTTGCACGTAAACCGAGGTTTTCTGGATTTGCACCGATTTCCATAAATGTGGTTGGATTTGATTTCATGAAACGGTTACGGATTTGATAAAGTAAAATCGGGCCAGGGGCGCAGTTGAATTATGAAATCGGGCCAGGGGCCCAGTTAACTTATGAATCGGGCCAGGGCCCCAGTTTACTTGTGAATTCGGGCCGGGGGCCCAGTGGACTTTTGAATTCAGACCAGGGGCCAGTTAACTTATGAAATCGGGTCAGGGGCCCAGTTGATTTATACATGTGATTCGGGTCGGGGACCCTAAAATGGAATCGAATAAATGATTTTGGATTTAAATAAACTATTTGGACTTATAATGGTTTTGATGATATTGAAATTATGGTTATGGCACGTTTCACAGTATTTGGGCCTGAGATCCGTCTGATGAAACTTAAAGATTGGTTTGGATTTTATCTATGTATATATATATGCTTTGCATTTGGATATCAATAAAATGTATTTGGTACTGCACTGTATAGATCCTTCCATATTATATTGTCTCCTCCGGATGAGGTACCCCGGAGAGGTCACGGACGTCTAGTACGTCCAGCGTCTATGACGCTAAGCATCGGGGATGCTGTACCCGAACGGGGTTTGGGGATTGAACTCGGAAATTGAGACCCGAGTGGCACGCGTAGCCTTGTGATTGTGACCTTATTGACGTCAGGGACGTCAAACATCAGGGATGTCGGATTGGAGTGTATAGTGCAGTGGCTAAAATTATGTTTATGGTTCATATTATATGATATATGATTTTAAATGATGGTGCATGCATATGCTTTTACTGGGGGGCATAAATGTCTTATAAATGTTTTAAACAGACTTGTTTATTTTCGTCCACTCACAGCTTTTGTTTTTAATGCCCTTCAGGTTGATTCCGGATGCGACTGCAGCAGAGACTGGGACATCATACACCTCCTCCATCGATCCTTACGCACTCTGGATGCCCGGTTTGGGCAGTGGCAATAGGTTATCCCTTGTCTGACACCTCTTGTCAGACGGGAGCATGGCACATTCCATGGTAATCCCAGGGGGATTGGGATGGGTCATGTCACCAACTTCTCCCTAATCTCATTTGCATTTCCTTCAGTGAGAAGATTCAGAGGGATGCCATGAGCTTGGATCCAGAAAGCATTGAGGTGCAAGGGGATCTCGTCTATGGACAAGTTTTCGGGCCATCAAATGGGGGAGAAGCAACAGCCCATCACAGACCATGGGCCATCATCAATGATTCGGTTTGTCATGCTTTCATCCTACACTGTTATTGAGATTATGTTATCTTTAATAAAATTGATGTTTGACTCACCATAATTCTCCTCTACTTTTTTTAGGATGTTTTTAATGGCTCCTCGCTTAGGAAATTTGTAGGCAATCACGGGACCGATAAGGCAAGGGCCATTTTCCAAATTGGAGAGGTCCAAACGGCGCTCTATTGATGATTAAATCGTCAGTATTATAGGAGGTAAGCATGGCCATTGTGCTTTCGGTTGGGTAAGTGAAATGAAGTATGAGTAGAAACCAGAAAAACAGAAAAGGTGGTTTTTCTATTGGTCTGTACTTTAATTTGATGCTTGTTTTCTGAAATGTGATTAGGTTAAGAGGGATGTCCTACTGTGAAATTTGGTTGTTGTGTGAGTTATATAAGTAGGATATTTGGTTCAAAGAGAAATAGTAGAGAGATCTTCATTAATGAATCTTGGATCTAGATCTTTTAGTAGTTAGTAATTTATGTGGTCATAAGTGATAAACCTTAGGCCAAGTCCTAGGTTCTGTGGCTCGATGGTCGAAATGGTTCCAGGGATGATGTGGGGTGGGGGGGGTGGGGGGGGGGGGGGGGAGTGGATAAAGGATTATTTCCAGCCACAATAGGATTTGACAAGGTAGATGCATTTAAGAAGTTTTGCAAGCTTTCCTGAGATAATTTTTGGTGGTTCAATGACAGGAACGCCCCCGAAAGGGGCATTGATAACCGTGCCCGGTCCTGCTGCCGTCTGGCAAGACGACTGAAGTTCCCAATTTACCCTCAGTACTTGCCAAACCAGGGATAGCCACACATGTACTCACTCATGCCTCTGCCTCTCGATCAGCCTCGATCAACGCGCCACGACCTGGAGGGTCAATAAAACACAAAAGGTGTGAGTGGACAAAAATGAATCAGTTTATAAAACAGTTACAGAAAAAGTTTCTACCCTCCACGTAAAACCAATGCATGCATTCAAAATTATTTCACAATTCTTTTCATTTCCAACATACAAAAAAAAACGTGTATGAAAATCAAAATAATTTTCCTTTTCTTAACCTTCGGGTCTTAGCCCGCAATCATAAACACAGGGCCTCTGCCCAAAATCGTGAATCAAATCCAAGTACGTGACATAATCAAAACCACATAAACCGAGCCACTGCCCATCACATCCGAAAATATCAGAAATCAACATACAATTCACAAGTCAATCAATCTGCTGATCTCAAGTGCGCCCAAGTCTTTAAACTCAAAATCATGCGCATAATCAGGCCTTCCCGGGATATCAACGAGTCTTTAAACTCAGAACACAATCAATAGGCCTCGGGGGGTATCATACCGAGTCTTCAAACTCAAAACAGTAACTGAGTCTTTAAACTCATTAAGGGTCCTCCCCCGTCATCGATTAACCGAGCCTTTAAACTCAAAACGTGCTCCAGCAATAGCACTGGGTCTTTAAACCCAAAACCATTTGTAAATCACAACAATCCAGGATCCATCGTGATCCAAATTCCAAATCCAATCCGAATTCACATTTTGTCATAACAGGACTCATTTCCAAATTTCACATTCAAATCCCCAATCATATCCGTCTTCCATTCCCGAATTCGAATTCGCAATAACGATTCCGTAAGCCGGCATCCGGAACTGTCATTCCGAACCCAAACCAGAAATTCACTTTCAAGTTTCCGAAAACTGAAATCTCGTTCATTAAATTTACTTTTATGCCCTGGGCATCAAGCCCGAAATCAACTTTTCCAAAATCCGTTTTAAATCTTTGAAATCATGTCACACTTCAAATCCCAAGGTCAAAACATCAAAACTATGATCAAATCACCAAATACACGAAACTTCGTAAAATGTGCAAATCCTTAATAGTTTCGAAATACGTGTCAAAACCGTGGGTCATACTCATAATCACAATCACATCATCCTTAAAACATCATACGCACAAATCCTGTAAAATCGTAATTATCAAAAATCATAATCATAATCATAGAAATCATAGAAACATTTATGCATGCATTAAACTTTAGAAAGCAAAGTCCACTCACACACCGTCCATAATGCTCGTTTTGGCGCTGCACGCGTTTCCGTAATTTCTGACATTTTCCAGAAATCTCGAATCCTGTGCAAAAACATTCCTCAGCTTCACTAAGGACTCCAATAACATCATACTAATTTCCCATAATTTTTCGGGAATTAAACGTTAATTAAAAACGTAACATGAACCTTCGGACCCTCGAAACAACATCGAACGATGTCCGATAAATTTGAAACAAACGCTAAAATGTTCGTTACAATGTATAGGAGAAAAGTCACTTTGAACTTACCTTGATATTCGGGTCCACGCGCCCTCAAGCGCCTCCGTGAGTGGCTGCGCGTGGGAGTCACGCGCTGCTATAGTACCATGTACTGTTCATCTTCCCTACCCGATTGACTGGTAAACGGGTCTGGTAACCCGCGAAGTGACCCGGCTAGTATTCCATCAATTCTACACCATTTTGAACAATTGAACATTCCACTAGCTTCGCAACAAGTTGAATTAGGGATTTGTAACAACTATTGCAGTCGTCATTACCCCAAACCATCTCGACTTAAACCATGTTTCAAAAACAAGTTCCCCGTCTGAGTTCGTCAAATAACCATGGAATTCTTCAATTAATTGGTCGTATAGCATCGTAGCCTCATGGTAAGGATGATTTAGGATTCAATTTCACAAAAACTTACCACCAATTGCACGAACACAATGCTCGATTTTCCTCTCGGTCACCAGGTCTGTTCAGAGCCCACAACAGCCTCAATTCACTTCCTTCTCGTACTGGATCGACTTGGATTGATCCCAGAGGACTAAATGAATCCTCAATTTGCCTTGGGCTGGCATACATTTCGAAGTTGAATTTTTCACTCTCTCTACAATCCGTTTCAGATTTTGACCTTCCCACTCACCGTTTTCCTCCCAATTCTTCCTATCTCCATCTTGAAACATAGCTCTTACCTCCTTGATCCCTTTCCCGTTCACAATTTCACTCAATTTGGGCTTGGGAAGGTCGATCACGCCCTGTTTAATGTCTCTGTTTTCTCAGTTTCAATGGCACTAGCCCAGTATTGTTTCCGGCACTCACCACTCGTGCTCTGCTCACCCACTCAAGGTACAAAAACAACTCACCCGTGGCTTCAAATTCCAACTCAATACTCACACACACTGATCAAAGACAGTTTAAATAAGTCACTCACTCTGTTCAACAAAATCCCACTCACGGCTATTTCAATTTCAACAGTAAAAATTACCATTTTGCCCTTCTGCTCAAAATTACCAAAATGCCCTTCTCTTTCTAGACCCGTAACTCGGCCCTCCGAACTCCGATTGACGCGTGCCGCCTGTCTACGGACTCAGGGCATCGAGACCTAACCAACTGTCCTCGAATTGCATGAAAATAGTGGTCAATCAAAAAGTCAACATTTTTCCCTTTTTGTCCTAATTACGAAAATGCCCTTGAACTTCCGAACGTCATAACTTCCTCCTCGAATGTCGAAATCGGGCTTACCACCTGCCTATGAACTCGTGACGTCCCGAACTAGGTCACAGTCATTGGTTAAAGTCCGTCTGACCGTCCGAACAAAAGTCAACTGTTCGCCCATTACCTAGGGGCAAAATCGTCATTTTCTTCAAAATTTCCAAATTTCCCTTTTCTGAACGTCCGGGTCGTTACATTCAAGGACTTCATGGAAATCAAGATTATGGATAGTTGTTGTATTTGTTAGGTTCGATGGAGGGATCGAAGGGAAGGACTCCCCAGGGAGCAAAAGGGAATCTCAGGGCGAGAGGGAAGGGCTCACAAGGGAGCAAAAAATGCATGAGTCTATAAGGAAGTCCCAATTACTTTGATATTTTGTTAGGATATGTCACAAATGATAAAGTATTTTTATTTTTCTTTTGGGCAAGTAAACAACGAATGAAATAGAAAACAATGTCTTATGTTAAAGAATAGGGAAATCATTTGTCCTATAGTATATATGTTTTTTTTAGTTTCCTACTTTTTTTTTGTGTGTGAATATTGTTTGTGACATGAGTTTGTTACTTTATTAGTAGGATCCTTATTAGTATGATTATGTGTAATGGATTGCAATTTTTTTAATATCATAGGCGTATAAATTTAATTAAATACAAATCGAAACTCCAACATCTTCTGCTAGCAAATTAAAAAGCCATATTAGTTCCAGATCCTCCCTTTTCCCACATGGTGAAGTTAGCAACACGATTAGGTACCTTGTTATAATCAGGTGGAATAAAAAAAATGAACTAGATTACTAGAACTTACTTCTAAAAATACCAATATAAAAAACATAAGTTGCAATGGAAGACTCACAAAATCATCATCAAGGATGACCTTTAGCAGCACCTGAGAATCAGTTTTCACCTTCAAACTAGCATACCCCGCTCACTTGCACGTCTCCAAAGCCGCATGCACTAAGGTTGTTAATCTATAATAAACATTTGGCCAAATTACCACACTGAACTAAACTTTCTCGAAAAATAACCGAACCAAGAAAAATAGTAACCAAAATAAAATAAAAAATCAAACCAAATTGAAGTGGAAATGGTATGGTTTAGATTTTCAACAGTCCTGTACCGAATTAGACCGGACCAAACCACACAACAAACCCTAACTTAAGTCAAACGACGTTATTTTGACTAAGAAGTCACTTTTCTTCAAGTTCGATAATATCGATGTTCACTTCATCTTCTTGACTTAATCACTTCATAGTCTTCAATTTTCACTCTCACCTGACGCAACATCAACCACCGTATTAAAACTCTCACAATCTCACACCTCACCCTCGATTCATGGCCGCCCATAAGCGATGGGGTCGTCACCTTCGATCTTAATCCTTCACCACCTTCATTCTCACTTTTCTGCTTTGCTCATCTTAGACTCATCTCATGCACGTAGTCACATCCATTGCAGTCACCCCGCTGCTTCCATATTGAAGAGTGAGGATGCCTACATGACTCCATCTCGAGGACTTTCCATCACTCCCATTGCGAGGATACATCCATGACTCCATTGCCTTCTTCGATAATATCGACATCGTTAGGGACGACTCCATTGCGAGTTTCCAACACATCCATTGCGAGTCTTTCTCGATCCGGTTGTAGCTTCATCAACTAATCTTACTCATTTGAAGGCTTCATCAGTTCATCTCGCTCAATCTCTCTCAGCCAGTTTCCCACTAGAAGGCTTCATCTCAACCACTCTCCTACTCAAAGGCTTCATCAGTACAATATTGGGATAAACCATTCCCGAATCGTACGATCGGTCCAGTTTGATTACGGTCCAAACAGTGGAAAATGCCAGTTTCAAATAAGTGTTGATACTGAAAGAGTTCTTCTGTTCTATTTCAGGTTTTTCTAAAATACTGAACCAAATGTATCGATTAATAACCCTAGCATGCATTGTATATCCTTCTACTTTCAGAATTAAGAAGCACCTTAGCTTCCCTGATGGCCTCACCCTTGAATAAATTGCCAACAAGGTGCGTACCACCCAACATGCTGCTCCTTCGCTAGAATTAGCTCGCTTATAACTTTTGTGAGTGCCAACTTTTGGTCTCCTCCAAGAGATGTGCTTCGCAGCTTGCAGTCTGATTCCCCACTGACACTGCATTAATTAAGATTGTCTTATTCTCCTTGGACTCCAAAAATCCAGCTAGTTGTCACTATGTTAGGACAATTGTCATCCGAGGTAGCCATGTTAATCAGTTTTTCTGTTCAATTTTTTTGCCGAAACTGAAATCGAACCGGATATGGAATCAGTTTCGGTTTAGTATGGTTCTCATCCTCAAACCCGATTGAACTAAAAATTGATTAAATCAATTTGATTCAATTTTGAACCTATTTAACTGGTTTTCCAACTACGATCTAGATCTAGATCGAGGGTCGACTAAGATCGAGGGTGAGAGAGAGGCCGTGAGAGAGATTGACTGATCGAGGGAGAGGGTAAAACCATGAGAAAGATCGAAGGAGATCAAGCGAGCCATCGAGGGAAAGGGAGAGGGAGAGATCGATGGACTTCAGGGATGAATTCGATAGAGAGGTTGAGGTGAGGCTGTGAAATCGTAAGCAGTGAGCCCATCTGGTGAGGTCCAATGCCAATGGAGATAGCGAATCGGAGACTGGAGAGATCGAGGGAGTGGGACTGAGGCAAAGAGGACGAGCGAGTGCGACTGAGGTAGAGAGGTCGAGGGAGATGGAGACTGGTGAGATCGAGTCTTAGACTGAGGAGAAAGAAAGGTCGTGATGGGAAGGCTTTTAGACTTCGAAATCGGATTGAGAATGAAGAGAGGTCGTGAGAATAAAGGAAGGTCGTGAGTTTGATAGAGATGAGAGATATGAGACGATGAGGATGATGAGACCCATGAGAGTCGAGTGTGGCTACTGACTAAGAATTTCATATTTGGGGTAGCGATTGAGTGAGACTGCGAGAGGGGTAGGGATTTGGGATCAGGGATATTGGCAAACAGCGTCATTTTAAAGAGAGACAGAAAGGTTGGGCGTCGGGCTATTGGGGACTTGAGGTTGGGTTGGGCTTCCACTGTTTTGGGGCAGGGTTGGGGACCTAGGGTTGGGCTGGGTGACAGGACCCGTCCCAAATCCCTCGGGATTAGCGTGGGACGTGCATGCTCTCGTCTGACACGAAGTGTCAGACCAGGGATATTTCCGTCCTTGCCCAACTGGGCTATCAGAGTACGCCAGGATCCGAAGGAGGAATGTGAATGACTCGTCTCTGCTACAGCCGCATCCACGATCAATCTGAAGGGCATTCAAAACATAAAAGCTGTGAGTGGAAAAAACAAATATTTTATAAAAGCATTTCATAAAGACCTTTATACTCTTCATTAAAAACATATGCATGCATTCAAAAACCATTTCTAGGGTTCATGTCCAGCGTAACGACCCGTCCCGAAATCCATGATTAGATTAGTAACTAATCACGATTAGTGAGGTTAATTTGTGATTAGTTAGGCGAAATCGGACGAACGATGTGAAATGACCGTTTTACCCCTAGTCATGGTAAAACGTTGACTTTTCAATCGGTCGGTAAAATGGACTTTGACCGATGACCTTGACGTAGTTCATAACGTCACGAGTTCATAAACAGGTGGCACGTTCAATTCCGACGTCCGAGGAGGAAGTTATGACGTTCGGAAGTTTAGGGGCATTTTCGTAATTATGGTTAAAAAGGGGCTAATGTTGACTTTTTGACCGAGAGGTCCGATGGCCGAGGGCCAAAGACTGTTACATAGATCGGGACGATACGAATCCATAGACAGGCGGCACACTGAAATCGGACTTCGAACGGGAGAGTTATGGGTCACGGAAGTTCGGTTTCACTATGCTCGTACTTCGAGACGGGGCTGAGTTGGCAATATCTGATTGGGCAGATATTTTAGTGGATCTGCTTAATAAAATAATATTATAATTATTATTATTATATCTAATCTTCCAACATTAAATCCTAGCCGTTCATTTCTATTAAACACTCAATCGTCACCACTCATCTAATCATCTAATCCATCTCTTTTCTCTCATCAGATAAATTCATCTTCATCATTTTCATTTCTTTGTTTTTCCTCACAAACCCGAACCCCCCCCCCCCCCCCCCCCTCCCTTCACCATTTTCTTCAAAACACACAACACCACCACAAACCTCCAACTAGTGTGGCTGTGAGAGTGCTGTGAGGATGACTGAGGACACGGCTGGGGACGACGGCGGCTCACGGCTGGTGAAAACAAGAAAAGGGTAAGTTTTAGTTTTAAAATTCATATTTGGGTTTTGATGATTTTTATTCGATTTCTTTGGTTGGGAAATGTTCCTGGAGGTCTTAGGGTGCTTTTAGGATTGGTTTTGGGGTTGGTGAGGGGCTAGAACAGCCGTGAACGGCGGGGTAAAAATCCGGCCGCCATGGCTGGATTGAAGGTACAGGTTTTTGATTTTTTTTCTTCCGTTTTAAGTCATAGGACTGTAGGTTAGGTTGAGACGAGTATAATGGGACAAACGGGAGGAGAAATGGTGGCCGGAGTGAAGAGAACCGACCGGGTCAAGCCGCGGGTCACGGCGACCCGATTGCAAGGGTCAACCCGGCAAGAGGACAGGGATGACTGATGACGTCATCATGTCAAAGATGACGCCATCATGTCAGATCTGACAATGTCAGCTGACATGTCAGAATATGGACCAATGGGAGCTTTACACATGGCACTGTCAGAGGTGTCAGTGATGACGTTAGCATGACGTTAGCGTTAACTTTTACATTGCCCAGTGCGTGGGGGAGTGTGTGAATAGTGTTATGAGTGGGTCCCATGTCATTTTAAAGGTTTCAACGATCCGAATCCAATGACGGTGGTTTCGGGTCGATCGGAGATCGTTAGGTTGGTCAAATTGAGGTTTTTCACCTCGGGAAACATGTATGAGACACGTTGACTTTTTCGGGAAAGTTTAGGGTTCTTAATATGGACTTGTATAGGTTAGTAGTAACCTTTGGATATCATTTGGACAGGTCAGGATGACCCAGAGAGGTTGGATTGGCTCGGGAGAGCCTATAACACGCAAATCGAGGCGGCAGCTCGGAAGGTCTGTGAGTGGACCTTGTTTTCTAAATTGGTGCATGCATAAATGTTTATTATATGTTTTAAATACTTGTTTGAGATGCGATGAGTGCATTTGGATGTGTGGTTACGTATAGGCACGTATTTCGAGGTTTCGGCCCTATACGGTGCCTATACGGGTCAGTATTTCTTTATCGGTCTAAATGAAATGGTTTTGGATTTCAAAAGGATAAACTCGGGTATGAGACCCATTTGGTTTTGTCTCACATATGACCTTAGATATCGGGCACAGTGCCCAGCTAATGTCATATGTTCGGGCACGAGACCCAGTTATTTTACGGTTTATGATTTCGGGTCAGGGACCCTAGATGGATTTCCAAGTTCATGCCGGTTTATGGGAACCGGCATGACCTTTGGAAAGGTCATTGTGGTTCATGACGGTTTATGGGAACCGGCATGAACCCTTGTCAGGTCATTATGGTACATGACGGTTTATGGGAACCGGCATGAACCCTTGTTCTGGATGTTATGGATCATGTCGGTTCAAGGGAACCGGGCATGAATGTTTATGTTATGTATATATATGTATTCATATACCTTCCTTTACTTCTATTATCTCCTCTGGGGAGGGTCGTTGGCCTGGGTGGACCCTGGACTAGTCACAGAGCACCGACTAAGTGGAGTCACCCCCCAGTTGGGTTCCTTACTCTCAGGAAGGCTATGATTACTATTACCTCGGGTAGGGTCAGTGGTATGCGGACATTGATCCTGACTTTGAGAAGACTCAGATTGAGACCTGGGTAGCACGCGCGTAGCTTTGGAAACCGTGATAGGATTGGTTGTGTGAATTATATGTATATATGATGTATGCTATATGAGATATATGATATGATCTATGATGTGCGTTTACACAGGTTTTGGGCAGTGGCCCGTATGGTTAGTTTCTTATGATTTGGGCTGAGTCCCTTATGGATTTGGGTAGTGGCCCGTGTACTTGATTTCATTATGGTTTTTCTGGATAAATGGTTTTCGAATGCATGCATGCTTTTTATTGAAGGGTACAAATGTCTTCTTATGAAATGTTTTTATAAACTTTGGTTTTTTCCACTCACAGCTTTTAATGTTTTGACTCCCCTTCAGGTTGACATCGGATGTGGACTGTAGCAGAGACCGAGATATCACATACCTCCTCCGGATCCTGGCGTACTCTGATAGCCCGGCAGGGCAAAGGTCGGAAATATCCCTTGTCTAACACTTCGTGTCAAACAGGAGCAGGGTCATCCCGCACTAATCACGGGCGGATTGGGATGGGTCCTGTCACCCGGTCCCCATAAACCGTCATGAACCTTCAAACCATTTGGGCCTTGGCCCGAAATCAATCAAACAGTACATAGGACCTCCGCCCAAACCCAAACATGTGGGAACTCGTCCCAAAACCATCTCATGTGGGTCTCAGCCCAAAACCAATATGCATGGGTCTCAGCCCAACGCCATCTCAGTGAAAACTCGTACAAATATACATATATACATATATATAACCCATCCTAGGCACTTCCGGAGAAGATTCCAACTCGGGGCACACAGCCCCTAGGGAACACATCCCCGATATAGTCACGATGTCTCAATATATATAGAATTATGCATACTAGTAGGGGTCTCACTCCGGGTCCTTTCCCATGAATTCTTCATCTGGGAGGCTCATCTTCGGACCAAGTCCGATCATCTCTCCGGAATCTGGTCCGGTACCACATCATAACGCCCACTCCTGGAACGGGATCCCTATGGGGATACCCACTCTGGTTTGTGGATCGTGACTCTCCAGGTCGACGACTGGAGGAGACCAATCAATCATCTCCTAAGGAGGGTATATACATACTAGTATAAGAAAAACATAAAGCGGGACTCACACCCGACAACACAAATCAACTGGTCCTTCCGCCCGAACATAAGACTCAACAGGGCCTCTAGCCCGATTTCCTAATAACTGGGCATCGAGTTCGAACTCGTAAATCAACTGGGCATCGAGCCCGATATCTCAGGGTCAGTCATGATCCTGATCATAGCAATGCGTGCAACCATCGATCCAGAATCGCTCTCAATCCTGGTATGTCACCGTGAACACATCACTGCCGCGACCATCTCGAGAACATGGTGCACACGTCGTCGATCGATCCTCTAAACCGCCAGCACTCCAAAGTCGAGCCTCCAGTGGCTGCTCCATAACGGGATGCGCATCGTGACCTCTCCGGAAGGAACGCATCCCAATTCGGAGGTGAGCGTCACGTCATCAGTCGCCGTGCACACAGCACCCGTCGCGACCACGACTCAGATCGATAGGTCGTCAATAGGGTCTCATGCCCGAGTCAAAACCAAATCCAATTGGGTATCATGCCCGTTTTTACCTTTTCAAAATTCACTCAAGGAATCCCAAAACACATATTAAAACATATATAAAACATTTATGCATGCATCGATTTCAGAAAGAAAGTCCACTCACAGACCGTCTGCGCTGCCACCTCGATACACGTGCCGTACGCCTTTTTGGATCAACCGTCGTCTTTGGGATTTCCAAACCTGTCCAAGTCACTTTAGAGGGTTACTAAATACTTATATAACCCCTCACTAACGGCCCGTAATTTTTCGGAATTTCTAACCTTCGGACAACTCGAACTATATCGAGACGATGTCCGATTGACTCGAAATCAGTCCCAAAATGTTCGTTACATCGAATAGATGATTTGACATGTTGGAAGTTTCCCTAGAATCCCCAGCACGCGCCGGCTGAAGTGGCTGCGCGTGGGAGCCACGCGCCAGCACTGTAGACCATCTCCTTCCTCGGTTAGGCCGGTCTGAACTGGCCGGCCCGGTTCGACTGTAACGCCCCAGAAAGTCAAAGAATGTAAATTAATAAAATAATATATAGAATGACGTTTTTACCCTTGGATATAATGTGGTCAAAGTTGACTTTTTAAATGATAGGTGTTTTTCACGTAATTCGAGGACCATTGGGTAGGTCTCAATTCCCTGAGTTCGTAGACAGGCAGCACGCCAAAATCGGACTTCGAATTAAGAAGTTATGGTTCTAGAACGAGGAAGGGCATTTCGGTAATTAATGATGTGCAGGAAGGGTAAAAGGGTAATTAGACGGTGAAATTAAATGTTTGGGTTAGCCGTGTATTTCATTAAGGGATAGACTTGGTAGCCGCTTGACTTCTTCGAATAAGACAATGGATAGCTGAATCATGGATTAAGGAAATTGATTAAGTGACAATTGTCACTAAGAGGAGATGGATTAGTGGGTCAGTGAAGGATGAGTAGGAACACAGGTGTGACCGTGGGAGCATTAGCACCGTTTCCATTCGAAATTGATCATGGTAAGTGAATTAGTGATTGAAGTTGTTGTAAGGAACTGGGAGAAGACAGAGAGATACTGGAGAGATTGAGAGATTAACTAGGAAGATAAATTCAGAACACAGAGAGAGAAAGAAGCAGAAAATCGTGAATTTCAGAAAAATAGAGGGAAAATTCGAAGTTTAAATTGTGAGTCGATAGGAGCCAAACCAAGATTAAAACCAGCTTTCTGGAGTCAATTTGAGTCTAACCACATCAAAATTGAAGGCAATTGATCGCGTCTCGACCAAGAACCGAAGTTCCAATTTCTGGAAAAAGTCGAGATTGAGTACGACTATCTACAGGCGAGAACATTCCTGAGGAGTCCGGGGAACGTGCAGGACACGAGTGACGCATTTGGACTTCGTGAGTGGACTTTTTTTTTCTAATCGAGCATGCATAACTGTTTTACTTAGTTATTTTATATTTCTATGTATGATTTCATGATTGTGGTTATGACAGTCCTGCTTTACGTGATGGCACGCTTTTCGATATGAATTATCGTAATTTTACGTATTTCAAGATTATGATTTCTCCTATGTTTTGATGACAGTTTGATGATTTATGCATATTACGTTTTAATGATATTAATGATGTTTTAATTATACTTTATTAATGTGATTTGGAATCTGAATGTGAAATTTGAACATGAGCCCTATTTTGATAAAATGTGATTTCATATTGGTTTTGGAAATTGGTTTATGATGGATTCTGGATTTGCTATAAAGTTACACATGGTTTTGGGTTTAAAGACCCGGATATGGCTGGATCTGGTTTTGGGTTTAATGACCCGGTTGTTGATGTGACGGGGGAGGGCTGACAGGACCCGTCCCAACTGGACGTCAAAAACAGTGGCCGGTCCTGCTCCCGTCTGACAAGTCAACTAAAGGTCCAGAACTACCCTTCAGTGCTCGCTAGACAAGGGATAACTGCGCTGATTTCTGCTGCTACCTCTGCCTCATGATCAGTCCCGAACGTTGCACCACGGCCTGGAGGGTCAAAAAACATAAAAGGTGTGAGTGGACAAAAATGACTTCTGATAAAAACATTTGCCAAAATTACATTCTTACCCTCTAGTTTTCACAAACTTGCATGCATAGCATAAAACATGAGTAATAGTATGAAATCATTCTCGTATGAACAGTGGACCGAATAAAATCAAAACATATTTTCCCATGGTCCGTAAAACTCATGTTCACCAAATCAGTTCATGTTCTAAAACATCAAATCCCGGCTCTTAGGCCAAAACATGTGAAAACATAATCACCTGGCTCCAAGGGCCAAAAACCCATACTCAATACCAGTACGTCATCACAATTAACCTCAATCAGCACTAATCACAAGTGCACAATAAATATATCAATCCAATCAATCCGCACTACTCACAAGTGGACAAAATATCACAAATCACATCTGCACTACTCACAAGTGCACAATCAATCAAACTGCACTACTCACAAGTGCTGCACTACGCGTAGGCCAATATCCAGTCACACTCTCGAGAACAGACACCTCTGGGCTCAACCCCTTCGGGCTCAGTCACCTATGGGTGAACACATCCCCAGGCTCAGACCCATCCAAGTAGTACATCCAGGCTCAGTCTCATCCGAGAAGCTGACTACCATAGGATCGACTCCTGATCCTACAATCACATCCCCTAAACTCCAGTCGTCTGGGTAATCCCCCCAAGCTCCGACCGTTTGGGAATGTCACAATCACAATGAAAACCATCTCGGGAATTACATCCCAAAACATTTCAGTCAAATCTTGTCTTCATACAAAGTCAAGATCCTTTCCGACTGGGTCTCAAAGCCCAAAATACCTTTTACACATAAACCGTTAAAATCACATTTTAAATCAATAAAATAATCCGGAAATCACCATTGACTCACCAAAAAAGTCAAAATATCATTTTAGAAATCGTTTAAACTCCGGGCCTAGCCCAAAACATCATTTGCACGTCCCTCGTAAAACATGCCCGAAAGACTGATTAAAATAATCATAAAATCCCAATAAATCATTAATTTCACAATTTCACAAGTGACTCCAAATCCGAGTCAAAATCACTATTCA
The DNA here is from genome assembly GCA_032719365.1 of Prinsepia uniflora. Taxonomy (NCBI): domain Eukaryota; kingdom Viridiplantae; phylum Streptophyta; class Magnoliopsida; order Rosales; family Rosaceae; genus Prinsepia; species Prinsepia uniflora. The sequence goes on along the minus strand of CM064861.1, from coordinate 51,830,077 downwards.
CTTGGGTTTTCATGCCCAACATATCATTTTCACGCAAATCCATGCGTTGCAACCTCCGTTGCCATTTTCACGTAAATCCACGAAATCGACCATTGACTCATTCCCGAGTCACCACATCATTTTTCAATCCATGACTCAATAATCCGAGTCCAAACATTATTTTCAATCAATTTCAATCCCGGACTCATAAAGCAAGTCCAAACATCATTTTTACCAAATTACGTAATTTCTTGAAAATCGCCCAAAAATAATAATATAATAATCATAAAACCGAGAAATTACCGGATTGAAACATAAATCATGCCCAAGCATATAAAATCATATAATAAGGCATTTAAATCATATATGCATGCATCATGGTTAGAAAATCAAGTCCACTCACACACACCGTCCAAAACGGTCCGTTTTCGAGCTGCACGTTTTTCCGTAAATTCTGGAAATCACAACTCCTGTCCAAAATAATTATAAAGGGTTACTAACATCTCAAAATACATCATATAATTTTCCCCAATTTTTCCGGGATTTAAATACGTATTTAACTCGTAAAACAAAACTTCGGATGCGCGGAATATTATCGAAACAATATCTGATTTCCTCGAAACCAACGTTAAAATGTTCGTTACACTAAGAGGGTCAAAAATCATGTTGACCTCACCTTGAGACTAGGCCGGATGCGCCTTCATGCGCCGCCGTGAGTGGCTGCGCGTGAAATCCACGCGCCTGCTACAGTACTGCCTTCCTCACCCGTTTGTCTGATAAACGGGTCCTTTAACCCGCGACACGACCCGGTTCAATGTCTGTCAATTCTACACCGTTTTCATCAATTCAAACGTCCATTAGCATTGAATTAGTTTGAATTAAGGATCTGTGAACTTAATTACAATCGACCTTACCTCAATCCTCACGATCAAAGATGAACACTCGAAGAACATCCGGCCACTGTTCATCATTCGAACTCCTTCAATTTCAATCGATTTCCTTAAATTGATTCAACCAGAAGCTTCAATGAACTCAGGTAAACATTTTCCCCAACTCAATTGAATCAATTCATGGCTCAAACTCCACGACTCAAACTTGATTCTTCGAAGAACAGCCGTACACTGTGCAATGATGTCACTTCATCAATCTCCAACGTTTTCCTTCAATTGATCCTTCCAGAAGCATCGTGGGATCCTCAGAAACATAATCCCCAGTTCAATTTCATCAATAGAAGCCTCAAATTCCTCGACTCAAGGTCGAAAATTCGAAGATTTCATTCCTTCTGTTCTTGCTTAAATCGACACCAATTCCCTTCGTTCATCGGACCTCCCGATCAAAAAGTCAACATTTGTCCCTAATATGACCAAATTACCAAAATACCCCTCAACTTCCGAACGGCATAACTTTCACCTCGAATGTCGGAATCGAACGTGCCACCTATCTATGAACTCGTGACGTCCCGAACTACGTCACAGTCATCGGTCAAAGTCCATTTGACCGCCCGAACTAAAAGTCAACATTTTGCCCACGCTAGGGGCAAAACAGTCATTTTGCACAATTCGTCCGATTTCACTCAACTAATCCCCGATTAGTCATTCTAAACCATAATTAATTAATATTCAATCCCGACACTCGGGACGGGTCATTACAAGGGCCCTTGATTAATATGTTTTGAGTTTAAAGACTCGGTTACTTGATACCCCCCGAGGCCTATTGATTGTGTTTGGAGTTTTATGACTACGGTTTTTATATGATTCATGTACTTGTTTTCAGATACTTAGTTATGCAGGCGTGTTCGAAAACGGAGGGTGAACTTTGATTTCCGTTAAACTGTTTTCCATAACTCTTTATTTTTAGTCCACTCACACTTTTATGTTTTACTACCCTCCAGGTCGTGGTGCGAGTTTGGGGGCTAACGCCGAGGCAAAGGCATAGAGTTTTCCCCTTGAGTGTATAGTTAGCTCACAAAGTAGGGTTTCATGCTTATTTTGTACAGTTAACTATGCTCTGTGATACTGTTGACTTGTTGTATCGTACGATCTCCCTAGTCTGACAATGTTTGTGATGTAAGTCTTATAGTTCTTTTGGTTTTTGTGTTCGATTGGTAGACGGGAGCAGGATGTTTTCCAATTATCGAGGTGATACTCGGGGTGGGTCCTGTCATCGATTCTGTAACTGGACCGGCGTGACCGGTCCAGTCTCCGACACTGATCATTTTTCGACGTTTTCTTCCCTAATCGATCCTATCCTTCCTATTTTGGTCTTAGGAATCTAAACCTATGAACCAACACTCCTAAAACCTTCAAAACCCGACCAGTTCAACTTGGTTTTCAAGGTCCAGTTTTCCAAACTCCTCCCCCACGGTTTCTCAACCTCCAATCACCCTCAAAATGATCCTAACACAACCCTAGTAACTCAACAAACCCATTACAATCACCCAAAATGGTCCATTACGTTTGAAATGGAAAATAGAAGAAAATCGGGCAAACCGATTACCTTGGTTCGAGTTGGCCTCCGCTATCCAGGGCGGTGCTCCCTTGGCCGGCCACCACCTCCATATGGTACTCACTTCCCTCTCTGGCCTCTCAGTCATGATCAAAGGGTCAAGGGTTTGGATTTGGGGTCGATATTTGATCGGGTTTGATGGATGGGGAAAATGATCGAACAATGAAAGGGGAAGGGATATGCATGACCGTGTTTAGGCTGGGCAATGGATGGGTGACACTTGTCATTCATCCATTGGGCTTGTCCAAAAAGATGGCCCCGCTTGCTGCCAAATAGTCCTCGTCTCGTAAAACGTGCAATAGTTCCCTCGAACTTCCGTGAACCTTAACTTCGTAGTCGAACGTCCAAATTCGACGTGCTGCCTGTCTACGGATTCCTATTGTCCTTATCTACATAACGGTCCTCGTCCCACAACCATCTGACCTCCCGGGTCAAAAGTCAACTGTTGGCCCCTATTCACCCAAAATACCAAAATGCCCCTGATCTTCTGATCGTCACAACTTTTTCCACGGATGTCGGAATCAAACGTCCTACCTGTCTATGAACTCGTGACGTCCCAAAATACGTCACAGTCATCGGCGAAAGTCCATTTGACCGACCGAACAAAAAGTCAACTTTTTGCCCATTCTAGGGCCAAAATCGTCATTTTGCACCGAATGTCCGATAATCCTCGTCTAATCCCCGATTAGTCTCGCTAATCCATCATTAATCCTTAACTAATCCCTTTAATTTGGGATGGGTCGTTACAATCTTCCCTCCTTTAAGAATTTCATCCTCGAAATTCAAACTGCCCGATTTCGACAACCAACTGTGGAAATTCAATCGTGTCTCCGCACACAGCCACTCTCGTGTACAAGTACAAGTCCATCACTATGCCGTACGCGTCGGTATTTATGGTCACCGGAGCCTCCAACGCTCCAACGTAACTCTCATCAGCTGCGTTCCAAACGTTGACTCTCGAGAGCCATCACGTTGACTTTTCAGTCTGATGGTTCTTCTCATCCGACATTCGGAACAGATGTCCTGATCAGCACCCGATCCAAAAACTATGCTCGCTGCTCCCACGGAGCGACACCCAACTTCCATCACTGCCACTGAGTCCACGAGTGTATTCGTGTCTAATCGGCAGCCCTCAGCTCCACTGTGCTCCCGCTGCACACTCTGATCTCGCCTCGCTCTCGAGTCCTCGTACCGTATCGCATCTCACATCACTCAGTGATCTCCACTGCCATCTAGACTCACCTCGAGTCCCAACTATCGTACTACTCATCCTGTCGCCAACCAATCGACGTCTCACCCATCCGGGTGTACACAGAATCCAATCGAATACTTGTCTCAACAGGAAACACACACAGGCAGTAGGGTTCCACCGGCCCGCACGGCCCTGAGTTCTCGGCTCACCAACTATCCGAACCCTCTCTATCAATTCTGCTCGAGCACCCAGCATTCAACGTCCGGTCACTATACCAATATGTCGGAATACATCCGACCATAGTACTCATCGGTCCGATGTTCAATCGTGCGTCACGAGCCAGCCTCAATCCAACACAATCTCTATTCTCAATTCCATCCCGAGGCATCGGCTATTAATATTTTCTAGATTGATACCTATGTATCGTCCTCATTTCACCTTTACTCCCACTTCCAAACTCTATCATCTCACTAACTATGCTAAGGGATCCTTAAAAGTTCTCTTCTGCTCCTAGCTTAGCATAATCAGCAAGGCATTTCACTCCAATGACAACCCGACCTCGGTCTGAATACCTCACGGTCGTCACAGTCACTTTCGTCATCTCGATCATTCTCACATTACTCAATCTGTAACGTCTTGGATACTCGCATGTCACATCACTGGACATGACACCACGAATCATCTGATCTCCAAGTCAATCCAATTGACATCACTATAGTTTTCTTCCTGATCAATCCATATGAGGAAAGTTGAAGATGATGACATCAAAGTCATCCCATGTCATTTTCCGGCATCCAGCACGATCTGTTAAGGAGCAGAAAATGAAAAGTCTCCTTCACCGGCCTCTAAGTCGAGAGTAGTTGCAACCATGTTGGAAGCACACCTAACCTTTCCAACAGTTCTTTTTCCTGAGCTAGAAGTCCTTCTTCCCGACTAAGAGTATTATCTGATAATTACTGTAATGGTTAATCCTTCCCTTCAGGATTAAACACTTCCAGTGATTTCTTCCGGCTTCTCCCCTTGTCGTTCACGTCAGTAACCTAATTCGCACTTTCCAATCCTTATGGGATCCAAAAATAGCGTCTGACATCTGTACCGTCAGTTCACAACGATTACGGGACAGGTACCCTAAAACTAGGTACAGGCCATACTTCGCCAAACCAAGTATTGGGTGTACCTCGCACTGAGCCACTCGAAATCCTCTCCGTCCCGCGTAGTGCCCACTGAACTCGTACGGCCACTATGCTATGGCACGACTACCAACTCGATCACAACAACTTACTCGGACATCATCCGCATGACCGTAAACAAACCAATTCGCCAATCCGTTTATGCCCGTTTATGCACATCCAAAAGGATGTCAATTCATCCTAATCCGATGTGCCACCAGACTACCGAGTCACAACAGGCTCCTGTCGTGATCTGCAGACAACTCTCTATGTACTACTAAGTCAGACCTTCCAGTCACTAATCCTCATGACATTCCTTACGTTGTCCATTCTTTCTGATCCACGACAACTATCGTTAACTATTGTAGTGACCCATTCTATTTCTCACTATCAAATCCTCCTCAAACTAGTGTACACGACACTCAGGAGGCATGGTCAACCGTAGCCAACCAACCATCACCAATTTTCAAGACAAATCTAAATTATCCGACGAATCCTCCTCGTCTTGTAATGGTAGAATCTTACCATGAGCACATCACGACTGAGCTATCCTCAGCTCGTGGCTTGTCGTCTACTCTCGTTAACGTCATCGCATCACCGCCACGCGGAGTGTAAATCAAACCAATCCTAAAACCTCGCTCCTGTCGTTCAATCACCACTTCTCTCTGTTACCTCACAAGGTAGCATGGAACACTGCTCAACTCTGAAGCTCATCTTCTTTTGTAATCGCACTCTGTCTTGACGGAGCCAACTCCCAAACCACTATTCATATTGTGCGTCACTCACGCACCTTCGTATCCTCATCAAGACAAATTGAGTCTATCCAACTCGATATGACTCGACCACGTCCATCGATAGCAGCGTCTGCTACAACCTCGTGCAGACCGATCTCAGAAGCACTCTGCTATCAAGACTCCAAAACTACGTTGTCACTCACCTTCGGCACTAACTGCTCAACACACAACATCCGCCGATCGGTCCACCTCGGAATCTGATCGACAGGTACCGCTTTCCTAGTTACTCGTCCAACCAATCACCGACTAGGGTTAACACAACCCGGATGCTCCCTGTAGCATGTCCATCTCCAATGATCCCTCGCCTCGACTCCGAAGGATCGTCTTACCCCAATACTAGCATCCCAACAACTAGTAACCATAACCTGAGGATCTCGTCTCCTCATAACTCCACGACTCTCAACCAATGGCCTCCACCAGAACTTGGCCATACTCTGAGTCTAACACTGTACAACAACTAGACGTCGTAATAGTATCCTATCGCGTCACACCATAACTACTCTGAGCATCTCTTGCCAGTCGACATCCAGGAAGGATTCGACATACCTCTAAACATAGCATCTCACGCCAAATAGGATCAACGGTCCTATTCCAACTAGTCTCAACTAAGGTCCTCGCGCGTCTGACTGCTCCGGGCAGCACAATCTCGATCCTTGCGGTTCTATCGTGGATGATTCCAATGTCCGACCTCTACCGATTTCACTATGCTCCGTTCCAAGTCCGTCACGATGCCTCAGCGGTCCTGACTCTCAAGCCGTCCTACTGCGTCTACTGATCTACTAGACTACTGGATCCTATTCCAGTAACTATGCGGCTCTAAGCCATTGAATTTTGACGGATAACGATCCTACTCGAGGTTCCGACCTCTCAGAAAACATGGCTTCCTCTGCCAAATTGACCTCACACCATCGCATCGCGTCACACGTACACGGACTAATATCGGTTCGACCGAAATCTCGTACTAGTACCCTAACTATCAGGTTGATGATGGACTGTTACGATTGGAGAGACATCACATCCTCGATCTGTGCGTACACTCTGCTCCGATACCAAGTGGTATCAGAGTACCATGGGTATCAAATGAGCCAACCTGCTATGATATCAAGTTGACCGGACCTGTCCCAAATCCCTCGGGATTAGCGTGGGACGTGCCTGCTCCCGTCTAACACGAAGTGTCAGACTAGGGATATTTCCGTCCTTGCCCAACCGGGCTATCAGAGTACGCCAGGATCCGAAGGCGGAATGTGAATGTCTCGTCTCTGCTACAGCCGCATCCGCGATCAACCTGAAGGGCATTCAGAACAGAAAAGCTGTGAGTGGACAAAACAAATATTTTATAAAAGCATTTCATAAAGACCTTTATACTCTTCATTAAAAACATATGCATGCATTCGAAAACCATTTCTAGGGTTCATGCCCGGTCCCCATAAACCGTCATGAACCATCAAACCATTTGGGCCTTGGCCCGAAATCAATCAAACAGTACATGGTACCTCCGCTCAAACCAAAACATGTGGTAACTCGTCCCAAAACCATCTCATGTGGGTCTCAGCCCAAAACCAATACGCTGGGTCTCAGCCCAACGCCATCTAAGTGAAAACTCGTACACATATACATATATACATATATAACCCATCCTAGGCACTTCCGGAGAAGAGGCCAACTCGGGGCACACAACCCCTAGGGAACACAACCCTGATATAGTCATGATGTCTATATATATATATATATAAGTATGCATACTACTCGAGGTCTCACTCCGGGTCTTCTCCCATGAATTCTCCATCTGGGAGGCTCATCTTCGGACCTAGTCTGATCATCTCTCCGGAATCTGGTCTGGTACCACATCATAACGCCCACTCCTGGAACGGGATCCCTATGGGGATACCCACTTTGGTCTGTGGATCGTGACTCTCCAGGTCAACGACTGGATGAGACCAATCAATCATCTCCTAAGGAGGGTATATACATACTAGTATAAGAAAACCATAAAGCGGGACTCACGCCCGACAACACAAATCAACTGGGCCTTCTGCCCGAACATAAAACTCAATAGGGCCTCTAGCCCAATTTTGCAATAACTGGGCATCGAGCCCGATATCTCAAGGTCAGTCACGATCCCGATAATAGCAATGCGTGCAACCATCGATCCAGAACTGCTCTCAATCCGGGTATGTCACCGTGAACACATCACCGCTGCGACCATCTCGTGACCATGGTGCACACGTCGCTGATCGATCCTCTAAACCGTCAGCACTCCAAAGTCGAGCCTCCAGTGGCTGCTCAATAACGGGATGTGCATTGTGACCTCTCCGGATGGAACGCATCCCAATCCGGAGGTGAGCGTCACGTCGTCCTTCGCCGCGCACACAGCACCCGTCGCGACCACGACTCAGATCGATAGGTCGTCAATAGGGTCTCATGCCTGAGTCAAAACCAAATCTAATTGGGTCTCATGCCCGATTTTAGCTTTTCAAAACCATTTCATGAAAACCGAAAACACACACCAAAATGCACTCAAGGCATCCCAAAACACATATTAAAACATATATAAAACATTTATGCATGCATCGATTTCAGAAAGAAAGTCCACTCACAGTCCGTCCGCGCTGCCGCCTCGATACACATGTCGTACGCCTTTTCGGGTCAACCGTCATCTCCGGGATTCCCAAACCTGTCTAAATCACTTTAAAGGGTTACTAACAACTTATATAACCCCTCACTAAAGGCCCATAATTTTCCAGAATTTCTAACTATTTTTAAACGCGCACAGAAACCTTCGGACCGCCCGAACTATATCGAGACGATGTCCGATCGACTCCAAACCAGTCCCAAAATGTTCGTTACATCGAATAGATGATTTGACATGTTGGATGTTTCCCCAGAATTCCCAGCACGCGCCGCCACGCGCCAGCACTGTAGATCGTCTCCTTCCTCGGTCAGGCTGGTCTAAACCAGCCGGCCCGGTTCGACTCTGCAACTGGACCAGCGTGACCGGTCCAGGCTCCTACACTGTTCATTTTTCGACGTTTTCTTCCTTAATCGATCCTATCATTCCTATTTTGGTCCTAGGAATCTAAACCTATGAACCAACACTCCTAAAACCTTCAAAACCTGACCGGTTCAACTTGGCTTTCACGGTTCAGTTTTCCCAACTCCTCCCCCACGGTTTCTCAACCTCCAATCACCCTCAAAATCATCCTAACACAACCCTAGTAACTCAACAAACCCTTTACAATCACCCAAAATGGTCCATAACGTTTGAAATGGAAAATGGAAGAAAATCGGGCAAACCGATTACCTTGGTTCGAGTTAACCTCCGCCGTCCACAGCGGTGCTCCCTTGGCCGGCCACGGCCTCTCAGTCCTGATCAAAGGGTCAAGCGTTTGAATTTGGGGTGGATATTTGATCGGGTTTGATGGATGGGGAAAATGATCGAACAATGAAAGGGAAAGGGATATGCATGACCGTGTTTAGGCTGGGCAATGGATGGGTGACACTTGTCACTCAACCATTGGGCCTGTCCAAAAAGTTGGGCCCCACTTGCTGCCAAATAGTCCCCATCTCGTAAAACGTGCAATAGTTCCCTCGAACTTCCGTGAACCGTAACTTCGTCGTCGAACGTCCGAATTCGACGTGCCGCCTGTCTACGGATTCGTATCGTCCTTATCTACGTAATGATCCTCGGCCCTCGGTCATCTGACCTCCCGGGTCAAAATTCAACGGTTGGCCCCTATTCACCCAAATTACCAAAATGCCCCCGATCTTCCCATCATCACAACTTCTTCCATGGATGTTGGAATCGAACGTGCCACCTGTCTATGAACTCGTGACGTCCCAAAATATGTCACAGTCATCGGCCAAAGTCCATTTGGCTGACCGAGCGAAAAGTGAACTTTTTGCCTATTCTAGGGGCAAAATCGTCATTTTGTACCGAACGTCCGATAATCCTCATCTAATCCCCGATAAGTCTCGCTAATCCGTCATTAATCCTTAATTAATCCCGTTAATTTGGGAGGGGTCGTTACACTGGGCTTCCATTAAAACCCAAAAATAGAAGCCCATTCCATTAAAAACCAAACTCGGTTTCAGTTCTGTTTTTACTATACAGTTTCAGTTTTCTTTCGGTTCGGTTTTTTTAGGTCTAGTTCCATTTTGGTCCGATTTTCGTCCATCTTTTATGAACCAATTAATATGACTAATCGGAGGTTCGGCCACTTCATCTTGGAAGCACTTTGCATTATGGCTCTTCTAAAGCGTCATATGCCCAATCCTAGCCACTGCATTGCAACCTTTCCCCCAGGTCCGCCTTTATACATCTGCACTACATAATCCGAAGCATCCCTAAAATTTCCAATTCGTTTAATTTATTTTCAGATGATCATTACATGTTTTAAGAAGCCATAAAAAATTTGATAATCACACTTGTAAAGGTAAAAGGTGATCATCAAATTTTAGTCGAAAGATTTCAAACGGACGGTGTGAATTGACCGTTTTGTCCTTAAGAATGGGCAAAAAGTTGACTTTTGACTCGAGTGGTCAAATGGATTTTGACCGATGACCGTGACGTAGATCAAGACGTTGCGAGTCCATAGATAGGCGGTACGTCGAAATCAGACATTCGACGGGAAAGTTATGGGTCTAGGAAGTTTTTCGGCATTATTCATGCAAATCGAGAAAGGACGACACAAGGCAGGATTTGATTGGGGAAAAATATAGGAGGACCCACTAAATGAGTGACAAGTGTCACCCATTTGATTGGCCCAGAACCCAATATTTTGGGTTTATCCTCATCCTTATCAGTCATCTTCATCTCTCTACTTTGTTTCTCCCAAACCTTGTGAAACCGATAACCCGTGAACACCCAAACCCCAAACCCACACCGAACCCCCTAAATCATTATCCTTTGATTGTGACCCGTGAATGAAAATGAAAGGGGACGTTGAGACGATCATGGTGGTGGCCACGACAGAGCAACGCAGCGAGGTAAGGCCAAACTTGAAAATCCTGTTTTTAGTTCAAAAATGGTGAACTTGGTTTTGGTGGGTATTGATCGTTTTAATGGTTTGGGCGAGGTTCTGGGGAATCATACGAACTCAGGGGGCTTGGAATCGCAGGTAACGGTGGCTGGAGTCGATGGAAGAACGAAGTTGCAGGTCCCAATCACTATTCATGCAATCACAAGTATAGGAAGAAACTAGGATTAAAAAGGACTGAAATCGAGGGAGAACCAGCCGGGTTGGGTCGCGAATCTGTACGACCCAGTTGCAGGTAGTCGGGTTGACCCAGCTAGAGGTCAGGGACGAGATGACATCAGCGATGACGTCAGTATCACAGCGTTGACTAACCGTTGACATGACCATTGACCGTGAGTTAACCACGAGCGTAGGGGCGCGTGAGCGTGAATTTCGAGGTGGGAACAGTGTCATTCACATGGTTTCGACGATCCGGATCCAATGGTGATGGTTTCGGGTCGATCAGAGATCATTAGGTTGGTCAAATCGAGGTTTTTCACCTCGCGAAACTTGTCTGGGACACATTGACTTTTCCGAGAGTTTTGGGGGTTTATCTTACAGTCTTATATAGATTGTTAGTGACCTTCAAGTATGATTTGGACAGGATCAAAACTTTCGGAGATGGTGGATTAGCGTCAGGGAGTCTTGGCACGCGTATCGAGGTGGCAGCTAGGACGGTCTGTGAGTGAATTTTTTATTCTAAATAAGATGCATGCATAACTATTTTATATGTTTTATATATGTGATTTCTATGACTATGATTATGGTATTTATAATTTACATATTTGCACGTATTTTGAGGTTTATGGTTTTATACTGTGTTCATACGTGCTGATATTTTTAATATGGTTTAATAGAATGGTTTTGGATTTGAAAATATGGAATCGGGCATGAGACCCATTTGATTTGGAAACTATCGGACTTGGAGTCCATAATTTACGAGATATCGGACTGGAGGCCCATTTGGTTTACATGATCGGGTTTGAGGCCCAGTTGGTTATGATATCGGACATGAGTCCCAATTGTGGTTTATATATGCGATTTTGGGTACAGAGACCCTAAAATGGATTTGGATTTGTGGTTATTTTATGGAAATTCCAGGCATGGCCCCTTTGAAAGATTTTGAAAGGATTTTATAAAATGTTTTCTATATACCATCCTTATTTGAGGATATGTAGATGGTCTCCTCTAGATGTCTGGGACACTGTGACAGGACCCATCCCAATCCCCCCGGGATTAGTGCGGGATGACCCTGCTCCCGTCTGACACGGAGTGTCAGACAAGGGATAATTTCGACCTTTGCCCTCCCGGGCTATCAGAGTACGCCAGGATCCGGAGGAGGCATGTGATATCTCGGTCTCTGCTACAGTCCACATCCGATGTCAACCTGAAGGGCAGTCAAAACATTGAAAACTGTGAGTGGACAAAACAAAAAGTTTATAAAACCATTTCATAAGACATTTGTACCCTCCACTAAAAAGCATGCATGCATTCGAAAACCATTTATCCAAAAACAAACCATATGTGGGACTAAGCCCAAAGCAGATATAAACCAAGGTCGAAAGGACCACAATGAAAACGACCATACGGGCCACTGCCCAAATCCATAAGGGACTCGGCCCCAAACCATAAAAAAACCAAGTACACGAGCCACTATTCAAATCCTGTGCACACCTGTGCACACCACATATCATATATCATATATACATATAAGTCACACAACCAATCCTGTCACGGTATCCAAAGCTACGCGCGTGCTACCCAGGTCTCAATCCGAGTCATCTTAAAGTCAGGGTCAATGTCCGCAGACCACTGACCCTACCCGAGGTAATAGTAACCATAGCCTTCCTGAGAGTAAGGAACCCAACTGGGGGTGACTCCACTCAGTCGGTGCTCCGTGACTACTCCGGGGTCCACCCAGGCCAACGACCCTCCCCGGAGGAGATAATAGAAGTAAAGGAAGGTAGATGAACATATATATACATAACATAAACATTCATGACCGGTTCCCCTGAACCGTCATGATCCATAATATCCATAATCAGGTAACATGCCAGTTCCCATAAACCATCATGTACCGTAATAACATAACCGAGGTAACATGCCGGTTCCCATAAACCGTCATGTACCGTAATAACCAACAAGGGTTCATGCCGGTTCCCATAAACCGTCATGAACCACGATACCATAACAAGGGTTCATGCCGGTTCCCATAAACCGTCATGAACCTGGGAATCCATTTAAGGTTCCCTGACCTGAAATCAAAACCGTAAAGTGACTGGGTCTCGTGCCCGAACATAGGACATCAACTGGGCACCGTGCCCGAAATCCGAGGTCATATGCCCGAGACAAAACCAAATGGGTCTCATACACGAGTTTATCCTTTTGAAATTCAAATCCAGTTCATTTAAATCAATACAGAAATACAGACCCGTACAAGCACCGTATAAGGCCGAAACCTTGAAATACGTGCTTATACGTAACCACATACAAATGCACCCATGGGATTACAAACAAGCATTTAAAACATATAATAAACATTTATGCATGCACCAATTTAGAAAACAAGGTCCACTCACAGACCGTCTGAGCTGCCGCCTCGATACGCGTGTCATACGGCTCCCCGAGCCGATCACCGTCACCGGGACTCCCGAACCTGTCCAAATCGTAATAGAAGGTTACTAACTACTTGATTAACCTCCTACCAAAGCCCCGCAATTTTTCCGATTTTCTAACTATTTTTAAAACCGAACCTAAACCTTCCGATGCCTCGAAAAATATCGAGACGGTGTCCGATCGACATGAAACCAGTCCCAAAATGTTCGTTACATCGAATAGATGATTTCATATGTTGGAACCTTCCCCAGATTCCCTGCCACGCGCCCTCACGCGCCGCCTGAAGTGGCTGCGCGTGGGCTTCACGCGCCGCCTGAAGTGGCTGCGCGTGGGCTTCACGCGCCGCTACAGTACCTGCTGACGTCATCGCTGACGTCATCTGACAGCTGTCAGGTCTGACATGTTAGACTCTAATAGGTGCCACGTGTCAAGCTCCCATTGGTCCACGTCACTGTGCTGTCAGTGCCATGTGGCAGTCTGACATGTGCCACGTGTCATCACGGCACTGGTCCACGTCAGTGCCACGTGTCAGCCCCTGATTGGGCCACGTCATTGACATGTCAGTGCTGACTGTTCACTGACATGTGACACGTCATCATGCCACGTCACCACCTTCAACCACTCGACGGGTCGACCCGAACCCTGCAACCGGGTCGCCGTCACCCGCGACTTGACCCGACCGGTTCTCCGCCGTCCGTCCACCAAAATCGTTCCCGTTTGTCCCATTCTCTTCGTCTCTCCCTAACCAAGAGTTCTAGGACCTTAGAATGGAAGGGAAACATCAAAAACTAACCCTTCAAGATTGGCTATGGCGGGTGAGTTTTCCCTCGCCGTTCACGGCCGTTCCAGGCCACCCCAAGCCCCAAAACCAATCCTATTGACCTCCTAGGACTACCAGCAACCTAACCCAATCCTTGGAATCAGCTAAAAACCATTAAAACACAATTTCAAATTTTTGAAGTTTTCTTACCTCACGGGTTCGGCTCCGCCGTGTCCTCCGCCGCCTGCCACCGTCCAGCCTCTCAGCCCTCCGCTTCTCACACTCCTCACGATCATATTATCTCCTAGGGAATGGTGGTATGTGTGTGTGCTGCTTGGAGAAAAATGAAGATAATGGTGAAGGGGGGGTTTCGGGTTTTAGGAAAAAGAAAGAAGAATGAAGTGATGATGAAGATGGTGAAGGATGAAGGATGAAGGCTGATCGGATGTGAGGGAGATGGGATGGAGGGTGTGGATTTAAAAATGAATTTGGAATGGATGGTTAGGATTAATGGTTGTTAGGTTTAATTATAAAATAACTAAAATAATAATATTTTATTATATAGATCCACCAATTGGGGGAGTTAGCCAATAGGATGAGTGACACTTGTCACTCATCCATGGGACCCACTAAAATATCTGCCCAATCAGATTTCGCCAAATCATCCCCGTCTCGAAGTTCGTGCATAGTGAAATCGAACTTCCGTGACCCATAACTCTCTCGTTCGAAGTCCGATTTCAGTGTGCCGCCTGTCTATGGATTCGTATCGTCCTTATCTACGTAACAGTCTTTAGCCCTCGGCCATCGGACCTTTTGGTCAAAAAGTCAACATTTTACCCACGCTAGGGGCAAAACGGTCATTTCGCATCGTTCGTCCGATTTAGCCTAACTAATCACCGATTAACCTCACTAATCGTGATTAGTCACTAATCTAATCATGGAATTTGGGACGGGTCGTTACAACCTTCCCTCCTTAATTAATTTCGTCCCGAAATTCCAACCGATCTAATTCTAACCGTTCTTCCCTCCTTAATTAGTTTCGTACTTGAAACTTCAACTATCTCGATTCCACAACCACCTCGTGGAAAGTAGAATCGACCTCGAAACACACGTGTACACTCGTACACCAACTAACCAGAATAAAACTCGTCTGCAACCAGACGTACCACTAACACTCACGTCGTATCGACTACATTCGACCACGTCGAATGACTGTAATCGTACGTTCCGAATTGACATCACTTGTCAAATCTATCGTTTTCGTTGACACAATCAACTCAAAGGTTCCTTTTCTCACTCACTAACTATCCTGACGTCTGCTCCCACTGGGAGTCACCAAAACTCACTAACCGATCCACGCTGACACCTTCGACAAACTGTCACCACTTGACAGTCGTCAGTCAAGACTAACACGATACACTTGTGGTTACACTAACCACCAACTTACTCAACCATGAGTGAACACTAACCAACCATGCACTCGACCTGTGTGTAACTAGACCCATCGAAATACCATGACCCACTGCACAGTATCCAATGTCCAGTCCACGACCTCAACTAATCCGATGGTATCAGAACCAATCCGACTACCAATACGCTCACCTACATACCACTGGTATAACCTATATACTGTCACCAGGAACGACAAGTCTGCCTAGTATCGTACCTCGAACAACGTACAAGATACGTACATCAATACCAACTTGACTACAACCACAACAATAACAACCACACGACCACCTAGGTCGTAGCCAACACGTTCCTATTATGGAGTCCATTATTCCAATCCCGGATTAGACAAATCGAAACTCCAACCCATCATCTATTTCCAAATCCGAATCCGCAATTTCGTAAGAAAGCCCGGATCCAAACCCAGAAATCATATCTATAATCATGTTCAAATTCGAATCCGAAATCATCATTCCGTAAACCGGAATTTGGAATAACCATTCCGAACCCAAATCCATAAAAGGAAATCCACTGTCAAGCTCCAGAATCAAATCCTGAATCGTCACCCAGAATCCGATTCCAAAACCCAAATCTAGAAATCCTCTTTCAAGTTCCAAAATCAAATCCTGAATTGTCATCCAGAAATCTGATTCCAAAACCTGAAATATCTTTTACGTCTACCCAGACGCACTAAACCGAACCTATCGGTTACCTGCTCAACCGATTACCACATTACAATCGATTGACTTCATAGGGAAGCCAATCCCAACCTCAACACAACACTAGGTCTGACAATATCCGACCACGTCGGAAAACTACTCATCGGACAACTACTCAGGCGAGTAGTAAACCCTATGGGATTTACCTCGAAAAGAAGCCCAGTCCCATCATCCTCAACTCAAACATCCCAGTAAGAGTAATAAACTCTCCAAATATCTGGATCATCCAAATCACGATCCAGATCCAACACTACGTCAACCGACCATAGACGTCACGATCCCCGATCGTCACGACGTCCAAAGTCCTCAACCATTTCCCACATCTAAACAGATTAGTCAACGACGAGACACGCCGAGACTGTGGGTTCTCACTGATTACCTCGTATCGACCCTTGGCATTCCACCTAGAAAATCAAGGATGATACAAGACTATGACATCAAAATTCATCCTATGTGAATACAACCAAATTCATTGCACTCACATCGCCATGTAAACCAACATCGTCTGCCACCAGGCAGAAAATGAGAAATTTCAGTCACTTAACTTCGATATACTCGATTCCTCTTGATGACCCAAAACAAATCTCGGGTTCACCAACCAATACACGACCAATGTACTGGTGTCACAACCATCATCTACCGTCATCTGCCGTCATCTACCGTGGTAGAAACTGAGAAGTCACCCAAAATGACATCGACATACCCATTACCAATGCGGAAAACCCGCATTTCTCTCGTCACCTCAATCACAACCTCTCGCGATTCCGAAGTTCCAATCTGGTTGGAAACAACATACCCGGACATCAACCACGTGTCCCCTAACCAATTTAACTCTATTTGAGATCCACTCTGGGACCACAAACACCGAACATATGCCCATCACGACGGATGTCACATCCCGACTCGTAACTCACCGTCCCCACAATTACCGGCACCAGCACTAGCACGAGTACCAGTACCAACGTACTATCACTAACACTAGTATCAGCACACAGGCATCCACACTAGTATCTGTATCAGCATCGGCACACCTGTTGCAAATCTGACAACCCTGGATCTCCACTCATACTGAACGACGATCCCGTACATCTACTCATATTGGAGAAACTCTGCCTCTCTCGTACCCAACAACTCTGGGTACAGTCACCCTGACATCTCATACGGGAAAAGGAAACGTCCCCTGAACGTCCCGGATTCCCAACAACTGTAACTACAACCACTCACGGTAATAGCGCCTACCACACACTCGTGCAGACCTAACTACCAGAAATCACAATCAAGATTCACGTCTAACGGAATCAATCGATCGTACTAACTACACTGTATCCCCGCTCCGGGATTCCATTGACAAGTACCAACCCTGATAACTTGTCCAAATCAAACTCTACCAGTCGTAACCCGACTAACCCAATGTCGTCTACCAGGTCATCCATGACCGTAGTTGTACCAACAATCCATCACAACTAATGTGGCACGACAACCTACTAGGTCTAACCGATAAGTACAACCCCGACTGCAGAGTGCAGTCCCAACACAGGCTGACATGACTAGACCGACTAACGAACCCAAATCCGAATAGTCGTCAAAGTCACACCACTCGTCAACTCACATTTCTGAACCATACACCCAAGGTAGGGTTCCACAATCACTAACTAGAGTTCCTCAGAACCCAACTGTGAAAAGCAGTAAAATCAACAATCTGACCGACCCCTCGATCTTGACATCGTAAGGATGTCAATCCAATCATACCGTCAATCCAACTAGGATTTCACAAAACCGACAGCTAACTGCCGACCGCAGTAAATCCATCTAACCCAACCAAAGTCCGACCATCGAGTGGTCGCAACTCCAAACCAGTCGTCGGAACCGATCCTACGACATCGTGAAGACGATCCCAACTAACCGTCTCACGATCCAAAACTCTAACGTAATACTACGTTCACCATTCGTAGGGTTCCACACTGTCAATACCGACAGAACTATGGTAACCCCGACATCTAGTGCCAAACCAAGACGTTCCACGATACAAACCTACTAACTATCGTACCGGCACCACAACATCAGGTTGACCACGAACTGTAGCCCATTGAGATATCACATCCTCGACCTGCGTACAGAGTAATTCGTAAAATACGCTCTGGAATTCAGAGTAACATGAGCAACCATGCTCTGATAAGTAATCCTATGCTCTGATACCACGTTGACAGGACCCATCCCAATCCCCCCGGGATTAGTGCGGGATGACCCTGCTCCCGTCTGACACGGAGTGTCAGACAAGGGATAATTTCGACCTTTGCCCTCCCGGGCTATCAGAGTACGCCAGGATCCGGAGGAGGCATGTGATATCTCGGTCACTGCTACAGTCCACATCCGATGTCAACCTGAAGGGCAGTCAAAACATTAAAAGCTGTGAGTGGACAAAACAAGAGTTTATAAAACATTTCATAAGGAAGACATTTGTACCCTTCACTAAAAAGCATGCATGCATTCGAAAACCATTTATCCAAAACAAACCATATGTGGGACGAAGCCCAAAGCAGATATAAACCAAGGTCGAAAGGACCACAATGAAAACGACCATACGGGCCACTACCCAAATCCATAAGGGACTCGGCCCCAAACCATAAAGAAACCAAGTACACGAGCCACTGCTCAAATCCTGTGCACACCTGTGCACACCACATATCATATATCATATATACATATAAGTCACACAACCAATCCTGTCACGGTATCCAAAGCTACGTGCGTGCTACCCGGGTCTCAACCCGAGTCATCTCAAAGTCAAGGTCAATGTCCGCAGACCACTGACCCTACCCGAGGTAATAGTAACCATAGCCTTCCTGAGAGTAAGGAACCCAACTGGGGGTGACTCCACTCAATCGGTGCTCCGTGACTACTCCGGCGTCCACCCAGGCCAACGACCCTCCCCGGAGGAGATAATAGAATTAAAGGAAGGTAGATGAACATATATATATATAACATAAACATTCATGACCGGTTCCCCAGAACCGTCATGATCCATAATATCCATAATCAGGTAACATGCCGGTTCCCATAAACCGTCATGTACCGTAATAACATAACCGAGGTAACATGCCGGTTCCCATAAACCGTCATATACCGTAATAACCAACAAGGGTTCATGCCGGTTGCCATAAACCATCATGAACCACGATACCATAACAAGGGTTCATGCCGGTTCCCATAAACCGTCATGAACCTGGGAATCCATTTAAGGTTCCCTGACCTGAAATCAAAACTGTAAAGTGACTGGGTCTCGTGCCCGAACATAGGACATCAACTAGGCACCGTGCCCGAAATCCGAGGTCATATGCCCGAGACAAAACCAAATGGGTCTCATACCCGAGTTTATCCTTTTGAAATTCAAATCCAGTTCATTTAAATCAATATAGAAATACAGAACCGTACAAGCACCGTATAAGGCCGAAACCTTGAAATACGTGCTTATACGTCACCACATACAAATGCACCCATGGCATTACAAACAAGCATTTAAAACATATAATAAACATTTATGCATACACCAATTTAGAAAACAAGGTCCACTCACAGACCGTCCGAGCTGCCGCCTCGATACGCGTGCCATACGGCTCCACGAGCCGATCACCGTCACCGGGACTCCCGAACCTGTCCAAATCGTAATAGAAGGTTACTAACTACTTGATTAACCTCCTACCAAAGCCCCGTAATTTTTCTGATTTTCTAACTATTTTTAAAACCGAACCTAAACCTTCCGATGCCCCGAAACATATCGAGACGGTGTCCGATCGACACGAAACCAGTCCCAAAATGTTCGTTACATCGAATAGATGATTTCATATGTGGAACCTTCCCCAGATTCCCTGCCACGCGCCCTCACGCGCCGCCTGAAGTGGCTGCGCGTGGGCTTCACGCGCCGCTACAGTACCTGCTGACGTCATCGCTGACGCCAGCATGAAGGCATGCTGACGTCATCTGACAGCTGTCAGGTCTGACATGTCAGACTCTGACAGGTGCCACGTGTCAAGCTCCAATTGGTCCACGTCACTGTGCTGTCAGTGCCACGTGGCAGTCTGACATGTGCCACGTGTCATCACGGCACTGGTCCACGTCAGTGCCACCTGTCAGCCCTTGATTGGGCCACGTCACTTACATGTCAGTGCTGACTGTGCACTGACATGTGACACGTGTCGGATGATGAGTGGTCCACATCACCTGACAATCTGACAGGTGCCACGTCATCATGCCACGTCACCACCTTCAACCACTTGACGGGTCGACCCGAACCCTGCAACCTGTTCACCGTGACCCTCGACTTGACCCGGCCGGTTCTTCGCCGTCCGGCCACCAAAATCATTCCAGTTTGTCCCATTCTCTTCGTCTCTCCCTAACCTAGAGTTCTAGGACCTTAGAATGGAAGGGAAACATCAAAAACTAACCCTTCAAGATTGGCTATGGCGGGTGAGTTTTCCCCCGCCGTTCACGGCTGTTCCAGGCCACCCCAAGCCCCAAAACCTAGCCTACTGACCTCCTAGGACTACCAGCAACCTAACCCAATCCTTGGAATCAGCTAAAAACCATTAAAACACAATTTCAAATTTTTGAAGTTTTCTTACCTCACGGGTTCGGCTCCGCCGTGTCCTCCGCCGCCTGCCACCGTCCAGCCTCTCAGCCCTCCGCCTCTCACACTCCTCACGATCATATTATCTCCTAGGGAATGGTGGTATGTGTGTGTGCTGCTTGGAGAAAAATGAAGAAAATGGTGAAGGGGGGTTTCGGGTTTTAGGAAAAACAAAGAAGAATGAAGTGATGATGAAGATGGTGAAGGATGAAGGATGAAGGCTGATCGGATGTGAGGGAGATGGGATGGAGGGTGTGGATTTAAAAATGAATTTGGAATGGATGGTTAGGATTAATGGTTGTTAGGTTTAATTATAAAATAATTAAAATAATAATATTTTATTATATAGATCCACCAATTGGGGGAGTTAGCCAATAGGATGAGTGACACTTGTCACTCATCCATGGGACCCACTAAAATATCTGCCCAATCAGATTTCGCCAAATCATCCCCGTCTCGAAGTTCGTGCATAGTGAAATCGAACTTTCGTGACCCATAACTCTCTCGTTCGAAGTCCGATTTCAGTGTGCCGCATGTCTATGGATTCGTATCGTCCTTATCTACGTAACGGTCTTCGGCCCTCGGCCATCGGACCTTTTGGTCAAAAAGTTAACATTTTACCCACGCTAGGGGCAAAACGGTCATTTCGCATCGTTCGTCCGATTTAGCCTAACTAATCACCGATTAACCTCACTAATCGTGATTAGTCACTAATCTAATCATGGAATTTGGGACGGGTCGTTACACACTGGGGAAGTCACGACGCATTGCCTGCGAGGGGTCATTGCACGGAGCGACCGTACCGTATAGTGATTCAGGAGCAGGATTGCTATTATTAGACATCTGGGATGTCAGAGATTGACCCGGAGAGACCCCGAGTAGCACGCGTTACTTAGACCGTGAGATGACGTCTGAGACGTCAAGCGTTTGGGATGCTAGGCATCTGGGATGCCAAGTATGGGTATTTGGATTACAGATTTATTGGATTGATGAAATGGTATTTCTGTGTTTATGGATTTCGGTTGTGGCTCACACGATTTGGATTTACGATTTTGGGCTGAGTTCCTAGACTTGGTGCTTTTACGGTTTTGGGCTAAGGCCCCAAGGTTTTTGAAGGAAATGATTTTGGTTTTATAAACGTCTTTATTATTTTTGAATTGACTGGTTTTCGTATGCATGCATGCTTTTTACGTGAATGACATAAATGTCTTCTTATGAAATAATTTTTTATTAAATTATTTATTTTCGTCCATTCACAGTTTTTATGATTTTTAATGTCCTTCAAGTTATCGCGGTGCGGGCTGTAGTGGTGACCAAGACATCACACTCCGCCACTGATCCGAGCCCGCTCTGGAAGCCCCGAATAGGTTGTTGGTTCAGGTTATCCCTTATCTGGCCTTCGCGTTACACGGGGGTTAGACGGGTGTCTGGCCCTTCGTGTCACACGTGGGTTAGACGGGAGCATGACACATCCTGACAGGACCCGCCCCGATCCCACGGGGACCACAAGGGGACGTGCCCTGCTCCCGTCTGACACCCAAAATAACATACCAATTTTAACCTCAAACGTTCAAATGCATAAATAACCAAATTAAAGTTATACAACAAATCCAAATTTAACAGACGTCAGACAAGGGATGAAAACCAAAATTACAATTTCCAAGCACGACTCTAAAATTATCCTGCGGGTCAAACCACCCGACAGGGGTTCAGATACGCAGAAGTAGATCTATGCCTCAGCCTCAGGATCCTCCTCTACCTCAGTAGCACAGCCTGGAGGGGTTACCAAAACATTAAGGGTGAGTGGGCCGAAACTCAAGTTTATAAAACCGTTTAATAAGTAAAACATATAATTTACCCCTCCGTTTTCCAAACATGCATGCATCAGAATTTAAAACCATAAATCATATAATATGAACCATAAGGTATGTAATAAAACCATAAACATAATTATAGCCACTGCACTATACCCTCCAATCCCGACATCCCCTATGTCTGACGTCCCTGACGTCCATTAAGGTCACAGTCCCAAGGCTACGTGTGCCACTCGGGGTCTCAATCCCGAATCCAATCCCCGAACCCTGTCCGGGTACGGCATCTCAGATGCCTAACGTCCTAGATGCTCGACGTCCCTGACGTCAAATTATAGCAATCCTGCTCCTGAGTCATTTTACGGTCCGGTTCCTCCATAGAATGACCCCTCGCAGGCAATGCGCCGTGACCGCTCCGGGGTGCCACATCCGGAGGAGACAGTATCATAAGAGTGGATCTATACAGTGCAGTACCAAATACATTTTATTGATATCCACATGCAAAACAATATACATAGATAAAATCCAAACCGATCTTTAAGTTTCATCAAACGGGTCTCAAACCCAAATACCGTGAAACGTGCCATAATCATAATTTCAATACCATCAAAACCGTTTCTTGATTCCAGCATGTGAATATATATGTAAATCAGAAAACATTTAAGCATGCAAGGGTTTAATGAAATCGGGCCTACTCACAGTACGATCTTGCGGTGAATCTGCGCGTACGGACCTGTACCGGGATTATCGTACAATTCCTGTCAGTCCAAATCACACGTAAGGGTCACTATAAGTCTTAAACATTTATCTCAAAAGTCCGAAACAGAAACCGGCTCGGGGAAACCGTCCAACACATTTCCCGAGACAACCGGCCCTAAACTGACCCTCCTAACTATCTCAGATCAACATGGTTAATTCACCAAAAATGTTCTGAATGATGATAGGAATAAAAGTCATGTTGATCATGATCGGAGATAAAGCCCCAACGCGCCCTCACGCGCCGCCCAAAGTGGCTGCGCGTGAAAGTCACGCGCCGCCCAAAGTGGCTGCGCGTGAAAGTCACGCGCCTGACACTGTAGCTACTACAGTGTCATCTCCTTCACCCGATAGCCTGCAATACGGGTTTGCCACCCGCGGCTTGACCCAGTTAATTGACCCTCAATTTCCACTCGATTTCACTTGTATTTGATCCAAACATGTTCATTAACTATCCAATTTAGGTTCTGAGTCAAAAATCAACCTCAATGGTCCCTTAAATGGACCCTCGACCCGTGATCACCCAAACGGGTTGATCACCACAACTCATTGATTCCAACACCAATATCAAATTAACTTCACGGTAAGCATCCTAGGGTTGAAACGAACTGAAAAACACAATCAATTGAACCAACACTCACCTGGAAGTAGTCGTCCAATCCTTTGAAATTCCTCTAAACACTACAGTCACCGTCCCAGCTCACCCGTGGCTGATTGCCTTCGATTTCGATATGGATGTGTTCTAAACACTTCCAGAAAGCTAACCCAAGCCCTGGTTTGGTCCAACAAGCACCAGAAATCAAAACCCGATTTTCCCTCCAATTTTCCAGAAATGGTTTTCTCTGGTTTTCCTCTCCAATTCTCAGCCCTCACTGCAGCAGAGTGAAGCACACATAAATCCCACTCAGTTTAAAAAAACCTTGCCAGCCAACAGCTCGTGGAAGCCTCACTATCCACTGAGAAATGTTTCCCGCAAAAGTTCGAATCTTGAATTAACAAATGGTGTCCATGTTCAGCCATGTTCTTATGCCTATAGGGCTTTAAACAATCCCAACTTTCCAGCTCACACACTGATTAATCAATTGGGACACAGAACCACCGCACACGGTAGTGCAGCAATTGTTCCCCCGCGGTTGCTACAGTGACCAGGGGTGAAATGACCAAAATGCCCCTAGTTCAGAAATTACCAAAATGCCCTTCACTTTCCAGACCCGTAACTCCGCCATCCGACGTCCGATTTCAGCGTGCCACCTGTCTACAGACTCAGGGCGTCGAGACCTACCTAACGATCCTTGAGTCGTGTGAAAATTAGTTTCCAAACGAAAAGTCAACATTTTCGCCCCCATCGTCCAAATTACGGTAATGCCCCTGAACTTCCGATAGTCATAAATTTTTCCCTGATCGTCCGAATTGGACGGGCCACATGTCTATGGACTCGTGACGTCCCGAAATACGTCACGGTCATTGGTCAAAGTCCGTTTGACCCACCAATCAAAAAGTCAACAATTTGGCAATACCATTCACAGGGGTAAAAGCGTCAATTCATACATTAATTTACAATATTGAAATCCTCGAATTTCCTGGGCGTTACACATCTCGCGTTAATCTCAGAGGGATTGAGATGGGTCGTGTCAATATTCATAGGTGATCATTACATGTTTTTTTTCTACTATATCAGTATATTTTCCTTTAATTTATAACTATTTTGGGTGTGTTTTTAATGGGTTTACAGTGCCATTAGTGCTAATGATTTTGTGGTATCTCACTTTAGCGTATAGTGGAAACTCATGAGTTTTGAATCTAAAATAAAATTAGAACTAATGTATAATTGTAGTAAAAAGGTTAATTTAATTTATAATTGTTTTGGGTTTTTTTTAATGGGTTTACGGTGCCATTAGTGCTAATGATTTTGCGGTATCTCACCTTAGCGTATAGTGGAAACTCATGAATTTTGACCCTAAAATAAAATTAGAACTAATGTATAACTCTAGTAAAAAGGTTAATTTAATTTATAATTGTTTTGGGTGTGTTTTTTTTAATGGGTTTACGGTGCCATTAGTGCTAATGATTTTGCGGTATCTCACCTTAGTGTATAGTGGAAACTCATGAATTTTGACTCTAAAATAAAATTAGAACTAATGTATAACTCTAGTAAAAAGGTTAACTTAATTTATAATTGTTTTGGGTGTGTTTTTTTTAATGGGTTTACGGTGCCATTAGTGCTAATGATTTTGCGGTATCTCACCTTCGCGTATAGTGGAAACTCATGAGTTTTGACCCTAAAATAAAATTAGAACTAATGTATAACTTAACTTAATTTATAATTGTTTTGGGTGTGTTTTTTTTAATGGGTTTACGGTGCCATTAGTGCTAATGATTTTGCGGTATCTCACCTTAGTGTATAGTGGAAACTCATGAATTTTGACTCTAAAATAAAATTAGAACTAATGTATAACTCTAGTAAAAAGGTTAACTTAATTTATAATTGTTTTGGGTGTGTTTTTTTTAATGGGTTTACGGTGCCATTAGTGCTAATGATTTTGCGGTATCTCACCTTTGCGTATAGTGGAAACTCATGAGTTTTGACCCTAAAATAAAATTAGAACTAATGTATAACTTAACTTAATTTATAATTGTTTTGGGTGTGTTTTTTTTAATGGGTTTACGGTGCCATTAGTGCTAATGATTTTGCGGTATCTCACCTTCGCGGATAGTGGAAACTCATGAGTTTTGACCCTAAAATAAAATTAGAACTAATGTATAACTATAGTAAAAAGGTTAACTTAATTTATAATAATTTTGGGTGTGTTTTAATGGGTTTACGGTGCCATTAGTGCTAATGATTTTGCGGTATCTCACCTTAGCGTATAGTGGAAATTCATGAATTTTGACCCTAAAATAAAATTAGAACTAATGTATAACTCTAGTAAAAAGGTTAATTTAATTTATAATTGTTTTGGGTGTGTTTTTTTTAATGGGTTTACGGTGCCATTAGTGCTAATGATTTTGCGGTATCTCACCTTAGTGTATAGTGGAAACTCATGAATTTTGACTCTAAAATAAAATTAGAACTAATGTATAACTCTAGTAAAAAGGTTAACTTAATTTATAATTGTTTTGGGTGTGTTTTTTTTAATGGGTTTACGGTGCCATTAGTGCTAATGATTTTGCGGTATCTCACCTTCGCGTATAGTGGAAACTCATGAGTTTTGACCCTAAAATAAAATTAAAACTAATGTATAACTTAACTTAATTTATAATTGTTTTGGGTGTGTTTTTTTTAATGGGTTTACGGTGCCATTAGTGCTAATGATTTTGCGGTATCTCACCTTCGCGGATAGTGGAAACTCATGAGTTTTGACCCTAAAATAAAATTAGAACTAATGTATAACTCTAGTAAAAAGGTTAACTTAATTTATAATAATTTTGGGTGTGTTTTAATGGGTTTACGGTGCCATTAGTGCTAATGATTTTGCGGTATCTCACCTTAGCGTATAGTGGAAATTCATGAATTTTGACCCTAAAATAAAATTAGAACTAATGTATAACTCTAGTAAAAAGGTTAATTTAATTTATAATTGTTTTGGGTGTGTTTTTAATGGGTTTATGGTGTCATTAGTGCTAATGATTTTGCGGTATCTCACCTTAGCGTGTAGCAGAAACTCACGAGTTTGACTCTAAAATAAAATTAGAACTAATGTATAACTCTAGTGAAAAGGTTAATTGATGCTAATGTGCATAATTCTCTCCCGAATATTGTTATGAAAAACAGTTAAGAGGCATGGAAAACCAAATAAATTACGTTTGTGACATCAATGTGTATAATCCAATATTTAAAATGGGTGTTAAAAAAAATTAGGAGTAGAAGTAGACAACCAAACAAATTATACTGACCATTCTATAGGCATGTTCACGAGAACGCAATCTTCTATTTCCCGTCTGATAATAAAAGTAGAGGACTGAGTTTTCGATCAATCTTTTTTTCAGCAATCCAAACGGTGTTTGTGGTTATTGGGTGCCAACTTTTCTTTGAACTGTTCAAGTGAACCTCACACAGATGATAAGTAGCAATATCATCATCTCATATAATTATTAATTTCTACAACCAAATCAATGGAAACAATTTTAGTTTTGTGAATTTGAATATTATCCGCATAAATCTTCTCCTATATCTTTCTGTTGTCTCTAAATGGTAAACATAAATGTATGAAACTATGTGAACCAACTAAGTGGTTATTCTTGTGGTGTCTCAGGAAACAAGAACTTGGAAAAATCCTCATCTGCAAAGCCAACACTAGGATCCTTCCCTTCTCTGATCACCTTCCTAACATTCTCTATCCTCTCAAGAATTCCCTGTACAGCGAGATCAAACGCGTCTTCGGTCCCTAATCTAGACCTCGGATCTCCATAAACAAGCTTTGGTATTAGCTTTATAACCTCCTCTCTCATTGCAAGTTCCCTCAACTTCGAGATCCCAACCAGTCTTTTCTCAATCATGCCATGCTTCAAGTCCTCCACCTCCTTCACCGGAATAAACACCGAGTAGTTTGTATGATTCTGCGGCAAATGCCACACGTATTGCGTATACGCGGTGGCCGGGTTAAAGAAAACGGGAATGCAACCGGCTAAAACTGAATCAAAAGCTGATCTTCTGGTGTGTGAATCCCCGGGAGGCTGCAAGCAGTAAACAGATCTCTTAAACACGCTCATAACCGTCGCGGGGTTGTTGCAATTAACCCCGGATGATCCACAGTTTACAAACTTGCAGTGGCTTGAAGCTTGGCATTGGTGAATGAGTTTCGCCCGAATTGAACTTTGCTGGTCGGGTCTTGGTGCACCAACAAATGTGAACAAGTAGGGCCTCTTTAGTGTCCTCAATTTCTTCTGCCATTCAACGATTTCACTCTGGTCTGCAGGGTGAAAATTTGTAGGGTATGGGATTGCAAAATCATTGTTCCAACAGCTACCTTCCACTGACAACATACTCATGTTCTTCGATTCCGGCAAAAACCTTAAATTAGTCCCCCAATCTGAACTATTTTCGTTACGCCTCCTGAAGTCCCAGGAAGTCCTCCCAGCGACATGGAAGTGGTCTCTCCCCCACATTTTTTTCCATTCGGGTTTCCCCGAAAGCCAACGGGCAAGATCCTTGGCCGAGGAGTCTCTCACTTTGAGATCAGGGTCCCAGAGATGGACGCTTGCATCAAGGCCTGTATAATACGGTACATAAATTGCTGAGGCCTTGTCGGAGTTGTCTGTCAAACACTCATATTGCTTCATTTTGTTGTGGAATATGAGCTCTAGCAAGTAAGGGTTTGTGAGAAACCAACTTTTGCGTGCCAAAACTTTTTCAGATTTTTCAATTTTAGGGCCCAGGCCTAAGTTGACAACGTAAGGACACATATTTTGTGCCCCTCCGCCGTCAAGTGACTTGCTTCCTGGTGAGAGAGACTTACAATTTTTGAGGAGATCGTAGTTGTATTTGGCAGGAAGATCATCGTGGATGTATATGTAACGGCCGTAACATGAATCTCCGGTGATTAAGGGACTTACGTGTTGAATGACTAACAGATTGACCTTATTGTAGACACCCAATATGGAAGTTGAATAATCAAAGCAGAGCAATACAAAGAACAAGGAAGAGGAGACTAGTATACCAAACCAGACTTCTTTGTAGCACTTTCCGGCGAGTGGTTTCTCCATTTGATCTTCAATTATGATCGGCGCTCCACCCCGGAGTGTATTTTCTCCGGCCACGGATTCACCGGATTCGTCTTGAGGCAGGGGAGAGACAGAGAGGGAGAAGCATGGAGTTGGAAGACAGAGGCAAATGGTGATATGTATATTTATATGGTTTTGGAAATTAAATTAGGAAAATGGAAGTTTTGATTAGGGAAGATTTTGGGATTGATTAAAGGGATTTGGAAAATGGATCAAAATTGGGAGAGTAATCTCATTAGGATGGGATGTGGCCAAAAAAAGGGAAAAAGTTAATCAATCAATCACTCCGGGAAAATGAAAAATAAGGAGAAAAGTGATATTGAGAGGTTAAATGAGGGAGCTTTCAAAGTGAAAACGAGAAGCAAGACAGATGAATGAAATGCGACAAATCACTCCCAATAAACAGCAAGATTGATTTCTGATAGAGCGTGATGCCTATTTTCACCTCTTTCAATAAACCAATGTATTTTCCCCTCTTTCGATAAACCAATGTATTTTCTCCTCTTTCGATAAACCAATGTATTTTCTTCTCTTCGTCTCGCTCTCACTCTCGCGACATAGTGAAATGAACCGCGTACAGCTTCTTTTACATGCAAAAGGCTTTAACTTTAAGAGCGACTCCCTGTTGGGTAACCCAACACACTCCGCAAGAACAATATAACAAATTAACAACCTCACAACTGCCGAAATATATAAGACTGCCACTAATCATGAGCAACCTTTTTCACATGAATCTCGCACCTGCAGCTCTCTCTCTCTCTCTCTCTCTCAAACCAACACAACACTAATTCTGCAGAAAAAACAGACCCGGTGTTATGAAATCTGAGGAAAAAGCATGGTGGTTTAGGGGTTCTGGTGGGTCCCACTTCAAGAGAGTGTTGGGAGGAGCAGGACTGGTGCAGAAAGTAGAAGAAGAAGAAAAACACATTATGTTTTTTTTTCCCCTTGTTTTTGTTTTTTCCAGAGTGAAAATTTTGTTTAGTTTGTCTCAGTTTGTCAATGGTAGTGAAACCGGTCAGTTTCCGGCAAATCAGCACCGGCCGTAGCGCTCGCGTGCTTCTATTAGCCTTAAAATGATTTGTTCTTTGTGGCCTCGTAGGTTGTCGCCACGTGTTACTTTTCTTACAGAAGTCGTACGAAAGTGGTTTTCATTTTTTTGTTTTTGTTTTTCTTTCTATATATGCGTATTATAAACAGGATCTTGTTTCCACTTAATTTGTTGACCAAGCAAAGTTGGATGTCATTTTGAGTTTGCATTCCTTTGGGAGAATCTAAAATTTGATCCACACGGTAACAAATAAATAAGGAAATCTGGAAAAGTAGCGATTTTCACACCATTTTTATGTTTTCGTTTCATTAGTATCTCGTTCATAAGGGATTAATTATGAGTCCCAATTCCAAATTTGTAGGTGTATTAAATAATTTCTTGCATTTTCATCACCGTGTGATTGGCCTTATACCTTGACCCTTCTCTCAAAATATAGACAGATGCACGCTTCCATTGGTACAGAAGCGACTAGCAAGCTGGATTCTATTTACTTTTCATTTTCATTGGGTTGATTTTTCAAGATTTTAAAATAAATCACTAAAGATGTTCAAATAAGTATGAAAAGGGCCGGCTAGTTATCAAAAGTTGCCTCATTTTCAAATTCATGCACAAGCCACCGTGGGTCCGTGTATATTATATATACATATGGAGTTCATTTCAAGTTTTCAACTGATTAAGGTTGTACATGAGATTAATTAGTCAACCACGTACCAAGCGAGCCACCCCCTTCGCTATTTTTATTAATCGACTAAGTGCTTACAAACGTTTCTAAACTTTATTATAATTTTAACAATTGTCGTTATACTTTAATATTAATATCTCATATCCCTGATTTTTACTCTAATATTTCCATTAGTCTCTCCGTCTATATTTCGAATGAATTTCGTTTAAAAAACATTCACATGAAAAGCATTGGAATTGAAAATTATTCCATTTATTTTAACAGAATTTGTTTAAAATGAGATGGATAAACTAACGGAAATATTATGATAAAGCTAACGGACATTGAAGTATATTTGGTATGTTAAATTTAAGGATACTTTCAATTATTTAACCTTATTAAAATTATTTGGAACGTTGGAATTGCATCTCGCCATGAATGCCAACCATCCTCCTCCCCACCTCCAATCCCAAGTTTCCCAGATGTAAAAAGTGGACAAAAAATTAAATTGACGGAAAATTTCATAAAAAAAATGTGGATTTTTCGGTAAAATATGTTAGTGCTGAACTAAAATTTGTTTTTTGTCCGAATCTATGAGAAAGCCGACTGAAAAGTGAAGGCCAACAAGGACGGGCGCCATCCACACTTTAAATTTAGAAATATAAAAAAATTTATAGGCAAGTTTGCATTATTATTTCAATGTTTAATGGATTTTTTTGAACTAACTTCATGGCTCTTGAGTTATAAATTTGTGATTTCTAATTTTGGATAAAATTTTATTTGGCTGAATCAGCAAACATTAGGTGGGCCGTTACAGGAAGTTCAAGGAGATAGAAAATGAATGGTTCAGCTTATAAAAGAAAGGAAAAATGGAGGATGAAAAGGAGTATATCTGGCTTTTAAATTTGATGGGTATTTGATTATATTCAGGTAGGTTTTTGACAATATTTGAATGTTTTCATAAAAAATGACATTTATGAATTTGAAGGTTAAATTTTGACTATGTTGATAAATTCTTCCCAAATCACAAGGTGAGAGGAGGAGGAGGAGACATTTTGTATTTGTGGAACCCAAAATCACTGAAAGAATGTGGAGCTGCCACGTGCCCCATAATTTCTAGAATGATCAAATTTCCCTTGGCAATAATACTTGAAGTCAAAGCACCAAACATAGCTCAAGCCCACAACGCTTACATAGCCCCAACATTGGGCCCAAACTGGGATGACATGTGGAAGCCTTTCCACACTCGATCTAAGTAACACGTGTAAGCATACAAATCAAGGAGCATTTGTTCCATATCGAAACTATGGAAATTGAACATCTCACTCACCCCTATACAAGGGGTACACATTTCCCAATAAAAATAAACCGATTCTTCGCTTCAAAATATATCATTTTCCTCTGTCAAAGCTAATTTAGACATCAGAGTGTTCTTGGTCGAACAACCCCTCGGGTAATCGATCAATGCAACGATAGCTAATTGTTTGCTATTTGTAGGAATTGTGAGGACTTTTCGCGACATGTTCGATTTCTGCTTCAACAATTGGTGCTTTCATTGAGAGTTTGAAGATATTCAAGAAGAAGCTCTCATGATCATTTATCGTTCATCTTACTTCGTTCATCTTACTTCGTTCATCGTTCATAACATTGTTCGAAGATCTTGAACGTGTTCATCGTTCGACAACAACTTTCCATTCTAGATTCTCTAGATGAGCATAGCTAGGGTTTGACGATCCGTTCGTTCAGTTGGAGAAAGTGTTTCAGCCTCAACTGCTCAGACAAGGAATGAAGCTTGCATAGAGACTTCGGAGGAGCTCCAAATCCGTCCCCGACGTGCGTCCATAGAAGCACCAATGGAGATGCAAGGAAGGATGCCAACCTTCAGCTTCAGAGCGTTTCCATCTCCAACAAACCAAGTGCATGCGCTAGGGGAAGGAACTTCAACCTTGCAGCAAACAAGCTGGCGGATGGTAGGAGGAGCATCAAGGCAAAGTCATCTCAGGGAGGAGTCAACCTTGCAGCAAACAACCACTGTGAACATGGATATGCAGGACTTCCTGGATGGGCGCCACGACATCTCAGGGAGGAGCCACCACCAACCCCCTCAGGACAACATGGCTCAATAGGTGGAAAGGTTGAGCAGTCAAGTTCAACTTCAATCGGAGCTTTTGCAGCGACTCTCGGCGGAAAGAACAGCTCAAGGACCAGAGAGACATTCCACCTCGCATGGAAGTCAGGAGAATATTCCAAGGCGTGCGGGGAAGGAAGCGGTCTGATGTCGAACAATGTCTCGGGACACCTTGCTAAGTGACTCCGGCGAAGAAAGTCACACCCGAAAGGAAAAGAGTCTGCAACGTCCAAGGCCATCAATGCGCGAGCGGCTTGGAAGTAGGGTAGGGATAACTTCACGAGTGGAGCGCTCTCATGGGAGCAGAAGGGAACATCAAACTCCACATAAAGCCTCAAGAAAATCTGCCCATGGCAGTGAGGGAGAAGATGAGGCTTACTCACCTACGCTACCT
The DNA here is from genome assembly GCA_032719365.1 of Prinsepia uniflora. Taxonomy (NCBI): domain Eukaryota; kingdom Viridiplantae; phylum Streptophyta; class Magnoliopsida; order Rosales; family Rosaceae; genus Prinsepia; species Prinsepia uniflora. The sequence continues at coordinate 51,796,736 of CM064861.1, read as the reverse complement.
CAGATGTCAAGGGGAGAGGCTCGATGAGGTTTCCAGTGGATATCGCATAATGACTCATTGCCTCAAGGAGGTGCGCTGCGAGCTAATGACGTTCAAAGAATGTTGGACCGACACCATCGTATGCAACAAGATGGTGATCTAGAGGATGATCTACGTCGTCAGATTCAGCTGTCCACACCCTTCCTGAGGGATATTGAGGAGGCATCATTCCCTTAAAGGTTTGTGACGCCAAACTTCAATCCGTTCAAAGGAAATTCTGACTCGGTGAAGCACATAGACTACTAGCGGGGAGTTATGGTTCCCCACAGACACAACGATGCACTCATGTGCAAGATGTTTCAAGCCTCCCTGCAAGGTCAAGCCATGACGTGGTTCAATCATCTCCCCCGGAGGTCGATTGTATCTTTTGAAGAGTTGGCTCTAGCGTTTGTGAATGAGTACTCGCAGCTTCGTACGGTTGAGGTAAAGGAAGACCATCACTTCTCCATCCGGAAGAGAGCAAAAGAGAGCCTCCGCCAATACATTCAGAGGTACTTCGAGGAAAAGTCTCGAATTGTTGGCTGTAGTGAACTTGTTGCTACAATGGCGTTCGAACAAGGGCTTCCCCGAGACAGCCAGCTCTATGGAGACATTGTCATGGACAATGCACGAAGTCTCACCAAGATGCGCTCTCTAGCAGAGCGTCATGCATGCTGGGAGGATGAAAAGAGTGCTGTACATACGCCAGATCATACTGAGACGAGCAAGAAAGCCTTCAAACCGTCATCACTGCGCAAAAAGGATGTTAGTGGCAAACTTTCCTATGGGGGGTTCAACAAACGCAAGGCTAGCCAAACTCCCAACGACTCAATCATTGGAAATCCTAATTTGCAGTTCTCAATGCCAGTCCACCAGATTCATAATGAGATCAAGGACAAACTATGGTTCAAGAAGCTAGAGCTGGTCAAAAGTGATCAAGATATCTCCGGTAACACAAAGTGGTGTGCCTACCATGAGTGATATGGGCATAACATCGGAAAATGCATATCCTTCGAGAGATATCTCCGGAATCTCATCAAGGAAGGAAATTTCACCGAGTATGTCAAAGGGAAGGCCACAGATTGACCCGCTGACAAAGGACCGAAGGATCCTGCAGCAAAGGTGATCCGCATCAACTAGCTGCATGTCAAAATTAGAGAGACGTAAAAGTATATGAGGCTTTCAAGTTTTCTTTTCAAGTTGTCTTCTAAATTCAAGTACCATGCATTTGAATTATCAAAAAGATTGAGCAATTGTTCTAAATACGTACAAACATATTTGTTCAACATATGCAATTTTCAAAACTCATTCCCTCTTGCATCAAAGTCTTCGCCATACGAAGCAGCTAAGCCGTTGCCCTGCGAAGCGTCCAAGCCTTCACCCTACGAAGCACCCAAGCCTTCACCTTGTGAAGCACCTAAACCTTCACCTTTCGAAGCATCCAAAGTCTTCGCCCTCTGAAGCGTCCAAGCTTTCTCCCTACAAAGCACCCATGCCTTCACCTTGTGAAACACCAAAGCCTTCGCTCATGTGAAGTACCCAAAGTCATCGCCCCGCGAAGTATCCAAGCATTCGCCCAAACGAAGTAGCTAAAGCCTTCACCCTTGCGAAGCATCAAAGCCTTCGCCCCCGTGAAGCACCAAAATCTTCACCCCCATGAAGCATCTAAAGCCTTCGCTCCTGCGAAGTATCCAAAGCCTTCGCTCCCGCGAACCACCAAAACCTTTACCATGCAAAGCACCTAAGCCTTCGTCCAGTAAAGCATCCAAAGCCTTCACCCCCGTGAAGCATCCAAGCCTTCGCTCCCGCGAAGCACCAAGCCTTCACCCCCACGAAGCTCTAAAGCCTTCACCCCCATGAAGCATCCAAGCCTTCGCTCCCGTGAAGTACCAAAGCCTTCGCCCCAGCGAAGCATCTGAAGCCTTCTCCTTCACGAAGCGCCAACGGCTTCACCCCCGTGAAGCATCAAAGCCTTCGTTCTCGCGAAGCACCAAAGCATTCGCCCCAGCGAAGTACCAAAGCATTTGCCCAAGCGAGGCATCCAAGCCTTCGCCCCAATGAAGCGCTAAAGTCTTCACCCCCGTGAAGCATCCAAGCCTTCACTCCCGTGAAGCACCAAAGCCTTCGTCCCAGTGAAGCTTCTGAAGCCTTTGCTCTTGCGAAGCACCAAAGCCTTCGCCCAAGCGAAGCATCTTAAGCCTTCGCCCCCGTGAAGCGCCAACGTCTTCACCTCTGTGAAGCATCAAAGCATTCGCCCCAGCGAAGCACCAAAGCATTTGCCCCAATGAGGCATCCAAGCCTTCACCCCCACGAAGCACTAAAGCCTTCGCCCCAGCGAATCATCTGAAGCCTTTGCTCCTGTTAAGCACCAAAGCCTTCGCCCCAGTGAAGCATCTGAAGCCTTCGCCCCAGTGAAGCATCTGAAGCCTTCGCTCCTACGAATCACTAAATCTTTCGCTCCGTCGAAGCACCAAAACCTTCGTCCCCACGAAGCACCAAAGCCTTCATCCCCGTGTAGCATCTGAAACTTTCACCATGCGAAGCACCAAGGCCTTTGCCCTTGCGAAGTATCCAAGCCTTCGTTGATGCGAAGCACCAAAGACTTCGCCATGCGAAGTATTAAAGCCTTCGTCATGCGAAACACTAGAGCCTTCACCATGTGAAGCATCAATGCTTATGTCATGCCAAGCATTCAAGCATTCGCTGTAAGGACCCATCTCGGAAGTTAGGATTAGTGAAGTGATTAGTAACGGATTAGGGAGTTGATCGGTGGTTAGTGGGTTACTTTTGGACTTTGGGCGTAGAATGAAAATTTTGCCCCTAGTTTGGGCAAATTGTTGACTTTTAGTTTGGACGGTCAATTGGGCATTGACCGATGACCGTGACATAGTTCGGGACGTCACGAGTCCGTAGACAGGTGGCACGCCCGATTCCGACATCCGAGGAGGAAGTTATGATGTTCGGAAGGTTGAGGGCATTACCTTAAATTAGTTAAACGAAGGGGGAAAAGTTGACTTTTAGCACGACAGGGTTTTTACACGTAGACCGAGGACCGTTAGGTAGATCTCGTCGTCCTGAGTTCAACGACAGGTGGCATGCTTTCATCGGACGTCGGACGAGCGAGATACGGGTCTAGAACGACGAAGGGTAAAACCGTAAATTTAACAAATAAGGGCATTTTGGTCTTTTTCACATTGGGAATTGTGCAATCTGATGAGGACAAGTGTGCAGTGTGTATTGGATATTTTTGGAATTGGGACCACAGGAATTGGACACGTGGGGGTGGTCTAGTGGGTTCTAGGAGTTTTGCACGGTTCAATTAAATGGTTGTTTGTGTTTTGAGTCGTGCTTGAGAGGGGAAAACAGAGACTGGAATTTAGAGGAAAATTGATCGATTGTAGTGTGTGTTTGTGTGTTCTGGTGATGGAGTGAGTGAGTAGAGACTAAGTGAGTTTTAGTGAGTGAGTTGTGAGGAAAATTGTGTGAGGAAAACTTGTGTGTGGGCGGGGTGAGTTTTCAGGAAAACAGAGAGGTGTCGAGGGAGTTTGGTGGTGGTGCTGCCGTGCTTTGATTACTCGTGGCTGCTTGTGGTGTTCAGTGACCGTAGTGGAGCCTTAGCAACCCAGTGGACACGGTGGAGAGCAGGACGCAGGTAATTCCTCGACTTTTCTCTGAGTACTCTGTTTTTCCATTTTGGTTCAAACTGGAAGTCATGAAGTTAGGGGCTGAGTCGACGTGTTCTGTAGGTTCTAGTGCGTTCAGTAAGTCCCTAGGAACCTTCTGGTTGTGAAGCCGTGACGGGGGGATGCACAGGTGGTCAGAAGTAGAAACAGGGGTTTATTGGTTACGGGTTCGAGCTTGGGAGGTGAGGTTTAAGGCAGTAATGTCTAGGTTTTAGGATTCGAATTAGTTGCTAGGATGAGGACGAAGAGTTTGGTGGAAAAGGAATGAAAACGGTTGCAGGAAGGTGGAGAACCGGCCACGCCGGTCCAACACAGTGCACGGTCTCGAGGAAGACGATGAACAGTAACCTGTGCAGGCATGTGAGGCCCAAGCACAGCCACTTTGGGCGGCGCATGGGGCGCGTGGGGGCTGTTCTGGGAACCTTCCAACTAGGTTTTTTGACAGGACCCACCCCGATTATCGCCTCGATAATCGGGAAGCATCCTGCTCCCGTCTGACAATCGAATCCAAAAGACCGGAAAACCAAATAATATTACAACACACCTATTGTCAGACCAGGGAGATTAAACAAATACAACCGACTGGACCTCAAGTCCTTAGTTTCACAGAGCATAATATTACAAAACAAGTTAAAGAACAAATCCTACTCTGTGAACTACTACTCCGCAACGGAAAACTTTATGCCTCTGCCTCTGCCTCGGCGCTAGCCCCCGAACGTGTACCACGACCTGGAGGGTAGTTAAAACAACAAAGTGTGAGTGGACCGAAACAAAGGTTTGCAGAAAACAGTTTAATGAAGTCGGGGTTGCCCTCCAGTTTTATAACACGCATGCATAACCAGTTATTCGAAAAACCACGTATTAAACATTCGAAATCACTTTTTCCGAAACACATGTAAAACGTTATAGAAAACCATCACAACTCGTGTAAAATAACACAATATTACCAAAATCCAGGATTTCCATCTGCATCATCATTTACGCAAACCAAGTAAAAAGTGAATCAATAATCACAATTAAGCCGTTGGATCCATCCGAGCCTTTAAACTCATTATCAGGCCTTCCCGGGATATCAACGAGTCTTTAAACTCAAAACATAATCAATAGGCCTCGGGGGTATCACCATAACCGAGTCTTTAAACTCACGAGTCTTCAAACTCAATTTACCGGGTCCGCCCCGTCATCAATCAACCGGGTCTTTAAACCCAAAATCAGATCCAACAATCAACCGGGTCTTTAAACCCAAAACCATTTATAAACACAATAAGCCAGGATTCAACATGATCCGTTTTCCCAAAATCATTTCGAAATCATATCTTTTCATAATAGGACTTATGTCCGAATTCACATGCAAATTCCAAAACATGCAATTCCCGAAGGTCACTTCCCCAATATAATCAAAACATCATAAATACGTAACATGCATAATCATATCCAAATACTTCATCAAAACATCATTCATGCATAGGCGAAAACTGTCACCTCGAAATACGTGAAACACGATATTTATCTCGAAAAGCGTGAAATCACGTAAAACCGAAATAACATATTTATCATCATATAATCATGAGTGAAAACACAAGATAATTAAGTAAAATAGTCATGCATGCTCAGTTTGGAAATCAAAAGTCCACTCACGGTTTTAGGACGCGTCAATCGCGCCCCCGTGCGCTCCTCAGTAGCTTCGGAAATGTCCGGGCCTGTAAAAACGTACAAGGAGGGTTACAATCATCCTCAAAAAGCTCGTATGATTTTCCCTAATTTTTCCGGATTTTTCGACGAAATAACATTAGAAGGAATAAAACCTCAGTTAACCGTGATCGGAAAAAACCCCACACGCGCCGTCACGTGCCGCCCAAAGTGGCTGCGCGTGAAGGCCACGCGCCAAGCTACAGTGCCTTCTCCCTCACCCGAATAGCCTGTTAAACGGGTCTGATACCCGCGGCTCAACCCGATCAGTTAGCCCTCAATTCTCAATCAATTCCTCCCGTTTTCAATCCTATCACCTTCTCTAATCCATTAATTTTAGGTCTGTATTAACGATTAACCTCGACTAACATTAAATCGATCCAACCCAGACTCGAACAGTCGAACGGGTCTTCATCTAGAACTCAACCACAACAGTTCCATTAATCAATTAACCTCACCAATAGCTTAAGGGGACCTAGACGGACCATAACATGCAACCAATTGACCCCAAACTAACTTGGAAGTCGTCGTCCTTAAGCTCGACAATTCTCAGAACCAGGGGACTCAGTTCTTGGCCAATTCGTGAGTGATGTCCTTCGAAATCGATGTGGTCGGTTTCCTTTTGCTCCCAGAAGACTAAATCAGTGGTTAGTTTTGTCCAGTAAGCCGTATAAATCAAACTTGGATTTTTCCCTCCAACTGGTTTTTCTCTGAACTGGAGCTTGGGTTCCTGAGAAATCCTTAGCCCAAACTCATCAACTCTTGCACGACTGTGTTTCTGTCACTCCCAGAAATCTCCCTCAGTGTTTAGATTGGTCCCTCAACCCGTAGAAATCGAATTCTGAGTGTTCCCCCCAAAAACCCGAAAATGGTTCTTCACGGTTTCTCTCAATCTCAGCCCTCACAACTGATGCACAAAATGACCCAAATGAATCCTCTCTCCACCCCCTTACACGGTTAGTCGATTCAAATGGCCAGCAACTCGTGGGAGACCAACTGAGGTCTCTGAAAATCGTTTCCCGTAAACACAGTTACCATGGCCATTGTTAACTCCTCCCGAGCACGGCAAGCAGTCCCAACCATCACGCCTTGTTTCCAATATCCTCAATTCAATTAAACAAATACTCTGATCAGTCCACTATAGGATTTAACAATGAAATCGTGCAGGGCACTCACGGCCACACTCTGTTTTTCATGGTAATGAACAGTAACCTTTGTAAAAAGACCAAAATACCCCTCAGTGCAAAAATTACCAAAATGCCCTCCAATTTCCGTGACCCGTAACTCGGTCGTCCGATGTTCGTTTCACGCGTGCCGCCTGTCGTTGTACTCAGGGCTTCGAGACGAACCTAACGGTCTTCGAGTCATGTGAAAACCAAATGTCAAACGAAAAGTCAACTTTTTTCCCTATAACGTCCAAATTACGATAATGCCCCTGAGCTTCCGAACGTCATAACTTTCACCTTGTTCGTTCGAATTGGACGTGCCACCTGTCTATGAACTCGTGACGTCCCGAACTACGTCACGGTCATCGGTCAACGTCTGTTCGACCCTCCAATCAAAAAGTCAACAATTTTACCATACGAATCACAAGGGTAAAAACGTCATTTTATTCATTATTTTACAATATTACATTTTTCGAATTTCCGGGGCGTTACATTTTTAGTCTACTCGTTGTAACGAATCTTTTGGCACAAGTTTCGAGACAATCGGACGTCGTCTCGGGTTAGTTCTATGGAATCGAAGGTTTAGGGTTCCGAGTAATTACGTTTAACGTTCAGAAAAATTTGGGGAAAATTATGAGAAACTTCGTTGACGTGTTAGTGACGAGTTTTGGTGACTTGTGACAGGATCGGGAATCCCCGAGGAGATCGAGGAATGTACGGGACGCGAGTGACGTGCCCGGTAACTATGAGTGGACTTCTTCCTTATAACTGAGCATGCATATCTGCTTTTAAGTACTTTTTTATGGCTATAACTGTTTTACATAATTGCACGTTTTTCGAGAAATAACGTATTTGGCATGTTTTACGAGAAATACTTGATTTCTGATTATGATGCCATGATTTGGGATTTCAAACGATAAATGGTTTTCAATTATTATAATGGATTTTGAGACATGATTTGATGAACAAGGGTTTTCGGTTTTAGAATCGGATTTCGGAAAGCGAGATTTGGTTTTAAAGTTGAAAAGTGGTTTTCCGGATTTGGGTTCAGAATGACGGTTCTAGATGCCGGAATGGCTTCGGACCAGTGGTTTCGGATTCGGGTTTGGATATGGATTTCGAAATGGTTTTCAAACGGTTTTTGGATTGGATTTGCTAGATCTGGTTATTGGGTTTAAAAACCCGGATTATGTTATGACGGGGGGACGGGCCCGGATTGGGTTTAAGGAGCCGGATTGAGGTTAAAGACTCGGGAGTTTAAAGACACGGATATACTGATATTTCCCCCGTAGGCCTGTTGAGTTTAAAGACTCGGGAGTTTAAAGACTCGGATTATATTGAGGCCTGGATTGAGTTTAAAGACTCGGGAGTTTAAAGACTAGGATAGATCCAGCAGATTTGATCGGATGATTATATTGGTATTTTATGTTTGCTAATGTTTTATAATGTTTATCATACTGTGTTTATGTTGCTGCGGTTTCCATGATGAAAATAATATGATTTATAAATGTTTTCAGACACTGAGTTATGCATGCATGTTTTCAAAACGGAGGGTCAAACCCTAGTTTGTTATGAAATTGTTTTGAAACTTTTATTCCTTTCGGTCCACTCACACTTTTCTGGTTTTTAAATGCCCTCCAGGTCGTGGAGCTAGCGCGGGGGTTGACGTTGAGGCAGTGTCGAAGGCATAGAGCACTATAGCTTACTCTATCGTTATCCCGGAGTGTTTCAGCTTTCCGTTGTGCTTGTAGATACTTTTAGTGTAGTTTCTGTCTTTTCGTTTGGTACTATGCTCTGTATAACGGCTGACTCTTGGATGTTTTAAATTCTCCTTCGTCTGACAATGTAATTTGTGGGTTTTCGTGAGGTTGTTTTGGTCTTTTGGGGTTGGTTGTCAGACGGGAGCAGGGTCCATCTCAGTTATCGGGGAGATAATCGGGGTGGGTCCTGTCATTCGCCTTGCGAAGCACCCAAGCCTTCGTCATGCGAAGCACCCAAGCCTTCGCCCTGTGAAGCATCCAGAACTTTGCCCTGCAAAGCATCAAGGTCTTCCTCCGGGAAACATCTCAGGCCTTTCCTTGAGGGAGCAATTAAAGCATTTCTCCAGAAGCAATCCAAGCAATCCAAGACTCTTTCTGGGAACCACTCTAGACCAATTGGAGTGAAAAAGCTCTCATTGAATACTCATAGCTGCAACCGGGGATTTGACAAACTTACATGTGTGGAAGCTAATTCAAACAAATAAATTTTTTTTAGAGGAAACTTCACACATGGATTCAAAATTTAAAATTTCATTTCATTTTTCGGAAAATGGTTGGCAAATCACATGTCGATTGTTCACACTAAACATTCAATGTAGAAATGAAAATACAATCATAGACAAGAAGCAACTACTCTATGAGAATTCTGGGGGCAAGGCACCAATGCCTATCATCCTTTAAGATTCGGTCCATTCTTCAGCCGAAAGTAAAGGGAAAGCCATCCACCATTCCCGACCTCAAACTCTTGCTCTAGCTCTAGCTCTTTAAAAGGGTCTCCGTTGCAACTCAGCATACCCAACTTTAGCTCCTTATTTTCTTTTCAGAGCAAAATTGTGGGGGCATATGATAGCAAAAACCATTCAAGCCTCAAATAGCAGGATTTCCACCCTTGTTAAGTTTTCCACTTCCAAAAACTTCATCAGGTGCTCAGATGGACTGATGGAAAGTCTGAACCTGCTGGATGACCTTGATAAGCCATAACAACTAGGAAATGGCCTCCAGTAGACTTGGAAGGCAATTCAGGACTTGATGACAGGACCCATCCCAATCCCCCCGGGATTACCGTGGAATGTGCCCTGCTCCCGTCCAACAAGAGGTGTCAGACAAGGGATAACCAAGAGTCACTGCCCATACGGGGCTTCCAGAGTGCGCAAGGATCGATGGGAGGAGGCGTGCAATGTCCCAGTCTCTGCTGCAGTCGCATCCGTAATCAACCTGAAGGGCATTAAAACCAATAAAAGCTATGAGTGGACGAAAATCATTAAGTTTAGTAAACACAGTTATAAGACATTTATGCCCTCCAATAAAAACGTATGCATGCCACGAAAACCAGTAACCAAAACGTTTGTTCAACCAAGCCATTAGGGCCTTAGACCAAAAATCGTTAACTTAAAACCAAGTGTGGGAACTCAGCCCAAAACTATGGAATACCACTACCAGACATATTAAAACCATGTGGGCCACCGCCCAAAGCCATAAACATAAATCCATAAATCCAAAACCATTTAGGGTCCCCGACCCGAAATACCATTTCATAACCAATAATCCATTTTTACCACATGACACAAATCCAACCGAAAAGCCATTTCATAGATTCATTAATCCATATTTACCATTACCATCACCAGCATCCCAGATGCTTAGCGTCCCAGACGCTTGACGTCCCAGACGTCATATCTCACGGTATAATAAGCGACGCGTGCTGCCCGGGGTCTCTCCGGGTCCATATCTTTGACATCACAGATGTCTGACGTCCCAGACGTCATCATAGCAACCCTGCTCCTGAGTCATTATACGGTCCGGTAACTCCGTAAAATAACCCCTCGCAGGCAATGCACCGTGACTTCCCTAGTGTCCCAGACACCTAGAGGAGACCATCATATATCCGCGTATCCATATGGTATATGGAAACAGTTTTATTAAATCATTTCACAACATTACAATGGGCCCTGCCCGAAATCGCCATAAAACATCACAATTTCATTTAGGGTCCCTGATCCGAAATCACATTTATTAACATAGGGTCCTAGACCCGAAATCATATTTATAACCCAACTGGGCACCATGCCTGATTTTGTAAACCACTGGGCCCACGGCCTGATTTTATAAACTACTGGGCCCACGGGCCGAATTCGTAAATCAACTGGGCCCCTGGCCCGATAATATCACTCAAATGGGTCTCAGCCCGATTTCGTAACAACTGGGCCCCTGGCCCGATTTCATAAAGCAATTGGACTCCAAGTCCAAGGTTTCCAAACAAGTGGGCCTAAGCCCGAGTTTATCTTACCAATTTTAAAATCATTTTCTCAAATCTTATCCAAGACCATAAACATGGAAAATCCGTGCAAAACCGGAAAAATCTCGATTTACGTGCAAGCACGTAAATCGCCTCGAAATACGTGAAATCGTATAATTTACCAATATCTAAATCAACATCATACAATCACAATCATAATCCATATAAAACAGTTAAGCATGCGTAGAATTTATAAAACCAAAGTCCACTCACAGACCGTTTATCGATACGCCTCGATACGCCTCGATACTCGTGCCATAGGCCTTCCCGGGCCACACCACTATCACCGGGACTCCCAATCCTGTCCAAATCACATTAGAGGGTCACTAAGCTCTTCATTAACATCCTATTAAAGTCCCGTAATTTTCCCAAATTTTTAACTATTTTTAAACTTGATTTAAAACCTTCGGACGTCCCGAACAATATCGAGACGGTGTCCGATCGACACGAAACCAATCTCAAAATGTTCGTTACATCGAATAGATTAAAAGTCATGTTGGAAGTTTTCCCAATATACCTTGCACGCGCCCCCACGCGCCAGGTCAATGTTCTGGTCAACTGTGCTGACGTCTTGCTACAGTAACCGGGTCTGAAACCGGGTCAGCGTTGACCCACGATTCGACTCGATCAATGTTCAAGTTTCCGACGACCATTTTTGATGAGGTTTGTTCCTATGGACTCGTCTCTACTCCCTCTACTGTTCTGTGGACTCTAAAATAGGTTTTGGGCTCAAGAAATTACCTGAAAAAACGACGGGAAGATTGGCCGCCGGCTCTGGTTGTCTTCTCCGCGAGTCGTCCAGCTTCCAGCCACGAACATCAGTCTAAAATGGTCGTCTAGGTCCCTAGGGCATGTCTCATAAGCAAACAACCAATCCTAACATAAAAAACAAACGTTTCGAACCAGGGAAAGAAACGGTGTCTTCTCGGGTTTTCAGACTTACCGTCGCCGTGGGTTGTCCAGTCCAGTTCTAAGTAGTCCCAAGGTTCCAGTTAACCTAACCCTAGGTTAGTTCGAGTCCAGGTGTGAAGGTTTGGACGGTTGGACGGTTTGGGCTGTTTCGGTTCCTCTCGGGTCTGGGGGTTTTTCCTGGCCGTGCAGGGCGGCCGTGGGGGTGGTGGTGGCCGTCTGGGGGTGGCTGAGAGTGGTCTGGTGCTGCCTGGTGTGTGGGTTGAGGCTGGGAAGTGGTGGTGTGTTTGTTTAAGGTGTGAGAGTGTTACACGGGTTCGAGAGAAGGAAATGAAAGTGTGAAGAATTGTCTGATGGTTTAAATCAGAATGTGCAGATGAGATCAATGGCCAGGATTGATTCTGAGCTTAGAATCAATGGTGAGGATTTGAGGAGAGAAAATTAATTAATTAAGCAAATGGCCAACACAGATCCTTGTTTTAGGGAATGTAGAGGATGAGTGACACTTGTCACTCATCCAAGGGTCCAGATTGATTTGATTAAAGAAATCAGATTTTATTATTTTAATATTATTTTAATCCGAGTCTCGGTTAATCGAGTTTACTTCCATGACCATAACTTTTTCGTCGAACCTCCGACTTCGGTGTGCCGCCTGTCTACGGGTTCGTATCGACGAGACCTACATAACAGTCCTTGGCCCTCTTCCATCGGACCTCCCGGTCAAAAAGTCAACATTTGGCCCCTAATATGCCAAATTACCAAAATGCCCCTCGACTTCCGAACATCACAACTTTCTCCTCGAATGTCGGAATCGAACGTGCCACCTGTCTATGAACTCGTGACGTCCCGAACAACGTCACGGTTATCGGTCAAAGTCTGTTTGACCGCCCGATCAAAAAGTTAACATTTTGTCCACGACTAGGGGCAAAACGGTCATTTTGCTCATTTTGTCTTATTTCGCCCTACTAACCACCGATCAACCTCACTAATCAAGACTAGTCACTAATCTAATCCCGGAATTCGGGACAGGTCGTTACACTTGACTTATTCTCTGAAGGAAAGTTAAGCCTCTGTTTTGATGTTCTTCTTCAGGATGACAACAATTGTCAAATACACTTAAGCGCTCAACTACTCCTTGACCAAGGTTTTGGAAGGTCTTCCACTATCCAAGCTTTTTGAGAATAAAAGTTTTAGCCTTAACGGATGACCAAAGGAGGAAGTCTTTATATTGTCCACTAGCTGAAAAGGCAAAGACGTCATTGGAAAGGCAATCCGATTGCAAACTTTCTATGCCATCAATTCTTCGAGTCCCTCAATTTGCGTATCCTCCCCTCGAAATGGATTCTATCTAGGCGAACCACAGCACTCCCACAATCAAATTCCCAAAGCTATCATGAGTATGCCAAAAATGTAGGACTAACAATATATAAAATTTTATATATTGCATCCATAATTGACACAATCTTTGACAATCACTGCCATTCACGTTCCCCACTCTGCATGTGAGCAAAATACCTCATGATAAGGGTTAAGCGCAGCATGACATGTGACCAATCCGAACTGCCAGCTTCAGCCCCCAATCCGAGCTCAACGTATGGTCTAACGCCCCGTAAATTCGGAAAATGTAATATTGTAAAATAATGAATAAAATGACGTTTTTACCCCTGTGTTTAGTGTGGTCAATTTGTTGACTTTTTGATTGGTAGGTCGAACGGACGTTGACCGTTGACCAATGACCGTGACGTAGATCAGGACGTCACGAGTCCTTAGACAGGTGGCATGTCCGATTCTGACGTTCAGGGAAAAAGTTATGACGTTCGGAAGTTCAGGGGCATTATCGTAATTTGGACGATTGGGGGGAAAATGTTAACTTTTTGATTGACAATTGATTTTCGCACGACCCGAGGACCGTTAGGTTCGTCTCGAGGCCCCGAGTATAACGACAGGCAGCACGCGTGAAACGGATATCGGGTGACCAAGTTACGGGTCACGGATGATGAGGGGCATTTCGGTAATTTGTCAATTGGGGGCATTTTGGTCATTTTGCACGGCGGTTACTGTCCACCACCGTGGAACAGAGTGTGCACGGCCATGCCGTGAGTGCCCTGCACGATTCCATTGTTTAATTGTTGTAGTGGCTGTGTGGGGTGAGTTGTTTATTCACTTTTAGGCAGTGGGAAGCACAGGTGAGGGACTGAACAGAGCTTCAGTGCACGGGTTGGTTTTAAAAATGGTTATGGTTTCTGTGTTGCGGGAAACAGTTTCCAGAGAGGCAACAGACGGTCTCCCACTAGTTGCCGTCCATTTCGATCGATTAACTGAGTGTTGGGAGTGAGAGGATCATTTTTGCACCAATGTGAGAGCTGAGAGTGAGAGGAACTGCCGGGGAGGAGAAAAACCAGAATGAAGGGAAAATTCGAAGGTTACGTTTTGAGGTGAGTTGAGCTAAACAGTTAGTGGGGTTAGTCTTCTGGGTTCACTACGAGCACAACTGTGCAAAAATCGAAGGAGGAGGAGGACTGGTTGGCCGGGAACCTGAGTCCCAGTTTCAGAGGATTTTTAGTGCTTGGGACGATCACTTCCAGGTTAGTATTTGGTCAATTGATTGGATGTTTTGGTTCGTTTAGGTCCCCTTAAGGTACCGGTGAAGTTAATTTCAGTTTGGTTTAGAAACCATGGAGTTTGGGTGATCAACCCGTTTGGTTGATCACGGGTCGACGGTCGGATTTAGAGACTATCAAGGTTAATCAATGACATAGACCTTAAATTAAATGAATAGAGAAGATGTTAGGATTGAAAACGGAAGGAATCGAGTGTGAATCGAGGGTTAATTGTCTGGGTCAAGTCGCGGGTAACAGACCCGTTTAGCAGACTCGCGGGTGAAGGAGACGACACTGTTGCTACAGTGCTAGGCGCGTGGCCTTCACGCGCAGCCACTTTGGGCGGCGCGTGATAGCGCGTGTGACCTCATCTTCGGTCAAGGTCAACTGAGGTTTTCTTCCTTTTAATGTTTTGAATATTTTTTATTTAGAGTTCGAGTCGTTCGGGATAGTTTCGAGGGTTCGGAAGATTAGGTCCTTAAGTTTAATTACGTCGAAAAATCCGAAAAAATTAGGGAAAATCATACGAGCTATTTTGGGATGTTTGTAACCCTTATTGTACATTTTGACAGGCCCGAACATTTCCGAGGCTACCGAGGAGCACACGGGGCGCGATTGACGCGTCCGAAAACTGTGAGTGGACTTTTGATTTCTAACCGGGCATGCATGACTATTTTTACTCGTTCGTTTTATGTTTTCATATATGATTTTATGATGATGATTATGATATTTCGGTTCTACGTTATTTCACGCTTTTCGAGGTGATTATCGTATTTTACATATTTCGAGGTTACGGTTTTCTCCATGCATGAATGATGTTTTGATGAAGTATTTGGATGTGATTCTGCATGTTATGTTTTAATGATGATTTGATTATATCGTGAAGTAACTTTCGGAAATTGCATGTGAAATCCGGACATAAGTCCTATTATGACGATATGTGATTTCGAAATGGTTTTGGAAAACGGATCACGAGGGATCCTGGTTTATTATGACTTAAAAATGGTTTTGGGTTTAAAGACCTGGTATGATTGTTGGATCTAGTTTTGGGTTTAAAGACCCGGTTAATTGGTAACGGGGCGGGCCCGAAATTGGGTTTAAAGACCCGGATTGAGTTTAAAGACTCGTGAGTTTAAAGACTCGGTTAATGTGATACCCCCGAGGCCTATTGATCATGTTTTGAGTTTAAAGACTCGTTGATATCCCGGGAAGGCCTGGTATTGAGTTTAAAGACTCGGATAGATCCAACGGCTTGATTGTGATTATTAATTCAGATTTACATGATTTGGTTTGGTTAATGTTTCGAAAAGACGATTTCTGGTTTTTGATAATATTATATCATTTCATACGAGTTTATAACTGTTGCTGTAATGTTTTCCATATGATACGGAAAAAGGGATTTCAAATGTTTAGTATGCGGTTTTTGAATATCCGGTTATGCATGCGGTTTATAAAACTGGAGGGCGAACCCCGATTTCTTTAAACTATTTTCTGTAAACCTTTGTTTTAGTCCACTCACACTTTGCTGTTTTAAATACCCTCCAGGTCGTGGTACGAGTTCGGGGGCTAGTGCCGAGGCAGAGGCAGAGGCATAAAGTTTTCCGTTGTGGAGTAGTTAGTTCACAGAGTAGGATTTGAATTTATCCTGTTTTGTGATATTATGGCTCTGTGAAACTATGGACTTGAAGTCCAGTCGGTTGTATTATTTAATCTCCCTGGTCTGACAGTGGGTGTGGTGTAATTTCTATTTGGTTTTTTAGTCTTTTGTGTTCATTGTCAGACGGGAGCAGGATGCTTCCCGGTTATCGAGGTGATAATCGGGTGGGTCCTGTCATATGGCGCATCTCCATTGACACTAACATGGGCGCCGTCAAAGGCGGGCCCTGCCTGCCCGATGCACCACCCAATGACAAAAATGTGGAGATGTTTCCTCGGTGATTGGGCAAAAGCCAACTAACGTTGGCCCACTACTAATCGTCCAACTAAAGCCCGACGAACAAAACCTTCTATAGCAGTCAACCGACATCCCCTCAAGCCATTTTGTGCCTAACATGTGGTGGTTAATAGCGGCACTAACAGAGCCGCCAACAATGGCGGGCTCCCCTGCATGATCAACCACTCAAGAGCGAACACGTGGATTCACTTCTCGGCTAAAGTACACCAACAACCACCACATTTATTCCTCGACAATGAAGAGTTTTGATTCTGTAATAGAAGTTACAAACTGCCACAATTGAATGAGGGAATAAATTTTGCATCATCAATGGGTGAGTTAATTAGAGGTTACAAACTCCTATATTAGTTGGAGAATTAACCTAAAATGATCCATTAACCAGGTCCAAGCTAGGAGGTACAGTACAGACACATATCAGACTCTAAGCCTAAAGCATATTTATGTCATTTTGATATGACATTTCGAACTCAACGGAATTTATCATACACAAGAGCAACAGTAAAATGAATTGAAGATCAAGCAGAGTCCTATTCCTATATATAATTTATCGGGACCACAATACAAATTACATCCCTTAGGATTCCTTGAATTCCTAATCGACGTAGGGGCATTTGTGGAACCCAAAATCACCGGAAGAATGTGAAGCTGCCACGTGACCCATAATTTCTGGAATGACCAAATTTCCCTTGGCAATAATACTTGAAGCCAAACTACCGAACATGGCTCAAGCCCACAACGCTTACATAGCCCAACATTGGGCCCAAACCAGGATGATATGTGGAAACCTTTCAACCCTCGATCTGTGTAACACGTGTCAGTATGCAAATCAAGGAGCATTTGTCCCACATCGAAACTATGGAAATTGAACATCTCACTCACCCCTATATAAGGGGTACACATTTCCCAATAAAAGTAAGTCGATTTTTCGCTTCGAAGTATATAATTTTTCTCTCTCGAAGCTAACTTAGGCATCAGAGTGTTCTTGGTCGAACAACCCATCGGGTAATCGATCAAGACAACGATAGCTAATTGTTTGTTGTTTGCAGGAATTGTGAGGAATTTTCGCGGCGGGTTCGATTTCTGTTTCAACAATATTGCTGTATAATCCAAGGAAAGCAATTCAAGGCAGAAATATAAAGGATCTGCATATACCATCTTAGGCATCAGCCTTTATTATGACCTCCTCTCCCATTTTCACCTCCTTACCTTTCGAAATTTCAATCAGATCAAAAAAACCTTTCAAAATTTCAAGCAACCTGCTTTCGCAATGCGACTATCCGACCTTGTTTCGAATCTCCCAGAGTCACATAACTCTCCGGAATAAACACATAATTCTTGGTATATATAGTATAGTTCTTTGGAAAGTACCAAAAATATTGTATGTAAAAATGTGGTTGGATGAAAGAGAACAGGGATACTACCTGCAAGAAATGAGTCGAAAGTTAATATCCTAGTGTATGAATCCCGGGAAGGCTGCAAGCAGTAGACCTGAACTTTGAAACGCTCTTATAACACTCACCGGGCTGCCATAACTGTTTTCACCACAATGCAAAAATTTGCGATGACTTGAAGCTTGGAAAATATCAGTGAGATTTCCCCGGATACAAGTTTCGACGTGCGCCCTAGGTGCATCAACAAAAGCAACACACGTAAGGCCATTGCGCTCCAAGTCTCCTCTGCCATTGATGACTGAACCACCTCAGTAGCTTTTGAAGGATGGAAGCTTGTAGGATAAGGGATAGAAATGTCATTTGTCCAGTTGCTTCCTTCGATTGCTAACATACTCACTCATGTTGATGGACTCCAGGCCAGTACAGAATGCTATATAAATGGCAGATGCCAGAGTGCGAAATATTGATGTTGATGGTGGGAACGATCAACGGGTAGATGCGAAACACTCTTGGAAGATGTTTTCAATGGAAGAAGTACTGGTAGAACTTTCTAAGCGTGCTCTCGAAATCCTTCAAGATTTAATCTTGGCCTAACAGAACAAGACCGTGGACATTCAAATTTATAAATTGAGTTTTGAAGCCAAAAACTTTACTTACGAGAACAAGCAAGCGGCTCTGCTATATGATGAAACCAGTAACCTACATATATCATTCATTGAATTATGCAGTAGCAGTACACATAGAGAGAGAGAGAGAGAGAGAGAGAGAGAGAGAGAGAGAGTATATACATACATATAGATAATCAACGCAGCCCGTTGTTACAAACCCTAATTTCATAATATAAATCCCACAAGTCTTAACTTTATAGGTGCTATTCTGATTCATGACTTTGAAGAGTTGCTATACTTAGGGGGTATCCCTACTGGGAAAATGGAACTTAGAATTATCCTCATCTGCAAAACCAATACTTGGGTCCTTCCCTTCACCAATCACCTTTCTAACATTCTCTACTCTCTCAAGAATTCCCCGCACCGCTATATCAAACGCATCTTCAGTCTCCTCTAATCGTGACCTTGGATCTGCATAAACAAGCTTTGGGATTAGCCCTATAACCTCCTCTCTCATTGCCAACTCCCTTTCCTTTGACATCCCAACCAGTACTTTCTCAATCCGGCCTGGCGTCAAATCTTTTATATCCCTCACTGGAATAAACACCGAATACTTGGTACGATTCATGGGCAAATACCACAAATATTGAGTATAGGCGGTAGCTGGATGAAAGAAAACAGGAATGCAACCTGCCAGAATCGCGTCAAAAGCTGATCTCCTAGTGTATGAATCCCCGGGAGGTTGAAGGCAGTAGACTGAGCTCTGAAATGCTGTCATGACAGTGACCGGATTGTCACAGTTATTCTCACCACAATGCAGAAACATACAATTTGTTGAAGCTTGACAACGCTCGATAAGCTTGCCCCGAATAGAGGTAGCCTGATTTGGCCTTGGTGCACCCACAAAAGTGAACAAATTAGGCCTTTTTTGTTGCCTCACTTTGTTCTGCCATTGAACCAACTCAATGTCACTTGAAGGATGGAAATTAGTAGGGTATGGAATTGCAATGTCATTTTTCCACCTGCTTCCTTCCAATGTCAACATTGTCATGTTCAATGACTCAGGAAAGAACCTGAGTTTGCTTCCCCAATTAGAACTATTGTCTCTCTCTCTTCTGAAATCCCACGCAATTCTCCCAGAGGCAAAAAAATGGTCTCTGCCCCACATTTTGGCCCATTCGGGTTGATCCGAAACCCATTTCACAAAGTCTTTTGCCGAAGCGTCTCTCACTGTGAGGTTGGAATCCCAGAGGTGGACGCCCACGTCCATGCTGGGATAAAACGGCACATAAATGGCGGAAGCCAGAGAGAAATTATTTGTCAAACAATCGTATTTCTTCATCTTGTTATGAAATATGAGTTCTAAAAGGTAAGGATTTGTTTTGAACCAACTTTGGTTCGTTAAAATTCCATCAAAGTTATCAATTTTGGGGCCGAGGCCTAAATTGACAAGGTGAGGACACATACTTGGGATGTTGCTGATGCTAGTCCCTGGAGACAGAGCCTCGCAGTTGCTGAGGAAGTCGGCGTTGAATCTCGCCGGAAGCCGGTCGTGGATGTAAATGTACTGATCGGAGCATGACCCTCTGGTGGTCTTCAAAATGGTAATGGGATTTGGTTGTTTGTTGTTTACCAAGATATGGACGCCACTGTAGACGCCCAAGAAAGTTGAATAATCAAAACAGAGGAAGACAAAACAGAGAGCAGAGGAGATGAGAATGCCAAACCAGAGTTCTTGAGAGCACCGAAGAGTAAGCAGCTTCTCCATTTTTTGGTGTTTCTCTGCAGAGCTTACTCAAGTCTCATGAAGAAGAAAGGAGGCGTGGAGTGTGGAGTGCGAGTGACAAGAAAAAGATTTGTTTGCTGAAAAGGAAAAGGAAACGAATAGAAAAAGAGAGGAAAACCTCTCTGCGTTAATCATGTGAAGGCGTATTCAATGGCCCACCGCGAGGTATTACAAGTACCAAACTAACTTTAGAGAAAATCATGCCACAATGGAGGTGGATCTGATTAAAGTCGACAATGGACAATATTTGAGTCTTTATTATTA
Source organism: Prinsepia uniflora (assembly GCA_032719365.1). Taxonomy (NCBI): domain Eukaryota; kingdom Viridiplantae; phylum Streptophyta; class Magnoliopsida; order Rosales; family Rosaceae; genus Prinsepia; species Prinsepia uniflora. Next base: position 51,776,612 of record CM064861.1, on the reverse strand, counting down.
AGAATAAGATATTTTTATTTTTTATTTGAATTAATAAAATTACGCTCTTTGTATTATTTTTTATTTAAATTAATTATAATGTGCATTTGATTTTTATATTTATTATAACAAATAGATACGTGTCATCAAATAAATGGAGTTAGGAATGAATATCAGTCTTATTAATAAATATATAAAGATTGTCTTTTATTTATTATTTAATATATATATATAGGTTTCATTTGTCAGAAAAATGTGCGTTGAGTTGTTCTTTTCTGTGATTCACTATTACTTAACCTCTTATCATTATTAAAATAAGAGAGATATTCATTTATGCCGGAGGATTTTTTTATTTTATTTTGTGAACATTATCAATTTATACACTAGATGTCAGGATCCGTCCCAAATTCCCCCCGGGATTAATGCGGGATGCACCTAATCCCGTCTGACACGAAGTGTCAGATAAGGGAAAATTCCGGCTTGAGCCCCACCGGGCTTCCAGAGTACGTCAGGATCCGGAGGAAGAGTGTGATGTCTCGGTCTCCGCTACAGCCCGCATCCGCGATCAACCTGAAGGGCATTAAAACCACGAAAAGTTATGAGTGGATAAAACCAATAGTTTATAAAAACATTTTCACAAAAAAAAAAAGATATTTATGCCCTTCACTAAAAAGCATGCATGCATTCAAAAACCAGTTATCAAATCATTTCTCAAATCATTAAACCATTAGGGCCTTAGCCCAAAATCGTAATCAAATACAAGTGGGAACTCAGCCCAAATCCAAATACATGTGGGACTCAGCCCAAAACTGATACCATTGGGTCTCAGCCCAAAAACCAATCATCGGCATCCTTGATGCCTGACATTCGAGATGTCACAATCACAATCACATACCATTGCCACGGTTCTAAGCTACGCGTGCTACCCGGGGTCTCAAAACCCAAGTCTCCCTAAGGTCCACCTAGGTCAATGACCCTCCCTTGGGGGGGGGGGGGGGGGGGGAGGTTTTAACCTCTAGCAATCCCTGCTCCTGAGTCACTATACGGACCGGTCGCTCCGTGCAATGACCCCTCGCAGGAAATTGCCCCGTGACTACTCCAAGATACTACGAGACGTCTGAAGGAGACAACCCGCCACTCCAGGATACTACGAGACGTCTGAAGGGCATCCATTTGTGAGGATGGTATACGGAAAACCATTTTCAAATCATCTCAAAGGGCTACGCGCCCGGGTTTTCCATAAAATCATTACAAATCCGAATATGGGTCCCTGACCCGAAATCATGCTTATAAACCATAACTGGGCCTCATGCCTGATTTCATAACCAATTGGGTCTCAAGTGTCAGGACCCACCCCAAATCCCCCGGGATTAAGGGCTAAATCCCGATCCCGTCTAACTTACGCATAACACGAAGGCTAAACTAACGTCCAACCTCCATGTGACATGTAGGTCGGACAAGAGATTCTCGATTCGACCGCCTAACAGCAACCGACGTTCCCGGAGTGTGCTGAATCTACTGTGGATCGCGGGTGTGATGTCTCCGTCTCTCTCGATCAACAGCCCGTGCCGCAACACCCTGGAAGGTATCGAAAACACGAAAAGACTATGAGTGGACAAAAATAAAGTTTAAGTTCAAAAACATTTCATAAAACAATGACATTTATACACTTCGCGTAAAACCAATGCATGCATATCAAAGGTATGTCATAAAACTATTAAAGAAAACCAAACACAGTTTCCTTTTTCCAAATCCTGGGCCTCAGCCCAAAACCATAGAAAACCATTATTTGAAAACCATCATCATCAAATCTCAGTAAAATCCAAAACACATTTAAAGCCACATTCCCATCCATCGAACCTGTTGGATCTATCCGAGTCTTTAAACTCAATCCAGGCCTCAATATAATCCGAGTCTTTAAACTCCCGAGTCTTTAAACTCAACAGGCCTACGGGGGAAATATCAATATATCCGAGTCTTTAAACTCCCGAGTCTTTAAACTCAATCCGGGTCTTTAAACCCAATCCGGGCCCGTCCCCCGTCAATCATAATCTGGGTCTTTAAACCCAATAACCAGATCCATCAAATCCAATCCAAAACCATTTGAAAACCATTTATCCATTTCTGAATCCGAATTCGCAATCTCATCAGGATCCCGAATCCAAACCCAGAACTCATATCCATCTCCTTTTCCAGATCCGAGTCCGTAACCATCATTCCGTAAGCTAGCATCCAGAATAACCATTCCGAACCCAAACCTGAAAATCCACTTCAAGTTCCCAAATCGAATCACGAATCGTCATCCGATTCAAAAACCCGAAGTCACATTTCTCAGAAACCACTTTTCTGATCTGGGCTTCAAGCCCGAAAACCCTTTTCCGAAAACACTTTTCTGAAATCCTTATACTTCCTTTGGAATCAAATCGTATTTCAAATCCCGAAATCAAATCATTAAAACCAAGTTCAAATCACAAAATCCATCAAATCTCGTAAAACGTGAATTACCGTCATTTCCTCGAAAAACATGCACAACCCATAACCATCACAACCATAAATCAAATCATAGAATCAAGTATAGAAAACATATAAAAACATATATGCATGCATCCAGAGTTAGAAAGCAAAGTCCATTCACAGACAATTCCGACGTCGGCTCGATACGCGCGCACTTACGCTGTTCCCGGCCATTCCGCTATCATCGGCTTTCCCGAACCTGTCCAAATCCCAATATAAGGTCACTAACTACTGCACGATACTCATACTATAGCCCCCTAATTTTCCCGTATTTTTAACTATTTTTAACCGAGCCTTAAATCCTTCGGACAACTCGAAACATATCGAGACGATGTCTGATTGACTCGAAACCAGTGCCAAAATGTTCGTTACATCGAATACTTTAAAAGTCATGTTCGAACCTTCCCCAAAAGGGACCCCATACGCCCTCACGCGCCACCCAAAGGGTCTGCGCGTGGGAGCCACGCGCCCAGCACAGTGTCATCGTCTTCCTTGGGAAAACCCGGTCTAAACCGGTTCGGTCCAGCCAGTCCAGCCGTGAACCGGTGTTCACGGTTCTTGCTTATTTCGATCCATTTTTTAATTCTTTTACTTCCACTAGGTTCGTCCCTCTTTAATTAATCGATCTAGTGTGCGAAACCATGAGGTAAAGACCTGTTCTTACCTGTTCGAATCGAAGAAAACCAGAGATTTCTCCTCCCCACGGCGTTCTTGATATTCTGGTCACCCCAAACCGTGCCACTAGGTCCAATCAGTTCCTTTTTATTTCCAAAATCACACCCAAAGCAACAATTAAAGCATTATCCATTCAATTTCAATCCACCATGATCGACTTCAAATAAAAAAGTTCCTGGTTTGGGCCTTACCGTCCATCTCAGGTCCTAAATTCCAGTCGAGTGAGTTTGTCTCATCCTTCTTCCCATATTTTGTTCACAAATCAGCAACACTTGAAGGGGATTTGAAGAGGTTGAATCCATGGCTGTTTTATCCTGTTTCTCCTAACCCGAAACCCACCGTCCACGATGGCTTCACGACTGCTCCACCACAATTTCACCTTCCCCTCACCACACTGAGCACTCACTATCCCTCACAAAGAACTCACACATGATTCCCTCACTCACCATAGTCGATTAGTCTCTTTTTTTCCACGGTTAACTTGTGCACACACACACTTACTCGGTTTAAACAGGTTCAAGGCGGTGGACGATGCTTCTAAGCCCATCTAGAGAGGACCACGTGTCAAAATCATGTGGCTTCCTTATCCAACAACTGCCAAGTATCCAATACGCATTGCACACAAATCCCTAGGCTGTAAATGACCAATTTACCCTCAATTGTACAAATTACCATTTTACCCTTCGCCGTTCTAGACCCGTAACTCACTCGTCCTACGTCCGATGAACGCATGCCGCTTGTTGTTGAACTCAGGACGACGAGATCTACCTAATGGTCCTCGATCTACGTGTTAAAACCTCATCGTATGAAAAGTCCACTTTTCCCCCTAATTTAACCAAATTACGGTAATGCCCCCAACCTTCCGAACATCATAACTTCCTCCTCGGATGTCGGAATCGGGCGTGCCACCTGTCTACGGACTCGTGGCATCCCAAAATACGTCACAATCATCGGTCAATGCCCAATTGACCGTCCGAACTAAAAGTCAACTTTTTGCCCATTCTAGGGGTCCGGTTACACACCGGTCGAGTGTTTTGTTGGTAAATGTAAACTCAAGTTGAGTAAGTTGTTGGTTAGTGTAACCACAAATGGGTATAGTGTTAGTTTTCGACTAGCGACTGTCAAGTGGTGACGGTTTGTCGGAGGTGTCAACGAGGATCGTTGAGTGCGGTATGATGACTCCCAGTGGGAGTAGATATCAGGATAGTTTGGTGATTGAGGAAAGGAACCTTCGAGTGGTTATGTCAACGAAGTAGTAGATTTGACAAGTAGTGTCAATTCGGAGTGTATGACTACTATTATTCGACGTGGTCGAGGGTAGTCGATGTAACGAGAGTGTTAGTGGTACGTCTGGGTACAGACAACTTTTGTTTTGGTTAGTAGGCGTACGAGTGTACACGTGTTTTGAGGTTGATTGTACTTTCCACGAGGTGGATGTGGAATCAGGATAGTTGGAGTTTCGAGAATTAAACTAAATTAAGGAGGGAAGAACGGTTGGACTTAGGTTGGTTGGAATTTCGAGGACGAAATTAATTAAGGAGGGAAGGTTGTAACGACCCGTCCCAAATTCCTAGATTAGATTAGTGAGGCTAATTGGTGATTAGTTGGGCGGAATCGGACGAACGATGCGAAATGACCGTTTTGCCCCTAGTTTGGGTAAAATGTTGACTTTTCATTCGGGCGGTTAAATGGACTTTGACCGATGACCGTGACGTAGTTTAGGACGTCACGAGTTCATAGACAGGTGGCACGTTCAATTTCGACGTTCGAGTAGGAAGTTATGACGTTCGGAAGTTTAGGGGCATTTTGGTAATTTTGGTTAAAAGGGGTCAAATGTTGACTTTTTGATCAAGAGGTCCGATGGCCGAGGGCTGAAGACCGTTACGTAGATCGAGACGATACGAATCTATAGACAGGCGGCACGCTGAAATCGGACTTCGAACGGGAAAGTTATAGGTCGCGGAAGTTCGATTTCACTATGCACGTACTTCGAGACGGTGATGATTCGGCAAAATCTGATTGGGCTAGATATTTTAGGTGGGTCCCATGGATGAGTGACAAGTGTCACTCATCCCATTTGCTAAATCCCTTAATTTGTGGATCTAAGTAATTAAATATTATTATTTTAATTATTTTATAATTAATCCTAACAACCTTAAATCCTAACCATCCATTCCTTCTAATCTCTCAAATCCTCACACTTCATTCCTCTTCTCTCATCAGCTACCATCTTCTTCATTTTCCTCATAACCCGAAACCCCCCCTCCATATTCATTCTTCATTTTCAAACACAAACACCACACCACCACCCATTATCTGAGCTGAACATGACTGTGAGAGAGTGTTGAGGGGCTGAGGACTGAGAGGCTAGATGGTGGCCCACGGTGGAGGCTGTCAGGACCCACCCCGGTTTCACCCCGAAACCCGAGGTAAATCCCGCTCCCGTCTGACTCCCCAACGCAAAACTCAAGTAAAACTCACTCACATACTACCCAGTCAAACGCAGGAGTAATTAGACAAAATGTCCCGAAGGTAGCATTTACAGAACATAGTACGAACATACAAATAAAACCGGTAACTACACGCACACAGAAGCCTTTACTCTACTCTGGGAACCCTCACGTCACTTCTATGCCTCAGACTCTGCCTCGACGTCAAGACCCCGCGCTCGCTCCACAGCCTGGAGGGCAATTAAAACAGAAAATGTGAGTGGACCAAAAGTACAAAAGTTCAAAAACCATTTTATAAGAAAACCGAGTTAAACCCTCCGTTTTGAAACCACATGCATAACCAACAGTTATAAACACATTTATCAAAAATCATTCTTAACATCATAAGAAACAGAAACACTATAAAATATCAGAAGAAACCATAATATGAGTATCAGAAACCGTATCAAAAACCATAACCACCAAATCATCATTTCCTCGATCAAACCTGCTGGACCTATCCGAGTCTTTAAACTCCCGAGTCTTTAAACTCAATCCAGGCCTTAATCATATCCGAGTCTTTAAACTCCCGAGTCTTTAAACTCAAGGCCTACGGGGGAAAATCAATATATATCCGAGTCATTAAACTCCCGAGTCTTTAAACTCAATCCGGGTCTTTAAACCCAATCCGGCCGGTCCCCCGTCCAATATATCCGGGTCTTTAAACCCAATATCCAGATCCAGCAAATCCAATCAAAACCATTTGAAAACCATTTTCAATCTATATCCAAACCCGAATTCGAAATCACTGGTCCGAAGCCCTTCCGGCGTTCAGAACCGTCATTCCGAACCCAAATCCGGAAAATATCCATTTTCATACCAAAACCCCATGTAATCACAAATCACATTTCATAACCCATATATCATTAGTAGAAAACCTTTATCGGTGGAAATCCCCAAATGTGGCATCAAAATCCGAAAATCGGCTTTTTCTCGAAAAACGTGCAAATACATAAAATCATCATTTCATAATCAATAAACCTAGATTCATAAGTAAAACCATAAAATACGTATATAAAAACAGTTATGCATGCTCGAGTTTAAGGAAAGGGTCCACTCACAGTACTGAGCCCTACTCGCGTCCCGAACGTCCAGCCCGTTCCTCGGCTTCCTCGGGAAATCCCGATCCTGTCAAACACCGCCAAAGTACGTTACTAGTACGTCTACGAAGGTTCACCTAAATTCCCTCAAAATTCCCCGAATCCTAAACATAAGAACCCGGGACCCTAAACGTTCACCCTCGCGGAACTCAACTCAAACAACTTCCGATTGACCCGAAACCAACTCCATTGAACTCACCATGACTCCTAGACCAAAAACTATGTTGACCGTTTTCCCCTCCGCCGCCGCACGCGCCCCCACGCGCCGCCCAAAGTGGCTGCGCGTGGCCCCACGCGCCAGCTACAGTACACCTTCAACCTCTCGTCGACCCGGTTCAACACAGTAGGCTACAGCTGAACCGGCGTCAACGGTTCTCCGCCGTACCTGCACGATTTCCTTCCCTTTCTTCACCTAAAGCTTCGTCCAGTTCCAATATAACCATTCCACAGCTCCTCAGACCTCGACACCGCCTCAATCCCGTCGACTGAAGCTCGAAACCAGACGGCCAACAACCCCTGTTTCACGATCCAGCCACCCAGCTCACCACCCTTCACGGTGGCTTCACCAAACTCTGCCCTGAACCTCACTGAACCTAACCCAACTCGCCTAGACCTTCGACTCAACCCCAATCGTCACGACTAGCCGTTTGAACATCACGGCAAAACAGAGCATACAGGTACCCCCGTCGTGCTAACCTCCGCCGTGTACACCCCCGTCACGGCGACCATCCTAGTCGACGCCTAGGACCCTCCTGAACCTCACCCTGACCTCCATTCCTCTCGACTCTAAGCCCAACCTCACAACTTTCAAATTGAGCAGCACGGGAAAAACAGAGCAAAAGATCTCACCTTCGATTGCAGCTCCGCCGTGCGCACTGCTGCCTTCCACGGTGGTCGTTAGTCTCCCTGCAACCTCCTGCAGCTTCCCCTGCCTTGGTTTGGGTCACCTCACGGCGTAGCCACCACCTCGAACTCACGGCCTCCCTGTTTCCATCAAAACTTCTCCGCACCTCCGACGTGCCGCCGTGCACAATTACACCACCAAAACCCGATCAGCAACTCCCTTTCAATCTCCCGTTCCTCCCTCACTCACCAAAACTCGTCACCAGCTACGATCAGTTCTCAATTCCTCCTCACAAAATCACTCTGTTTCTCTGTGTTTGTCGAAGGACTGCACGGTTGCACCCCAATTATTTGGGCTGAGACCACACAGGATTCTCCCAGAATCCTCTACACACATGCCATGTGTCACCATCCACTCCACACACTCCCACATGGCCTAATCCCAGCCGTCCATTCCTTTCTTCTGTGCACAAATCCCAATGTGCCCCAATGACCAAAATACCCTTCTTTTTAACACATTTTTACGGTTTTACCGAAACTTCCTAGACCCGTAACTCTCGCCTCGTAAGTCCGATGAATACGTGCCGCCTGTCATCGAACTCAGGACGACAAGAACTATCTAACCCTCCTAGGTCAACCTACCAAACCTCAATTATTCAAAAAGTCAACTTTTCCCCCTAATTACGATTATGCCCTCAATCTTCCGAACATCACAACTTCCTCCTCGGATGTCGGAATCAGGCGTGCCACCTGCCTATGGATTCGTAACGTCCTCAACTACGTCCTGGTCACTGGTCAACTCCCATTTGACCACCCGAAATAAAAGTCAACATTTCTGCCCGACCCAGGGGCAAAATCGTCATTCTAAGTTCCCGGACCCCTCGGGACCACCTAACCCTTGATTAATCTTACTAATCACACCTTAATCACTCCACTTATCCCTATTCTCGGGACGGGTTGTTACAGAGGCCGCAGTGGAGTGAACCCGTGAGCTTGGTTACTGGTCAAAAATGGTGGATGGCGTTTTGGTGGGTGTCGAACGGGTTGGTCGATTCCAGTACGTTCTAGGGAGTGAGATGAGTCCACTGAGCTTGGATTCGAGGAGAATGGTGGCCAGAAACATGAGATATCGACGGGGGAAAACTCGAGCTTGCTGTTCGACGTCCAACAGGTAATCTCCAGCGTTTGTTTTTAATTTCTGGGTTGAGGGATCTGTTGGGGAGGATGAGACAATGAGAATGGGACAAACGGGAGGCATTTTGGTGGTCGGACGGTGGAGAACCGACCGGGTCAAGTCGCGAGTCACGGCGACCCGGATTGCAGACCCGGACTGAGGACAGGGATGACTGATGACGTCATCCTGATGACGTTATCATGTCAGGGATGACGTCAGCATTGTCAGGTCTGACAATGTCAGCTAACATATCAGACAGTGGGCCAATGGGAGCGTGACACATGTCACTGTCAGAGGCTGTCAGTTATGACGTCTGTCACGACCCGGCCCATCTAACACAATATTGTCCGCTTTGGGCCTAGCCCTCACGGTTTTGTTTTCGGGAGCTCACGTGCAACTTCCTAGTAGGTCACCCATCATGTGATTGCACCAGCCTCAACTCGCTTAACTTTGGGGTTCCAATCCCCCCCAAAGCCACTGAGCTCCCAAAAGGCCTTGTGTTAGATAGATACGTGCCCACACATATAAGGTACTTCACCTTTCCCTCCCCGAGCGATGTGGGATTGTTCACCGATCTTACCTTTCCAAGCTCACGGGTCTTGTTCACCGTTCTTGCTTCTCAAGCTCACGGGTCTTACTCACCGTTCTTGTTTCCAAGACCGGGTCTTACAATCCACCCCCCTTGGGGCCCAGCGTCCTCGCTGGCACACTTCTGGTCGGGATCCAGCTCTGATACCATTCTGTCACGACCCGGCCCATCTAACACAATATTGTCCGCTTTGGGCCCAGCCCTCACGATTTTGTTTTCGGGAGCTCACGTGCAACTTCCCAGTAGGTCACCCATCATGGGAAGTTGCACCGTAAGCTCCCGAAAACAAAACCGTGAGGGCAAGGGCAAGGAGGCCAAAAGCGGACAATATCGTGCTAGATGAATCGGGACCTGACAGAAGAGGGTCGGGTCCTGACAATTTGGTATCGGAGCCAGACCCCGACCGGGAAGTGTGCCAGCGGGGACGCTGGGCCCTAAGGGGGGTGGATTGTAAGACCCGTGTCCTGGAGGGAACGGTGAACAATCTCACATTCCTGCGAGGGGGAATGGTCTGGGAAAGGATGGTGGTGTGCCTTAAAGGTGTAGGCACACACCTATCTAGCATGAGGCCTTTTGGGAGCTCAGTGGCTTTGGGGGGGATTGGACCCCAAAGTTAAGCGAGTTGAGGCTGGTGCAATTCCATGATGGGTGACCCCCTGGGAAGTTGCACCGTGAGCTCCCGAAAACAAAACCGTGAGGGCAAGGGTAAGGAGGCCCAAAGCGGACAATATCATGCTAGATGAATCGGGACTTGACAGAAGAGGGTCGGGTCCTGACAACGTCAGCATTGACTTTTCAGTGCGTTGAATTTTATGTTGACCAGCGCGTGGGGCCGCGTGTGAACAATGTTTGGAGTGGGCCCAGTGTCATTTTAAGGGTTTCGACGATCCAAATCTAATGGCGGTGGTTTCGGGTCGATCAGAGATCATTAGGTTGGTCAAATTGGGGTTTTTCACCTTGAGAAACGTGTACGGGAGACGTTGACTTTTCTGGGAAAGTTTAGGGTTCTTAATATGGACTTGTATAGGTTAGTAGTAACCTTTGGATATGATTTGGACAGGTCAGGATGACCCGGAGAGGTCGGATTGGCTCGGGAGAGCCGTATGACACGTAAATCGAGGCGGCAGCTCGGACGGTCTGTGAGTGGACCTTGTTTTCTAAATTGGTGCATGCATAAATGTTTATTATATGTTTTATTACAAGTTTGATGATTCCATGGGTGCATTTGTATGTGGTTACGTATAGACACGTATTTCGAGGTTTCGGCCCTATACGGTGCCTATACTAGTTTGTATGTCTTTATTGGTTTAAATGAAATGGTTTTGGATTTCTAAAAGGATAAACTCGAGTATGAGACCCAATTGGTTTGGTCTCGGACATATGACACTATTTACGACCTTCGGGTCTAAATCGTGGTCGCGGCGGGTGCTATGAGCACGGCGATCGACAATACGACGCTCGCCTCCGGATTGGGATGTGTTCCTTCTGGAGAGGTCACGATGCACGATTCGTGGTCGGGTAGCCTAGGGAGGCTCGAATTCGGAGTGCTGACGGTTCAGGATATCGATCAGTGATGAGTGCACCATGATCTTGTGGTGGTCGAGTCGGTTGATACGTTCACGGCGACATACCAGGATTGAGGGCGTTCCTGGATGAATGGTTGCACGCATCACTATGATCGGAGTCGAGACTTACCCTTAGATATTGGGCACGGTGCCCAGTTGAGTCATATGTTCGGGCACGAGACCCAGTTGTTTTAGACTGATGATTTCGAGTCAGGGACCCTAGATGGATTTCCAAGTTCATGACGGTTTATGGGAACCGGCATGAACCTTTGTCAGGTCATTTGATAACGCCCAAACTACGTATTAAATTAAACACGTAATTTGAGTATTATGCAGATTTAAACCCTTTTGTGTAGTTATAATATTGGTAAATAGGGATCGTTCTTAACCGGGGAAATTAGGGAATATTAATAATATGTTAGTTAAAAAGAATAATGAATAATCAAAGAATAATGAATTGAAGAATTGAAGAATTAAATAATCAAATTATTAATTAATTGAATAATCAAGCAATAAAGAATTAAAGAATTAACGAATAAACGTATAAATGAATTAATAAATAAGAGAATCAATAAATTAATGGAATAACGAATAAATGAATTAAACGAATAAAAGAATAAAGATGGGGTTTTTAGGGATTTTGATCATGCAAAATAAGTAAAGACATAAATGAACTAATTCTATTCCTATTTTAACATATATACAAGTGGACTTTCTTTAAACACAAATTCTATCGAACACTCTAACATTTGCCAAGTTTGAATATATCACAAAAATTCTACTTTCACCATCTCACTCATGCATACATTTTATAAACATTATAAATGCACCGAAACACGGTCATAAACACTTATAAATTGATTAACCCAATGTTTATGATTTAAATGTGTATTAAACATTTAAATCTCTTCAATTTTATACTAAGTGCACCGAAACGCGGTCATAAACACTTAGTATAAAATTAAAGCTTAAGCACTAAAATGTATGAAGTAAATGAAGTTTGAAAAGTAGAACTCATTATAATAATATCCTTGTCTACAAAAGTTAGAAAGAAAATACCCACAAAAATTTTGAACTAAAGAAAATAAAACTGAAACAACAATGAGAGTTTAAGCAAAGGAAACAACAAGCTACACCTTCAGAATCCAAGAAAGCTTGTGATTCCGAAAATGGATGGAATAAAAATGACATGTTATTCATAAGATTTTCTGACAGCAGAAGAAACCTTATGAAGATGGATGAATAAACACGAGAATGCAAACTTAAACTCAAGAATTGCAACGGAAATACTAGGCTTGCTATTTCTAAAGGAAGGATACAATTTTGTGTTTTGGAGCTCTTTCTCAAAACAAAGTCCCCTTTCAAGTGAAAATGAACTCCTATTTATAAGAGAAAAAAGCTACTAAAAACAAATAAAGTAAAGTAATTAAAAATTACAACAAAATAAAAGAAAATGAAATGATGACTAATTATGAACAATGATGTTTAATGATGAAATTTAGGTAAGGTTTGGAATTAATTTGTGGCTGAAAATAAAAGAAATAGCAGAAATTGGGAGCAGTTGGGCGGGCTGGAGTACTGTTTGGTGCAGTTGGGCTGCACTGTTGAAGGCTGCAGTGGGCTAGAGCAAAACAGGTGGGCTGGCTGGTTTGGTGCGCAGCAGAAGCACGGCTGGAGTGATGGACGGGCTGCATCAGTGGAGCAGGTGTCGTAATGGGCAGGTGCAGTTGGAGGGTTCGAACCAGGCGGGCAGGTGAAAAGCAGGTGGGCTGGGGGCAGTTGGGCGTACGGACTGGGCCAGACGCAGTGCAGGCGAGTTGGCATGATGGACTGGTCGCTGCGTGGTGAACAGTTGGCTGGCGTGCGTACGGGCTGCTGGGCTGTACAAGCAAGTTGCTTGATGGATCGTGGGCTCGAGCGAGCTGAGCTGGAGTTGCGGATTTGGGCTGGGCGACACGATTGGACTGCCAGGCGTGGGCCGAGCTGACGAATGGGCCTACGCAGGAACATAATGGATTGGGCTGCTGCTGGGATTTTGGGCTGCTGGGCTATTCTATTTCTTTCTGGGCTGCACAAACAAAAAGGCCTACATCAGAATTTTGGGCTTAAATTAAGTATGAATTTGGGCTACAAAATTAATAATAATTAATTTAATCGAATTTCGTCCATAATTTCTTCGTTATAATTCCGATCGGGACGATTCTTTCGCCAAAATACTCCAAATTACAAACTTTATTTATTTAAACAGAAAAATCACAAAATAAATTAATTTATCTAATTACTTATTATTTAAATAAAATTCAAGTATAAGGGTATAAAATAATATAAAATAATGTTGATTTAACGACCTATCATCATTCTGGTTCATGACGGTTTATGGGAACCGACATGAACCCTAGTTAATGGATATTATGGATCATGACGGTTCAGGGGAACCAGGCATGAATGTTTATGTTATGTATATATATGTTCATATACCTTCCTTTACTTGTTCTATTATCTCCTCCGGGGAGGGTCGTTGGCCTAGGTGGACCCCGGAGTAGTCACGGAGCATCGACTGAGTGGAGTCGCCCCAGTTGGGTTCCTTACTCTCAGGAAGGCTTGTACTATAATCTCAGGGCGGGTCATTGGTCTTCGGACATTGACTTGGTACCTGAAAGACTTGGGTTTGAGACCTCAGGTAGCACGCGCGAAGCTTTGGAAACCGTGACAGGATTGGTTGTATGAATTATATGTATATATGATGTATGCTATATGAGATATATGATATGATGTATGATGTGCGTTTACACAGGTTTTGGGCAGTGGCCCGTATGGTTAGTTTCTTATGATTTGGGCTGAGTCCCTTATGGATTTGGGCAGTGGCCCGTGTACTTGATTTCATTATGGTTTTTCTTGATAAATGGTTTTCGAATGCATGCATACTTTTTAGTGAAGGGTACAAATGTCTTTCTTATAAACTGTTTTTTTATAAACTCTTGTTTTGTCCACTCACAGCTTTTAATGTTTTGACTGCCCTTCAGGTTGACATTGATTGTGGACTGTAGCAGAGACCGAGATATCACATACCTCCTCCGGATCCTGGCGAACTCTGATAGCCCGAGAGGAAAAAGGTCGGAAATATCCCTTGTTTGACACTTCGTGTCAGACGGGAGCAGGGTCATCCCGCACTAATCCTAGGGGGATTGGGATGGGTTCTATCACACCTGCACTGGTTGGTCATTCCTCTGCCGTCCATGACGGCTCAGGGCGCCCTGTTGCTACCTCTCAGTCCCTCACTCACTCAGTCCTCACACACAATCGAATGGGGAAAAGGATATGGATTTGGGTTCAAAGTTTTTGGGTGAGATCAAGGAAGTCGTGAGAAATGGGGAATGGGCTATACATGTATCAATTTGGGTGGGCAATGGATGAATGACAAGTGGCATTCATCCATTGGGCCAGCCCCTAAATATCTGGGCCCACTTAATGCCAAAAGCCATTTGTCTCGTAATTCGTGCAATAGTTTTTCGGAACTTCCGTGAACCGTATCTTTTTTGTCAGACGTCCGATTTCGACGTGCCGCCTGTCTACGGACTCGTATCGACTCGGTTTACGTAACAGTCCTCGACCCTCGGCCATCGGACCTCCCGGGTTAAAATTCAATTTTCGCCCTCTTTCAGGAGCAAAATCGTAATTTCGCCCTGAACGTCCGATAATTCTCGGCTCATCCTTGATTAGCCTCATTAATCCGTAATTAGTCTTAATTAATCTTTAAAATTAGAGACGGGTCGTCACACTAGAGATTTTTATTATTAGTAATCAAGATGTTCTAATAATGTAGATGATCTAGTTGATAATTCTCATTTTATAATTATAATTTATCTATTAGAATATAATTTATTTATTCTGATATACGTATTTCATTAAAAAAAAAAAGGTTAAAGGTTGCAAAAGAATATGTCTTTTCTCATAAATAATAGGTCCACCTTTGGAGAATAATAGGAATATGTAGGAGGAATGATGGAAATACGCGGGATATGATATCAACAATATATGATATCAATAATCCCTTCCCAGATGATCTGATGCTAGTTTGAGGGGATTCCATACTTAATTTGAAACCAATATTTTTCAGATTTTTGATATAAATATATTTGAATCAAAAGTTAAATTATATAAATATTAGATATTAATTTAATTTTATAAAAATTAAATTTAAATGTCGTAAATATATATTATGTTAATTTTGATTTATTAGTATAATTATTATTAGAAATGCACATGTTTTTTTTTGGGTGAAAGCAGGCCCATACCTGTTATGGGTGGCCCACAATTAGTCCTTTATTCCAATAAGGGACGGCTGGATGGGGGCGGTGGCGAGGGGAATCAATTATAGATCATCTGATTTAAGAAGTTGAGAGAAATCGAGAAAATTGAACCACAAGTGTTGATCGGCAGGAGGAGGATGAGAAATGAGAGTGAGGTTTGCATGGGGATTGGCGGTGAAAGGTTATCAACGTCCGTTTGGTTTGTCGGGGATTGAAGTCCCATATTACACGTGTCGAAATGAGCAACAAAGAGACTGCATGATGACCTGAAAAGGCGGATGACATTGTGGGACTGTTGTCATGCGATGATATGCGGTCAAATCATTAACAATTGCCACTAAAACTATAGAAAAAATGATGAAAATATAGCTGTTACTAAAAATTTATTTAAGAAGTTGAGAGAAATCGAGAAAATTGAACCACAAGTGTTGATCGGCTGGAGGAGGATGAGAAATAAGAGTGAGGTTTGCATGGGGATTGGCGGTGAAAGGTTATCAACGTCCGTTTGGTTTGTCGGGGATTGAAGTCCCATATTACACGTGTCGAAATGAGCAACAAAGATACTGCATGATGACCTGAAAAGGAGGATGACATTGTGGGACTGTTGTCATGCAATGATATGCGGTCAAATCATTAACAATTGCCACTAAAACTATAGAAAAAATGATGAAAATATAGCTGTTACTAAAAATTTATTTAAGAAGTTGAGAGAAATCGAGAAAATTGAACCACAAGTGTTGATCGGCTGGAGGAGGATGAGAAATGAGAGAGAGGTTTGCATGGGGATTGGCGGTGAAAGGTTATCAACGTCCGTTTGGTTTGTCGGGGATTGAAGTCCCATATTACACGTGTCGAAATGAGCAACAAAGAGACTGCATGATGACCTGAAAAGGCGGATGACATTGTGGGACTGTTGTCATGCGATGATACGCGGTCAAATCATTAACAATTGCCACTAAAACTATAGAAAAAATGATGAAAATATAGCTGTTACTAAAATTTTATTTAAGAAGTTGAGAGAAATCGAGAAAATTGAACCACAAGTGTTGATCGGCTAGAGGAGGATGAGAAATGAGAGTGAGGTTTGCATGGGGATTGGCGGTGAAAGGTTATCAACGTCCGTTTGGTTTGTCGGGGATTGAAGTCCCATATTACACGTGTCGAAATGAGCAACAAAGAGACTGCATGATGACCTGAAAAGGCGGATGACATTGTGGGAGTGTTGTCATGCAATGATATGCGGTCAAATCATTAACAATTGCCACTAAAACTATAGAAAAAATGATGAAAATATAGCTGTTACTAAAAATTTATTTAAGAAGTTGAGAGAAATCGAGAAAATTGAACCACAAGTGTTGATCGGCTGGAGGAGGATGAGAAATGAGAGTGAGGTTTGCATGGGGATTGGCGGTGAAAGGTTATCAACGTCCGTTTGGTTTGTCGGGGATTGAAGTCCCATATTACACGTGTCGAAATGAGCAACAAAGAGACTGCATGATGACCTGAAAAGGCGGATGACATTGTGGGACTGTTGTCATGCGATGATATGCAGTCAAATCATTAACAATTGCCACTAAAACTATAGAAAAAATGATGAAAATATAGCTGTTACTAAAAATTTATTTAAGATTGAACACTCGGATTTTTATTTACAAAAATAAATACTATATATCCTTCTAGTCACCATTCTATAGAAGGTAAAAAAAATTTAAGTGAGACTGAAGGAGCTGGTGAAAATTTTTCTCAAAATCTGAAAATTTTCCTCAGAGCCTCATCTTCCTTTCATATACTTTATAGTCACCATTCTACAGAAGGTAAAAAACATTTAAGTGAGATTGAAGGAGCTGGTGAAATTTTTTCTCAAAACCTGATTGTTGACATCATATCTGACCAGACCCACTGCGCCGTATACTTAAAGCTCAGACTCCGTTCAAGGCCCAAAACTACCGTACTTACACAGCCCCAATACCGGGCCCGATGCGGGATGCCACATGGAAGTCTATCCACCCTCGATCTACGTAACATGTGTTAGCACGCAAATCGAGAAGTATTTGTCCCACATCGAAACTATGGGAATCGAACAACCTACCAACCCATACATAAGGGGTACACATTTCTCAATAAAGGTAACTAATATTTACTATTCACTACAAGTCTGCCCAATTTCCCATTTACTGTTTCCTCTTACGAACAAAGTTACTGACTTGACCGTCGGAGAACCTTAGGCCGGCACCACACCGGTGCCCGTACTAACAGAAAACCCGCTATTCACTCAAGTTTACAGGTTACGAGGAAGGACACGTGTCATTTGGTGATTTGACGACGAGTAATCGACAGTTGGAACATTTAACGCTTCAACAGTTTGGCGCCGTCTGTGGGAAACTGACTAAGTTTACCCACGCTCAACCAGGCCGAGTTAGCACTCGTTCAATTATTACGCCGAGAACGAACTCGCCGACACTGAACATGCAGGGCGAACACGATCTCGGTGAGATCACATCTGGGCAAGGCCCTAGAACAATGAGGGACCCCTCCCCAAACTTTTTACAAATAATCGAAAGACTCCAGAGCGACACGGCTAAGGTCAAAACTAAGGGTACACAGGCCGAGTTGAGATGTCAGGCACTCGACAATCGATACACTAATGTGGCCAAGCATCTACGGGTCGCGCAGGCAGAACTCGCTGCCCACCGAGCCCGCGTCGGTAAGGAGGAGGTCGCCAAGGTGGTGGCCGAGTGGGCCGAGCGTGTTGAAAGAAATCGCCGAGTGGCGAGAAAAGAGAAGGTGCACACGGTCATCGAGCCAAATAAAAAGTGGCAAGTGGATGTCGAACCAAGCAAGAAACACGCTCGGATGCTGATCATCCCTGGAAACCAACCCGGCGACACTAGGATCTACCGTGATGCTGTTCATCAGGTTGGGTTGGATGAACACAAACAGGGGGAATGGATATGCATGTGTCTGTGTTAGGTGAGGAATGGATGGGTGACACTTGTCACTCATCCATTGGGCCTAAGGAAAAGACTTGGGCCCCACTCAGGACAAAATTCCATTTTTCCTCGTAAAACGTGTCGTTGTAAATAGTACCTCGGAACTTCCGTGAACCGTAACTTTCCTGTCGAATGTCTGATTTCGTCATACTGCTTGTCTACGGATTCGTATCGACACGATCCACGTAACGGTCCTCGGCCCTCAGCCATCAGACCTCCTAGGTCAAAAATCAACTGTTTGCCTCCGTTTAGGGGAAAAAACGTAATTTTGCCCTGAACGTCCGTTAAACCTCTGCTAATCCCCGATTAGCCTCTCTAATCCGTCATTAATTCTTAATTAATCCCGATAATTCAGAACTGGTCGTTACACATCATGACACACGTCGACCTGAGATTGGGCTACGTCACCTGACATCTAACACATGATGATATCACTGATGATGTCATCGTCTTCCTCCTCGCGACGGGTTAGACCTGAAAAACTGGAACCGGGTCGCGCAAACCCGCGACCTGACTAGCTCCCAAATACCCATTTCGCAACCATTTTCATCCATTTTTCTTCCTAAATGCTCATCCTAAAACTAGTAATAGATGTGCCTAATTGAAAACATGAAAAATAGACCACAAACTTACCTTCAATCGTCGAACAGTAAGCTCGACTTCCAAGCTCCGTTCCTAGCCACCATAGCCATCCTTTTCCTTCGAAAGTGATCCCCAAAGAGTCGTCTTGGTCCCTAGGTCATGTTAGGATCAATCAAAACCCATAACAAACGGAAAAAACTAGGTTTCCAAATTTGGGTCAAGCACGGGTGTGGTTCCCTCCGTGATAGCCGTCGTCGTCGTTCTTCCCAGCTCTCCTTTATCCATCTCAGTCTCCCATAAGGTTCTCACATGGTGATGGTCCCCAAGGTGGGTTGATTGTAAGACCCGTGTCTTAGGAAGAACGGTGAGCAATCCCACATTGCTCATGGAGGAAAATGTGAAGTGCCTTATATGTGTGGGCACGTATCTTCCTAGCACGAGAACTTTCGGGAGCTCACTAGTTTTCGGTGTGGTTAGAACTCTAAAGTTAAATGAGATTGAGCTGGAGCAATCTCATAATGGGTGACCCACTGAGTTGTGCGTGAGTTCCCAAAAACAAAGCCGTGATGGCTAGGCCTACAACGAACAATATCCTACTAAGGGAGTCGGGTCGTAACTCAACCCATTATTCTCACTAGATAGGTATAATTGTTATTGTATACTTGTGAATCTTCCTGCAAGTTATGAAGCCATTGAAATTTGAAACTATATTTTTTACGAGAGGTATAACTTTGTGTATCTTTTCTTGCAAGAGATGGAAAATATTTAAGACTTAAAAATAGTAATTAGATTGTATATCATTTGTACATAAATATATATAATTTATAGTTTACTTTTGGTATAATACAACCAATCTTCCAACAAGTATATGGAAAATATTTCCAAAATAGTGATAAAAAATAGTAATGAGATTGTGTATGACACGACCCATCCTAATCCACCAGGGATTAACGCGGGATGTTCCATACTCCCATCTGACACGAAGTTTCAGACAAGGGATAACTTGAAACCTCATCCCAAACAGGGCTTCTAGAGTGCGCTAAGATCAGTGGAGGACTGTGATGTCTTAGTCTCTATTACAGCCAGCATCTACATCAACTTGAAGGGCATTAAAAACCATTAAAAGCCGTGAGTGAGCGAAATAAATAATTTATAAAAAATCATATCACAAAAATACATTTATGCCCTTCACTAAAAGTATGCATGCATTCGAAAACCAGTAATCAAACCATTTACTTAATTAAATCATTAGGGTCTTAGCCCAACATCATAAATCTAGCCATGTGGGAACTCAGCCCAAAACCAAGTATATGAGAACTCAGCCCAAAACCAATCAATATTTAAAAACCAGTTTATCAAAATACAATATAACCAATCCTCGGCATCCCTGTTGCCTAATCAATACCATTGTCATGGTCTCTCAGGCTACGCGTACCATTCAGGGTCTCAATCCCGAGTCTCCCTAGGGTCCTAGGGGGTATCATCCATAATTGGACTCCTGATCATGAGCTACCCCTCGGAAAGCCCCTCTCAGGTAGTGCGTCGTGACTATTCCGGGATATTACGAGACGTCCAGAGGAGAAAATCCATACATAATGATGGTATATGGAAAACATTTTACAAATCATCTCAAAATCTTTCCAAGGGCTATGCCCGGGATTTCCATAAAACCATCGTAAATCCATAAATGGGTCACGTGCCCGAAGTATAACTTTCATAAACCATTTCCATAATTCCAATTTCAAATTCAAGAGACTTAGCCTGAAATTATATTCCTTAACCCAACTAGGCCTCAAGCCCGATATCATAACCAACTCGGCCTTAAGCCGATAGTATAAATCAAATTGGTCTCCGACCCAATGCCTCATTAAATCAAATGGACATCAAGTCTAATAGTTTACAATCAAATGGGTTTCATGTCTGGTTCCATAATTCCAAATCCGAAATCATACCATTGAACACACTTGGTAACACAAGCAAGTCCAACACTGTATAAAACCATAAATCTCAAAATGCGTACAAATACGTGAATACTAAATACCACAATCAAATGAATCATAAATCACATATTTAAAACACATAAAAACGTTATGCATGCATCATATTTAGAAACCAATGCCCACTCATAAACCGTCCTAGCTGTCGCCTTGATACGCGTGCCATAAGCATTTCGAGGCTAAATCACCATCTCCGGAACTTCCGGACCTATCCAAATCATATCAATGGTCACTAACGGACTCAATAAGGTCAAATCTAAGACATATGAACAGTACCAACCTAGGAACACATCCCGAACACGCATCCAGAGGCTAAAAATATCAATTTGACCAACCTAAAGATCTCCGATAGACTCGAAACCAGAACCATTGGATCCGGATCGTCGAAACCCTTTGGATGACACTGGTCCCACCTCAAAATTCCCGCTCACGCACCCCCATGAGCGTGGTCAACACTGCTAACATCAGCAAAGTCAATGCTAACGTCAGCGGTCAAAGTCAACGTTGACGTCAGCATGACATCATCCCTGACACCTGTCAGTCTGATATGTGTCAAGCCTGGTAGGGTACCATATGTCAGTCATCGGTTAGTCCATAAGTTTGACATGTCGGTGACACGTGGCACCATCTGATTGGTTCATGTCACTAACATGTCATGCTAACTAGGCTCTGACTTCATGACACATGTCAACCTGAGATTGAGCCACGTCACCTGACATTTAAACCATGATGATGTCATCGGCTTCCTCCTCGCGACGGGTTAGACCTGAATAACTGGAATTGGGTCGTGTAGACCCGCGACCTGACTCGGCTCCCAAATCCCAATTTCTCAACCATTTTCATCCCTATTTCTTCCTAAATGCTCATCCTAAAACTAGTAATAGATTTTCCTAATTGAAAACATGAAAAAAAGACCACAAACTCACCTTCGATCATCGAACAGTAAGCTCAACTTCCAAGCTCCGTTCCTAGCCATCTTAGCCATCATTTTCCTTCAAAAAAGATCCCCACAAAGTCGCCTTGGTCCCTAGGTCATGTTAGGATCAATCAAAACCCATAACAAATGTCAAAAATTAGGTTTCCAAATTTGGGTCAAGCACTGGTGTGGTCCCCGCTGTGATAGCCGCCACCTTCGTCCTTCCCAGTTCCCCTTTATCCATCTCAGTCTTTCAATCTCAGTCTCCCATAAGGTTCTCACATGGTGATGGATTGTATGGTAATGGTGGGTAGGTGTTCAGTTTGAAGAAGAAAAGATGAAGGTGATAATGGAGTGGGAGGAGAGAGAGAGGAAAAATCATATATTTAAACCCCCACCCAATCACAATTAGACCTAGATCCACAATTTAGGGACACCCACCAATGGGATGAGTGACACTTGTCACTCATCCAAGGGCCCCACATTAATTATTCACCCAATTAGACTTAAGTATTAATTTCAATTCCCAATAACATAAAAATAAACCGATTTCAATCCCCATGACCATAACTTCTCCGTTCGACGTCTGATTTCGACGTACCACCTGTCTATGGGCTCGTGACATCCCAATCTAAGTCACGACCATCGGTCCTCGTAAGTTTGAGTCCCCATGTCAAAAGTCAACATTTTTCCCAATTCCAAGAGTAAAACGATCATTTCACACCGTCCGTATGTATTCTCTCAACTAATCCCCAATTAGTCACGTTAATTCTCGATTAGTCATTATTTAATCATAATTAATCTCATAATTCAGGACGAGCCGTTATAGTGTATCAACCAAACACAGTCCATTCTTTTCCAATTGAGTTGTTGAAATGACTTTGGAGTAAGGGACTTTGTATTTGTAGGCCTTAGTGTTTTTTTTAAAATTTTGTATTTGTAGATTAACCACGAAAATGCAGGACTTGTGAAGGAAGGATTTGGCTAGTAGCTAGCTCTACCAAACTATGATGACTGTAATGGAAATTGAAATTTATTATTTTTTATGTTTTGAAAACTATAAGAGTGTGTTTGGATAAAAGAAAATAACAAGGGATTTGATAAAAAAAAGTTAGAATTTTATAATTCCTACGTACCAATTTCTTTGTTTGGATAGTAAAAATTGGAATTTACAAATTCCAAAAAAATTGAAACAAGGAATTTGGATGTCTCAAATGATGAGTTGAAATGATGTCTCAAGGGACAAAATTTTCCAAATGATGAGTTGAAACAAGTGAAATTTTAATTTCCATGATTTTTAACATTGATATTCAAATTTTTAACATTGATATTCAAACGTTAGAATTTGCAAATCATGGAAATTATAGATATGGAATTGCAAATTATGAAATTCTGTAAATTCGCATTAAACTAGAAATCCTTCGTCCAAACACGCTCTAAGGGTGTATTTGGCTCCAAGAAATAAACATGTCATTTGATGTGAGGAGAGCATTTGATGAGCGGAAATCAGTTTTCCGTCGTTTGGGAAACTGAGTCAGAATTTGGCAAATTTTCAAAGGAAAATATGAGGCAATTTGAAGGTCTCAAATAATGAGTTGAAATTATGTCTCAAGGGACAGAATTTTCTAAATGATGAGTTAAAACAAGTGAAATTGTAATTTCTATGATTTTTAACATTGATATCCAAACATTAGAATTTACAAATCAGGAAATTGTAAATATTTAATTGCAAATTATGAAATTTTGTAATTTCTCATTAAACTAGAAATCTTTCATCCAAACAAACTGTAACGGCCCAGAATTCCTAAGAATTGGAAAATGGTCGTTTTACCCCTGTTCAAATGGTTGACTTTTCTTGATCAAAGTCAAAATGTTAACTTTTTTAACTGGAAGGTGTTTGGCCATTCCAGAACCGTTTTTAGGGAGGTCTCAGTGTCAGGACCCATCCTTAATCTCCCGGGATTAAGGACTAAATCCCGATCCCATCTAACTTACGCATGACACGAAGGCTAAACTGACGTTCAACCTTCCTGCGACACGTAAGTCGGACAAGGGAGTCTCGATCCGACCGTCCGAAAACTTCCGAATTTCCCAGAGTTCGCAACGTTTACTGTGGATCGTACGTGTGATGTCTCCGACTCTCTCGACCAATAGCCCGCCCCGCAACAACCTGGAGGGTATCAAAAACACGAAAAGACTGTGAGTGGACAAAAAGAAAGTTTAAGTTTAAAAACAGTTATCAGAAAACACATACACTTATAACCTCCGTTTTGAAAACCAATGCATGCATATCAATTTCATATCACAAAATCATGTACGAAAAATCAAACACATTTTCCTTTTCTCAAATCCCGGGCCTCAACCCCAAACCATTGAAAACCATTATCATCAATTCTCAGTGAAATCTAAAACACATTTGAAACCACATGCTCATCCATCGAACCTGCTGGATCTATCCGAGTCTTTAAACTCAATCCAGGCCTCAATAATATTCGAGTCTTTAAACTCCCGAGTCTTTAAACTCAACAGGCCTACGGGGGAAATATCAATATATCCGAGTCTTTAAACTCCCGAGTCTTTAAGCTCAATCCGGGTCTTTAAACCCAATCCTGGCCCGTCCCCCGTCAATCACAATATCCGGGTCTTTAAACCCAATAACCAGATCCAGCAAATCCAATCCAAAACCTTTTGAAAACCATTTCCAAATTCACATCCAAACCCGAATCCGAAATCACTGGTCTGATGCCCTTCCCGCATCCAGAACCGTCATTCCGAATCCAAATCCAGAATCATATCCACACCATTTCCAGATCCGAGTCCGCAACCATCATTCTGTAAGCTAGCATCCGAAATAATCATTCTGAACCCAAACCCGGAAATTCCAAAATCAAATCCAAAATCGTCATTTTGAAATCCGATTCAAAAACCTGAAATCTCGCTCTTTAAAACCACTTTACTGAACTGGGCTTCAAGCCTGAAAAACCTATTCAAAATCCTTTTACTTTCCTTGAAATCAACCGTATTTCAAATCCCGAAATCAAACCGTTAAATTAGGTTCAAATCACGTTATGTATCAAAACCTCGTAAAACGTGAAAACCGTCCTTTCCTCGAAAAACGTGCAAAACTGTAAACCATCACAATCACAAATCAAATCATAGAATCATGTATGAAAACATATTAAAAACATATATGCATGCATCAAGAGTTAGAAAGCAAAGTCCACTCACAGACCATTTCGAAGTCGCCTCGATACGCGCGCACCTACGGTGTTCCCGGCTATTCCGCTATCCTCGGCTTTCCTGAACCTGTCCAAATCCCAATATAAGGTCGCTAACTACTTCACGATACTCATACTAAAGCCCCATAATTTTTCCGTATTTTTAACTATTTTTACCCGAGCCCTAAAACATTCGGACAGCCCGAAACATTTGGAACCTTCCCCAAAAAGGGCCCCACACCCCTTCACACGCCGTCCAAAGGGGCTGCACGTGGGAGCCACGCGCGGCACTATTCATCATCTTCAACCTCTCACTGGACCGGTTCGAACCGGCGAGGGCAGTTCTGCTCTGTTTTTAGGCCATCTTCCATCCTTTTTTAGCCTATTAGGATCGTCCAACCTTAATTAGTTTATTTAACTACTTAAAACACGAACTAAAGTACGAAAAATTACATCCAAGCTTCGAACCAGTCCCCTGAAATTCCCAGTCACGGGTTCCCGGCCACCCGTTGTCTTCTCCGCCACGGGTTCGACTCCTCAAGCCAATTACATCCTCCTTCAACTAACAGAACCCATAAATCGGCTCGATTAAGCTCCTGAGTCCACGATTTTCAATTTGAATTTAAAACGAAAAACAGGGGACATTGAGAACTCACCTAAGTTTAGACCTCCACCGTGCTCGTCGTCCTGTTCCACTGGGTTCACAAGGCAAGCCTCAGCCTCTCTAACACTAATTCAAATCAAAATGATCGTTTGTGGTTACACCCCGACCGTCAACTCCTTCTCTGGTTTCAATTCGATACCACCGCCCACGGTGGCCCTCGTGGCCGTCCCAAAACCCCCATCTCACCGTCCTCTCATTCCCTTCATCACGATACCTCTCTAAGCCTTCACTCACACTTCACCACCACGAATTTCCACGAGTCACACACCCTGGATTGTCCTGTCTTTGTTTTTCCCTCTTAAACGATCACAACCATTTTAAACCGTTTAAACCGTGTAGAAATAGGCAGAAGCCTCTAGGCTTGTACCAGGTGTCACACACCCTGTGGACACAGTCACAATTATCCAATTCACCCTGTCCAAGTGGCCTTATCTGATTGGGCTCAATTCCCAACGTGGTTAAAAGACCAAAATGCCCCTATAATGTCCAAATTACCATTTTACCCTTCACCTTTCTAGAACCACATCTTAACCGTCTGATGTCCGATGACAGCGTGCCGCCTGTCGTTGTACTCAGGACGTCGAGACCTATCTAATGGTTCTCGCTCTATGTGTAAAAATCCTATCGTTTTAAAAGTCAACTTTTTCCTCCCTTTAGTCAGAATTATGGTAACGCCCTCAACCTTCCAAACATCATAACTTCCTCCTCGGATGTCGGAATCGGGCGTGCCACCTGTCTACGGACTCGTGACATCCCAAATTACGTCACGGTCATCGGTCAATACCCACTTGACCGCCCAAACTAAAAGTCAATAATTTGCCCCAACTAGGGGCCAAACCGTCATTCTACGCTCACGGACCAAACATAACCAACTAAGTACCAATTAAGTTTACTAATCCGTCCTTAATCACTTCACTAATCCCGGCTTCCTGGACGGGTTGTTACAATCTACCATCCTTAAAAGAATTTCGTCCCCGAAATTCCGCAACTCGTTCCTTCACCCAGAAATGGGGTCTCCTACCTATAGTGAACTCTCGTCAAAAAAACTGCTCTGGTTAATTCCCAATCTAACAACGACCACTCAACTCCAGAAACTATCCAACCCTACTTGTCTCACCCAATAGGGAATCCTACCTACCAACTCACTACTTCACCTTCACGCCCCTCAACTACTACTCCGATCACCTAGTCGGAGTAAAGCACTAAAGTCCTAAAGGCAAATCCTAGATTGTGGGTTCTCTTCTCTTCAATAACCTCATATCGATCGATAATCTTACTCATTTCTCAAGCCCTTCCGTCATACGTGGACAAGGCACCTAGTAGCACCATTGCTGATCCAGCCGTACGTCGGCCCAATCCACAAGAACTACAATACCACAGACCTCAACTCACGGTTTCCACTCAGGTACCTCTTACTATCTCACGGGGTTTCTCAAATCACCCCCGTCATCCGGGTTATCCAAACCCGTAACTGCCACTCAACCCAACGGACCAAAAGGTCACAATCCACACGATCAACATCCAACATCCTCCGGCCCAACTGGCCACCAACAATCGGCCTCCTCGGCCTACATATCTTACGAACTCTACGAGCTACCCTCAGGCCTCTCAGGCCGACCAACCTACGCATCCGTAGCTCACCGGCTACCTCTAGGTTACTTCTGCTAGCGTAACTCAGACCGTATGGTCCATTCATCAAGTAACACCGATACTAGTGCCAACGCACTAAACTGACATACACCTTACCTTGCATCGGGTATCGAGCGACTACACCCTTATCCGTACTCTCCCTATCGGATCCAGGTTGCTGACGGGCTGTTCCACGTCGAGACATCACATCCACAGTAGTATCACACTACCTAAGTCGACAACCAACGACTCTGGGAACCAAACCTCACGCAGAACACACAAAACCTCGCTCTGATACCAATTTTCAGGACACATCCTTAATCTCCCGGGATTAAGGACTAAATCCCGATCCCATCTAACTTACGCATGACACGAAGGCTAAACTGACGTTCAACCTTTCTGTGACACGTAAGTCGGACAAGGGAGCCTCGATCCGACCGTCCGAAAACTTCCGAATTTCCCAGAGTGCGCAACGTTTACTGTGGATCGTATGTGTGATGTCTCCGGCTCTCTCTACCAACAGCCCGCGCTGTAACGACCTGGAGGGTATCGAAAACACGAAAAGACTGTGAGTGGACAAAAAGAAAGTTTAAGTTTAAAAACAGTTATCAGAAAACACATACACTTATACCCTCCGTTTTGAAAACCAATGCATGCATATCAATTTCATATCACAAAATCATGTACGAAAAATCAAACACATTTTCCTTTTCTCAAATCCGGACCATTATCATCAATTCTCAGTGAAATCCAAAACACATTTGAAACCACATGCTCATCCATCAAACCTGCTGGATCTATCCGAGTCTTTAAACTGCCGAGTCTTTAAACTCAATCCAGGCCTCAATAATATCTGAGTCTTTAAACTCCCGAGTCTTTAAACTCAACAGGCCTACGGAGGAAATATCAATATATGACAGGGACCCGCCCCCGATCCCCCGGGGACCACAAGGGGACGTGCCCTGCTCCCGTCTGACACCCGAACCGAAAATCCCGATTTTAGCCTTAAAACTTAAATGCATAAATGTCCGAATTAAAAAGTCATACATATTCCAAATTTAACAGATGTCAGACAAGGGATACAATTTAAAATACAAATCCGAGCACGACATTAGAAAGGAAAATCCTGCGGGTGATCCGACCCGACAGGGGTTCAGGTGCGCAGTGCAAAATCTATGCCTCAGCCTCGGGGTCCTCACCAACCTCAGCAATACGACCTGGAGGGGTTACCAAAACATGAAAGGTGAGTGGGCCGAAACTCAGGTTTGTAAAAATAGTATAATAAGGAAAATACATACTTTACCCCTCCGTTTTCCAAAACATGCATGTATCAGTATTTAAAAACCATAAATACGTGTAATATATCACAGCATCATATTAAGCCAGAAATGTAATATAAACCCAGCTACTGCACCATACACAACCGATATTGACATCCCAGATGTCCGACGTCCCTGACGTCCAATAGAGGTCACAGTCCCAAGGCTACGCGTGCCACCCGGGGTCTCAAATCCCGAGTCCAATCTCCGAACCCAGTTCGGTTATGGCATCCCAGATGCCTAGCGTCCCAGACGCTCGACGTCCCAGACGTCCAATAATAGCAATCCTGCTCCTGAGTCATCCTACGGTCCGGCACCTCCGTAGCATGACCCCTCGCAGGCAATGCACCGTGACCGCTCCGGGGTACCACATCCGGAGGAGACAGTATCATACGGTGGATTATACAGTGCAGTACCCAAGATAGTCATCGTATCCACAAGTATATGTAACTAGATATATACAATATAAAACAGTATTCATTTTCCGTAAAACGGGCCTCAGCCCAACACCGTAAAACGTGTCACAGCCGTAAATCGAGATAATCAAAATCCATTAATGAATCACGCACACATTTAGATATACGGAAATGAAAACGGTTATGCATGCAAGAGTTAAAAAAAACGGGCCCACTCACAGTACGTTCCCGCTGCGGATAACGCGCGTACGAACTTGTCTCCGGAATTAACGTAAGTTTCCTGTCATTTCCAATCACACACAAGTGTCCATTATAGGTCCTTAAAATACCCTCAAAAATTCCGAAACAGAAACCGGTTCGGGAAAGCCGGCCAACACGCTTCCCGAGACATCCGGCCCTAAACTGACCTTCCTCACTATCTCAGATCAACATAGTTATTTCACAGAAAATGTCCAAAATGATGAAAGGATTAAAAGTCATGTTGACCGTGATCCGAGATAATGCTCAACGCACCCTCACGCGCCGCCCAAAGTGGCTGCGCGTGAAAGTCACGCGCTGCTACAGTGTCACTGCTACAGTGTCACCGTCCTTGCCCGATTTACTGTAATTTGGGTCTGCGACTCGCGGGGTGACCCGATTAATTAGCCGTCTATTTCTACTTAATTTCTTTCCTTCTTGATTCTAACATGTTCTAAAGTCATTTAATTACAGTTCTCAGTCCACTAATCAA
This sequence comes from Prinsepia uniflora, assembly GCA_032719365.1. Taxonomy (NCBI): domain Eukaryota; kingdom Viridiplantae; phylum Streptophyta; class Magnoliopsida; order Rosales; family Rosaceae; genus Prinsepia; species Prinsepia uniflora. Next base: position 51,746,913 of record CM064861.1, on the reverse strand, counting down.
CTCGACAAGCCTTCAACCATCCTATCCAAACCCGAATAGCTACACGGGTCCAACCTCAGAACACCTCCAAACAATCACCATTGTCCAATTAATTTATACAGAAGCATACTAGGACCTAGACTAACAAAATAGAACCATCAATTGAACGAAACATCACCTGAAAGTAGCCGTCCAAACGCTGCGATTTCCTCTGCACACGACGGTCACCGTCCCAGCTCCTCCGTGGCTGGTTGTCGTCGATTTCGATATGGATAGGTTCCAAATGTTCCCAGAAAGCTCACTCAGTGATTGGTTTCGTCCAAAAGGCCGTGGAAATTGAACTCGGATTTTCCCTCCAAATCGGTTTTTCTCAGAACTGGAACTTGGGTTCCTGGGCAATTCCTCGATCACACTCTTCGAATCTTGCACGGTTAGGTTTCCGCTACTCCCAGAAAGCTTCCCCAGTGTTTAGATCGATCTCAAAACCCGTAGAGATTGAATTCGGAAAATTTCCCCCCAAAGACCCGAAACTGTTCTTCACTGTTTCTCCCCGTCTCTCTCAACTCTCAGCCTCAAACAGACACCAAAATGAACCCGTCGCTCACTCCCCTTGCGCGGTTAATCGATCAAGGCGTCCAACACCCGTGGGAGACACTCACAGATTGCACTGTACCTGTTTCCCGCACACAGAGCCCGTTCAAGTTTTTAATTCTTCCCGTGGCCTGCACAGCCTCAAATTACACTCCCATTACCTCAAACTAATTAAACAATGTTCACAACTCAGTCCACTAAGGTTTAAACAATTGCACGCCCACAACCACCACGGCATGGCCGTGTACTCTGCTTTTCACGGTTGCTGCTACAGTAACCGTGCAAAAGACCAAAATGCCCTCAGGGCAGAAATTACCAAAATGCCCTCCAACTTCCGTGACCCACAACTCGGTCATCCGATGTCCGTTTCACGCGTGCCGCCTGTCGTTGTACTCAGGGCATCGAGACGAATCTAACGGTCTTCGGGTCGTGTGAAAATTCCCGGTACATCAAAAAGTCAACTTTTTCCCTTAACTCGTCCAAATTACGGTAATGCCCCTGAACTTCCGATAGTCATAACTTTTTCCCTGATCGTCCGAATTGGACGTGCCACCTGTCTGTGAACTCGTACCGTCCCGAACTACGTCACGGTCACTGGTCGAAGTCCATTTGACCCATAACCCAAAAAGTCAACAATTGGCCATAATCCACAGTGGTAAAATCGTCACTTCATACATTAAATTACAATATTACAATCTGTGAATTTCCGGGGTGTTACAATATATTCGAGTCTTTAAACTCCTGAGTCTTTAAACTCAATCCGGGTCTTTAAACCCAATCTGGGCCCGTCCCCCGTCAATCACAATATCCGGGTCTTTAAACCCAATAACCAAATCCAGAAAATCCAATCCAAAACCTTTTGAAAACCATTTCCAAATTCACATCCAAACCTGAATTCGAAATCACTGGTCTGATGCCCTTCCGGCATCCAGAACCGTCATTCTGAATCCAAATCCAGAATCATATCCACATCATTTCCAGATCCGAGTCCGCAACCATCATTCCATAAGCTAGCATCCGAAATAATCATTCCGAACCCAAACCCGGAAATTCCATTTTCAAGTTTCCATAATCAAATCCAAAATCGTCATTTTGAAATCCGATTCAAAAACCTGAAATCTCGTTCTTTAAAACCACTTTACTGAACTGGGCTTCAAGCCCGAAAACCCTTTTCAAAATCCTTTTACTTTCCTTGAAATCAACCGTATTTCAAATCCCGAAATCAAATAGTTAAATTAGGTTCAAATCACGTTATGTATCAAAACCTCGTAAAATTTGAAAACCGTCCTTTCCTCGAAAAACGTGCAAAACTGTAAACCATCACAATCACAAATCAAATCATAGAATCATTTATGAAAACATATTAATAACATATATGCATGCATCAAGAGTTAGAAAGCAAAGTCCACTCACAGACCATTTCGACGTTGCCTCGATATGCGCGCACCGTGAGTTTAGACCTCCACCGTGCTCGTCGTCCTGTTCCACTGGGTTCACAAGGCGAGCCTCAGCCTCTCTAACACTAATTCGAATCAAAATGATCGTTTGTGGTTACACCCCGACCGTCAACTCCTTCTCTGGTTTCAATTCAATACCACCGCCCACGGTGGCCCTCGTGGCCGTCCCAAAACCCCCATCTCACCGTCCTCTCATTCCCTTCATCACGATACCTCTCTAAGCCTTCACTGACACTTTACCACCAGGAATTTCCACGACTCACGCACCCTGGATTGTCCTGTATCTGTTTTTCCCTTTTAAACGATCACAACCATTTTAAACCGTTTAAACCGTGTAGAAATAGGCAGAAGCCTCTAGGCTTATACCAGGTGTCACACACCCTGTGGACACAGTCACAATTATCCAATTCACCCTGTCCAAGTGTCCTTATCTGATTGGGCTCAATTCCCAAGGTGGTTAAAAGACCAAAATGCCCCTATAATGTCCAAATTACCATTTTACCCTTCACCTTTCTAGAACCACAACTTAACCGTCTGACGTCCGATGACAGCGTTCCGCCTGTCGTTGTACTCAGGACGTCGAGACATATCTAACGGTCCTCGGTCTATGTGTAAAAATCCTATTATTTTAAAAGTCAACTTTTTCCTCCCTTTAGTCAGAATTATGGTAACGCCCTCAACCTTTCGAACATCATAACTTCCTCCTCGGATGTCGGAATCGGGCGTGCCACCTGTCTACAGACTCGTGACGTCCCAAATTACGTCACGGTCATCGGTCAATACCCACTTGACCGCCCGAACTAAAAGTCAATCATTTGCCCCAATTAGGGGCCAAACCGTCATTCTACGCTCACGGACCAAACATAACCAACTAAGCACCAATTAAGTTTACTAATCCGTCCTTAATCACTTCTCCAATCCCGGCTTCCGGGACGGGTTATTACACTCGGTCTCCCGAGTTTGTTGATAGGCGGCACACCGAAAACGGAGTTCAGACGATTTCAATTCGGGTCTAAACTACGTAGGGGCGGTTTGGTAATTATGTTTGGCTCCAAGAAATAAACATGTCATTTCATGTGAGGAGAGCATCTGATGAGCGGAAATCAATTTTCCGTCGTTTGGGAAACCTATTCAGAATTTGGCAAATTTTCAAAGGAAAATATGAGGGGATTTGAGGGTCTCAAATGATGAGTTGAAATTATGTCTCAAGGGATAGAATTTTCCAAAGGATGAGTTAAAACAAATGAAATTGTAATTTTCATGATTTTTAACATTGATATCCAAACATTAGAATTTACAAATCAGGAAATTGTAAATATGTAATTACAAATTATGAAATTTTGTAAATTCTCATTAAACTAGAAATCTTTCATCCAAACACATTGTAACGCCCCAAACTTCCGAAGAATTAGAAAATGACCGTTTTACCCCTATTCAAAGGGTTGACTTTTCTTGATCAAAGTCAAAATGTTGACTTTTTGACCGAGATGGTTTTTGGCCATTCCGGAACCGTCTTTAGAGAGGTCTCAGTCTCCCTATGTTGATAGAAGGCACGCTGGAAGTGGAGATCAGCCGGTTTCAATTCGGGTCTAAACTACGTAGGAGCAGTTTGGTAATTATGTTGAAAGGGCATTTTTGTCATTTGTTTTGGGAATCAATTAGATGTAGCCATGTGGCAAGTTTTGGAATGTTTTGATTTACAAGTTCCACTGACTTGGTTTATATATATATATATGTGTGTGTGTGTGTGTGTGTGTGTGTGTGTGTGTGTGTGTGTGTGTGTGTGTGTGTGTGTGTGTGTGTGTGTGTGTGTGTGTGTGTGTGTGTGTGTGTGTGTGTGTGTGTGTGTGTGTGTGTGTGTGTGTGTGTGTGTGTGTGTGTGTGTGTGTGTGTGTATGTGTGTGTGTGTGTGTGTGTGTGTGTGTGTGTGTGTGTGTGTGTATGTGTGTGTGTGAGGTTTCAGGCAAGGTGGTCGAGAAAGAAAAAAAAAAATGTGAAAACACTCACCACCCTGAGGATTCAAGCCAGGATGTGACGACCCAAAAATTCGAAAAAGGGAATTTTTGAATTTTTAGAAAGAAAATGACGATTTTACCCTTGGTTAATGGGGTCAAAAGTTGACTTTTTGTTCGGGACACTTTTTGGACTTTCCGTGAAGACCTTTGCATAGGTCTCAGAATCTTGAGTTCATAGACAGGTGGTACATCAAAATCGGAGTTCGAACGTGACCGTTACGGGTCTAAAATGGCTAGGGGCATTTTGGTAATCATTAAGATAAGGGCAAAATGGTAATTTTATGCATAAGGGGTAAAATATTAATTTGAATTCACAATTTTGATGAGTCATTAGCTATGCAGATTGAGACATGTGTCGCTTTAAAATTCAAATTGCTAGCTTTTACGTGTAGCCTGCTTGGTATTAGATCCTTATCAAATTGAACAACAAATCGAAAGTCGTTTGGGAGTTGATTTTCATCAATTCGAACACTCCTCACAGTAAAAGATAAACCTGAAACCCAATCAAGAAGATCCTCGAAAAATTTGAGAATTGGAAACTTTGGATTAAGGCTCGAATTGAAGAAATTGGCCTGATATTCTTCTTTCTGGGATCCCAACGAGTTGAAACGTTTAAGAATTGAAAGGAATTGATAAGGTTTTGGCCCATAACAGAGATGGAGACTTCTTCGGATTTTCGAATTCTAATTTGAATGATTGGAGGTGAGAAATCATGGAATTGAGTTTCATTTCAGCTTTATAGAGATCCTAAGATGATTTTTGATTGATTAGAATTGAGAAAATGATCGGATTTGAACGAAATTCGACTTACGACCATGTCAAAGGTCGGATTGGAATTGAACGGTTTAAGGTGAAATTTCATGTAATTAAGGTTATGGATCTTCAATTGGCATTGCTTAGATGCTATTGGGAACTTTAAACGTACAATTAGGTGTAAAATTGATTGAAATCTAACTAGGTGGATTCGCGGATCCAAGGACCCATTTTCCACGTAATCGGGCGAGGAAGGTGACATTGTAGCTGTCACTGTAGCATGCACGTGGACTTCACGCGCATCCACGTGGATGAGAATCCTCAAGCACGGTCAACACAAGTTTCAATTATTTCAGTGTAACAAACATTTTGGCACAGGTCTCGAGTTGATCGAATACCGCTTTGGTTTAGTTTTGTGTATCTGAAGTGTATATATACGTTTTTAATACGTATTTAAATCCCGGAAAATTAGGGGATTGTATTGTAAGGTTACTTGGGATGTTAGTGAACCTTAGTTATGGTGTTTGACAAGATTGGTGGTTCCTGGAATTACGGAAAAGCGTACGGCTAGGAATCGAGCAGTTTGGACGGTGTGTGAGTGGATGTCAGGGCCCACCCCCAATTCCCCAGGATTGAGGGCTAAATCCTGCTCCCGTCCAACTTACGCACGACACGAAGGCTGAACCAACGTTCAACCTCCATGTGAAACGTAAGTTGGACAAGGGATTCTCGATTCAACCATCCTAAAAGTAATCGGACTTCCCAGAGTGCACCGAACTACTGTGGATCTCGGGTGTGATGTCTCCGTCTCTCTCGACCAACAGCTAGCACCGCAACAACCTAGAGTGTATCGAAAACAAAAAATACTATGAGTGGACAAAAATAAAGTATAATTTAGAAAACAGTTCAATAAAACAATTATATTTTACCCTCCACGCAAAAACCAATGCATGCATATCAATTCATGTCATGAAACCATTTCATATTAAAACCCACCAACGAAAACCAGAAAACATTTCTCATTCAAATCCGAAATCCAAAACCAGGGCTTCAGCCCAAAATCACAAATCAATCTCAAACACTGGAACTCAGTCCCCAAAAATCATCAAATCCAAATCAACCGGGCCATTTCCCAAAATATCGGAAAACCAGTGAAAAAATAGTGAAAATATCAATCGTATAAGTTTACTGGATCTCAAGTGCGCCCGAGTCTTTAAACTCAAAACCATGCGCAATAACCAGGCCTTCCCGGGATATCAACGAGTCTTTAAACTCAAAACACAATCACAGGCCTTGAGGGGAGGGGGGGGGATCATAATCACCGAGTCTTTAAACTCAAAACATATACCGAGTCTTTAAACTCAAAACATATCGATCCAGGACCCTCACCCCGTCAATCAATCCGAGTCTTTAAACTCAAAACCAGATCCATCGGTTTTTCTTTTCTTTTTCCGGGTCTTTAAACCCAAAACCATTTTCCAGTCAACAGTGAAAACCATCAAAAATCCTTATCCGAAATCACAACAATGATTCTGTAAGCCGGCATCCGGAACCACTGTTCTGAACCCAAATCCAGACTTCCTTTCTGAAATCCAGTTTCAAAACCGAAATCTCAATCACATGAATAGGGCTCTTAGCCAGAAATCTCTTTTTCGAAATCCTTTTCAAATCATTGAAATCAAATCATATTTCAAATTCCGAAATCAAATCATTAAACCCATCATCAAATCACAAGATCAATCGAAATCTCGTAAAATGTGAAATTACATAAATGTCTCGAAAATCGTGCAAAATCGTAAACCATCAGGATCATAAAGTAAATCATAGAATCACAGATAGAAAAACATATAAAAACATATATGCATGCTTCAAGATTTAGAAAGCAAAGTTCACTCACATACCATTCCGACGTCGCCTCGATATGCGCGCACTTATGCCGTTCCCAGCCATTCCGCTATCTTCGGCTTTCCCGAACCTATCCAAATCTCATACTAAGGTCACTAACTACTTCACAATGGTCATACTAATACCCCATAATTTTCCCGTATTTTTAACGATTTTTAATCGAGCCCTAGAACCGTCGGACATCCCGAAACATATCAAGACGATGTCCGATTGACTCGAAACCAGCACTAAAATGTTCGTTACATTGAATACTTTAAAAGTCATGTTGGAATCTTTCTCGAAATGTATACCATGCGCCCACACGCACCGCCCAAAGGGGTTACGCGTGGGAGCCACGCGCCCAACACAGTGTCATCCCCTACCTCTGGTGAACCGGTCCGGTCCAGTTCACTGTAATCCGGTCCAGCCGTGAACCGGCATGGGTGATTTTTGTCCAATTCTGGTCCATTTTCAATCCTATCACCTCCTACAGGTTCGTCTGCCTATTTCCTACTTAACTTATGTCCTTAATTCATAAATTGAGGTCGAGATTATACCTTCTCGTTCATCGTTCCAAACCGTTCCTTCTTCCTCTGTCTTTGGCCCGTACAGACCGTCTCTGGTCATGGTCTCATGCTTGATCGATTCCTAAACCCATCCTGAACATCATCCCGTTCATTAAATTGATCAACAGTTGATGCAACAAAAAGATCCAAGTTTGAATTTCACGGTCTTACCTGGTCGGTTTTACGGCTGCCGTCCACGGCGAGCCACCATTCTAGGTCCCATCGATTCCTAGACGCCTCAGAGGCATCAACCAATTGATCAATTGTGCTCTATAGCCCTATGTTTCAATTCCACCAATTCGAGCTGAAACAGAGAACTCATAGTTCCACGAGTTCCCATCTCCTCACGCCGCCGTGAGCCACCGTACCAACACCAGCCTCTCGTCTTACCTTCCTCTAACCTTCCTTAACTAATTTGTTTCACAGGAGTTTTTCAATTACTAAGATTTGGTGGGAAATTCTGGGTTAGACCCTCTCTGTTTTCTGGTTTTTCCCACCTTCTCTCAGTCATCTCACTCAATCCAACACCAAAGGTCACTCACCAAGCTCACAACTCATCTCTGATCACTAACCCATTGCATATGAGTTTACACACCACTCACTCAAATGGAAAAATGATCATCTATTTCCCAGTCTCTGTTTTTCCTCTCAACTGCTCGACTGGACCTATTTAAAATGTAGCCCGTGTGAGATTTTGGTAGAAACCACTAGAGGCTAGTCAGGTGTCTTCAATCCTATGGTTCCAGCCTAAAAATATCCAATCCAACAGCCCCAGGTGTCCTTGTAACAACCCGTACCTTCGGGAAGGGTATAAATGTAATTTTGTAAAAGTTTTGTATAAAAGGACAATTTTGCCCTTGTGAATAGTAGGTCAAAATTCGACTTTTTCATTGGCCGGTTGGATGAGTGTTGACCATTGACCGTGACGTAGTGTAGGACGTCACGAGTCCGTTGACAGGTGGCATGTCCGATTTGGACAATAGAAAAAGTTATTATGTACGGAAGATCGAGGGCATTACCGTAATTTTGATTAAATAAGGAAAATGTTGACTTTTTAATGGACTTATAATTTTCACGTAGACCGAGGACAGTTAGATAGGTCTCGACGTCCTGAGCACAACGACAGGCGGCATGCTGTCATCGGAGGTCGGACGGAAAAGTTACGGGTCTAGAACGTTTGAGGGCAAAACGGTAATTATTGAAACGAGGGGCAAAATGGTCTTTTTTCCCTCAGCCAATCAGATAAGGGCAAGTGGCAGCAGGTGGAGTGGGATATTTGTTTTGCACCAAGGGATTGTGGACACGTGGGGAGAAGCCAGAGACTTCTGGAGGAGTCTAAGTGTGCATGGCCACACTTTGCACAAAATCAAACCGTGCATTTGGTTCGAACGCAGAAAAACAGAGAGAAAGAAATTGGAGGACGGTGATCGATTATGTGAGGGTGTGAGGTTTTGGTGAATTGAGAGAGTGACAGGGAGATAAGAGTGAGCTGGTGGTCGTGCTGTTGGACGGAAATCGTGCACAGAGACACGGCGGAGGACGGTTGCAGTTTCTGGGAAAACAAAGAGAAGGCGAACTGTGGCGGTGGCTAAGCCGTGTGGTGGCTCAAATCAAGGCAGTAGGAGGCTTAGGAGGTTGCAGGGGACCCAACGAACATCGTGGCACGCGGCGGTGCACTCGGCGGAGACGGAATCGAAAGGTGAGTTCTATTCCCCTGTTTTTCCCGTGAGTTTCAAATTGAAAATCGTGGACCTGGAGCTAGAGTCGAGGGGATTGGTGAGTGAAGTTAGGTTTAGGGAGGTCCTAGGAGTAGTTTATGACGGTTGCCGTGACGGGGGAGTTCACGGTTGGGGTGGTGCGACGGCGGGTACTCTGTTACCCTGTTTGGCCGTGAATTTCAAACGGGAAATCGTGGACTTAGAGAGTGAGTCGAGGGTTCCTGTGAGTTGTGTGTGATTCAGTGAGGTCGTGGGAGGAGTTTAGAACGACCACCGTGAAGAGGGAAGAACTGGGTGGCCGGGAAGGAAAACAGAGTTTTGTACAGGTTTCTTTCGAGCTTCAGTCGTGAAGTTGTGGGTTGAGTCGAACCAAGAAAGTGAGGAGGATGAGTTCTTTGAGATTGGACGAAGATTTAGGTGAAGAAAAGAGGGGAAACGGTGGCCGGACGGCGGAGAATGGCTCTCGCCGGTCCGAGTTGCAGCCTGGTTCGAACCGGGTTCGATCGAGGAAGACGATGGCACTGTAGCAGGCGCGTGAGGCCCAAGCGCAGCCACTTTGGGCGGCGCGTGGAGGCGCGTGGGGAGGAATCCGGCCAAGCTTCCAACATGGTTTTAGTTCTAAATGTTCTAAGGAATCCAATGGTATAATTTTCGGGTTAATCGGACGAAGTTAAGGGATGGTTCGGGAATCCGGACGGTTTAGGGTTTATGAATAAAATATTATTTAATTTCCGAAAAATCGGGGAAAATAGGGTGAGTATCTTTGATGAAATTATGACCCTATTTGGTGTCTATTGACAGGAGGGAGACACCTGAGACGGTCGAGGAGCGCACGGAGCGCAATTGACTCGTTTTGATCTATGAGTGGACTCCTTCTTTTCTTTCGAGCATGCCTAACTATTTTTTATTATGATTTACGATATTAAACGTGTTTTTATGCTTCTTGTTGATGATTATATGTGGTGGATGTGTTTGCAAGTTTTTCGAGAAAAACTGGTTTTCGGACTTTGATGCCATATTTGAGGATTTCAACCTATAAATGTTTTCTGATGATGATACATGGGTGATGAAATATGCTTTGTGGTTACATGTGGTTTTTGGTATAATAACGGATTTGGGTTCGGAATGTCGGTTCTGAACGCCAGAAGGGCTTCAGACTGGGGATTTCGAATTCGAATTTGGCTATGGATCTAGAAATGGTTTTACAATGAATTGGGATTGGATTTGCTGGGTCTGGATATGGGTTTAAAGACCCGGATATTGATTGACGGGGGACGGGCCCGGATTGAGTTTAAAGACTCGGGAGTTTAAAGACTCGGATATTTGTGATATTACCCCATAGGCCTATTGAGTTTAAAGACTCGGGAGTTTAAAGACTCGGATTACATTTAAGGCCTGGTTGAGTTTAAAGACTCGGATAGACCCAGCAGGTTTGATCAGAAAATGGTGTTTTTATAGTGTTTCTGTTTCTTATGATATTTTATAATGTTTCTGTTTCTTATGATGTTTCTTGGTTTAAAATTATTTTAATCACTGAGTTAGGCATGTGATTTCAAAACGGAGGGAACAAAGTGTTCTAGTTTCTTAGCTTTGATTTGATTTGATAATAAACGGTTTTCAAACTTTCATTTTCTTTTAGTCCACTCACATCTTTTGGTTTTAAATTTTCCCTCCAGGTCGTGGTGATAGCGCTGGGGTGAACGTTGAGGCAGATATTGAGGCATAGAGCTTACGACGTTCGTCCGTTGCGAGACTAGCATAGTAGGATTTTGTGCCCATTTTGTAGAACTGTGCTCAGACTTACAGTTGTATATATTTACTCCTTCGTCTGATAGTTATGCTTATTGTTGTTTGGAGGTTATCTTGGTACTTTAGGTGTGATTGTCAGACGGGAGTAGGGTTCGTCCCGGGTATCGTGACGATATTTGGGACGGGTCCTGACAATTGGTATCAGAGCATAGGTTTGTTGGTTTGTGTCGCCTCTAGGTTGTTTTACTAACTCTATGCCTCTTTCAGCGTACGATCGATCATGCCTCCGAGACGTGAACCCCCTCCACGGCCTGAAGATGAAGCGGCGAGAGGGACTGAGAGTGCTTCGATCGAGAGAGCCCAGCGGCTTGGGGCTACTACGTTCAGCGGTGGGGCCGATCCAGAGGAAGCTCATCGATGGATCACCCGGCTTGAGCGTATTTTCGGGGTGATGCATTGTCCTCCAGAGGACCGGGTCTTGTTGGCTACTTTTCTGCTAGATGGAACCGCATATGAGTGGTGGTACACGCTGGAGTTGTCCGGCTGGGATGCACATACCGTGACATGGGAGACTTTCCGGGAGCGGTTTTTAGATCAGTATTATCCCCGTTCTTTCCGGGATGCTAAAGAGGCGGAATTTCTTCAGTTGAAGCAAGGGAACATGACAGTCGCTGAGTATGAGCAGAGATTCCAGATGCTATCTGTAACAACCCGTTTCGAGAGCCGGGATTAGTAGGGTGATTAAGGTGGGCTTAGCAAGGCTAATCGGTGGTTAGTCGGTATCGATAAGGTCATTAGCGTAGAATGACGATTTTGCCCCTAGTTCGGGCAAAAAGTTGACTTTTAGTTCGGGTGGTCGGATGGACTTTGACCAGTGACCAGGATGTAGTTTAGGACGTCACGAATCCATAGGCAGGTGGCACGCCTGATTCCGACATCCGAGGGGGAAGTTGTGATGTTCGGAAGGTTGAGGGCATAACCGTAAATTGATTAAAATAGGGGGAAAGGTTGACTTTTTGGAGGAGTTGTGATTTTCCCGTAGACCGAGGACCGTTAGAGAGATTTCATCGTCCTGAGTTCGATGACAGGCGACACGTATTCATCGAACTTACGGTGTGCGAGATACGGGCCTAGAACGGTAGTGGCAAAACCGTAAAATTTGGATAAATGAGGGGTAATTTGGTCTTTCTGCACATTGGGATTTGTGCAACAGAGAAGGAAAATGAAGGGCTGAGATTGGGCCATGTGGGAGTGCATGGATTGGATGGTGACACGTGTTGAGGGACTAGAGGGTTCTGGTTGAATCCTGTACATACACGGCCCAAATAATTGGGGTGCAACCGTGCCCGTGTTCTTGTTTGTGGGCAGAGGAAAACAGAAACAGAGGGAGATTGTGGGAGGAAATTGAAAGAATGGAAAGGTTGATCGAGGGTGTTGATGAGTTGTGAGTGTGTGTAGGTGTCCAGAGAGTGGAAGGGAGACGGTAAGAAGTTTGGGGAGGTGAGGAAGTCGTGTGATTGTGCGGTTGGGAGCCACGGGAAATTCAGAGGAAACAGGGAGGAGGCGTGAGCTTATGGTGGCGCGGTAGCCGTGTACGGTGCAGGGGAACTCGAGAGGAGGCTGAGGCGGTTCTGTGGACTCTGGGGAACGTGGCGGCGAGCACGGCGGTGGACGATTTCAGGTAATCCCTCAGCTCTGCGTTTAGGCTCTGTTTTCCCGTAAATGTTCAAATCGGAAATCGAGATGGCTGAGGTTGAGTCGAGAGTGTTGGGGACTTGGGTTGAGCTTAGAAACATCTCAGGAACCGTCTATGGTGGTTGCCGTGACGGGGGAGTGTACGGTGGAGGCGAGACGACGGAGGTGTTCTGTGTCCTCTGTTTTGGCCGTGAGTTTCAAACGGCGAGTCGTGACGTTTGGGTGAAAGTCGACGGTCAAGGTGAGTCGGGTTAGGCTTAGAGAGGTCCAGGGAAGAGTTTGGTGTAGCCACCGTGAAGGGAGGTGAGCTGGGTGGTCGGGAAGGAAAACAGGGGCTATTGGGCCGTCTGGTTTCGAGTTCAGTCGACGGTGTAGAGGCCGTGTCGAGATGAACGGAGTACGGGAATAGATAGGGCAGGTCTGGACGAAGCTGTGGGAGAAAAGAGAGGTTGAATTGGTGGTCGGACGGCGGAGATCAGGTCTCGCCAGTTCAGCATGCGGCGGTCGGTTCAACACCGTGGTTCGAGGTTGAAGATGGTACTGTAGCTGGCGCGTGAGGCCACGCGCAGCCACTTTGGGCGGCGCGTGGGGGCGCGTGCAGCGGTTCTGGAAGAAGTGGTCAACATGGTTTTTGGTCTAGGAGTGGTGTTGAGTCCATTGGAAGTGGTTTTGGGTTGTGCAGACGTCGTTTGAGTTTAGTTACGCGAGGGTGAAGGTTTAGGGTCCCGAGTTATTACGCTTTCGATTCGGGGAATTTTGAGGGAATTTAGGTGAACTTTCGTAGACGCGTTAGTGACGTATTTTGGTGGTTATTTACATGATCGGGACACAATTGAGGGCTCGGTACTGTGAGTGGACCCCTTCTCTAAACTCGAGCATGCATAACTGTTTTCTATACTTATTTTATGGTTTTACTCATCATTCTATGTTTATCAAATATGTTTCGTTGGTTTCTGAAATTGATGCTATGGTTTTGGGATTTCAAATGATAAGTGATTTTCAATGATTATAAAGGGATTTTGGAACATGATTTCGATGATCAAGGTTTTTGGTTTTAGAATCGGATTTCGAAAAGCGGAATTTGGTTTGAAAGTTGAAAAGTGGATTCCGGATTTGGGTTCGGAATGACGGTTCGGGATGCTGGAAGGGCATCGGACTGGTGATTTCGGATTCGGGTTTGGATGTGAATTTGGAAATGATTTTCAAATGGTTTTGGATTGGATTTGCTGGATCTGATTATTGGGTTGAAAGACCCGGATATTGATTTGACGGGGGACGGGCCCGGATTGAGTTTAAAGACTCGGATATATTGATATTTCCCCCGTAGGCCTATTGAGTTTAAAGACTCGGATATTATTGAGGCCTGGATTGATTTTAAAGACTCGGGAGTTTAAAGACTCGGATAGGTCCAGCAGGTTTGATCGGAAAATAAGATTTTGATGATCATAGTTATGACATGGTTTTATGATTCCTATGTTGTGCTTGTGATATGATTTCTATAACTGTTTTATAGTGTTTCTGTTTCTTATGATGCGGTTTTATGGTGATTTTGGTTTATAACTGTTTTATGAACTGGGTTATGCATGTGGTTTCAAAACGGAGGGCTAAACCCGGTTTTCTTCTAAAATGGTTTTTTGGAAATTCTTATTTTATTATGGTCCACTCACACCTTCTGTTTTTACTGCCCTCCAGGTTGTGGAGTTAGCGCGGGGTCTTGACGTCGAGGCAGTGTCCGAGGCATAGAAGTCACGGAGTGGTTTAAAGTCTTTCCGCGTGCGTGTAATTATTATCGGTTTTTATTTCCTTGTATTCCGTACTATGCTCTGTAAACTTTAATTTCGGGATATTTTGTTTAATTACTCCTGCGTCTGACTGAGTTTTGGGTGATTTTGAGTGAGCTTTACTTGGGTGTTGTGTCGGGGAGTCAGACGGGAGCAGGATTTACCTCGGGTTTCGGGGTGAAACCGGGGTGGGTCCTGACACTATCCCGATTCGCTCCTGCATTTGTGGCAACCGAGGCTGAGAAGTGCCGCCGGTTTGAGTTGGGTCTTCGAGGAGAGATTAGAGCCATTGTGACAGCCGGCTCATTTGCTACATTCTGGGAGTTGTCTGATGATGCTGTCAGGGTGGAGGCCAGTTTGCCTGCTAGGCCACAGTACTCGGGCAGTGTACGGCGCCGAGAGCATTCATTTCCGGGAGCATCGAGTCCGAGGACCCCGAAACGGGGTAATTTTGGTGGTTCGTCATCGGCTGGTGGAGCCCGGTATGGTAGACCAGGCAGTTTTCAGGGCTCTGGATTTCGAGGAGCTAGGGCACAGCGGACTCCTCAGGCGAGTGCTACTTCAGTTGCTTCTACTGGGAGGCAGACCGGTGGACCCAGTAGGGATGCTTGCTACTACTGTGGAGAGCGAGGACACTTTCGGAGGGAGTGCCCATTGTTAGCTCAGGAGGGTGGAGCAGGCAGAGGTGCAGCAGAACCCGGGCGGAGTACTGCTTCAGTGTCAGGGGCGGCAGTCCCTAGGGGTGGCGGTGGTGCTACGAGCAGTTCTAGAGGGCGCGGTAGGTCATCGGGACCTCAGGCGTGAGTTTTTACGATGACGCAGCAGGAGGCCAGATCCGCACCGGGAGTGGTGACAGGTATACTTACCATACATGGCCACACTGTTTTTGCTTTGATCGATCCCGGGGCTACGCATTCATTTATAGCCCGGAGTTGTAGTCTGGTGATGGAGAGGGAGGTGTCTACCTTGGAGTGTGCTTTAGTGGTAAGTACACCTACTGGGGAGGTGTTAGTGGTGACTCAGGTGTTGGGCGAGTGTCCGGTGTTGGTAGGTGGGGTTGAGTTAGTGGCGGACTTGCTGCTATTAGATTTACGGGATTTCGATGTTATCCTGGGTATGGACTGGTTGATGAAACATCATGCTTCTATCGAGTGTTTCGATAGGAGAGTGACTTTCCGGAGTCCCGGATTACCAGAGACTACGTTTCAGGGGGATCAGCGTGCAGTTCCTACTGGAGTTATATCGGCACTTGAGGCTAGCAAGTTGTTGCGTAAGGGGTGCCAAGGTTACATAGCTCATGTAGTGGATACACGTGCTACGCCAGTGAGGGCGGAGGATATACCAGTGGTGCGGGAGTTTCCCGATGTTTTCCGCGAGGAGTTGCCAGGACTACCCCCACACCGAGATATCGAGTTTACGATTGATCTTCTTCCAGGTACACAGCCTATCTCACAGACTCCTTATCGCATGGCACCTGCAGAATTGAGGGAACTTAAGGCCCAGTTGCAAAAGTTGGTCGATATAGGATTCATTCGACCGAGTATGTCACCTTGGGGAGCACCTGTATTGTTTGTCAATAAAAAGGACGGAGGATTGAGATTGTGTGTGGATTACAGACAACTGAATAAGGTAACTATTCGGAATAAGTATCCCCTACCCCGGATTGACGATTTGTTCGACCAATTGAAGGGAGCACAGTATTTTTCGAAGATTGATCTTCGCTCCGGTTATCATCAGTTGAGGGTTAAAGAGGAGGATGTACCCAAGACAGCCTTCCGGACCAGGTACGGTCATTATGAGTTTGTTGTGATGCCTTTTGGTTTAACTAATGCCCCAGCAGCTTTTATGGACCTTATGAACCGAATGTTCCGGTCATATTTGGATCGTTTTGTGATCGTCTTCATTGATGACATTTTGGTGTATTCAAAGAGTTCGAAGGCGCATGAGAAACATCTAAGAATCGTGCTTAAGACTCTGAGGGAGCATCAGTTGTTTGCGAAGCTGAGTAAGTGTCAGTTCTGGTTGACCAGTGTTGGATTTCTTGGCCATGTGATTTCGGCCGAGGGCATCAGCGTGGATCCTCAGAAAGTTGAGGCGGTAGAAAAATGGGAACAGCCTAAGACGGTGACGGAGATCGGGAGTTTTCTGGGTTTAGCAGGTTATTACCAGCGTTTTATTGAGGGCTTTTCGATTCTAGCCGCTCCATTGACACGGCTGACTCGGAAGGGATTTCGGTTTGAGTGGGATGAGAACTGTGAACAGAGTTTCCAGGAGCTTAAAAGGCGGTTGACATCTGCGCCTGTGTTGGCCCTTCCAGACGATAGTGGGGAGTTCGAGGTATACAGTGATGCTTCATTACAGGGTTTGGGTTGTGTGTTGATGCAGCACGGGAAATTGATTTCTTATGCTTCCCGGCAGTTGAAACCCCATGAGATGAACTACCCTACTCATGACTTGGAACTTGCTGCGGTGGTTCATGCACTGAAGATTTGGCGACATTATTTGTATGGCGAGAAGTGCAGGATTTTCACGGATCACAAAAGTTTAAAGTATTTGTTCACTCAAAAGGAATTGAATCTGAGACAGCGCCGATGGTTGGAGTTACTCAAGGACTACGACTGCACGATTGAGTATCACCCAGGGAAGGCTAATGTGGTAGCCGATGCTTTGAGCAGGAAGTCAGCTAGTTCCTTATCGTATTTGAGGACCGTACAATTACCTTTGTTGGTTGAGCTCCGCAGGTTGGAGTAGAGTTGACTATAGATGATCAGGGAGCGCTTTTAGCGAGTTTTCATGTGCGACCTGTTTTGTTTGATCAGGTGATTGATGCTCAGTTTGAGGACCCCATTTTGGGCATCATTCGGATTGAGGTTGAGGCTGGAGAGAGACAGGATTTTGTGGTTTGTGAGGATGCAGCCTTGGTTAAGGATGGACGGTTGTGTGTACCCGAAGACGAAGCCTTGAAGAAGGTGATCTTGGATGAGGCTCACTGTTCAGCTTATGTGATGCATCCTGGTGGGACCAAGATGTATCGTACACTACGAGAACATTACTGGTGGTCAGGGATGAAACGTGAGATTGCAGAATATGTCAGTAGATGCTTGATTTGTCAACAGTTGAAAGCCGAGCGACAGAGACCTTATGGAGCAATGCAACCTTTGCCGATTCCCGAGTGGAAATGGGATCACCTGACGATGGATTTTGTATTCAAGCTGCCCAGAACACCGAAGGGACACGATGGCGTATGGGTTATTGTGGATAGACTTACGAAGTCTGCTAATTTCTTGCCAGTACGGGAAAACTTCAGGTTGGCGCAGTTTGCTCAGTTGTTCATTGATGAGATTATTCGGCTGCATGGGACGCCAGAGTCGATAGTATCTGACAAAGATCCGAGGTTTACTTCCCGGTTTTGGCAGAGTTTACAGGAAGCATTTGGGACAAAGTTACATTTCAGTACTGTATTTCATCCTCAGACCGATGGACAGTCTGAACGGACCATCCAGATTCTCGAAGATATGATGCGAGCTTGTGTACTGCAGTTTCAGGGTACTTGGGAGTCTCATTTACCGTTAATGGAGTTCGCCTATAATAACAGTTATCAGGAGAGCATTGGAATGGCACCTTACGAGGCTCTGTACGGGCGACAGTGTCGGACCCCATTGTGTTGGACTGAGGTTGGTGAGAGGAGACTCACTACTTCCGAGTTGGTGGACCTCACTCAGGAAAAAGTGGCATTGATTCGAGAACGACTGAAGGCAGCTCAGGACCGACAGAAGAGTTACGCCGACCGTAGGATTAGAGATTTGGAGTTTGCAGTAGGAGATTGGGTTTTCTTGAAGTTATCTCCTTGGAAGGGAATTGTACGGTTTGGCAGACGAGGGAAGTTGAGTCCTCGTTACATTGGACCTTATGAGATCTTGGAGCGGATTGGTCCTGTTGCATATCGATTGGCTTTACCAGCAGACCTGGCGAAAGTACATAATGTTTTCCATGTATCTATGCTTCGGAAGTATATTCGAGATGATTCACATGTTCTGGAAGCACAACCAGTTGAACTGAGGGAAGACTAGAGCTTTGAAGAACAGCCAGTAGCGATTTTGGATCGGAAGGATAAATTTTTGCGACGGAAGACGGTTCCCTTAGTGAAGGTCTTGTGGCGAAATCATCAGGTGGAAGAAGCTACCTGGGAACCCGAGGCCTTGATGCGGGAACAGTACCCTTATTTGTTTCACTGAATTTCGGGGACGAAATTTTTTTTAGGGGGGTAGATTGTAACAACCCTTACCTTCGGGAAGGGTATAAATGTAATTTTGTAAAAGTTTTGTATAAAAGGACGATTTTGCCCTTGTGAATAGTAGGTCAAAAGTCGACTTTTTGATTGGCTGGTTGGATGAGTGTTGACCATTGACCGTGACGTAGTGTAGGACGTCACGAGTCCGTTGACAGGTGGCATGTCCGATTTGGACAATCGGAGAAAAAGTTATGATGTACGGAAGATCGAGGGCGTTACCGTAATTTTGATTAAATAAGGAAAATGTTGACTTTTTAATGGACTTATAATTTTCACGTAGACCGAGGATAGTTAGATAGGTCTCGACGTCCTGAGCACAACGACAGGCGGCATGCTGTCATCGGAGGTCGGACGGAAAAGTTACGGGTCTAGAACGTTTGAGGGCAAAACGGTAATTATTGAAACGAGGGGCAAAATGGTCTTTTTTCCCTCAGCCAATCAGATAAGGGTAAGTGGCAGCAGGTGGAGTGGGATATTTGTTTTGCACCAAGGGATTGTGGACACGTGGGGAGAAGCCAGAGACTTCTGGAGGAGTCTAAGTGTGCACGGCCACACTTTGCACAAAATCAAACCGTGCATTTGGTTCGAACGCAGAAAAACAGAGAGAAAGAAATTGGAGGACGGTGATCGATTCTGTGAGGGTGTGAGGTTTTAGTGAATTGAGAGAGTGACAGGGAGATAAGAGTGAGCTGGTGGTCGTGCTGTTGGACGGAAATCGTGCACAGAGACACGGCGGAGGACGGTTGCAGTTTCTGGGAAAACAGAGAGAAGGCGGACTGTGGCGGTGGCTACGCCGTGTGGTGGCTCAAATCAAGGCAGTAGGAGGATTAGGAGGTTGCACGGCGGAGACGGAATCGAAAGGTGAGTTCTATTCCCCTGTTTTTCCCGTGAGTTTCAAATTGAAAATCGTGGACCTGGAGCTAGAGTCGAGGGGATTGGTGAGTGAAGTGAGGTTTAGGGAGGTCCTAGGAGTAGTTTATGACGGTTGCCGTGACGGGGGAGTTCACGGTGGGGGTGGTGCGACGGCGGGTACTCTGTTACACTATTTGGCCGTGAATTTCAAACGGGAAATCGTGGACTTAGAGAGTGAGTCGAGGGTTCCTGTAAGTGGTGTGTGATTCAGTGAGGTCGTGGGAGGAGTTTAGAACGACCACCGTGAATAGGGAAGAACTGGGTGGCCGGGAAGGAAAACAGAGTTTTGTACGGGTTTCTTTCGAGCTTCAGTCGTGAAGTTGTGGGTTGAGTCGAACCAAGGGAGTGAGGGGGATGAGTTCTTTGAGATTGGACAAAGCTTTAGGTGAAGAAAGGAGGGGAAACGGTGGCCGGACGGGGAGAATGGCTCTCGCCGGTCCGGGTTGCAGCCTGGTACGAACCGGGTTCGATCGAGGAAGACGGTGGCACTGTAGCAGGCGCGTGAGGCCCACGCGCAGCCACTTTGGGGGGCGCGTGGAGGCGCTTGGGGAGGAATCCGGCCAAGCTTCCAACATGGTTTTAGTTCTAAATGTTCTAAGGAATCCAATGGTATAATTTTCGGGTTAATCGGACGAAGTTAAGGGATGGTTCGGGAATCCGGACGGTTTAGGGTTTATGAATAAAATATTATTTAATTTCCAAAAAATTGGGGAAAATAGGGTGAGTATCTTTGATGTAATTATGACCCTATTTGGTGTCTATTGACAGGACGGGAGACACCTGAGACGGTCGAGGAGCGCACAGAGCGCAATTGACTCGTTTTGATCTGTGAGTGGACTCCTTCTTTTCTTTCGAGCATGCCTAACTATTTTTTATTATGATTTACGATATTAAACGTGTTTTTATGCTTCTTGTTGATGATTATATGTGGTGGATGTGTTTGCACGTTTTTCGAGAAAAATTGGTTTTCGGACTTTGATGCCATATTTGAGGATTTCAACCTATAAATGTTTTCTGATGATGATACATGGGTGATGAAATATGCTTTGTGGTTACATGTGGTTTTTGGTATAATAACGGATTTGGGTTCGGAATGTCAGTTCTGAACGCCGGAAGGGCTTCGGACCGGGGATTTCGAATTCGAGTTTGGCTATGGATCTAGAAATGGTTTTACAATGAATTGGGATTGGATTTGCTGGGTCTGGATATGGGTTTAAAGACCCGGATATTGATTGACGGGGGACGGGCCCGGATTGAGTTTAAAGACTCGGGAGTTTAAAGACTCGGATTACATTTAAGGCCTGGTTGAGTTTAAAGACTCGGATAGACCCAGCAGGTTTGATCAGAAAATGGTGTTTTTATAGTGTTTCTGTTTCTTATGATATTTTATAATGTTTCTGTTTCTTATGATGTTTCTTGGTTTAAAATTATTTTAATCACTGAGTTAGGCATGTGATTTCAAAACGGAGGGAACAAAGTGTTCTAGTTTCTTAGCTTTGATTTGATTTGATAATAAACGGTTTTCAAACTTTCATTTTCTTTTAGTCCACTCACATCTTTTGGTTTTAAATTTTCCCTCCAGGTCGTGGTGATAGCGCTGGGGTGAACGTTGAGGCAGATATTGAGGCATAGAGCTTACGACGTTCGTCCGTTGCGAGACTAGCATAGTAGGATTTTGTGCCCATTTTGTAGAACTGTGCTCTGACTTACAGTTGTATATATTTACTCCTTCGTCTGATAGTTATGCTTATTGTTGTTTGGAGGTTATCTTGGTACTTTAGGTGTGATTGTCAGACGGGAGCAGGGTCCGTCCCGGGTATCGTGACGATATTTGGGACGGGTCCTGACAGTCCTCACCTGATTAGTCACAGCTCCCAAGGTGCCAAAAGACCATTGTGCCCCTAAATGTCCAAATTACCGTTTTACCCTTCATTAATCTAGACCCGTAACTAACCCGTCCGACGTCCGATGACGGCGTGCCGCTTGTCAATGTACTCAGGACATCGAGACCTTCCTAACGGTCCTCGAAGTTCGTGAAAATTCCATGTCGTAAGAAAAGTCAACAAATTACTCCTTTTTTAACGAAATTACCAAAATACCCTCAAACTTCTGAATGTCACAACTTTCTCCTCGGATGTCGGAATCGGAGGTGCCACCTGTCTACGGAGTCGTGACATCCCGAACTACGTCACGGTCATCGGTCCAAGTTCATTTGACAGCCCGAACTAAAAGTCAATATTTTGCCCATTCCATGGGCAAAATCGTCATTTCGCACCGTCCGTCTGTAATTTTTCCAACTAATCACCGATTATCTTCACTAATCCGTCATTAACAACTAATCTAATCCCGATTTACGGGACGGGTCCTTACAGTGGACGTTTGTTTTATAAACTATCATGCATGCATAGTTAAATTCTTTCCAAGATTTTTTGCATGATTTGAGTTGTAATGATTGCATGATGATTCGATATGATTGTTTGTTGACTTTATGGATTATTTAATCGGTTTTCGGGCATGATTTACGATGAACTGTGAAAATGATGTTTTGGGCTAGACCTGGGCTTGAAAATGGTATTTTGAATTAGATTGTGAGTCAAGGATGATTTATGGAATATTTAATGATTCTCGGATGTGATTTTACGGATTTGCATGAAAATGGTATTCGGGCTTGGGACCTTGTTGGAAAAGATATTTCGGGCTTGAGACCCTGTTTGGAAATGATTTGACTTGATTTTGAGTCAAGAACCTTGTGAAAGCCTAGTGGTTGGCTTTTCGAGTTGTTTTACATGGTATGCTATCTTCTCATATGCAACTGAGCCTGGATGCGCTCAGATGTGTCTGATCCTGGGGATATGGTATTAGCCCAGATGTGAATGATCGTTGAGCTCAGATGTGTCTGATCCTGAGAATGTGGCTTGTTGGTTGCCTACCCGTAGGGCTGATGTGACATGTGTTTATGTGGTGATTGTGCACTTGCGAGTAGTGCTAATATTGTGCTATTGTGATTGGTGTATGCACTTGTGAGTAGTGATGTTTGATCATTATAATTGATATTTGAGTACTAGTGACTAGTACTGTTGTTGACAGTCACTGTGACTGGTTTGTTGTCGGCGGTTGTGTCATAATAGTCTTCATGTGCTTTGGCTTGAGAGCTAGTTGTTCATGTGTTTTACCATATGCATGCATGTTTTATAAATGAAGAGGGCAATGATTTGTTTTGAAATGTATTTTCAAGCGATGTTATTTTTGTCCACTCACACCTTTTATGTTTTTTTTATGACCCTCGAGGCCGTGGCACAAAGATCGGGGTTGATCAAGAGGTGGAGGCATGAGGGGGAATCAGTGCGACTATCCCTTGTCTGGAAAGTGTTGAGGGTGTTTTCGGGACTTCAATTGACTTTTCAGATGGGAGCAGGACCGGACACGATTATCAAAGTCCATTTGGGACGGGTCCAGTCATAGGGAAAAAAAAGGAGAAAGTTAGGGTGAGATGAAGAAGAGGAAAAGGGAATGATCGTGGTATGGAAACAGTGCTGAAATGAGTGGTGGATGGGCACAAAGACCGTGAACCTGTGAGAGGGGGTATTTTGGGTTTGAGTTTGGACCAAGGAACTGGGGATTTGATCATCCTAACAGTCTTTTGGAGGTCATACGACGATGTTTGGAGGTGAGAACCGTGAGTTTTGGACTCGGGAAAGCTTATGGACAACCACGTATGCCATGGTCATGAAGCTTGGAGCTCGAGCTACAACTTTGAGGTATGTTTTTAAGGTTCTAAGTTCATAGACTTTCTCTTGGGTTGATGACGAGTTTTTTGGACGCAATAGAATTGAAAAAGAGTTTAAAATAGGTGAAAATTGCCGAGTCGAGCGACCCAAATTACAAAGGAATTAGGTAAGAAAGAAGATGAATAGTGGTTTTAGTAATTTTACTCTAGCACTATAGCTGTAGCACGTGGCCACCACGCGCAGTGCCTTTGGGCAGCGCGTGAGGGCGCGTGGTACATGTCCTAGAATTTTTTGCAACACGAAAGTTTGAGTATTCGAAGTCACATACATTTTAACACAGGTTTCGAGTCAATCAGACATCATTTCAGGGTAGTTTTGGGTGTTCGAAGGTCTAGGGTTCGTTTTAGATACGTTTAAAAATCCCAAAAAATTATGGGATTAAAATAGGAGTTAGTTGAGATGATTTGTGATCCTTAGATGTGAATTTTGGCACGAAGTGACATTCCATGAAAGTACGGAAAAATGTGCAAAACAGGATTCGGCTATTCAAACGGTGTGTGAGTGGACTTTCTTTCCCTAAATTATTATGCATGCATATTTATGTGATTTAAATGGTTTTTATGTGATTTGAATGACATTGAATGATTAGGAATTTTGTTGGATTTTCGGTGAAATTGTGAATATTTATTATTTTAATGCGCATTTTACGAAGTTTTGTAACTACATTTTGAACCCAATTTCGAAAGTTTTTTTGAACTGAATGTGGACTATGACTTGAAATAACGTGTTTTGGAGCATTTTGATTATCCGAATGATTTCGTGGATAACACCTTTTATGCACGATTTACGAGGCACATGGTATAATCTTGGTTTTAGGGCTTAGGCCCGAGATTCTGCTTGTCGATTTAGATTGGGATATTTTAATGTGACTTGTAGTGGTGAGATGATCATGTTGATTGCTTGAATGTGAGTCTCGGACGTCAAGCATGGGGCTTTGGTTTATGAGAAAATGTGTATGTCATGGCCTACCGATAGTGCACTTGTGATATGATGACTGATATGATGATTGATTGTGTGGGTTTGATGTGATGATTTGTATTGGATGATGTATATAGTGGTTCTTTCTATTGGTAGGTGAGTCTCGGATGTCGAGCAGGGCTCCTTTCCTGAGACTGACACGGCTCGGACGTCGAACTGGGCTCATTTCCTAAGTCGGGTTCCCACTTGAACGTCGAGCAGTGCTCCTTTCCTGTGTGGTGTACCTACCAGTAATGTATTGGTTTGATGATTGATGTGTCGACTTTGTATTTATGGTTGTGATCGTGTTTAATGGTTATAGAGATTTACTGAGGTCCTATGCGGTTTGATGTTTCTGTTGAGTTCATAACTCTTTTTCATGTATTTTGAGATGATAAACTGTATTTTGTTCTAATCAAAGTGAAACGGTTTTGAAATGGTTTTCGTATGCATGCATGGTTTTGGAAAATGAAGAGTAAAAGTTATATGATTTCAAACAATGTTTTAAACTATTTTTTTTGTCCACTCCCAAGTTTTCTTGGTTTTATAATCCTTCAGGGCTGCTGCACGGAGATCGAGACTCGAGAGATGAAGGCATGAATTAACGGATTAGTGTTATCCCTTAGCTGACAACGTTTGTCAGACGGAATCAGGACCCCAGCGCCTAATTCTTGTGTATTCAGGTTGGGTTCTGTTACACTCTTAAGTTTTTTATGTGATATGAACATTATGGGTGTTAATAATGTATTTAGCCATAATATTTTGACTTGTATTTATATTTTTGTAGGTTAAAGTTGTTATTTAATTGTTCTATTGTTCAATTTAAAATTTAAAAAATTATATTTAAATTTAAAGTGGAGAAGGCCACAGTCGTAAAATTACGCCTTTAAGCCTCGTAAGACATTGGGATGACCCTGACAAGTCCCAAAATTATGCCTTTAAGCCTCGTAAGACATTGGGATGACCCTGACAAGTCCCACCTGACAACTGTGCAAATTAACGAGGAGTCCATGTGAGGTGGAATTTTCAAAGGCAAATTGGGGTGTGATCAATCCGCATGTAACTGAATTTGACAGTTTTTAAAGGACAGAATAGCAACCGTCAAAAAATTTGAGAAACGGAAGTTGTCGGTGGCGTTTGGTGGACAGCAATGGCGAGAACACACTAGACGCCATGTGACATGTCCTTCATACATAAAAGAAAGAAAGAAAATAGGCAGCATCAGAGGATTTAAGATTTTGGTGCTGTGGGGAGCGTGTGGAGTTGGGATCTTCAAATTAACATGCCTGCCTCTTCACGTGATACGAAGGACCTACCACTTGACACCTGCTGGCTTCTTCTTGTGCATGTCGGGCATCAATCTAGCATTGCTTCTTCTTTTACATGCTGAGCATCAATCTAGTATGAGTCAGCTGTACGATAATGCAGTGCCAAAATAATAATAAGAATTGAGCTCCGTACAA
Organism: Prinsepia uniflora; assembly: GCA_032719365.1. Classification (NCBI taxonomy): domain Eukaryota; kingdom Viridiplantae; phylum Streptophyta; class Magnoliopsida; order Rosales; family Rosaceae; genus Prinsepia; species Prinsepia uniflora. The sequence continues at coordinate 51,721,314 of CM064861.1, read as the reverse complement.
TAAAAATGAATACAATTAGATGGAAATATTTGTGCCAAAAACAGCACACAGCAATTAAACTGTGCCCGCCCCTTAATGAATTTGAAAAGGCATTTGGAGAATTGTATAGAATTTTCTTAATTGGCAGTAACATTAGGCTAACTCTGTGAGAGACTCTGGCCAGAGGTCAGAAAAGAGGACGGAGCCAAACCATAATATTTCAACCAAGAAATATAAGCACAGACAAATTTATTGGACATAAAATTAAATTGTCAAATGCTCAATTAGTCGAAATTTCATATTAGGGTCTTTTAATATCAACGGATTGATTGTTCTGCCCACGTATCTTCCAAAAAAAAAAAAATCTGAAAACTATTTCTTAGTTCTGAAAGGAGTACTCTGTTGCGCGATTTTCTCTACATATTTGTGTCTTCTAATATCAACAGGTTTATTATTTAGCTTCTGTATCTTCAAAAGAAACAAAGAATCTCTAAGAACTATTTACCAGATCCGAAAAGAGATCACTTGCATTTTTCTATCCATGAGGATCCCATATTGCGCCTTTCATTTCTAATAGGCCATGAACTACATTAGAATCATTCTCAACAAGCCCATAAGGAATCCCATTTTTTTCATCAAGTTGAGGTAAACTAGATTATAATAGGGTTTGCAGTACAGCATTTTCCATTGCCACGATAAAACTTAATTTGTGCAAAGGGATGCTCATCACAATCTCCATGTCTGACAGAGATCAAACATAAGTCTACAGAAAATGCATCATAAACCTTCGGTGTCTCCAATATATGTCAAAACAATAGCTAATGGAACTTTAGGCACAGAAAAAAGCTCAAGCACGACAATCTGAAGCCCGCTGAATAATAAAACATAGAAACTGATAAATCCAACGAAAAAATTACTCCTCCATGGAGCAAGGCTTTTGTCGAGTTTCTGTTGAGAAACCTTGACTTTGATTGGCAGGGTGAATGATGGATCTTGTAGTAGCACACTTGGAGCTTTGACCAAGTTGATGCTCTGTTGCAACTCCTCTGCTGCCTCCCTGTGATCCTTGGCCTTCTTGCCCTTCATCCTGCTCAAGTTTTTCAACAAATAACTTAATGTAAGAAAACCAAAAGAATATATATAATACATACAGTTTATTGTTATAGATGACAACAAAGAGAAGGAAAGTGCCTGTTCTGATGGTGTCTGTCCTGCCTATCGCTTCTAACTTTGTCGATCTTCTTAATAGCCCTCAAAGTGTTCTCTGCAAGATTCCTGTCATATCTCTCTGGCCTATTTCGCTTTCTCTCAAACTCAAAGGTCGAATCCTATTAAAAAACAATGAAGAGAGTAAAATAAGAATAGCAGGATATAACCCAAGCTATCCAAAAATCCCATATTAAATCAATGTTCAAAATGGCGCTAGGCACTCTTAGGGCAGCCGATCGGGGGCCTAGCGTCTACGCGGGTCTAGGCGGTTTTTTTTTTATTCGATAAAATTCAACAAATTAATAATATAATTAAGACTGTCAACAAATTATAGAATAAAAATTAATTATCTAGATAAATAAATTGAGTTGGGAATCATAATTGTTGAAAATGTAAGTTTTTAATTAATTTTATTATACAACATTCTACAATATGCTATTTTATTATCTTTGTTTCAATTAATAATTTTATTATTAACTAAGTATTTAACAAATAAAATAACTTACATAACTAAATATAAACATAAAGTCTCTAAGTTGGGTTTACAAGCTAAAAGGATTTACAAGCGAATCCACCTAGGCGCCTAGCCAATATGTAAGACAGTTCCTCATCTTCGAGAGCCTAGGCGGCTGCCGTTTTGAACGGTATACTAAATAGAGTTTATCACCAAAAAGTGCACATTTCTTTACCTGTGTCATATCCTTTCCACGCAACCGCCTATAGGCCTTGGTCCATTTTACCTTGCGAGGATTCCTCTTCATTTTAAAGTTCTTGTGGCATTTGGATCTACAAAACCGAAAGATCTAGACGAGAAAATGATTATCAGAAAATTGACCGCAGATCATATTACCTTAAATGTAGATAATTCAAGGATAAGCTCAGTCTAAATCACACCCGACGTTGGCCAACTATAAAGTCCCATTCATAACTTAATACTATCCCTAATCATCATTCACTTCACAGTGAAACTATAAGGAGTAAAGAAAGGCCAAGACAACATGGGTGTCAAAATTTAAAAATTGGCTCATCCCCAGTGTCAATCTCATTTTATGAGCTGCCTTCGTATTCCTATGTATGTAATCATGGAAGCCAATCTAAGCACCTGAATCCTTCCCTATCAACCCAACCCAACAACAAATTGGATAGCAGTTGAGGTCAGGACTGCAGAGAGTAGCATACTCCAGAGTTTGAAAACTATGTTGTTAAGTAACATGTAAAATTCACAAACAGAACCAAATACATGAACGAATGCAGAATCCTAGTATAGTAGCAAAGAAAATTACCTTTGCATCGTTACGAACAAACTGAATCCCATGTCCAGGATATATGGTAGATGAACAAAACCAGCATTTCTCCAACCTCATAGTGCCCTGTGATTATATAGGGCTATTTTCTAAGAACCACAATAAGAACACTCATTCAGAAAAATTGTTACACAAAAATAGATACTAAAATAGATACGAAAAAAGCCGTAATTGAAATGATTCACAACTAACACAGTCCCATTGCAATTATTGTATAGAATAACTGCAAACTTATAATAATGCGTGACAAAAGTTTTAAAAGATTTCCATAAGCAGTACCACAATAATTTACTCCACTAAAACTAACCTAGCAGGTACTAGATCAATAAGCGGCTTGATATACTAAAAAAGGGCACATATTGTCAAATCTTAAGACATGGAGCTATAAAAGTGTGCTCCTACAATTACAGTCCCTAGACCAAGGTAACTCTAACACTCAACAAGAATCACAAGACCACCTAAGTGGCTTGGATTATCATAGTGGATTTGAAGTTCCCAAAGTTAAACCAATGTATAGTGAGCCCAAAAATTGAAAACGAGGAACAAAATTTAGCTTTTCGACTTGCAATGCTGGTTCATAGAGAATGTCAAGCACAAAGGGCTTCTATAAATTCAATTAACTAAAACAATGATTCCCTAGATTCCTAATAGATGGAGCAAGTAGAACTAATGCCATAATCATTGTGGTAATTCCCACAGGATTATCATGAGACTGAATTTCTTCCATTCATGTATTAAATAAAACCCAGGAACCTCGAGTTGAAATCTGGGAAGAGAAGACAAATTATAATTCCGTCAGGAACCTCAGATTGCTATGAAATCCAGCATTACTGAGTAACACCAGCCTTTTCCATTGCGATGTACAAACCTTGACCAATAAGAATATCAGGATTTGAATTATAACCCATGTAAATTATAAAAGAACTACTAATTGTCATTCAAGAACATTAATCAACCCCAAAAGGATGATATCCAATGTCATATAATCAATCCCAAAAGACAGATAAGATCAAGTAAAGGAAAAACCCATCTTGTTCGTCTAACTCTTCATCACCCAATACTATCAATCAAAACTTACTTACTAAATAGACAACTGAAATCAAAACCGAAAACAGAAAGAACATTTATATTGCCATAGGCATCAATAAATTGCATAAACATGCTTATTATTTATATAAGCTCGACATCCGTTGTTACGCATAGAAAGTTAGAGCATTTCGATCTAGTTTCAGGTAAAGATTTCCACTAAGTGCCAACACCTTGCAACCATGAAAAGAGCGAAAAGAAGAACCTTAACGTGCAGGGCTGCCGAAGCCTCCTTAAGAGAGTGGGTTGTCGCGGGTTTAGGGTTTCTCAGCTGCTGAGGAAAGCAAAAAGCAGAGGCTTTTCGGTGGGTAGTTGGGTTTCTACTGCCGGGAGCTAGGAGTTACGGTCAAAAGACTCGAAACAAATGAGGATGATACGTTTATTTTAGGGCTTTAATTTTTTTTTTCTCCCTTTGGGCTTGAAGTTGAACTTGGGGCCTGAACAAGCCTAAAACTTTTTAGTTTGGAATTGGGCCAGTCCAAATTTGTTAAAAGTCTTATTAATTGATTTTTAAAAGAAGAGGGCCGGAATTAGCCCAACACTTTTTAGTTTGAAATTTGGCCAGTCCAAATTTTCTAAAATGTCCTATTAATTTTTTTTTTTTTAAAGAAGAGAATACTTTTAATGCAGTGTCATATTGAACTTATCTGGATCAAGTAAAAAATCAGGAATAATGGGGCATCAACCCATTTAAATTTCGCTTTTATCCAAAGAGAATCAAAATCCATGACTAATGAAGCAACACAGTTTCAATCCGAGGTTACCGATAGTGCCACATAAACTTTAATTTGGTACCGTTTCAATTTGCCATCTTAATAAAATTTAAGAATAGAGATGTCACCTTGATTTTTAAAATTTTATGAATTATCCTTAAAAAATTGTCACGTGGATCACTCAATGTAATTTTTGGATGCAAAGCTTGGATAATCACTCATTAAAAAAGGCCACACCTTATAAATTTTAGAAGGTAACACATACATTAGGTATTGATCGGTCTCGCCTTTTACAAGAGTCGAGTCTAAAATTTCTCACTATAAAAGTGAATTTCTGTTAATATTTTTTTTTTAAGATGACCACTTAATGCTCATGTCAAACTTCAGGTGACATTTCAATCAAATTTCTACTAAATTCTCATAGTATACACCTCGCACGATGAGGTGGTCGAGCGGCCTAAGAGGTGTCCTCAGGCCGATCAAGTTCCACTTGGGTGCCAAGGTGAGTGGATGTCACCTTGGTCAGTCAGCTTGCACGGACCCTCGCACAATGAGGTGGCCGATCGGCCTAGGAAGTGTCTTCAGGCCGATCAAGCGCCACTTGGGTGCCAAGGTGAGTGGATGTCACCTTGGTTGGTCAGCTTGCACGAACTCTCGCATGATGAGGTGACCGATCGACCTAGGATGTAACGACCCGTCCCAAATTTCTAGATTAGATTAGCGACTAATCACGATTAGTGAGGCTAATCGGTGATTAGTTAGGCGAAATCGAACAAACGATGCAAAATGACCGTTTTGCCCCTGATGGTGGCAAAACGTTGACTTTTCATTCGGGCGGTCAAATGGACTTTGACCGATGACCGTGACGTCACGAGTTCATAGGCAGGTGGCACGTTGAATTCTGATGTCCGAGGAGGGAGTTATGACGTTCGGAAGCCCAAGGGCATTTTGGTAATTTGGGTGAATAGGAGGTCAAAAGTTGACTTTTTGATCAGGAGGTCCGATGGCTGAGGGTCGAAGACCGTTACGTAGATAAGGACGATATGAATCCGTGGACAAGCGGCACGTCGAATTCGGACGTTCAACGGTGAAGTTACGGTTCACGAAAGTTCCAGGATACTATTCATGGTGACGCGTTTTACGAGCCACTTTTGGACTTAAGTGGGCCAGATATTTTACAAGGGCCCAATGAATGAGTGACAAGTGTCACTCATCCATTGCTCATTATGTTCCCATACATGCATACCATCCCTTAGTCGTGCAAACCATCCCCCACAACACAAACCCGATCTCACCATTACTCTCCATCTTTGTGCAACCCAAACCAATCCAACCTTTAACCCATGATCATTTGAGGAACCAGGAGAGTGAGGGAAGGACTGAGGATGATGGTGGCCGGCCAGGAGGGAGCCACCATGCACGGCGGAAACCCGAACCCGAGGTAATGCTCGGTTTTGATTTTTGGATCCATAATTGTGTTTTTGTGGATATAGTTGATATTAGATGATTAGGATGGGCTTAATGAGTAATTAGGGTCCTAATGGAATGGTTTTGGGAGGTGTAGGACGGCTGTGCAGCCATGGGAGAATTTTAGGACGTATGAACCGTATGGTTCAAGAATTGAACCATGGAATTTTGATGTTTTTAGGTTGTTTTGATGATTGGAATTGATAGGGAATGCAGAGATATGAATTATAGGATTAATTAGGGTTGAAATTGGACCAAAATAGAGGGAGAAAACCCCTGAACCGTTCACGCCAGTTCGGAACAGTGCTGCTACAGTGAACCGGTCTGTTACAGTGCTTCTGGAGGTTGAAGATGATGAACAGTATTTTTGACCTTCTAGGGCTCGTGAGGACGCGTGGGCCATAATTTGGGAAAGTGTTCAACATGGAAAATCTTCTATTCGATGTAACGAACATTTTGGGATTAGTTTCGTGTCAATCGGACACCGTCTCGATATGTTTCAGGGCATCAGAAGGTTTAGGGTCGGCTTAAAAATAGTTAAAAGTTCAGAAAAATTACGGGGCTTTGGTAGGAGGTTAATTAAGTAGTTATTAACCTTCTATTAAAATTTGGACAGGTTTGGGAGTCCCGGTGACGTTGATCGGCTCGGGGAGCCGTATGGCATGCAAATCGAGGCGGCAGCTCGGACGCTCTGTGAGTGGACCTTGTTTTCTAAATTGGTGCATGCATAAATGTTTATTATATGTTTTAAATACTTATTTGTGATGCCATGAGTGCATTTGGATGTGTGGTTACGTATAGGCACGTATTTCGAGGTTTCGGCCCTATACGGTGCCTAAATGAAATGGTTTTGGATTTCCAAATGGATTATACATATGATTTTATGATGTTGATTTGGATGCTTGTGAATTATATGGTTTCACGTATTTCGAGGCGATTTACATGCTTGCACGTAAATCGAGGTTTTTCGGTTTTACACTGATTTTCCATTCCTGTGGTTTTGGATATGATTTCATGAAATGATTTTGGATTTGAAAAGGTAATTCTCGGACTTGAGGTCCATTTGATTTACGGAATCAGGCCGGAGGCCCAAATGGTTTACGATTCGGACTGGGGGTCCAGTTTCTATGTGGATTCGGGCCTAGGGCCCAATTATGTGTTACAAATGGTTTTTATGGGTCATGCCGGTTTATGGGAACCAGCATAAACCCTTGAAATGGTTTTTATGGTTCATGACGGTTTATGGGAATCGACATGAACCTTTGAAATGGATTTACGGGTCATGACAGTTTATGGGAACCGGCATGAACCCATGAAAGGATTTTATGGTTCATGACGGCTTATAAGGGCCGGACATGAATCCTTGAAAGATTTCAAGAATGATTTCAAAAGGTTTTTCATATTCCATCCTTTATATATGATTGTCTCCTCCGGGGAGGGTCGTTGGCTTGGGTGGACCCTGGAGTAGTCACGGAGCACTGACTGAGTGGAGTCCCCACAGTTGGGTTCCTTACTCTCAGGATGGGCATGGTTCGTTACCTCCAGGGAGGGTCATTGATCTACGGACATTGACCTGGGTGGACCCTGGAAAGACTTGGGTTTGAGACCCCGGTTAGCACACGTGTAGCTTTATTTTACCGTGACAGGTTCTGGATATGAATATAATGGATAAACGTGATTTAAATTGGTTTGAGAAATTATGTTTTATGATGATAAATGGTTTTGGGCTGAGATCCCACATATGTTTACTATGTTATGGTTTTCTGTAAATAGTTTTGGGCAGGAGCCCGTAGAACTTGTATTTACAGAATTTGGGGTTGAGACCCTAATTATGGTTGTTTAAACATACGTGTTTGAGTAAATGGTTTTACTATGCATGCATGCCTTTTAGTGAAAGGTATAAAGGTCTTTGATGAAATGTTTTTATAAACTCTTTATTTTTGTCCACTCACAGTCTTTCTGTTTTTAATACCCTTCAGGTTGGATACGATGTGGACTGTAGCAGAGACCGAGATATCACATGCCTCTTCTGGATCCTGGCGTACTCTGATAGTCCGAGAGGGCAAAGGTCAGAAATATCCCTTGTCTGACACTTCGTGTCAGACGGGAGCAGGGTCATCCCGCACTAATCCCGGGGGGATTAGGATGGGTCCTGTCATAGGAGGTATCCTCAGGCCGATCGAGTGCCACTTGGGTGCCAAGGTGAGCGGATGTCATCTTGGTCAGTCAACTTGCGAGGACCCTCGTACGATAAGGTGGCTGATCGGCCTAGGACGTTTCCTCAGGCCGATCAAGTGCCACTTGGGTGCCAAGGTGAGTGGATGTCACCGTGGTCGGTCAGCTTGTACGAACCCTCACATGATGAGGTGACCGATCAGTCGAGGAGGTATCCTCAGGCCGATCAAGTGCCACATGGGTGCCAAGGTGAGTGGATATCACCTTGGTTGGTCAACTTGCGGACACTCGCACGATGAGGTGGCCGAGCGGCCTAGGAGGTGTCCTCATGCCGATCAAGTGCCACTTGGGTGCCAAGGCGAGTGGATGTCACCTTGGTCGGTCAGCTTGCGCGGACACTCACACGATGAGGTGGCCGAGGGCCTAGGAGGTGTCCTCAGGCCGATCAAGTGCCACTTAATAGTCACTAGGTAGTGTAGTTTAATGTGCACAATAATCGATGTGACGATTCCGTTATTGGAGATAGTGCGCGACCTTTCGACTAACCGATCGTGGGTTATAACGGCTAGTTTTAACCCTGGTTACTTTTCCTGGTGGTATAAAAAGGAGTTACGAAAAATTCACTTTTCACTTTTGCAATTGGGTGATTTGGTGTAACGACCCGTCCCGGAATTCAGGATTAGATTAGTAACTAATCATGATTAATGGAGTTAATCGGTGATTAGTTGGGCGAAATCAGACGAACGTTGCAAAATGACCGTTTTGCTCGTAGTCGTGTGTAAAACGTTGACTTTTAATTTGGACGGTCAAATGGACTTTGACCGATACCGTGACATAATTTGGGACGTCACGAGTTCATAGACAGGTGGCACGTTCGATTCCGACGTTCGAGGTGGAAGTTATGACGTTCGGAAGCCCAAGGGCATTTTCGTAATTTGGACAAAATAAGGGAAAATGTTGACTTTTTGATCGGGAGGTCCGATGGCCGAGGATCGAGGACCGTTAGGAAGGTCTTGATGCCCTGAGTCCGTAGACAGGCGGCACGCGTCGATCGGAGTTCAATTGACCAAGTTACGGGTCTGGGACGTGTGAGGGGCATTTTGGTAAATTGTGATGTGAGGGCAAAATAGTAATTTGGCTGTGGGTTTTGGGACAGCTGTGTATGGCACTGTGGGGTTCCCTTCAGGCGGCAGAGCACGAGTAGATTTGTTTATGGAACAGGGTGGATTTGTTTATGGGACAAATGCTTGGACTTAGTGTAGCAATTGTTAATGTTTTTGAGTGGATTGATCAGTGCACGAGTGAAATGGTGGGTTGAGCAGGAGCTGCTGGGGTGTCTGAAAAATTGGAGAAAAAACGAGACTGTCCCCTCGCGTGATCGATTTCCCAAGGCCATTTGAGAGGAACCGAGTGCTAGTGACTTGCTGAGTGAGGACACAGGGACAGGAGTGCACGCTGTTGAGTGTGGTGGTGTGGGAACTTGAAACTGGACGGTGATTTTGGAATTGAAAAACAGAAAACAGAGCACCATGGATTGTTTAATTCATTGGAAAGCTTGAGCAGAGCACAGTTACATTGGTTTTGATTAATTGAAGGGGTTGATCAGTCTCTGGGACGGCCATAGAGGAGAGTGTGGGAAAGTCTTTCCGTGAGGGAAGCACTGAGAGCCAGAGAGGAAAAACCGAATAGGGAAATTGCAGAAAATGGAGGGAAATTTGAGTGATCATTTATGAGTTGTGAGGACCCAAACATGTATCGAGCACAGCTTCCTGGGCTTTTTTCGAACGCAACCACTCAAAAATCGAATGGGATTGGTCGTGTTTTGACCCCAGACTGGAGTTCAGTTTCTGGGAACAGGTCGTGGTGGAGTCCAGATGGTTGGAGGCTTGAGACCTTGGAATTGAGCTTAGAAACATGTTCTTATGGATCCTGCGATGCTACTGAGTGAAGCAATTGAAGAAAACGATGAGTATTGGTGCACTTCCAGTGATGAACAGTGGTCGGTTGTTCGTCGAAAAATCGAGCTGGGATGGACGGATTAAGGTAAGGGTTGTTGAAATTTAAGTTACAGATCCGTAATTAGGATTATGAGGATGCTCTAGACTAAAACAATTGAGGGAAACAACTTGAGATTCGCAGGGATCGAAACGGGTCATCATGCGGGTCGAACGCCCGTTTAGCAGTTAGCCGGGTTGGGACGAAGAACTGTACAGGCACTGTAGCAAGCGCGTGAGCCTCACACGCAGCCGCTTGCGGCGGCGCGTGAGGGCGCGTGGGACGGTTTTTCAAGGAGAGTTCGAAACGACTTTTGTCCTACACAATGTAACGAACATTTTAGCGTTGGTTTCGAATTTATCGGACACCATTTCGATGTGGTTTCGAGGGTCCGAAGATTTATGTTACGTTTGTAATTAACGATTAATTCCCGGAAAATTTTGAGAAATTAGTATGTTGTTATCTAAGCCCTTAGTGACACTAAAGTATGTTTTCGGATAGGATTTGAAATTTCTGGAAATATCGGAAATTACGGGAATGCGTGAGGCGCGAAACCGAGCCTTAAGAATGGTGTGTGAGTGGACGTTGCTTTCAAAATTTAATGCATGCATAAGTATTTCCATGATTTTTATGATTATGATTATAAGTTGTGATTGATTTCGATTTCCGCATTTATACGTGTTTTTGCTATACATAAGAAATTACATGTATTTCGAGACTATGGTTACTCTTATGCTTGATGATGGTTTAACGAATGGTTTTATATGAATTGTGCGTGTCATGTTTTAATAATGTTTTGAATATGAATGTGAGTATGATTTACGATTTTGACACGTTTTTCGAGAATGTTCCGGATTTGCACGTTTTACAAGATTTTGAATATGTTGCGATTGGACCGTGATTTTGGTGATTAAGATTGTGGTTTTGATGTTTTGATAATGAGATTTGAGAAATGAAGTGATTTCAAGGAATTAAAAGAGATTTTGAAAAAGGCGATTTTGGGCTTGATGTTCGGGGGCATAAAAGTAACTTTGATTAACAAGATTTCGGTTTTCAGAAATTAAAACGGATTCCTGGTTTGGGTTCGGGATGATGCTTCCGGATGCCGGCTTACGGAATCATTATTGCGAATTCGAATTCGGGAATGAAAAAGGATTTAATAAAGTGATTTGGTATGATTGTACATGCCCTGTGTGTAATGATGATTTGAATATGTTTTGTGAAGTATGATTTGGGAATTCGAATGTGGAAATTCGGACCGTGAGTCCTGTTGTGAAAAATGTGATTTTAGGATGGATCCCACGTTGTTGTGTTTGACAAATGTTTTGGGTTTAACGACCCGTTGAAAACTGTTTTTGGTTTAAAGACTCGGTGCTATTGCTGGAGCACGTTTTGAGTTTAAAGACTCGGTTAATTGATGACGGGGCCGGGCCCGAAATTGGGCTTAAAGACCCGGATTGAGTTTAAAGACTCGTGAGTTTAAAGACTCGGATATTGTGATACCCCCAAGGCCTATTGATTATGTTTTGAGTTTAAAGACTCGTTGATATCCCGGGAAGGCCTGTTTATGCACATAGTTTTGAGTTTAAAGACTCGGGCGCACTTGATATCCAGCAAAATGTTTGACTTGTAATTTATTGTTGTTCTGATGTTTCGGATGTGTGGGGCTGTGGCCCGGTTTATGTGGTTGATGATTTTGGATCATGTTGAGTAACTGGTCTTGGTTCGTGGTTTTGGGCTGAGGCCCTGTGTTCAAGATTGCGGGCTGAGTCCCGAGGGCTAAGAAAAGGGAAATGATTTTGATTCCATGCACTGTTTTTCTTATGTTGAAAGTGTTGACCGGTTGCGAAATGACTTTTGTATGCATGCATTGGTTTTACGTGGAGGGTAGAAACGTCTTTTTGTAACCGTTTTTATAAACTGATTTATTTTTGTCCACTCACACCTTTTGATTTTTATTTACCCTCCAGGTCGTGGCGCATTGGTCGAGGCTGATCGAGAGGCGGAGGCATGAGTAAGCACGTGTGGCTATCCCTGGTCTGACAAGTACTGAGGGTAACTTGGGAATTTCAGTCGTCTTGCCAAGCGGGAGCAGGACCGGGCACGGTTCACAATGCCCTATTTGAGGGCGGTACTGTCATTTGGAGTGTGATTGAGAGAGACATCAAGCGATTTCCAGCAAGCATCAAAGCGATTTCTGATCAAGGCATAAGGCGGTGGCTACGGTGGACGTCTGAGAAAAACAAGGTATGTTGTTGGTTTTGTACTCGTTTTTTATTCAATATGTGAGTCTTGCATGTTTTTCTTCTTAGGAGCTTTTATTTTGTTATTTGTAGATGTCGTTTGAAGATTCTCAAGGCATAGACAATCGGTCTGCGAATGCCTTTGAGGATGAATTAACGGCTAGCTCGGTCGCTTCAGACACAAGGTTATGGACAAGTGGGTTGGCTTCCACTTCAGGGACATCATGGCCAGAGATGAATCTGAGGTCACAAGTTGAGGAGGAAAAGGATCTGGAGGAGGAACTTGAGAAAGCTTTTGCTCATATACTAGAGGAAGCTGTCTCGGCTGTTGGTGAAGCCGAGCAGATAATGATGGATGTAGAGTCGATTGATCAGACCACAATTTTTGAAGGCATACCGATTGTGTCCAATCAAGAGAGGGGAAAGGAAGTGGCAAGAATAAGTGACCAGGGTGCCACCTCTAGGCCGATGGTAATCGAAATCGATGTGGATTCGGCCGTAAGAGAGGTGACCATGGCGAAATCAGTCTACCATATTGATCGTCAATTGAGTAAGATCAGGTGGGACGACATACAAGCATACATAGAGGCATTCCATGTCCCTGATTCAATCCTAATAAGACTGATCGGGGAGAAAAACATGTCGAGCTATCCTTCAGAGCCTTGGATGACGTTCCATCCAGACGTCTTTACGCATGGTTTCGTCATGCCGTTGCATCCTTGGATACAGGAGATGGTGACTCGCCTGGGGGTAGCCATCGGTTAGATCAATCTGAACACATGGATTGCTCTGACAGGAGTGTAACGACCCGTCTAGGATTAATTAAGGATTAATTACAGATTAGCGAGACTAATAGGGGATTAGACGAGGATTAACGGATGAGCAGGGCAAAATGACGATTTTGCCCCTAGAATGGGCAAATCGTTGACTTTTCGTTCAGGTGGTCAAATAAGCTTTGGCCAATGACTGTGATGTAGTTCGGGACATCATGAGTTCATAGACAGGTGGCACGCACGATTCCGATGTTCGAGGAAGAAGTTACGATTTTCGGAAGTTCGGGGGTATTTTGGTAATTTGGTTGAATAGGAGCGAATAGTCGACTTTTGACCCGGGAGGTTCGATGGATGAGGGCTAAGGACCGTTACATAGATCGAGACGATACGAATCCATAGATAGGCGGCACGTCAAATTCGGACGTTCGACGGAGAAGTTACGGTTCACGGAAGTTTGAGGGAACTATTGCACGAAGTTCGAGGGAACTATTGCACGAAGTTCGAGACGGAAGTTATTTTTCAGCAAGTGGGGCCTAGATATTATTGGACAGGCCCAATGGATGAGTGGCAATTGTCACCCATCCATTGCCCATCCAAACCAACTCATGCATATCAGTTCACCTTCTTTGTTTTTCTTTTTTCAAACCCGATCAACCATTCCCAATCCAATCCAAAACCTCTAACCCCTATGACCGTGACTGAGAGACCAAGAGGATGAAGTGAGGACCAGCGGATGTGTGGCTGGCCGGGCAGCAGCCGCCATGGACGGCAGAGGTGCAAAGGTAAGCCGATTTCTCGGTTTTGTTTAATGTCCATTGTTTTTGGATTAGGACGTTAGGGATGCTTTTGGATGATTAGAGGATGATTAGTAAGTTGCTATGAAGCTTTTAAGATGATTTTGATGGTGGTTTGACGGCTGAGGAACCGTGGGAGGAAAATGGAAAAATGGGCCGTGAAGGAGAGTTGTATGGATCGGTTTTTAGGGCGTTTTTGTTAGTTCTTTTGATAGGAATAGATAGGAATTGAGAAACTAGGAAGAATAGAATTAAAATGGAAGCAAACAGACCAAAAATGAGGGAGGAAAGTGGCCAGACCGGTCACGCCGGTCCAACTGGACCAGCCGAACCAATGAACCGGCCGGACCGACCGTCGAGAGGAAGAAGACGCCATTGTAGCGTGGCGCATGAGGCCCATGCGTAGGGCAGTATCCGGGCGCGTGCGAGCACGTGGTGAGGCTTTTGGGGGTGTGTTCAACACATGAAATCATCCTTTCGATCTAACGAACATTTTGGGACTGGTTTCGTGTCAATCGGAAATCGTTTCAATATAGTTCGGGACGTCTGAAGGTTTAGGAGCGGGTTTAAAAATAGTAAAAAATTCCATAAAATTACGGGGCTTTAGTGAGGGATTATTTAAGTAGTTAGTAACCTTCTATTATGATTTGGACAGGTTCGGGAATCCAGGAGGTGATGATTGGCCCGGGAAAGGCGTATGACACGCGTATCGAGGCGCAACTTTGGACGGTCTGTGAGTGGACCTTTCTTTCGAAATTGATGCATGCATAAATGTTTTATATGAATTTAAATACATTTTTTGTGATTCCATGAGTGCATTTGTTTGTGGTAGCCTAAGATTTCCGTATTTGTACGTATTTCAAGATTTACGATTTTATACGATGCTTATATGTGCTAGGTTTTCAATGAGGGTTTAATGAATTGGTTTTGGATTTTGAAATATGAAATCGGGCACGAGACCCATTTAATTTACAAATTCTCAGAATTGGAGTCCATTTGATTTGACGAGGAATCAGACCAAGGGTCTTTTTGAGTTATACGATCGGGCTGAAGACCCCGTTGGTTTACAAATCCAGGCTTGAGGTCCATTTGGTGGTAATATCGGGCTGGAGGCCCAGTTGACTGTAGTATCGGGCTTGAGGCCCTATTGGTTTTGAAATCGGGCTTGAGGCCCCGTTGAGTTATGGTTTAGGGCTTATGGCCCAGTTAGTCGTGATATCGGGCTAGAGGCTGAGTTGATTGTGAAATCAGGCTTAAGTCTCAGTTCGGTTTATGAAATGAGAATTTGGGCATGAGACCCTATTGAACTGTGGATTTAGGTCGAGGCCTGTGAAAATGGAATTGAATCGGATTCGAGGAATCCTATTGAGATGAATCGAGTATGAGGCCCAGTTGAAATGTGTTTTGAGAAAGAAAGTATTTGAAATGAATTTTACCCTCCGTATGATTTACATGTTCTCCTCCAGACGTCAACCTAGAGAGTCACGATCCACATACCAGAATGGGTATCCCCATAGGGATCCCGTTCCAGGAGTGGAAGTTATGATGTGGTCCCGGACCAGATTCCGGAGAGATGTGCGGACTAGATCCGGAGATAGAGCTCGGACTAGATCCGGAGATAGAGCTCAGACTAGATCTAGAGATAGAGCTCGGACTAGATCCAGAGATAGAGCCTCCCAGATGGAAAATTCCTGGGGGGAGACTCGGAGTGAGACCCCGAGTAGTGTGCACACTAGTATAGAGATGAATCATGACATATATCGGGGATGTGTTCCCTAGGGGTTGTGTGCCCCGAGTTGGCATCTTCTCAGAAGTTCCGCGGATGGGTGATACGTATGTTCATACGTGTGAGATTTTATGGAAAGTGATTTGGGGGCGGAGACCCCGTGTTCCATGTTTTAGAAAGTGATTTGGGGGTGGAGACCCCGTGCTTTATGTTTTGGAAAGTGGTTTGGGGCAGAGACCCCGTATTCTGTGTTTTGGTATTTCACTGAGAATGGTTTTGGGCTGAGTCCCACTTGTGTTTGATTTGGGTTGAGTTCCCATGTATTGATTTACGGGTTTTGTGATTTCGGGTCGGGGACCCATAAATGGATTTATGGTTTATGACGGTTTATGGGGACCGGCATGAACCTTTGAAAGGTTTTTAGGGTCATGACGGTTTATGGGGACCGGGCATGAACCCTTGAAAGATTTTGAGAATGTTTTCAAATGGTTTTATAAACGTTTTGATAAATGGTTTTCGAATGCATGCATATGCTTTTAGTGAAAGGCATAAATGTCATTGTTTGAAAATGTTTTATTAAAATATTATTTTGTCCACTCACGACTTTTAATGTTTTGAATGCCCTTCAGGTTGATCATGGATGTGGGCTGTAGCAGAGATCGAGACATCACACTCCACCTCCTACGATCCTGGCGTACTCTGGAAGCCTCGGTGAGGCTAGAGACGGATTTTGGATGTGTCCTGACAAGAGTGTATATGGCCTTTAAGTTGCCTGGAAAGGGTCAGCCGACGTAGGGTCAGTTGAAAACTTCCTCTACCAATTTTGGAGGGATAAAACAGGTTGGGTTTATGTGGAGGCGAAGGATAGGAAGACCTGAGGACCTTTTATCTGGGACATGCCGACATCACAAAAGGCATGGAAACATCAGTTTGTGTTGATGTACGGGGGGTGGGAAGGAGTCTATATGACCGAGGGTCACTGGAGGATACCGAGGACCTATCAGTCCAAAGGTGTGGCCGTGGGCAGTTTTTCTTGTTTTCTTTTGTTTTCTTTTGTTTTGATTTTTGTGAGTCGGGTAGGGTGTCCGATTATTGAGGTAAACCGTTGCTAATGTGTTTGTTTAGCTTTTATAGAGGTTTTCAAGTGTCCCACAGTGACAGATAAGAAGAAAGCGGATTGTCTCGAGGTTTTTGACAAGCTAGACCGGTCAGAGAGGAGTCGAGATTTTCTTCGGGTTCCACATAATCTGCTGAAGGTTGGCCTGATATCCGTTTCACGTAAGTAGATGGTACCAAGTTTTGCTGATTATTCTTTGTTTGCCATTTTGCTAACATTGTTTCTATCGGCCTGCACCTCCGGACTACACTGTAGCAGCGGTTTCAGGCCCAGAAGGAGGGTGCTTTATCCAACGTGGACTTTCTTTAGCCTTTGAAGAGTAAGGCCACCTCCAGGGTCAAGCCGAGGCTCATGATAGTCAGGTCGACAAGTCAGGCGGAGGGATCTATACTTGCAATTGATGTGGATCAGACCATAGGAGAACCATTTTAGCCTCTGTTCTCTACTCCTCCGGTATCGTCCAACTCGAAGAAAGCGAGGCAGTCAGTCGCTGTTGCTACCTGTGGCTCACTGTTGGTCATCAAAATAGATGATGTGGTCGAGGAGAGGAGGAGGTTGGTGGTAAAGACGAGGCAGAAAAAGAAGAGGAAACTGGCCAAAAGAAAAGAGGAGAAGGAGGCAGAGGAGCTAGCAGAGAAAGCACGGAAGAAGAAGCAGGCCAAGGTGCAAACCCTTGAGATGATGGGGGAGATCATCATGCCGACTGAACCGTCGCTATTGGCTGGCCGAAAGGTCCCGAAGAAGCTGAAGAGACCGACCCTCAACTCCTCCATCAAGTCGTTCTTTGTTAATGCCAAAAGGGAACCTGACCTTGTTAGGTCCCACGAGGTGGACGATAACTGGAGGTAGCTCATGATAGCTTTCCACCCCTCTTAGCTGGACATCATGAACACTGTTGTTCGGGGGTCCCAGTATGAGTTGGGTGAGATTGCTAACCTCTAGTCGAAGGACTTTGCCGATCGATGTGACAAGACAATGCACCTCGGCTCTCATGTAAGTTCCTTGTCGGCCTTTGTTTCTTTTTTTTTTGAACCTGACTCTTTGTTGTGCAGTTTCTTGGCAAAGTCTTCCCCACTTTCCGTTATGCGAGCAATGTGAGCCAACAGGCCGTTGACATGAAATGGGACGTGGAAGGCTCTGAGCTAGCCTTGGATGACGATCAGCGGCTGTTTAACCAGGCCCTCGAAACTAAGGCTGAGCTTGAACTCAGGGTGAAGTTGATGGAGTTGGAGGCTACTGCTCTAGCCAAGGAGTCCAAAGCTTAATTAGCGGAGATGGAGTCGGCCAATGCAAAGCTAACCGATCAACTGGTCATGGCTAAGAAAGTTGGCATTGAAGATTTCAAGGCCTCAAAGGAGTATGAGAGAGCCTTTACAAAGTTTGGGGCCGCTCTGGAAGATGGTTTCTACATGAAGCTTCTTTTATTGAACCCGAGTGTGCAAATCGCATTCCCATGGCTGAAGTCTCCTCCGAGGGTGGAGGATTACCTGGACGGGAATGGTAATCCTATTCTTGATAAATATGAGGACCTAGACTCTAAGGAGGTGGCTGATGACCTTGATGCTGACCAGGAAGAGAAGCGCTTGGCCGAGCATGAAGGGCCAGTCGAGCAGGTGGTGGAGGAGCATAAAGAAGGGGTTGAGGAGGGTCAGTCGGTTAAGTAGGGAAAGGTCCCAAATGTAACGACCCGTCTCAAATTAGCGGGATTAATTAAGAATTAATGACAGATTAGCGAGAGTAATCGGGGATTAGACGAGGATTAACGAACGAACAGGGCGAAATGACGATTTTGCCTCTAGAATGGGCGAATCGTTGACTTTTCATTCAAGCGGTCAAATGGACTTTGGCCGATGACTGTGACGTATTTCGAGATGTCACGAGTTCATTGATAGGTGGCCCGCCCGATTCCGACGTTCGAGGAAGAAGTTATGATTTTTGGAAGTTTGGGGGTATTTTGGTTATTTGGTTGAATAAGAGCAAATAGTTGACTTTTGACCCGGGAGGTCCGATGGCCGAGGAGTAAGGACCGGTACGTAGATCATGATGATACGAATCTATAGACAGGCGGCACGTCGAAATTGGATATTTGACAGAAAGGTTACGGTTCACAAAAGTTCGAGGGAACTATTGCACGTTTTATGAGACGAGGGACTTTTGGACTTAAGTGGGGCCCCGATATTTTGGGGTAGGCCCAATGGATGAGTGAAAAGTGTCACCTATCCATTGCCCAGCCCAAACAATTCATTCATATCATCTTCATTCCTTTGTTCGTCCAAGCAAACCCGATCTCACACAAAAGCCTTGACCCCAATCCAACCCAATCCCAAACCATTCCCCATCTAATCTTTTGAGAAGCCCAGAGAGTGAGATGAGGGCCGTGATGATGGTGGCTGGCCAGGACGGCGCCGCCGTCGACGGTGGAGGCAAAAACCCGAGCAAGGTACTCGGTTTGCCCATTTTCCTTTTAATTTCGATTTGTGACGTTAAGGATGGTTTTAGGTGTTTATAATGGGTTTATTAGATTGCTTAGGAAGTTTAGAGAAGGTTTTGGGAATGGTTAGAGGTTAAGGATGTAAGACCCGTGTCCTGAAGGGAACGGTGAACGATCCCACATTCCTTCAAGGGTGGAATGGTCTGGGAGAGGTTGGTGGTGTGCCTTAAAGGTGCAAGCACACACCTATCTAGCACTAGGCCTTTTGGGAGCTCAAGTGGCTTTGGGGGGATTGGAACCCCAAAGTTAAGTGAGTTGAGACTGGTGCAATTCCATGATGGGTGACCCCGTGGGAAGTTACACCATGAGCTCCCGAAAACAAAACCGTGAGGGCGAGGCCCAAAATGGACAATATGGTGCTAGATGAGTCGGGTCTTGACCAAGGAGGGTCGGGTCCTGACAATTTGGTATCAGTGCCAGACCTCGACCGGGAAGTGTGCCAGCGAGGACGCTGAGCCCTAAGGGGGGTGGATTGTAAGACCCGTGTCCTGAAGGGAACGGTGAACGATCCCATATTCCTGCAAGGGTGGAATGGTCTGGGAGAGGTTGGTGGTGTGCCTTAAAGGTGCAGGCACACACCTATCTAGCACTAGGCCTTTTGGGAGCTCAAGTGGCTTTGGGGGGGATTGGAACCCCAAAGTTAAGCGAGTTGAGACTGGTGCAATTCCATGATGGGTGATGTAAGACCCGTGTCCTAGAGGGAACGGTGAACAATCCCACATTCCTGCGAGGGGGGGAATGGTCTGGGAAGGGAATGGTGGTGTTCCTTAAAGGTGTAGGCACACACCTATCTAACATGAGGCCTTCCGTGGTCGCGTTGGTTAGAGGCTTGCCTTCGAGTATTGCTCTACCACGAGGTCACGGGAACAAAACCCAGCGGGCACATTGGAGGGAGATTTCCAATGGCGTGCCGATCTGTGGACAATATCATGCTAGATAGAGCGTGCTACTACGCCACTCTGATTTAGATGAGGCCTTTTGGGAGCTCAGTGGCTTTGGGGGGGATTGGAACCCCAAAGTTAAGCGAGTTGAGGCTGGTGCAATTCCATGATGGCTGATCCCCTAGGAAGTTGCACCATGAGCTCCCGAAACCAAAACCGTGAGGGCGAGGCCGAAAACGGACAATATGGTGCAAGATGAGTTGGGACCTGACAGAGGAGGGTCGGGTCCTGACAGAATGGTATCAGAGCCAGACCCTGACTGGGAAATGTGCCAGCGAGGACGCTGGGCCTTAAAGGGGGGTGGATTGTAAGACCCGTGTCGTAGAGGGAACGGTGAACAATCCCACATTTCTGCGAGGGGGGAATGGTCTGGGAAGGGAATGGTGGTGTGCCTTAAAGGTGTAGGCACACACCTATCTAGCATGAGGCCTTCCGTGGTCGCGTTGGTTAGAGGCTTGCCTTTGATTATTGCTCTACCACGAGGTCACGGGAACAAAACCCAGCGGGCGCATTGGAGGGAGATTCCAAATGGCGTACCGATCTGTGGACAATATCATGCTAGATAGAGCGTCCCGCTGCGCCACTCTGATTTAGATGAGGCCTTTTGGGAGCTCACTGGTTTTGGGGGGATTGGAACCCCAAAGTTAAGCGAGTTGAGGCTGGTGCAATTCCATGATGGGTGACCCTCTCGGAAGTTGCACCATGAGCTCCCGAAAACAAAACTGTGAGGGCGAGGCCAAAAACGGACAATATGGTGCTAGATGAGTTGGGACCTGACAGAGGAGGGTCGGGTCCTGACAGGTGACCCCCTAGGAAGTTGCACCATGAGCTCCCGAAAACAAAATCGTGAGGGCGAGGCCCAAAGCGGACAATATGGTGCTAGATGAGTCGGGTCTTGACCGAGGAGGGTCGGGTCCTGACAGAGGAAGCCTGGGGAAATTTTAAAAATGTTGGACCGTGAGGAAGAAAATCAAATAGTTGGGTTTTCTATGTTTTTCCTTGTTTTGATCATCCAAATAAGTCCCTAGGATCATATTAGGAAGAATAGAATTATAATGGAAGCAAACAGACCGAAAATGAGGGAGGAATGTGGCCAGACCGGTCACGCCGGTGCAACTGGACAGGCCGAACCAGAGAACTGGCCGGACGGGCCGTCGAGAGGAAGAAGAAGAACTGTAGCGCGGCGCGTGAGGCCCACGCGCAGCGCAATCTCAGGGCACGTGACGGCGCGTGATAGGGAATCTGGGGAAGTTTCCAACATGTAATTTCATCTATTCGATGTAACGAACATTTTGGGACTGGTTTCGTGTCAATCAGACATCGTTTCGATATAGTTCGGGTTGTCAGAAGGTTTAGGTTCGCGTTTAGAAATAGTTAGAAATTTTGAAAAATTACGGGACTTTAGTGAAGGGTTATTTAAGTAGTTAGTAACTCTCTAAATTAATTTGGATAGGTTCGGGAATTCCGTAGACGACGATTGGCCCTAGAGAGGCTTATGGCACTCGTATCGAGGCGCAGCTTCAGACGGTTTGTGAGTGGACTTTTCTTTCGAAATATATGCATGCATAAATGTTTTATAATTGTTTTAGATCATGTTTTGTGATGCCATGAGTGCATTTGTTTGTGGTAGCCTAGGATTTACGTATTTGCACGTATTTCGAGATTTTTGGTTTTATACGATGCTTGTAGGTGCTAGGTTTTTAATGAGGGTTTAATAAATTGGTTTTGGATTTGGAAATATGAAATCGGGCATGAGACCCATTTGATTTATGAACTCTCGGACTTGGAGTCCATTTGATTTGACGATGAATCGGACCGAGGGTCCATTTGAGTCATACGATCGGGCCGAGAACCCTGTTGGTTTACGAATTCGGGCTTGAGGCCCAGTTGGTTGTAATCTCGGGCTTGAGGCCCATTTGACTGTAGTATCGGGCTTGAGACCCTATTGGTTGTGAAATCGGGCTTGAGGCCCCGTTGATTTATGGTTTCGGGCTTAGGGCCCAGTTAGTCGTGATATCTGGCTAGAGGCAAGGTTGATTGTAACATCGGGCTTGAGTCCCAGTTCGGTTTATGAAATGAGAATTCGGGCATGAGACCCTATTGAACTGTGGATTTAGGCCGAGGCCTGTGAAATAGATTTGAATCGAATTCGAGGAATCATATTGAGATGAATCGGGTATGAGACCCAATTGAAATATGTTTTGAGAAAGAAAGAAAGTATTTGAAAATGTATGAAACCCTCCACATGATTTATATTGTCTCTTCCAGACGTCAACCTGGAGAGTCACTATCCACAGACTAGAATGGGTATCCCCATAGGGATCCCGTTCCAGTAGTGGATGTTATGATGTGGTCCCAGACCAGATTCCGGAGAGATGTTCAGACTAGATCCAGAGAAAGAGCTCAGACTAGATCCAAAGATAGAGCCTCCCAGAAAGAGAATTCCTGGGGGAAGACTCGGAGTGAGACCCCGAGTGGTGTGCACACTAGTATAGAGATGAAATCGTGACATATATCGGGGATGTGTTCCCTAGGGGTTGTGTGCCCCGAGTTGGCATCTTCTCAGAAGTTCCACGGATGGGTTATAAGTATGAGTACGTATGTGGTTCTTATG
Source organism: Prinsepia uniflora (assembly GCA_032719365.1). Classification (NCBI taxonomy): domain Eukaryota; kingdom Viridiplantae; phylum Streptophyta; class Magnoliopsida; order Rosales; family Rosaceae; genus Prinsepia; species Prinsepia uniflora. The sequence continues at coordinate 51,698,687 of CM064861.1, read as the reverse complement.
GAAAGTGATTTGGGGGAGGAGACCTTGTGTTCCATGTTTTAGAAATGGTTTGGGGCGGAGACCCCGTATTCTATGTTTTGGTATTTCACTGAGAATGGTTTTGGGCTCAGACCTACGTGACGTGATATGGGTTGAGTCCCTATTGATTTTATTTACCGTGTTCCATGTAACGACCCGTCCCGAATATCGGGATTTAATAATATTTAATTGTGATTTACTAATCCGGGATTAGTTGGGCGATTTCGGACGAATTGTGCAAATGACCGTTTGCCCCTAGGCGTGGGCAAAACGTTGACTTTTAAATCGGATGGTCAAACGGACTTTGACCGATGACCGTGACGTAGTTCGGGACGTCACGAGTTCATAGACAGGTGGCACATTCGATTCCGACGTTCGTGGTGAAAGTTATGATGTACGGAAGTTCAGGGGCGTTTTCGTAAATTGGAGGATATAAGGGGAAATGTTGACTTTTTGATCGGGAGGTCTGATGGCCGAGGACCAAGGACCGTTAGGATGGTCTCGATGCCCTGAGTTCGTAGACAGGCGGCACGCATCAATCGGAGTCCGTATGATCGAGTTACGGGTCAGGATGCGTGAGGGGCATTTTGGTAATTTACTGCACAAGGGCAGAATGGTAATTTCACGGGTGTTTGAACGGTTACTGTAGCACCATGGAGGGAATATGGCCAGCGCACGGTTAGTGCGTTTATGGAGCAAATTGATGGCCTAAAACTATTGTTTATAGGTTGGATGGATTGTTTAGTGGCATTGTGCGATGCCAGGCTGTGTGGGACGGTGGATTTGGCCATTAACTATGGCTGGTGCACGATGAAAAGCAGAGTGCTTCCCACATGAGTTCAGCCTTTCCAGGGCCCAATTGAGCGGATTGTGGTGGGCAATGTAGTTAAAGGACTGAGTGAAGTGTTCTGGGATTGAGAATGAGAGGGAAGGAGCAAAAATTGGTGTGGAGATGTTCAAAAACCCGAAACTGGTTTTTGAAGAGTTCAAAATCGAATTGCGGTTTTCAGGCCAGCCCAAGCCTAATTGATGATTGATTGAGCTTCCTGGAACTTCAACGAGTCGATCCAAATCAAATGTGGCAAGCTTTGGGGCTCCTAGGGCCGTGGACGGACACGGTGGACGGCCGGAAAATCCAAGCTTGAGTCGTGGTGATTGAGGTAACGTCGTGTTCAATTAATTATTCGAATTGGTTCGTTTTAATCCTAATAAGCTTTTTGTGAAGTTAATTTGGCAATGGTTGAGGATTGGAGGAGTTTTGGTGATTGACCCGTTTTGGGTGATCACGGGTTGATGGCTGGTTTAAGGAATGGTTGATGTTGATCGATGTCACAGAACTGAAATTGGTTGGTTGATGATTGTTATAGGATCAAGAACGGATTGAATTGATGTCGAATTGGGTGTGATTGAACCGGATCCTATCGCGGGTAATCAGACCCGTTTACCAGTCATTCGGGTGAAGAAGGAACACTGTAGCAGTCACTGTAGCAGGCGCGTGGCTTTCACGCGCAGCCACTCACGGCGGCGCGTGACGGCGCGTGGGCACGAATCTCGAGGTGAGGTCAACATGACTTTTATCCTATACAATGTAACGAACATTTTGGGATTTGTTTCGAGTCGATCGGACACCGTTTCGATATTGTTCGGGATGTCCGAAGGTTTTAAATCGAGGTTAAAAAATACTTAAAAATTCGGGAAAATTACGAGACTTTGATAGGATGTTAATGAAGGGGTTAGTAATCCTCTAATGTGATTTGGACAGGATCGGGAGTCCCGGTGATAGTGGTGTGGCCCGGGAAGGCCTATGGCATGCGTATCGAGGCGCTCGGTTAAACGGTCTGTGAGTGGACATTGGTTTTATAAATTCGATGCATGCATAACTGTTTCCTGATTGTTATAATTATGATTAAATGATTTACTTTGGATATCGGTGAATTTAAATGATTTCACACAGTTCGAGGTGATTTACGTGTTTGCACGTAAATCGAGATTTTTCTGGGTTTGCACTGATTTCCAAAAATGTGGTTGGATATGATTTCATGAAACGGTTATGAATTTGATAAAGTAAAATCGGGCCAGGAGCCCAGTTAACTTATGAAATCGGGCCAGGAGCCCAGTTAACTTATGAAATCGGGCCAGGAGTCCAGTTGATTTATATATGTGATTTTGGGTCGGAGACCCTAAAATGGAATTGAATAAAGGTTTCCTGGTTCACATTTTATATACATATTCACATGCTAAAAACAAATAACGGATTGATGATATGGAAATTATGGTTATGGCACATTTCACGGTATTTGGGCTTGAGACCCGTCTGATGAAATTTAAAGGATTGGTTTGGATTTTATCCATGTATATATATATATGCTTTGCATGTGGATATCAATAAAATTTATTTGGTACTGCACTGTATAGATCCTTCCATATTATATTGTCTCCTCCAGCGAGGTACCCCGGAGAGGTCACGGACGTCTAGTACGTCCAGCGTCTATGACGCTAAGCATCAAGCGATGCTGCATCAGGTGATGCTGTACCCGAACGGGATTCGGGGATTTAACTCGGAAAATTGAGACCCGAGTGACACGCGTAGCCTTATTATTATTGTGACCTTATTAGGCGTCAAGAACGTCAAAACATCAGTTGATGTCGGGATTGGAGTGTATAGTGCAGCAGCTAAAATTATGGTTATGGTTTTATTAAATGCCTTATGATTCGTATTATATGATATATGATTTTAAATGATGGTGCATGCATATGATTTTACTGAGGGGCATAAATGTCTTATAAATGTTTTTAACAGACTTGTTTATTTTCGTCCACTCACAGCTTTTGTTTTTAATGCCCTTCAGGTTGACTCTGGATGCGGCTGCAGTAGAGACTTGCGCATCGCACACCTCCTCCATCGATCCTTACGCACTCTGGAAGCTCGTTTGGGCTCTGGCAATAGGTTATCCCTTGTCTGACGCCTCTTGTCAGACGGGAGCACGTCACATTCCATAGTAATCCCGGAGGGATTGGGATGGGTCGTGTCATTCCATGTTTTAAGATTGAAATTTCGGGTCAGGGACCCATAAATTTTATGGTTCATGACGGTTTATGGCGACCAACATGAACCCTTGAAAGGTTTTTATGATTCATGATGGTTTATGGGGACCAGACATGAACTCTTGAAAGGTTTTGAGAATGTTTTCAAGTGGTTTTATGAATGTTTGATAAATGGTTTTTGAATGCATGCATATGCTTTTAGTGAGGGGCATAAATATCTTTACTTGAAAATATTTTTATTAAAATATTAATTTGTCCACTCACGACTTTTGATGTTTTGAATGCCCTTCAAGTTGATCGCGGATGCGGGCTGTAGTAGAGATCGAGACATCACACTCCTCCTCCTACGATCCTGGCGTGCTCTAGAAGCCCCAGTGAGGGCTAGAGACAGAATTTTCTCTGGTCTGACATTTCGTGTCGGACGGGATCAGGCGCGTCCTACGTTAATCTCGGGGGATTTGGGACGGGTCCTGAAAAAGTGGTATCAGAGTGTGGTTGGCTCATTTAATACTCATGGTACCCTGATACAAGTCGGTATCAGAGCATGTTTTACTCTTAGAGTGCACGCATTTCGAGAATGTGATGTCTCTGAAGTCGTATCAGTCCGTTATCACCCTGATAGTTAGGGTATTAGTACGAGGATTCAGTGGAATCAAACCCTAGTTAGGTTGTGTTTGGCACAACGTGCAATGGTTTAGGGTTCGTTTGGAGCAGGATGCCTTGTTTTCGAGAGGTTAGATTCCCATCAGCATCAATCATCTTGCGAATCTAACGGCTTATAGCCGTAGTTTTAGTGGTGAGTAGGATGCAGTGGACCAGTAGACACCGTATGACGACTTCCGAGTCGAGACCGTTGTTAGTCGTGTCAAGTCGGATTGGAGAATGTGCTGCAGATAGTAGTTGAGGTCATGGTTGACCCAAGTGAGATTGTTGGGAATAAGAACGTTTCACCCTATTTGGCATGTGTTGCCATGTTTCAGTGTGTCGAATCCCGGAGTGATGTCGACTGGCAGGAGATGCTGTAGGAGCTGTCGTGTGACGTGATAGGATACGATTGCGAAACCGTTGTGCAGTGTTAGGCACAGAGTATGGCCAAGTTCTTGTGGAGGCCAGCGGCTGAGAGCCATAGAGTTACCAGCAGATGAGATCCTCACAGTGTGGTTACTGGTTGTTTGGTACCAGTGTTGGGGTATGACGACTCTTCTGAGTCGAGAGCGAGGGATCGGTCAGAATGGTTGGGCTGTAACGGGCAGCTGGGTTTGTGATAAACCTAGTAAGAGATTAATTGGGTAAGTTACCAGGAGTGTGGTACTTTTCGACTGGATCCTGAGGTGGACCGATCGGTGGATATTGCGTTGAGAGGTTGGAACCGGCGGTGAGTCGACCGCATGGATTTGGAGTCTCGATAGCAGAGTGTTTCTGAGATTGGTCAGCACGAGGTTGGGGCAGACGCTGCTATCGATGGACATAATCGAGTCTTATCGAGTTGGATAGGCTCAGGTTACCGTGACGATTGTGACGATGGGATTCGTCAATAGCGACGAGGATACGAGGGTGCGTGAGTGACGCGCAGTACGAGCATAGATTCTGGATTCGACACGGTTACGGTTGAGTGAGAGCGCAGAGTGAGACGCTGACGTTGGGTGTTGGCATACTTGCCACGTTACCTCGGTGAGGTGACCATGACGAGTAGGATATACCTGGATGAGTGATAGGTGCCCTAGATATCCTTGGATGGATCACACGAGTGTGAGTGCTGGAGTTGATCCCATAAGGTTGGGACGTGTGAACCAGTATACAGACGGAATAGTAGTGGTGCCCAGAGGGGTGAGCATGTGAGTTCGGTGGGCACTGAGCGGGACAGAGAGGATCCCGAGTGGATCAGTGCAAGGCACCAGGAGTACTTGGTTTGGTGACCAGTTCCTTGATGATACGAGACTCGAGGCACAAGTGTGGGCCCAGGAGGGGTAACGTTAAAGGTTGAAATTCCTAAGTGTCATTTGGATGAAAAGGTATAAATGGATGACTGAGTGATGTCACATGACGTATGGGTCGGTTGGTTAGATATGATAGTACGCAGAGATTTGGCTTCAGATCACGACAGACATTGCGATCTATTTAGCCTACCGACCGATGTTAGTGGATTCCGACCAATTCTGTGAGTCAGAGTTGGATCAGGATGATTAAAGGTACTAGATACGAGTGTTGGAGGCCGTTTATGTACATCTATAGATGGTATACAAGGTTTAACCTTGAGTTGCGTGAATTCCACTCAGAATGAGTGTACCTACATAAACTGTATTCACGGACGCGTGGATGGTGTCTGGTTGAGCTGAGGACTTGAGAGTCCATTGCAGAATGGTTTTGGTTGACTACGGTTGACCATACCTCTTGAGTTGAGGACTTGGAAATCATTTGCCTATAGGATTCGGGAATGCTCGTGAAATGAGTGAGCTCAGTAATTGGAAAAGAAGCATGTTTCCAATGTGATTGGAACTTTAGAATCAAGAGAAGTTGTGATTGAGATGTCGAGAGGAGTGCTTGATTCCGCCTTGGTGATGGATACTCTGAGGTCACTGAGTGTGAACCATTAGCAGATACCGCTGGGTGCCGGAGGATGACATGGGATGAACTTTGATGTCATCATCTTGGATTCTCCTTGATTCTTCCCTAGGTGGGATAACGAGGAGTGATATGACAGCTAAAGGAGTTCAAAGAGGGTGTAAGAACCGAACACCTGGGCTGTGAGTCAAATTTGATTGACTTGACGAGTATATGGTGTTTAGCGTCACAGGATGTGACGAGTGAGTGTCCAAGGTGATGGATTGACGTTCGCCTGGTGATGGACGGTTGGGGTCCGAACCATGGTTGGAACGCGGATAGTAGTATACGGTTGGACGTTGCTAGAGTGCAGTCCGTGAGTAGGTCGGGTGGCGCCCCGATATGATGTGATAGAGGTTCATTGGAGTGTTGTGCACGTTGGACGATGGGATTGACCACGGTCAATCGATTTGTCAGGTTGAGAGTGTCCCGAGATTATGGTAATGGTGTAGATTGGATAGAGTCCTAGATGGACATGAGTGGCGATCAGATTAGATCCAATAGTGACAGGTTAAGACTCGAGGTGAGTCTAGATGTCAGCGGAGATCGCTGAGTAATACGAGATTTGATACGAGGACTCGAGAGCGAGTCGAGATCAGAGTAGAGTAGCGAAGCGCAGTGGAGCCGGGAGTTGTCGGCTGGTCACGAAGTCGTGACATATCGTGGTAATGGATTGATCAATATCCGACGAGTTCATATAGGTATGGATTGATGGGACTCTAAGGAGAGTCGGTATGGGCATAGGTTTGAGGATGACCATGAGATGGGATTTGTACCATTGTGATGGCAGGATCTAGAGGATGTTGTCTAATCGGATGTTGAGCTGGATGTCAGCTTAGATATGATAGCCCTTAGTGGGAATACATTTTTCAGCTTGACGACTGTAGGATGGAACATGCTAGAGTGGCAGACTAAAAGCCTATTGGATGATAACTTGGTAGGAATGGCCTGTCGGAGTGAGTGAAAGGCAAGACGTTGACGTTCTATCTCGAGTGAAACTTATGAGCCGACGTGTTGACTCTCACGAGTCGACGATCAGAACATTGTTGATGAGAGTGAAGTCGGAGATTGGGAAGCTCTAATGATGGTACGTACCGACGAGTATGGCACGTGTGTCGGACGTGTACTATTACTCGGGTATTCACATGTGGGTGCAATATCCAAGTCGAGGAAAAAGGTTGGAATTCCAGAGTTTAGTTGTGGAATCGAGTCAATTTGAATTTCGAGGACGAAATTCGTTAATGGGGGAAGATTGCAACGACCCGTCCCGAATTAGCGGGATTAATTAAGAATTAAAGACGGATTAACGAGACTAATCGGGGATTAGACGAGGATTAACAGACGAGCAGGGCGAAATGACGATTTTGCCCTTAGAATGGGCGAATCGTTGACTTTTTGTTCAGGCGTTCAAATGTACTTTGGCCAATGACTGTGACATAGTTCGGGACGTCATGAGTTCATAGACAAGTGGCACGCCCAATTCCAACGTTCAAGGAAGAAGTTATGATTTTCGGAAGTTCGGGGGTATTTTAGTAATTTGGTTTAATAGGAGCAAATAGTTGACTTTTGACCCGGGAGGTTTGATGGCCGAGGGCCGAGGACTGTTACGTAGATTAGGACGATACGAATCCATAGGCAGGCGGCACGTCGAATTCAGATGTTCGACGGAGAAGTTACGGTTCACAGAAGTTCGAGGGAACTATTGCACGTTTTACGAGACGAGGGACTTTTAGACTTAAGTGGGGCTCAGATATTTTGGGGCAGGCCCAATGGATGAGTGACAAGTGTCACCCATCTTTGCCCAACCCAAACAATTCATGCATATCATATTCATTCCTTTGTTCGTCCAAGCAAACCCGAACTCAGCCAAAAGCCTTGAACCCAATCCAACCAAATCCCAAACCATTCCCCATCTGATCTTTTGAGAAGCCAAGAGAGTGAGATGAGGGACGTGATGATGGTGGCTGGCCAGGATGGCGCCGTCGTGGACAGTGGAGGCAAAAACCCGAGCAAGGTACTCGGTTTGCCCTTTTTCCTTTTAATTTCGATTTGTGTCGTTAATGATGGTTTTAGGTGTTTATAATGGGTTTATTAGGTTGCTTAGGAAGTTTAACAAAGGTTTTGGGAATGGTTATAGGTTGGGGAAGCCTAGGGAAATTCTGAAAATGTTGGACCGTGAGGAAGAAAATCAAACCGTTGGGTTTTCTATGTTTTTCCTTATTTTGATCATCCAAACAAGTCCCTAGGATCATATTAAGAAGAATAGAATTAAAATGGAAGCAAACTGACCAAAACTGAGGGAGGAATGTGGCCAGACAGGTCACGCCGATCCAACTGGACCGGCCGAAGAAGAGCACTGGACGGACCAGCCGTCGAGAGGAAGAAGAAGAACTGTAGCGCAGCGCGTGAGGCCCACGCGCAAGGCAATCTTAGGGCGCGTGACGGCGTGTGGCATGGAATCTGGGGAAGTGTCTAACATGAAATTTTATCTATTCGATGTAACGAACATTTTGGGACTGGTTTCGTGTCAATCGGACATCGTTTCGATATAGTTCAGGTTGTCTGAAGGTTTAGGTTCGTGTTTAAAAATAGTCAGAAATTCTGAAAAATTACGGGCTTTAGTGAGGGGTTATTTAAGTAGTTAGTAACCCTCTAAATTAATTTGGACAGGTTCGGGAATTCCAGAGACGATGATTGGACCGGGAGAAGCTTATGGCACTCGTATCGAGGCGCGACTTTGGACGGTCTGTGAGTTGACCTTTCTTTCAAAATCTATGGATGCATAAATGTTTTATAACTGTTTTAGATCATGTTTTGTGATGACATGAGTGCATTTGTTTGTGGTAGCCTAGGATTTACGTATTTGCACGTATTTCGAGATTTTTGGTTTTATACGATGCTTGTAGGTGCTAGGTTTTTAATGAGGGTTTAATAAATTGGTTTTGGATTTGGAAATATGAAATCGGGCATGAGACCCATTTGATTTACGAACTCTCGGACTTGGAGTCCATTTGATTTGACGATGAATCGGACCGAGGGTCCATTTGAGTCATACGATCGGGCCGAGAACCCTGTTGGTTTACGAATCCGGGCTTGAGGCCCAGTTGGTTGTAATCTCGGGCTTGAGGCCCATTTGACTGTAGTATCGGGCTTGAGGACCTATTGGTTGTGAAATCGGGCTTGAGGCCCCGTTGATTTATGGTTTCGGGCTTAGGGCCCAGTTAGTCGTGATATCTGGCTAGAGGCAAGGTTGATTGTAACATCGGGCTTGAGTCCCAGTTCGGTTTATGAAATGAGAATTCGGGCATGAGACCCTATTGAACTGTGGATTTAGGCCGAGGCCTGTGAAATATATTTGAATCGGATTCGAGGAATCCTATTGAGATGAATCGGGTATGAGACCCAATTGAAATATGTTTTGAGAAAGAAAGAAAGTATTTGAAAATGTATGAAACCCTCCACATGATTTATATGGTCTCCTTCAGACGTCGACTTGGAGAGTCACGATCCACGGACCAGAATGGGTATCCTCATAGGGATCCCGTTCTAGGAGTGGAAGTTATGATGTGGTCCCAGACCAGATTCTGGAGAGATGTTCGGACTAGATCCAGAGATAGAGCTCGGACTAGATCTAGAGATAGAGCCTCCCAGATGGAGAGTTCCTGGGGGAAGACTCGAAGTGAGACCCCGAGTGGTGTGCACACTAGTATAGGGATGGAATTGTGACATATATCGGGGATGTGTTCCCTAGGGGCTGTGTGCCCGAGATGGCATCTTCTCGGAAGTGCCACGTATGGGTTATACGTATGAGTACGTATGTGGTTCTTACGGAAAGTGATTTGGGGGCGGAGACCTTGTGTTCCATGTTTTAGAAATGGGTTGGGGCGGAGTCCCCGTATTCTATGTTTTGGTATTTCACTGAGAATGGTTTTGGGCTGAGACCCATATGACGTGATTTGGGCTGAGTCCCTATTGTTTTGATTTACCGTCTTCTATGTTTTAAGATCGAGATTTCGGGTCCGGGACCCATAAATCGATTTATGGTTCATGATGGTTTACGGGGACCGACATGAGCCCTTGAAAGGTTTTTATGGTTCATGACGGTTTATGGGGACCGGGCATGAACCCTTGAAAGGTTTTGAGAATGTTTTCAAGTCGTTTTATGAATGTTTGATAAATGGTTTTTGAATGCATGCATATGCTTTTAGTGAAGGGCATAAATGTCTTTACATGAAAATGTTTTTATTAAAATATTATTTTATCCACTCACGAGTTTTGATGTTTTGAATGCCCTTCAGATTGATCACGGATGTAGGCTGTAGCCGATATCGAGACATCACACTCCTCCTCATACGATCCTGGAGTGCTCTGGAAGCTCCGGTGAGGGCTAGAGACGGAATTTTCCATGGTCTGACATTTCGGGTCAGACGGGATCAAGTGCGTCCCACGTTAATCCCGGGGGATTTGGGACGGGTCCTAACACCAAATATGTGAGTCGGCTAGGAGCCAATGTACTAGAATGTTCATTATTAATAAAATGTGTGTTTTGGCAATAAATATGTAATTGTATGAATGTTAAAGTAGATGGATGAAAATGCAAGTGTATTTTGGTTAGTTAGTTAAATGACAATGAATGAAACTAACATAACCACACACAGGTGCCATCCCAAGGTAGTAGGAGACGAGAAGACTTGTTTAGGCTATAGAGGGGCTAATGTAGGCCGTAGGCCGATATGATAAGATCGATTTGAGGCTTAGGAGGTTCGAATGTAGGCCGATCGTAAGTAGTCCCGTTCTTGTTTTAGAGGCCGAACATATTTCAGGTTGGCAGGAGAATTCTCATTTGAACAATTTCTGGTCAAATATCTTGTTGATGCTCGGCCATGGCTGACCGAGTTTGCTGTTGGGTCTTTGCGAAAGACCTATTGCTTGTCTCTTGGAAAAAAAAGTGAAATAGGCTAGAAAAGGTGTAAATTTCATTCATTGATAGTACTGGGGGTGCCAGTAAGTGAGTACAAAAATTTTGGTCGTGGCCCTTGCACCTTGCAGTGTTCTACAATGTGTTTATCTGTAATAGTACTTGCGGTGGTTCACGTTCCATGGGTGTAGAAGTGTCTTTCCAGCTGAGGTTTGAAGTTTGTAGGTGCCCTTGCGACAAACCCTTGAAACTGTGTATGAGCCTTTCCAGTTTGGAGTGACGGTTCCGGCTGATTTGTCCCTGGTGCCAAGGTTGACCTTACGATGGACCAAGTCCCTCACTCTGAAACTTCGATGGCGAACCCTGGAGTCGTAGTATCTGGACAACCTTTGTTTGTAGGCCATGTTCTTCAGGTTGGCTTGCTCACGTCGTTCCTCTAGGAGATCGAGGTTGAGTACGATTTGCTGATCGTTGGTGTTGGCGTCATATAAGATGACACGGTAGGAGGTTTCCCCAACTTCCATAGGGACGATGGCCTCCGTTCCAAATGCCAAAGCGAAAGGTGTTTCGTTCGTGGCTATCTTGTATCAAGTACGGAGAGACCAGAGAACATCACTAATGATGTCTGCCCATTTGCCCTTGTCTTCATCGAGGCGCGTCTTCAGGTTGTATTTGATGTTCTTGTTGACGGCTTTGACCTGTTCGTTGGATTGAGGGTGGGCCGGAGAAGCAAAAAGTAGTTTGATGTTGTAGGTCTGGCAGAATTCCCTGAAGCGATTGCAGTGGAATTGTTTCCATTATCGGCCATGATAGTGTGCGAAATTCTAAACCGGAAGATGATGTTTTGATGCACGAAGGTTTCTATCTGAGATGCTGTGATGGATGCTAGGGGCTTCGCCTCTGCCCATTTGGTAAAGTAATCCACGACCACCACGAAAAAGTTTATCTTCCCCCCTACTCGTAGGCATCTGTCCTATCAGGTTGAGTCCTCATTATGAAAAGGGTTAGGGACTCATTATGGAGGTGAGGTGTTCGGTTGGAAGGTGGAGGGTCTGGGCATGTCGTTGACACTTATCACATTTCGGGGTGAGTGTAGTGGCGTTGGCGAGCATGGTCGGCCAAAAGTAGCCATGGAGGAGTGCCTTGTGTGCCAAGGTGCGTGCACCCGAATGGTCTCCACATATGCCTTCGTGCATCTCTCTGAGAACGTAGTTCCCCAATTCTGGAGTAAGGCATTTTAAGAGCGGGGTGGTGAAGCCGCACTTGTAGAGGTGGTCGTGCTGAATGGTGTAGCTGTCATCTTGCCACCTGATTCTATTTACCTTGAACTTGTTGTTCGGGTGAGAGCCATCCTGCAGGTATGCGTTGATAGGGTCCATCCAAGTTGGATTGGGGTTGATGGTGCATACGGGGTTTGGTCTGGTACTGGGCCTATGTTGAACCTCGACTAAAACCTGTCGTCCTTCCTTCTCGTTGATAGATGATGCGAGGCAGGCGAGGGCATCAGCATGACTATTTTCTGATCATGATATCTTTTTGATCTCGAAAGCTAGAAAAGCTTGGAGCAGCTGCTTGGCGAGGGTAAGGTAAAGAGTCATGGACTCGTCCTTGGCCTCGGAGTCGTCGTTTATCTGGCTGATAACTAGCTGGGAATCGCTGAAGATGTGCAGTTGCTTAGCTTCCATGTCTTTTGCAAGACGTAGGCCATGCAAGAGGTCCTCATACTTTGCCTCATTGTTGGAGGCTCTGAAGCTGAAGCGCAGAGCATACTCGAGTTTGACCTGGTCGGGAGAAGTGAGGACCAACCCAGCTCCTGATCCGTTGTGGCAGACAGATTCGTCGACGTATAGCGTCCAACATGGGCTTGTGGGATCGATGAGGGAAACCTTGGATTGTGATGGTTTGCCTATGGCAGGAGATTCTTTGTGGGCCGTGTTGTCAGGAGGCATGCACTGTGATGGCTAGTAGGAATATTCGGTAATGAAGTTAGCCACGACCTGTCCCTTTTCCGCAGTCTTGGTGACATAGCAAATTTCAAACTCACTGAGCTCGATGGCCCATTTGATTAGTCGGCTCGAGGTGTAGGGTTTCTGGAGGACTTGGTAGAGAGGTCTGTTGGTGACGAGCTTAATCTCGTGTGCGTGAAATTATGGGCGTAGTCGCCTTACGGTGACTACTAGGGCTAGAGCCAACTTCTCAAGGTCAGGGTACCGGGTTTTGGCATCTTGGAAAGCCTTGCTAACATAGTATACGGGGCGTTCGGCTCCTACCCGTCTGGTGATGAGGACGGAGCTAACAACATAAGTGGATACTGAGAGGTAGACGAAGAGGTTCTCTCCCGTCTCTGGTCTGATTAGGAGTGGTGCACTGCTCATGTACCGTTTGAGCTCCACGAATGCCTTGTTGTATTCTTCCGTCCAGTTGATCTTTTTTTCCTTGCCCTTTAGTGCTTTGAAGAAAGGGGTGCATTTGTCCGTTGCCTTAGAGATGAAGCGAGTGAGGGTCGCTACCCACCCCGTTAGGCTTTGGATGTCCTTGTGTGTTTGAGGGGGTTGCATGTCCAAAATGCCCTTGGTTTTTTCTGGATTGGCCTTGATTCCTTGCTAGTTGATCATGTACCCCAAAAACTTGTCGGAACCCGCACCGAAGACGCACTTTGCGGGGTTGAGGTGCATTTTATAGTCCTTTAGGACCTTGAACATCCTGGCCAGGTTAGGGTTGTGTTCATCTACCGTTTTGCTTTTGACAATCATGTCATCCACGTAAACTTCCATTGTTTTGCCAATCTGGTAAATAAACATGAAGTTAACGAGGCGCTGGTAGGTTGCTCCCGCGTTCTTGAGGCCAATGGGCATGACATTGTAGCAGTAGATTCCTAGGTTAGTCCTGAAGCTGGTGTGGATATGATCTTCTGGATTCATGAGGATCTGGTTGAATCCAGAGTAGGCATCCATGAAGCTTATCAGTTCGTGCCCTGCGATTGCTTCCACAAGTATGTCGATTTTCGGGAGGGGGAAACTGTGCTCTGGGAAAGCCTTGTTCAGATCTATGAAATCTATGCACATGCACCAGAGTCCCGTGGTTTTCTTGACCAGAACCACGTTGGTGACCCAAGCGGTGTAGATAGCATTCCGAATGAAGTGGATTATGCTGAGCTTGGTGATCTCGGCCTGCATGGCCAATTTATTTTCGGTATCGTAGCTTCGCTGCTTTTGCGTGATTGCCTTGAAGGAGGGGTCGATGGTGAGTATGTGGCAAATCACATCAGTGGAGATGTCTGGCATGTCCGCGTAGGACCACGCGAATACTTCTGCGTTGTCTTGGAGGAACTTGATGAGGGCAGAATGGATGCTGGGCTTTAACTTGGATCTTATTCGAACTTGGCTGTCTTTAAGTGTATCGGAAATAAGGATTGTCTCCGTCTCCTCCACAGGTTCTGCCTGGGGCATATGTGCCACGTCTCGAGGGTTCTTCGGGGGGCTGTCCTTGAGTTCGTGCATGTACTTGTGGCTCACAGGGTCGTCACCAAGTGCCATTTCTGTGACAGAAAGGGTCTCCGTTGCGACGCTGGCTTATTTTGGTGAGGACGGTGGTGTAGCATGACCTTACGGAAAGCTGGTCTCCATGTACCTGACATGTGCCAACAGGTGTTGGGAATTTCATCAGTAGCAGGTGTGTTGATACGATGGCATGCATCTGGTTGAGTAGGCCTCGCCTGAGGATTGTATTGTAGGCTGTCGGGCAATCGACCACGAGGAAAATGGTGAGTGTGGTAGCAGTCTGAGGGTCGGTGCTCATGGTGATTGGTAAGATAATTATACCTTTGGGCAGGACAGAATCACCTGAAAAACCCAGAAGGGGCGTGACCTTGCGGTCCAGCTCTTTCTCGTTTAAGCCCATCTGCTGGAAGGCTTTTCAAAAAAGCACTTTGACTGAGTTGCCGGTGTCGACGAGGATGCAGTCGACGTCGTAGTTAGACAGGAGTGCTTGGACGATGAGGGGGTCATCTTGTGGAAACACGATATCTCTCTCTTCTTCTTTGGAAAAGGGGATTGCTTTCCATCTGAACTTTGCTAACTTTCCGGGTCGGCTGGCGCCGATGCTAAATACTTGGTGGCTTGACTGTGAAGCTCTGCGGAAGTCTTTCTTTGCTCGGTTGGATGTAATGGGGGAGGATAGGGTTGGCCCTCCGTTGATGGTGTTGATTTGGAGGTGAGTCGGGGAAGCCTGTGCTCGTGGTAGGAACTGGTCGAGTTTGCCTTCATGAACAAGTTGCTCGACAATGTCCTTGAATGCGATGCATTCCTCGATGGTATGACCATTGTACTTGTGGTACTGGCAGAAGGCTCTCTTGTTGACAATAGGCTGGTAGTTGTGATTCCTGGGCTTGGCCTTTGGGATCATCTCCTTCACATTCAACAAGACATTTTCGAGGGTGGTATTCAGGATTGTGTAAGTCTCAAAGCGACGTTTGGAACCTGAACTGTCGCCAACCAATCCGCGGCCCTTGTGGGTGTTGTTACCACGCCGATAATCTTAGTCATTGCGACCAGACCACCCCTTTTTGTCATGGTGTTGGGATTCGAAGTTGAGTTTCCACATACCCGTTTCAGAGTAGTTGCTACCTGGGTTGTGGTTGGGGCTATGGTGATTTCTCCCTAGGCTGGTTGCTGGAGGCGTAGGGTGCGTGCCTCTGCTTTCCTTAGGAGGGGTATGGAAGAATTCGACCTTGGCATTGATGTTGGCCCTATGCATAAGCTCGGCGTAACTCCCCCAATCCTCGGTATGAGCTGCATACTTGAAGGGGGATTCCTTGAAGCCACTCTTGAAAGCGTTGAAAGTAGCCTTGTCATCCATGTCTTGATAGCGAAAATACTCGAGGCTGAATCTCGTGACGTATCTCTGGAGTGTTTCATCCTCTTTCTACCTAATAGAGAAGAGGTCCTCTGTGGAGACGAGCTTGATAGTTTGGATTATGAATTGGGTCAGAAAAGTGGAGTGCATGTCTGGATTATGAATTGGGTCCTGGTGACAGGCTATAGAACCAGTTCAGGGCTGTATCCGTGAGGGTGGAGCTGAAGATAAGGCATTATTCTCCTCAGAGGCATCCCGGTATGCCAGAGCAAAGGTGTAATTATTTCAGTGGGTCTTGGGGTTTCCCTTCCCCGTGTACAAGGCGATCTTCAAGGGTTTTACTCTAGTCATGTGTCGAGATTGGAGGATCCTATCAGAGAAAGGACCAGGGTTGGCTTTCTTCAAGGCTGGTACCTTGCTCTTATCTTCCTTTGACTCTTGGGCACGTATTCTTCTCAAAAGAGCCTCTATATCCTCGTTCTGATGGGTGGGATGGCTGGCGTGGTGTTCACTTGGTCTCCTGCTTCCGTTCTGGCGGACTTTCGCTTCTTGACCCTAGGAATAGCTGCCTACTTTTGAGTCTGTCTCATCCGTATAATAGTTCTCCCACGGGTGATCTTCACCTTTTCGGGTTGCCTAGCAACCCCTGCTGTTCATCACTCGGCCTGAGTTTCTAATAATGACCTGGCAGTCGTCTGAACTGGATTGACGTGGTTCTGAAGTCCTATGGTCAGATGTTTCATATGTGAGCCTAACTGGGATGACTTGGCATTCTTCCAGTAACTGCCAAGCATCCATGTAAATCTTGGTTCCTGAGGGCCCAACGTTAGATGGCTAGATGAGGAGTCGTCTGGAAGAGGTGGGATTCGCCATGGGTTGTTGCTTCCTTGGTTGGTCCGGCAAGGACCTTTCGACTGTCATGTGAGTAGTTCGTGGTCGATCAGCCTCGTTGTTCCCAGCCTAACATTTGTCGGCATGTCCTTTCCCCCGTTGAACTTCGTGCTGGGACATCCTTGAAATGGCAAGGGTACTCGCGTATTGCTCGGCCAGAAGTTGCTTCTTGGTGTCGATCTTTGCATTATGGACCTTAAGCACAGCTACTTTGAGCATCAGGTCGCCTACTGTTTTTCGGTAGGCATTAGGGACGTTTTCCGTTAGGTTCCCTTAAGGAAAGGGGGTGTGGTTGAGCTCTCATTCGTCTCGTTCGTCCGACATGGTGCTGGGCACGATCTGGGATGGCTGATCTGGTGGATGAGAGCGTGGGGATGTTGTTTCACCTTCCCACAGACGGTGCCAATCTGTTGATGCAAGAAATGGATCAACCTAAGACTCGCCTCGCCTCGCTTCTTTGCTGCTCCTCCCGGGGTAGTGAGACCTGCATAGGAAGAGGGTAAGAGCGAAGGGACACCAGTGTGGTGCTGGCCAAACAGTCTCCGATGCTTAAGTTAGTTTAAGTGGGAGGGTTACTGTGGCAATTTAAGCAGCGTGAGGGTAAGATTGTCATTACCTTTTGGAGGGGGATGCCCTTGTATTTATAGTAGCATTGAATGTTTTTGTTGGTGTTTGTCAATGTGGGATAAATGTTGTGGTCTTTAGGAACTGACAAGTGTCATGTAGTAGTCCTAAACAACATTTATGACTTTTCAGTGGGTCGGCCTAGAGAGGTTCGGTCTGTGGTTGGCTTGCAAGGAGACCGACTGGTTGTTAGGCCAATATGTGGGGTGGCCAATCGGATATGATCTTCTTGGGTCGCCCTAACCTTATTGGCATGATCATGGGTTGCTTGGAGGCTGGCTGATCAGATATGATTAGTTAGCTTTAAGCAAGGCAAATCAATTTGGTCTTTAGTCAGGCTGACTAGTTTAGGTATGAACATGATATAATTTGGATGAGAAACTTCAAAGTTACAAGAAATTTAAGCTATATTAGTAATAAATACATTACAAACAATTGAATAGAGTACTTATTATATCTATACTAAAAGAAAATTGAAAAAACAACTGTAGATCTACAGTGTTTTTCCAATTCGGCCCCATTTTTTTTTCTTTTCCTTTTTTTTTCCCTTTTTCCTTTTTCCTTTATATATTTTTTCTTTTCCTTTATACATATAAAAAAAAAATTCTGCCCCTTTATTTTTCTTTTCTTTTTCCTTTATATATTTTTTTTCTTTTCCTTTATTAGCTTTTTCCTTTATTATTTTTTTCCTTTTCCTTTATAAATATAAAAAAAAATCATAAAATAGATATAAAAAAATATTGTTCCCTCTACAGTGTTTTACTAGTTCTGCCCTTTTTTTTGTCCTTTCCTTTGTAGATATAAAAAAATCACTGCTCATTTATGGAAAATTAGTAATACTCAATTCAACAACCCCGCGACAACGCGCGGACCTAATTGCTAGTAAATAACTAATTGTGTAACTTGCAAAGGAGCACATGCATCACAAGACCATAACAAAACAACTAAACAAGAAATTTTCAAAGTAACACATTGATACGTATTAATTATAAATCCCTCTAAATGCATACCATAAAATCATTTGCAAATTTCTTGGTGCTTTAAAGTTACTGATCACTTTAAAGTGTATACTAACTCTCTCATTGAATGATAAAATAAAAAAAATTCACTAAAACATATATTGTGAAGATCCATTATAAAAACTGACTGTTTTGTTTAAGCATGAGGTATTTTATTAAAGCATGAGGTATTTTATTAAAGCATGATGTGTTTTATTAAAGCATAAGATGTTTCATTCAAAGCATGAAGTGTTTTATTCAAAGCATGAGGTGTTTTTATTTAAGCATAAGTTGCAAACTTACTATAAGTTGCATGCAAGGATAAAAATATTGATATCGACGGATATATCGCTAGTCAAATTTACGGATATCTAGCCCAAAATATCGATATCGATATTGTTATCGTTTACGGTCAACAAAAATGACGGAAATTCGGTCTAAAAGTTGTAAATTTGGAATGAAATTTTAGGAAAAACTTAAATACCCAATGATGGTTGTATAAGACTAATAGAAACTATAAAATGATTTTGATATAATAAATATATGATGAATAATATGATACAATAGAGTTCTGTCAATGACTAGTAATATAAAAATCTAAACATAAACATAAATTAAAATAAATTACTATTATCGAATGTTAATATAATTAAAAACATAACAATAAGCATAAAAAAATTTGAATGGAAGAAAAATTATAAAATGAGTAAATATATTTAAAATTGGAAACAAATGATAAAAAAATAGAGTCAATCTTTATTCAGAAATTGAAAAGGATTGATATATTTAAAATTGGAAAGAATTGATATATTTAAAATTGGAAAAAAAATGATAAATATAGTTCAAAATAAGGAAAAAATTGGAAAGGATTGATATATTTAAAATTAGGAAAAATGATAAATAATGTTCAAAATAAGGAAATAAGGAAAAAATTGAAAAAATAAAAAATAAAAGCAAGCAGCATACCTTTTTGGGTGGGGTGGGGGGGGGGGGGGGGGGGGGGGGTTTTGAACCCAGGTTACTTAACTGCTATTAAATGAAAACAAGTCAGCCACAACCAACTCAACTAACATGCCTAATTGAAAATTTATTCAACCAAATAATATATAAAGTACATATACTAACTTAAAAACAGTCATCTTCTGCCTTGCGCGGGTCTGTAGTTCGGTTTTTTTGACCCGGCTATAACTCAATGGTTTTACGTTTGATTTTCATGAAATTTGTTCCTATCTCGATCGTTTTAATGAAATAAGGAGTTCGATGGGCTTAAAATAAGGAAAAATGTCTATATTTCGCTCAATTTCTTCCCCCCTCTCTCTTACATGCTGCTGGCCAAATTCACCAATATATTGAGTGATATATCTGCGAAACCAACGATATTTTCATCACTGGTTGCATGGCAAAACTTAGATCTTGTTAAATGGTAGAAAGCTAACTAAGTAAGCTACTAGTATGAAAGACTACATGTGAACAATTTTAATTGTCAGATCATAATTTATACATGTTTTATCCATAATTGAATACCCTTTTACTTATGTTTTGTTAATATTTTGTTCTATGCAATTATAGAAAATAATCTTCTTTTTTTTTTGTGAGAAGTGTGCTGAATTAGATAGAGTTTGGAATTATGAGAATTTGAGCAATAGAATTACCTAAATCGAAGTTATTTTGAAGAATTTATGAAGGATGTATGAGAGACCACCAAAAAGAGCAAATGAATTCGGTAGGATGCTACCTAATCCGTCCTACACCTTGATTGGCGCACCCTTATCGAATCGGCCTCCATCTTCCCCGCGTGTACACTGAATGACACGACCCATCCCAATCCCCCCCAGAATTAACGTGGGATGCATCATGCTCCCGTCTAACACGAAGTGTCAGACAAGGGATAATACGTACCTCTGCCCATACGCGGCTCCCAGAGCACGCCAAGATCGGTGGAGGAGTGTGATGTCTCGGTCTCTGCTACAGCCCGCACCCGTGATCAACCTGAAGGGCATTACAATCATTAAGAACTATGAGTGGATGAAAATCAATAAGTTCATAAAAACACATTTCATAAAGACATTATGCCCTTCACTAAAAAGTATGCATGCCTTGAAACCATTAGGGCCTTAGCCCAAAACCGTAACTCAAAATTAAGTGTGGGAACTCAGCCCAAACAGTAGAATACCGAAATCCGTAAATCCAAAACCAGGTGGGCCACTGCCCAAACCCATAACCACAAATCCACAAAGACAGAAATACCATTTCATGATTCCAACAATCCAGATTTGCCACATAACCATCCTCGGCATCCCAGATGACTAGCGTCCCAGACCTTTGATGTCCCAGACGCCATATCTCACGGTAATAAGCAACGGGTGCTACCCGGGGTCTCTCCGGGTCAATATCACTGACATCCCAGATATCTGACGTCCCAGACGTCTAATCATAGCAATCCTGCTCCTGAGTCACTATACGGTCCAGTAGCTCCATATAATGACCCCTCGCAGGCAATGCACCGTGACTTCCCCAGCGTCCCAGACACCTGGAGGAGACCATCACATATCCTCGTATCAAGATGGTATATGGAAAACAGTTTTACAAAGCCATCTCAAAACATCTTAATGGGCCCTGCCCGAAATTCCCATAAAACATCACAAATCCATTTAGGGTCCCCGACCCGAAATCAGGTTTATGAAACATAGGGTCCCAGACCCGAAATCACATCAACTGGGCCTCATGCCCGATTTTGTAAACCACTGTGCCCCCAGCCCGATCACAAGACCCAAAAGGGTCTCAGTCCGATTTCGTAAACCAATTGGGCCCATGGCCCGATTACATAATTCAAATGGGTCTCATACCCGAGTTCATCTTTCCAAAAAAAAAAACCATGCCATAGAGCCATTGTTAAACTCACAACCACATAGCAATAGCATAAACTCGTAAACCTCGAAATACGAGTTTACCTCGAAATACGTGCAATCATATAATCCACCAGTTCCACAATCATCATCATAGAAATCACGTGTATAAAACATATAAAACAGTTATGCATGAATAGTATTTATAAAACCAAAGTCCACTCACAGACCGTCTTGCGCTACCGCCTTGATACGCGTGCGATAAGCCTTCCCGAGCCCCACCACTATCACCGAGACTTCCAAACCACACTAGAGGGTCACTAACCTCTTTATTAACCTTCTATTAAAGTCCCATAATTTTCCTGAATTTTTAACTATTTTTAAACTCGATTCAAAACCTTTGGACATCCCGAAACATATCGAGACGGTGTTCGATCGACACGAAACCAGTCCCAAAATGTTCGTTACATCAAATAGATTAAAATTCATGTTGGAAGTTTCCCCAAACTACCCTTCACGCACCCCCACGCGCCGTTTGCACTCCCTGCGAGTGAAACCCACGCGCTGGGTACTGTTCATCTTCCTCCTCAGATCGACCCGGTCTGAACCGATTCTGCAAATCCAGTCCAGCCCTGAACCGACGTTCATGGTTTCTATCCATTCCAGCCCATTTTCTATCCCATTTAATCCCATTAAGTTTGTCCTTTCATTTATAATTGATTCCAATTATTCAAAACCTGAATTTAAAAGCTCAAACTTACCTCCCATTGCGAAGAAATGAACCCTGCTTTTCCTCTCGGTGTTCTTGCATCTCAGGCCGCCGTTGGCCATGGTTTCCAGCCCATTCGACCCCTGGAATCTCAAGGAACAAAGTCCAATCATCATAAACGATCAACACTCCCTATAACCAAACACAGCGTTTTTGAATTGAAATGGACATTTCACGACATCTTACCCCTCTGTCATTGTCGTGTGTCACCGTGACCATTACTGGTCTTCCCTAATCTCCCTAGTCAACTTCGATGAACAACCGATCATCAAAGAATCTCGTTTAAAGGGGCTTGGTTTCTCACTCGTTCCCCCGTCCTCTATTTTTCACAAGTTCCTCACGGTTTCAGGGCCACCGTCAGCCACCGTCCACGGTGATCACACCACCACCATCATCTCAATCTCTTCTCTCAGTTTCCTTCACAGGTTACAGGCAAAGAAATGAAGATCAAGGGGGTTTGTAGAGATTGTTTCTCACGGTTCACTTACACACACACCATCCTCACACTTGTTCCTCACAAGCTACCCCAAAACCGTGCAAACTCATCAACCCCTTTTACACAATTAATCATGGATTAACGGGAAACATGATCCATAATTTAGGGGTCTCAAAACATGGGATGAGTGACACTTGTCACTCATCCAAGGGTCCATAATCATTGATAAAACTTCAATATTTTATTATTATTTCAATCGAATCCTCGGGACGTAAGTTTAACCGATTTCACTCCCGTGACCATAACTTTCTCGTTCGATGTCCGATTTCGACGTGCCGCCTATCTATGGATTCATATCGAATCGATCTACGTAAGGGTCCCAGCCCTTGGCTATAGGAGCTCCCGGGTCAAAAGTCAACATTTTGTCCACTTTTCAACCAAATGACCAAAGTACCCATCGACTTCCGAACGTCATAACTTCTTCCTCAAATGTCGGAATTGGACGTGCCACCTGTCTATGAACTCCTGACGTCTCGAACTACTTCATAGTTATCGATCAACGTCCATTTGACTGCCCAAACTAAAAGTCAATATTTTGCCCACGCCTAGGGGCAAAACGGTCATTTTGCACATTTCGTCTGATTTCCCTCAACTAATCCCAGATTAGTCATTCTAAACCATGATTAATTAATATTTAATCCCGGTATTTGGGACGGGTCGTTACACTAAACTTATTCTATATCTTCGGACGGTGTCCATCAAAATCTAGATTAGCAGCCTGGGCGCATTGGCCATGTGTTGACCACTAAGTTTTCCCATCCTATTTAGCCATTTCCTACCGAATTCTTCTCTTGAATCTATTGTAGTTGCATTGAGGAATGTAAGCATATTTTCAGGAATTTTTCAAGTTGAATTCACACTTTTTCTCTATATTGTATAAGGATTTCAATCCTATTTCCTATTGTATTATTATTTTTACTCCTTTTATGACAAGACCCATCCCTATCCCCCAGGGACCACGAGGGGATGCGCTCTGCTCTTGTCTGATACAAACCCAGGAAATGCCCAAAATACCCATAATAGGTTAAATAATGCACAATAAAAGGTCTTAAACATCAAATACATCAGAGAATGGGTCCAATAGTGCCAGACAAGGGATAGAGAGCACTACAAAATTACAAGCACGTATAATAGTTTTACAAAATGGTGCTCGACCTACCCAACCAGGGTATCAGGTACGCAGGGGTAATGGGGCTATGTCTTTGCCTCGGGACCTGCCTCTACTTCAAGGTCACGTCTTGGAGGGGTTAAGAAAACAATGAAGGTGTGAGTGGGTCAAAAATAAAGGATATTTCAAAAACTGTTCATAATAAATAGTAAAAATAATGTTTTAACCCTCTGTGCATCAGTGTGATTCGACCCGAGTAGGGTTGTATGTGACGAATTAGCAGTGCGGGACCATTGGAGCTGTCCTATTGGGGAGTGCGCTGCTAGAGGCATCCGGGTTCTTCGAGCCTTAGTTGTGACTGATGGTTTGGAGAATATAAGCGCCACGGAGTCAGTGGATGACCTTCGTAAGAAACCCTCAAGTGCGATTACTGGATTGGAAATTTGTGCTGTAGCGTGCAGCTGAAGTCGAGGAGCCTTAGTAGTGTGAGCCCTAGTTTGCGATGTGATCGCGGAAACCCTAGAGTATGATAGATGGCCTGGAGATGGGAGACCTAAGTCAGGGACTATTAGAGATTGAGGATTGGATTTGGCCACTCTGCGAAGTTGAGACCAAGGGGTCGGTCAGATTGTGGATTATACTACAAAGGGCAGTCGGATTCGTGTGAGCCCTAGTTGTGATGACCTTAGTCGGGGACTATTGGAGTTTGATGGGTGAATTTGGAGAATTTTTGGAGTCGAGACCATTAGTCGGTCATGTCGTGTTAGGGTTGGTTTTATCAGAGTAGCGCATCAGGAGCTTGGTGGACCTAGGCTTAGTCTCGGGTCGTTAACTAAGTAAATTGGTGAAGGAAGGGTGTACGAAGAATTTATTTGAAGTTGGAGGAAGCCGAAGAGAATCAATGGAAGTGGCTAGCTTCGAGAAAAGGATTAAGAATTACAGTAATTATCAGAGAATACTCTTAGTCGGAAAGGGGTGACTTCTCTTTTTCATTGGGTCGCCTAGAGCTTTAGTCTTGGTTGTCTATAGGATTGTGTGACTTGGGATTCTAGCCGTGGATCTGGGATCTCGGATAGAGGTGGACCTGGGTTAGAGATGGACCGAATGGATCCCAGTAGTGAGTGAGTTGTGTTGGGACTCTTCCCAACCGTGATTGAGAGGACGGGTGTGATGGAGATGAATAAGTAGTGATTGACAAAAATGGTATAAAGGGATGGTGTAAGTATTGTCGTAGGGATTAGAGGTCGATTTGTCAGATGTGGTGGTATGTAGAGATTTGGGTTCAGATCACAGCAGAAGTCTATTGTGACTCTTTAGTCGAGTAGTACCTCAGGTGAATAAAGGATGTCAACTTAAACTACATCCTTTTGGATGTGCATAAACGATTATAAACGGATAGGCAGTCTGGGTGAGATAGATTGGTTGCGGACACGTGGTTGTCCGAGTGAGTTGAGGAGTTGGGAAGTCCAGTGGTTGGACTTGACACCTATTCGGGTAGAGATTTAGATATGCTTCCAACATGGTTAGAACTTCGGAATCAAGAAAAGTTGTGATTTGAGGCGATGAGAAGCGTGCTTGATTCCGGGCGAGTGGATGAGCACCAGAGAAGTTGTGTTTGATTCCAAACTAAGTATTGGAGGAAGAAAAGTTGATGAAGTTGTTGAAGTTGATCTGGTATTGGTCGGTGGACCCATGGTTGGCTTTGGGTCATTGATTGTGAGAAATTGTGAATGTGGTTTCGACTCAAGAATGAGTGATGAGCATGGTGAGTGGAGCAGGGACTGTGTTGCGCTCACGTAGGATGAACTTTGATGTCATCATCTTGGATCATCCTTGATTTTCCCTAAGTGCGACGTTAGGGTTGAGCTGACACATGGAATGCTGACAAGGGAGTTCTGATAGGTGAGGATACCAAGGAGTGACTATAACTGATCATTATGAAGTAATTGAAGAGAGCCCACAGTCTAGACATGTTTTGTCTTGTCTTTAACTGAATTGTTCAGTTGTAGATAAGATGTTGAGGAGCGTGGTGACGACCAAGGAGAATCGCAGGGAAGAATTAGCTTACTGATTATGCTAAGCTAGGAGCATATGAGAATAGTATTGTAAGATGAAATGATTATCCAACCTCTGTCTTGGTCATGTGGAGGAGCCCAGGTTGGATATGTGAAAGGTATATAGGATCTGTCTTGTGTAGGGTCGGAATTGCTCTGTCTTGGATAGGTGTGTCAGTGGGATTGGATTCCTTTCGAAGCCGATCAGTTCTGATGGTAAGTATGACAGAATTGGATAAGTAAGATGATACCGAGAGTGGAAATCAAGAAAAGATGAATAGCCAAGAAATGAGTAGGATGTGTGTGGGTCTAGAGTGGTGATCTGTCTAGTATGGGATTGGATAGATGGACTCCAGAATTGAAGCATGATTGGATGTGTTGTAGCCATGATGTACTCAGTGTTAGTGAGCAGATGTTGCGTATGCTTAGGGTTGCACTAGTGATGGTGGTGGACGTGGTGTAGAGAGATACGCATTGGTTAAAGTGAGTGAGTTATCACTTGGAGTAGGCCCTAGACAAGTTGTGGGCAGTTGAGATACGTGGGTGCATGGGATGCACCAGTTGTAATTGTGATAGAAGTGATGGCGATCGGAACCTTTTCGATGTAGTTGAGTTGTCGAGAACGTGGACTGGACATTGGATACTGTGCATTGGACCAAAGTGATTTTGATAGGTTCAGTGATTGTGTGAGCGAGGGCTCAGAGTTGTAGATGACTAAGGGAACCCTACAGTGCAGATGTGCTATCACTACTAGACAAGTATTCAGTGAGGTCCAGTTAACCACACGTTGAGCTCGTTAGTGGTTCGTGTAACCACAGACGAGGTGAGCGGTTGGGTTCCTTCGCATGAAGTGACTGCCCTGTGACTCTGGGTGAGTCACCATGGATCGCTGAAGGAGTTGTTGAAGTGAGTAATGAGGCTGATAAATCTGCGGCATAGATTTGAGCTTGGCTCTGCTAGGTGAGATTCTGTCGTTGATCTTACGCTACATTGAGGAAGTTATGGACTGAGTAGCAGTTGTCTAGGTGATGTCAATGACGGAATAACGACTGGAGATGATGGTAGGAGCTTTGATACCAAGGTGGTATTTTCAAGCGGTGAAAGTGTAACGACCCGTCCCGAATTCTGGGATTAGATTAGTCACTAATCTTGATTAGTGAGGTTGATCGGTGGTTAGTAGGGCGGAATCGGACAAAATGTGCAAAATTACCGTTTTGCCCCTAGTCGTGGGCAAAATGTTGAATTTTGACCGGGCTGTCAAACGGACTTTGACCGATGACCGTGACATAGTTCAGGACGTCACGAGTTCATAGACAGGTGGCACGTTCGATTCTAACATTCGAGGAGAAAGTTATGATGTTCGGAAGTTGAGGGGCATTTTGGTAATTTTGGTTAATTGGGGTAAAATGTTGACTTTTGACCGGGAGGTCCGATGGACGAGGGCCAAGGACCGTTACGTAGGTCACGTCGATACGAATTCAATGACAGGCGGCACGCCGAAATCAGAGATTCGACGACGAAGTTGTGGTCACGGGAGCGAAATCGATTAACCGAACGAACCGGGATTTCGATTAAAATATTATTAAATAGTGAATAGTGATCAGAGTTTGTGAACACTTGGATGAGTGACAAGTGTCACCCATCCCTTGTTTTGAGGCCCTAAATTTTGGAACATGTTTCCCATTAATCCATTTTTTTAATCATTCCTCTTCATCCAATATCATCATGCATTCTTCCTCATCCGTCATCTTCATTTCTTCATTTATTTTCTTCAAAACCATATACCTCAATCCTACACAAACACCTCTCAATCATCATCCATTGCTTATGACCCGTGAACGAAAGTTGGAGAGGATGTTGAGACGAACCCAATGGTGGCCATGGTAGGGACCGTTGTGCACGGTGGCCGGAGTTTTGGAAGGTAAAACCGTAGGATTCAAATTCTGGGTTTTTGATTTTGATGGTGTTGATCGATTCTAAGCTTAGGATGATGTTCTTTGGGTTCTCACGAGCTTGTAGGTGCATTTTGGGACGGATTTGGACGTTGGAGGTGGCCGGAATGATGTTTGGAAATCTAGCCGAAACTTTGATTGGCCATAACTTAAAATCCAGGTACTTTCTGAATTTTCTGGGTTGATATTTGGAATCCTTGGCTCGAGTAGATAGATTTACATAGGTAGAACGTCCAATTTGGTTGAGAAACGAGTGAGATATCGAAGTTTGAAGTTTGGAGCATCAATGGAGTTTTCCGGCAAGAAATTCCGGCGAGTTGACTCGTTGACTCTGACCCGTTGACTTTTGACCGTTGACTTACTGTTCATGATGACATCAGCGTTGACTTTGATGCCATCAGCGTTGACTTTTTGGTCAACGTTTGACTAGAACTTTGACTCGCGTGTGGGGGGCGCGTGTGAGGGTATTTTTAGGTGGGACCAGGACTATTTTAAGGGTTTCGACGATCCGGATCCAATGGCGTTGGTTTCGGGTCGATCGGAGATCGTTAAGTTGGTCAAATCGAGGTTTTTCACCTCGGGAAACGTGTACGGGACACGTTGACTTTTCTGGGAAATTTTAGGGTTCTTAATATGGACTTGTATAGGTTAGTAGTAACCTTTGGGTATGATTTGGACAGGTCAGGATGACCCGGAGAGGTCGGATTAGCCCGAGAAGGCTTATGGCACGCGTATCGAGGCGGCATCGTTGGACGGTCTGTGAGTGGACCTTGGTTTTATAAATTCTATGCATGCTTAAATGTTTTATATGGATTATTATTGTGATTGTATGATGTTGATTTGATTGTTGGAAAATTGTACGGTTTCACGTATTTCGAGGCGATTTACGTGCCTGCACGTAAATCGAGATTTTTCCAGTTTTGCACGGATTTTCCATGTTTATGGTCTTGGATATAATATGATGAAATGGTTTTGAAATTGGAAAGATGAACTCGGGCTTGAGGCCCAATTATTTTGGAAACCTCGGACTTGGAGTCCATTTGGGTTAATGAAATCGGGCCGGGGGCCCAGTTGTTTATAAAATCGGGCTGAGACCCATTTGAGTGATATTATAGGGCCAGGGGCCCAGTTGTTTATGAAGTCGGGCTGAGACCCATTTGAGTGATATTATCGGGCCAGGGGCCCAGTTGGTTTATATAGTCGGGTCGTGGGCCCAGTGGTTTACAAATCGGGCCGTGGGCCCAGTGGTTCATAAAATCGGGCATGAGGCCCAGTTGGATTATAATGGTAATTTCGGGTCAGGGACCCTATGTTTAATAATTGTGATTTCGGGTCAGGGACCCTAAATGGAATTATGTTGTTTTATGAAAATTTCGGGCAGGGCCCATTGTAATGTTGTGATAAAAGGAATAAATAAAACTGTTTTCCATATACCATCTTGATACAAGGATATATGATGGTCTCCTCCAGGTGTCCGGGACACTGGGGAAGTCACGGTGCATTGCCTGCGAGGGGTCATTATACGGAGTAGCCGGACCGTATGATGACTCAGGAGCAGGATTACTATGATTGACGTCAGGGACGTCAGACATCGGGGATGTCAGATATATGGACCCGGTGAGACCCCGGGCAGCACGCGTTGCTTAATACCGTGAGATATGACGTCAGGGACGTCAAGCGTCTGGGACGCTAAGCATCAGGGATGCTGGTGATGGTAATGGTAAATATGGATTAATGAATCTATAAAATGGCTTATCGGTTGGATATGTGTTATATGGTAAAAATGGATTATTGGTTATGAAATGGTATGTCGGGTCGGGGACCCTAAATGGTTTTGGATTTATGGATTTATATTTATGGCTTTGGGCGGTGGCCCACATGGTTTTAATATGTCTGGTGGTGGTATTCCACAGTTTTGGGCTGAGTTCCCACACTTGGTTTTAAGTTAACGGTTTTTGGGCTAAGGCCCTAATGGCTCGGTTGAGTAAACGTTTTGGTTACTGGTTTTCGTGGCATGCATACGTTTTTATTGGAGGGCATAAATGTCTTATAAATGTATTTGATGAACTTATTGATTTTTGTCCACTCACAGCTTTTGGTTTTAATGCCCTTCAGGTTGATTACGGATGCGACTGCAGCAGAGACTGGGACATTGCACTCCTCCTCCATCGATCCTTGCGCACTCTGGAAGCCCCGTTGGGCAATGACTCTTGGTTATCCCTTGTCTAACACCCCTTGTTGGACGGGAGCAGGGCACATTCCGTGGTAATCCCAGGGGGATTGGGATGGGTCCTGTCAGAAAGTGGGAAGACATTTGTATAATCTCAGAATTGTCAGGAGTGTTAGAGTGGTAGGATTATCAAGGTGGTGTCGAGGGAGGTCTGTCTGTGTTATAGACATCGTAAAGTAATATCTGTCAGGTGGTATCGACTTGGGAAGTGTGGTCAATTGTGGACTCTTGAGTTGAGCATGGATTTCCACAATTGGGTGTACAATTGGATGAGATGAAATTTCGAGGATGAAATTTTTGTAAGGGGGTAATCTGTAACGACCCGTCTCGAATTTCGGGATTAGATTAGTAATTAATTGTGGATTAGCTGGACTAATCGGGGATTAGTTGAAGAATTACGAACGGACAGTGTAAAATGACGATTTTACACCTAGAATTAGGCGAACGGTTGACTTTTGACCGATAACCGTGATCTAGATCGGGACGTCACAAGTTCGTAGACAAGCGACACGTCGAAATTGGAGGTTTGACGAGAAAGTTACGGGTCTAGGAAGCTTTAAGATACTATTCATGTAAATCAAGACATCGCGACACGTGGCATGATTTTATTGGGGTAAGTTTCTAGAAGGACCCACCAGATGAGCGACAAGTGTCACCCATCTAATTGTCCCATTTTCCCACACAGTGGGATATTTTCTTCCCTCGTTGATCGATCATCCTCTCGAGTTCTCCCAAAATGGTGGAAAACTCTAGAACCGTGAACCCCCTCCCTAAATAACCCCTCCAATCCCCATTAATTGTGGTGAATGTGTGGAATTGGTGTTCGGTGAGGGATAACCGAGAGAAGAAAAACAGAGTGTGTGTATGTGTGTGATCGTGAACCCAAACCCTCTCAAACCTCATCAGTTGTTGGTGCTTTGTGAACAAAAATGAGAGAGGAAGATGAGACGATGTGGGTGGTAGCCACGGTGGTGCACGACGACGACTGTAAGGTGAGTTTGTCGTGAAATTCCGTTAGAACTCAAAAATGGTAAGTTGAGATTTGGTGTTTATTGTGTGGTTTTGACGATTGGAAACTTTTTCTGGAGGTCCCAGAGAATGTTTTAGATCAAAAGCAAGGAAGATGGTAGCCGGAATCAAGGAAGCCCGATGAAGGAAAGTTGGCTGTTTGATCGGTGATCTGGAAGGTAACTTCTAGCCTTGGTTTTCATGTTTAAACACCGTAGATCGAGTCTAGAGACTGGGAAAAAGCTATAGGAATTGAGAGGACGGAAAATGGCTGGGAAATCAAGGAGAACCAGTCTCGCCGGTTCGGTTGGAAAGGATTTGCAAAGGACCGGACTAGATCGGGTTTACCCAAGGTTGAAAATGAACAGTACCGGTGCGTGGCTCCCACGCGCAGTGCCTTTTTGGGTGGGGCGTGAGGGCTAGTGGGCCCTCATTTCGAGGCACAATCAACATGAGTTTTTATGGTTTAGACGTAACGAACATTTTCGGACTGGTTTCGAGTCGATCAGACATCGTTTCGATTTAGTTCGGGGTGTCCGAAGGTGTAGGGCTAGTTTAAATACGTTTAAAAATCTCAGAAAACTACAGGGATTTAATGAGAGGTTATTGAAGTGGTTAGTAACCTTCGGGTGTGATTTGGATAGGTTCGGATATTTGGAGTATGGTGATTTAGCTCGGGAAGGCTTATGGCACGCGTATCAAGGCGGTAGCTAGGACGGTCTGTGGGTGGACACTATTTTCTAAACTGTGATGCATGCATAACTATTTTACATGTTTTATATATGTAATTTCTATGATGATGATTGTAATATTGGTGATTTACATATTTGCACGTATTTCGAGGTGATTTACGTATTTGCGTGTATATTGAGGTTTATGGTTTTACACTGTGGTTATACGTGCTTGTAGTTTCAGTGATGGTTGAAATGGTTTTGGATTTGAAAAGGTGAACTCTGGCATGAGACCCTTTTTTTTTGGAAACCCTCGGACATGAAGTCCATTTGAGTTATATTATCGGGCCATGGGCCCAGTTGGTTTACGAAATTAGGCATGAGGCCCAAATTATTTTTTATAAATGTGATTTTGGGTCGGGGACCCTAAAAGGATTTGGATTTGGGTACTTGGATTTCTTATTTTATGGAAATTCCGGGCATGGCCTCTTTGAGATATTTTGAGATGTTTGAAATGGTTTTAAAAAGGATGTTTCCCATTTACCATCATGAGATGAGGATATGTGGATAGGTCTCACTCCATGTCTGGGAGGGGACATTGCACGGAGCGACCGGACCGTATAGTGACTCAAGAGGAAAATTGCTATGATTAGACGTCTGGGACGTCAGACATCTGGGATGTCAGAGATATGGACCGGAAGAGACCCCAAGCAGTACGCGTTGCTTAGCCGTGATATATATGACGTCTGGGACGTCAAGTGTCTGGGACGCTAGGCATCTGGGATGCCGAGGATGGATATTTGGTAAACATGAATTATTGAATTTATGAAATGGCATTTCTGTGTTTATGGATTTGTGTTTACGGATTTGGACAGTGGCCCACTTGGATTTGGATTTACGGATTTTGGTATTTTACGGTTTCGGGCTGAGTTCCCACACTTGGTTGATTTTATGGTTTTGGGTTAAGGCCCTAATGATTTGAGAAAAGGAGATGACTTTGTTTTTCTAAACGGTTTTTATGATATTTGAATTAATTAGTTTTGTATGCATGCATAGTTTTAAGTGAAGGGCAAAAATGTCTTTTATGAAACATGTTTTATTAAATTACTTATTTTCATTCACTCACAGCTTTTAATGGTTTTTAAATACCCTTCAGGTTGTTGATAGCGGATGCGGGCTGTAGCAGCGACTAATACCTCACATTCCTCGGCGGATCCTGGTGCACTCTGGAGGCCTATTGGGCTCCGAATTTCGGGTTATCCCTTGTCTAGCCCGCGTGTTACCTCGGGTGGCACGTGTGGTAGATGGGAGCATGTCTCATCCCGCGTTAATCCCGGGGGGATTGGGATGGGGCATGTCAAGTCACTACTCGCTTAACTTTGGAGTTCCCTAGGAATCCAAAGCCAATGAGCTCCCAAAAAGCCTAATGTTGGATAGATGCGCACCTGTACATTGAAGGTGCATCCCCCAGACCCCCCGGGTGATGTGGGATTGCTAACTATGCCTAAAAGGCACGAGTTCTCACAATCCACCTCCCTTGGGGGCCTAGCATGATAGGACCCGTCCCAATCCCTCTGGGACCACCCGGGGACGTGTCTCGCTCCCGTCTGACAATGACTCCAAACATACCGAAAGTACCCTTACTTGAAATCAAAATACTTCAAATTAAACAAATAATGTTCAAATATAAGAGTTCAGAGTAATATGTTGTCAGACCGGGGATAGTACAATACAAAACATGAGCACAATAGTCAGATTACATTATTTAGTGCTCAACCTACCCACTTGGGGTGTACAGGTGCACATCAAACTAGACTAAGCCTCGTCCTCTGGATCCTCCTCTAATTCCGTGGCACGGCCTGGAGGGGTTAGTAAAACATTAAAGAGTGAGTGGGCTAAAAATAAACTGTTTATAAAATCAATTTAATAATAAAGTAAATCATAAGGTTTTACCCCTCCGTTTTCCAAAACTTGCATGCATTGAAGTAAACATAGTATCATAGTAGAATCTTAATCATAGAATCATATAATAATCGAAAAGAAAAAAACCAACACAATAGTGCACTGTAAAGCCCAACCCCGGCATCCCTGATGCCTAATAATGATGTCACGGTTCTAAGGCTACGCGTTGCCACTCAGGGTCTCAAAGCCCGAGAACTACCCTAAATCCACTAGTGCCCGGTATCCCGGTCACCGCCCGAGGCATACTAAATATGCCTTCCTGAGATTAGGCAATCTAACGGGGTTCAACTCCTCTCAGTCAGTGCCCGGTGACTACTCCAGGGTCCACCCAGGCAAACGACCCTCCCTAGAGGAGACAAGATAGAAAGGTAGGAAAGTACAACACAATAATAGTATAGTTACCATGTGTCCCCTGAACATCCCTGAAAAAATTCCTTATATAATCCAGACGGGTCTCATGCCCAAAACATAATATGCAATAAGCATTCCCATATAGTCCCCATGATAGTCCCAACTAAATCAAAAAATGGAATAGTAAAACAGTTTATGCATGCAATCCTTTTAGAAATCAAATAGCCCACTCACACACGGTCCTTGCTGCTCAACGACCACCTAAACCTGTTATTAACATGTCCAATAGAAACTAAAAGACCTTACTAGTTCAATACTAAAACCCTAGAACAGATTCGTCCCGAAAACGTAGCCGGGGCACTATTATCGAGGCTTCAAACCCCATTTTGACCGACCTAACGATCTTCGATCGACACGAAACCACCGCCATTGGATCTGTATCGTTGAAACCTTGAAAATGGTACCGGCCCCACCAAAATTACTGTTCACATGCGCCTCCATGCACCTGGTCAACGTGTGGTCAACGCTGCTACAGTGATTGCTGACGTCAGCATGATGTCATCTCTTACACATGTCAGAGGACACGTGTCACTCTCTGGTTGGTCCCTGGTCTGACATTTTCTGACATGATGACATCATCATGACATCACTACTGGCGTCAACATGATGACGTCATCACTACTACAGTGACTTGGTCAACCGAAACCCTGAAATCGGGTCGTCGTCGACCCGCGGCTTGACCTATTTCCAGATTCTGTTTTCGGCCACCATTTTTGACAGGCTTTGTTCCTAAAGGATTGTCTACGTCTGTTCTACAGCTCCGTGGCTTCAAAAACTGGAAACAGATATGAGATTCATACTTGGAACTCGAAGAAACTCACAGTTCTGCTCCGGTCGTCTTCCTCGTCACTCCCGTCTGTTTCCAACGTCGAATCCGGTCTCTTTTAAGTCGTCACTGCTCCTAGGACGTGTCCCAACAGAGAGAGTCGAAGTGTATACATTAAAGAGGGTCGTTCAAGCTATGGGGAAAAACAGAGCCTCTCGGGTTTTGGATCTTACCTCCTCCGTATTGTCGTCGTGGGTCGCCTCGACTGTCTCTCCGTTCTCCTGGGGTCCTAACGGTCTTAGCCTGGTCCTGGTTTGAGTCGAGGAGCTAGGGTGGTGTGGTTTAGGTTTCCTAGATCCAAAAACCCATCTCGGGTCTAGGTGGGTTTTCTAGGTTTACAGACAGAGGGAGGAGATAAGGGGTAGTGGCTGATGATGAAGATGGAGGTGGTGAGGATGGTGGTGATAGTCTGGTGGTAAGAGTGGTGGGTGGTTGGTTGTCTGGGGGGGTCTGTGCACGGTGAGCCGTGTGTGTTCTTCACGGTGGGAAAATGTATGTGAGGGTGAGAGAGAGAGAGATGTGGTACTGCAGATAAAAGAAAAAGAAGAGGAAAAATGGACGGTCCAGATTAAATGGGCAGGAAATGAAGGGCTCGGGTAAAATGAGAGAAAATATAATATTTTAAAAAGGGACCAATAGGCATAGACCTAGCTTTTTGGGAATAGTAACCTCTAGGATGAGTGAAATTTGTCACTTATCCGACGGCTCAGATTAATTCTAGGGATTTTCACAGATTTGAATATTTTCATATTATTTTATGTTTGTTCTCGGTTCGTAAGTTTCGCTAAAATCGCTCCTCGTGGTTACTCAGACCACCAATTCACTCATCATGAGTGTACGTATACCGTCAATTAACCCAATCAAGTGGTGTAACTGGAACACATTGAATACCAGCCCAGCAGTGATCACACATATCAATACCGGGGTTCCACTAGCCAACCGTGGCCAAGAGCACCTGCTCATACAATCACTGAACCCGACAAAATCACTCTGCACAGCGCACAGTATCCAATGTCCAGTCCACAATCACAACCAAACAAATGATATCGGAACCAAGCCGATTACCAACACGTTTAATTACACACCACTGGTACATCCCATGTACCGCCATTAGGCACCACTCAGCCTAACCCGTAACAATCCTCGTATAACGTACCCTGTACGTACATCAATCCAACAATCCGCCTACAACCACCCAGGTCATAGCCAGACACGTTCCAATAATGAAGTACCTTTGTCCACACCATCATGAGACAAAACGAACTCCACCCGTCATCTAGTTCCAATTTCGAATCCGAATCCGCAATTTCGTAAGAAATCCCGAATCCGAACCCAAACATCATATTTTATTCCATTTCCAAATCCGAATCCGAAATCATTATTCCGTAAGCTAGCATTGGAATAATCATTCCGCACCTAAATCCAGTAATCCACTTTCGAGCTTCGCAATCGAATCCTGAATCGTCACCCAGAAATTCGATTCCAAAACCCAAAACCTCGTTTACGTCCATCAAGACGTAACGTAACCGAATCTATCGGTTGCCTCTCCAAAACACTCGATTGACTTCATAGGGAAGCCAATCCCAATATCCACACGTCAAAGGTTGACAAAATCCGACCACATCGGAAACCTACTCAACCAAGTCACAAACCATATGGACTTCACTCCGAAAAGAAGTTCAGTCCCGTCATCTACGACTCACATACCAAGGTAAGAGTGATAAACTCTCCACCCATCTGGATCATCAAGATCACAATCCATATCCATCGCTACGTCACCCGACAAGTAATATCTCGATCCTAGATCGTCACATCGACCAAAGTCGACAACATCGCAAATCAGATCCACCTAGGATCCACACATGCCCACGTAGTTAAAAATCCATCTGAAAGCTGATCGTAGGGTCTTACACCCTCAATTGAATCCTTCGCCAAATTTCCCTTGGTGGAAAGAAGACCTCGCATTTCCCACCAAATCCAAAATCATACACAACTTCTTGTGTCCAATGACCCAAGGCCAAACCTGGGTCCACCTACCAATACACGCTCAACGTACTGGTAGCAAAAATCATCATCTGCCACGGCAGGAAATATGAAGTCAACCCTAATGACTTCGGAATACCAATCACTGATGCGGAAACGAGCACTCCTCTCGTCTCCCAATCACAACTCTCCCCAAATCGGGAGTTCCAACCACGTTGGAAACAGACATGCTACCAATGAGATGTCAAGTCCAACCACTGGACTGCCCACGTCCATACCTCACCTGGACCACCCACGTGTCCAAAATCAATTCATTACTCGGACCTCACGTCCGCCAATACTCACGTACGCACACACCCCGATTCCGAACGGAAATTTCCTCAACTCTGCCTGGATGTGCATACCATACTGCCTTCGTCTCACATCACAACCTAAACAGGTTAAATCCTCAGGTTCCAAGTGATTCGCAATCAAAAAATCCCACATCAATACCACGAATGGTTTCCCCGACTTTTCCAATTTCAATAATTTCCTTGTACTTCCTGGGGATATAAGAAGTATACCATCATACCAATCTCAGAGTTGACAACAACTCCCCAAATCCACCAATACACATGACATAGGGAACAGCATCCCAAATTTCCCCAAATTTTCAATCAAACCTTTTGATCCATTGATCACTTGTCATCATAAATCTGTTGGGACTTATCCCAACACATCACAACCTCCACTGGATCCCATCCAGTCCAAGACTCAACCACCACTGAGTCGCAGATACCGATCATATGTCCATCATGACAGAGTCACACCCCAAATGGTGGCTCATCGTCGACACAATTACTGACACCAGCACTAGCGCTAGTACCAGCACCAACGCACCATCATCAACACTAGTATCAGCACACAGGCATCCATACTAGTATTGGCATAAAGGCACCAACATACCAACATCCATACATAGCACACGAACTTCCATGCTAGCACACAATGTGCAAAGTTGTTACCCTGGATCTCCATTCATTCCGAACGACGATCCCGTAACACCACTCGTACCCCACGACTATGGGTACCTCCAATTTGACCACTGGCACATCAGGATAATGGACGTTCCCTGAACATCCCCTGATCCCCAAGTGTGAAAGCCACACAAAATACCCTCGATAGCCAGTCATCTCGACACAACTGTCGACCAACAGTCATCGTTGTCAAGATCCGTAACCACACCTCACACTAATATTCGATCCAACACGGGATTCCATATTTCATCTCACAACCGTATCCATAGATTGAACCCATAAGACTCACTAGAGTCATCCACATGGTCATCCAAGACCTCAGCCGCTCGCCGCAGCACAAATCCTCAAATAACGTTCACTTTTCCAGCCCATCAATTATAAATTGGGGTTCCAAAGTCACACCCTAGGGTTCCACCGAACCCAACTGCCTTTTGCAGTAAAATCCACAACCTGACCGACCCCGCGGTCCTGACATCATATAGACGTCCAATCCAATCCAATCGTCAACTCAAC
This sequence comes from Prinsepia uniflora, assembly GCA_032719365.1. NCBI lineage: Eukaryota > Viridiplantae > Streptophyta > Magnoliopsida > Rosales > Rosaceae > Prinsepia > Prinsepia uniflora. The sequence goes on along the minus strand of CM064861.1, from coordinate 51,660,893 downwards.
GTGGGTTCCATCGTGGGTTCCACCACGAAGGTCATCAGCTAACTCCGATGCACCAACCCCCGTACACTAGCCAACACTACTAGGGTCCAAAACTTAGACCAATACTCAACCGAGTTTCACATTTCCAATCAAATGGGGTTCCCTGAACCTAGCTGTGCGCAGTGGCACAACAATCCATCATCACATGACCGAACCGACGGTCCCACATTACCAGTTAATCGTATACAACCCCACTTGGGTTGAATCGCAACAATGCACGGTGTATCCGGCCAAACACACCCAATCTACCAAAACTATCTATCAGGTTGACAACGGAACAGCAGCCCAAAGAGACATCACACCCTCGTCCTTCGCGCACAAAAGAGCAAAACCTGCTCTGATACCACTTGACACGACCCATCCCAATCCCCCCGGGATTAACATGGAATGTGACGTGCTCCCGTCTGACAAGAGGCGTCAGACAAGGGATAACCGATTGTCATTGCCCAAACGGGCTTCCAGAGTGCGTAAGGATCGATGGAGGAGGTGTGTGATGCTCAAGTCTCTGCTGCAGTCGTATCCGGAATCAACCTGAAGGGCATTGAAAACAAAAGCTGTGAGTGGACGAAAATAAACAAGTCTGTTTAAAACATTTATAAGACATTTATGCCCCTCAGTAAAATCATATGCATGCACCAAAACCAATAATCCCATATTTATTTAGAAATAACCATTAGGGCCTTAGCCCGGAAACCAAAGCATAGTTTCAATTTCCAAAAATAAATCCAAGAGTTATTTCATAAATCCAGTAATATGAACCATAAGGCATATAATATAAACCATAACCATAATTTTAGTTACTGCACTATACACATCAATCCGACATCCCTGATGTCTGACGTCCCTGACGTCAATAAGGTCACAATCACAAGGCTACGCGTGCCACTCGGGTCTCAATTTCCGAGTTCAATCCCCGAACCCCGTTCGGGTACAGCATCCCCGATGCTTAGCGTCATAGACGCTGGACGTACTAGACGTCCGTGACCTCTCCGGGGTACCTCATCCGGAGGAGACAATATAATATGGAA